>OX352290.1:52140750-53570265 GCA_947086415.1 Pammene aurita | reverse complement strand
ATAACTGTAAAGTGTGCGCAAACACTTGCCTATTTGTTTCAAAGAGTTTGCCCAGGAGCTAGTCGCACAATTTCAGGATGATTTGGGTCCCCGTTTTCCCTGACTATATACAAAACTCTAACGTCATCGTTGTTGTTCCTATGGCTATAAACACCTTCATTTGTTCCATCGTTGTTCTGATTAAAAAACCTAAAATCATCAACTTCCTTTTCAAAACTGTTGTCAAATGCCTCGATATTGTCTATCGGATTTTCTCTATTACTTTGGATGCCAGGAAAAACGAAACCTTCAGCTGCTGTGATTGAGTTGATATTACTTTGAGGAAATTTGAGAACTTTACCTAACCTTACATTACTATAAACGTCCCTGTTTGAAGAAGAATCTTCTGGGAATAACCATTTTGGTTTAGAACTGACATTATTAACAAATCCTGTGCGTACATTTTGTATTCTCCTTTGAATCTTGTTATCAAAATTGCTTTGATTGAGACTCTTTTGGTATGGATAATTTTGTCCGTATAATCCATATCCGTTACCATACGGATTTGGTCTCTGATAATTCTGATTAAACTGTTGATCGAGACCATAACCTTGCAGATTCGGATTTTGATATTGCTGCACATATTGTTGTTGATATTGACCGAACTGTTGTCCGTAATACTGATTTTGATTTTGCTGTAGACCGTATCCTTGCAAGTTCTGGTTTGGTGACTGGTGAGGCTGCAAAGGTTGTGGTTGGTACAATCCGTAATTCTGCCCTGATAGCTGATTGTAGAATTGTTCTAATCCCTGTTGTTGGTTCAGCTGTGGGGCTGCGAAGAACCTGAAATGAAATGCAAGTAAAAGATTATTTAGGGTAAAATAACGAACTAAGTAAAAAAAATTAGACTGCGCGCTAACTATGCAGCGTCAACGTGTAATACTTGCAACAGTAAAGTTCATCCTGCCTAAGATTTAAAAAAAAACATAGTGACATTAAAGACAAAAGATGGGCATGAAGACAGGTTAAACAACGGCAGTCTGCTACAGAGCTATACCTTGCAGAACGCGTATCATGCTTACACTTAATCGCCTATCACATCATGCATCACTTTCGCACTTACATACTTGTTAGAACTTAACAGCTATGGTGATAGGCGTTAAAAATCCGACCATATTAGGCTAGCAGACAGCAAAATCGTATAAGATTGCAATTATTACTTATATAGTAGAATTTAGGAAAAATGTGAAACTATAAAAGATTCCTAACCTGAAAAAGCCACCGTTATGGTTGTTCAAATAGTGCACCAACTGCTCAGGATCGTCTGGGCACTGAGGGTAGGCGTAGTGACAGGTCCCAGGGTTGGCCTTGGAGGTCATGCCCAAGAAGACGGCGCGACCGAACACGAAGAGGGGGGACGAGCTAATGCCGTTGTATGCCGAAAGTAACCTGAAAAATATTAATGGGTAATATATAATCCTTTGTATGTCTAACAATAAAACGGTCGCTTTAATGTAGTTTTCCGATAAAATATATTGGCTCTTCTAGACGTTCTGTAATTTGTACGTATAATGTCGTCTAGATCACGACGCCATACCTACTTACTGAACTGACCAACTTTTTCTATTGGATCAACCACAACATGCAAATCCCAAAGAGTTTTGGCATACTTCCTGTCCATAACTATAAAACTTATTTATCTGAATCAGATAATCTGATCTCCCGAAATGTATAAAACAGTCTAAAAAAAATTCGTAATATCGGAGTTGGTCTGATAGTAAAAATTAGGGATCGTTACCGATATTACTAAAAATCTAAATAGCGCTCAAGTTTAACAACATTTAGATAATATTCTTATATGTAATTTAGGTAAAGACAATAAATTATCAGATTATCCGGAAAATATTCATTAAAAACCGAGATACCGAAAATTAATACCTATTAATTTGTATGAAAATAATACCGGTATTCGATCCCTGGTAAAAATTGTTCAGTATGGCCTATCCTGCCTAGTTACCTTGCACAATATGGGTAAGAGATGATAACATACTCTGTATACCTACTGTAATACGTAACTTACGTAAGTAAATAATGTTGTAATTGTAACACTTGTAACCCAGATCGTACAGTGCTATAAAGATTGGAGATTAGGGCCTCAGAGACGGCCGAGATGGCTGCTGACAAAGCTTAAGTTTATAATATCTTACGTAAGCAAAGGTTGCAACCCAGCAACAGACTGCAGTATCCCAGACCCAGGGATGGAGCCGCCTCCAGCAGCCTCGCAGAGCAACAGCGGCACGCATTGCGCGTCGTCGTACAATGCTAGGGAAGTTAGGGCTTCGGTGACGGCTGAAAGGGCTGCTGACGTGGCCGAAGGTCGGGGCTCTAAAAAAACACAAGAACTGTTACACAAAAATAAAGTTCTAGACATTTACACTATAGAGAAATAAGTTACTGTGAATACTTAATATAAACGCTATACACGACACACACGATATCTAACACAAGATTACTCGTAGAACCATACATTTTTGTGAGCCTTATAGTGCTGTGAACAATCATAGTACAGCTGCAGTTGAATGTCATATCAATTCATTGCATAATATTGCAATAATTACATTAAAGTTAGTGCAATAAAAACACTAGCCAAATTAGAGAAAATTCCCGTCACCCTTGTAATGTAGTCTAAGAATTCAGATAACCAATCATTGTAAAATCATTGGTTCTATTCTAACTCAGAGTGGAGGCATTTAATTGTATCTGTATCATCAGAATTTGGTATTTAATAAAACTGTCAAATCTCAAATATTTACTTGCCAAATAGGTATTACCAAAACAATACTTACTGTAAAGTGGTCCCTGATAGGGTTGGTAAGGTCTCTGTCCTGGATAAATTGGTCCAGGACCAAACACCGGAGGACCAGAATATACAGGTGCTCCAGTGTAAGCAGGTGATCCAGGATACTGCTGCACTGGATATCCTTGGGCTCCATTTGGCAACCTCTTCGGTCTTCTGCGTCGTTTCTTCTTTTGGTGATTAGGCCTTTTTATTCTTTTATCTTCATCAAATGTAATCTTCTGTCCCTCATTAATGTTTTGGTTGTCCTGGTGGTAGTTATGATACTCTTGGACCCTGTTGTCTTGAAAAGAATTATCAGCTTCAAATTTCATCCTGTGCACATCATCGATTGTGTTTTGACTGCCATCGAATTCTTGGTTTTGGTCTTCAAATCTAATAAGACCGTAAGATTGTGCATTTGCTTGGTCTTCAAACCTGAAGTTTTTAGCCTCTGGTATAACTGATGACGATATATTAGCTCCTTCACCGGCTACCACATTGATAGTAATCAGTAAGAAGGCTAATGCGTTCATTGTGAATGGTACCTAAAAATAAAACTTATTTATAAATGATTTCCTACATATCAATTGAGACGTAGTCCAGTCACCGGAAAAAATATCTTGTACAATCAATCACGGCTCTACAAATAAGGTTTTTCTACTCGTTGACTGTAATGCTTGAATTTATTGTAGACCGAACTTTTCGATGAAACTTTTATGATCGCATATTTTAGCATCGCAGGCCATTGTCTTAAGGATTTCCATACAATATTATATTATAGCACACTCGCTGCCGATGCCCGAGGCACATCCACCGGGAGATTGAAGTTACTAAATTGTATATACATGCAACAGTTTGTAAGGAATTCATCGAACTGAAGGAATTTTGAAAACTCGTAGAAAAAGTATTGTATACAATAGTGACATAATTAAGCTTTTCAATCTCGTACAGTCGAGACAAAGTCGTCATGTATGGATCAGAGTGTTGGGCCCTAAAGGTGACGGATGAAAAGAGATTGCATGCAACGGAGATGAGAATGTTAAGGTGGATGTGTGGAGTGACGAGAATGGATCGGATAAGGAATGAATATATAAGAGGAAGCCTGAAAGTCGCACCCATAACTGACAAATTAAGGGCTAATCGCCTAGCGTGGTACGGGCATGTTATGCGGAGGGATGAAAGTCATGTTACGAGAAAGGTATTAAGAATGAATGTGGAAGGATGTAGGAGAAGAGGCAAACCTAGGAAAAGGTGGATGGACTGTGTGAGAGATGATATGAAAAGAAAGGATGTGAGTGATGAGATGACGGGTGATAGAGAGGTGTGGAAGAAAAAGACACGCTGCGCCGACCCCAAGTAAATGGGATAAGGGCAAGAGGATGATGATGACAGTCGAGGACAAAGAGATGTATACACTTTTGGACCTTATTGCGTTGTAATAAGGTCCAAAAGTGTATACATCTCTTTGTCCTCGACTGTACCTTACTTAGGTAAACACAGTACTCGACTGAAAAGCTCTTCATTACGTAACAATTGTATAATAGTAGTTTATGTAACTGTTACGTAATAAGGGTCCTTAAAACATGAGTGTGGTTTTATGAAACGAGCCGCAGGTGAGTTTCATAATAAGATCACACGAGTGTTTTAAGGCCTAATTACGTACAGTTGCATACACTGCTTTATCTACACTCATATTATTTATCCTAAATGCCGTATTCCGAAACCATAGAATGGCCGCCATTGCACAGCCATAGCCAACTCGATTGTGTCGGCGGTCGCGCGGGCGCGTGTCGGCGGCCGCGCGGGAGCGTGGTCTTACAAGAGCGACTTAAGGCGCTAGGCGCTGAATGTGGCCGAAAACTGTTACTTTCTAAGGGATATATCTCAACGAGTCATTCAAAAAATTTGAAAAAAATATATGTTAATTACCATTTCATGCACAACATTGTCAACGTTTGAATAACTCGTGCAACATATAGTTTCTCCGTTATTTAAATGTAACGAAATGTCGTTTTACGGTTAATTTTGCTTATATCTACTGAACGGCTTATTTGATTTAAAATATTGTTGAACTAAAAAATGTGTACTACTGAACACTACAAACTCAACGTAGGATATTTAAATTCATTAAATTTTCTTAAACAACTTGATCATAATTCCACACTTCGTGCGTTGGTAGCTCGAAAACGGCGTTGCTGGCAGTCGTGAGCTAGCTTTGAGACGAGGAGGCTGTGTCGCTCGTCGCTCCGTGCTTCCCTTGTACTACATATACTTGTGATTGGCCCGTGAGCAATAATATCGGACTTACTGTGCCTAAAGACTAAATAACTGCAGAGGGTTCATGCGATGCGGACATAACGTGTCTTCCCGGAATCTATAAAGTATAGACGTTTTATCTTTTAAGATAATGTTCTCGTATGCATGTTTATGTACGTTCGTATAAAAAGTGTATTTTATTTAGATTATAATACAAGTAAAAAACAAATAAAATTAAAATGGAGGAAAAAACAAAAATCATGAATCTCATAACTCATAATTCTCTGAAAACAAATTTGGTCATGTAAGTAAACTACAATTATTATGTTTTAGTAGACTAATGCATCACGCAAAATAGGCGTTAGTCGTCGAGTTGTGGAAATCTGCTAGTACTGCAATACAATAGAGTAATAATTAATTTAATAAAAACTCCGAAGCACCGAATTTATTTAAACATAAATTTAAGAATACCGTGTTCTAAACGAATGCGTTTTTTTAAAAGTTTAAACACAATTTTTAATGTTATACTTTATACTAATTTATCAAATCAAGAAATTGCGAAGTAAACTGCAAAGGATTGCATATAAACCGGCCAAGAGAATGTCGGGCTATGCTCAGTGTAAGGATCCGTAGTTGCCGGCCTGTTACAATACATCCATTCAAAAGGTAGTTCATAAAGAGATGTTTTGTGGCACTTACGTTATTTTACTATAGGCATCACCCAAAAACGGCTCAACCGATTTTATTGCATATAGTTTTTATTGAAAATACGTGATAAGTATTTCAATGGCCTCACTTCCAGGAATTTTTCCAAATTTTTTGAACCCACGGTTCAAAAATCAAAGAGCATGTTTTACTTTCGAAGCTAATATTATTTACGAAAGTATTCGTTTTATCCAAAAGTTGTTTAAGGCTTATTCTTCTTGAAAGACCTATTCAACAATGTGTTTCAGATACTTATTGTTTTACCACTTTGTAGGCGTAATTAAAACACATACTCATACCAAATTTCAGTGTACTAACTATCACTGAGCAAAGCCTGATTGAGATTCTAATAAAAAATGGCTGATATTTAAGAGTTCAATGTATGTAAGAATAAAGGAAAAACAGCTTTTTTTTATACCACGACGCTGGCAAACAAGCATACGACCCACCTGATGGAAAGCAGTTATAAAGCCTATGGACGCCTGCAACCCCAGAAGATTCACATGCGCGTTGACTGCCCTAAAAAAAACTTTACTATGTCGGTGAAATAAATATAAATTTTATATTAATTATCAACATAAAGTAAATAAATAAATTACTAGTAAGGGTTAATATTACGAGGGCTGCTATTTATATATCCGGAAACCGGGATTACAATCTTCTTAAATAGCATATTTGACCTCCATGGTAAAATTTGAACTTTTTTAAGTACTGGCCGGTATATTTTTTATTTCTTATTAACGCTCGTGTTTTGTTTTTGACGGGTTTTAAATGTCATCTCGCAGCAAGAATGGAACTCACTCGTGAAAATATTCGTGCTATGATTTATTATGATTTTCGGCGTGGTTTAACGCAACAACAGTGCATAGATCAACTAACTTCAACTTTTGGTGATGAAGCCCCATCTAAAACTATTGTGTATCACTGGTTTAGTGAGTTCAATCGTGGACGTAGTATGCTTACGGACGAAGTTAAGGCAGGTCGCCCGAAATCGGTCGTTGTACAACAAAATATCGAGGCTGTGCGAAAACTTATAATGGACGACCGACATGTTACGTACCGCGAGATAGAGGCGACTCTGGGTATTTCTATGACCAGCATTAATAGCATATTACATGATTATTTGGCTGTAAAAAAAATTTGTCGCGTTGGATACCCCACAACTTAACAAAAGAGCAAAAAGATGCTCGCGTCGAATGGTGCAATAAAATGTTAAAAAAATATAACCGTGGTGACTCAAAAGCCGTTTATAACATCTATACAGGTGACGAATCCTGGATCTATGCATACGATCCCGAAACGAAGCAACAATGGAAGGACTGTACAATATGTGACATCGAGTTCAGGCTTCATATTTTTTTTTGTAGCTTCTACTCGCCAAAAGACAACTCTTCACCAAATTTTAAGTTGCGGAAACGCTTGGTTTGCGAGATAAAAAATAATCAAAGTTCCATATAAAATCCCGATTTTACACCGCCATGACACAATATTTTGCAGACGAGAGGGGGGGAGTGTTAGGTTCTGGCGCTTCGCCGGCCGCTGCCGCGGCACGCTCGCTTCGCTCGCTCGGCTCGCGCGCTGTAGGGTCGCAGTTCTACCTAACACTCCTCCTCGCTACGCTCGTCGTCGTACCTACACCGACCTGCCTTAGAGTCTGTCTGAAACTACTTTGAACTAACCTAAAAAGTTCCTACAAAGTGTCATGTCATATCCCCCGCCCACAGACCCCGCCAATTCTATTTGCGTTTTGTTTTACGCGTTTTAATAAAATCGTACCATTTTTGATAATTATTAATCAACAATTTTCCACAAAATAATGCTTATAAATTAAAAGAATCATTGAATAAATATCATGTAACTATTATTGTACACAAATAAGTCGAAAAAACTGTATTTATGTAAAAACTGAGCATAAAACAAATCATCACGTTTTAGTTTTTCTCAACACGTTTAACGAAACGCAAAATATTGTGTCATGGCGGTGTAAAATCGGGATTTTATATGGAACTTTGATTATTTTTTATCTCGCAAACCAAGCGTTTCCGCAACTTAAAATTTGGTAAGGAGTTGTCTTTTGGCGAGTAGAAGCTACAAAAAAAATATGAAGCCTGAACTCGATGTCACATATTGTACAGTTGAGCCGCAACAATCAACGGTATGGGTGTTTCAAAATGAGCCGAACCCTACGAAAGTTACTCGTGCAAAAAGTACATTGAAACAAATGGTGGCCTGCTTCTTCGGTATTAATGGCCATGTAGCTACAGTGCCACTAGAAAACCGTAGAACGGTTAATTCAGAGTGGTACACGACCATTTGCTTACCGCAAGTATTTGAACAAATTCGTAAAACTAACCAGCGACGAAGAATCATTCTTCATCATGACAATGCCAGCTGTCATACGTCACGCGAAACAACTCTATTTTTGGAGGGTAAAAATGTGGAATTAACGGGTCATCCGCCGTACAGCCCTGACTTGGCACCCAACGATTTTTATTTATTTCCAAATATAAAGAATAAATTACGCGGTCAACGATTTTCGACCGCTGAAGATGCTGTCGACGCATTCAAACAACACGTTATGGAGGTACCTCAGGCGGAGTGGCAGAAGTGCTTTAAAAATTGGTTCACGCGAATGCAAAAGTGCATAAATCATCAAGGGGAATACTTTGAAAAACAATAAAACCATTTTCAGCCGTGTACGTTTGTTTGTTTTTTTGTTTCCGGATATATAAGTAGCAACCCTTGTACCTATCAAATATCTTTAAAGGACCGGCCAAGTTTGTATCGGACCACGCATATTGTAGGGTTCCGTAGAAAGTAATTTCTTGGAGATAACTGAAAAACGGATAAACCGATAATATGTGAAATAATTATCGTAGAAATTAAGTACTAAGCCTTCTTGGTTTTTTTCCTATTTTGTAGACTTACGGATTAAAAGTTAGATGGGGAGCCTATTATATTTAGACTTTCGAACAAATATTTCTGAAAATATTGACTTAATAAAACAGTTTTAAAAATCCTCTATATATGTAAAATATTTTTAAAACCGTATCGTACAACATGTTCATATTTACAAAAAATATATTTTTGACATTTAGTTTGGCATATGTATGGCATATGTATGGAGTGCCTTCCCTAAAAGTTTTTTTAGCAATTTAGCCAGAAAACTAAGTAGCGGCACATGAAACACACCTCTAGATAAAATTTCAGTAATATATGTTTTATAATAAAAATGGCTTTGACATACGGACGGACAGACGGACATGTTTCAAAAAACTTTTAAGGGTTCCGTTTTTGCCATTTTGGCTATGGAACCCTAAGAAGTGTTTGCGCTGTGTTATATTTAAAGATCTAAATTTAATGGGCTTACAGCTCTCATGACAATTGTATGACGATTTCGTGCACAAATACCGCTCCTTACATGTGCATTTTTACTATACGCAACTCGCAATAGGCTTAGTTTTGTTAATTTATCGTAATTAAGTGACGGTTAATATTTAAAATCGCAACAAAAAAATAACCAGCTCACATGCACAGCAAAAAAAATCCAAATTCACATGAAAACACCGCTTTGATGTGCATTCAGTTTTTTTTGCTATAATAGTCAGTATTTTTTATTTTTTCTGATATGCGGAATATTTTTAACCATATTTCGTAAATTCGTAAATATTTTGCCGCTCACTGTACTTTAAATTCAAAATCTAGGTTTTTATTTTTTTACATTAAAATCTACTAATCGAGATCGTTATTACTTATCTTATTTAATAGGTAAGTAGCATGAATCTTGAAGCAAATCAAATTATTTTGTTCAATATTTTTTGATTTGCAATTTTTAAGTAGTTACACTACTATATATAAACTGAAAATAGATGTCATCTGGCCTCGGACACCGGAGGGTTTGGTCACTTTTTCTTAAGTATATGACATCTATTTTCAGTTTAGGTAAGTAGCATTCCTAAAAATGTCACCGTAGTACATAATCACAGTATTCAAATCACAAAACATCCGCAAAAGGATTATAATTATTATAAAGCTGCCCGCGCGCCTCTGAGTAAAGTCATATTCTTTGAACATTGTTGCGGTGCATCGCGGTGGATTTACGCACGATCGAAATGAGAGGGGTACGCGGGTGGCGCGGGTAGAGAGCGCCGAAACGCTCAAGGACACTCCGGCGACAATCGTCTTAAGCCGCGAGTAGGGAAACCTTCCCGCGCTTGTCAAAAATCTCGCTTTCCGGTAGCATAACATGCACCCGCGGCTACAACTGACACGAAGAGAACTCAAAGTTATGCAAAGGATTTTAGTTCAAAGTCGCGAGTCACTGTCATTTTATGACACTGGCATTTAATCGCGAGTCTGTCGCTCCTTTCACGCGCAAGTTGTGCTGCTAACTAGCGACAACGCATGAAGTCGCGCAGATCTGTCTTTTGTCACGCCAGTCGCGCGTAAGACGTGCTAGCCGTGCTGGTGTACATTATGTTATCAAAACTCATAATAACACATCAATAGTTGAGCATGTAAAGTTAAAATTACGTTACTGCAACACATAAAAAGCTTATCATACGGCCTCCTAGCCTAGTCGGTAGTTACCCTGCCTACGAAGCAGGAGGTCCCGGGTTCGAATCCTGGTCAGGGCATTTATTTGTGTGTTTATCACAGATATTTGTCCCTGAGTTATGGATGTTTTCTATGTATTTAAGTATTTATCTATATCTATATATTATATATATCATCGTCTAGTGCCCATAACACAAGCCTCGTTGAGCTTACCGTGGGCCTAGGTCGATTTGTGTAAAATTGTCCTGCAATATTTATTTATTATTTATTTATCATAGTAAAATCGATTGTGGTAATGCTAGCCATTGCCTACCGTTTTTGAACACGTTTTAGAGAACTTACAATGTGAGTGTAGATAAAATACTATACCTACACCAACATCAGTATTTTTGCATGCTTCGTTATGCCAGATATTATTGTACTCAATATGCAGGACAAGAAGAAACAATAACTTTAATCACTTTATGGCTCTTTACCGAGTTTACCGATTATACTTGAGAGTGCGAAAGTCAGCGTTGCGTACTAACTACCCGCAGGCGTTTTTTCAAATCATAAATGCTTAAGACGATTGTCGCCGGAGTGTCCTTGAGCGTTTGGGCGCTCTCTACCCGCACCACCCGCGTGCCCCTCTCATTACGATCGTGCGTAAATCCGGCGCAATGCACCGCAATAATGTTCAAAGAATATGACTTTACTCAGAGGCGCGTGGGCAGCTTTACAATAATTATAGTCCTTTTGTGGATGTTTTGTGATTTGAATACTGTGATTAAGTACTACGGTAACATTTTTAGGAATGCTACTTACCTATTAAATAAGATAAGTAATAACGATCTCGATTAGTAGATTTTTATGTAAAAAAATTAAAACCTAGATTTTTAATTTGAAGTACAGTGAGCGGCAAAATATTTAGAATTTACGAAATATGGTTAAAAATATTCCGCATATCAGAAAAAAATAAAAAAATACTGACTACTGCAAAAAAAACTGAATGCACATAAAAGCGGTATTTTTATGTGAATTTGGATTTTTTTTACTGTGCAAGTGAGCTTAATAGATGGTTATTTTTTTGTTGCGATTTTAAATATTGACCGTAAAAATTCACTTAATTATGATAAATTAACAAAACTAAGCCTGTTGCGAGTTGCGAATAGTAAAAATGCACATGTAAGGAGTGGCATTTGTGCACGAAATCGTTATACAATTGTCATGAGAGCTGTAAGCCCATTAAAGTTAGATCTATAAATTTATAACACAGCGCAAACACTTCTTAGGGTTCCATAGCCAAAATAGCAAAAACAGAACCCTTAAATGTTTTTTGAAACATGTCCGTCTGTCCGTCCGTATGTCACAGCCATTTTTATTATAAAACATATATTACTTAAATTTTATCCAGAGGTGTCTTTGTGCCGCTACTTAGTTTTCTGGCTAAATTTCTAAACAACCTTTTAGGGGAAGCACTCCATACATACACATGCCAAACTAAATGTCAAAAAATTTTTTTTTTTGTAAATATGAACATAATATTGTCTTCGGTTGCCGCGATAGTTATTCATGAAATAAAACAATTAAAAACGGATTTTATCGCGTGTATTGAGTTTAAGCGGAGCATCTCTACTCGGGTAAAGGAACATATAGCCGATGTAAAGCACCGTCGACCAAGGTCAGCAGTCTGTGAGCATGTCATGGATAGACCCAACCACTCAGTTAAATTTGACAAACCGCAAGTCCTCGTCAAGGAGAAACGATACATTCCCCGGATGTTGCGAGAGGCAATCGAGATTAAAAAATATCCAAATTTCAACAGAGAGGATGGTTTTTCGGTACCACCAGCTTGGGATCCAGTTATTCATTTGGTTAAGGAGCAAGCTAGACATAGGACTGTGAGACCATAATGGTGGACAGTGTGGACACTAATAATAATTTAATACTAATTTAAAAAAAATTAAAAATAAAAATGAAAATAATAATTAATAATAATAAAATAATTTGTTTAATAATTTGTTTTGTAATAAAAAATAATTTGTTTTTATAAAGGCCCCTCCGGCATGTGCAAACACTAAATTTGTTTAATATTTAATATGTGGGTAGGTTTGCATATTGAGATAGTTTTTGAACGGAGGTAATTGTACATTTTTCCTCAGTCGACCCGTTGACCACGAACGCTGTAAAGTGTTTGAAACGTCGGGATGTAATTTAAACTCAATACACGCGATAAAATCCGTTTTTAATTGTTTTATTTCATAAATATGAACATGTACGTACGGCTTTAAAAATATCTTATATACAGTATGTTTTTTTTTAAGTGGGACAGTATGGGGAAATCCTAAAGTATAGGACATCAGGGAAACTGCCTTAGGAAACAATAGGTATTTTTTTGTGAAAAAAAAATGTATAGTCAAAATTTTGGTCAAGTGTGAGTTGTCCCTTTTGTTTTGTTCTGTCCGAATTTTGTTTTGACGCAGATCTAATTAGTTTCATGAGAGGATCATTTTATTGTATGGAAAGAAAAAAATCGGAACAGTAGAAGTTAGTCAAATTGAAGAAATCGTTTTCATTATTACAACCTGTCTAAATTGCCTAGCTACACTGCAAGGCTTATATCAAAAAACCGGCCAAGAGCGTGTCGGGCCACGCTCAGTGTAGGGTTCCGTAGTTTTCCGTCCGTCACAGTAAGTGTCCCCACTTAAGAGTTTTTGAAAACACGTCATTTCATTGTGATTTTATAGAAATTACAGGTACAATAAACACCTGCTTATACGGTTAAACTACAAACTTAGTTCAGAAATTATTCTGTATTTTTTTTTTCAAAAACTATTCAATCTATCAAGTTCAAAATAATTTTCCTAGAATTTTTTTATAAAGTTCTACTTTTGAGATTTTTTTCATATTTTTAAAACGTATGGTTCAAAAGTTAGAGGGGGGGGGGGGCACATATTTTTTTACTTCTGGAGCGATTATTTCCGAAAATATTTACATTATCAAAAAATTATTATAGTAAACCCCTATTCATTTTTAAATACCTATCCAAAAATATATCACACGTTAGGGTTGAAATGAAAAAATATCATTCGCCACTTTATGTATAGGGGAGGTACCCTAATAAAACATTTTTTTCCACTTTTCATTTTACCACTTTATCGGCGTGATTAATATACATATTAGTACCAAATTTCAGCTTTCTAGTGCTAACGGTCACTGAGATTATCCGCGGACGGACGGACGGGCGGACAGACATGGCGAAACTATAAGGGTTCCTAGTTGACTACGGAACCCTAAAAAAGTATCGCTTATTCCAATATGACATTTGAATTTGGAACACTTTATTTGATTAAAAAAGGATTAAATGATTAGGACCTCCATTTTATGCGAGCACCTTAAACTCAATTTAAAAAAAAAAAGAAAGATGGGCACAAATGGTCCTATTGTATGGCCACCACGTTCACCCGATTTAACGGCGATGGATTTTTTCATTTGGGGTTACCTTAAAGGTCGAATTTATGGAGATACTTACAACACGGTACAAGAGTTAAAAGACGCAGTTCATTATCATTTGAACAGCATACATCATAAAGCCTTGTCTAAAGCTACTAGAGGTGTTCTGAAACGCGCCCGTACCTGCATTCGGCAAGAGGGAGGCCATATTGAACATTTAATTTAATGTGAAATTATTTTAGTAAATTTACCTAACTTCTGCTGTTCCGATTTTTTTCTTCCAATACAATAAAACGATCCTCTCATGAGTAGATCTGCGTAAAAAAAATATTTCATGAATATTTTTAATTTTTAGGGACAACTCACACTTGACCAAAATTTTGACACAATTTTTTTTTAACCAAAAAATACCTAATGTTTCCTACGGCAGTTTCCCTGTATCTCCTATACTTTTGGATTTCCCCATACTGTCCCACTTAAAAAAAACACACTGTATATATATATAGAGGATTTTAAAACTTTTTTATGAAGTCAATATTTTCAGAAATAATTGCTTCGAAAGTCTTAATATAATAGCCCCCCCCCCCCCCATCTAACTTTTAATCCGTAAGTCTAAAAAATATGAAAAAATACCAAGAAGGCTTAATACTTCATTTCTACGAAAATTATTTTATCACATATTATCGGTTCATCCGTTTTTGAGTTATCTCCAAGAAACTACTTTCCACGGAACCCTACATTATGCGTGGTCCGATACAAACTTGGCAAACTTTTAAAGATATTTGATGGGTAGTATTATAACCCTTAGTAGTAATTTATTTATTTACTAGTGATTTGTATTTATTTGCATTTCACCGACATAGTAAAGTTTTTTTTAGGGTAGTCAACGCGCATGTGAATCTTCTGGGGTTGCAGGCATCCATAGGCTTAATAACTGCTTTCCATCAGCTTTATAATTACTTCGCAATTTCTAGATTTGATAAATTAGTATCAAGTATAACATTAAAGATTGTGTTTAATCTTAAAATAAAACGCATATTACATTCGTTTAGAACACGTGTTTAAATAAATTCGGTCCTTTGGAGCTTTTATTAAATTAATTATTAGTATATTGTATTGCAGTACTAGCAGATTTCCGCAACTCTACGACTAATGCCTATTTTGCGTGATGCATTAGTCTACTAAAACCTAATAATTGTAATTTACTTACATGACCAAATTTGTTTTCAGAGCATTATGAGATTCATTTTTAGTTATTTCCCCATTTTTATTTTATTTGTTTTTTACTTATAATCTAAATAAAATACACTTTTTTATACGAACGTACATGAACATGCATACGAGTACATTATCTTAAAAGATAAAACGTCTCTACACTATTGATCCCAGGAAGACACGTTATGTCCGCACCGCATGAACCCTCTGCAGTTATTTAGTCTTTAGGCACAGTAAGTCCGATATTATTGCTCACGGGCCAAGCACAAGTATATGTAGTATAAGGGAAGCACGGAGCGATGAGCAACACAGCCTCCTCGTCTCAAAGCTAGCTCACGACTGCCAGCAACGCCGTTTTCAAGCTACCAACGCACGAAATGTGGAATTATGATCAAGTTGTTTAAGAAAATTTAATCAATTTAATTATCCTACGTTGTGTTTGTAGTGTTCTGTAGTACAATTTTTTTAGTTCAACAATATATTAAATCGAATGAGCCGTTCAGTAGATATAAGCAAAATTAATCGTAAAACGACATTTCGTTACATTTAAATAACGGAGAAACTATACGTTACACGAGTTTTTCAAACGTTGACAATATTGTGCATTAAATGATAATTAACATATTTTTTTTTTCAAATTTTTGAATGACCCGTTATTGAGATATATCCCTTAGAAAGTAACAGTTTTCGGCCACAATCAGCGCCTAGCGCCTTAAAAGATAAAAAAAGATAAAAGATTCTTCAATTTAGGCACTTTACAATGCACTTATGAACGCCCCAAGTAACACAGGAAGCATTATAACATATGAATAGTTAACTTATTTCGAACTTAAGGACCGTATAAACTCTTATATACGTTCACCGAGCAACTTGTCGCATTATATGATGCTTTGAGCTGTATAACGGTTGTATAATGGCATATCTAAATGCTTTTGTAAAGCCTTTAGCTTTAGTGCAGCAAACCACAACGCAACTGTACAGCTTTCGACTGTTTAAAAGTACTTAAGTGCTTTAGGTTCTACAATAGCATTATATAATGCTTTAAGCTGTATAACGGTTCTATAATGGCATGTATAAATGCTTTTTTAAAGCCTTTAGTTTTAGTGCAGCGAACCAAAATGCAACTGTACAGCTGAATGCTGTACAGTTGCGTTTTGGTTTGCTACACTAATGCTTCGGTGTGGTTTAGTGCCTAAGGTTCTACAATAGCATAAATAAATGCATAATGCTGTGAGCATGAATATTAGCCATTATAATGCCACGTAAATCCGGTATACAGCTTTCAGCTATTTTTAATTCCTTAGGGTGTACAATAGCATTTATAAGTAGGTAATATGTTCCTAATGCAGTATAATAGCAATAATATAAACCATTATAAAGCCAAGTAATTCACTATAAGGGGCTGTTCATAAATTACGTCATTTCAAATGGGGGGTGGTCTGGACATCGGATGATGGTAGCATGACGTAGGAGGGGGGGGCGGTCATTCCGAAGATCACATCATCAATGTGTAAAAAAAGGAATGAAAGTCGTGTTTCTATAATCTTTTAATGCTATAAAATATTATGTACTAAATAGTTTTTTTATTTTACAATTAAGCTTAAAACGCATTTTTTTTTATAAAGTCACTTTATTTGGCAGGGGGAGGGTTGGATAATTTTAGGGCGGGTAAAAAAATCATCAAAAATTGATGACGTAATTTATGAACAGCCCCTATACAGCTTTTAGCGGTTTTAGTGCCTTAGGTTCTACAATAGCATAAATAAATGCTTAATGTTGTTTAATAGCATAATTATTCACGTGTAATGCTGTAGGCATAAATAAGGCATTTTTTAAGGGTCACTGAGTGCTATTGAACTAAGAGCTAGCCACGTCAGATATGACACAATAATGAGAGCAACAAAACCCGTCTGGTTAGATTGCTATACTATTCTTATTGCTAGATCCTGACATCTGGCAGCTTTTAATGGGTGGAGGTCACAGTGACAGACTAGCAAAATGTTTTAATTGGAAAATAGTAATACCAAACTAGATAAAAATTGCCGAAGTTGTCTCAGTTATAAAGTACAGGGCCTATATTTTAAGGGGCTCCCTGGCGCCAACGACCTTAGATCTGATTCCCTTAGTTTTCTAATGATTTATATAGCTTATCATATTATCAGTAACGGCTTTAAACAATATAGTATCCTATATTTACTTCAATATTCATTGTCTTCGAGATATTTGACATCAAAGTCGAACCGGTTTAGGCTAAAAAAGTGGTTTTATTGTCATAAATTTTGTTTTAATTAGTTAAAAATTAAAATCTCTCTACAGTTTTTAGAGACATCAAAGAGGAACCCTAATATGTAGATTACGTATATGTAAGATTCTTTACACCATTCGAATATCGATAAAAGTGTTTTTTTAGACCATATTTTAAAAATATCATAAAAAATAACGGCTCATTTATTTCAAGATCCGGCTCAACAGAATGGAGATAAAAGATTCAAAAACCGATAGTCGTTTGCCTTATAATTCTATCTATAGTGAATACGTTGGAATATCGACTCAAAACTGGTCAAAAATCGATAAAAAAAAACGTTAGACCAAAAAATATTGTGTATTATTACCATACATCGGGGTTTTCGGTGCGGGAATGTTTGACATTAGCCAAAGAGTAGGCATTAACTTAAAAAACAGAATGTACTCTAGCACGTTTCTACCTAATGAATAATTGATCGAAAAAATCATAGGTATATACAATTTATATGTAATGGCTGACTATTATGTATATATATTGTAGGTACATATACCTATGATTTTTTCAAGTATTTTTTTATTAATTCATGTAATGACTGATCATTGTCAACCTCTTCAGTTAATCAAATAGTTCATAAATATCGGACGTCAAGATTAATATTTGACACTTATTATACCGTGTCTTTGTCTTAGGTAGATCTAGTTAATAAATTTCGGATATGCAATTGCATTGTTAAAATACTAAGTATATAATAGTCAATACAAACATGCCTCTAAGAAAAAAACCTCGTATCATAGTGTGTAAGCTATTCACAGAGAGGTAGTTATTCATTACTTTCATTAGGCATAATATGATATTTTCTCAGACTAACTCTCAACCTATCTGTTTATCTCTACTCTTTCTCAAATCGTTCCCGCACCGAAAACCCCGATGTATGATTATTACGGAAACAAAAACAGTAGGCGACAAACTATGAACTATATTTTATTATACATCGTTTGGCACTACTTTCTCCCAACATAAACTTTTGTATAATTTCTCTTAATATTGTATAGTATTTGTATAGTTTCTCATAATATTGCATCAAACCCAGATCTCTAGGATTTATTCTCTTGAAATGGTTTGCATTCTTTGACCTCCACCACTTTAAAGCTGCCAGATGTCCAGATCTAGAAATAAGCATAGTATACCAAACTGACTAGAGGGGTTTGGTTGCTCTCATTATTGTGTCATATCCGATGTGGCTAGCTCTCCGTCTATATAGACCAACGCCGTTTTGTAAATAATTTATAACCTAAAAATAAAATCATGCGGACCTATTTATACAAGGAAAATACCTATATAATAATGAAATTACTTAATTTAAGACTGCTCAACCAACACTATTATGTTAATAATGCAAAACTCGTTCTATACGAGGATCACACAATTGTTTTGTTTATTTGACGCATATCTTTTTATAATATTTTATAGCAAAACCACAATAAATCAAAGGCGCGTGAAAATTTTCAATGAAACTTATATACACATTTACAGTAAACTACATTGCGCAGTAATATTTGAAGGATATAATAACGTAAAAGAGTCAAAAACTTTTATGAATTTTGTTAGGATGCAAACAAATATGACGTGTCACTCATTCAGTTTTTTGTACCGTCTTCGTCCATTTTATATTGCGAGACAAAGTAGTTAGTTAAATCACAACGTTCATTGTATTATAACATTTGTTCCGACGGTGTTAGAGACGTTTTTGCATTGACGTAAGGTTTATTTTACTACACTCTTATGCTAGTATAATGCTTTTGTATTGCGATTGGCAAGTTAATCGAGAGTACTTATGCTTCTTTACTGCGATTAGCAAGTTTTTTGGCCGTATTAATGCTTCTTCAATGCAGTTGGCAACTTAATAGAGCGTACTAATGATTCTTTAATGCGATTGGCACTTTCCATAACAACGATAATGCTAATAGCGCAGACATATTGCGCCTGTAATGCTATTAAATGACCTGTATAGGATCTCAAGCTGGGTAATTCGCTCCCATTTAAGACCTATATCAGCACTATAAACGTTTATAATGCTACTATAAAACGAACTGAAAATGCTAAAAGCCTACAGATATGCTGTAAGACGGCCGTTATACTGCTTTGATGTGTTACTTGGGCGTCAGAGAGAAAAAAAAACTACCACCGGTTCTAACCCTACACCTCTGACCCGAGAAGTATTATGACCGGCAAGAAACTCGGCGGGACTTATTTTTTCTAAACAGTAATACAGTAATATTATATCTTAAAGATACACAATAATGCGTAGTTCTATACTGCGTAGCTTACTGTGGGACTTGGTTGATTTGTGTAGGATTGTCCCATAATATTTATTTATTTATTATAAGTAGAGGGCGGAGTACCGGTGGCAAATTTCACACAAAAGGTATGGAGTCGTTTTTATAATTATTATTTTAGGCTTGAATAATAAAATTATTCATTTACCTAATGTACTTAGTATGGTACCTACTCGTAAATTGGAAGTAAGTACTTAACATTTATTTTCATAAATCGATTTCAGGAACACCTAAATGTTATGTCGTAAATGTTTTGGGTTATTTTTCAATTTCTTTTAACAAAGTCACCATTCATCGATATAATATTTTTTACCATATGCAACCTTTCTTTTCAAAAAGTTACTAATTTACAAATTTATGAGACATTTAGAAACTAATTATTTGACATTGTCAATTTAGACAGCTGCTTTACATCTATATTATCTGAATTATTATTGCGTCGGCTAAATATTTAAAACCGAAAAATATCAAGATGAATAAGCCATGTGAAGCAACAATTCTGCGGATGATAGAACCGTACGAAAATCTTATATATAATGAAGAAGAATGTAGCATTCACTGTATTTCTTGCTCAGTGGATTTAAAGCAGTTGAATAAATATAATGTCGAAAAACACGTTAACAGTAAACAACACCAAATTAACTGTGGAAAGCAAAATGGCACCTTTGCCTATGATTTATGCGTTTTCCTTATTGCGTGTAACATCCCATGGAAAAGAGTTAACCATCCAGAATTTAAAAAGTTCTTTGGAAAATACTTAGATAAAGGCGTAAAACTTCCCGAAGAAAGTGTTTTGAGAAAATACTATCTTACCAGAATATACAATGCGACCGTCAAGCAAATACGAAATACATTTTTCGATTCCAATTTATGGCTTGCGGTGGATGAGACTCTTGATAATTTCGGTAATTGCGTAGTAAATGTAATTATAAAATCACTTGATGATGCTTTACAAAGGCCATATTTGTTAGTGTGTAAAGTCGTTAGTACTGTAAACGCGAACTCAATTGCAGCGGTGGTTGACGAAAGCTTGAATTTTTTGTGGGAGGATAATTTTATAGATAATATGAACAAATTTTTAATATTCTGTTCGGATAGCGCAGCGTACATGCTTGCTGCCGACAAGATTTTGAAGAAAAAGTACACTAAAGTACGACACGTAACTTGTTTCGCTCATGGACTACACAGAGTCGCGGAGCAGATAAGATCTGAACATAAATTGGTCAATTCTTTAATATCTAATGTCAAGAAGATTTTTTTTAAATCACCACACCGCGTCCGATTTTTCAGGGACCATGCGCAGAATGTGCCTTTATCGCCGGAACCCATTATCACTCGTTGGGGCACCTGGTTAAATGCAAGTTTTTACTACGATAGACATTTTGACGTGATTAAAAATGTTGTGATGCAATTGAACAGTAAAGAAGCTATTGCCATTAGAAAAGCCCAGAAGTTGTTTGAAAATGAAAATTTAAAAAACGAGTTAAGCTTTATAAAAAATTGTTACGAAATTATACCTGAATCGATAGAAAAATTAGAATGCACTAAAATTCCGATAGAAGAAAGTTTTCTGGTAATAGATATAGTTAGGAGTATTTTAAGCCTCCAAGGAAGTGAAACCGTGCGAAATAAACTCGAATTGGTTCTAGATAGAAACCCAGATGCTGACGAATTAAGGAATATGATTACAATGGAAAATTATAAACAAGTCCTTAAACATGCAACCATGACATCGGTAGATGTAGAGCGATCGTTTTCCACTCATAAATGGATCTTGAATAAATTAAGAAACCGATTCACTCCGAAAAACCAGGAACATGTGGCCATAGTCCATTCATTTTATAACATGGATACGCACTTAAGTGCAGATTGTGAGGAGGACCTCGAACACATAATTCCAGTCCTCAATTGTAATTGAATGGTCTTGAAAATAATATATCGTTTGGCAGGTATAACTTCTTAGTCTAGTATTTAGTACCAAATGATAATGTTTTGATAAGAAAACATATTATTATGTATTATAGATATTAACAACATATTACATTATATTTGTATGCTCGTAAGATAATTTTTATAAGTTCCTAAAAATTATTATGCAAAATTAATCATTTATTCGTTATTTATTTAATCATAAGAATACTTAGGCGACTCCATACATTTAGTGTGAAATTTGCCACCGGTACTCCGCCCTCTAATTATAATATTTATACAGAAATCTACAGCTACAAATAGTAAAAACAATCGAAGAGATCCCTCAAAAGAATAAGTTCTCCTTTGAACGAATCTTATGTATTTTTTCCTGTTGTATTTTCCTTTTGTTTGGACAATAATGTGTTTTAAATACTACTACTACAACCTTCTACAATGACGGAGGGATTAAGGGGGATGTGCTCCCGGTATTCGTTTTCTATCCAAAACCGGTACAGGAACCGGGAAATCTTGGTTCTAGGCATACTAAATCAGAACCGAGAGCATTTCCCGTGTGAATATTCAGCGAAGGTCTTAGGATATCATCCTGTTGCAATATTTGGTAACAAAACAATAATTGAAATGTAGTCAATCGTCAAAAAAGAACCGATTTCACTTAGACTCCACCTTTCCAATAGGAAATGCCCGTCTGTAAAAAAAATATTTAAATAACTATAGGTGTGCCTATAATATTTGAAGAGCTCCCTCGATTTCTCCAGGATCCCATTATCAGATGCTGACCTGATTACAATGGGACCAACTGTGAAGTATTCAAACAAGTAATTCAATCAAAAATAGATTTTTCCAATTGGGTCCAGCCGTCTTCGAATGATCGGTGAACATAAAAAATAGCAACAAAGATCCCGACGAATATAGAATTGAGAACCTCCTCCTTCAAAATCGGTTGAAAATGACTACATAGCAACAACAGAAGCATTCAGTGCAAGAGTTGTAAGTAACAAAAGAATATGAAAATACACTCATTAGAGTCATTAGTAAGTTATCTGTATCAACTGCCGATACTGCGAGTAATTAGGACCTGGGTTCGGTTCCCCGTCACGTTAATTGTAACTTTTGGACATTTGTCCAGTTCTCACGATATGGTACTGTCTCGTTCACAAGTAGAAAGGTAATTTGAGGCAAAGGTCCCACGTTTTGGTCAGATCAGGTAACCGCACAGCTGAAGAGTGCTCAGGGGGTCTAACGGGTATGAGCTCCCGTTAGACCCCCTGAGCACTCTTCAGCTCCTAATGTAATCCTGTCACTTTCCAGTGCGGTAACAGTGAGCTGCATTGCTTTTAAGTTACGTCCTTATTGCCGCTCAATAGTCGTTCAACTTTCAGTTACCTCAGCGGAAATATGGTGGAAACTGTCCGTTTGAGGTAAAGTATTGTCTATGGCTGGAAAAAAGTTAAACTGAAGGCTTGTTCAGAAACCAAATAAAGTTTTATACCGATGACTTATAATTATCTTATATTTCATTGATTTAAAGCAAAACACTTCACCAGGCATCAGTGTCGGTGAAAACAACGGTCACAAAGATCAAAAGGATTTTTCCAAATCCCCCGCTTTGAGGTTCCTGAACGTTGAACAGATCGTTGTATGTTCAAGTGTCCGAATTTTTGGCTATTCCTACTCAGAATCGTGAGTACCTAATACAATTGACTCTATTGGGACACAAAAAGTGTTTAGACTAATTGTTAGGACACAAAAGTGTCCCAGCATTTTTGAATTCACTAATGCTACTTTCTAATGGAGCGTAATGGGTATACTACAGGAAAAATAGCAGATTTTGGAGGCAAAATATGTAAATCAATGAAACTTTGCTTTATAACTTTATCATCGCACTAGAAACAAGGATCTGCTGAGTCCTATCAAAATTTAGGGGTCCTACCCCTGCTCGGGGGATATGGGCAGGGGGGACATTTTGAAAAATATACATTTTACAACCTGGGCTAGTGGGGTGGCCTTCTGAATGCCTAACAATGTTTGGCCTAAAATCACTTGGCCTAACTGCTATGGCCTAATGGTCACTTGGCCGAACAGTCACTTGGCGCAATGATAATTTTGCATAATGTATTGTTTCACCGAAATGTTATGTTTCCTAAGCATTTTTGTGCTAATGGTGAGTATCCCTAATGGTTTTTTGCATATTACATGAAATCCCTATTATAGCGTGAACTATAATGAGATGTCCGAACTGTTTTGGCCTAATGGGTGCTGCTCTAATTATATGTTGTAATTATGTTATGTACCTTATATGCAGTAATGACTTGGGTTCTACATGAGTTGGTTTAGGTCATGTTAGAACTGTGGTCTGGGATTCAAGTATATTTAGTTAAGTTGGTTTGTATGTGTTTGTTTTGTTATTGGGTTTTGGTGAAAGATGGATGTAAATAAAACAAAGGGTCATAAATTAGCAATACTCAAGCCAGGTGCGAATTCTGCCATAATGGTTGGCTCTTGTAAAATTATCGGTGTTGGGAGTGTTGGGATTGATTGGGACGGTTTAAAGGTAATGGTAGGTTAGGTTCGTTAGGTATCTTCAAACGGCCGAAGGCCAAACGGCACAGAATAGGAGCCCCGCGCAAGCGGGGTTCCGTCGAAATTGCTAACTGTACGCAATTAGGGTAAAGAGTGATTACCACCAAAACGAATCATAATTAGGCCATAACAAGGTGTAGGCTGTGTGCCATTTGGTAAAAAGATAGTTAGGACATACGATTGTTAGCCTTTTCAATGATTAGTCGCAATGAAGCTTATTTCATGTAATATTAGGGTATGTTACGATTGTGGTAAGTGTCATTCAAAGTGTCAAGGGAAAAACAAATTAGGCCAAAACGAAATCGGCCATTGCGGCATAGGGCAACCACAATTCGGCCATACGAGTGTTAGGGCAAGTGATGGTTATGCCAAATAATGTTAGGCAATGACTAATTAGGCCAAAAAATTTTAGGCATCCAATCTCAATCTTCCTAAAACTTGTTCCTTCCAAACAGTTTTCTGCAACTTTGTGGTCGGTGACGTCACAAACCTCACACTTTTTGTATGGGGCGTTTTGACGCGCGGCGCAGACGCTTAACGTATTTTCACATTTTTGACGTTTCAGGGCTATTATAGATAGTAGGTTTATTAGAGACATTTGAATCTACAGGGAAATAGAATCGAATGACGTCTTCCAAAAAAATCATGCATATTCCTAATTGGAAAACTTACGTACAGTATGTAATATCAACAATATGTATATACCTATATATACTACTACTACTATTTATATACCTATATACACTACTATTTATATTTGGTTATTTATATTAATTTATTCATAATCTTCTCCATTGTTGTTTCCATTTTTTCGACAAAAACCATTCACATCTATTACATATTTTATTTTGTATGCTGAATCGTATGAGAGCAGACCCTACCCATACTTATAAGTTTACAACTTAAATTGATAATTCGACAACATTGTAAATGAACAAAAACAAATTTGGGTTTTTTTTTGTCGCCTACCAAAACCCATTCAAACATGTCCACAGTTCCACACCACCTTAAAGCCAAATGCTCCAATGACTGACTTATATTATGTAGTCTTACTTTACCTGTAGTACCTACTCGTAGTAGTAAAAAAACTAAGGTGCCAAAGTCCGCACTTAGTACTTACTAAAAACATCGTGACATACTAATTGTTTTAAAGAATTACATTAATTTTATATTGATGGTTTGATGAGTTCCTATTTAGGTATTTGTTTGAATACATGCTCGTGATATCGGCGAACTTCGAACACCTTTTCTTCGAGCCAGTACCAACTGTAATAAAACAAAGTGACCAAAACACAATTATCACTCCATTTAACAATGACACTTACTGAAAACCCTGTTTTTGTTTAACACAAACCATTTTCAACCCTTTTAAAAGGAAATAAAACTCACAATAAGATAGCTCAAAAGCATGTGACAAAAGAAAATCAAATTGGTGCCCGTAAATTAGGAAATCGTTACAAATGAATATTGACCCCGTTTTTTTTGAAGTGATAATTGTGTTAAAGATTCCATGTTTTAATGAGCAACGTGTAGGTATATGTACATAGTAGTGGATATCAAGTGGTATTCACACGGTAATCCATATAATCAAGGCATATATTAGATTAGAACAAAATAATAATTGCAAGAAACTTACCATTCAACGAAAAAAACACAAAAAATTAACTTATTGACCAACAACAAAACAACAGCGGTGTTTTCACCAATAGATCCTGCCACCAAATGCATGGTCCTCGGCGAAAGTTGTATGATGTCATACAAATGTAAATGGACCGTGTGCCGCAACAACGCGCCGTGTATGGGATATCCTGGTTTTGTGGGTTTATGAGATGAGATGAATTAATCACATAACTGCTAGATTGACCATAAAAGAGTACTCGCGGATCACAACCGCGCCCGGATTTTCTGTGGAGACATGATTTTTTTTGCCGTTTTTATCTGTCACCAGGCTGTATCTCATGATTCTCATGAACCGTGATAGTTAGACAGTTACAATTTTCACACATGAAATGATGTTTTTCTGTTACGGCTATATAACAACAAATACTAAAAAACAGAATAAAATAAATATTTAAGGGGGCTCCTATACATCAGGCATGATTTTTTTGCCGTTTTTATAGATAATGCTACGGTACCCTTCGTGCGTGAGTCTGACCCGACTCGCACTTGGCCGGTTATTTAATTACGCCTTAGCGTTGTAGACATAAGTGGTTGTCAATGCGCAACATGTAGCTATTACATTTATGTAGGCGTTTGTGCGTATTGTTTCAACGCGTCTTTCGGCACCTTTTGGTTAGAAAACAATACAGATTACATATTTTGGTGACATCCCATGGCTTGTTGTTACTGTTAGTAAGTTATGTGTTTTCTAATCGAGCGAGCGGAGCGTAAGCGAAGTGAAATAATTACAGACAACTTTGGACATAACAGAACTGAAATGTGGCTTTTTGATATTGAATTAAATAGTAGTCGCACTTTAGTTTAGTAACGTGTTTCTGATCTTGTATGAAATTTGTTGGAGTTGTAGTAGAGGTCAATACAATTTGAAAGTTCGTTCATGAGCATGATCGATTGAGCAGGGGTTATGGAGCTAGAAGGCTCGAAAAAATATTCATTAGGGTCTTGTTATATTGGTCAACTCGTTTGTAAGAAAATCGCGAGTTCTCACTTCGAGGCGGACTACTAGTTATGTTACATTTAGTAAAAAAAAAATTAGGCAAATTAATTTTCAAAAGTTTATTTATAAACATGTTATCAAAAATGTCAATGTGACATTAGCTTACTTTTAATAATAAATTAATAATAATAATAAATTTTATTGCTTTCATGTTGATTGATACAGATAGTCTTAAGTATAGTTTAAAACTAAGAACAACATGAGACCCCAGACAGGGTATTGCAAATTTAAACATACAATAAAGCTATTACATAAAATAAAAAATATAGGAAAACATACTTAACTAATTATAATCCAATTATATACATATCAAGGCAAATCTAACGGTATTTATGGTATTTGTTATCATCAAAATATTCTTGCAGCGAGTAGAAACACTTTTCTATTAGATATGTTTTTAGCTTCTGAACAAATTTTGCATATTTGAGCTCTGCAGTTATTTCTTTAGGAAGATTATTGTATATTCTTATAGTCATTACATGGGGGCTTTACTTTTTTATAAAGATAGTTTATCTAGCTGTCTTCCGTTATTTCAATAATAAATACTTAAATCACAACCATTGAAACGTCAAGATTGCTTTAAGATAAAATTTTACTTCCTTGGTTTGATCATCCAATATAGGACTAGCATCTGCCATAGTAGGTAACGTTTCAGAACATTGTCAGCTAATAGCGCTCTCTATAAACATCTTGCAATTCTATAACGTGTGACAGGTGTGACAGATATTCTTATCTGTAGTCTGAGTACTCTGAGTGCCGTGCCGTGTGTGTGGTGTGGGTTTCGTTCTTCATTTCCACCAGAAAAATCGGAATAAATCTAAATTGCAGATCAAATTAACATGTTAGCTGTGTGCTACTGTTAATAACAATATATCGTGTTTTGTGACAGCACTACTACGGTTTTACAAAAGGTACGTCTCTCTGAATTTTGCGAAATCCTGTGCATATTTTTTGGTCCTTACATCATTCATGATTGCTATTTTTTGACTGAAGCGGGGTTAAATAAAAACGACCTAGAAACCTTAAAATATCCTTAACATACTTTACTCATGTATGGTATGATCTCCAGTGAATATCGGGTAACAATAGGTGATTTAAAGTAATGCGTATACTTGACCATTTTCATCGGTATTTTCTCGTAGCGTACTTTAGCCCCGATACCGGTTAGATTATATTCTCATTAAGTAGCTGTACGTACATACAACCTTGAGCAAGTTAGGAGTTCGCACTTTGGCTCAATGAATAATTTACATCATTTTGTGAACAAGGAATCTGAATGTTTACCATTTAAAACCGTCTTCTTGGTTTTAACTGGCTGTATTTCAATTTTAACGTAACATTAAGAGCCTTACTCCACTTAAATAACAATATGCCTAATTGGAACTCTTAATAAGAAACTCATTTTAAAGTGACAATCATAATTACTGTGAAATTAATTTTTAATATTTAGGTATTAACTGAAAAATAAAGATCATTGTTTTATCATTGCATATAAAAGTGACATTACGGACTCATTTATAATGTAACAGAATATTTTGAAGAGAAGAAATAATAAAAGAGCCCTTTATCATATTTTCTATAAATACTTAGTGTTCATACCTACTTAACATAGAATTGTGTCGCAATATGTTATAAATTATCTCTCCCGTAAGTTATCATTAATGCGGGTTATGAAGTGTACTTTGGCCGCTGTGTGACCTCAAATCGATCCACTGATAAACAAACAAACATGAGGAAGTAGGTTATTTACCTATTTACAAAAATTTTTTTTTACTTGGATCTTCCAACTTGAATGGATTTTTCCCAATAAACTTTCAAAACAATGACTCTTCCAACTTGAATGGATTTTTCCCAATAAACTTTCAAAACAATGACTCTTCAGTCTTGTCACTGTAACCATCTTTACCCAATTAATAAATTGAATTGTTGTGGGGAAATATTCATAATTTAGGGAATTGATTGAATAAGTGCTCGGCCATGGATTGGAATCAACATCTTCAACTTTTATGACCGACATCATAAACCCTGAATAGTGCAGCACTTATTTCAATTGAATTTTAAAGAGGCTTAGACATATATATGTTTTAGTCTAAATGCAATTTGGAATATACTGTTAAAATCTTTCCATTTCCTAATGGGTACCGTGTATAGTCGTGTTTTAAGTAACACCAATCAGAAGGTGGTGTTATTTTATGAAATTCTTGAAAAATATTAGTACTTAAATTAGTCAGGATGTTTTTTTGTTCAGCTTCAACTTTGTTTTATTGATGTACAGCAAGCAGCAAAAGTAGCTTAACGGGTGAACTGGTCAAAATTACCTTCTTAGGGTGGTTGCACCAAACCGTCTGATAACATCAACATCATTGTAAAAAAATCCTGTATGAAAAGTTTGTTAGTTTTCTATGGGATGACAGCTCCGTCGCCATATTTAACGATGATCAGTTCGTTAGTTATGCGTGGTGCCACCCACCCTAAGGCTCTTAACAATAAAGTTGTGTCAAGTTCATTTTGGACACCTCACCCGCTTAGCTACTTCTGCTGACTGTACTGTACCTATACCATTATAAATTGTCTATAATAGGGAGTTATAATAGTATTTTCAGATTCTGTACAAATAAATAACAACCAAGGATGTCTACTACTCTGTTTGCATAACAAGCCACACCTTCCTCACCAAGCAAAACAACCACATTACGAGCGTCCACATTTGGCTATTAAACCCAGCTGTATCAACGCCAAACGTCATCCATACCTCATGTCTCTTAATACACTTTGGTATAAACAGCAAACAAAACTGCATTATAAAAGATCGTATCCGCTTAAGAGCTTCATTATGCCATGTGCCGTTTGATATTGGATTAGTGGGGGCGATTATTCACAAATTTTACTGACCACTTTGCTGAGTGCGGACCAGGGATGTTACAGATGCTGATTTTTTGACGTCCCCGGATGCGGATATTAAAAGGCTCACATCCGCGGATACGGATGCGGATGTAAGATTAGGTACACAAAAAAACCCAAATTTTAAAGTTTTGTATTATTTATTCGAAAAAAGGACAGGTTAACATTTAAACATAAATATAGGCGAGTTATACTTAATAAACAATAATTTTGCTGCCTCTTCTGGGTCAAGACGATTTCTTAGCGGGCCTGCAGCACTCAAGTATACCGAAACTTGTTCCACATCTGCATCCGCATAAGCTCCGCATCGATTTGATGCGGAGGCGGATGCGGATTTTGAAAATGATGCGAAAGATCCGCGGTTGCGGATGCGGATGCGAATATTCGCAACATCCCTGGTGTGGACCATTATGTTATTAGGTATTTGTATTTATACATTTACGAAATATTGTCACAAATATAGAGCCGACTAAATGGCAACAAAGGAAAAATTCCAACAAGGTGGATCTGCAATCTACTCTTGATGATTTCAGAAAACCATAGCACAGAATAACTAATAGTACTACCGTACAGATAATTCACTCCTTTACAAAAGTCAGATTTAGGTTTATTATACCTATACTTACTCGCCGCCTGCAAGCAAAATTGAAACATATAACCGCGCACGAACCGTGAATCTTCTTTGCGCGATGACCGAGCTGTGAGTGTCGGCACGGGGTTGTCACTTGACAAGTATTTGTACCTACCTATACCTACTGATTTATTATTTTTAAGATAAATATGTAGGAATTACAAAACGTTGATTCTGTAAACATAAAATTTTTATCCGGAGATAGTATTCTGATTCTCACGGAAATGTATGCCGCAGCCCTTAGTATTCCTTTGAAAATATGTCAGTCAGTTCCTAATATTGTTTCTGGGCAACCAATATTATATCTTTTATACGGATTAGATCGAGGTTTAGGTTTCGAAGCCATTGTGTACTTTAAATTTTGCGCGAGCGCCACGTGGCACGACTATTTATCATGCGAGCCGAGCGGCAGCCCACTGCCATACGCCTGTCCGGGAGGCGCGCCGGCCAAATGTACCTAAACTGCGTAGTGACACCCCCCAAAGCACTGTTCCAACAATCTCTGGCAATAGCCTTAAGGACTCTGGGCAGGCCTATGTTTCGGCTAATTATGATGATGTTGCTGATGAACTTATTTGGCTCAGCTCTTAGCTTGGCTCTTAATATAATAGGATAATTAGACAGGAATACAAGACGTTTTGTGAATAAAGATAAAGATAATTTCATCGCATATCACCTCAAATAAACCACTATAATTTGTAACCTCGACATCCTCAACTACTTGTAAACTTCGACATTTCGCTATCTCCGTCTCTATTGCATATTCGAAAGAGAGTGGTGCAAATAGACGATTCGACGAACGAAGTGGTCCGCGGTTATAGGCCTGAGCTCACACGGCACTAGTTTCCGTATCGCTTCATTGCTAATAACAAGCCAGATTACGTATCACGCGCTAAAACTGTAGCGACGTGGGTGTGTGGGTGTGGCGACGCGTCACGGGCTCGCGAGACCTCACGTGATTCCCTGACTTTCAAGGCCTTGTCAGTTATACAGTCAGCTATACAAAAGAGAGACTATACTAGTACGTACGTAGTAGTAATACGCACAGAAGCTACACTGAAACTAAAGAGTCTATCCGTTAACCGATTCACGTGTTTTTCCTCGTCATTCCTCATGAGTTCATCTCAATCCTTAATCATGGTTACGGCAATGGTTTCACATTATGATCGTTTATCTCCTGATACTTTTCCACAACAGGCAGCGTTTGCTAGACGTCCCAGGATCTACCACAATTTACAGACCATAAATATTTATTATGTTATGATTGAGGATCGTGATCAATCATGATGTCTCTTGATATGTGTGAATGGCGTTTTTGTTAACTGATGACAGCATTCCAGCAAGGCAACGCCATAAGTGCTATTTATAAAAAAACGACGGATGATTTTAGTGCATTCACGCCCCTCAAATCGGGGCGTATTTTACTTAGCTACATTTCTAATGTCTCAGTAATATAGATCCATCTCAACTCCTTTTGGAACTTCCGGCAAGTACAACACCCGTCTAAAGAAATCTACATCTCTAACAAATTATAGCAAATTAAACTGATTGTCAATCTTAGTTATGGGTCCCTATTACACAGCTTGGTAGTTAATGAAGTTATACTTCAGGAGAAGTCCTATTTTTTACATCAAATTGTTAATCTGCAATGGGTTAATTAAGCATATGTCAACTTTTTGGCTTAACATGATAACGACAAAGATATTTAAGTGGTATTGTTAGGTACATTCTATTACTTCATCATACGTTCCATAAAACCAATGAGACTTGAGATGAACTCGCGTGTGGGTAACCTTGTGTAATGTTTTCAAATTGGCAAGTGAAAAAGCTGGCCATGGTTAATGCTGCGATTGTCAGGAAAACGGGCGTCTTTTCTTTTTTATGGTCTAAGAGCTGGCCACGTCAGATGTGACACAATAATGAGAGCAATGGAACCTGTCTAGTTAGACTGCTTTACCATCCTTATTGCTAGATCCGGGCATCTGGCAGCTTTTAATGGGTGGATGTCAGAGTAACACACCAACAAAGTTTTTAAGTTGGAAAAAAGTAATACCAAAATAGGTAAAAAATTACAAAGTTGTGTAATTTATAGAGGACAGGGCCTATATTTTAACATAAGATTAAAAACCATTGTTTATTATTGCGGAAACAAAAACAGTAGGCGACTAACTAAAAATTGCATTTTACATCATTTGGCACTACTTTCCCCCAACAGAACTTTCTGGATATGATATAACCTAATTAATTACATAATTTCTCATAATATTTCATTAAACCCAGAACTCTAGGATTTATTTTCTTCAAGTTATTTGCATTCTTTGACCTCCACCACTTTACAGCTGCCAGATGTCCGGATCTAGAAATAAGCATAGTATAGCAAACTAACTACATGGGTTTCGTTGCTCTCATTATTGTGTCATATCTGACGTGGCCAGCTCTCCGCCGTCTATTAGTGTCGCTCTGTTATCTTACCGAACCAGAGCGATCACTCATTTTGATCTTGACTAATTATATCTTAAGGTTTTCTTGACGATAGAAGTTAAATTTAGTAAAATTGATGTCTGGTTGAAAATTGCCCAGAGAAAAATGTGTTTTAATAAAGTTCCATTTAGTTATCTTCGGGTTCGGGTCGTTATAGTGATATAGAGCGAAATTCTTAGCAAAATACATTTCTTGCTTCACTCGTCATCTTACAGACGACAATAACGGTTATAAAAGTACAGTCGCCATCAAATATATCGGAGCAGCCTAAGTACTCAAAAATATCTCAACATGCACTTTATCGCCTTGATAATAGAGGCGTTGTTCAGATGTTTGTGACCACCTTGGCCGCTCCGATATATTTGATCATTATTAATATTATTATCCAAATCATTGTTCAATGGGTAAAACCACAGACCTATATCGAGTAGACGGAAAAAGTTCGTCGATTTATATGAGAACCGAGCGTGTAACATTTTGCGTAGGTATTTTGACGTCACGCGAGTCATTTAGTGATGTGCACAACATAAACAGAATCGTTTCCAATCGTGTCATCGATCGCAACGGAAGAGCGTCAGTAAGCCAGCAGACTTCGACGATATCTATAGTCGGATAAGCTGTACTGATTAGTCGCCGAAACTTTGATGGGCCATTAAAGGTATCTTCGTGAAAATGTATCGAACAAATCCGGCTATGCTTTGTAGGGAACCAGTTTATGCGTCCCGTTGCTTCAATCCATTTATTTTTTATATACAAGGATCTTCCGGAAAACTGAAATAAAATTGCAATAATAACTATCCCCCTTATTCATAAACGTGTCCTAAAGTTGAGAAGCCGCTAATAATCGTTTGTCCCTTTCCATCATACCAGGACGTCGGAAAGGGACAAACGATTATTAGCGGCTTCTCAACTTTAGGAGACGTTTATGAATTATCGATTTTAAATTATCGATATAACTATAATTATTATCCTTTCGTCAATAATATTTATTTTGACTACTACTTCATCACACTGCTACATAACTAGTAGGTTTAAAAACGAATTATCATTTTTTCTGTCTTCAAAATCGATTTTAATCGATTAAGAATTCGGCAGTGAAAATCGCAGGGTAGAACACTATATCTTAGTTTTGACAGAAAAATTAGAAATCAACCTTGAACGCGTCTCGACAAGTTTGGATTGTTTTTTTTTTCGTTGCTGGTTTTCAATGCTTGCCAAGTCTGGCGCGTCAAATTAAAGCCGCAATGGAAAAGTAGCATTAGACACAGAGTCGCCTGCTACTGTTCATATGAATTTAATACTGAGCAACAAAATAAATTGTTTTTTAAATAATAACAGATATTTTAGGGCAAAGACCGGTGAAAGGAAATGTCTTGTAATGCTCCTACTTTTTTGGTGGTGTTTGAACAGTTTATTAACAGCAAGGGGCTATTTTGTTATCACATCCGACCGTCACACCCGGAAAGCGGTCGGGAGCGGACTGAGCATCGCGGCGAGCAAAGACGATTTATAATCGTCTTTTCGGAACGCGAGGTACATACACTTTTTTCCGTCTACTCGATATAGGTCTGTGGGTAAAACATGTGTTCACATTCTTATGTGCTTAACCCCACAGACGATGATATCAATCGATGAAATTCAAAGCAATTCAATGCATACAAATGTCTCGCTAATTAATTGCATACTGCATTGTTTATTGCGTCAGTCCCTTCGCCCTTTCATTCATGATCTATTTTGGCTTCTCACACTATTGGCCATTAGTAATCATGCGACTAGACAATCCGTCGCTTCGTTTAAATCAATTTTATCATTTTAAGTGATTTCTAATCTGCTAAAATGAGTGTGCGAGTGAGAGGGGTGGGGGGAGGAATAGGTGCATCGTTTAAGAGGATTTTGAGGCGACAAAAGACCATTCTTGGTGAGTTTTAGCGTTATGTAATAGTTTGCTTTAGCCCATGTGTCTAATGCCTGTTACAAGTTACCTAACTTGTATCTGCTCTAAGCAAATTTCCCCTTCCGAAATTAGACCTAAACTGGCGCTCAAATTATAAGTGGTAGCAGCAAAAGATATTTACGTCACACCTGGCCATAATGTGAGTATTACCGCACGCTACACGTACGGTAAAACTCGCATTATGCCCAGGTGGAGACGTAAAATTGTGTACTCACCACGGGCAGTAAAAAAGAAAGCCCTCTATCGCATATTTACAACCCTCGCCTGCGGGTCGGGTCACTAATACCTGCGATTTCGGGCTTTCTTTCTTTTACAGTCCTTTTGGTAAGTAATGTACTATAATTGTATCGCTCGCTGTCAAAAAATAGGCGTGTCACTATTTATAAACACCACGTAAAGCGATATAGTATGAATCATCCTCTTGCCCTTATCCCATTTACTTGGGGTCGGCGCAGCGTGTCTTTTTCTTCCACACCTCTCTATCACCCGTCATCTCATCACTCACATCCTTTCTTTTCATATCATCTCTCACACAGTCCATCCACCTTTTCCTAGGTTTGCCTCTTCTCCTACATCCTTCCACATTCATTCTTAATACCTTTCTCGTAACATGACTTTCATCCCTCCGCATAACATGCCCGTACCACGCTAGGCGATTAGCCCTTAATTTGTCAGTTATGGGTGCGACTTTCAGGCTTCCTCTTATATATTCATTCCTTATCCGATCCATTCTCGTCACTCCACACATCCACCTTAACATTCTCATCTCCGTTGCATGCAATCTCTTTTCATCCGTCACCTTTAGGGCCCATGAATATACTAGCCTAAATGAGCCAGTGCTTAGCGGGGGTTTTCACAAGCCATTTTCCTCAATGCTCAAGGAATTTATTTTAGCAAAAACATACACTTGCTTTGCCTCGTACTAACTGCAATACACAACTGACCCAAGAAAGTGCTTATGTCGTTGTAATACAGATCATAGTGCCTAAATACTTATGAGCGGTAAAGTTGAGTAGGTATTCTACTAAAGTAGACGGTTAAATATTATCACAGCACTATCAATAGTGAACTTCGAGAATTATTATCAAATATTTTGTCTTGAATTAAGCAATTAGCAATGAAGAGAGTCGCGTCTATTGATTGTCAGAGTCAGAAGTTGCTAGTTTTTATATCCCACACTTTTACGATCGATTCGGGAAGACTAGAATGGTAAAGCTAAAGGTAAAGCAAGGATTAGAGGCAGTAGAAATTTGTATGTCTAATATTTGACAGCTACTAGCTATCAACAAACCTTTCTAGTGCCTTCTTTAAATCAGACATAAATCCTTATTATACCTATATCTTAAAGTCTTCCATTTGATTAAATGTTAAGAAATAATACAAATTAAAGTTCATCGTTCAGTAAAAGTTTCCTGTTGACTAATTCCCGTTTGATATCCTGCGTTATTATTTGCCTAATCAGCAAAAACACGTCATCGCGCGATAAGGAATGGGTGTGTACTGACGCGCCTCCGCAGTCTGAATGAATGTTTGCGCGGGAACGCACGTTCGGAATTTAAATTACGCGCGGTTTTTCTTTTCACTCAGTGTTTTTTTTATTTGAAAAATTAAAATGGATGTCGGTAAGCTTTAAAAATGGCAAAAATTTCAATAATTTAATATTTAAGTTGCGTTTTTTCTGTGTTTATTTTTATTTCATACAAATTTACATTAAATCCGATCTCGTCAATACAAATTAACATTAAATCCTAAAATAAAACTTAAGTACCTAGGTTTTTTTAATGTAAATGAAAATCGGGAAAATATTTTCTTGTGTCATTGCCTTTGTTTTTTGTTTGGTTAGGTTATCCTTTTGTCCCTTTGTTAACATATTAACAATATATTTCAATTTCTTTGTTACTCACTTAAAGATATTATGCAAACATCTGAACAACAAGCATTACAGCAATTTAGTGGAAAACCACAAGTGTTTAAGATTAAAATGAACAATCCTCTCAATAAAAAAATATATCTATTAAAATGTTCAAATAACATTATCTTACAGCGAAGGATGATATATAATAAAGTTAATAAACTTTAGTGTTACCTATTATCATAATATATCTTAATCCTTAAAGATAAGCCTATACTTAACGCATATGACAGCGTCTGCGAATGTTATTTTCCTACAGAAGATTAACATCGTAATCTCCACTTATCACGCTTCATAAATTTTTACATTCCTTTTTCCACAATTGGAAACATCTACTTACATTAAGTTTTGTTAGAATAAACAAATAGTACAAAATATCAGAATTTACATTATTAATTGCAAGATAAGGTACTATTAATCAGCAAGTAAGTCGACATAAAAATGATCCCCACTTTTACGAAACCGGTTTCCATAAAACCCATAACCGGTTGAAACAACTTGAAATAAATTAGTGTACTCTGTTGTGACCTACAGTACATAAGGCATGTCCAATTTTCAGTTGATGTTAGTGTTGTCACGTTTTTATAATATAGACTTTATGCTCACGACATTGTACAAGGTGGCTCTGCTTTTTACAATGTATTAGCCGTAGTTAATTACAAGAATCTTAATGTAAAGCCATATATAGAAGCATTTATAGCGTCTAATTTGTAGTCGTATATGTAAAGTCGAATTTGTAGGTTCATATGTAGTCAGAAGTAAGGGTGGTGAGAGGGGGGGGGGGGGAAGCTTGTATAATGGATAGTACAAGACTCCGACAAGACGACCCTAACGGTCATAACACCACACGTGTACACATATCCAAACGTCCACCGTCTCTTGACACTTCCCGCCGTCACTACTTTGTCATTTCATTATCACCGTAGTTTTCGAGGTCGAGGTTTACTCGATTAGGTGACTAAAGTATCAAGAAAAAACAGTTCACACAGGTTTTTAAAGGCAACGCCTACACTACGCATACTCGTAGGCTACTGTTGCCGCTTGCCACCAGGTTGTCTTTATGCTTGTTTGCGACCGAATTAGCTGCTATATTAGCATTTGCGTTTTCAACTGTGTGTGTAAAAAAGTCGTCTAATCTTAATTGCACATTTGCACACTAGGGAAACTGGAAACAATCGTTTACGACTTTCTTCTATACAAAATGGCAAAAACGGAACCCTTATAGTTTCGCCATGTCCGTCTGTCCGTCCGTCCGTCCGTATGTCACAGCCATTTTACTCGGTGTAGACGTAAGGTGTATTTGTATGCCGCTATTTAGTTATGTAGTTAAATTGCAGAAAAAAAATATTTTAAATAGTGACGGCGCTCGTACATGTAACTAAATAAAAATAAAAAATACTAGATATCAACATGTTGCATATCAATCGATAGGTCTTTAAAAATAACGTCGAGGTTTCTTTTACCATTTTGTGAAGTAGATACTTTCTGAAATAATTGCTTCGAAAGTAAGAAAAATTGCGTCCCCCCCCTGTAACTTTTGAACCATAAGTCCAAAAAATATGATACAATTTGAGAACTTGCGCCTTATTACATACTTTCTACGAAAATTATTTTGAACATTATCGGTTAAGGCATTTTTGAAAGCTTCTTCTATAGGCATCAGATACGACCTTTTGGTATTAGTTTGGTTCTTATTCCATTGAAGGTACGGAACCCTCCATTATGCGTGGTCCGACACGCACTTGGCCGGTTTTTTTAAACAATACCTAAACTACTACATGCAAATCAGTATATTGTTATAAGGTGAATGACTGAGTCACGTTATTTTGTTTACCGAAGTTATATTTACGGACAAACTTGTTTTTGGACATTAAATTAATACTTTGGTGATTTCTGCACTTGCTTGATGCAAAATTATTCAAATGTTTACGATTTTCAACCGACTTCGAATATTCGAAGGGAGGTTCTCAATTCGTCGGTATCTTTGTTGCATTTTTTTTATGTATGTTCACCGATTATTCTAAGACGGCTGGACCGATTTGGAAAATTATTTTTTCGTTTGAAAGGGTAACTTCACAGTTGGTCCCATTGTCACCAGGGCAGGATCTGGTGATGGGATCCAGGAGAAATCGAGGGAACTGTCTAAATATTATAGGCACACCTATAGCGATTAAGTATTTTTGACGCTAGCTCGGATATTTATATTTGGAAATGTGGAGTCTAAGTGAAGTCGGTTGTGTTTTGTTTAAAATTATTATTGTTTATGACATTATGATATTAATCGTCGATGTTTTTCATTAAAGTACCAATTAGGGAATGCAAACCGGTTATTTTTAGTATGAACATAATTGGTTTTTCGGTTAAAAATATGCCTGAAAAAAAATCTTTCTAATCACTATTCAATCCTATCATCAATCACTAATTCCAAATTAGTATGAAAATAACCGGTTTTCCGGTTAAAAATATGCCTCAAAATAATATTATTTCACTCATATTTCTCGCGGAGCTAGTTCCAAATTAAAACCGATTACCCAATGGATGTTAGATATGTGTAGTGGGGCTTTAGAATTATCAGTTGTAGGAATTCGTTGTAATTATTGTTCTTTGAACTGAATGAAATGCCTACTGTAGTTATCAATGGCTCTTGAAGGAACTTACGTCACTAGGCGGGAAATACCTTAATGTTATGGCGTCTCGTCTGGTCAAAGGAAAACATTGCATGTCTGCGTCGTTTGTCCTGTCGTGATACATTTTAAGGGTTCTGCTTTTATAAAAATTAAGTACCTAAGTAATTAATTGGCATGACACTTGTGCCTCTTACAATGATTTGGTATCTAAGTAATAGTTTTGATAATGATGCTGATGTCTCCTGCGTAACCAAAAATGTTAACGATTGAGTCTTCTGTGTTGCCGGAAAAAGTTGTTTGGAATATGACAATGCGAATAGTTTGAAGTGCGAACGATTATTTTCAACTTATAGCTTAACTTAAATATAACGTATTAGAACACGCTGGTACTAAAATGGGTGGTTAGGTATTTCGTAAGTTTTATTTGTGTCAAAATAGTTGTGGTCCTTAATTACGGCTTGATAGTAGAGAATGCAACCGGTAAAAAACGTATGAGACTTACCGGTAAACAGGTTTTTTTTTTAAATTAAGGACTAATCGTGACCCATTTCTTACAATTTCTGACCCCCTCCCCCTCGGTGACCATCCGTAGTAATTGCCACATATGACTTTCTATGATGTTTTGGAAACAGAAAGTAAAAAAACCATAATTTGTCTTATACATATATGCCTTTATTAACACGACACTTGCCGCGTGACGTGACGCCAAGAGTGCGCGCAAACCTATAATTTAAACGCGTCACCAAGTATCCTATGACTTGAGTTTGACACACCACATTTGAATATAGCAAGAATGAGCACGAGATTTGAGCATAATCATTGTTGACTACTTGACGAAATTTAAGCTCCCCTCCCCCGCCCTTGTGACCAAGCGTAGTATTTTCGCGCTTTTTATCTTGAATAATCTACAGCCAAAATTAAAACGTGATATCACATTCGAAATGTAAGGCGAAATAATAATAGTAAAAATTATAACATCGAGAGATTCGATGCGACAGTCCGATGCACAATTAGCCGGGTGTTTTCATGTTGTTTTCCTTATGCACAAAATAAAGTTTTAAGTTTTTTTATCCTTTCACGACACGTACAATAACTTTATACATATACTAATTCAGTAACTTTATACAATCATTGTGTGCGTCAAATCCGGTAGATCTGATTTTTGCAGACTTGTTTATGATGTTGGCCCAATAAATAATCCAAGTTTGTGACCTCGAGCGCGGAACGCAACTTTGTCAAAAAACGAATAATCACATTTTTTTCAGATTTTGGCGATACCCAGTACTTTCAGGCCACAAGGTTCCTGGATTATACTACATAGGAACATATTATCCTGTATCATTCTTACGATGTAACTAATAAAAAAAAAATCGTTCCTTCGTTTGATAAAGAGAATGGCTGAAGATTGTTATAAGCCATAAAGTCACATTTATTGCGGTCTACGGTTTTCCTTAACAAACCGCCAAGGCCTGAGTGGGATAATTCTAGTATTTTCTCGAATGATTGCTATGATTGGTGCATTGCGTCTCAACTAACGGTAGACGAGACATCACAGGATTATCGCCACTATTGTTAATACGTTTACGGCTGGTTGGTATGTCAACAGAATAATCACTTTGTATTAGTTTATATCACGAATCTGCGATAGGCATATCTTAATGACCGTGCGGCGTCTTGTGACATGGAAAATTGTAGTGATAATTAGAGAAAATACCTATAATTAGAGAAATAGCCCTAATTTATGAACACATTAAGTGCATGAACGCTTCCTGTGTCACGTTTTTTGAAAATATTAGGTAACATTATGTCACCTAAATAATCTTTAGGCAGCAGTTGTTGGTGAATTATCATTATTATCAAGTAGTGTGACTTTACATAAAGTTTGTGACCGATCATATTTTTCTATATAATACGCTGCAAATACAAACCAATTAATAGAAAAGCGGGTCTTTCTTCTTTTGATTTGGATCCTAACATGAGTCGAAGAGCGTTCTAGGTTTTTTTTATGTATGTGTGTCAGTAACGATTTTTTTTCTTGTTATACTGGTAAGTTATTTGATTTGTAATCATTTCTTTATGAATATTAAGGTGCAATCTTACGCAAATCGCTATAGTTCCACAGTAAGCTCAATAAGGCTAGTGCACGGACTAGATAAATACTAATGGACGCGGTACTGGGCCGGGCGCGCGTTACATGGTTTATGATCAGATGCGCATAAACTTGTCGAAACCTCATGCCGCGCGGTTCAGTCGTCGTTCGACCACGTGTGACGAATTTAGTGCCAAAAAACATGTAAAAATGCCGTGTTGTACAATTTTGTCGTGTCGCATACGAAGCAACGAATTAAAAGAGGCCCCTGGAGTAGTTACTTTCCACCGGTAAGTATAAAACCCGAGTATTTCACATTTTTTCCAAAAATTGTAGGCTTTTATTGCGACATTCACCCATTATCTAATGGATAAACAGTTCATATCAATTGCTCGCTGGCTATTGCTGGCGGTGGCAGGATTATGCGAGTGACGCGCAATGTATTTGGAAATACGAACGTCGCCCGTCAGTCTCGTCACACGATCGGCAGCCACGTTGCTGGGCAACATGGCTGCCGCGCGCCTGCCGCCACGAGAGTGCGGCCCGTTATTTATTATCGATAATTTCGAATTTTCTTTCTTTCGAAAACAAAATAACGTGATTGACTGGATTAATTAATCCAATGACCAACTTATTTTATAGATACGATAACTTTATAATGGTACTTCTAACCATATTAATATTATTAATGCGAAAGTGTCTCTGTCTGTCTGTTACCTTTTCACACTTAAACTGCTAAACCGATTAAGATGAAATTTGGTATGAAGATAGTTTGAGTCACGATTATTTTTAGTATTTTAGCAGACACATAAATTAGATAGATAAGGGTACATCCACAAATTACGTCAAACAAATTTCAACAAATGTTTAAAATTACTATTTCTTTATTTTCCCATTTTAAATAATATATTAAATGAAATCAAAGCAAGAAAAATAATAATAAGAAGACATAAAGAGTTCCTTTCCTTCAAAAAAAGTGTACACAGTACTGTACTATGTGTATATATGTACACGATATTTGTATTTGTGACGTCACAAGAAATAAAACTCCCCCTTCCCCTTATCAGAACTCGTCACACTTTGTTGATCCCTCCGTCCCCCTTAAAATCTGACGTAATTAATGGATGAACCCTAATTAGGATCACCTCGTGCGTACTTTAATGAGAATGTGTGCGTGTAAATGCCGGCTACGCTGGTTTTGGAACAAACTACGGCTGATACCGTCTCCATATACTCCGTGGGTTAGTGTTAAGGGCTATATAGGCGACGATATAAATAATATACAGAACAGATATATATATAAATAATAAATACACAGAAAACTCCGATATCTAATAAACTAGCCTAATTAATAAATATCAGTTACTAATATCTTGAATCATTTGTCATCGTTAGTTATAACTTCATTATCTATGTCTGTAAATAACTAAACAATAGTCTATTGCACTTCCATTACTTTTGTCGGCTCTGTATTAAATTTCGTTTCCCTTCAAATGTAGGTTCTGTGCACTGAACCTGTGGTATACAATATAAAATAATACGTTTAAACAAACATTCTTTAGACCTAATGCAGTGGTCGGCAAACCGCGGCTCGCGAGCCGCATGCGGCTCTCTGAAGGGTCAGTTGTGGCTCTTCAAGTTCCCTCAATTTAAAAAAAATCAAATATAAGTAAAAGAACAGAATGCTGCGGCTCTATGAGCTTCAAAACAATCCATATTTTCCGCCATCAGGCTCTTTGCCAAAAAAATTGCCGACCCCTGACCTAATGTATAATTAAAAATCTTAGACAGTTATACTTTTCACACGTCCGCCATACAAAGAGTAAATTTTGCTCCTCAGGATCTCAAGTCAAAAAAAATCCCAAAAAAAATCAAAATTCTTTATTTCTTTAACATCAAGTACATATCCTATATTGACCGGTGTCTCCTTGTAAGTTATTTGCAAAATAACCTGTGCTAGGAGGCACCACTCTTCCATATCTAAAGTTTATAATTTATTTCTGTTATTTTTGTTTTACTGTTTATAATAATATTTATACTTAGTGTTTTACAATTCTTTAAACTTAAACTATTTTCCTTAGTAATTTTATAGTAAGTTCTTTCCTTAGTAGTCCACTATAATATTTATTGTATTTTGTTTATTTTAATAATGAAGGTTTCCGCGATCAAGTGTTTCACTAGATGGCAGCACCGGGGCTAGAGGTCTAGTTGTCATAATCCACCTCCACTTCCCACCAACAATTATGTTTAACCAATCATATTTTTGTTATTGGTGGATTTTGCCAGCTGAAAATCTTAATCGCGGAAATTCTCATTGTCATGTTTGTCACCATATTTAGATATACTTAGTGATAGTTTGGCGGTTGACAGCTATGACTGAATCAAAGAGTAGTATAGACTTGTAGTGATTTTCACTACACCTTATGGGATAAAAAAAATCATAGGGATCTCATCTCCTGTTACTCAATGTTGTAGTGTATTTTTACGTGTCTCTTAAACGTGAACTTTTGTTTCCAGGCGACATGCCGGTGAAGGACGGCAGCCGGCGGTCGCTGGTGGGCGTCATTGACGATGGCACCAAGACCGTCCGAGTCGTGGTAAGTCGCTGTAAAGACTAGTGATAACTAGTGATCGGGCTTCATGGATGCCACGCGGGGGAATGACCTGCTTGTTTAGTGTTTTTTTTTAATATAACATAACATAAATACTCTTTATTGCACACCTCAAAATACCTACACTTAATTATATATTACCTACACTTAATTTTTTTTCGAACAGTTCCATTAGTAATTGGTCCCAACTGTATTATGTTTACTGGAAACCTAATACGTTTGGATTTTACATATCCATTTATCCAAATATTTTTTTACTACTGCTGCGCCATCTACGCATTACTTCGCGCGTATTATCCTCTTTTTGTTTATAAAAGATGCGTCTTGTAAGTAGAGCACAAAAAATTCAGTTTATGAAGCTATTAGTACCTAATTTTTTTTCAAGTGATAAGCAAAAAAACAACTGTTTTTCGCTCTATTTCACGTACCTGTTTTTACTAAACCGGAAAAGTTGCAATGAGCCAAATAACTAACGTAAATTTTGTCTATTGTAATAGAATGACAGTACACGAAACAATGCAGAACACAAAAAATTAGGAGACATGCCAATTTGCGTATACACGTTACTTACATAACACAGTATTGAAGAAAAACATTACGATGTCAACTATTTTGTCACGCTGGTGTCGCTGGTATAGATAATTTACAAGTGTCAACAAATGCTTGTAAGTTAAATTGCTGCCACACATTGCTGTTTTAAGGTCTTATTGATTATTGGATGACTATGAGATTTGACGCGATCAGCTGCACGCTATCACTTATAGTTTTCTGTCATTATTTACTTTACAGTAATATAGTAACTTCATTTGCGTTAAATATATTTAATAGGTAACTTAAAGCCATTCACAAGTAACTAAAGAGATTAAGATAAATATAATTTACTATCACACACAAGACACAGTAAAAAGGAATAACAAACACTTACAAACACAGAATATCGATATCCTACATACCAATAATACAACAACAATGCATTGCGACATCGTAAGAGGAAGTTCTGTAAAGTTTGGCAACGTGTCTAGTAATAAATGCACACGTTTTTACATACTTACTCGTACTCAATTTCTCTGGAAACTGAGAAGAGATTAAAAACATTTGTACAAACATTCAACCCCAATCAACTAAAATATTTGGTTTTCATATGTTATTAGACATGTAAGTTATACTAAACTTATTTTGTAAATATTTAAATACGAATAGTTTTGTGTTTAGTATAACATCTACCTGACAAATATACCGACTGTTGCCTGTAACACGAGCAAAAAAGTAAAACGTAGATTCTAGACAATGTTTGTTTAGCGACTTTTAAAAATTACTTTTGGTTTGATTTTCAGTACACTTTAAAGTTTATTCGAACACGCAATGTATTGTGAAATTGATTATGTCTGTAGGGTGACAAGACAAGACTGACAAGCTATGTCAATTAGACGGATTTTAACGTACATTGAAAATACTATTTAGTTTGTATGAAAAAAAGACAATCTAAACACTACATATCTTTTTAAAGTTGTTGAACAACAGTTTTATTGTATGAGGAGATGAATCTCCGTTTAGATTTTTTACAAATACAGGAGACACCCGGTATTATTATATTTTAACTTCCTCAGATATACGAAGCGGAGCGTTCAGATGAGTTAGCCGCATACCAACTAGACAAAACCGAGGTCCAACCACAAGAAGGATGGTCCGAGCAGGATCCCCTGGAGATCATGCACCACATCCGGCTCTGCGCCGAGGAGGCAGTGGAACAGCTCGCTGTTAAAGGTACTCGTACATGTTCCATTCATTTTCTATTAGATCAGAACTTAGGCCTCTTCGTAGATCGCCACAAACTGCGGCACCGTAGGGGAACTTTATGTTACTGATATTTATTCATTCCTTCCTCGCCGTATCCGGTGACAGCGACTCCGTCAATAGGGATGATGACACATATTGAATTTTGTAATAAAATTTAGTTGAATGGATGCAAAATGATCAATATATCCTACTAAATTGAAAATGAAAGAAATCTGTCGAAATAGTTCAAAGATATCAGGCTTCACGGTTTCAAAATTTAACGATTTTTTAAAAGTACAAAATTAAAAATACAATGACAGCATTCGATTTCTCATATATTACTGTAAAATAAATTGTACAGCGAATATATACATAAATGCAATATTTCACTCTCATAATAACAATTTCATAATTTTTCCATAGTTTGAACAGGGCGACTATGCAATCGTGATGTCACTGTTGCATATCATTTTGTTAGGAGCGTTTTGAGAAACAAAAGCGAGTGTCAGATTTTGAATCTCATTTCTGACTTTTGTGGAGCTTTAAGCAATTGGCCCCATATAGACATTTGATCCTCACAACAAAACGAATCGATTGATACCATACATGAAAACAATTAATCATGCCTATTATTCCTTCCCGGATTATGGAAGACTCTGGTATGACTTGCAAAGCTAAACTTCATCTTGAAGACGCGGTCACACGAGGCGCAGTGAAGTTGACCAGCTGGGTTGTACGTGTATATGTAAGAGGGCTTAGGGCGAGTCTTTCATATATACCGTCTAGCATCCAGGTCTTCTAAACGCTGGTGTTTATATTGGCCCACTTTTTTAAGAACAGTAGATCGCTATTCCGATCGCTGCAACGCCATCTATTCCCAACGTTCAAGCGGTATACGGCAAGCAGTGAGGTGGCGCTTAAGACAGGCACTGAAATTTACTAAAACCACGACGGTCGACGGTAGCAAATAAGCGTGGGGCCTGCCTGATGTTAAGCTGCCACCTTATGGTATGGGCGCTTTCGCACACGCGCGTTGCAGACCCTTCAAAGATTCACTGCATTGACAGATTAAGGGACAAAAACCTCTCAACCGTCACACAGTCAATCCGTGAGAGTTCTGGTAATCCTACATACCACCCAGAAAAAGCTAAAAGTCCAACATACAATGCGTCATAGTTACATTACAGTTACCCTTCACTCGTATAGTTATCCTATACATATATGTATGTGTACTGTTTAATCAAAGGGTGCTTACTAGTATAAGGTTTCACTATCATTATGCCTGGCATGGAAACATCGACGCACTTTTGTAAGTTCTAATGCCTATTCCATTAAGAAGCATCTAAGTATGTGTAACAACGTTTTCGCTTACATAATATTCTAGTTTTTTCATTCAGTGTAACAATAAATCTCCGTTCTTGGTTTCAGGTTACTCCAAAGACGACATCGTAGCATTGGGCATCACGAATCAGAGGGAGACGACGATAGCGTGGGACCGGTTTACGGGAGAGCCCCTACATCCTGCCATAGGTATGTTGGCGTACAACCAATTAACATATGACTGCTGATGCTGAAGTGGCAGTAAATATTACTTGGCAAAAAGATGAAAATGATAGTTTTTATCTGAAATCTCTACATGTAGAAGCTGAACAGTAACCATTATTGGTGATTTTTAAATATTTAGCCATATACTGCAAGGTGAATGTGTAGGTTAGGGGCACTACACATTAGAGTGGAATTCAGCTATTCATAGACAAAAGCGGAAATTTGTTTATGGTAGCGGAAATTTGTCTATGGCCTCCATACAAAATTCAGCTACCATAGATAAATTTCCACTTATTCAGACTAACTTTTTTACTAAAGGTCCAATCTCTTGTCCGTATGCGATCTATTGTTATAATGCGGGCAGAACCTAACTCGCCTTCCAATCCAAATAGGCATCTAAGTAGTCAGAATACACATAATATATTTTACTGTTAAAAACTTTTAAATTAATAACTTTCTCCACAGCATGGAACGACATCCGCACAGCCGTGACCGTAGACGCGATCCTCGCGAAGGTCCCCGACCAGAACAAGAACTACCTGAAGTCCGTCTCCGGCTTGCCCATCAGCCCGTACTTCAGCGCCCTGAAGATGAGGTGGCTCAAGGACAACGCGAAGACCGTGCGGCGCGCCGGCCGAGATAAGAGGCTCATGTTTGGAACTGTCGACTCCTGGATCGTATGGGTAAGCACACATTATTGCCAGACAAAATTAATAAACCATAAATAAATAAAATGTTGTACTAAAAACGATAAAAAACTTAAAAAAACATTTTTTGACGTGATAACGTCTTTAAAATCGTTTTAGTCGGGTGACATGTTCAGAAACTTGTGTCACACCAAAACCTCACGAGCGCGATCGCAGGTATAACGAGAGAGAGACGGACCGATCTCCCGTCTCATCTCGAGCGCTGCCAGTCATTCCGTGAAACTTGTCACGCGGAATCCTCACGAGCGGTTAGACGTTATCACGTAAACATCTCGATCGTAAACCTACTTTACAAACAACCAATTTTTTTTAATAACCTAATCATTTTTTTCACACCACAAATCCTAAATTCTCTTCTTTCTTTCTTCTTTCTTTCTTCTTCTTCTTTCTTTCTTCTTTAAATTATTTAAGTAAAATTAATTTATTTTATATTCAATTCTTATAACTAAAATATTTAAAGGTAATAAATTTAAAAGTAATATTAAATACACCCGAGAAATACCTGTATAAATACTATAAATTCCACAATAATATTTTCTATGTTAAATAATATAAATAATAAATATTATAAGGACAATCTTACACAAATCGACCGATCGATCGATGTTGTGTATAAGAATTAAATATAATGTATAACCAGCTCTATTATATAAAATCAACATTATCTAACTAATCTATTAATTAATATAATTTCCCCTATTTAATAACGCGGGAGACAGCTCCGCCATGATAGTTAAAATAACGATTAGAAAAAAACCTTTTTCACCTCAGCAGCAGGAACGAGGGTTCTTTGATACCTAAAAACAGTGAGCAAAACTCAATTTTGCTGCGAGCGTGAGACAAAATGACCTTGTTGACCTTGGAATTACAATGTCAATCCGCGCGCGAGGTCTAATACAAATTCGAAATACTCGGAAGCTATTCGTGTTGTCTTTTTCACGTCATTAGTAAATAGAGAGAGACAGAAATATTTTAAACGTCATTCAATCAAATTTTATTTAATTTTAATTCGTATTCTGAACTTTCGATTCGACCCCTGAAACAAAATCAGAACGAAACGTTCCGAAATGCGCAGAAGTACTAATTTGTAAATATAATTTAAACAAATTTTAATTTTGAAATGTTTAACCATACAACACCTAAAATAATTTACGTTCTTTATTTCAAGATCAAATAAGTATAAACGGAAAAATTACAAGATTATCATGTGATAAATATTATTACTTACAACAATCTTTCGTATTGTGATCAAACAGTAGCTACGGAACGCAGATAAAAAAAAGTTGACAAAAGTCAAAATGGCGGTATAGATATTTTAAAAATATTTAATTTATTTTGATAATTTTTTGTGTTATTAACTTATAATTGAGGTTTTTGAACTCAAATGTAAGAATATTATAATAAATACAAGTGAAAAAAGTGACAAAGAAGGATTAAGCATCACCCAGGTTGTATTTTTCCATGTCTTCTCACTGCTGAGGTGAAAAATAGTATGTTCAACATGAGAATAAAGTTATTTACATCTTGTGCTTCTGAGTCCCTCTCTACGCTCAAGATTCTAAATTAGCACTCGAAGTAAATATGAACTTTCTTCTCTTGTTGTACAAATATCTATAGTTGAGTTGCTTAACGATGAATTCATTCATAGTTTCAGATTTGAAACAAAAATAGTTTGACTGAAATTACGGAGGAGACAAAAAACTTACTTTTGTCTTTTGTTGAGTTTATTAATTTAAAATAATAAATATTTAATAGTAGATTGTGTAACAAGGGAGCAAAATGAAATATTTACGGCGAGGGCATATATTGATTCCCAAACGAAGCGATGGAGTCTATAATAGAATCCAGAGCGTAGCGAGGGATTCTAAAGTAGAATCCTGAGCGTAGTGAGGGATTCAAGTGTTAACGCCCAAGTTGAAAACAGTTTTGCTCCTATGTGACACATACTGCTTTTCACACCACCTTAGAGAAAATATTTTTTTTATTGTTGAATCATATTTATTTTAACTTTATATGTGCTTAGTGTGATTATAATGAATCTATTAATTTAATAAGAAATTTGATTGGGATGACGGACTGGCTGAAAAAAAACGAATGTCCTAGAACAGAAAAGTGCCGCTTTGTTCCCTCCTAGCAGGGAAGAAAAAGCCCGTATACGACTAGGTGGTGTGAAAAATCTATTTTTGATTGTAGAATTTGACCGGCGGTCCGCGCGGAGGGCTGCACGTCACGGACGTGACGAACGCGTCGCGGACCCTCTTGATGAACCTGGAGACTCTCAATTGGGACCCCATGCTGTGCAGGTAAGAATCTCATTTAGAGGCCATATGATGGGTACGCTACATTTTAATTTTTTTCTTAATAAGTCTCCAGTCTATAAGTAGTTTTGTAAGTAACTTAACAAAATGACTCGTATGATTTGCTCTTGGCGGTAACTATCTGTTGTTTTTCAAAGAATACACATATTCGTATTTGGAATGAAACTGATTTAGAAACCATTATCTGTTTTATGTGAGAACAATGATGTTTCTAATTGAATAGTAGGGAATAAATCGCAGAAAACAAGTGTTTGTCAAAATAAAAATGTTTCTCATACATAAATCCTTCAAATATCGGATAGCGTCCAAATGAAAGGCTACACTTATAAGCTTTTAGTATTCATCATACGTTTATTATTTTTGTTACATTTTCTAGGTTATTCGGAATCCATCGCGACTCGTTGCCCCAAATCAGAAGCAGCTCGGAAGTGTACGGCGTGGTCAAAGATGGATCAATATTTGATGGAATCAGGATATCTGGAGTGAGTATGATATAATTAAGTTAATCGACGCAAAACTAACATTGAATATGTTGATGAAGATGCTTGGACACCTGCTACGACACGACGAGTTTATAAGTAACTTCATAGAAGGAGCTTCATAGGAGTTGAAGCAGAAAGGAAGGCAGGAAAGCCAAGGAGATACATGGATCAAGTAAAAGAAAAACAAACGTCTTGTCGTATCAGGCTGTAAAAGAGAAGGCAAGTGACAGACAGGCATGGAAATTGCTCCACTGACAAAAGCACTCTTAAATATATGATCATGATTACATTTATTTTAGTTTAAGCTATCCCGAAATAGTGAAAAAAATATAACTGCACTGTATACCTCTTAATTGGCTCCAAAAATCTAAGATAAAGTTCAGTAAGCTGCAAAATTGCATGGACAAATCATGAATGAATTCATTCATAAGGTGTCCATACGATTTTGCATCTGGGGTACCTTGGTCATGCCAACATTTTCTATACGTTTCCAAATCTTGTCTTTCTACGTCAAACTGTCTCCAAAAAATATGTTACCCAAATTATATGAAATTATCTTATCAGTATTTTGTGAACCAAGTTGGGTTAATTAACCCCGTATGTTGTTCAAAATATTATTATTATTATTTATTTATTTTATACCACGACGGTGGCAAACAAGTATACGGCCCGCCTGATGGGAAACAGCTACCGTAGCCTATGGACGCCTGCAACTCCAGAGGTGTCACATGCGCGTTGCCGACCCTTTACAAAAATAAAGATTCACTGTGTTGACGGCTAAAGGAACAAGAGGGCCCCTCGTCGTGAACACACCTCGTCCTCTTTGAGCTCTTTGGCGACCTTACTCACCAGCAGGTACACAACACTATGAGTAGGGTCTAGTGCTATTTGGCTGTGATTTTCTGTAAGGTGGAGGTACTTCCCCAGTCGGCCTCTGTTCCAGATTTGAGCAAGATGACATTCGCTATCACAATTAATTATATTAATGTTATTTTTCTCACTCACCAGATACTAGGCAACCAGCAATCAGCCCTAGTCGGCCAGAACTGCCTCTCGGCCGGCCAAGCCAAGAACACCTACCGCAGCGGTTGCTTCCTGCTCTACAACACTGGTTCCCGACGGGTGCAGTCCACTCACGGTCTTCTTACCACCGTGGCCTACCGGATGGGGCCAGAGGCGCCCCCTGTATATGCGTTAGAAGGTATACAGTGTGGAAAAATAAGTCGGGCCCTGGAGGGAAACTACCTTAAAACGTTGAGATAGCTCAATTTACTGAAAGGAAACATTCTTTAATTTTTTTAAAGGGACATAACTGCATTTACTAATTTTTGGAAAAGAGTACAGTTTACAAAAAAACTATTTATTTTGTAATTTTTGCCATAAATATTTTTTATGACAATTGATGCCAATCGATCCTATTTCCAACAAGGATAACAACTTCTTAATACCAACCAAGTTTAAGGCACGAGAGAACCCATAAATAATAAAAAAAGATTTTTCACACAATTAGTATGGAAAAAAGTGAAAATTAGTTTTAGTACTTAGGAAAAATAAATAGTAGATTGTGTAACAAGGGAGCAAAATGAAATATTTACGGCGAGGGCGTATATTGATTCCCAAACGAAGCGATGGAGTCTATAATAGAATCCCGAGCGTAGCGAGGGATTCTAAAGTAGACTCCTGAGCGTAGTGAGGGATTCAAGTGTTAATGCCCAAGTTGAAAATAGTTTTGCTCCTATGTGACACATACTGCTTTTCACACCACCTTAGGGGATTTTTTTTTTTTTATTGTTGAATCATATTTATTTTAACTTTATATGTGCTTAGTGTGCTTCTTGATTATAATGAATCTATTAATTTAATAAGAAATTTGATTGTGATGACGGACTGGCTGAAAAAAAAACGAATGTCCTAGAACAGAAAAGTGCCACTTTGTTCCCTCCTAGCAGGGAAGAAAAAGCCCGCATACGACTAGGTGGTGTGAAAATAATGTTTCCTTTCAGCTAATTGAACTATCTCAACGTTTTAAGGTAGTTTCCCCCAGGGCCCGACTTATTTTTCCACGCTGTATATTACCTATACTAGAACAAGGAATATCAACATGTAATTTAATCAAGACATACATAGTTATACTCTCCTAAGCCTCGTACAAATGTTTGTACATATTGCTTTTAGGTCGTACTTGGGCGAATCAACTTTTTGACCGACACAAATCTGTCCTCACCTTTTAAATTTCGTTGTAAAATTTCACCTTTAAATAATGTTTTTTTGTGTTTCCGTTTATGGTGTATGTTAAAACATTCGAGGCCCCAACTGTTAAAACAAATAAACAAAAGCTATGTACCTATCTATGATGTCCGATTTCTTCGTAACTCCAGAGACATTTTGAGTAACGCAAGAGACACTCGAAACTGTCGGTCAAAAAGTTGATTGGCCCACTTAACAGTATTTTCTTTATGTCAATGCAGGATCCATCGCAGTAGCGGGTGGTGCCATGAAGTTCCTCCGTGACAACTTAAAATTAATAAAAGACGTCGTGAAGGATACTGAACAGATCGCCGGCCAAGTGTTCTCTACAGGAGACGTATATTTTGTACCGGCGTTCAGTGGACTGTATGCGCCGTACTGGAGGAAGGACGCTAGGGGGTGAGTTAATAAAAGACGTTGTGAAGGACACTGAGCAGCCGGCCAAGTGTTCTCTATAAGGGACGTGTATTTTGTACCGGTGTTCAGTGGACTGTATGCGTCGTACTGGAGAAAGGACGCTAGGGGTTGAGTAAATAAGAGACGTTGTGAAGGACACTGAGTAGCCGGCCAAGTGTTCTCTACAGAGAACGTGTATTTTGTACCGGCGTTCAGTGGACTGTATGCGTCGTACTGGAGGAAGGACGCTAGGGGGTGAGTTAGTAAAAGACGTTGTGAAGGACACTGAGCAGCCGGCCAAGTGTTCTCTACAGGAGACGTGTATTTTGTACCGGCGTTCAGTGGACTGTATGCGCCGTACTGGAGGAAGGACGCTAGGGGGTGAGTTAGTAAAAGACGTTGTGAAAGACACTGAGCAGCCGGCCAAGTCTTCTCTAAAGGGGACGTGTATTTTGTACCTGCGTTCAGTGGACTGTATGCGTCGTACTGGAGGAAGGACGCTAGGGGGCGAGTTAATAAAAGACGTTGTGAAGGACACTGAGCAACCGGCCAAGTGTTATCTACAGGGGACGTGTATTTTGTACCGGTGTTCAGTGGACTGTATGCGCCGTACTGGAGGAAGGACGCTAGGGGATGAGTTAGTAAAAGACGTTGTGAAGGACACTGAGCAGCCGGCCAAGTGTTCTCTACAGGGGACGTGTATTTTGTACCGGTGTTCAGTGGACTGTATGCGTCATACTGGAGAAAGGACGCTAAGGGTTGAGTTAATAAAACACGTTGTGAAGGACACTGAGCAACCGGCTAAGTGTTTTCTACAGGGGACGTATATTTTGTACCGGCGTTCAGTCGACTGTATGCGCCGTACTGGAGAAAGGTCCCTAGGGGTTGAGTTAATAAAAGACGTTGTGAAGGACACTGAGCAGCCGGCCAAGTGTTCTCTACAGGGGACGTGTATTTTGTACCGGTGTTCAGTGGACTGTATGCGTCATACTGGAGAAAGGACGCTAATGGTTGAGTTAATAAAACACGTTGTGAAGGACTGAGCAACCGGCCAAGTGTTTTCTACAGGGGACGTATATTTTGTACCGGCGTTCAGTTGACTGTATGCGCCGTACTGGAGAAAGGTCGCTAGGGGTTGAGTTAATAAAAGACGTTGTGAAGGACACTGAGCAGCCGGCCAAGTGTTCTCTACAGGGGACGTGTATTTTGTACCGGTGTTCAGTGGACTGTATGCGTCATACTGGAGAAAGGACGCTAAGGGTTGAGTTAATAAAACACGTTGTGAAGGACACTGAGCAACCGGCCAAGTGTTTTCTACAGGGGACGTATATTTTGTACCGGCGTTCAGTCGACTGTATGCGCCGTACTGGAGAAAGGTCCCTAGGGGTTGAGTTAATAAAAGACGTTGTGAAGGACACTGAGCAGCCGGCCAAGTGTTCTCTACAGGGGACGTGTATTTTGTACCGGTGTTCAGTGGACTGTATGCGTCATACTGGAGAAAGGACGCTAATGGTTGAGTTAATAAAACACGTTGTGAAGGACTGAGCAACCGGCCAAGTGTTTTCTACAGGGGACATATATTTTGTACCGGCGTTCAGTCGACTGTATGCGCCGTACTGGAGAAAGGTCGCTAGGGGTTGAATTAATAAAAGACGTTGTGAAGGACACTGAGCAGCCGGCCAAGTGTTATCTACAGGGGACGTGTATTTTGTACCGGCGTTCGGTGGACTGTATGCGTCGTACTGGAGGAAGGACGCTAGGGGATGAGTCATGTTCTTGTGAATTATAATAATTTTAAAGAAAAAGACCCGACTTGACTTCGGCTACTCCACCTTTCCCAGAGCAAATGCCCGAGCTACTGTAAAAATTCTCAAATCATTATAAGTGTGTGCGCCTATCACATTTGAAGAGTTCCCTCGATTTCTCCAGGATCTCATATCTCTTCATCAAATCCTGAATTGATGACAATGGGACCAACTGTCAAGTATACTCTTTCAAAGATAAAATGAATAATAGGTAAACGTACATTAAAAAAAAAGCAACAACAACAAGTCCCCGACGAATTGAGAACCTCCTCTTTCAAAATCTTGAATCCGGTTGAAAAGCATATCAGTTTCAATACTTTTGATATCATTTATTTATTTATCGTATGGCCACATGTCACTGGATATAGATAGGCATTTCTTATCTGTGGTAGTAGTAGTGAGAAAGCAGATGATGAAGAAAATCCAGCGAGTGCTGGGACGTCCAGATGGGACAGTGCAGCTGCCAAGTTTGTTACTCTTTTAGCACCACCCAGGGATCATGTGTAGGGTTGTCTAAGGTGTTTCCTACGGACGCAGAGTAACATTGATATCATTAATCATTTGCAACCAAGTATGAGAGAACTTGTAGAATAAAAAATAACATATTATTGTTTGTTCTTGTTCCAGAATAATCTGCGGTCTGACGGCGTTCACAACAAAACATCACATTATACGGGCGGCGCTGGAGGCTATTTGTTTCCAAACTAGGTGTGTTAAAAAGTTATAATAATGTATGATGTTCTCCATTCATGAAATTGTCTTTTGCATTTTATGATAGTCTTAACGAAAAAAGAAAGTGAAATTACATACCACACACCTTTTGTCTCCTGCGTTACGGCACTACTTCAAAATTAATTTGTATAAACCAGTGCCGAAAACACTTATTATAAGGTCTTTTTAATAATAATCTTTTTAAAAGGTTGAGCGAAATTGGAACATAGTTTCTTGTCTCCTGGGTCACGGAAAATAATTTATTTCGTTTTTTTTTGTACAGGGACATTTTAGAAGCCATGAACAAGGATTGTGGAATGCCGCTGTCAAAACTGCACGTCGACGGACACATGACCCGCAATGATCTGCTCATGCAACTGCAGGCCGACCTCATCGGAATACCTGTGTGTAAGTATCTCAATCTTTGTTGTTTAACATTAATGTGTGGTTGTAAGGCGTTTGAGCGAAAAAAAAACGAATTAATACAAACAAACGTGGACGTGTTTAGTGAAAGGTCCAACTTTGTCGGTACATATAGACACTTAATTTTTACGGCCTCCTACCCCAGTTGGTAGTGACCTGATTTGGGCAAAAATTTACGTGATTACTAAAGTTAAAAATGAGAACGTTACTCATAGTCATAATCATATGAACATGATTACGAATTCAATCATGAGCTTTCTAAACTGATTGAGCACCGACATCGACATGAGTAAATCATGTCGATTTTTAGTTTCACTCATGATTAGCTGAAGTGATTACATTAGTAAGACAGATGCTTAGTTACAGTAACGATTTAGTTGATTAGATGATATGCTTAGATGATTAGATTTTGCGTAGCTACTACAGTAAAGGCAGCTATCACACAGCTGCGGTTTCATTTTACATATATATATATATATATATATATATACTTAGTAATAATATAAATCAGCTTAAGAACACTCTAATCATACATTCGTCAATCATATTGACAAATCATGATTAGCCTTTAGTTGATTAGCGTTACTTTAGTTTCAATCAGCGCCCGTCGTTAATGATTTACTCATGGCGAAATTACTTGATTGTTTTGTGTTATGATTTAATCAGCGATGATTAGTAATCAATCACCGATTTCAATCAAGTGTGCCCAACTCTGATAGTGACCCTGCCTACGAAGCAGGAGGTCCCGGGTTTGAATCCTGGTCAGGGCATTTTTTTTGTGTGTTTATCACGAATATTTGTTCCTGAATTATGGATGTTTTCTGTGTATCTAAGTATATACTTACCTATATAAGTAAGTACATCGTCGTCTAGTATCCATAGAACAAGCTTAGCTTAGTTTGGGACTAGGTTGATTTGTGTAAGATTGTCCCCAAATATTTATTTTTTATTTATTTAATTCTTTCACAGCATATATTGTGTAGTTTTAAGAAGTTCTAATAGCTCCATATCGACAAAATGGAACCTTTTCCTCTGCACTGCCACAAATGTGTTATTGAAGTTGTAAAGAATAGGCTGTGTTTTGAAAATGGACAATAAAATATGTTAAACCCATTATAGATAGTATGGACAGGAGTAATCATATTTGCGCAATTTTCATGGACATGACTAAGGCTTTTGACTATGTAGACCACACAATACTCCTAAAAAAACTGAATGCATATGGAATACGAGGTAATGTGTTGGACTTGTTTAAATCGTATTTAAGTAACAGATATCAATGTACAGAGCTCACTCAAATCTATTTGATACTAAGCAAGAAAAAGAAATCCGATCCGCACAACGTAAAATAATATACGGTGTGCCGCAAGGGAGTGTTCTCGGCCCTCTGCTGTTTTTACTCTATATTAAAATATTAATGACCTACCACGACACATCAAATACCCCATGGTCCTATTTGCTGACGACAGTACTGTTATTATGGAATCTAATGACATGAAAAGTTATGAATCTGAAATAAATAATATAATTGCTGACATAATTCAATTGCTTAAACAATATAATTCATTGATAAACCTGGATAAAACTAAGATAATTCACTTCAGGCAACGTAAAACACCTCCTCTAATTTACTGCAAATATGATGGTAAAACTATATACTCTGTTACTGATACTAGGTTTTTGGGTGTACAGATAGATGAGCATTTATCTTGGAGGGCTCATACGGAAGTAATATCTAAAAAGCTTAGCCAGTATGCCTACGCCTTACATAAACTAGCCAATCAAGCCAGTCCTCATGCAGTTTCAATGGCATATCATGGTTTTGTGGCTTCAAAATTGAGGTATGGCATATCTTTTGGGGCAACTCCACAAATAAAAAATTCGTTCTCAAGCCACAAAAAAAATGCATTAGATCAATGTGTGGCCTAAAAACAGCTGACAGTGTTGTATCCTATTTTAAGAATTCAAAAATTTAAACATTGCCCTCGCTTTTCATTTTCGAAGCAATTACATAATTGCTTCGAAAACAATGCAAGCCTATTCAAAAAACATAAGAGATAATTCTCGTAGAAATTTAATGACAAAATATGTACATAATATCTGCTCAACCTCTGCCAATACAGCACTGAAGAAGAAGAGTGTGTATTACTTAGCTAGTAAAATATGTAACAAATTGCCGAATAGCTTGAAGTCCTTGAATATGCCAAAATAAAAAATATTTTTTTGTACGCCTGATGGCAAAATATAGTGAAACTATGTAAAATTTACCACCATTGTAATATAGGTATATTTACAAATAAATCTTACTTACTTACTTACCTACTTAAATGTTCTTATACGATGTTAAATAAATTAAAAAAACCGGCCAAGTGCGTGTCGGACCACGTATAGGAGGGTTCCGTACCTTCAATGTAATAAGAACCAAAGTAATACCAAAAGGTCGTATCTGATGCCTATGGAAGAAGTTTTTTGGAGATAACTCAAAAATGGCTGAACCGATAATGTTCAAAATAATTTTCGTAGAAAGTATATGATAAGGCACATCGCCACAAATTTTTTCATATTTTTTGGACTTACGGTTCAAAAGTTACAGGGGGGGGGACACACAATTTGTCTGACTTTCGAAGTGATTATTTCAGAAAATATTCACATAATCACAAAATGGTCAAAGAAACCTCAATGTTATTTTTAAAGACCTATCGATTGATGTCACATGTTGATATTTGGTTAAAAAAATTTTTTTTAAATTTAGTTACATCTATGGAACGCCCCCCTAAAAATATTATTTTTTTCAAATTTAACTACATAACTAAGCAGCGGCATACAAAATACACCTTATGTGTAAATTTTATTCAGATACGTCGTATAGTTTCCGAGTAAAATGGCCGTGACATACGGACGGACACACAGACAGACATGACGAATCCATAATTGTTCCGTTTTTTGCCATTTGGCTACGGAACCCTAAAAATAACGAGAAAAAATCACAAATTATAAAAATTGTGTTGTAATGTTAGGTACATTACAACACTTAAGGAAGAATAACAATAAAGAAAACTAAATTTGTTTTTAGGAGCCACAAGTAGAACTATGAATGTTGTTTTCATATTTTTAAAATCATTATAACATATTATCACATACTAGAAATGATTCAATCAACTTTTTATTGCCACTTGTTGCTATATTTTCTATTGTTGTCCATTGACAACCAAACATGTTCCACGAAACGGTATGTAGATGTCCCTCGGACAACGGGGACAGAGCAAATAAAATTAATAAGTTGATTCGCCCAAACATCTATTTCTAAAAGCTTTAATTGTTTGTTATTTCTTTGACTTATGATAGTTATGATGCTTGTATGGTATGTGTAGTGCGAGCACAGTCGTGGGACATGTCTGCGCTGGGCGCGGCGGTGGCGGCGGGGCGCGCGGCCGGCGTGTGGGGGGTGGAGGCGTGGCGCGCCACCAACACGCCCGCCGACACCTTCCTGCCCACCACTACTGACGACGGTATGTGTTGTGTAGGCGAGCACAGTCGTGGGACATGTCTGCGCTGGGCGCGGCGGTGGCGGCGGGGCGCGCGGCCGGCGTGTGGGGGGTGGAGGCGTGGCGCGCCACCAACACGCCCGCCGACACCTTCCTGCCCACCACTACTGACGACGGTATGTGTTGTGTAGGCGAGCACAGTCGTGGGACATGTCTGCGCTGGGCGCGGCGGTGGCGGCGGGGCGCGCGGCCGGCGTGTGGGGGGTGGAGGCGTGGCGCGCCACCAACACGCCCGCCGACACCTTCCTGCCCACCACTACTGACGACGGTATGTGTTGTGTAGGCGAGCACAGTCGTGGGACATGTCTGCGCTGGGCGCGGCGGTGGCGGCGGGGCGCGCGGCCGGCGTGTGGGGGGTGGAGGCGTGGCGCGCCACCAACACGCCCGCCGACACCTTCCTGCCCACCACTACTGACGACGGTATGTGTTGTGTAGGCGAGCACAGTCGTGGGACATGTCTGCGCTGGGCGCGGCGGTGGCGGCGGGGCGCGCGGCCGGCGTGTGGGGGGTGGAGGCGTGGCGCGCCACCAACACGCCCGCCGACACCTTCCTGCCCACCACTACTGACGACGGTATGTGTTGTGTAGGCGAGCACAGTCGTGGGACATGTCTGCGCTGGGCGCGGCGGTGGCGGCGGGGCGCGCGGCCGGCGTGTGGGGGGTGGAGGCGTGGCGCGCCACCAACACGCCCGCCGACACCTTCCTGCCCACCACTACTGACGACGGTATGTGTTGTGTAGGCGAGCACAGTCGTGGGACATGTCTGCGCTGGGCGCGGCGGTGGCGGCGGGGCGCGCGGCCGGCGTGTGGGGGGTGGAGGCGTGGCGCGCCACCAACACGCCCGCCGACACCTTCCTGCCCACCACTACTGACGACGGTATGTGTTGTGTAGGCGAGCACAGTCGTGGGACATGTCTGCGCTGGGCGCGGCGGTGGCGGCGGGGCGCGCGGCCGGCGTGTGGGGGGTGGAGGCGTGGCGCGCCACCAACACGCCCGCCGACACCTTCCTGCCCACCACTACTGACGACGGTATGTGTTGTGTAGGCGAGCACAGTCGTGGGACATGTCTGCGCTGGGCGCGGCGGTGGCGGCGGGGCGCGCGGCCGGCGTGTGGGGGGTGGAGGCGTGGCGCGCCACCAACACGCCCGCCGACACCTTCCTGCCCACCACTACTGACGACGGTATGTGTTGTGTAGGCGAGCACAGTCGTGGGACATGTCTGCGCTGGGCGCGGCGGTGGCGGCGGGGCGCGCGGCCGGCGTGTGGGGGGTGGAGGCGTGGCGCGCCACCAACACGCCCGCCGACACCTTCCTGCCCACCACTACTGACGACGGTATGTGTTGTGTAGGCGAGCACAGTCGTGGGACATGTCTGCGCTGGGCGCGGCGGTGGCGGCGGGGCGCGCGGCCGGCGTGTGGGGGGTGGAGGCGTGGCGCGCCACCAACACGCCCGCCGACACCTTCCTGCCCACCACTACTGACGACGGTATGTGTTGTGTAGGCGAGCACAGTCGTGGGACATGTCTGCGCTGGGCGCGGCGGTGGCGGCGGGGCGCGCGGCCGGCGTGTGGGGGGTGGAGGCGTGGCGCGCCACCAACACGCCCGCCGACACCTTCCTGCCCACCACTACTGACGACGGTATGTGTTGTGTAGGCGAGCACAGTCGTGGGACATGTCTGCGCTGGGCGCGGCGGTGGCGGCGGGGCGCGCGGCCGGCGTGTGGGGGGTGGAGGCGTGGCGCGCCACCAACACGCCCGCCGACACCTTCCTGCCCACCACTACTGACGACGGTATGTGTTGTGTAGGCGAGCACAGTCGTGGGACATGTCTGCGCTGGGCGCGGCGGTAACTGGTGCTCAATTCATTCACACTCACATTCATTGTACATGCTGAATTTCAACATAACTTATCGAGAGATTAGAACTATATTACTTTATTAACTTCATCAATACACACAAAATAATAAAATAAAACAATGACGATTTAGTCCCCTTTTCCTGTTACTTGTCTCCTGCGTTACGTAAGATTTTTTAATAATTAAGCCTTGAAAAAAGTTGTTTATCATCGTAGGTATAATTTTAAACCCTACAGAGATACTTAAATATAATAATTTCAAAATCGTAACTTTTTCCATCCATTTATTAATACATTTGTCCCTTGGGTTACGAGAGGTAATAAAGCGAAAAAAAATATTTGCCAATATTAAATTATTTGCAGTGATTTTTTATAGTTTTGCGATCTTATTAACTATATATAAAGGACACGAAAACAGATCACTGTTAGAATAATTTCTTCCTTTTCTAGATCGCGACGCGCGCTACACGAAGTGGAAGATGGCCGTCCAGCGCTCGCTGGGCTGGGCCACCGTCAAGAAGTCCATCACCATGACAGGTCAGAACTTACGCAACTTTAGCATGACCCGGCTTAACAGTCTAGACACTCTCTCCACCGGCAGTAGGAAAAACTCCCTCTTCGAAAAAGCTGACACAGACTTCGAAATAGACGAGGAATGTAGCACCGTCGAAGAGTTACTCAAATACCAAGCCAGAAAATTCTCGATCTTCCCTCAGAAGTCTAGGAAAGAACGCAGCATTTTAGACGACGCGGACTATTTCATGGCTAAAAAAGAGTGCGACTACGGTCTGTGTCAGTGTTGTAGGACGGAAAAAAAGTTGCAAAAGGCCACCAACTGGGAGTCTATAGAGGAGATGATAGAGAACGACCCGGAGATCATATTCGACGGGGACCACAACCCCATAGTGGTGGAGCCGCGGAGGATGTCGGCCGCGCCCGTCGAGCTCGGCCCGCTCGACTCCGCACCGGCCTTGCTCACGGGCAGCGCGGTCAACTTACGCAACCACATGCATTTGGAGAAGCTACCGGCGCTTTTTAGAACTATCTGTAACAAGTTTTCTAATACTTCTCTCACGTAACTTGTTAAAAAACGGCGGTAGAGATAGGCCTGGGTAGGAAAAAATACGAATAGCGTCTACCCGAGGTATATATTTTTCGATTGTCTCTTCAATTTAGTACTTACTAATTATCGAGATACTTCGCGCGATTGTTCCGTCTGTACATTTAAAGGTGTAGTTAACTTTAATGTTCTATTGCAACGATATAACTTGCTCAGTAGATTTGAGAAACGGATGTGTGTAGCTCTCAAAAACTTAAGAAATTAATTCGTAATTTACATCATATTCCTAGATATCGCTCTATTAAAGCGCGTAGTAACGATAGGTACAGCCTGGACCCGCGCACTTAATCTTCCTTGCCAATTTTTCATTTGCAACAATACTGAAGTTATGAATAAAAAGATTGGCTAATTGTTCAAATTCCATGACATGTAATCGGTTACGATGGGCATATTTAATTTTAAGCTTTCATTGCTTTGCCAGGTATACCGGAGACAACTAAAATTTGAATACTAAACTCGCTCATTTCGGGGCTCGCTAAAGATGGATTTTGTCCGTTTTCGGTCCTAGTATTAGAATAATATACCTATATATTTCAACGTATGGTACGAATAAAGTTACCCAGGGGAAAAATGAAGGGGACGGGGGAAAATGACATGAAATGAAGAAGTCTATAATTTTGGTGATGGTTTAGAAAAATGTATAGTTTGCTACAGTTTTCGCAGGACAATACAAAAATCAATAGACGAATTTAACTGAAATAAAAGGGTTGCTTTAAAAATTATAATAATAATTTGGTGGCGGGTCCTTGGCTCTAGTGTTTTAAATAATTGTAGAGATGCAAAACGATCATAAATACGATCATAATTTTTACGTTTTTTTTAAACAGTATTCTCTGAAGTATTTAAACTATACCTACATAACATTTGAAAACCATGAGTATTCATCATGAATACAATGGCCACACGTGTTTTTAAATAATACGTAAATATTCACTTATTTAGTTTGGAATATATCTAACAATCGAATACCTAATGTACTTAGTTGTACTTAAAAAAGTAAAATCTTAAATACTTTATTAAAGTAGTGTTAGTCATTTATATAAAAGTACCTAATATATATTTTTAAATACTTAATTATAATATAAGTTCCTATATTATAATAATTTATTGATAACAAAGTTAGTATATATAATTAATGTATACTTATATATTATAAAATACAAAAACAAATCTTATCATTGTGTAGGAAACTAAAATAAGTAAAAATATTTTCCTTAATTATCGTGACAAAAATGACAACCTAGATAAAATTTTATTTATTATAATAAAATCTGTAATATCGTAATTATTTAGTTATGTGTATGTATTTATTTAATATTTTCTTCTAAAATTATTTTTTTGTCACCAACTGTAAAACGAAACTTAACTCGATTAAATATTTGTTTTGTTTATTTGAAAAAAAAAAATGAAATTATCATTGCGTCATAATGGTTAACGTTTTTTTTTGCATCTTTACAATTATTTTAAGCTAGATTTTTATGAGTTTCTTACACATTACAAAAACTTAATCGTATATCACTGATTTACTTTTTCTGTATCTCTTTCAGGCCATAAAAATAGTATTAGTATTTTGTCTAGTAAATTATAACAGGCATTTTATATTAAAATGTATACCTAATATTCGCGATGAAATAAAAATTATGAGAAAAAAAATGTATAGGTATTTGTAAAAGACAATATTTTTTATTTTGTTGTATTATAGTTGTTAAATCGTTTTGACAGTTTTTTGTCAAATGTTATTGTTAACTAGTGAAACTAGATAAACTAGAAGCAGGTTAAATGTTTAATTCACCTAATATGTCATTATTTATATTATTTTTTATGTTATAGGCTCGATATTGAACAATTCTTTTTTTAAATACCATTTAATCAATTGTATTAATATAGTGCATAAAAAGTCATAAATTTTAAACATAAATTTATAAATAATTGCAAACTGCTACATAAGTATAAAAATTGTATTCTCAAATACTTTAACAGAATTAATTAAAAATAATTAGGTTGACTGTATGTGTAGTTGTAGGTACCTAAATATCCTATTAATATGTGATTTTATGAATATATATAAATGAGGCGAAATTGATACGAATGATCTCAGTTAAGACTATGTTTCGAACAATAAATTGTTATTTAAAAATATAACCTCATTATAAAAGTAGGATATATTCGTGCATGGTGTGTTGCATTTGAATTTTGCTTCTAGTTTCGCTACGATTGTATTATTAAATCCTTAATTGTAGTTCTTACTAACATAACAATAAGACTGTTATTAACTTGAATATTGAATAAAGTATTATTTATCGATAAACGTTTTTAATATTTCTACGCCTTCCGATATTAAAATGATTGAAAATCTTTTATTTTTGGAAAAACTTTTCGAGTTATAAAAACTTAGGTTACGTTGTAAAAGAAAATATATTTCATACAACGTGTATAGATCGTAATTATAGTAGATATAATAGTATATCAGATAAACTTTAAAAAGATATAAACGTTTAACTCATTTTAAATTCAAGCCTTTGAATTGAATGCTTCTAACAAATTTTAAACTCATATGACAACACTTGCAGTTACTCGTACTTCAAAAATTCTATGTTATTCGGTTTTAGATGACTTGCGGCATGTTGCTAATTTAAAGGTTGTGCAAAAAGTAGCGAGCAGCAAAAAAAATGTCATTATTCCTCATCAACACAAGTTGACTCTAATGAAAAACCCGATCTCATTATTCTTGTTTAGAGATGCGCAAAACGCTTCACTGAATTGAAAAGATTCGTTCATATATTTCGCTCGCTGAGAAACGTATCTCTCATATCGCTCAGTGGATCTGGTCGCATATTTGACTCAATCGCATCGTTTCACTCGTTTGACTCAGCCGGCTCATTTGAATCATAAATGAGAAAGAGCGAGCAAGTAATACCTACTGCAGTCACTGAGATAGATGAGTTACTGAGCGAGTTAAATCTTCAGTGAGTTGAAGAGTGAGTCAATTGAATCAAAAGATATAGTTCATTTAAATCACTCACTCGTGAACGACCCATGTCTATTCTTATTGATTATCTACCACAACCCGTTAATCATAAAGTGTTTATTACAAGAATTAAGTTAACTAAGCTACGATGCAGATCCGAATAACAATATGTCTTGGAGGTGTTTTGCAACTTTTTTTCGCCTCAAACTCAGATAAGTTCTTTTATTTCTAACTAGCACCACATTTCTTCTGCACTGCTTTTTCTTGGTTCCACAACTACCATTCTAGCTCTCACATACACTAACTTTTTTCATCTTAAACTCTACAATGCTATGATTTTCGCGAGTAAATTTTACATCGCAATGCATTTATTTTTATTGCATGAACCAATGTTATCTACATTTTCATTGTTGTTTTTTCGCAGAGGAACGCTACAAATTGCTCTCGTCGATCCCGGCCACGCTGTTCCTTATTGGCAGCTTCACTATGCTAGTCGTTTCCAATGTGCTCAAGAATAGGTGATAAGCTAATGTAGATCCTATCAAATAGGAAATAAGTGTCATATCTGCACGTAATTTCAATCATGTTCTACTAGCAACGATGCTCTTATGTTTTATTTTACTGTAGCGGCTTCATGTTTCTTAACCAAACTTTTTTTACGTCAAGGAAAATACCTTTAATTTTTACTGTATTAAATAACCGAAAAAATGTGGGTAAATACAGTTTTTTTTTATTTTGTAATTTTTAAGTTTTTATAGGATTTTTTTCAACATAAAGGCGACTAAAGTAATTTGAACAGCTGGCGCGTTTAGAGGTCTCGTAGTTTAAATTGAGGCGATACTTCGGCCTATCAGTATCCCACAACATCAAATCCTTTGCCTATCTGCGTAGTTTTGAATTCACAGTTTTTGATTCTGTATCCTTTCTACGTGTGTATTAAAATCTACTTATTCCATTCGCCTCAATTTGAATTCCGTGACCTCAGTATTCTTTCAATGTTTTATAAAGATTCGGCGCCAAATGTTTCGGATCAGTAACAATAAAGTTTTTAGGGGGTTTTGTGGTGGTCCGTATATTAAAGAAACCAAGAGTAACATAATTTGACTAAATTATTAGCAGTAATCGGCACGATCCGTGCAACACCACGGTATTCCTATAGTAATTTTAATATGAACGTAATTATAATCACACTACTTTGTTTGAAAAAAATATGTTCAATATTCAATATTATTTTTATTACGCGAAATCCCGCGTTGTTGCACGGGTCGTGCCGACCACTGCTTATTAGGCATCAGTGTTTTTTCAGTCTGTTGTAAAATTTCGGTAATCTTCGTGTATATCGTTGTTAGTAAATAATGGGATTGGCAACTGACAACGGTTTGGCTAGATGGCTCCAGCATAGCTTGTACCTGTCACTAGTTTCGTTCTATGGGATTTGTCTTAAAAGGCTAACATCCAGAAATAAAAAATAAGAATTTGACACTTGTTGGTAGGTTTGAAAGGTACAAGCTATGCTGGCGCCATCTGTAAACACTTTCGCCCGGCTAATCCATTAGAAAGTCTGACTGAAATTGTCACATTGTAAAAAATACACTAGCTAGTGGTCTGATGCTTAAAATTATGACACATCAGTGTATCTGTATCGATAAATGTCCATAGAACAATTATTATACTCGTAAACGTTTATTATGAATATTATGATGTAGACTTTTTAATTAATTTAATTCTCATTCCTACGTGCATTGACATGAGTGGCATTTTTAGAACAATTATTTTAGTTTTTAGCATTTTTTTATTTTTTATTTATTCTAGTGTAAGTGAATTGTAACTATTGAATGTCGAAATAAGATTTAATTTGTAAATACAATGGGGAAAATAGAATAAGGTAAATGTAAGGATGTAAGTAACTACGGGCAGCTTAAAGCTAAATCATGACTATTTATTCATGACCCTTCATATTGTGTAACTATTGCTCGATTCAATGCTAGTCATAATCATAATCACTTCTCGAAGCCAACCAATGATTTAGTTATAATGTTCATAAAGGACGTAGGTACCTGTGATTTTCCATATTTCAGAATTATGTATACGTACAACGTACCTCTTATACCAACTAGTTTTGTAACCGACATGTTTAATAATATCAATTTCTTGTCAATTTGATCAGTTATTACTTATTTAAAAGGCGTGTGAATGTAAATCAAAATATAATATTATCAAAATACGGAGATGCAATGAAGTCCCAATATGCCGCCATGGGTATATTTTTATGACTAATGTACATATTTCTGTAATGTGTCCTTACCTAATAATAACTACAGCCTTGGCCAGAAGTGTTGAGCACCCTTGCGATTTTCATACAAAACTCGAAACTTTAGTCCAGCGTTTCTATCTTTTTTGAAGTTATTTTATCTATTAATTCAAACTGAACAGGCATGTTTTGTTGAAGTTAGTATTAACTGCATAGAATATTTGCAATTTGTCGCACCGACCTAAAGTCGCATTTTTGTGACCTTAAGTTTTCATGTTTTATAGGTACCCGGGTATGTCCTTAAACTACGTCCGGACCTGGGTATGTCCTTAAACTACGCCAAAAAGAGAGGTATGGGTACTGCGAATGACATCTCGCTAAGTGTGGTAGGGCATGTTCAGCGAATATCATCGCTCAAATCTGGAGCAGAGCCCGACTGGGGAAGTACCTCCACCTTACAGAAAACCACAGCCAAATAGCACTAGACCCTACTCATAGTGTTGTGTTCCTGCTGGTGAGTAAGGTTGCCAAAGAGCTCAAAGAGGACCCAGTGTGTTGACGATGAGGGACCTTCTTGTTCCTTTAGTCGTCAACACAGTGAATCCTCCTTTTTGTAAAGGGTCGGCAACGCGCATGTGACTACTTTGGAGTTGCAGGCGTCCATAGGTTACGGTAGCTGCTTACCATCAGGCGGGCCGTATGCTTGTTTGCCATCGTCGTGGTATTAAAAAAAAAAAAAAACCATCGGGTTCAAAATTGCATGGTCAATTTATCAATGAATTCATTCATAAATTGGCCATGCAATTCTGAACCCGATAGTACCTTGAAATTGTTATTAAGTGAAGTTTTCTAGATATATAAATAAAATATAACATTTTACGTCACCGTACATTGTTATTATTGAGAAATAATACTTAACATCAAAAGTATCAAAACTGTAAACAAAAAACTGCTATGCTCAACACTTCTGGCCAAGGCTGTATGTAACTACCTATGCCACTTTTACCATCATTTACCGATAGAGGTAGGTTTAAACTAGAGCAATAAGATAAAAAATGGCATATAAATTGTTTGCTATGTTTAACCTGGCTAAACCATGCTACACACAAATATAACCAGATGATCAGAACTTCAAGGAAGCATGTATTTATTGTTCTGAAGTATTTAACATTGCCATAAATAAATCGTTAGTTTCTTTCTAACATATATGCAAGTACGCGAGAAAAAATGATGATTTATCTTCAAACTACAACTAACGCCTTTAAGATATTTCAGGGCCACCCCTAGCATTTATTAATTTTCTTGGCATAGTTATAATAGGAATAATATTGATGTGATCGTAGGTTTTTGAATTATATATTTTTGTGATTTTTACTAATCATTCCTTTAGCATTGTTTGTATGGGCATTGGGCATGTTCTATTATCCTTATAATTTGTTTATTATGTACGAGTACCAACATGATTTACAATGACTTTTGAATAAATTGTGCTGTAAGTTAGGTATATTTTGAATTATTGAATGCCATTATAGCGTCAGATTTGTATTTAGGATTGTTTATGAATATTAAAAAAGACATTTTATTAATTCTCAAATATTTGTGCTGTACTTACGTGACATGTTGCCAGTTGTTTACTTGAATTGAATTATTATTGTTAAACAATTTGTTGTGATTATTTATGGTGAATTAAATTATTTGTTGGGTTATACTGTTTTATTTATTTGGTTTTAATATTAACATCAAAGAAACAAGTAAATCGTAGTTAACATAAATTTTAACACTTTCTCTTTTTTTTTTTTTGTGGTATAATAATTGAATTTTAAAAAATATTTAGCTTATCCAATTATCGATACACATATAACAAGTAAGTAAAAAAAGGTGAAATTTAAAAAAAATGTGCAACCTGGTATTGTACCTATATTGACCTTGCTTTCAAAATGTTGTAGGTCAATACAACCTAAGATATAGATAATTATGATTGTGATGCTCACAGTAACGTTGCTCTCGTATACCTACTAAAGGATTTTTCCTGTTCATAGCCAGTACGGGAGCTCAAGCTTCGCCGACTCAAAGAAAGCGTTCAAGTCGAGTGCGTGAGTCGAGCGAAACACTTAATATGTCTAGTTAGTTAAGAAGTTCGAATGAAATATTCGGGCCTCTTAAAAAGTATATTCTTTGTAAGTAGTCACTTATAAATTCTCACGGTGTAAATAAACTAATGGTAGCATGACTATATTTTATTAATTAAGAGAGAGAGAAGAGTTTATTAATTAAGTTATCAATTATCTGCCAAAAAACTGGTAAAAAACATTCAGTCCACTGCACACTTGTGGAAGTCGGTGCACAAACATGAGAGTAAATGCTTTACAAAATGTCCACCATTGTAATGGCCATCGTGCACTATAACTAATGTTGCGACCTCCGAGTGACCTCGGCATTGAATTTGTTGCTCGCTTCGACCGTGTCGTTGGCCTGTCCTAATGTGCCTTTAAACAAAGTTCAGTCGACACCAAAAATATGTATACACATTTGCACCTTACTCCATTGTAATAAGGTTCAAAATTAAATACATATTTTTGGCGTTGACTACCTAAAATAGATGTCACCGAACGTCTGAACTAGGAAGTAGATTATTTCCGTAACAACCAGTTGACATTAGTACCAGTGACAATACTTGACTAATTAGTATGTCACTCGTAACACCGCGCGTAAGAACTGTTTCAAGTTCGTCATCACAGTAGCCTATGAGCACAATGGTTGGCAATGACAAATTGGTAAATACGAATGCTATTGTTAAGTTACTCATAATAATGCGGGCTACAGTATGAGGTTCTTAAAAAAAGGAGTGTATAGGTTATTAAAGGGTAGACAGCGCGCATGTGAATCCTCTGAAATCACAGATAAATAAGTACCTAAGCTTAGAGTGGTCACACTGGTCCCGAAAAGCTTAACGTTATGAAGGCATGACGACTTAGGGGACAGGAAGGAGCGGGCAGGGGGCGTGAATACCAACTTTTACAGCGGGCGCCCTATTCACAGTCCCCGCCTGCTGAAATTAAGCATTTATGTATAGGTATATTCCTCATAAAATGGGATATACCTACTTAAGTAAGTACGTTGAAGGTGAACCAGACAGGCAAGCGACCCCTTAATATTTTTTACAAATTTTTGAGAAAAGTTGAGCCTTTCTACCCTTAGTAAACAAAATATGCAAATAAAGAGGTTGGTGGGCGTTTTGACTCACGTTATTATCCAAGATCTTGCCATGTTTAAGGCTTGCAATCATCCGGATATTTAATACGTATATTTCCATATAAATTACTATTTGAAATATTCGGATGTTACAGAACGACCACATAAAAATCACCTGTATGTAGTTAATAAAGAAATTCTTATAAAGATTAATAAAGCTAACGTTTTTTTCGTGAAGAAGCCTGTCAGGACCTTCGAAGGCCTAATATTTCATGTCAGAGATACTTTTGTATTTTATCAAAGCTAAAAGGCAAAATACATGTTCGTCTCTGATTTTTGGGACTAACCAAGTTAGTTGAGCTAATCAGGTGAAACTTTTTCACTCTACCGGCCCGGGTACAAGCTGATAAGACACCTGATGATATTTGCTTGCCTGATATAAAACATTATTTTCATCTTATCATATGTAAAGTACTCGATAGACGGCACGAGGTTTAAAAAATATTTTTCATCTCTCCTGTTCGGAAAGTTTTATTTTCCTGGGTAGATAGCCCGGTGGAAAATTGCTTTTCCATCCCTAGGGTAGAAAGTAATTAGCCGTGTTAATTGTGGATTGAGCCGGTGCCCACCCGGATGCCCTGCTCGTCGACCACCGGCAAAACATTGAATTAGTCTTTTTCAAATTGTTCAAATATTACTTAACATTTTTATAGATTATTCTTTATATATCTGTTTTATAAAATGTGCGTGTGGAATTGTACTTTCCTCACAGTCGAAATGAAAAGCAGAGTGTTCAACTCGGGTGAAATTACCCATTTCACCCTTGAACTATTGGCGCTCTCACTTCGTCCTAGCGCCAGAAATATCTCAGGTGAAATGGGTCACTTTCAACCCTTGGTTAACAATCTACTATTACGGTTCGTTAAAAAAATACTTCCACCTCATATAATATCGATTGTAAAACTTATGGTAAGAAACTCGCATGCAATTTTCGCACAGTCCAAATGTGATTGATTACTGATACGAAGTGTTACAAAAATGCTGGAGATCTTTTTTGTAAGGGCATAATTACATAAGTACACGGAAAGAACATGTCTAGTCACTTTTTTTGTAAAATGAGATTTTTATATCAAAATGTAGAGCTTGCATGGAACTATTAGTAACAAGTTCTGTTACAGATGCAAATTTTAACGTATATCCACTTCTTAACTCGTAAAAACCATCTAGTTACGAAAATAGTATAGTTAATTGAATCGTACCAAATTTTAAAAGCGCTATAACTCAAAATGTTGTCAATGTGACTAGACATGTTCTTTCCGTGTACCCTTCAATTGGTATCGTATTTTAATTACGAGTACGAAAACCTAAGAAAAAACTGTTTTCACGCGGAAATAAGTTTGCTTTTGTATGGAGGGTTGACGGCTGGGACGACGGGTCCCATACAAAAAAAAATTTTTTTTCGCGTCCAAAAATTTTTCTCCTATTTTTTTCTTAGTTGCAATATGATACGAAACGGATCAACAGTATTTTTGTTGCACCCTGTATAAACAAATAAACATTATACCTAATGGAAGACGAATGTACAACGTACGAATGACCTACATTTTTATCTGATCACTTGTCAAACAGCAGTTTTAAGTAGTTATTTCTCTCGCGATCAGGTACTAACAGCAGGTGTATCTACCGCAGTGTTTACCTGTCTGTCTGTGCGCACGGATGTTATTGTAGCATAAAATTGCCATACATTCACATGGAAGAATCATATAACTATGCAAGTGACGTGTATAAATGTGACAAAGATATAAGTAAGTACCTATTACCTAAGTATCTAATTGCTAAGCCTCGTGTAACCGTAATGAAAGAGTCAACATATCTTAAACTGTACTTAGATGAAAGGATATGTTTAGATTTTAATTATTTTAATGGCAATGACATATTTCATAATTTACTGATAAGAAATAGGTAGATATCATGCGGGCTAGCCAAGTGCATAGAACTAATAAACATCACAGTTTATAAATTATAAATATACAACCCCCATCATTGTGGGGTCAACATAGATAGAGAATGCACTGGGATTGATTAATAGGTATATGTTTAGTAGGTATATTTTTTAAGTATGCTCATATCCGAATATGTAGAGATCATACATATAGGTAGGTATAAATAAGCCTGCGCTTAATATTTGCTTAAAAGTTTCATCCCAATGCACATTTAATTTAGTTGCATTAATTTTACAAAATTTGTAAAGCTTAGGCATTTTTTATAGAACACGTACTTATGAATTGTTGAGAATAAAATTCCTGTAAAAGTTCTGAATTATTTTCGATAAACTCATTCTTGTGATCGTCTATATTTACTCGAACACCTTGAACCAAAATAGCTTAAAATACCCATTAAACAGCCGAAATATAAAAAAATCGAAATACCTAAGCTAAATATGTAAATTAATTAGTCACACCTATTTGACCTATTCTTTTACAGATGTTTTGGATAAAACATTGCTAAATATATTATACTTAATATACCTACTTCTAAACATAGAATGTAGTCATAGTTATTAAATAATATTGTAAAAGGCCGCGTCCTCGCCGGGAATCGAACGGGCGACCGCGGCATTTCTAAAACCGATAGGTAACCAATTATTTTAATAGATGCTTTTTGGGTTAAACCGTTTATAGCATTAGTTTGATCTTGAATAATCCTTGAACTTATAAAATGTGTAGGGCCAGTTAACTTGGTATAGAAATTCTTATAAGTTCTTAACTTCGAATTACAAGACTACTTCCACAAAGTTTAATATCAAATACAGAATACCAGGCTAAAATTAATTAAATAATATACAAATGAATTCTAAATCTAAACTAAAATGAAAGTAATTTATTTTCAGACAATTACAGTCCATGGTTATTTTTGTGCAATACAGATTAAATAAATAAATAAGAGACTAGTCATACGCATATACGTAACATATACAAAGATATATGCATTTATCCCCAATCACGCTATGGTAAAATATTTTAAAACATTAGCAACAAGTGATTCTATTATACCAATTTTTATTTCTTTCCCATTGAGAAAGCTTCCAAACAATGTCCGAACCTAATTCATAAGAAGACTTTTTTTAACAAGTTACCTATTTTTTAGGTGTAACTTGGTACTTCATTAATAAAAGCTACAGTAGATATTAAAGTATTCATTAATAAAAACTACTTATATAATTAAACGAGAATTGGAAACATTCTATGATAGGTAATCCCTCCTGTTACTTACCATGTATACTTATAAAGGTACCGTACCTATCACTATCACTTAATTACTACATAGTATAAAACAAATTCGCTTTCCGCTGTCTGTACCTATGTATGCTTAGATCTTTAAAACTAAGCAACGGATTTTAATGCAGTTTTTTTAATAGATAGAGTGATCAACAGGAAGGTTTATTTGTATAATACATGCATAATATAGTAAAGAAACACTGATCATTTTAGAGGTTTCTATGTGATGTCGTAAATAAACACATTTTTTTGCGCTTACATTGCAAACGCTGGCTGAACCCTACTAGATACATCAAAATAATGTACTACAGTATTGTACACCTTAAAAAGGTCTACAAAAAAGTCCGGGATGGTATATGCCTATCTCTTAGGGATAACCAAAAATAACCATTTTTTTATCCCGTGCGAAGCCGGGGCGGGTCGCCAGTTCAATCATAAATAAGTGCCAATGAAGACATGTTCAATACTTACCTGCTTAATAATTTCGTATACCTACATCAATACCAGTGATCGGCAAACTCAGTGCAGAATTTTGGGTAAGTATATTTTTTTTATATGGACGTGATTATTAAAATTTAATCCCACAACTCTGTCCGAAAAAAATCTCTCCTGCGGTGTTACACCATTTTTGCTGATCACTGATCATTGCGTACCTGTTTTCGCATGAAAAAGCCAGCGACGAACGAGTTATCCTTATTCCACTCGTATTGGCAACACGTAACTGTACTATGGTCCAATAAATGAGGTATGGCAAAGGTCAAAGAGCCTTTGAAAGCCCACTTAACCGGATGATAAACCAATTTATGCGTTTATTCTTTACTTATTAAACATAGTGTTAATTATTTATTTATCGTATGGCTATATGTCCCTGGATATAGATAGGCATTTCTTCATAGTGTTAATTTAAAACCTGCAACATACCTATACTTAATTGATTATGACTATTTAAGTTCTGGCATTTCATAAATATAAGAAGATTTACTACGCATATTTCAAGTTTTTCCACTTAAGTATAAAAGCCTAAATATGAAAATACGTAGAAATATATTAATATTAACTAGTAATTTTATTATGTTTCGCTTCTGTCTGGTTATCTATCGGACGTGATTCTGACTGCATTCGATGTCGTGCGCGCAGATAGAGCGCACCGTCATTGAGTGCATCGAACAGAACCTTCATTGGATTTTTCATCATCATTGTTTTAATTCCAATATCTTTATTTAAAACTTAATAGTGGCGTAAAGTGTAGTGCGTTTTAATTATAATCTATTATAAATTTCTAATTTTGTGATATATCTTACTCGGATTGTGTTTATGTTTGGTAAGTTAAAATTGAGTTATTCGAAAACAATATAAACACAATGTGGACAGTAAAAAAACCTTGACAATACCCATAGTAATTTGTCCACGATGCAAAAACATACAATTAACAAACATCTTTCAAAATGAATCCATGGTAGGTATAAGATTTATATCTACTCGTAAAACTACTTACTTAATCTCTTCCAGCCAGGAGGCCAATTTTTGACTTTCGAGCGCTCGAATTCAATGAAATTAAGCACGAAAATAATCGCACAGAAGAGTATGTCGCCATTATTTTTGTATGAAATTAATAGTTTAAATAATGGGGATTTTAAATTCCTAATCGCTGTTATTTTTAAAACATTATTTCATTATTTTATTCATAGTTAAAAATGTCAGATTCGAGCGCTCGAATTTCAAAAATCGCCCCCCTGGATTCAAATAAACACATATAAACTGCTTAAGAAAATAGATAATAGTAATAACTGATAAGTACCTTACCTAGGTACCTAAATATGGACATCATGTATTCCGAAAATGCCCCTGAGAACCCTCGACCTCCTTTTACAAGTCAGCTACCTTAACAAGTTAATTCAAGTTTTTCCTGAATTAAGTACTAAAAGATACACTGTTTAGGTACAGATAGCATGTAGACCTTGTGTTAGTATTTAAATGTTTACGCAAGTGACTACCAAATCAGCATGCTATAATCTGAAGCAAACATAAATTCTTACTTCTAGTTGAAGTCATGGCCTGCCGGTTAATATTCATAAATAAAAAGTACTGAAACTATTACATTTGGTATGAATATTGTTAGAGAAAATACTATTAAATAATGTTTTCCTTACAATCATCGTGCTAAGTTTGTAATACCGACCGGTACCGACCGGTTCCGTTCCACCAAATTGTTAGTGTACTTTTTGCTAAAGGTCACAAATCAAGATGAACCTGAGCCTTGACTCTCTCACGAGACAGCCGAGGCTGTAAATAAACACACAATTTTAATAATGTATAAATAAAACTCTACTTAGTTGTTGATAATGATAACACTACTTATATTATCTACAGATAAGAAAGCACGAACAACCAAGCAGACATCGCAGATGATTTTATATATGATACAAGAGACGATGTTAATACTTGTCGACTGATGCAGTTTATTGACAATTCGATTTTTGTCGGAAGTGTACGATAAATGATAAGAAAGGAAAAGAATGGATAAAATGAGATAATATTTAAAGATAATCTAATTCTATTTGGCACAAACGTCACTCAAGAAGAAATCTAAAGTGAGTTAAGTGCCCATCCAAGATTAAAATAAGAAAATTAAAATAAAGGCAGAGATGGTTCAGCGAGTATCAGACCCGGAAAAGTCAGTACCCGAGGACACATTCTCACAACTTTTAGGACATTTCGGAAAATGGCAGTTAATCATTTTCCTGTCGGTATTCCTCGTAAAATTTGCGTCAGGATGGGTGCAGATGACTATACTATTCCTGACACCAAAAGTGACATATTGGTGTGAGGAGTTTTCTGACAATTTTACTGCCGTTATAGCAAACGGGAGTTGTTATGCCGAGTGTCTGAAGTATGGGTATGATACAAGTCCCATGGAGAGCACCATAGTGTCTGAATGGGACTTGGTGTGTGACCGGGCCTGGATGGCCAGCTTCACTCAGATGATGCTGCAGTTTGGGATCTTGACTGGAAGCATCCTTTTTGGATTTCTCTCTGACAGGTACGTAGATATCTAGTTTTTTAGTAACCAAACACCCTTGTACGTCTCAAAAATGTTTAGAACACCTGTTTGTAGCTGTAGGTAGATAACTTACGCTTTTTATTGTTATATTTAAAGACAAAATATTTTAGTCAGTATAGGTACGTAACTCGTTTTTGTGTCTAGATTTTTTCGGGCTCTTTTTTACTGTTACATTAGTAATGATTGCGGCTCATCAAGTCTCTATAATAAGGAAAAATAAATATCCAGATATACTCTAAGTTCTTATGTTGAATTCTTTTAAAAGTTTCAATTTAGCTAGACATGTCATCTTAAATTCGTGTTTAAAACTAAATCGCCTTTAAGTCATCGCGAATTCTCAAACCTTCCTATCTCTGTAATTTTCAAACTTACGAGTGTGATATTTGGTAAGAAGATAAACAACTGCGTTGGCTACCACATGGCATCCCAAGGTTTCTCTTAACTTGTTCAGTTTCTGTATTATATACATTTTTTGTGTCCTTGTAAGCGTATTTAATGAAACATATTTTTTACAATGAAACAGGGGTAATATCTATTTGTATTAACGGGTCTTAACCGCGTATATAATTTTAAAATTACCTTCGACGTTTCGAGAACGACGTTTGTCCCCCTGGTCCCGAAGAAAGACTGTTTCTCTTCCTCTTTTTCTTTCTTTTCTTTGTGAGTCTTTCTTCGGGACCACGGGGACAATGTCGTCCAAGAAACGTCGAAGCTAATTTTGAAATTATATACGCGGTCCCGTTAATACAAAATCATTTGTGTAAAAACCGTGTAAGTTTAAAACAGGGGTAATAATTATAATTGAAACACAACAACATTGAACAAGTGACATTTATAGGTTCGTTTTAAATAAATAAGGGTGGAAGTATTAAGACAACAATGATGGAATGAAATTGGTACGAAACCAACCAAAAAATGTTTACGCCGTATGAGAAGACTTACGAAATGGCAGAATTATATAAATGTAAAACGGTGTTTTATTTTGGATAATATGCGTTTCAATGTGAGCCGACTGCCTGGTCGGTATGCACTGCGTTTTGCATAGAAAGCACGGACGTGCTTTCCCCGCAGCATGATCGCAACCTGATTGGGGATGAAGGGCTCTCAGCGGCTCCATGCTTTATATACTGTATTTTATAGTCTAGTTAGCAACATAATGTATGGTGAAGTTTCATTGTGTACGATTGTTTCAATGTTAAACAATTGACATGTAACTTGTTCATCAACGAAACACCGAAAATATCAAACCATCCTATCCCAGTGATTTCTAATGTTAAGAGTATAGGTACAATATTGTGAAACAAGATAGACATTAATTCAACTATCACATGGAATTTAAAAGATTGACTTCACTGTCGCCATTTACATATGTACAAATAAAGAAAAACATGTTTTTCAAAAGGAACACGTTTCATTGTGTCCTCATATATGTTAAAATGCTCGTGTATTCAGTAAAACACCTGAATTTTACAATACAATTTCATTGTTTACAAAAATATACGGTGACAATCGACATTGAAACACACATGATTGTTACACGCATGAGTAATTTTTCAATTTTATAAAATACGTAGGCGGGAAATAAAAAAATACGAGAAGCTAAGTATACTAAGTAAAAACATGTATTAATAAGATAAATCAATGTACTGTTCCCTAAAGCATCTAAGCCATTCGACATCTGGTCTACAATAAAACAATACATTACCACAGAATAACTAATAGTACTACCGTACAGAAAATTCACTCCTTCACAAAAGGCAGATTTAGGTATAAAATTATACCTATACTAGCCGCCTGCAAGCAAAATTGAAACTTATAACCGCGCACGAACCGTGAATCTTCTTTGCGCGCCGCAGTTTTATGACCGAGCTGTGTGTGACGGCACGGGGTTGTCACTTGACAAGTTTTTGTACCTATCATAGACATATATAAAAACTTTTTACAAAAAAAAGATAAACCGACTCCAAAAAGGATAAAATAAATTATTATATTATTTATATGCGTTACAAACTGATATGTTTGAAGTCGGTGCCAAGCCAAAAAGTTACAATACCGGTCAAATCAGCTTCAAGTCTGAAAATCACAAAATAGTTAATACGAACGAGGCGTATGTGTTCAGTGAATTGTTCTTCATACTATATAACTAATTCTGATATTGACTGTACGTAGGTTTTCATTCTAGTACAGAAAGAAAGTATAATCATGCGTCTTATGATGTTTGTTAATAAACTGTTTTACTAGTTGTCGGACTAACCGTATCTTGAACGGAGCCCGTGCTTCGGTTTGAATTATTTATTCTACTTCATCTTTAACGGCCTCCTAGCCCAGTCGGTAGTGACCCTGCCTACGAAGCAGGAGGTCCCGGGTTCAAATCCTGGTAAGGGCATTTATTTGAGTGTTTATCACGAATATTTGTTCCTGAGTTATGGGTGTTTTCTATGTATCTAAGTATATATTTATTTAAGTATGTATATCGTCGCCTAGTACCCATAGTACAAGCTTTGCTTAGTTTGGGACTAGGTTGATTTGTGTAAGATTGTCCCCAAATATTTATTTATTTATTTATTTATCTAAGGTGTTTTATCGAAGTGTAAAAGAATTCAATGGCTAGATTGATTTTTCTATAGTCAGACACACTGGGTGTGTGGGTCACACCTTTTCAGTAGAAAAAGGCACGATATTTAAATTTTCTATTGTTGACCATAAGTGTTTTTTATGTTTATTTGCCGCCTTTTTCTGATTATTGACAAAGTAGACGTGTATCAGAGAATATATACATAGGTACCACATTTCATCAAAATTGGATTAGTAGTTTAGACGTGAAAATGTAACAGATATATTCACATTCACCTTTGCAATATAAGTAGGTATCGATATGTTTTGTGATTTTCAGACTTGAAGCTGATTTGACCGGTATTGTAACTTTTTGGCTTGGCACCGACTTCAAACATATCAGTTTGTAACGCATATAAATAATATAATAATTTATTTTATCCTTTTTGGAGTCGGTTTATCTTTTTTTTGTAAAAAGTTTTTATTTTTCCATTTTTAGTGGTTATATAATTATCATAATCGGACAACGGATCTCGCAATAATCGGTGAAGATATATAAGAAAAAGTTCATAATACGTAACTCAATCTAAGGAAAGTTCCACTTATCATATGTGGTCTTCATCATTAGGTCCACTCCATCAAATTAGTGGTTTTCGAGAGGAAATGCTTGAGTTGCTTAAAAAAACAACCAAATCACCATACATGTGCCTTTAAAAATTGAGGAGTTCCCTTAATTCGTCATGGATCTCATCATCAGAACAGCACCAGTTTAATGTGGAACCATCTCAGAGGTAGTTACTTTCAGACAAAAAACGAATTCCTGAAATCGGATCACGGGTCTCGGAGTAATCGCTGAACATCCCACATTTAAAAAATCATCATCATTATCATCAAAACAATCATCATCATGACGTTCACATCATCAAATTGGTGGTTTCCGAGAGAAAACCCTCGAGTTGCTTAAGAAAACACCCGAATCACCATACATATGCCTTTTAAAATTGAGGAGTTCCATCAATTCCTCATAGATTCCATCATCAGAACAGCACCAGATTAATATGGGACCACCTTGGAAGTAGACCCTTTCAAACAAAAAAAGAACTATTCAAATTGGACCACGCGTCTCGGAGTAATCGGTGAACATACATAAAAAAAAAGCCCAAACCGAATACAGAACCTCCTCCTTCTATGAAATTGAAGTCGGTTAAAAATAAGAAGACGTAGCGCCGTAAAGACAAAACTGTGATTCCATAATAAGCCGATTTCTTCGTGTTTACGCGCGACACGCACACATATACAACTCGTGGACGAGCGGTGATTGGTTCAAACGTCAAAAGTGAGTGTGTGTGCACGAGATCGCGGCTTATTATGGAATCACAGTTTTATCTTCGTGTGATTCCGTCTCCTTATTTTATATGTCTATGGTACCTATACCTACTGATTTATTATTTTTAAGATAAATATGTAGGAATTACAAACGTTGATTCTGTAAACATAAAAAAAATATCGGGAGATAGTATGTCTGATTCTCACGGAAGTAGGTGTAGGTATGCCACAGCCGTATTCCTTTGAAAATATGTCGGTCAGTTCCTTATATTGTTTCTTGGCAACCAATATTACATCTTTTATACGGATTAGATCGAGGTTTAGGTTTCGAAGCCATTGTGTTTTTTTGCGATTTTGTGCGAGCGCCACGTAATACGATACGACTACCGCGCGAGCCGAGCGGCAGCCCACTGCTATACGCCTGCCCGGGAGGCGCGCCGGCCAAATGTACCTAAACTGCGTAGTGACACCCCCCTGACATTACACTATGAAACATGTTTCATTTAGGGCATTTTTTTATTCGTTAAAAATGCAAGAAGTCGACGAATCTTAATAATATTTAGCTCCACATATGCTTTAAAACATATAGAATACAATGTAATATTTAATTTTACAAAATCACGCACGAAATCTTTCTTTCTACCAAGATTTCGTTATATTATAAAAAATATAGAATATTAAAAAAAATACTTTTGCCTTACGAAAACAATGTGCTCTCAGTGACGTACTCCTTTCGCGCAGAGTGCTCGTGACTGGGGAATCCTAGGGGGCCTGTGAGTCCGTCCTTGCGAGATAGACTGCACTGCACTACCTGGCAACGGCGCATTTTCGAGATATCGGAAAATTTCACTGTGCAAGACTGTTTCAATGTTCAACACTTCTTTATTATTTCAAGCTCATGCATGAAGGTAAAACTGTAAAAGATGTGTACTCTTTACACAAAGTTTTAATATTGATTTCCAGGTTCGGGCGCCGCATTACCTTCCTTGCCTCAATCTTCGGCCTCATCCTCTTCGCGTTCTGCATCCCCTTCTCCCCCAGCTACATCATCTTCACCGTCTTCCGTTTCTTCCTGGGTTGCTTCACCGCCGGAACCATGGTCATCTCCTTCGTCATCGTTATGGAGGCTGTCGGCCCCAAATACAGAGAGCTCTTCGGCTGCATCTTCCATATTCCCTTCATCATTGGTCATTTAACCATCCCGGTCTTCGCGTATTACTTCAGGACTTGGGAGACGTATACGTTAGCTGTTGCGGTGCCTCAAGTCATATACTTGAGTTACTTTTTGATCATGACGGAATCTCCGAGGTGGCTGGTCAGTGTGGGAAGAGTGGACGAGGCTACTGCGATTGTAAAGAAAGCTGCTGTCATGTAAGTTATACAACATATTCTTTTCTTTTTTCCTTCAAGAAACTGTTCAATTAAGTCAAAAACATACGCTGATTGTAATCGTAATTGATTACTGTAGTGTGGGACGTTAGAGTGAAACAACTTTGTTGTAGTATATGCGTATAATGGATAATGGTTACGTGCTAGGTGCTTATATATAGGGCCAATATGTGAGAGTGTGAGTGTGGCGAAGCGCTCACACTACACCTCCCTTCCTTAAAGAAAAAAAAATAGATTATTTGTAGCTAGTAAATCTATTTTTTTTTAAGAAAACACGAAATGAATACAGTTAAGAAAAAACACATACAAATTTAAACAGTCTTAAAACATACGCAATAAATTGGTTAAAATATCTGCTCTACGCAGTATATATATATTATTAATAAAATTAAAGATACAAGGATAAAAAAATATTACTACGGAAACCGCTCACACAATCAAACAATTTTAATTATACTTACTTACTACATAACCTAATTACTTACTTAATTACTAATTTATGCTCTGATGACGAAAGGAAACATTTTACTTGAATACATATAAAAACCTTAAACTAAAATAATACAAATTCTATTATTTATGACTAAAACAAAAAAGCACATTTAATAAGAATTACAAGCATAATAATTACAATAAAATTAATAACATTAAATATTAATTTCTTTTCGGTGTTCCACATCCATTTGTTTTCTAGGTACCTAGTTATCTTTTCTTTTCTGGTATGCAATTAAAATTATGTTATGTAATTGCCGTGATACAGGTATTTTACAACCTTAAATTATGTATTTATTCATATTTCTATTTTTCTTCCATGTCATTATATATCTCTCTATTTTTCTCATTATAATTTCAACTTATTTAAATTGTGCATCTTTAGCGTGCATCTCTATTACGTCAAGGGTTCACAACGCTTACATAGTGGTCGGCCAACCTTCATATACATATTTTTTATTTGCTCAGGATACAAGGATTTATTATTTTATTTAGCGCGCAACCATACTATTTATATACTCATACAGGCAAATCTTTTAACACGTCCATACATAATATACCTTCCATGTGTCCAAGGGTCTCCACGATTGATACTCGATCGAATCATGGTCTGACGCCAAGGATTCCGTGCCTGCCTTGTATCCTGGCGTACCCTTGTTATACCTATTCGCTCAAGGCCGCCTGTCGGGCCACCGAAGACGTTATAGGCATATTTATTTAATTAGTTTCATATTACATTCAAATACGCAGTCAGTTCACTCAAAAACCATGAAAACTTCAATATATAAGATTTTCAGTAACTCTCAGATGATCAGTCTAATCGTCATTTGAAAACTTATTTATTTCAGTTTTCCCAAACACATTGCAAATGCACTTTCCAAACATCGTACGAACTCCATCGCCCAATTTATCAATCTAAAATCAAACCATTATTTCAACAACACTATCGCAACCCTTTTACAACCGCAACCTTTAAAATCCAACGCGAAATCTTTACGTAAACTTACCTTTACCTACCTGTAAAACCTGTTCCTTATTGTCGTTATCATAAATCATACATCATGTTTCATTTCAATTTGTAATCCATTCCTTGAAAAAAAATGTCTATTCCATGTAAAAATATAGTCAAATCCGGCACATTTTACATATTAAAATATATTTTATATTTATTATAATTAATAATAATTTTAAATAAAACGTATTACGAACTTTAATATATGATTAAAAACATCGTGAAATATTTTTGCATTTACTATCTAAAAAAAAATTGAGGTAATTATGATGTAGTATTATTTGATTTCATTACGATTAAATTCTAGTGATCTATAACAGTGCAGAAAGACTATGAAATTAGAGATGAAATTACAGACGTCGCATGCCAATCCTTATATGGAGGGCATGCGCTGCCGTCAGGTGCCATATTTGTAAAGGATGAAATTATGTCATGTACCTGACTAAGTATTTCTACAAATTATTAACATGGAATAATTTAATTTAAAAAACAACTATGCGTCTGTATAATATATAAAAAATAATTACTCTCATATTAAGTAGGTATTCTAGTAGGACAACCGTTCTTTTAACTATGTGTTTCGTCATCGAGCGGCATTTACACACTTAAACAAAATATTATTAAAATACTTATGCTACAAATGTTCATTTAAACCGTAAGGTACACACCGTAACCATACCTGTATGTGATTCTTACAATACGGTTTACTTCGGGTTAATTAGTGTTTTATATATGTATGTATAATTTTTTTTACCTTTTGTGTCTAAATGCTCCCAGATTTCACAGTATATATGAACGAGAAAAAACCTCATTCATTACCATATTATATCAACAAAATAAATTTCTTAGGAATATAATAAAACATATAAAAAATTGAAATCACTAAAAAATAAAATCCATGTCCAACATTCAATGTCCAATTGGCACCCAAAATTTCACTTCCACTTTGATGCGCGGGTATGTTTATTTTTTGTTGTAAATTTATTAACACTATTCTTGAATTGATATAATGTCAGTTATTTTTGCATTTTTTACTCTACTCTCTCATACTCTCTTAATGTTTTTAGAGTCCACTTTGCTCCAAGGCCACTTTTTTAAAAGTCTTTGATACTTTAAACTTTTTACACTTAGTCTCAAAATTTTCCACTTCACGTTTATTTCAGTAGTCTATGTATTTGTCTCATTTTCTATTTATTAAAAAAAATGTTTAACTGGATTACACCAAGGTCACTACGTACTCTGGCTGGCGCAGCGCGCCGCCAGTGCAGCACGAGGCCGCACTGGCAGGGTCGCCATGTAGTGTGGGACGTTAGAGTGAAACAACTTTGTTGTAGTATATGCGTATAATGGATAATGGTTACGTGCTAGGTGCTTATATATAGGGCCAATATGTGAGAGTGCGAAGCGCTCACACTACATTACACTGATGGTAAAAAAATGGAATTTCCTACTACAGTTTTCTCTTGTCCAATTCCAGGAATAAAATGCCAACGGACAAGATAGAAGAGACCCTCAAGAAGGTCTCCCACGAGATGATAACTCGCGAGGCTCCGAAGGTCAACTATGGGAACTTGTTCCGGCCGGAGTTGTGCCTGCGGACAGTGTGCTCCTGTGCTCTATGGGTCATCACGGGTGTCACGTTTTACGGCGTCAACCAGTACATCAGCCAGACTAGCTCCAGCTTGTATGCTAGTGTCGCTGCGGCTGCCGCTGTTCAGGTGACATTAATTATTCATCATATGTTTATACCCCCTATTGTTTTGCACCATCTATTGACATTATACTTTTTCTTATTCTCCGCTACCCAAAGGTTGCCCGAAAGAGATCACTTATTAGTTATAAGACCGCCTGTTCTTTGCCTTCGGTTAGGTATACTTAAAGAGGCTTTATTAACTTTGGAACAGGCTTCTGTCCTGTGCATAATATTAGATGTACAGTCACAGACTTTAATTGTTCAGCCATTTACAGTCCAAGCTATTTTCTTTTGTTTATTGAACCCTAATTGGCTCAACAATTAAAATACGTGACCGTACTTCCCGCCTCACCTCCAGACGTAACGATCTTAATGCTTATCAATAAATAATAACAAAAGTTGGGACAGATTCTCTTCTGTGGTATTATCATGCCATGCGCTAAACGCGGTTATTATAAGCCTAAATATCAACAGTTAAGGGGTCCTAAAAGAAGATATGTTGCTGAGGCATTAACGAGATTGGAACTTTGAAGAGCTACCCGATTAGGTAGTAGTTCAGTTCAGACTTTCTTACAAATATTATCCGTAGTGTTATAAAAGCGTGTTCCTCGTTTTCGTTAATACTTTAAAACTGACTCTAATATTACCTCTGTATTCGTTGCCCTTAAAATTTTTAATTCATTTACCACGAAACCATTTGTGCATACGAATCAATATTAAACATAGTTTTAAATCCTCTAAATTTCAGATACCTGCAAACCTCCTCTCAATCTGGTGCGTCCGGACCTTCGGCAGAAAAGTCACCACCATCACCGCCTTCACACTCGGCGGTCTCTGTGTCCTCACACTCGGTGTCGTCGGAGACAACTTCTGGCTCAAATTTGCCCTTGGAACTTTGGGAGTCAGCTTTATGTCTATAAATGCCGTTACTATTTACATTTATTCCTCTGAATTGTTTCCTACTGTTGTGAGGAATATGGGTATGGGGTTGTGTTCAGTGGGCATGAGAGTAGGGTCGATGTTCGCGCCGTTCATTTCTAGCTTAGCAGTAACCACACCTTGGTTGCCGGCGGTTATTTTTGGATTTGCGCCGTTGCTTGGAGCAGCTATTTGTCTGTTGTTGCCCGAAACCAAAGGAAAGAAGTTGCCAGACACTTTTGAAGATGTTAAGAGTTAGGTTTTATACTTCCAGTGCCAATTTTAGTACAATTACTGAGTTACTTAAAATTGATTTATACTGTGACTGTCGTTGTTTGTAATAATGTAAAAATCACATCTCAATCACACGTCACTTTCCCAGTACATGTCATTTTTAAACTGAATTTATTTTCAATAAAGTTGACAGCTAGGTGTCACCCATTGGGCATTAGCGAACTTTCCCTTAGAGTTGAGATTAATTTAATTTAGAACGATGACGATGTATGACATTGTTCATGATTATTCATGAAGGTAAGGATCAAGACTGTCTGGAATTTTTATGTCGAGATATCGGCTATGTGACTAGAAGAATTAGAATAGAATTTGATATATTGTATAGAAATCTATATTTATAGTTGTTTTATGCTCTACATTCATATCCCAGATACTAAAATATCGGCTGATATTCCATATCTCGGATATAAAAACAGCGTGTTGGATACATTTACATAAGTACATTTATTTATGTCTAATTGAATATAATATCATTCATGTCTCATTAGCGATAAGACCGCCTGTTGTTACCTCTACCTAAATTTATGTAATTGTAAAATTTGTGCTTGTAATTGTATGAGGTGTGCAATAAAGAGTATTTATTATTATTATAATATCACAATTTAATCGCCTTAAGATCTGACATGAACTTTAAAAGATCGACTCAGACGGGTGGGATTCGTTGTTATTTGTATGTTCGTCAGTCCGCGCCCCTCGCGCCTAACGCGAAAGGTGCCTTTGCGGCTGTTCGCAGGTAGAAATTTCCCTTTAAGCTGAAAAAAATAATAATTTGTGTAGACTTGTTGCAGCAAACCTTTTGAAATAGTTATGATACTGTTTGAAGAGAATGTGTGTCATTTATCCCAGCACCTCCACCACATAAAGATGTGGGAGAGTGATTGTGATATTTATACATAGAAAGTACCCTAACATACCTAACAACTTGTAGGGTACTTTATATGTATAAATATTACAAGCACTCTCCCACATCTTACTACCCACGACAAATAAAACTTGTTAGTAACAAGTTTTATTTGTCGTTTGAATTTTTTACTGTGCTACCATAACAAACTAACATACCCCCGCTCTATTGCCATACTTACTCGGGTCTGGCTTTAAGCCCCATGTATACTGTAGGCTCCTCCTTACACTGGCCTCGCAGGAACGTGTCATAGTCTTCGCACCGTCGGGCCATGAACTCTCCCCCCGCGACCGACTCCGCCCAGTACTCCCAAGAACGCCAGTGGCTGCAAAAGTCTGGAAACGATGCGTCATTTACAAACGCTACCAGGTTTACAAAGTGGATAAAGTTAGCCAACGTAACGTATAGATGATTGCAGTTCGAAAAACATCATGTAAAACAAGAGCTCTGGTATCTTCCGATTACTTTGTAGAATTTTGATAGATACATTTGAAATATATTTAGATAACGCCCTGGGTGTTTATTATCGCAGTATGACAGCAATATTACAAGCTGATTTAGTTTACTGTCTCATTAGGTAAAGGAAAACTATAAGGCGCATAAAAATAATTGTAGTCGAGAATTAAACAGCTGTCTGCCTAGTAAACGTGCCAATCGTTAACGCTCCGTAGCGAACGAAACGCAACTGTCACTGTCGTACTAATATGGAAGAGTGATAGAGAGAGGTGGCTACGATATGCTACGGAGCGTTAACAATTAACACGTTGGCTACGCACTCTGAAGTAGATATGTTTACTGAAACTGACCGATATATCATGTGCTATTCACCTTCGACTGTGAGTGGAACAGTGGCAGACAGGCATCCCGGCTGCTTGGCCTTGCCCTCATTCGGCCAGAAGTCCGCCGTGCCTGTCGAGGAGGGTGATCCAAACCCCCCGCCATCTGTGTGGATTACATCTACGAAGGTAGCATCTGAGGGCGACATTGGAGGGCCGAGGAGCGGGGGGTAGAAACCTGGGTACGCTGGGTCAAGTCCAGTTAATCTGGAATATTACAAATTGATTTGTTTTAGCCACACCGAAGGGTCTACTGCATTTTTGGTGACATGCTACGAATAGCTTCGGAGTGTTCTACTGCTAAACTTAGTACACTGATTTGACTAGCCTTTTATAGGCTAATGAATACCTGGGCACTTTAGGTCCTCTTCCCGCCAAGAACCGTGCGGCGATCCCGAGTAACTGCGCCCCCATGGAGTGTCCAACGAAGTGCAAGCCGTCCAGAGAGAGTCCGCCTTTTATTAACCTCGCTATCGCCTTCCCGGTCTCTTCACCCACCTGGAAAATTACCGAAAAGAGTGAATCTTCAGTATCACAATATCATAATCATTTAGCAGCCATTTGTTGCCCACTGCTGAGCTAATTTTATTCAGGGTGACCCGCAATATTTTGAATGTCCGTTCCATAACCTGCCAATAACAATAGCACTTTTATTTGAATTCAGATCATTTTAATATCTAGATCTTTTAATAGCTACTACAACCGATATCTGTTTTTTTTTGTAACATTATTCTACAGGCCAGCAAGGTGAGCACTACAAACAAGTCTGACTTTAGTCCATGGGTATAATAACTTATTACTTAAACCAGCATCAATTAAATAATTGTTGGTCCTTCGAGCCGGATCAATAAATAAATATTATGGGACAATCTTACACAAATCAACCTAGTCCCACAGTAAGCTCAATAAGGCTTGCGTTGCGGGTACTAGGCGACGATACGAGTATATATAATAGATAGATATAGATAAATACTTAAATACATAGAAAACATCCATAACTCAGGAACAAATATCCCTGATAAACACAAATAAATGCCCTGACCAGGATTCGAACCCGGGACCTCCTGCTTCATAGGAAGCGTCACTACCGACTGGGCTAGGAAGCCGTTGAATGTATTTTCACTTTCAGATAAAGGCAATAAGCAAGATAGCAGTAAACATCGTTCCAACAACTTTTTGCGCATTTGCAAGTGCCATTTATCAAGGCGTTTCAAAATCAATACGTTTAATCAGTACCTATGGTATAGGTAGAGCTAGTATCAGTTAAACTTTTTGGCGTTGACCGTAGAGCGATAAAGTTCATCTGTTGTTATTAACTCAAGTTTACTAACCGCCTTCAAGCCGATGGCCGACACCACGTAGTTGCCAAAGGCCAAGTTAGACCAGTCCAGGAGTAACGCGTTGTACTCTCCGTTGTCCAGATAAGCTTCCATGACACGTTTGACGCTTGCGTCTGTGAAAAGCTCGACATAGCTGCAATTTGAAATTTTTTTTTAATTTATTACTTTATAGAGATTTTTGATGAAGTGGAACTGTTGATGATGATCAGAACGGAACTCTGAACTATTCGTCGTTACGCATAGTTCACGTTTGGCGATTTGTCGTTTTCGCTGTTTTTGTTAAGCAAATTATTTAGTTGTATGGAATCTAAGATTGCATCATCTACAATAATATTTCACCAGCCCTCCCTCATTGAACTCGGTTTTTTTTTTCTTAAAATTATTTGTTTCAATATGACCTGACTCTAAGATATTAACAATGAGGTTATAAATTGAATGTAAAATATCATTGTAAATCATTGATAACCAAAGTTATCGACATAGCTCAAAGAATTAGCAAGCTGAAGTGGCAGTGGGCCGGCCATATCTCGCGAAGAACCGACAACCGCTGCACTGAGGTCAACGTGTTCTTGAGTGGAGACCGCGTCTCGGCAAACGTAGTGTAGACCGCCCTCCGGCCAGGTGGGATGACGATCTGCGAAAGACTGCAGGCAGATGCTGGATGCGGCAAGCTGAAGACAGGGCGGTATGGCGCTCATTAGGGGAGGCCTATGTCCAGCAGTGGACTAATATAGGCTGGTGATGATGATGATGATGATGATGATTGTAAATCAAGCTACATGAAAAAGCGTGATTTATAATAATGAATGTACCTATTTTAATCAGATAAAGCCTGACCAGAAATATATGATCATCCGCCATGTTGCGGAATTTCATTGGAACTTATTTCTTACACTGGCAATAATTTTAATGACATAATGATATTCATGTGTGAGGTCAAGTGATAGGCTGTCACTTTTGTCAGTGTCATTGTGACGGTGTATTTGAATAATTGTAAAGTGTTGAATATTAAATAATAAACGATAATAAAATCAATCCCAAAATTATTCATAGTCAAGAGCGAAACATAGTAAATAGTGTATGTAATAAACAGCTGTACGCTCGGGAAATGAAACTATTTCGTAGTGAAACATTGTCAAATTAACATCAGAGCTGACAGGTAAACAAATCAAGATGTCACCATACCATAGAGAATAATACGCTCTATGACTACCAATATCGTCCTTGATGACTACACTGAACTGTTGCCATATAAATGAGGATAATACGAGTTACGAGGCCTCTTGACAATAATCATATATTTCTGGTCTGGCTTTACTTTATTGATGGCTTTAAAAAATATATCCTTACCCGTGAGCATAGACTACGGTGGGTCGCTGCGGATCGAAGTTAGGGTCAGCCAGAAGCCTCTTGGTTTCCCTCACGCGGTACCCGGCTGGCTTCGTTGTATTTGGACTGGAAAATACAAGGTTGTATTCAGTATATCAAACGCAGAACCAATGATAGAGTACCAAGAGCTACCGATTGGATTGAATATGAATAGATTCGGAGAAATTTTTCTTCAACTTCACGGCTTGATCACAAAGTTATATAAAATATTTTACCTGTAGAGTCGTATGATGACATCGTTGACGCTGACTGTGCGGCCTTCTGGTACTGTAATATAGGGTTTCCCGATAAGGGCGGGTCGATTTTAAATTTCAATAAAACAGGCTATGTGTAAAATTGTAATTACTTTTTAATTTTATTTCAAAGGCCCATATGTGCTATTATTTGTGAAATATGACATCGTTCAAATGTCCGCCGCAGCTTCTTCTGTCAGCCCATATCCTTGAAGAACAGTTTTTTTTTAATAACTCTGCCGCGCAGATCAGGCTGAGTTTGAGCGATGGCTTAATTGGGGGGCCCATCCGTGCATTTGACCCCGCTAGACATTTTTTGGGGGGTTTTCTGCAATCGCAGGTCTACTCAAACAATAGCCGCAATCCACGATTCAAGGATATGGGCTGCCAGAAGAAGCTGAGGCGGACATTTGAACGATGTCATGTCAGCCTGCTTTATTGCATTTTAATATCTACCCGCCTTTATAATACTGACCTGGTGACTTTATATTAGGAAATACAAAATGAATATTTAGTGCAAGTGCAAGGGTTTACTTTCTAGTTGCCAAATTTTATTGAACACTGAAAATGAGTCACTTCATATAGATGCTTCCATATAAGATAACCCGTTATCATTGTCTTAGAGTATAATTACCCAATACTTCACAAAGATTGACGAGAATGCTATGATTATGATACTTCCTTGATGTATTAGATATCTATGTATTCTACTAGATGCTAGATAGAGAAGCTTAGACTTTAAGTGATTTTCACTGTGACTTTTGGCACGAAGAATTTCATGTAGTCAGTAAGTTCAGTCCAAAATTGCCTACGTCACATGACATCACGATAAAATGCATGACACACGGTCAGAAAAATTGTGCTGAACGAGGATCAGGCGATTATCGCAAATAAAATTGGCCGGAAGTTTGGGACTATCCTTTATTTCCGGTCAAATTTTTTAAAGTTATATTAACGTCATGTGACATCAGTACGAGACACGTGACATCATTTAGCCCTTTAATCGTAGAGAGAGTAAACATAAGTCTGTCAGTTCTGGAATGGCTGGAAGTACTTGACAGACGGTCCCCAAGATGGCCACCATACCTAATAGGTATTCCTACGTCATGTGACATCAGTATGAGACACGGGCATCATTTAGCTCTTGAATCGTAGAGAAAGTGAACATAAGTCTGTCAGTTCTGAAATGGCCGGAAGTACTTGACAGACGGTGTTAGAGCTAGGTATCTGGTGGACATCTTTGGCTTTACTTACCTGAGACTTTAGCACGAAGTATTTGCCGGAAACTGTCGGGAGAGAGCGGAAGTTTGGCATCCCTCTGCCCGTGACACGAAAATGACACTAAAACATTATCAAATAAGAGAACAAAATGTAAACATGATTACTCATACAGTCTGGCAAAAAAATCCCTTAGTTTTTTTTTATAAATATTTAATCGTTTACGTTGCTCGAGTTTTAGCTTTCCTTGCGACCTACTGCCTAGAAGAAAATGACTTATTTTATGCTATCTGTGTATATTTTATGCTACCTACCAATTTTTTTAAAGATTGTATCTACGAATAGTCTTAAAACAGACAATTTTAATTTTACCTACGTTACTAGGCTATTTATAAATATATTTACAGGAAGGGTACTATTTCAGCGGCCTAGGTGTGTCCATCTTAACTATTCGTTTTGTGGATCTGGATAAAAAAGATTACATTTTAATACTTCCTAAATATTTGTAAAACAGTCTCCGGAGTAAATAAAATAATACATCTTAGAATACGCAAATTATGCTTAACATTGAAACTGAAGTCACGGTCGACGGCTTATGCAAGGATAATCAGCCTAAACGTCCGCATAACACATTACATTATAAATGTATTATTGTATTTTTTTTTCAAATCACGAGAATACATATTTAATAAAACAATTGCCCTTGCAGAAGTTACAGAAAGTAAAAAAAACGATCTTTGAAAATTATGTTAAATTAGCCTTCTATTTACACTTACTCTAATCATACGAATATAATATTTTTATTCAGAATATTTCTTGGGAATAATAAACATATATCATACATATCAAGTATGTAGGTACGTAGAGTTAAATAATTACTCATTTAATTTATATAATTTCGATACAACGATGAGGCTAAGAGTCTATATTTTCTCATTTGTATTTTTATTCTTAACGATGTTTATTTATCCAATATTATTTAACATTAACGATTTCCTTCTGAGGTAAAACTACCTACTTGGGATCCTATCTGATTTAGGTACTTATACACAAAAAAATCCTATTTAGTTCAAGCCAATCATGTAGGTACCTATCCATTACAATAATTTCACTAGTAGCAGTCTTACATCCCTTTATACCTTACATACTCACCTGTCACTACGATAAACACAAGTTTCATAAAATCCATTATAAGTAGGTTAGCATTAGCACTATGCCAGACGGCGCGTCGTCACAGACTGGAGTCGCAGGTTCGATCTCGATCTTGTTAGTGGACGACCTCGTCAAAGAAGACGTCACTCTGTTATTTTCTAAGCTATCAGTCAATGATAACATTATACAGGATGGACCTTGTAATACGACAAAAACTTCAATGGTTGTTTTAGTACGGGCGGGGATCGCAAGATCTGCTACGTTACGCGATACAAAGATAAGCCCCATGGCACATGTTCATAAAAGTGATGCTGAGTTCCGAAAAATAGTAAAAAAATTAGAATTGGCCGAAAGCACAAAAAAGTACCACTTCCGGTGTAAAAAATGGATGGTATTTACCTACGTCATTTGATATAAAGGTGATACTTGTCATACTTGTGGCAACAAACAGTAATCCATATGTAGGTACAGAAAAACCCCAGTCTGCCAGGTCCTGCATGGCCGGAAGTGTCCAGCAGACTGGTGAAAAAGTAACGAGTTTGACTCCAAATTTACGTCACTTTTGAACCAGTCTGCCGGGCTTTTCCGGCCATGCAGAAACTGGCAGACTGGGTTTTTCTGTACCTACATACAAATAGCCATTTGTTGCCACAAGTATCATCTCTATATCAAGTGACGTAAGTAAATACCATCCATTTTTTACACCGGAAGTGATACTTTTTTGTGCTTTCGGCCAATTCATTTTTTTAAACTATTTTTTCGGCACTCAGCATCACTTTTAACGGCTTGTAACGTAACGTAGCAGATCTTGCGATCCTCGCCCGTACTATTTTTGTCGATGGATGCCGACTATGTTGGATGTCGTTTTATTTTTTTAACGTAAGTATATCTTCAGTAAAGTCATACCAAAATATTCGCCATATCACTCTTTTATGGCCCAAATTGCCTATAGTAGGGTTTTCTCTCAGTACAAAAGTGAAAAAAATTGTGCGCATCGAGAAAAAGTTGTTAATTTTTGACCATGGATAGCGTGCCCCACGTTGAATATTTTTTAGTATTGGAGGTCTGTAATTTTTTTTGACCTTCACGTCAAAATCAGGGGTCCCGTGCAATATTTTATTACTCTCTGGTTAAGGTTGCTAGGGGTTGTGTGGTATCATTTCTGTATAAAACAGACATGCAGAATTCATTTTTGATATTTAAAAAAGTTCTGCGATAAGGAAAAACACTAAAAAATATATTATTTTTTAGAACGTCGTATAAGTAATAAATATCATTTATTTCGAAATAAAAAAATGTTGTAAGGAAGCATATTTAATGCAGTTTTTAAATATATACAATTTTAAAGCTTTCACTGTACAAAAACTACGCGAAAAAAAATCATTCGCGTCGTGGTGTATATGTTTTCTCCATAGTAAGTATCGAAAACCAATGTGACACGACGTGAACATCCGTAGCGTATTGACCTTAACCCTTTGACCGCCAAAGCCGTTCAAACACGTCAACGAAAAGTCGTGCCCTCAGCGCCATGACGTGTTAAAACGTCCAAAATGAGAGATCAAAATACTCCTTAATAAACAACCTTTATAGAAGTATTTTTGTATATTTATTATAGCTCTACCATTCACCTATCTTTTTAGTTAAAATTTCATTCAAAATAACCCATAACTCAAGAAAAAAATAGAAAATACCTCAGAGTATTTAAAAGAACAAAAAGCCACTGCCCTCCCCGCCGTTGACGAGTAATCACGTCAAGCGGTGTGACGTCACTTCGAAATAGTGTTGTTCGTTTGAAAGCATAGTGCCCATAGTGGTCGATGTTGATTATTGTATGAACATTAACCAAACACTGTAATTATGAATGTTTTTCGCATTTTAAGCTTTATTATATAATAAAACTAATTATTAATCTGTGATTCGTGTAGAAGATTAGTTTTAGGAAGTACATATCGTTATGTTAAAAAAGGTAAGGTCAGGCGGGACAAGAGTAACATCGGGAGAAGAGGATCGAAAGCTTCTCCAGCTAATTCTTTTGTATTGAGCGCCTTTTTGTACCGTCGGTAAAACAGACAGGCGTGTATTAGTTCCATCATCAAATCATAGATGTCTCTGCCACACGCCATATTGAAACAAAACGCGGTTCATTTTGACAGGTTACGACTTGTGATAAGTGGAAGTGCACGTGTATAATTCAAAAGTGGTTTTGTGTGATTTATGGCTATTAATCCGGATTTGTTTGTCGGTGAGTCGAATATTTATAGTTTATTTCTTATGTTACATCTTTATTTTCTGTAATTCCCATCGATTATAAGTTTTTATCAATCCAATAAAATTTTAACCTCAAATTACTTAAGTGGGGCAAGAGTGCCAGTTCAGTCCGGGGGAAGGGAGTCATATGCTACTCTTATCCCATGTCAGGGCTGACAAACCTTTTATAACTTGTCATTTTTATTACAAATTGGGTCTGTTTAATTCAGGGACGTTGCGTATGCGATTTTACGACATTTGAGGATGCGAATTTTTAGGGTTCCGTACCCAAAGGGTAAAACGGGACCCTATTACTAAGGCTCTGCTGTCCGTCTGTCCGTCTGTCTGTCTGTCCGTCTGTCGCCAGGCTATATCTCGAGAACCGTGATAGACAGTTGAAATTTTCACAGATGATGTATTTCTGTTGCCGCTATAACAACAAATACTAAAAAACAGAATATAATAAATATTTAAGGGGGCTCCCATACAACAAACGTGATTTTTTTTGTCACCAGGCTGTATCTCAAGAACCGCGATAGCTAGCTACAGCAGAACAGTTGAAATTTTCACAAATTATGTATTTCTGTTGCCGCTATAACAGTATAACTAAAACAAAATAAAGATTTTTACATAATAATTTATAAAAAGTGTACCTGCCTAAATACTACTACTGTAATACCTACTCGTAAATAGTATAATTTTCAAAGTGAATTAAAAAAATCATAGCATTTTTTATTTTTTATTTAAGTGTTAGGTGGTTTGTGTTTGTCACCCCTGATAACACCTAGTATGATACTCTTACCCCAGAATATGTATAAACGCATTTTCTCAGAATTTTGAACCATATTTCAACTTGTTAAGGTATTAATTCTCTTCACAGCGTTTACCAACTGTGTTAATAAATACGTAAATCCACTGGAGCTAACCTTGTTCAAGTTAAGTACGTACGATACTCTTACCCCAGTCATGGGGCAAGAGGAACAGTCATGCCGATTTTTATTTTTTTACAAATTAGTGCATGTTTTATATGTTTCTTTGCTTGATTAGTAGTTTTAATTAAAAATATATTAAATTTACTCATATTTTATTGCTTACGCAGAGTGTACCATGTGGTGCATTCTGTGACATCAAGCCGAGTGAGGTCCATTTAGCGCAAACGACAGCTTTAGATAGTAATTAGTTTAATTACCATTAGTTAAGTTTTAAGTTTGTCTGTCCTTGTTTTGTGCTAATAAATGTCTTTTCTTTTCTTTTCTTTCTTTCTTTCTTTAATATACGAATGAATGCAATAATAAGATCACAAACGCTATTTGAATCTAACTTTAATAAAAGTATGATACTCTTGCCCCGACTCACCTTATATATTTTAAATTTTTAAAATTTTTACTGTAATATATGCATTATTAAAAAAGAAAGAGTTGTATTTAAGTCGCAATGGAATAAATACAATGCGTATTATAAGGGCCGTATTTAAAACCTAACAATGTGTATGCCGTTTCTTTTAATCTTATTGCTTCGCCTCATTCTTGTTAATCCTTAAACAATGATAAATACCACGACACGTGGGCTTTCGGTCCATTTCATTCATACCAAATAAGTAAAAATAATGAAATGGTATTTTAGATTAAATGTCAACCAATATGAATATGAATGTTATCGGTGAGAGACCGAGTTTAAGTGAACAAAGAATATGTCATTATTAGGGATATACCAAGTTTCTTTAAGTACAAAAGAATGAAATGTGCGTGAGGTGTTTTTTTACCTACACACCCGTTCTGTCCGATGTTCATTAGTTTTTATCATAAAATGTATTTATTTGATGGTATTGTTAAACATTTTTTTACTCAACTAAACACTTAAAAAACCTAACGTATTTTCCTTCATACAGTGACACCACGGAAATATCGATAAGTACAGAAATGAATGAATATCTCTCACTCTCAACTCTAACATTCATAATAAGTTACGGTGCCACCAGCGCCAAAGCCGTCATAACACGTCAGCGCGTGACGTTATCACTTAAGTAGTGCTGTGGCTATATTGACAAAATTAAATAAAATTGTATATTAATTTTCATATTTTTGTAGTTGATTTTAGGTGTATAAGAAAAATACGAAATGAATATTCTTTACTATTATGATTTCTAAATATCTAAAGTGACTTTGCCTAAGTATATCCACTATTAGGCGGAAAGAAATGTTTCGTCGATATGTTGTTTTCCAATCACTACGGTATCTGAGTGCGCCGTGCAAATTTCGCTCTGGCGCTGGTGGCACGATTTTTCTGTCCGATGCGTGGCGTTCAAAAGGTTAAAATGTATTTATTATTAGTCACTTTTTATCAGAATACCCTCCTTCAATATGCAGAAATAAAAAAAGAGAATTAAAAAACACATTTGTTCTAATTATAACGATTAATACTTAAGTTAGTAAGGAGATAGGTATTTTTTAATTCGTTTTTTTTTCATTTAGTAGAAGGTATACGGTATACTACTAATAACGATTCGCATTAATAAAATAAAAAAGTTGATTCCGAAATCAAAACTGCATAAAACACTTCAACTAAGTATCGTGTGTTAAAATAAGGGTATTGTGTATCAACTAGGAAACTGTCGTCGTTTGGGTAGACCAGGGAAATTATTCAAGATTTTCCGGATGCAATACCCACTCTTAGTAAACTGCTGCGCGCACCTTTGTTGGGTGACTAACCTGCAGTTTGGAAATGTGACTTCTTAGAATAATGTTCAAACGGGCAAATCAATCTGCTCGCCGGCGAGGACGTCGCAGACATGGTGAACAAAGTGCAGTCAGATTTCGAGTGTGTTACTAATTGGGCCCATGACAACGGCATAATATTAAACATTAGCAAAACAAAATGTATGCACATCTTTTCACCGTATAATAAAACAGCTAAAATTGTAACAAATAACAATAATATTAACATCATAGGACACTCTTATGAATGCTTACATACGAATAAAAATAATTGTAATTGCTTAAAAATTGAAGTAGTAGAGGAATTTAGGTATTTGGGATTATTAATTGATAAACACTTTAATTGGAAAAATCACGACAGGGACAGTTCTACCACCTTAATCGTGCAGTAAATAAGGGTACACTGCGCATTGTTTACCATGCACTCGCTGACGCATTAATAAGTTATGGACTTGGATGTTACAGGCTTACGTTCAAAACTTACCTAGACCAAATAAAGAATCTTCAGATAAGATTAATTAAATATCCTGTTAGCAACGAAACAAGGAGAAGGCACAAAAATAACTATGATAAACTTTTTTCTACTTGTAATATACTCCCTGTGCACTGTTAAGTTGTATACTTAAATGTCTTACATAGTTATTACACTGATTGCTATAACAAAAATAAGGGTAAGTAAACGTGTCACGCGGTCTAGTAAAATAACAAAATTGTTTCAACCATCGGTAGGGAATTACTATGGACGAAGAACAAAAGAATACTTAATCCTTAAAATGTATAACGAATACCCACTATTACTTGAAAAACCAAAACTTGGTATAGGTACCTTGAAAACTAAATTTAAGCGTCTGTTACTAAGTAACTTTGAAAAAAGTAACTGTTGTTGAACTAGTTTCCTGATTACTCGTGAACCTTATTGAAATGCGATAGCGTTCATGAGTGGTTGGTCGAGTCTGTTGTCTATGTTTTAGTTTAAGATTCAATTGAGCGCTACGCCAACAAACTGTCTCACAGTTTGGCGAAAACTAAATGTAAGGTACTTACTAAATATGTATCTGATTTTCTTAATTAAATAAATTAAAAAAAAAATTAAAAAAATTTTTTCCTTCCTTTTCCTGTCACTTTAAGACATCTAAATTCAATAAACATGTTTTTTGTGGTTACCTATGTACTTAGCTTATAGTACCTAGGTGCTAGGTATACCTAACATTTCTTCTAACACATAGTTGGAAAATAATAAATAATTGAACCACTCGATTAAGGAATACATTGCATACATACATACATATATTCACGCCTGTTTCCCAGAGGGGTAGGCAGAGATCACGGATTTCCATTTACTACGATCCTGACAAACTACTTTCGCTTCACCCACTTTCATAATATTCCTCATACATGCTCGTCGGTTTAGAGTACTTCTGACCTGGCCTTTTTGCAATAATTCCCCGATTTGATCGAGGAAAGTTCGCCTAGGTCTTCCCCTTCGAACTGACCCTTCCACTCTTTCTTCGTACACCCTCTTCGTTAATCTTCTTTCATCCATCCTCTCTACGTGTCCAAACCATCTCAACATACCCATCTCAATTTTTGTCACTACATCTTCATCCACTCCGCATTTCATTCTTATTACGCTATTTCTGATCCTGTCTGTTAACTTCACACCACACATGCTTCTTAGAGCTCTCATTTCCACTGCGTTCACTTGACTTTGATGTCTTTTCTGCCACACCCAACTTTCACTACCATACATAAGTGTAGGCACCAACACTCCTCCATGCACAGCCAGGAATACATTGCAATGAATCATAATTGGATCAATTCCATTGTTATTTCCCCAAGTCTTATAGTCTAGGCAATCTATGTTTAAAAAAATGTATAGCGTCAATAATCGTGCCTTGATGTGGTAATTGAAAATTACTTGATAATTGACGAACAATGTCCATCAATGTTTGCCCCGATCATAAAACAATGATGTTTACCATGGTCATTATCAACTTGGCAATGCCATCCACTGTAATCAAGAAGTATGTAAATGTGATATTCTACATAAAAAGGTACCGTTTGGCGGGGCGCTTACGTCGTCTGTTGTACAGATCAAATATTTTTTCGAGTGTTAAAAGCGTTAAGCGCCGGCCTCCAAATGGTACCATCGCCCACACTGTTAACTGCCCATCGGTGGATCTTATGCCTTTTGTAATCAGGTCCACCGATGTACAGTTAACACTTTCGCAACCGGGCAAAATTTTGAACAATACCCCAGAAACCGACAGAACCCGCCAGGCGGGCTACGACGTGCAACGCAATGCCGCTCGCCGCGTGCCGGGCATCTGAGCAAACATTACGAGTGCCTACCAGGCGGGTTCTCGGTAGCCAAAGTGTTAAGAGCTGCTGTTGCTGTTTGTACCTTTGGAAGTAGTCTGTCAAAATTATAATGGATCTATTATATCCACCGATACGTAATAAGAACGGGATACACATTACGGCCTCCTAGCCTAGTCGGTAGTGACCATGCCTACGAAGCAGGAGGTCCCGGGTTCGAATCCTGGTCAGGACATTTATTTGTGTGTTTATCACGGATATTTGTTCCTGAGTTATGGATGTTTTCTATGTATGTTAGTATTTGTCTATATCTATCTATTATATATATCGTCGCCTAGTACCCACAACACAAGCCTTATTGAGCTTACTGTGGGACTAGGTTGATTTGTGTAAGATTGACCGATAATATTTATTTATTTATTACACAATCAGCCCAAAAAAGGGCCCCACAATAGTGCTGTAAGAACGACTCGTACAGCAGTTTTTCGGTCAGTTTTATTAGACTTGTAGTCAGTGATAAGACTGGCCGGTTACACATTTTCAAGAGCCATATATTTTCGGTAAATTTTGTTTGAGATTGTACCTCTATTATATTCTAACTCAATGATTATTATAAATGATCCTTAATAAGTATGAAACCACTTTAAAACGACTAATTTGACATACATTATGTATCTATTTGTAAAAATAAGCTTGCACGAAGTGGCAAAAGTCGGGACAAACGCTAGGAGGACGATGATTGACGAAGGTGGCATAGTGCTTATTCAACCAATTTGATTCCTTGGCCAATAGCTAGTTCAGTAGACAGTAGACTACAAGTGCACACTTTTAAGATTATACCTACTTATCTACGGGCAATTCTCATTATGACAAGGTTCTAAATATCTTCTAAAGTAGCCTCGGAGTCAAATTACTTTACTGTAATCCATGCATGGTTTCATTTCATATACTTACGTGCTTCTACTCTGATTTGGCTGATTTAACTTATAAATAAATAATATAATTTTGAGTTTAATACTCAAATGATCAAAACGAAATCAAACATTTGACTATTAACCAACCATCCATATAAATATTGAACTCGTAAACATTAGTTCAACTTATTATATCATGTCAAACACTGGCACAAACTTAACTTTGCAGTTGTTGTCGTCAAATAACAGACCATTCCTACTGTTAATTATATTTATCTTGATTTAGACGACGGCAAACGTAAGTTGGTCTCGTTGTCACTGTTGTCAGAACAAATGAAGATCGGCATGATTCCTATTGACAAAAACTTGTCACTTGCCAAAACATTGTTTATCTCAGTATTCGGCCCTTTAATTTAAACTATCTATTCTAAATTCTAATTAATTGAGATTAGAAAACAATAACAATATTTTTTATACCACTACGGTGGCAAACAAGCATTCGACCCGCCTGATAGTAAGCGGCTACCATCGCCTATGAGCGCCTGCAACTCCAGAGGTGTCACTGGCCCTTTAGAAATCTGTACAGAGTACACTCCTTTTTTGAAGAACCCCATACTCTATTAGGAACCTCACACGCAACAAACTCGCGGCACGACTGTGGTACAGTCGTCATGGTAGTTTCCCGTCTAGTTCCCGTCAGTTTGCCGTCCACCTGATATATGGGATGGCTACAAATATATGGGAAAAACTTTTTACGGTCAAATCTTAGAATTATAGTTTATTCTTAAGTAGTAATAGATATAAATAGTATAGACTCTAGGCTTTTATTTTGGGAAGACATGAATACAAATATGTATATACATATAAATAACAAGTCAGATGTCAGTGTTAGTTTTCCGTCCGTACGGACGGAAAACTGACACATAAATAACCCACTTTCGCAAAATACATTTTTTATAACAAAAGTCGTAAGTATGATATATTATAACGTAATACTAACCTAAACGAGACTATATGCTGTAGATAATACTACTACATTTAAGTAAGGGTACTTCATGATATTGGTTTTGCATCACTTACCTGAAAAAATCGATATAAGTGGAATTTTCTTCCAAAATAATCCCAGGTATTAAGTGTAATGGAATCAAACACAGCATTTTGGTGAAATTTTATTGAATAACATAGGACTGCTTATTACATCGAAAAGAGAATAAATCTATAGTATCTTAACAACAGCCTAATTTTAATTATAAGTATTAATTACATTTGGAATAACTAAATATGTTAAACCTTGCAGACTACTTAACTTACAGCATTCCAAATCAAAGGGACTCATAAGGACCCTTTTGGTATGAAAATCCATAATTTATAATAGACTTTAAAATAAAATCGCAACAGAACTGAACCAAACAGGCAAACATGCAAAATTACTTAAACATACATAAATAATTATTCTTCGCGTATCTAAAATTAACACTTCTTTGTATGAAACATATTTACAATAAAGTCGATGATAAATATACGAAATATCTATACAATTACTTTGTTTTAACACTTTGACTACCGAGAACCCGCTTGGTAGGCACTCGTAATGTTTGCTCAGACGCCGGGCACGCCGCGTGCGGCATTGCGTTGCATGTCGTAACCCGCCTGGCGAGTTCTGTCGGTTTATTGTCTGTTTTCTGGGGTATTGTCCAAAATTTTGCCCGGTTGCGAAAGTGTTAAATTTAACCCATTCAGTGCCGAGACTAGAATATCACCTCGACACTAAGTAGGTGAGACTTGTTTTTATATTCCACACACCGTCAAATTTGCCACATTGCCTACAATGCTGAACTTTGCCTGGCTTGAAAAACATAGTGTTCTTCACAAAGCAGACGTTTCTATCTTATTCCTGAGATTGGAGAAAGGCGGCCATTATTACGAATTAAAAATTCAGCTAGATAGAGAATCACTCTTTTTCAAGCCAGGCAAAGTTAAGCATCGTAGGCAATCGCAGGAGTTGACGGTACCTAAAATGACAGTTCGATTGCCGAAATCTGTCTAACCGATTTGTCTTTACAATACAAAATCTGAAAGTTTAAAAAATGACGGATCGGTTTGACTTTGGCCAAGTAACTTATAAAAGTTATAAACAAATTATAGGGTGAAATATATAATAACCTTACAAAGTATCAACGCTATTTATATTCATGCTATGCCAGAAACGTATGGCCTACTGGTAAGAAACTGTAAAAGCTCTCCTGGCAGTATGGTGTGAATAGTATAATTTTTCATATTTTATTCATAAAGAAAATATCATCGCACCATCGTTTTGGTATGTAATTATAATTACACTATAAATATATCCTTACATAGCATTATACCAACATACGCGTATCTACAAAACTAGCGATTATTAAGTTTTGCCACGAATACAGATGACTAAAGGGGTAATTCCAGTTACCAATTCTTTCGTGGGTTATTTGATTAATTCAGCAAATGTAAGTGTTAATATATCTTCCCTATGTCTACAGGTATGGACACATAAATTTGCTGAATTAATCAAAGAACACACGAAAGAATTAGTAACTGACGTTACAGTCTCGTGGAATTACCCAAAGACGAGAACACTAACTATTAATTAGTCATAAATTTTGATTTGGAAAAAGTAACCAAAGTGACGTCACTTTGGAATAATACCTAATTGTAAGAGTATCGCGATTAAGTCCCAGTTCTGTAAAATTATGTGCCAAAAATTAAACTGAGGTAATCTCTCTTTCAAATCCTTTCCCAGACAGAAAACATTTATTTTATATACCCCCCTACAGTTTTAGTAAACGTGTCTACGCTAGGAAAGTTAACGGAAAATAACATGAAAATTAGAATTAACAGAAATGTTTTTGGGCTTTATTGAAAGCGCGGATATTGAACAATATTCTAAGATTGTCATCAACAACTATTTCAATTAAATGCAACACGTCTTAATTACAATGTAACTCTCATCATAAGAATAAAATTGAGCTCACCCGAAGCTGTATTATATGTTTAGCTATTTTATATGGTTTCCAAACAGTGGTTACCAAACTTACCCCTTATTCATAAATCAGTTAATTTATGTGTTGTCCTTATCCGTCACTTTGACAGTTGTGTTTGTTAGAAACAGACAAAACATAAATTAACTAATTGAGGTCTTAGAGACTTTTATGAGTAAGGTTAGACCCTTATCGCAATAAGTTCATGTTGTCAACGATGCACAGTGAATAGACACGCCGTACTTTCAGAAGCGTCAAATGTTCTGAATTCAGAACACAGACAAAAAATTCAGAACTGTTGTGAATTTTGAGGTTATGAAGTTCTCTATGAGTCTGATTTGTTGTATGAGGAACATAGACAACTTTCAGAACAGTTCTGAGTTTTTATGCGTTCATAACAAGTACCCGCCGCGCATTAGTCAGACTGAATTTATAGACGATAACTTTTTAATATGTTGACATGGGGTCGTGTAATTTGGAAGGAATAATGCTTCCCAAAAACACCAAATCTGTTGAAAATTCATGGCTTTTAGTAAAACTGTAAAAAGCTATCGTAAAAAATCTGTCCAGCTAAGATGACATACATACAGACATATATGATGAGTATGACGTCTATCTACTGTGGACTAGTAATAATGCCAAATACAATTGTTATCTATTTGAGGTCCTCGTCGCCCAGCAGGGTCCTCGCTTTCCTTCTCCCACTGTCTAACAATAGCAACACTATCATTGAACTTATATAACATAGAGAATTACAGTCTGCATCACTCGGCTCTCTTTGGTAAGGGGGGTCGTATTTAGGACACCTTTTTCAGAACCATCTTGCGTGCTGGCTGTAATTATCTGTATTATATCATGAGTAACTGACGATTGGTAGACCTTATCTCTTCGTGATAAGGTTCACGAAAGGTCAGTAAAAGCCTAAGAATGCCTATTATAATTATCATTTATTTGAGGTCCTCGTCACCCAGCAGATCCTCGCACTCTTTCTCATCCAGGTCCAACTTGGCGGCGCCGGCAACTACCTCGTACTCGTTCAGTTCCGCTTCTAGCTCTTTCTCCCATTGCTCTGCAATATTGAAACGAGTGAGAGAGATATTTTTGGTGGTTGCTGTCTGAACTGAGTGAAATGCTATTTAAATAAACGTTCGTTATATTCATTAACATCTTACAAGCCTGATTGAACTAATAGTCGTCTGTACTTATATGTCACTTTAACATTTGGGTTTTTTAGAAACAGATAAAACATAAATTAACTAAAAGTGGCCTGTTAGATGTTTGTGAAGGGGTTGGCTATATAGTGTGGGTAATATGGGTTGGGATATATAGTGTTATTTGAATTCGCTGGACTTCGATTAGGTTCTGCAATTTTTGTTTCGTCATTTTGAAACAGTTATTTAGTTTATTAAAATAGCATTTCACTTGACAGTGTAAGTTTGAGGCAAAACATAAGGATGCTGTTCGATATAACGAGGGAAAAATGACAAGTTTTACAACGGATGCTTAACGATCCATGCTAAATTTCAAGTGAGTGTTTATTATTTCATGTTTTGCCTGAAACCTGCATGGAGGTTTGTAAAGAACACATTCTTAGTAAGAATAGTGCTCTATGTATGCATGTACGCGTCAGCAAGTTTAAAGCTGTGATATGAGTTGAGTTTAAGATACTTTTCTTGCTTTAGATCTTTACAAAAAGCTAAAATATGAGATTACCTTTAGAAACGCTTCGTTAAACCGGCACTAAAATAATAACACCGATGTATTTTAGAATAATATAATTATTTCAATTCATAATAACTAACTATAATGCCAATTTCATAACTTTACGTTGTCCGCTAAACATTGTTCATGTACTGATAGTAAAATTACTCTAATCGTCTAAAATACAAGTGGTTTAGAAACTAAATAACGCACTACTGTATGGTAGGGCTGAAATTGCTGTACCTTGATACCAAACCATGTAATTTTGTTCCAAATCCTTTGGGAAATTAAAGGAAACCGAATTTCAATATATTATTTCTACTTGCCTCTCCGTCTTGGCACTCCATCAATCTTTATTTGACATTGAAGAAACGAGGGGGAAAACTATTTACGCCTAACATTTTTTTACTGGAAACCACAAGTATTAGATCTTGAAAAGCACCGTCTCCAAGTGGTGGCAATAGTCAAACGGTTTCTTTTTGCCAACTTTTTTTTAAAATTAAAGATATTGCAGTTCAACTCGATTCAACAGAACTGTATTGAAAAAGTAATGCATTTAATCGAGGTATTTTCTTTCTTTCTTGGTAATTACAGCAATTTCCTCCCTGCGCGGGTGTAATGGAAGAACGGGTAACCGAACGCTATAAAATTAATATTTATTATAATGACAACGGCGAAGATCCAAAACACACAACAGCCAGATTATTTAGTTACATTTAAAGACACTTTATAATTTGCGACGAGTTTGACGAGTGGGAGGCGAGAGGCAGTTCTGAGGTTTATTCTATAGGACTCACACTTTGTGACGTATTCAATATTCATGTTTCGCGTTCTCAAACTCAAAATATTTATTATTTGTTTTAAATCCAATAACAGGTATCACGCTGTCATAAAATGCACAGTTAAACAAATATTAAGATTTAAACTCTGTAAATTTTCATACATTACTATAAATAGTTTCACGCGTACCAACGTGTTCCTTGTGTATGGTAATTTACTTCAACGAATTAATTTATTGTATTACATTAAACCTTCAACAAGGTAACTGTGACCTCACAGTTGCACCTGCAACTGAAGGTAAGGAGGTTTTCAAAGATTGTACAAGGTGACATGAAAACTGTTTAGATTTCATAATCACATCTTCGTTATACTTTTACAATTTCTCATTGTAATTTTCATACGAATTACGATCTGTTGTACCATTTTTAAAAGACATCCCTCTTCCAGCTATAATGATTGCCAATTTAACCCCTTCTGAAAACCCTGTCTCGCTCGGCCTTCCACCCGTCCACCCGCGCCGTATCGCATGTAGGCTCGGGTAAGGGGAACTGCTGCGAGGGAGCGTCAGGTGAAGGCCGGCGCTCGTCAACTGTTCTGTCACTCGGGCACCAGGGGCGTGGGGGCTGCACTACGACTATTGACAGGTGTGACAACCCTGAAGATAGAGGGTAATATGTCTTGCTTTCAATTCATGGGGGTCTGTAAAAAGTGAACTTTAAAATTTGACTTCAGTTCTGCGCGATTCAGAGTTAGACCTTATAATATTCTGAAATGGATTTTGTATAAAAATTACAGTTGTCACCTAGAAATAGTTTTTTTTTCCAAGTGTTTTTGTTCATTGCATGTTAAACTATGTTAGTGAATTTCTATATAAGCGGCCACAATTAAAGTAGATGCACAAAGTATTGCCCCCACAGCCCCCGTCCTTATAACTATTATAAATAGATGATTTTTACTTCAATATCAACTATTCTACACAAATTTAATTACACTGGATATTTCTCAGATACAATGTAACGACCTAATCTAATTGTAAATATTTTATTACAAAAGAAACACGGAAGGGTGTGTTGCCAGCCAGATTTGTATCCTTCAAATTTTAGAGGCAGTTTTTTTTTAATTGACTGTCACATAAGTGATATGTCGCGGCTATATACGACGGGTGACTTTCGCAAACTCGCGTCTCGAACAAACCGGGACTCATCAGAGGCCGCTACCGCACATTTCAATAGTAATAAAAGTATATTTTCATAAAAATTCACTCGAGTTAGATGGAGATAAACTACATTTTGATAATCACGGACCTCGGCCTACGTTACATTCTGAAGTGTAGGAGAGATACATGGGCATGCGAAAGTGACCCTTCTTAATGTATGGACTGGAATGCGATCCCTTCGAAAACTGACAACACTTCATATTTACAAATAATAAAGTTTCAACATTGCTACACGTTGAAATCATCAGACCAACTTTGAGAAATACAAGCGCAACAGAAAAGCACACGTCAAGGCAAAACAGAGTTTGAAGCGATATCCATAAAGTTTAAAGTCGGGTAGCAATGTCAAAACCAGAAACTTAGACGAACTACTGAGCGGTACTAAACTGTGACGGAGCTAAAGAACCTTAGTACAAGAATTTATCAATACTTAGACAAATATATAACATTCAGTAGACATTAAAATAGGTTCCATTGAAAATTTGATAGACAAGTATACAGTTCGAGTACCTCAATAGCTTTTTTTAAAATTTTATGTAGTTTTTTTTTATATAGCTATTGAAATACAGACCTAGTTATATATTTAATGTGATACAACATGTAATATATAAAGACACGACAATATATACAGTTAAGTCCGGCGGGACAAGCGATATTGTCATAACATTCATTATATATGATGATAAATAACAACGGTGAGATATGGAGCTGATATATTATATAATATAAACAATGGAACAGCAATAGTTTCTTTATGTATGCATAAATCATAGTGTGGTAGGATTAACAGTGAAACAGTGATAGTGGTTTGGTAGAATAATGCCATTATACAATTATCGCAGTTATATGTTTTTTTTTGTGTGTGCCCCAAAACATCTACCCTAAAGTGCATTCAAACTTCTATACGTGTTCAAATGCTAATATTTATGTATATCCACAATGTGGTAATCTCAATAATCATATAATTTACACGAAATATCATAAAAACCTAACTTAAGAAGGAAAATAAATAAAGGAAATATAATTTACACCAAATATATGACTGATGTAACAAACAATCCGAAATAATATCAAACGTAGCTATGCGTAAACTCCTATTTTAATTTTTGTTTATTATTTGAAACTTCAGTTTAAAACATTTAATAAGATTTGCCCAAGTTATACTAAAAATAGGACCACAGATAATCACGATTTACTACCAACTGATTAGTTAATTTAAATAAATATTATTTCTACAATAACGTTATTAAACTAAAGTCATTAATACAGACACGCCGCCCAAAATTATGTTTGTAATAATAACTTTATAAAATATCGTCAACGTAGAAAATCATTCACCAAATTAAAACGGTTGAGCTGTGATATGTTCACACTCTTTTTTTGAGCAATGGCAATGGCATTATTCGACCCGACCGAAACAAACTCGAAGAGCCTAACATCGCAAGTACACTTCTCCAAGCTTCGACTGGGTATTGCCGGTTCTATTCACTATTCCTACGGCTCCTCTTAGGCCCGAACCACTGACTGGGATTCCCTACAAGCATTGTTACGACTCCAGTACATATAACTAGTTTTGTACTCGTGTCATACAGTATTAAGTTAACCTGCATTCAATTTTTTACGAACACTTATGACTCATAAGTGTTTGTAAAAGTAGTCATAAGTGTTTGTAAAAGTTTGAATGCTCATAAGTTATGTATTCATACTGACGCATTTAGTACGCATATAGGTCCTATAAGCGTTCAGAAACGTGTTAGATCATTCTATTGACCACTATCTCTTTGAAATAAGGTTTACGAATGATCAGATATTATATATTACAGCAACCGTTGAGTCAATCATCCTTCCCAGCGCACCGACATATTGAGCTTTCATAATATTCTGCATACGTACAGATGGTAAACTGATATACCTACCTGGGTACTTGCTTAGTTTTTTACGAAAACGTATTGAAATCTCTTGGGAATCATAGCATAGCTTTTAGGTCATACCCTGTCAGCACTAAGTGAAGGTTGTCACATACCAATATTCTTAGTTTTTATCGTGTTATTGTTAAATTTTATATGTTTTTTTATAGTTAACTATATCTTATTATTGACTATCATCAATATCTATTACAGTCCCAGTTCAAGGGTAACACCATAATTATATAACGTTTTTGATTTTACATTGGGAACTTACAAGTTCATTAAGCGCACGACGGGCCTTTTTATCGTAATCACGTAAACCTTGCGCTGAAAGGTGACAACCCTAACTCTAAACAAACGTTATAAAACATACGATGATATTAACAAAAAATAAATACACTTATAACACCAAAAAAGATATACATAGAGATATGATCCCAAACCGGCATATCTTACGGACTGATAGCCCAGTACAGAGTAACACTAATATATACTTGTCATATAGAGCCTATAGTGAATAAGACAGAACCGTGCAATGGTGTTATAGTGATGCCCCGTAGTCCATGCGTTGCTTAAGCTGCATTCCAGGAGAGAAAAGGCTTTAAAACAGCTGTCAGAGTAACACTTATACGTACATAATATATTTGCAGTTGTATTTGTTAATAAGTTTAATTTTAATTGGTAATAATTATAACATCGTGTCCATATTAATATTTCTAAAACTAGTAAGGATCATCTAACACAAGCATTCATGTATAAGTACGAGTACATGAGTTTTATGTTTCACGGATTGAAAGATATCATTAAATGCAAATATATTTTGTAATAAATATATTATATTGTCATAATACTCTTGGATCTGCTGACACATCCCATTTTCCGTTATTTCGATGATATAATTATTAAATATCAATACTATTACATAGTAATAAAGCTTCAACTAAATTGTAAGATCCAAAAGCATGCAAGAGTTTTCTCAAAGTTGGTTTGAAATTGATATTGTAATTTTATAGCTCAATGAGAAACTTCAGGTAACTCCGGCTGACGCCATCGCTGCACTACAAATATATTATTAAATGATCCACCATTTTGGTTTCACTCTTGGAGTGATACTCATAATTTAACAAAGATATAAACGAAAATGACAGTGATAATGAAGTTATTACTGTCATTACATAAAAAGGAAGTTAAATAAGAAATGGTGATAATGACAGATCATCTTTAAAACACTGTGGTGACATCGAAAGATTCTTCACGACATTGATTCCGGTCAAGACTACACAACAGAGAGTGATGAGAACGCATACTAAATAATATGGCTAATGTGTGTTCAACTAATCATAAAACAAAACCAAAAATAACTTAAATCATTCAAAACATTACGGATTGGCATTAATAATTTAAATCATTATGGGAGGAATCAAAGAGCATTTCAAAATAAACAAAAATAGATCAATTTTGAACACTGTTCTCTAAAATTTTGTGGCATGGTATCTTTCAATTGCGTATATCAAGACGGAATATACCAACGGATAAAACTAATACAAGAACAAAAAAGACCAGTAACAGAACGTTAATACTTGCAACATTTTATATTAAATGGTTACTGGCCATATGGCAATGTGGTAATCAAACTTAACAGCGTATTTATTGATAAAGTTTAAAAACACAAAGCGATGTAGAAAATGCTGAATCTTATTTAAACCCCAAGTAAAAAAAACACCACATTTATGGCCTGTTTCACAATCTCCAGTTAAAGCATATCTGTCAGATAAATGTTTGCTGTCCTTTTCTTTTATATTACTGGAGAAAAGGATAGCAATAATTTTAACTGGCAGATAAATTTATCTGGAGATTGTGAAACAGGCCCTTAGTTGAGCGAACAAATAAAACAATCAAGACATTGATATCGCAATTGAAAATTCCCAGTCGTTGAAACTCAAGTGTTCTTACCATCGTCGTTCTCCCGGTCGAATTTCAACGACTTTATCCGCTGCTTCGCGTCCTCGATCGACTCCTGAGACGACTTCTCTTTCACTATCAGCTCGTTGCTTGATGATTTACCGTCTAACGGGGTAAGGGGATAAACAAAACAAATCATAAAAATCAAAAGTGCATGATGAACTAAATTAAAAACACCGCAAAACATTCAAAGGAAGAGGATAAATACAGAAAGCAATATGGTGAAGACCACTAAAATATATATTTTTAAATCATTCAATCGATAGTTGCGGACTATTACTTTATGTTTAAAACGTGTTGATCTTAATATTTTCTTTTTTATTAGAACTAGCATGGGTATGAAATGTTGCATTTGTTTCTTTAAGTAGGTATATTTTTTTTTTATACCACGACGGTGGCAAACAAGCATACGGCCCGCCTGATGGTAAGCAGCTACCGTAACCTATGGACGCCTGCAACTCCAAAGGCGTCACATGCGCGTTGCCGACCCTTTACAAAAAGGAGGATTCACTGTGTTGACGACTAAAGGAACAAGAAGGTCCCTCATCGTCAACACACTGGGTCCTCTTTGAGCTCTTTGGCAACCTTACTCACTATATGTTAACTAGCTGTTTTTAAATTTGTCTGGCGACTAAATATTGGCCAAGTTCCACTTAAACTCGAAGATCGAAGTCTGTCTATATCAATCGTCAACGCCCAAGATAGTCATGACCTCATGACATGATCCGCGGACATAGATAAACTTCAAACTTCCAATTTCGCAGTGTAACCCCGGTTTCGTTAGGTAACTAAAGCGCCATTCGCGAGCAACAAACGCAAATCGTTAACGTGCACTTCCCATACAGGTTTTTGCAGATGTGGAAGCATTTAAACAATGCCAATATTCGTCATGGGACAAGTCACATCGCAGTAGTACGGGAGTAGCATATCATGCAGTGAACAGAGCCGGCATACCCTGGGAGTCGTCGGCGCTGGCCTGGCGCGAGCCGGCGGCCACCGCGTCCGCCTCGTTGGCCTGGCAGATGAGGGAGAGGCGGTAGAAGTAGTTCCGCCAGAAGTTCTCCTCCGTGATGCTGGAATGTAGGGGATTCGTCGTAAGTCTGATGCCCGTGATGTTTGCTAATTGTTGGGCTATATTGAAGGCAGGTGATTAATCAGCCGTTGCGTATAATGTACCTTATTCTTATCATTACAGTGGTGGCGGTAAGACGTCAGACTTTCAATCCGAAGGTCGCGGGTTCAAATCCCGGCTCGTACCACTGAGTTTTTCGGAACTTATGTACGAAATATCATTTGATATTTACCAGTCGCTTTTTGGTGAAGGAAAACAACGTGAGGAAACCGGATCTAATCCAAACTAGGCGTTGTTTCCCCTCTGGGTTGAAAGGTCAGATGGCAGTCGCTTTCATTAAAACTAGTGCCTACGCCAATTCCTGGGATTAGGTTGTCGAGCGGACCCCAGGCTCAATAGAGCAAACGGCTGGACAAACGCTAGAAGGAAGAAAAAGACAGTAGAACCTTATCCGAACCATATATATCCGAACTTTGACCTTAATTTGTCCAAACGCTCAACTATCCAAACGTTGGCGCGAATTCGATGTTCGCTGTTCACGCCAAATTTAATATACCTACTGTACTGTTATGTGTTATGTAAAAGGGTGCTGTTTTTTGTTTTATCTCGTACAGTCAGCAGCAGAAGTAGCTATAAGCGGGTAAGGTGTTCAAAGTGAGCTTTATTGTTAACAAAATAATTTTAAACAAAAAAGAACCGACTTCACTTAGCCTCCACCTTCCCAAAAGCAAATGCGAGCTGCTGTAAAAAATACTCAAATCACTATAGGTGTGCCTATAATAGTTGAAGAGTTCCCTCGATTTCTCCAGGATCCCTTCATCAGATCCTGACCTGGTTACAATGGGACCAACTGTGACTCTTTCAAACAAAAAAAGAATTTTACAAATCGGTCCAGCCGTCTTCGAATAATCGGTGAACATACATATTTTTTTTTAGTAAAAACAAAGATCCCGACGAATTGATAACCTCCTTCTTCGAAATCTTGAAGTCGGTTGATTAGAGCGTGTTAAGATCATTTTGAATACCTGGCTCGCTTAGCTACTTCCGCTACTGACTGTACCAAAAATCCTACGTTTCGATAAGGTATCCAAACTAGTCTCGGTGCCAATTAGTTCAGATAATTGAGGTTCTGCTGTATTTCAGATAGGGTTGAAGCTTTCCTAGTGTGAGCTCACAGCTAGATCAACAACTATGAACAGTAAATGCATTTCACATTTACATATTTTAAAATATAAAATACTGTGTCATTTTCTACAAGAAATACCTATATAAATGAATCTATCTAATCAATCTACGAAATGAAAAGGGTGCCACGTATAGGCACCTTTATATGTTCAAGGTTGAGTTTACTAGTAAGCTATCCGCATAGTTTACCTTGGATTCTTGGATACAACTGTATTGTAAAAATGAATAATAAAAAGCGTCTCGAAACTTTTTACGGCCTCCGCATCGAAAGATTTATGATATCATATTTTATCCCCAACCTATTTGTATCTGCCGTTCGATAAACTGGCTTTCTTATACGACTACCTAGTTTGATAATAAATATACGACGAGACTTTCAATTAGGGTTTATGTGACTTGTGCAGACTGATACTTTTCCTTTACCGGTTTATCGCTCAACTTAGGCGTTTCGTGACCAGATAAAAATGGCTGGTACGTATAACCAGCGTATTACGGTCGTAATGTGAAAGGCCATAAAGAAATTTGGAATGACTACTTCCATGCGTTTGCTAATTAAAACTCCTGTTTTCAATTGTCATTTGGTCTCATCTGCTGTTTATTTCTGCCTCAGTGGAAAGGCAGCCTATTGGTTGATTCCGCACGTCTCCGCTGCGCTCCGCTTCAGTGGAAAGTCAGCCTAACTCACGTGTAAGGTTTGCATAACGGATCTGATATGGGGAATGTTACTCTGCGTCCGCAGGAAACACCTTAGACAACCCTACACGTGATCCCATGGTGATGCTAAAAGAGTAATAAACTTGGCAGCTGCACTGTCCCATCTGGACCTCGCAGCACTCACTGGATTTTCTTTATCATCTGCTTTCCCACTACTACTACCCCAGGAGAGAAATGCCTATCTATATCCAGAGACATGTACCCATACGATAAATAAATAAATAAACGGATCTGAAATATATGCAAGATCCGTCGGATCCGGATCCAGATCCGCATAATTCAGGATAATTTTGGATCCGAATTGCAAACCCTACTCACGTGTCTCTAGTCACTACACGAGACCTGTTTCCGATTCTTCTTCAAATTTCACCCGGAATCTAAGGATGACGAAAGAATATTTCACTTACACTTTAGGCACGAGGTCGAAACGCATCTTCTCGAGGTTGGAATCCTCAGCCATGATAGCGGTGGCTACAGGGTACATCTTGTCGTAGTCGAACTCGAATTCCACGCCTGCGGGCGGCGCGCGCACGAAGTTCCTTCGGTCCTGGAAGATTTAACGTTTACATTTAAAATCATAAGACGAAACACATGTGCAAAAACTGTACTTTCATCTATCTGTAGTAATCTAGCTTTTTAAGGAACGTAGAATAATGGGGCGACACAGGCAACAGGCACTCCTCCTTCAGCGCGGCCTAGTTCGGCGCTCCGACCCACGGCGCGACGACCGCAACACAGGTTCCTGCCTGCCCCTTGATGACGCAGTCTGACCCCACGTGTGGGGAGCCGCCCCCTGCTGATCGCTATATACCGGTGTGTACCCACAGTGGACAGCAACAGGCACTCCTCCTTCAGCGCGGCCTCGTTCGGCGCTCCAACCCACGGCGCGACGACCGCAACACAGGTTCCTGCCTGCCCCTTGATGACGCAGTCTGACCCCACGTCTGGGGAGCCGCCCCCTGCTGATCACTATATACCGGTGTGTACCCACAGTGGACAGCAACTGGCACTTCTCCTTCAGCGCCGCCTCATTCGGCGCTCCGATCCACGGCGCGACGACCGGAACACAGGTTCCTGCCTGCCCTCTGATGACGCAGTCTGACCCCACGTGTGGGGAGCCGCCCTCTGCTGATCGCTATATATATAGCGCAGCGTACTCATAGTGGACAGCGACAGGCACTCCTCCTTCAGCGCGGCCTCGTTGGGCGCTCCGATCCACGGCGCGACGACCGCAAAACAGGTTCCTGCCTGCCCCTTGATGACGCAGTCTGACCCCACGGGTGGGGCGCCGCCCCCTGCTGATCGCTATATACCGGTGTATACTCACAGTGGACAGCGACAGACACTCCTCCTTCAGCGCGGCCTCGTTGGGCGCTCCGACCCACGGCGCGACGGCCGCGGCGCCGGTGCCCGCCTGGCCCTTGATGAACGCGTCCTGCTCCTTGTTTAACTCTCCCAAGATTGTCTGAGGGCAAAGAGAATAACCGAATAAATATTTGTTTACCATGATTATAGAAGTTAGCAGCAAATGGTATGTTACGTAGATAAAATTGCCTCCCCCTTGTAGGTTCGTAAAGATTAGGTAGTATTCGTTAATGTTATAATTTAGGGTGCATAGCGCCACCTATCGATTCGTCCAGGCGATCGTATCGACATTCCACGCAAATAGTTATCTTGATACGGTCCTCTGAAGTCACGAGTTGTCCCAAGTTGAGACTAGATGGCGCTAGTAAGACCATTCGCATCGTTTTGGTTTTGTTCTATTTAGTTAATTTATTTCAAGGAAAGCAGGGTTTTGATTCATTAATAACCTAAACTAAATAGTTTTCCGTTCTTTACCTTAATTGTTGGAATGAGTAATTAAAAAAACGCCTCTGCTCCGCTATCTGTGGTATACAGTTGCTAGCTCAAATAACTCGGTATCGCTATAGACTTTTTAATGTCATTCAGAGTTGGTTAATTTTTAATTCTTCACTAACGGACTAAATCCGGAATTCCTAGATTAAATAATATTGTTTCGAAAATAAATTGGACTAAATTGCGAACTATCATTAGTTAATTGTTAAGCGTTTCTGGTTACGGGTTGTTGCGTTGGGAACATTCTGTTACTGTCACTGCGGTCCCTCGGCTCGAGAATGGAGGTCCGGAGATTTTGATTTCGATTGATTGCAGGCCCACGACGTGGTGCCTTATTTTGTATCGGCGGGTTTTATCGACCCCTTGATCCCGGCAAATCGATGAATCTCGTAAATTAGATTATTTGTGAAGGAAGACCCCGGCGTATTGATATGTCGCAACGACTATAATGTGGGCCACTTTTCTACGCCGGGTTTTTTTGAGACGGGGCTACGTCCTGGCCGTTGATTCTCCGCCCCGTCGGTCACGGTGGATTGTCGCAGTCTGCTGGTGTAGCGGGGTCGGCGAGAGTTGACGCTGAGGCGGCTTGGGGCTTGCGCCGGCTGCTACCCTACACGTTGAGGGAGGATTCAAGGGGTCCCTATTTAACTTTAAGGTCAGAGGTTCCTGTTCCTTTAACTCATTTATTTGCTTGAATGTAATTCGAGCTGGCGCCCTTAAGAATGTAAATTAAGTTGAAGTGTTAAAGCGGCAGTGGTTTCCAACCAAGCAGTATATATATATTTAGTTCGCTGACCCACCAATTTGCTCTATAACCCTGTTATTATTAAGCGAACTGTAGTTAATAAAATATAACTTGTTAGAAGTAATTTAAAAAAAAAAAAACCCTATAGTAGCTTAATTTTGTAAACGCTAGCCGGTGGAAATTTGTAAAAGTGTAGTTTGGGTAATAAACGACTCAAAGATATTTTCTAGTTTCTTTTAAATATAGTCCCAGTCCAAAATAGTTGTAACACTGTCGGCCCAACGTGAGGCTTTCTTTTAGCGAACTACCTTTAGTCACATTCACCTTGTTTTGTTAGCCGAAGGTTATTATGCTGCTTGGTCCACTAGCCTGGTTGTTTTGTACCGTGTTTACTTGTAATTGTAAACCTAAATGATATTTACTGTGCACTGTGCTTACATTTATTGAGATTTGTGGTAATGTTTGGAGGTTAAGGTATGCACATTAGTTACCTATTTACAAACAGTTTAGTATTAAATTTGTTTTTAAGCACTGCATAACTAAATGTAAACTTAAATATATATATTTTTTTTATAATTTGCAACTTTAACTTTTAACAATTTAATTAATTTTGCACATGTTTACCGGAGAGTCAAGTACAAAAGTGTTGCAGCTTTGAAGATTTATAAATTTATTTCGTTAATATTGTGCTAAATATATTCAGTCTTAGTATTTTAATCCTTTTCTAGTTTTTACCAAAATAATTTAAACGTTTTGAAAGGTAACTTTGTTATCTTTAATTACATTATTTACCTAATATGTGGTGGTACAGTCGGAAGCAAAATAAGCCTGCTTTCTCTAACTTTTGATAATAAATTAAATACCTATTCCCTAGATTGCTATTACAATGCAGTCACGCTACCTGCTATTAGAGTTATGTTTAAGTATTACCTGTTGTTTAAACCCGAGGAGTTATTTGTGTAATTAGTATTAACCTTTTACATGGAGTTTTTCTTTTAATTTAATTATTCTACCATAACTTAAATGTTGTTGTTTACATACTCCTAGAGAAGAGGTGACTTACTCTGAAAATTTATTACATAGTGTTGTGGTATGGAGTTACATATTAGTAGGGTAAATGTACCTTTAGGCGGACAATTAATTTTTACCTACAAACTTTTTTTTTTATTAAGATGTGTGTTCTGTTGTTTATTTGATGAAGTTAACTGATGTTGTTATTAAGTACAGTTGCCCACAATTTTATGGTGAGGTTTAAGTTTTTGGAAGTCATCCTTATCTCTTGTGAGTTTGATAAGGTTGGAGACCGGTCCTTGTAATTTGTGCACCGATAGATTATTAGACCTAAGACTAATTGATGAGACTTAGTGTCATCATCATCTGAATGTTGTAAAGGGCTCAAAGAACATTCATTAATGAATTAACTGGTTGTATTAGTTTTATAAGCTTGACCACTGCCTCTTAGGGTTCCTTTTAGCATTCAACCATACACTGAAGTGCACAATTTTGGACGTCTGACTTCAATTGTAAATTGTTCCAGGTTTTCGAGATCTACCCTTTCCAGGACATTATTGTCTTATTGTAGTAGGTTTTAAAAGTTTTCTGATGGAAGATATAAATATTAATTATTATTACTTATTAATCTCGACTTCTCATTGAGACTTCCTTTTATTGTTATGTAGGTAGTTGCAGGAGAGTAGGTACCATGTTATTTTGATTTCATACGACTGCTGTTAGTATATGTTTCATGTGTTGGGGATGGGAGTTATCGTGTTACGTGGGAGTTGGTACCTTAATTTTCGATCGCATTCGGGGTAAACTCGTTAACTGACCGAATGCGTGGTATTTGTTACATGTTTTGAGTGGGTGGAGAGGGCGCTTTAAACCCTCTTCACGTGGTTATTGTGGAGTAGGCGCTTTAAACCTACTTCACGTTTCTTCACTTTTCTGTTTCGGGCCATGGTGGATTTAAACACATGTTCCCTTAATAGTTAGTGTCGTATCTTAGTGCTTTTGCGGTAGTGGCCCTAAAACCCTATGCGTGAACACTAGTCCTGTAGTTGGTGGGTGTCTTGTTGTAGTTGCTTTAAAGCACTATTCGCAAGCACCGAGTGTGGTTTGTCGTTCTATGGTGCCGTCTTGTCGTCGCTTCAGACGCGGACGGGTTGGCGCTTGTGCTGACTGTAGTTGCGTACTGTGTTGTCTTGTAGTGTGTTTTACAGACTTGTCGTCGACTCAGACACAGCCTGATATGTCCCGTTCCTTGTTAAATGTTATTCGCTTAGAGTAGCGAGCGTTCGGACCTTGTCGACTTAGACACGGCCTGATAGCGCGCTACGTTTAAATTAGACTTTCATATTTAGCAGCAGTTCGTGATATGTTTTAAAGTACCTAGTAGACCGTAGTTAGTTTGTATTGTGCGTGGGTTCGATTTGTTAATTGTTCAGTTGCCTGGTAGTAAATTTGTTTAGTTTCTTAGTTTATGTAGAGGAACGTTGCGAGCTGGGGACCAGCTCAAAATTTTGCTTTGGTCAAAATTTTACTTGGGTTGGGAAGCACTGTTACGTAGATAAAATTGCCTCCCCCTTGTAGGTTCGTAAAGATTAGGTAGTATTCGTTAATGTTATAATTTAGGGTGCATAGCGCCACCTATCGATTCGTCCAGGCGATCGTATCGACATTCCACGCAAATAGTTATCTTGATACGGTCCTCTGAAGTCACGAGTTGTCCCAAGTTGAGACTAGATGGCGCTAGTAAGACCATTCGCATCGTTTTGGTTTTGTTCTATTTAGTTAATTTATTTCAAGGAAAGCAGGGTTTTGATTCATTAATAACCTAAACTAAATAGTTTTCCGTTCTTTACCTTAATTGTTGGAATGAGTAATTAAAAAAACGCCTCTGCTCCGCTATCTGTGGTATACAGTTGCTAGCTCAAATAACTCGGTATCGCTATAGACTTTTTAATGTCATTCAGAGTTGGTTAATTTTTAATTCTTCACAAACGGACTAAATCCGGAATTCCTAGATTAAATAATATTGTTTCGAAAATAAATTGGACTAAATTGCGAACTATCATTAGTTAATTGTTAAGCGTTTCTGGTTACGGGTTGTTGCGTTGGGAACATTCTGTTACTGTCACTGCGGTCCCTCGGCTCGAGAATGGAGGTCCGGAGATTTTGATTTCGATTGATTGCAGGCCCACGACGTGGTGCCTTATTTTGTATCGGCGGGTTTTATCGACCCCTTGATCCCGGCAAATCGATGAATCTCGTAAATTAGATTATTTGTGAAGGAAGACCCCGGCGTATTGATATGTCGCAACGACTATAATGTGGGCCACTTTTCTACGCCGGGTTTTTTTGAGACGGGGCTACGTCCTGGCCGTTGATTCTCCGCCCCGTCGGTCACGGTGGATTGTCGCAGTCTGCTGGTGTAGCGGGGTCGGCGAGAGTTGACGCTGAGGCGGCTTGGGGCTTGCGCCGGCTGCTACCCTACACGTTGAGGGAGGATTCAAGGGGTCCCTATTTAACTTTAAGGTCAGAGGTTCCTGTTCCTTTAACTCATTTATTTGCTTGAATGTAATTCGAGCTGGCGCCCTTAAGAATGTAAATTAAGTTGAAGTGTTAAAGCGGCAGTGGTTTCCAACCAAGCAGTATATATATATTTAGTTCGCTGACCCACCAATTTGCTCTATAACCCTGTTATTATTAAGCGAACTGTAGTTAATAAAATATAACTTGTTAGAAGTAATTTAAAAAAAAAAAAACCCTATAGTAGCTTAATTTTGTAAACGCTAGCCGGTGGAAATTTGTAAAAGTGTAGTTTGGGTAATAAACGACTCAAAGATATTTTCTAGTTTCTTTTAAATATAGTCCCAGTCCAAAATAGTTGTAACAGGTATATTATATACTGGTAAGCGGCTATTATATACTTCGGTCTTTGCTTACCGGGAAGACAATAAAAAAAAACCGGCCAAGAGCGTGTCGGGCCACGCTCAGTGTAGGGTTCCGTAGTTTTCCGTCCGTCACAGTAAGTGTCCCCACTTAAGAGTTAATAACACCGCCATGTAGGATATGATATGAGAGTTCCACGTACAGCGACATCTATCGGCAAATTAAGTAAACTATTGCGCGCGAGCATAAAGTATGGAAGATGATTTTTATGGGATAATTCTTTATTGCGTGAACCGATTTTCACCGTTTTTACTTTATTTGAAAGCACGTCATTTCATTGCAATTTTGTAGAAATTACAGGTACAATAAACACCTGCTTATACGGTTAAATTACAAACTTAGTTCAGAAATTATTTTGTATTTTTTTTTTCAAAAACTATTCATCCTATCAAACTCCAAAATAATTTTCCAAGAAAGTTTTTATAAAGTTCTACTTTTGAGATTTTTTTCATATTTTTAAAACTTATGGTTCAAAAGTTAGAGGGGGGGGACACATATTTTTTTACTTCTGGAGCGATTATTTCCGAAAATATTTACATTATCGAAAAATGATTTTAGGAAACCCCTATTCATTTTTAAATACCTATCCAATAATATATCACACGTTAGGGTTGAAATGAAAAAAAAAATCACTCCCCACTTTACGTATAGGGGAGGTACCCTAATAAAAAAAAAATTCCCCTTTTTATTTTACCACTTTGTCGGCGTGATTGATATACATATTAGTACCAAATTTCAGCTTTCTAGTGCTAACGGTCACTGAGATTATCCGCGGACGGACGGACGGACGGACGGACGGGCAGACATGGCGAAACTATAAGGGTTCCTAGTTGACTACGGAACCCTAAAAAAGACAGATATTGGAATTACCATCAAGGTTTTGTTATACAGGTTCATTTGTTTGGTTTGATAATTGTGTTCAAAGTAAAGTTTCTGTAGTACCACCTTTGATAACAATCTACATATCAAGAGAAATAATCATCTTAATCAGTAAAATAAGCAGAATTTAAATTGGAAATAACTTCCAGGAAACCAGACTTAAGGTACTGGTAACAACTAAAAATACCTCCGAGCTCCGTTTCTATTTCTTAGAAGTAACGCACGCATTTAACAATTCGAAGAAAATGTACCTGCAACCTGGATAGGACAATATATGAAGCCGATTTCAATGAAAGAACCAATTTTCTCCACCAATCAGCTTTCAGGGCAACAATTTAATCATAACCAAGTAATTAGAACAGTCCGCAACCCTTGTCGTGTAATTTCCGAACCGTGTCCCGTTTGATTGATACCTAGTACTGTGTAATTAGGAACGCCTCAATAACCCAAGCGTTACAGATGTAATTCACTTCCACTTGTCTGTCGCGTTTGTATTTGGGTTTGGAAATGATGGGTTATAAACATGATTGGATGTTAGAATTGTTGAATGGATATGTTAACATATTACACAACAGCGGATGAAAATAATTGACTAACGGATAGTTTCTAACTTGGAATGGCACAAAACTAAGATACATACATATTTTGTACCGCATATCGTCTGGTGACAACTAAAACTCACTAATTGCAAAAAAATAATGAAACCAAAATCAACCTTGTTTTGGTACAGGCACGGTTAATTATGGCTATGAACTCGCATTTATTTATCGTATGGCTACATGTCACTCGTGATGTAGTTAATGAGTTATGGTTGTCACCTGACGATATCTTACTCGTATCATCTCGTAGCTGTATCAGAAACTGTTAAGAAAAAACCGGCCAAGTGCAAGTCGAAATCGCGCACGAAGGGTTCCGTATTATCTATAAGAACGGCAAAAAATCATATCTGCTGTATGGGAGTCCCCATTTATTTTATTCCGTTTTTTTAACAAACTGTATTTGTTGTTATAGCGGCAACTGAAATGCATCATCTGTGAAAATTTCAACTGTCTAACTATCACGGTTCATGAGATACAGCCTGGTGACAGACTGACAGACAGACAGACGAACAGCGGAGTCTTAGTAATAAGGTCCCGTTTCTACCCTTTGGGTACGGAACCCTAAAAATTTAAGCGTTCGCAAATAAAAGAAAATCACTACAGCTTTTTTATAAAAAGGAGTCTAAAATTTTAGAAAAATAGCGAGAAATTTCACACCAAATCTGACAATAAACAGACACGATAAATACACCTTCTAGGCGAACCTCGGGACGATACGTTACAATCATTAATAATTCTATTCAGAAAATATCCGTCTTAGAATTTTCTTTAACCATTTAGTATTCAAAATGGTTTGTATTAAGTAAATTATGACAATGGCTGGGGTGTGATTAACAATTTTGAAACGGCTAATCTTGAATTCGGACTTCTTTTTTCTAATTCCGAGACATTCTTTGAATAATTCAAGAGTTTACGCGAACGAGTAACGATTTATTGTAGGGAGGTAAATTGAAAGGGACAACTGATCAAAGCGAGCAAGGAGATGACATTGTCAAGGTCACATCGATCAGATTAGTAAGGCACGTTCGTCAATCTTTTGTTTATTGGTGTCCGTAATCTCTTAATAATTTTAAACAATAAAGAACAGACTTAACTTAACCAACACCTTTCCAAAAGCAAATGCCCGAGCTACTGTAAAAAATACTCAAAATACTATAGGTGTGCCTATAATAGTTGAAGAGTTCTCTCGATTTCTCCAGGATCCCATCATCAGATCCTGACCTGATGACAATGGGACCAACTGTGAAGTATACTCTTTCAAACAACAATTTTCCAAATCGGTAGAACCGTCTTCGAATAATCGGTGAACATACATAAAATAAAAATAAAAAATTGCAAAAACAAAGATCCCGACGTATATAGAACCTCCTCCTTCGAAATCTTGAAATCGGTTTGTATTAAAACATGTTCAAGAAAATGTATGTCACAGTACTGGAAAACTGTAGGTGTAACTTGGTATTCGATGTGTATACGAGGGATGAAAGTCATTTTACGAGAAAGGTATTAAGAATGAATGTGGAAGAATGTAACTAGGAGAAGAGGCAAACCTAGGAAAAGGTCGATGGACTGTGTGAGAGATGATATGAAAAGAAAGGATGTGAGTGATGAGATGACGGGTGATAGAGATGTGCGGAAGAAAAAGATATGCTGCGCCGACCCCAAGTAAATGGGATAAGGGCAAAAACACACACACAAAGAAGCACGCGAAATCTTACCAATGGCCCACTGTAAAAATAAAGGGTATCAAGTATTTTTTCGCGCGTTCGACCATGATATTATAGAACAACCAAATGAAAATTGAAAAGCAATCAGAAGTTATTCAATTAGCAAATCCGGGTCAGGGATTTCGGGCCGTGGCGGTCCTTTTCATTAAATCATTCTCGGGTATTAATTACACTAGTTATTCAGGATCGGCTTGTGAATCATAAATGTGTTTTACTAATAGTGGGGGAAGTTCTTGTCGTATTTCGGAGGATAACTTAGCTTTGTCATCAGTGCCATCACTTAATTTGTATGTTTGTGTTTATAAGCTTAAATAGTGTATAGTTGGAAACACTTAATTTAAAGGTGTCATATACCATCATCAAAATTTTGCAATTGGAATACGAAGAACATAATTTTACATTTACAGAATAATAGACAGTACATCTTTGTCATTGATAGGAAAAAGCTTTCGAAAAAAGAAAAGATGAACGAAATCAGAAACCATACCACCATAAGTGTCATCATCATGACTTTGATAAGTTGAATACCACATTACTTTTCATTTGCAAAGAGAGACAAAATAAAATAAATCTACTGAGTGACTACTTGCATACGAATAACGATCTCCCCGTCCGATCTAAGTTTATTGTCACGATGACAAGTCTTCAAATCTGAGGGTCAAAATTTCAAATCACAGTAATTATAGAATGTCTCAAATCTCGTGCCCTCGGAACCTCGGCGTTAAATCTAATATTAGCCGGGTGATTTGCATAAGTATTCCATATTCATGGCTTGCTTTCATTACTTGATTACCACCACTGACCTAGTTAAAGCCTGCTTTGTTAGGCGCTACGTTGCGATGTTGTACATGTCATGAAACGGATACAATGAAATCATACGAAGTAGTTTTCATATTAATTAACAGAAAGGTAGCCAGTGACGTTTTGAATGGTTGTAAAAATTGTAGGCGCATTTCAATTATAAAATGTATGATCTTGCATTGAGTTTCCGAAAGCCAGACGAGATGCACTAAGAATAAAATGAAATATAAAACATAATAAAAATACGGCAAACCTTTAAATAGCGTCATTAAACAAGCGGGGGAGCGGCTGCTTATGTGACTAAGCTTTATTAGAAACCTGCAAGGTATGGTTTTCAATTGTACCGTCATAAAGAATCCGGTAAAAACCGAGTTCAGCCCAGTCACTACCGCACGCAATAAAAGCCGTAACTCAATTTAATCTTGTTATTACAAGTTACAAAAGTAGTTATCCACATTTATGAATTGAATTAGACCTTATTAACTTTTCTAGCAAAGTTAGTTTTCTAACAACTTCACTTTTGTGTTAATAAGGGGTGACTTTTCTCTGAATATCCTAATTACCTTAATGCCTCTTTTCGTAATCTAATTAGGCAAGTGAAAAGTTGGAACTTTACCTTTGCCCTCGGCTTTACGGAGCTGCCCTGACCTGAGCAAACACGCGCTCGAATGTTTACTTCGCAATCAAATCAAACCAACACCTGACGAATTGAGGCTAAGCATCAGTCAAGTCAAGTACCGTCAACTGCTACAACTTTGCCTACGATGCTCATCTTGGCCTGGCTTGAAAAACATGGTTTTCTTCACCAAACAGCTATTTATATCTTATTCCTGAGACGGCCACCTTTCTCCCATCTCAGGATTAAGAAATAAATAGCTGTTTGGTGAAGAAAACCATGGATTTCAATCCGGGCAGCATCGTAGGCAAAGTTTTACCAGTTGACGGTAGGGTAATTGAAATTATTTACAAGTTAATCACGAGGTATTTGTCACTTTATCTCACTTCCTTTACATGCTTCACGTTTGTTTAGAACTTATATCAATTAATATCCAGTAGTAATAGTAGGTATTCCGTTCTTATCAGCTTATTCAGAGATGTCGTCCTTCCATTTATTTATTATAATTTGCAATGTTGTATTTGCTTGTTCAAATGGGTGCTCAATATTTCAAGTTGCAAGCCTCATTTGGACATAACATCTTATATTTAAAGGTCCTTAAACCGTCTCCGTTCCATCGTTATCCGTTCCAAATTTGAGGAACCCAAATTGCTATTCCGGTCTAAAACAAGCACTGAATGGTTCCCCCATTAATGAACATTGCTCTGCTCATCGGAGTTAATACGGTATACCGATTGGAATGTTCTGGATTCAATCAGAAAATAGCCGCCGCGGAGAGAAATTTATAAATGGGAAAGTGTATGTGTTTGTTTGTTTGTTTGTTTGTCCGTCTTTCACGGCAAAACGGGGCGGGGCTAAGGATCGTGACATCATGTCCTTCTGTGGAAATCGAGTTCCTCCATAAGTTTCTTTCTGTCATTTGCCCAGCGCATGACCTCATGCAGCATTAGTACGGGATGCTATGCATAGAATGGTGACCGCGAGTAGTCTTAGATCCATCTACTATTGAAATGATCTGTGAATGTTCGTCACTCGTTATACGACTAGTTTCAAAGTTGGGGCACCAGGGAAATACGGGATGGTTCTGAAATAATGTAGATGTAAGTATTTGTACGTCATACACGACCCTAAAGTTTATGTGTATGTGATGAACTGTTTGCATGTTTGGCCTTGGAAATCTAATTTGATAACTTGGACATTTTGATCGATTTAGACATTGCACACAAAACAGACACAATGTAGCTGCGTCAACGCCGACGATAAGCGAGATGCGAGTAGCGATGCGATCCATACTACTATTATAAATGGGAAAGTGTATGTGTTTGTTTGTTTGTTTGTTTGTCCGTCTTTCACGGCAAAACGGGGCGACGAATTGACGTGATTTTTTAAGTGGAGATAGTTGAAGGGATGGAGAGTGACATAGGCTACTTTTTGTCTCTTTCTAACCCCCCACTTCCCTAAAATGGGGGGTGGAAGTTTGTATGGAGAATTTAATGCGAGCGAAGCCGCGGCCAAAAGCTAGTTTTATATAAATTGTGCCGGTATTCAACTACTAATTTGTAAATGAATCGAAATTCAAACTACAGATGATAGATCAATATGATACCGATAGTAAAATAACTGAGGATATTTTGTACGAGTATCACTCGCATACTCGTAATGCAGACGCGTTAGATAATAGAGGTATCCTATCGCGTGCGTCCTAGTATAGCTCTATGCTTTCTCCAAAAGACCGGATAACATAACTGCGACGTGATGGAGGAATTATATTAAAAGCATTGACCAATAGTGGGCGATTGAATCCTATAGCTGTATATACCGCAAGAAATAATTCAGCCAACTTCAAACTCAGCAAATATCCCCAAACCAAAAAGCTTTTCTTCCTCCATAAAATGATAGTATTTAACAGAAAATTGACGATCGCCGGACGCAGATTATCCGGCCTCACCAGCGATCCGGACCTGTTCCGGAATGAAATACAGATTTAATCTGGATCTGGAATTCGATTACGAGTTTCCGGTTAGTAACAATGGGCATTTCATTTAAATTGAAATAAAAGTAGCAGCTCATTTCAATTCTGGATTTGGTAAAAATTATCGGTACACCTTACTTATGTTCTGCAACATTAGTTGAAAAAATAATGGACATCCATATAAACGTATGCACTGTCGTTAACTGGACAACACGGATTTAGGCGAAATAGCAATGAAATATTTTTCTAAAATTACTACGAGAATCAGCGAACTGTCAGAACACTTGACCAGGTGAAAAAATAGCAATCTCTAAATTAAATGCCCAAACGTGTAATAATTGTTATTCGTGACGATTCAATTTATATAATTAATCCCCGGATAAATTACCTTCCTAAATACCTTTGATCTAATAAAACAAAAAGATTGCTCTACCTACTTCATGAATAGTTACATACCCGATCTTAATAAATACACTTATACTGTTAAGACAAAAGAAGTTCTTTTCGGAACTCGAATCCTCAACAATAATAGGAAATCGACCTGAATCTTAAAGAGTTTTATGCCTTTTGGGTATTAGACTTTATGGCTTTGGTAATAGGGTTGACAGGTGATATATCAAGTAGGACGCGGGTCAGGACGTGGTCCGATATATCTCCGGCCCGGTTGTCGTGGTGTCCGTAATCCGGCTGATGGCGGGTCAATGGGCGGTTTTGGGGCCTCGTCTTGTCTCACTAATGCAACAAGAAGGGGCCACTTTTACGCCAAAAGTATTCGTCCTTCAAACAATAAAATACAATTTTTAACTTATCTTATTTTTGATGAAATGTTCTCATTGTATATATACAATGTCCAAATCATTCGGTTAGTAAGTAGTAAATTAGTATATCTACAAGCGGCTAAACGTGTCAACGTTCACTTACTTGATCGCACTCTTACCGATAGATTGAGACAGAAACTCTCTAACTAGTATAGGCCTACCCGTATACGAGATATCTGTATACTCCGCTTAGCGCGTTATTTCTTTGAAACCTAAGCTGCCAAAAAAAAATGGTTGCCATGGAGACGTACTAGTTTACTGTCACTTCTAATATTAGTGTCTTACTATAGAGTGAAATTACTTCGAGCGTGGCAGCGGGGGTCGCCCGGCTATGCGGGGTCTTGGGTTAATTAGTCTATGGGCCTATACCTCACTTTTTCCTTTATATATGACATCTATATAAGTTTATATTATAGTATTATTAGAATAAAGTAAAATAACTGAAGTAAATCTATTAATCAAGGCAACAATTAACTAATTAACAGAGTATGTCCGGTGCGCTTAGGGTCGCCATACGTCAGGTTTTGTCCGGACATGTTCGGATTTTAGACCCTTTGTTCGGATTGCGGCCGGACTTGGCAGGTGTCCGAATTTTTGGAAATTACCTCATAAAATAAAATAAAAGTATGTTTATATGATACGCTTATAACAAAGTTTAAGTAGGTACATAGTTTTAATGAATGAAATGTTAAATGTACCTAAGACAATTTATTTATTCCTATATTCAGTCAGTCGTTTACAAAGATATTTTTAGGTTTTGTATCCACTGGATCACGTCACGTCACGGTCGAGGGTGAACAGGTCTGCAGGGTTCCCGTCGTATTTTCTAAGCTAAGCGTTTGCGTCACAGTCAATGTATTAAATTCTCAACAAAACAATGTTTAATTTGTTTTATTTTTATTTTATTAAAATCGCATTAAAAAGTTTTTATTAAATATGTATTTATGTATCTTCAAACAGCTGAAAGTTTAGCAACATAAAATGACTTGTTTTGAAAGCTTTTGAAACTGAAGGTTAAATAAGTGGTCTAGGCTCTACAACTTAGTGACAAATATTGAATGTCTCTAAAAACTAACTACTTAATGTATTTCAAAAAATGTTTGTACGTGGAAGCGATAACAATATTAAAGAAAACGCGAACACTGCGTTTCTACCCAAGAAAGGTATAAACTTAGGATGGACTCCGGGAGAACCTTTAATTGATCTGAACGAGATTATCTAAGCTAAATAATACATTTCGCGCGCACCCTGACGACGGTGTCTTCATCATCATCATCATTGGCCTGTAACGTCTATGGCAGACGATTAGACGCAATGTCCAAAATTAACTAAGACACTTCCTTTGGTGGCTGTACAAACGGGACTGGCAAGCGCGCCCATGGTCCAGATATTAGGACTCATGGCCGTGCTTCATAATGGAGGGCTTACGGCCCCTCGTTAAGAGGCAAAGAGGTCCCGTCCGACGTGCAGGACAAAGGACGTCCGTAAGAGGACACGGTGATATTTCCAAATAATATACCTAATAGTGTCGTTAAAGCGCCAGAATCATTTTGGACTGCTAAAACATAATATAAATATTCTGTATTGCACACCTTAAAATAAAGAAACACATAAAATACAAGTCACAAACAGTAAGTGTAGAGGTAAAACAAATGGCGGTCTTATCGCTAAAAAGCTATAGTTAGTAAAAATGATTTTATTAGTGAAAATTTTTGACAAGTGTGAAGTATAAGGTCGAGGGGTGTATTCTTTTAAACACGTTTAGAAACGATCCAACTTCAATACAACTCCAATATATTAACTACGCAATACAGCCAGTACCTAAAGCTTGATTCACACACAGCGCGGGCGCGGGTCGGGCGCGTGACCGAGCGGGCCCGCGACGCTTGTATTCAGTAGTTTTATATGACCATCATCACACACGCAGCGGGCGCGGGTCGGGCGCGGGACCGGTCGTTTGCGCCCGCGCACGCCCGCGCATGCCCGCGCTCGCTGCCACAAACAGAGCGCGGGCGCGGGCGGTCGCTTTTTTCGCCATACGTTCATTTGTAAACAAGCCCACACACAGAGCGCGTGCGCGGGTCGGGCGCGTGCGCGCGTTTCATTGAAGTTGTATTTTTTTTACAAAAAAAAATTGAAGTTGATGAAAAAATAATAGAATGTGTTCGCAAACACAATTAGGTAAGTAAAGTTTTTTGAAAAGGTGCATATTATATTTTTTATTGATAGCCGGGGTCTTAAATATTTAGAATATGCAGCTCATTTATTTTTAGCGCTTATTATTTAAGAGAAATCTGTTTTTAAGTGATCGAGTTGACATTTGTGAGGTTTAATGGCTGACAAGCTTAGTGCCTTTGTCTATGCAAAAAACGAAAAGAAAAAAATGTCAATCGTGCCCGTCTGTCACTGTCAAAATTCAAAAAGTATAAACTTCAAACTTCAATCAAGCTTCAACGCCCAACCAACGGTTTTGTTTGCTTGCATTTTGGTGTATTCAGATGGTATCTAGTGATATTCGAAATATTTTCCAATTTTTCCACGACCCACGACCCCAGCACGAACGGACTTTGGATTTTGCCGCTTTTCCCACGACCTTTGCATGATATTTGGACACGGATTGGATCTACTTACGACTACTTGGGCACTTCTGCTTGGATAACGTTTTTTTGGCTTAACGACTCTTGCCTTGGCTTTTGGACTGCTACACGAGTAAATTTGGATCACAGTATCTATACGATGGATTTAGATGATCCTGAACGCGCTCAAGCGGAAATGCAGTATTACAGAGATGCACTGCAGTGCTTTGTACCTTCTTGTAAGAAGTACAGACGAGACTTTCCAAACTCAGTATACTTGAGTATACCAAAGTCTTTACAAGCAACGTGGTGTCAAGCTTTGGATATGAATTGCCCAAAACGGAACTTATATGTATGTGAGGAACATTTCAATGTGAGTATTTTACTGTGTTTAGTATGGGTCGTTTTTAGTAGCTATGAAGAGATATCTTTTTTCTGAAATGACTCCCTTAGAAGCATTATTATTTTGGTTGTGAAAAAATGTATATACCTAATAAATATTTATATACAACTGGATTCTAATTAACACATTTATTTACATAAACAATGTTTTAAATTCATTTTAGGTTGAGGAAGACTGCTACAAAAGCAAATCTGGCAAGTTACACCTGAAAAAGACAGCAAACTTGATTTTAACCAAAACATATGATGAGAATGTAAGTTTCATCTTGGCAAAGTATTAATAACTGATATTTTTTAATATGGTCTGTATCAATATATAATCATTTATATAGGCCATTTGTCGCTTAAACAGACCGGTTATACCTATCTGGAAACGATATGGCTCTGTATATGTATCATCTTCCTAGCATTTTTCCTGACTTGCTTGGCCTCCATTGAGCGGGGTCCCCTTGGCAACTTCCCGGGAATTCATGTAGGCACAAGTTTTTAAGAAAGAGTTGCCATTGGACCTTCCAACCCAGAGAGGAAACTAGGTTTTATTGAGATTAAGTCTGGCTTCCTCACAATGTGTTTCTTCGGTCATTTCCAAAATACTCTGGCAAGCCGGATTGAAAGTCAGGTGTATTACTGCCAGGCTACCAGCTATATTAATTAATTTATTTTAACTTTATTGCAAAATATTATATAAGTATAAAGCACAAATAGTGGACTTAATGTCTAAAGGCAGTCTCTACCAGCAAGCCATTGGGATAAACAGATATGGTTGTAAGTGCAAGCATTATACAAAAACAGATAATATGTCACTTAAACAAACACTACACTAATAGTAGCTGAAACGTAACATAAACGCTAATATACTTACACAAATATATTATAATTTGATAAACTTATCGGAAGCTTTCTTTTTTAGGTGATGCTTGGGTCTGTAGAAAAACCATTTGTTATATTTATTAATCTAGATGACTATTGCCTATGTCCGACTTGCATTTCCAGAAGCTGGTAGTTTTCTCTATATAAGAGGAATTTTTGTTGTGTTTCCTTATAATATAAGTGATAGCTTAAGTTCCACATATATAAATTAATACTATGGGACAATCTTACACAAATCTACCTAGTCCCACAGTAAGCTCATTAGGGCTTCTATGGTGGGTACTGTACAAAAATTAATAGATTTTATTATACATTTTTTTTTGTATGGGGCCCATCATCCCAGCTGGCCAACCCTCCATACAAAACCGATACAATACGAGTATGTCAGTGACTCTGTTACTCACTTGTTATTTATTTATTTTTAGGAGATGCTGATTGATGATAACATTGATAACTTAAAAGATCTGCCTGCAACGTCAATGCAGTTTTTACAGCAAGGAAGCGCCCAAATTTCAAAGGTAATAAAAAAAAGTATTTCCTTTGTATTATTGAGAGTGGTATTAAGATTGTCACGGGGGACTAAAAGCAATGATTATGCTTGTTGCAACAAAAAATAAAATTTTAATAGGTTCAATTTTTCATACTATTTGATGTGTTACTCTTAAACTAGTCTGCTAAATAGCCAACTGGCAGGCGCTGCAGTTGAGCATTTAACCAATAGTGCTTTACTACATATAAGAATATAGCATTACAGCTCTTTATTTATTTATTTATTGTACATACAAGCTAACAGCTAACGACAACACACTTATATGGGACTTAATAAAATATGTAAATTATCATATTTTACAGTAACTAGTAGTTTGCAACAAACCACATGATGAAAAAAAACTAATTTAAGCTCACATTTGCCGCCAACACACTTGTATATGCGGTTTAAAATACATTTAGTTTAATGTTGATGTTATAAAAATTATATTTTTTTTTTTATTAATTAAAGATAATATAAATTATAATTTACAGTAGTAGCTATTCAGGTGACTATTGATTTTACGCTTTAAAGAAGTCAAGTTGTCTTTGGTATAAGACAAACAGGTAGCCTAGGTAGCACAGGTAGCCTACCTTGTCCTGCCTATGAAGCAGGAGGTCCCAGGTTCGAATCCTGGTCAGGGCATTTATTTGTGTACACTGAAATTTTTCTTAACTTATGGATATTTGCTATTTATTTAAGTATTTACCTATCTAGATCTATCTATTATATATATCGTCGTCTGTCGTCTAGTACTCACAATACAAGCCTTATTGAGCTTACTGTGGGACTAGATAGATTTGTGTACGAGTAAGATTGTCTGTAACATTTATTTATTTATTTAACATCCTGGACTGATTTATTATTTTGATAGGTGTTGTGAAAACACAAAACTTTTATTTTTCTGTAGTCGAAATCCTGAGAATCCTGAGATGTTTATAGACATAAACATGCTTACAGACTAAGCTTCCTGATTTTTCTGTCAGGTGCGAAACACTAGAAATCTCCACTCCTATTTTTCCGTACGATGCTTGGCGGTCAGAGGGTTAAGGCTTCATCAAACTGGTGCGTTTTGTGAGTGGGGTGCTCGCAACCCGCGCTCATCGCTCTTTCGAGGGGCAATCATTACGGTGGGGCGCTGTTTTCAAGCGCGGACCACGCGTGATCAAACTCCGCTCGCATAACGCGCCAGTTTGACGGAGCCTTAACCCTCTGACCGCCAAGCAAAAATCCTTTTCATATCAAGTGTCACTAAGGCACCCAAAACGTGATGCTTCCGAGCCTATTATCACTAACATAACGGCAACATTTGCACGCATGTATGGGAAAAAAAACATTTCAGTTATTAAATAACCCTCTATCGGGGTAATCAGTAATCAGGCCTCTTATTAACCCTTTGAACTGTTAAAATATGTTTGAGAAAATTTATTATGTTTAATTTTTCAGATTGATTCATTGACTCAGACCCAAATGCAGTGTTCAAACAAAACTGTTCTGGTGAAACCTACTGTAAAAAGTGTAGGCTGTTCGGCTAATTTCAAAGCCACATATGTAGCTGAAAAAATAATGCCAAGCCAGTCTTCATCATTTTCATCAACCACTGCAAGTTCGCCGACACCGTCCTTGTACGAACTCTCTAGTCCATCATCATCAAGCACAGCTAGACATACCATAACGGATACAAAAGATATGTCAGGACGTACACATATTTTGAAAATGATCGAGGATCACCCAAAAATGTATATTGGTGTTCCTGAACCATATTATTGGCTTATTTACTTTTTATCAAAGGAATGCAATCTGCGACTGCTGCACGTGATCATCGCGTTATTTAAGTTAAAACAAAATGACACTATCCTGAGAATGAGTCACCATTTCCAATTATGTGCAGTAACAATACAAGAGGTTTTACGAACAGCTCTGCCTAAACTGGCAACTTTCTTGCAGATGTTCATATACCTGCCAGATCCTCTGACCATAAAAAGAACTTTGCCGCCTGTTTTTAAAGTCAGGTATGCAAACATACAGTGCATCATAGACTGCTTTGAGATTCACATCGAAAAAGCTTCAAACACTATTACACAGTCAAGCTCCTGGTCGTCATACAAATCGTGCAACACTTTAAAATATTTGGTTGCATGTTGTCCAAACGGCTTTATATGTTTTATATCTAAAGGCATGGGAGGAAGGATTTCCGACCAAGCTATTACTGAACGTAGTGGCTTTTTGGAAATTCTTCCTCCAGGGGCTGTGGTTTTGGCCGACCGAGGCTTTAAAGGCATTGACACTCTCCTGGCACAACGACACGCTAAACTTTTACGGCCTCCAAGTGTTTCTTCAAAGGAAACCCCTACCAAAAAAGAAGTGATTCAAACTAAAATAATAGCAAGCTTGATGATACACGTGGAACGTGTCATAAGGAGATTGAGGGAATTCGCGTTTTTGAAGGCTCACTCTGTAATAAACCACAACCACGTTAAATATGTAGATGCAGCTGTTTTAATCGCATGTGCCCTTGTTAATCTGCAAGGTAATATTATAAAAATTGAGTAATTTTAATTTTGTTTTATTTTATATAAGCACTAAAGTAATTACCTCTTGCCCACAAGTTAAAATAAATCTATATATGAAGGTGTGACGCTCCCTCCACCGAATGATAGTAGTAGACGGAGAGCTAGCAACGTCAGATATGACACAATAATGAGAGCAACGAATCCTTCTAGTCGGTTTGCTATACTATGCTTATTTCTAGATCTGGCCATCTGGCAACTGTAAAGTGGTGGAGGTCAAAGAATGCAAACCACTTCAAGAAAACGAATCCTAGAGTTCTGGGTTTGATGCAATCTTATGAGAAATTATATAAATATATAATTACATTATATCATTGCCAAAAGTTTCTGTTGGGGGAAAGTAGTGCCAAACGCCGTATAAAGTAATTCGTAGTTCGTCGCCTACTGTTTTTGTTTCCGTAATAATACGCAATGTTTTTAGTTCTAATGCTAAAATATAGGCCCTGTCCTTTATAACTGAGACAACTTCGACAGTTTTGATCTATTTTGTTATTACTTTTATTTTGCTAGTCTGTCACTCTGACCTCCACCCATTAAAAGCTGCCAGATGCCCGGATCTAGCAATAAGGATAGTAAAGCAATCTTACCAGACGGGTTTTGTTGCTCTCATTATTGTGTCATATCTGACGATTCTGACGTGGCCAGCTCTTAGTCCATAGGTTATACATTATTGAGGTATACTCTTTTCGCCCTATTATCTACCTCCTCTAAAATTGTATTTTTAATTCAAAACAGTAAATCTGACAGCTCCTGCTATACATCGTAAACCACTTTGTATGGCAGGTGCTGTGAGATTACTGTTTTGAATTAACGGCGTCCTTGTCGTTAGGGCCCGTTTTAGGGATGTGTAATACTAGCATAAGTAATAAAGGTTAGGGAGTTGAGGGAAGGGAAAAAAGGTCCGTGGTCCAGCCCGAACCAGATCTCACCGTCTGTTACGGCTAGTTGCGAAGTACTCTTATTTTCGCCCTAACACCTAAATGTGTACAATCAACAGTGGTTTTCTTGACACTAAAAGGGCAACCCCACACTAGCGTCTTTCGAGCGTCAACGTCGCGCGAGCTTCCGCCCAGCGGCGACGCGGCGTCGATGCAACGTTTGTCGAGCGGCGACGCGACGTCTGCGTGGCGTCAACCCAACGTCTTTATATTTCTTATATAAAGCATAAAATGAAAAAAAAAATTATAAAATCAATCCACATGCGGTTGAAATAAAAACAAATTTGAACTAGAAATAGGAAAAGTCGCATGAAATGTCGACGTCGCGCCATCGCCGCGTCGCCGCTGGGCATGCGCTTGCGCGACGTCTGCGCTCGAAAGACGCTAGTGTGGAGTGGCCCTAACTCGCCCACTTACGCACTTACAAAAACCACTTATGCCGGACGCGTACCGCGAAATTCGAAAATTAACAATTCGTTGTTCCCGTCTCTATCGCTCTTGCATATTCGAAAGAGAGTAATGCAAATAGACGATTCGAACGAAGTGGTTCGCGGTTATAGGCCTGAGCCGGAGCGCCCGTTGCCCCGGAGCGCCCCTGTTGCCCTGGCGCCCCTGGGCCGCACTGCCTCTAGGTATATTGCGCCATAGATTGGCCTAATGTGTTGATCAGGCATTAAATGTTTTAATTATAAATTCCTTAATTTATATTCAAACTAAAATAAAAAAGGAATTTCAAACTTATTTATTTTATTGATAATGATAAGTATGATTACACAGTACAGGCCAGACAGTAACTTAAGATAGTGCATTACGTAATATTTTAGGGTAGATAGTGTCTTTCCAAAATTGTTCTGCTTTTTGAAGTAAATTATTAGCATAAACCACATCAAATTTAATCCACATAATTTTTATTTCCTTATTTTTTTCAAAATCTGGATCTACAATGCAAAACGCACATTTTTTGTGTCCTGTAGCCAACATTTGCAGTTGACATTGAGCCAAATACTTTTCTTTTATTATGTTATTGTTGCTGATATAGTTTTTTGTTGTTTTTGCCGTACTAGGGCACTTTACCTCTATAATAAAATGATTAGTTGCACCATCAGGTGAAGCTCCACAAAATAAGTTAATCATATTAAATCCACATTCTTCAATTATAACTCCTAACTTTTTTTCAATTTCTTGTACTACTGGTTTTTCCAGTACCTTACCCCTTCTCATTGCCTGTGTGTCATATACATACGTCGTTATCGCGGGAGCAAAAACGATTTGACAGTAGTCAAAGATTATGACAAATAAGAAATAACAGAAATGACAGTAGTTTCAACGCGTTTGTACCTACAAGTTCAAAATTTATCGATGTTTTTCTAATATCTAAAGTTCGTAATCGACTTGATTATAGTACATACTAAAAGGATTAGCCACGCAATCCTAACGACAACCTCTTCAGTCACCTGTTATTCAAAACAATTTTCATTCATGATCGATTTGTCTGGACTTGTAAATAAAGGATTACTTTAGACACACGAGGAGTATTTTTTTCTCAAAAATCAACGTTAGGTACTCGTAATTTTCATAAAAAATTAATCTTCTGTTAAACGAAATTTCTACTCAAAAAGACCCACTTTAACGAACGTCGGAAAGGAGCAAGTCGAGTTTGATTAATCATTTCTAGCAAAAACATTGTGCTAGATATGAAGAACTTCTTAGAGGCTAAGACGCGTAGGCATAATATTCTGTTTATAATAAACGGACATTCTGTTATACATATTCTTCAACACATTTGTATTTGCTCCCGCGATAACGATGTATGTCATATATCTTGTACCCTCCAAGAATTTGCTCAACCAGTGAGCCATCTGGAGTGCCACAATGACAAGCTTCATATACTTTGGAGGCTGTTATTCTGCCCTGTCTTATGCTATGCCATAGCTTGGACTCTGCCTGCTTTTTGGTGCTTTTTTCGATGTCATCTCGCACACTTTGAGTCAGATAATTAGACATTTTGTTATGGAAATTATCATAACTGTAAATATCAGTTTTTGTTGTAAACTCTAATATTAAATCAAATATGCAATATTTTGATAACCCAGGGTTATGTTCCGGTAACATTGTAAGGATTAGAGAGTCTGAGTGTTCCATTTTTCTTTTCTTGCATTCTTCATAGAACGCTTTAAGTCTCTCAGGATCTCTTGGTCCAACTTCAATTCCTCTTTTTTTTGATGGAAACATATCTTTCGCAAACACTGGTTGTGTGCCTTCACTGGCTAATCGTGGTTTAGCCCAATAACACTGTACTGAAGTAGGTGCTGGTTCCATTGCTCTATTAAGTAACCAATACAGTACTGCCAATTGGTGTTTACATCCACCTAAAAATAAGAACAAATTAGCATTCTCACAACTTTCACAATCACATATATGTAGTGTAAGTGTTATCAAAGTATTTACCAGCCGAAGCAGGACAATTAGTACTGTCACATGTTGTATCAATTATATCATTGCTTTTTTCATCTATTTCAATAGTCACAACATAATATTTGTTTCTTAATCTTTGCTCTGGAACAACTTTGGCCCGGAGAACACATTCAGTGTTTCCCCTTTTAATATCCACATATCCTACAGCATTTTCAACGTAACCCTCTCTTGATGCCCTAAAACAAGATGATAAAACAAATTAACTCCTGTGTTTATACATAGTACGTAAGGTAGGTAAGTACACAATTATCAAAATATAAATATAATTCACTGGTACGTACAGGAGTGTTTTTACACCTCTAATTTCACGAGCGTTATGCTTATCGCTGGTATGAAAATAATCTAGAATCATAATCATGTCCATGTGTGGCAAGTTTGTAGAATCCGCACGCACGAAGTCGCTCATTTTGTGATAAAAGCTCGCTGGGGTCTTCGTGAAATCGTTGTCCGAGAAGCAGCGCCAAAGTAGTCGTAAGTAGATCCAATCGTTGTCCAAATATCATGCAAAGGTCGTGGGGAAAGCGGCAAAATCCAAAGTCCGAAGTTCGTGCTGATGTCGTGGGTCGTGGAAAATATTTCAAAGATCACTGAATACACCAAAATACAAGCAAACAAAACCGCTGAACGTTGATGCTTGGTTGAAGGATTTTTGACACTTTTGACAGAGTGACAGGTGCGTTGACATTGTTCTTTTTTCGTATTTTGTATAGACGAATTTGCAAAGGCACTAAGCTTGTCAGCCATTAAACCTCACAAATGTCAACTCGATCACTTAAAAAAAGATTTCTCTTAAATAATAAGCGCTAAAAATAAATGAGCTGCATATTCTAAATATTTAAGACCCCGGCTATCAATAAAAAATATAATATGCACCTTTTCAAAAAACTTTACTTACCTAATTGTTTGTGGGTGTAAAAACCGATCTTCATATGTAGAAACACAGTTCTTCACAAAATCGATGGTAGTCTCCAAATTTTAAACCTTTTTTATTGATTTCGTGAAACCATACTTTCTTTTTTTTTCGAATTCTGTTTCTCAAAATAAGTAGACATAATAATTCCTCGCCTGTGTCCGTATCCTCCGACATCTTAGTACAGACTGCCTTGGAGCCGCCGCCGAGCATACACACTGCGGCGCGCGCCCGCGCCCGACCCGACCCGCGCTCTGTGTGAAGCCAATAGACCCGTCGCGTGCCGCTCGGTCACGCGCCCGACCCGCGCCCGCGCTGTGTGTGAATCAAGCTTAAACGTCTGAATCAGAAATATCAGAATTTGCTTGAAAGTTATTCCGATGCAACTCCATTAGGTATTTGTTGTGTGTTGGAGTTATGTATGAGATAGTGTTTTCAATGTATTTTGTATATAATACAGCACCGAGTGTAATGAAATGTCGTAGCGTCACAAACATCAACAGGACAACGAGGTAAATGTGGTTTTAAGTGTATGCGTAATATATGTTCCAAATTTAATGGGCACAAATCGGCACAGTAATGCCTAATACTGATGTAGAAAACTCTACAGCTGGTTTAATTACTAAGCTTAAACGGAAATCGATAAAAAATATCAGTGTCACAAAACGGCAAAGCATCCTGTCTATAACATCGGTCTCAGAAAAGCGCCACAAGCTCCTTAAAGACAAAACAAGGGCCATTAGCTTTCGATTCCCACTCGATAGCCGAGGACAAAGGGTCCTAATGCAACCAAGTGCAAGGAGATAGATTACACATACATATACCACCCACCTTTAGATACATCACCATAAGAGATTTAGGTTAAAATAAAACACCGTGTTGTTAAACGTCGAAACGGTTCTAAATAAAGTCTCATCGGAACCGAATTTGCTGCCAAACCTGCCATTTTTATTACTACATCGGTGGCAAACAATTATACGACCCGACTTATTATCAGACGGTTTAGGGGTGACACATGCATGTTGCCAGCGTTTTAAAATCTATACCTACAGCTCTTTTTCGGCTTAAGAAAATAAAACACGAGTCCTCCGTTTTTCATGTGTTTTGGTTTGTTGTTAATGAAGTGTCCAAAATATTTCGTTCATGTAGTGTGAACGCAGTAAAAGATCCATCCAAGTCCAACATTATGTTTTGTTAGTACAGACCTAGTCGTAGATGCGGTACAATTCCTATATATCAACCGCATCACGTTCACCCGTCGTTCGGCATCGCCTGAAACCGGCTCACGTCCTGAGGCTCCGTAATAAAAGCCGGCGGAATACAACACGTAATCTAGAAATCCTGACAACTACGTACGCCAGCGTAAACTAACACTGCACGTAATTCGAACATCAGTCGTATAAAAACTTACTTAAATCGGGGAATAAATAGATACACAAACATAGGAGTGTTTAAACCTGAATTTTCCTATATACGGGCGCACAACTCGATAGTCTTATAGTACCTTCTGGTTCTCATATCCTATACTTACAATAAGGTTTAGGAACCTGTGATGTACGTAGATATTTCATAATACGAATACCTAGACTAAAGACTCATGAACAACAACATATAACAAATACATATAAGTATACGATATAAATGTACCTGTGACGTAAAAATATAAGTCGGAGAAAATATGCCTTCATTTCCACTCAAGGACTCCTCGGCGATATGATTAAATAAGGCACTATATAATTGGATTTTATCGACATCCCGCCATACGCTCTGACGTTTTTCTTAATTCGAATCGAGTAGAGATATTTTGAGACCACGTGACCAACCAACCATTGAAAACTGTCAAGGAATACAAATTAAAGAACAACAAATAGTAACTAGGTAAATGCGCAGAAAGAAGCAGATATCTAAACACTATACATATGGTGATATTGACATAGGTATGACAAATCCATACACAATGGACAAACAAATCTGAAAACTTGTATATAGTTAGTTCTAAAGTAAAAGTTAGTATTGCGGTCCAGCGAGGAAATGCTGCCAGCATCCTCGGTAACATGCCACAGGGGCCAAAATTAGAAATAAGTTTTAAGTCAGTAAATTTTTTAAGTCAGTTGGACCAATTATAATCTGTGTGTTTTAAGGTATGAACAAAATATACAACGGAAATGTTGGGTTTATGTTATGTTATTTTCACTTTTGTTAGCCATTAATGAAAGGAATACAACACGAATGTTGAAAGGTGAACTTCGTGCGGCACTGAACCGTGTGTAGATGTAGAATCGCACACGCATTGACTGCGGGCTTTTTACAATAAAAAAATCTATTAAAATCACAATACAATAAGATAAGATATTAGATATCTTTGAAATTAGTGAAATTAAACAACAACGTGTGTATTGTGTGTTTATAATTCCTTCAGAGATTTTATTAGTCACATTGAAACGTGGATTCACATAAACAAAGGTAGAAAATGCTCACAAAACTAATGCCCAAGTTCGAGACATTTTGTATATCGTTCAGCAAACTAGCACCGCGCAGCAACAATAACAATATGCATTGCACGGACGATTGCAATGCAGGGTGCCGTTGTATATTCTCAATTTGAGAAAGATAAACAAAGTTAGTTGCATTTGTGTTTCTGCTATTTAAGTGAAGAGGCAACATAACAATACTATTTCAGACCAGATATATAACATAAAGTATAGTTCACATAGAAATGGTACGCAATCAAATACGTAGCATTTTCAACTAAATTAAGACAATGTATTTTAAGTGATAAAAATTATAAATTAATAGTATTTAATGAAATTTTACACATTTATTATTGTTACAAGCGAATTTACGGACTTTTTTCTTGATGGATGTCATCATCTTTTGAACAAGACTTATTTCAACTTTTTTGGCCTGTTGTTTGAACGCAGAGAATTGATGTCCTATACCGTTTTGCCAGTTTTGCTTCATATAGCTTTCATTATTACCCAGTAGTTTTCAATTGGACGAAACTGAGGACATTTTGGAGGATTCATATCACGGGGTATAAAATCGATGTTATTTGAAGCATACTACTCCAAAACCCTTTTCGAGTAGTAGCAGCTAGCCAAATCCCGCCATAATTTTACCAGGCCATAGTGCTTTTTAATAAAAGGCAAAAGTCGCTTTTGTAAGTACTCTTTCATGTAAACCTCGGACGTCATTGTTGATGATGTAATGAAAGTGTTGGTCTTAAGACCGCAACTGCAGATACTTGCTGTATCACATATTTCTTGGCATTTTTTTCAAGTTTTACAAACTTATATTTTTCCTCAACATTCCCTCTATCTTTGGTAATATAAAACTTGGTACTCGGTAGTTGATTAAAATATAGCTTGAAGTAAGTTTCATCATCCTTAAAAGGCAGCCCTTGAATTTTGTCAAAATTCGGTCGTATAAGAGTCGAGCACGTGTTTTTGCTGTTTATCTCAGTTTCACGGTTCGGTTTGGCTGTTATATGCCTTTATATCTCTTACCCAGCTCGAAGGCGTACAAGTCTTACAGTACTGCGAATTTTTTTTAATATGCCAGATAGTTCATAATCCGATATACCTGGATTTTGTTTAATAGCCCTTAACACTTTTTTACCAAGTTCTTGTCCTTAGTGCCAGACCTTTGGTTGAGTTGGGGCTTTCTATCGAAAGACAGAAAACCCTGGTATTTTTATAAGACCCTACATACCGTGGTTTTCGGTAAATTTAGCGATTTAGCGATATTCGATCCGGACGAAGAGGGATTTTCTAAGTATTTATTCACTATCAATTTTCGTCTTTCAACTTCCATCGTCCAAAATTTCGAAATTCATAGACCTATCCGAATCAAACTTTTGGCGCTAAACCTTCAACATATTGAATTTGAATTGCGATCGTCATTTTTTTATTTTTGACATCAAATATTTTTTTAACTTGCGACAACTGCGTGCCATTTCTATATGAACTATACTTTATACAAAGTATTTCATTTTCACATACATATATTTCACGAACAAACGGCTTTCATGAAAAATAACTGAATTTTTATAATAACATTTGCTGAAAGGTTGAGCGGCGCCTTTATTATAAATTTTAAAGCAGTTTTTAATCACCAAGACAAATCCCATCAGACTATACCTACGCACGACCTACGTATAATGAATACATATCATTGATATAAAATGTGTGATATACTCGGTTAAACGTTTAAGCTCGCTAACTCGTTACTCGCTAATGGGTGTTTTTATCGCGTCTCGCCCGCTCGGATCAGCGTTTGTTCTGGCGTTCCAACCTAAAACAGCTTAACGTACAATTACCCAAGATATGCTATAGAAAACTCGCATGTATGTTACTACTACAGTCTAGTTTGTAGGTACTACAGATATTGCTCGGGTCCTCCCCCTGCTAAAAATGACTGCAGCCCGGCAATTAAAGCTGTACGAGGCGTAAGCTTAGCGATTGATAGAAGCGTATGGTGGAACCTGGTCTTCAACGGAAAGACATGATGTCACGATCCTCAGCTCTGGGAACGACTGATGATAATTATGACAGTCTTTATAGCGAATAACTTGAAAAGCATCAAAAAGTCATCGTATACTATCCTTATATAATAGAGCGCACTAAAATAGCACTCACTTATATTTCACTTTCAAAAATATGCGATTCTAATTTGGTGTATATAGTCAAAATTCTAATATTTTGATACTGCGAAACCATAATATAACCAGGTGCTAATTAGCAGCTTCAATGGTTGATAGGCCTTTCGTATTCCCAGTCGGATAGCAGGGAGAGCTCCTGATAAATTCTCGCCGATCAATTACGTTATGTCACCTTTTGGATTAGGGAGAGCTCGGGAATTCCATACACATCATTAACGTCCGTTAGATAACTCAGGTGTGAGCGGCACGTGATTCGTACGTTTGAATGATTTTAATTTTTAACGGTTGATTATTTGATTTAATTATACCGTGTAAGAAGACGTGTGCGTAGTAGCATCAGAGCGCCAGTAACATCATAGACACGCGCTTGATGAAAAAAAAATTTTTTTTTTATACCACGACGGTGGCAAACAAGCATACGGCCCGCCTGATGGTAAGCAGTTACCGTAGCCTATGGACGCCTGCAACCCCAGAGGATTCACATACGCGTTGCCTACCCTTTAGGAACCTATACACTCCTTTTTTGAAGAACCTCATACTGTAGCCCACTGGGAAAACCTCGGCAGGGAGTTTATTCCACAGCCGCAGTGTTCGTAGGAGGAAATTCCTCTTAAACCGTACTGTGCGCGACCCATTGCGCTCCAGGGTGTGTGTAATTGAGAGATAAAGTAGCAGAAAGAAGGCGAAATCCCGTTAACCCTTTCGACTATTATATGCCTCGTCAAAATTACGTTAGTTTAATGTGGTGCTTTAACGCCTCGCAACGTAACGACGAAGTAAGGACGAGCTACAACGACCTTACTGCTACAAACGACGTAGGTACGGTACGCGTAGCGGTCGGGTCGTCGGTGCCACGTGAGCGCTAACGAAAAGACTATTATTAATTGCCTCTAATAGGTATGTGCGAAGTGCGTGGTGCAGAAACTGAAAGCGATAATCAGATATCTGTGTATCAGTGGCGATGTGTCAATAGAACACGATTCCCTCATTTTAAGGCTCCTGAGCAGTTTTCCTACAGCTCATGAAGTAATTTGAAGCCAAATTAAGCACCGGCTTACCTAAGAAAATGTTTGATCCACCGCCACTGCTGTGTATTGTCAAATACCATATGTGTCACATAGACAGCTGTTGTGACAGCCAATAGATTTTCAAGAAATACTTTCGTGCCACCTAAATAATTAAATCCCACTTCTCTTCTTCTTCGTAAGCGTATAGTCCACTGTTGACCCTGTATAGCTCGGTTTGCTGTTTCTCTAAAATAACGATTAAATTCTCAAAGAATTTTCTGAAAGAATTAAACACCATTGTAGAAAGTAAACAGCTTGTAAAAGAAATAACTCCCAACCTTACATTTATTCATGTTATTCATGAATCTTGAAGCAAATCAAATTATTTTGTTCAATATTTTTTTGATTTGCAATTTTTAAGTAAACACTACTATATATAAACGGAAAATAGATGTCATATACTTCAGAAAACTGTAAATAGATGTCATATACTTCAAAAAAAGTGTCCGAGGCCAGATCAGAATCTGGAAACACCGGAGGGTTTGGTCACTTTTTCTGAAGTATATGACATCTATTTTCATGGTTATTCATGTTACTCGCGAACTTTACCTCTCCATGTCACTTGTCACTCACCATGTCACTTTTATATTGTAATTTAGTTCACGCATGTAAAATACGAGCACAGAATATTGTTTCTCACCAGACTAAACGTGGCTAGTTTTTATTAATTAATAAAGCCCGCCAGCTTCAACATGTCATGCTCGCTTAAAAGGCTCTGCTTATGGTGGCGTTGTTGATCGGGTCGCCACTTTCCCGAAGAAAGGTTGAGGGAGGCGATGGCTGAGATATGCGTCATACTCGTGAATGGGTGCTGTTTGTGGAGACCGGTCTGTTTAGGCTAACTGGGGCCACACAATTACGTAACTTTTTATTAATCATATTTAATTTTAGTTTAATTGGCTTGAGACACAACATTCGGTGCTTGATTATCCATATTTTTTTATTATATAGAATATATAGATCAAGACACTTGGAGACCTTATACATCTCTAAGGATAATTGGAAATAGTATGTTTATTGTATACTAGAATCACTTACTTTTTTTTTATTTAAATTCAAAATTTGTTTCTAACTGTTGATGATGGATTATTATAATTTGGAAATTTATGTAGAAGACACAGTTCAGGTAAGAAAGTATATCAAACTTGTATGTAATTCATTTAGTCAGATTTGGACTCATCTTTTTTCTTTGGTATTTTTCTTCCTATTGTTGGTTAATCTAACTTGGTTTGATATGTTTTCTTATAACAACACACTTATATGTATTGTTTAGTTTTGATGTACTGTTGTTTTGAAAAAATAAGTCCCGCCGAGTTTCTTGCCGGACATCATTCTTCTCGGGTCAGAGGTGTAGGGTTAGAACCGGTGTACTTGGATTTTTTTTCTCTCTTTTACTTTGACGTGTAAAAGTGCCCTTGTGGCTTACTTACTGAATAAATATTTGAGTTTGAGTTATAATCGACCGATCAATCCTGGATGATGGAGGAGTCTGCAAAGACGTGCCGCTCATTACCGTCCATCAGTCATTACCCGGCGTCATTACCCTATTACTACTTGAGGAGTTATTTTAAATGGTTTATGGTGTAGAGACGCCCGGCCGAAAGCATGCAAGCTCTCGATCGCTGTTTTCGCTAATACTTTAAATGATAATCTGGAATATGAAAGCTTAAAGCCGAAACTTTGCCACGTTTTTTTCGGATTTGTATATCTAATTTTCAGTTTATGGCGACAATTTCGTATCGTCAATATATTTTTCCAAATCAGACTGCAGACACCTTAATAATAGATATTACCAGTAATCTGTCGAACCGTATCAATTAAGTATTAAACAATATCTTGGTTTAAGAAGGTAAACGAAAATAGTGGTTCTTTTTTGTTTACCTTTGGTTCAATTCACGATAAACAAAACCAACTATATACAAAAACGTCAAATCTCATACACTAACATTATTTATTCACCTGTTCAAATCGTTTCTTAAGCAAAACGTTGCTCTCAATCAATAATTATTTTATCGTTAACTAGCTTTCCGCCCGCGACTTCGTCCGCGTATAATACGGTTTTTATAAAGTGTCTGGCTCCCAATAGCCTGTTCTTAAAAGGTTATTTGTTTGTTTAACAACTATCATTTGTCATCCCTGGGTCTCAAACTTTTTGTCGATTAAAACACTACACCAGTGGTGGGCAAAGTACGGCCCGCGGGCCAACTCCGGCCCGCGAAACCATTTTATCCGGCCCGCCGCGGATACATTGAAATAATTTGTATATGGCCCGCGATGATTATATTTTGAGGATTCACCCGTTATGAAGTAAAATATTTGAATACATATAGATAGATAGATAGATGAATAAGTATAAGAATCAGTTTACCCGCGTTCATGTATGTAGGTATTGTGTCGAGGGCGGATCGCGAGGAGCGGAGAGGGTAACGCAGTGAGAGGCACCAGTGAGTGAGAACAAACTGAAACATTTCAGTCAGCAGTTGCAGAAACTTCACGCACAAATTGAAACTAGGTTTCAAGATTTTAAGAACATACAGTCATCGCTACTTGTTTTTTCGATGCCGTTTAACGTAGATCCCGAGAACGTCTCTGCACCCATTTAAAACAACTGTTCTTAAATACAACTAAGCTAGATTTTTATAGGACACTGCCGAAAGCTCAATACCCAAAGATGATTGCTCACGCCCAGAAAATTATGGCTATGTTTGGGTCATCGTATGTGTGCGAACAGACATTTTCCACCATGAAAATGCGAAAAAACTCAATCAGAAATCGACTTACTGATGAACACCTTTTCTCATTCCTGAAAATTACTTCGTCGCAATTTGAACCTGCATTCAACGATATAATGGCAAAACAAAAACAATTTCACACGTCTCACACACTTATTTTTATTTATTTGAAGGCCCGGGGGCCTTCAAATAAATAAAAGTCAAAATTTCCGGAAATGTATAATTTTGATTCTTACATGTGATTCATTTGAAAAAAATATATACTTAATTATTTTTTTCGCTGTAAAAAAAAGCTTGAGAAGTTTCAAGAGGAAGGCGGGAATTGCACCATGATTGCACTTTTATATAAAACCGTAAAATTTTTAAATTTCCAGTTTTGCTGCTATTCTGGCCCTCCTCCGAAATTTCTCAAGCTGTCTGGCCCGCCATGAAAAAAGTTTGCCCACCACTGCACTACACATAGACATAAAAAAAAAAGTTTGATGTACTTACAAAAAAGTTTTATGCATCTAATAAACAAATGTACCCTATTATCCTTAAATGTGGGCATAAAACCATTTTCTTTAATCTGCTTCGCCCCAAATGAGGTCATTTGAAAGCAGTTGTTATACTTTCTAATGCGATCCATAAAGTGAGTATGGCAGGGTGTAAATCCATAATAAGACTGTACAAAGGCTCTGGAAGTGGTTAGAAATTTGGAAGATGGACCTTACCGTCACAACAGCACATACCAGATGCTTCATTTCTCCATTTTAGGGCATCGCAATGTTTACAAAATACACTGATTTTTCCTATAGCCACCATGGCATCGGCTTCGTAATCTATATCAGCCTCGTAACTCATCCCATAATTTTTTTTTACCAACCATTTTCGCATTGTTCGCTGTACTCGTATGGCCGGATTTTTAGCTTCATATCTTACCACAGCAGATCTATGCACTTCAGGGTATTTTTTTGGTAATTGGACCATGAGGAACGACGAAGTTCTGGGTGATTTTGGGCATATCTTTCTGCAGCGCTTTTCATTTGCTTTTTTCTTATTGCTCCTGTTAATCTAATCCCATCAAAAACATAAATGTGAAAGGCTGCCAAGTTCGATACTATGGGAATGCTTCGCCTATAAAAGAAGTGAGATCTGAATAAGTACCAAGTTCCATAAAAATACCTCAAATCAAAAATAGTTATAGGAATGCACACTTGATTTCCAGCAGTTTTTAAGGTACATTTTGAATAAGTATCACGTTACATAGAAATACCTAAAATTATAATAGTCAGAGAAACGCACACCGGTTTTTTTAGCAGTTTCCTGATAACATTTATTATTTTCAGTACTTTTTAATGATGTTACTTGGCAAGTTTTCACACACCACACACCTTTTCAATGCAATGAATCGACACCTTTGGACTGCAATGTGTCAAGTATATAAATTTTTATTAAAACTTGCCAAGTAACATCATTAAAAAGTACTGAAAATAATAAATGTTATCAGGAAACTGCTAAAAAAACCGGTGTGCGTTTCTCTGACTATTATAATTTTAGGTATTTCTATGTAACGTGATACTTATTCAAAATGTACCTTAAAAACTGCTGGAAATCAAGTGTGCATTCCTATAACTATTTATGATTTGAGGTATTTTTATGGAACTTGGTACTTATTCAGATCTCACTTCTTTTATAGGCGAAGCATTCCCATAGTATCGAACTTGGCAGCCTTTCACATTTATGTTTTTGATGGGATTTCATTTATTTTTGTTAGGTGTAGGTTCTTTATTTTTTTTTATCACTTTTGCTTTAGGAAATGTCTCATTCCACTTAGGTATGTACTTTATACTATAACCCTTTATACTAAGCGTCTAATTCTATTTTACTATTTATTTATAGGTGATTTTTACAAATAAACTGGCTCCCTACACCTATAAAATGTACCTACTTACATATAATTACATACATCAATAACGTACTTTATTCTGTTTGTAAGTACGCTACCTACATAGATAATTAATACCTTGGTAATACCTACCTACCAGTAGGTATTATAATTGGTGGCCTATTATGTAGCCCTAGAAGTGCACCATCCCATCTCATCCCGTGGCGTATCGGAGGGTGAGATGGGCAGTAGTATATATAATTCCATCTTAGAGTATATATGATTTCCATGTTCTTGAATCTGCGATTTTATTAGTTGTAAAATTAGAAATTATTTAGACTATGCGAGAAAAAATAGTCTTTTCATTTTTGTTTGACTGATTTAGCGCACCTAGTTGTACCTAGTGACCTGCTTTGCACTTCGTAAATCGTGGGTTCGGTTCCCGCAACAGACACACACAGAGTGGTGAACAATTTTATTGTTCTTGTCTTTAAGACAAACATGTATTGTCTTAAATTGGTATGTACCTAAATTTAAATAAGTCTTATCTCATTTCCACTCCATACCTACTTATAGTAGAACAAAATTACACATTCGTTGTTTTCGAAACTGACTCACACTTGGCCATTTTCAGATTTTTATTTTATTTCGACCTAAAGAAAAACCTTCGAGCCAAATTTCAGGTCGGTACGACCATTGGAAGATAGACCCATTTAGTTCATTATGACTTCATAGTAGAACAAAGTTACACCTTCGCTATTTTTAAAACTGACTCACACTTGGCCGTTTTCAGATTTTCCCCTTTACTTTGACCTTAAGACCTATCTCCATGCCAAATTTCAAGTCAGTACGACCATTGGAAGTGGTCTAGGTTTTTGATGAGTCAGTGAGTCAGTGAGTGAGTGTATAGTAAAAATAGCGATTTTCTGACGTCAATATCTCAAGAACTGCTATAGGTAGAATAATGAAATTTTGTATTCTAGACAATTAAGGGGATGTCAACAGACACTCGAAATTTCATATGCGTAGATAAAATATGTTTTGAGTTATAGGGTGGTCGAAATTGGCTCGAAATGGTTCGTGTAATATAACCCACGGCCGGTGTGTCGCTTTTTTTTGCTCGAACTTGGCGGACACACTGCCGTGTGTCTAGATCTAATTCGTCATTTTCTCGCTTGGTGTAAGTTCTGTGAGTTTAAAGTCGCAGCAGATGTTTGTGAGTTCTGTTTACTATCATTCGTATGAGATACATCAGAAATTGTATAGGTCCCAGAGTTGCAAGTGTTTGTGGGGGTTGGTAAAGAAATAATACCTACTGGTATTTGCATTCATTACTTTGTCTACAATGTTTTTTTTTTTTGAGATGCAATCATTTATTGACCAAATGGTAAACATACAGACAAATAAAACATATTTCGGTGGAACTAAGCAATAAATATAAAATGTCAGTCGGAGTGTGGAAGCGCAGCACCATCATCGAAGCCAAAGAGTTTTGCTACTGGCTTCCATTTATGGCGGGTACCTCGGATGCACATGCTCGTCGCTCTAATTATAGAGGTAGTTATACGGGCCCTGAGCCAGCCTAAAACACTGGACAGGGATCTATTCCAGCGAGATGCCAGTGCTTCCCCGAGGTGTTTTACGAAGGTGGCCAGTTGTGGGGCAAAAACTCCATCCACAGAGGTGACGAGGGGTGTAAAGGTGGCATGACGTGACTCGCAGGCATTCGAGTATTTTTTTTGTTTTTCTGATTCAGCAGATTTCAAGACAGAAATAACAGGGCGTGATATGTAAGAGGGAGCGTCGGTGTCAACAACACGGATATCGAATAACGCCTCCCTCTGTGCAACCCACACGCCTCGACATGCTAAATCTCCTCGTAGACCAGTGTCACCTTCAGTGATTATGGGTTCCTTGACAACATTTCCCCATGCATGTTGACATAGTTCGCAGAAGAGATCCCTTAATTCATTGTGTCGTCTCGTGATGAGACCGCCGGTTTTACAACACAGGGCATGATCGATGTTGAAATCGTTATTACCGCATCCAACACAAGATTTTGGCATTGAGATCGGTGTTCGATGGTAACGTATTGAAAGGGCATCTCGGAATTCATGTGGAGAAAGGTCAAAATGGTCTTTGCTTGTAGGTATAACGGATAGCCAACTGGAGGATTTTGTTTTCATTTTGGTTGCAATTGACCTTTCTATGGCTCTTTTTTTGATGGGTGGGAGATTGGTTAAAATCGAGTCTAAAAAATTATCGTCGTGAGCTTCTTTTAGTTTGTGGCATTCTTTACGTGCATCCATGAGGGATTTATGATGTTTTGCAAGTTCCATATGGCTCATTTCAATAAGGGACGATGAAAGAACTGAGCAGCCTTTTTTAGACATATCATAGTATAAGTTTGAGGTGGTAGCACCATTAGATATTGCTAAACCACCTTTATGAATAGGTAGTGAAAATAAGTCGGCTTCTAATGATGACACGTCACCTCCAAATAGGATCGGCAAAAAGGTTGTGCGTAAGGTATTTGTTAAAGGATCAAAGTATTCTGCGGCATCCTTAAGAACTCTTGACAAAAAGGTCCATTGAAATTGTGCAGCTTTGGTGAGAGCAGTGTAGGCAGCTTGTGGTGAGTCTTTACACATGAGTGATAACTTTTCTACAGTGGAAACCCAACGATTTATGTTATTTTTTACATATTCTTCTTTCCCTTCTCCGATGTAACTTCCAAGATATCGAGATCCAGTTACAATTGAAACATTAGTGTTTTTGAATATATGAGTTGCTTCTTGTTTGTCAGACTCTGATACTATTAAAAATGATTTTTTGCCTTGGGGGAAATATCCGTAGGCAGGCCCTATGCTACTTATCTTTTTCCACCATTTGAATAGGTTATTAATGTTACCTTGGGCAGAAGAGTCATCAGCATACCAACATTGAGTGGTGCTTTGGTCATCTTTGAGTTTATTTATTAGGGCTAAAGTAGCAAGGGCATAAAGTGGCATAGCTAACGGATCTCCTTGGGTGACACCTTCTTTGCTGTAAATTCTCATATCCGAATTGCGAATGACTAGCTCTGCGTGACCATTATATGTATTGTAAAGAAAGCGAGCACAATGTGGCCAGTATATTCGTGCTTGCCAAAGGGCTAGTTGCCTGTTGACAGCATTAAAAGCATTGTTTGCGTCAACAAGAAGTAATCCCCAGTGTGAGCTGGGTTGGCATTCTTTTTCGAATAGATCATTCATTGCGTGTATTGCACCTTCGATGCCACTGCTTAATCCACTGCAAAGTTGCAAATTTGTGCAAGCTTCGGTAACCTCGGAACCAGTGGCTTGAATCATACATTTTGATAAAATTCTCCGAAGGCATTCACCAATACCGATTGGTCTCACTCCTGGGCATTTGTCCAGGGCTACAAGGCGACATGACATGAGTGCTTGTATGTCGGTCCAAGGAACATATTCATTATTTAGTTTCATAGTTAGATGAGCAATAGCAGTCCTAAGGTGTAAGCTTGCTTCGCCAAAACGTAATAAGTAATCTTTCCAGTTTTCAGATCTGGTGCCTGTTGGCCCACCTCCGCCGTGTAATTTCCTGGCGACTGATTCGACATGGTCACAGGTTATGTCAACATCGAGTAGTGGAGGTATTTCAGAAAGGTTTTCCGGTAGTGTGAATAAGGATGGGTCTGGGGTAGTTGCGGGAGGATGTTTTTCTTCTAAGACATCTCCGACGGTTTTTCCCAATGTATCAACTTCATCATTAGTGTTAAGAATTTTGCATGTGTCTTTTGTTAGAAGCCAATTTAGGGCTTCGCGAATTTTGCCTTGCAAAATTAAGCGTGTGAAAATTTTGGTTACGTTGTCAATGTTGGAGTTTTTACGATTATAAGCATTGCTTAGAGAGATGTCTGCCTTCGTAGATTCAGTTATCAGGATTTCATATTGTTCTTCAGCCCATAATTTTAGGCGGCGATCGAGTAACCTGGTTATGTCTCTTGCTTTTTTTATGTTCTTGTCTCTTTGTAACATTACGGCGATAAAGATTAAAACGCGTTCTGAGGGATAATCCAATTTGACAAGAAGTTCAATTTCATCGGCTAATGTATGTATAAATTTTCTACTAACGGTGTTAGAAGGAAGATCGTATAGTTTACCGTGAAGATTACATATTTTGTCCCAACGTTTTTGCCAAGCTCCTGTCTTTGATCCGATATTGTTAAGAAAGGGCGAACCAAAGGCGTCTTCTAGGGGCGATGTGTACGTGTGCCCAACTCCGTCAGATATTCGTTGTGTGCTTGATTGAATATCATGGGCGGCACGTATATGACGTTGTAAACCATTACGTTTGAAAGATCTGGAGCAATGTGGGCACTGCACGGTGCTCGAAAGATTTTCATGTCGACTTGTCAAAACAATATTTTCAGAACTTGCGGAAGCCATTATAAGGCTTTAGTTTTTCATGGTGATTTATTGAAATATATATGTTAATGATTGCACTGATTACTAAACACTGATAATTTTGATAATAAGAGCAAAATAATAGTATACTTGAAAAAATCTGATTTGGTAAACAAGATTTGAAGTGTTGACTCGTCGCTAGGCAACCCAAATTTGTCTACAATGTAATTCGGCGTTATGTATGCTTGCAATAAGATATTGGGATCAATGTACGTCGGTGACAAATTATCACTTTTTTCAGTATATGATACAAATACGTCAAAATTTCCGCTTGACAAATCATCTGAGAAACGTAGCTTACCGACTGGGTTACCTTCCTGACCAGAGCTTACATAAAGTTCACCATTCCTATATACTTCGAAAACGTAATTAAATACCTTACTGGCGGCAACTATTTCGCAATAACTACCAAAAGTATGTCGCTGGATTATTTCAGAGTAATAGGATTCGGCACTCATATAATTATCACCATTCGGGGCATGGGTCATAAAATGAAACTCATTCCGATTTTGTACTACATAGTCCACAATCTCTTCACGAATCTTCCTAGCTATCGTCTGAGTGCCATATATGATATACGCTATTGAACGAAATAGGCAAGCTCCGTCTCCTACAATTGGATCCACCGTGTGTGGCACCTTGTTGCCATGTATGTTTAAAACTTCGCAAATCATTTTTTAACGCTACGCTAATGCAATTAAAAATTACAACTCGACTAAGACAATCGTAAAAACTTTAAGATACTTTGCTTATAGTATTTTTTTTGCTTTATGTATTTTAATATTCCGTATTTTTTCATTAACTTTCAAGACCAGACCAGACAGAACAACCAATCAATATTTATTTTTAGAAACAACTTAACAAATGACTCAAGACTCAAACTACACCAAATTCAGAAAGACGAAAGACGCATTTAGAATATGTTTTCTTTAACCCAACTAAAGGTGCAACCACACCGCTGCTTAAAATACGGTGACGCTACGGAATCGCAGTGACGCATCGTATCCATACCGTTTTTATCGCATGCCCTCCACACCGCTGCTCAAAATACGCTGACGGTACGGAATCGCAATAACGTGCCGTAAACGTCACGACTTTAACGCATGCTCTCCACACCGCTGCTCAAAATACGCAGACGCAACGTATACGCAGTGACGTGCCCCATAAATATTTTCGCGAACCTTCCAAACCGTATTTCGAGCAGCGGTGTGGAGGGCATGCGATAAAAACGGTACGGATACGATGCGTCACTGCGATTCCGTAACGTCACCGTATTTTAAGCAGCAGTGTGGTTGCACCTTTAGTTGGGTTAAAGAAAACATATTCTATCGTATCCGCACCGTTTTAATCGCATACCCCCCGGTATGCGATTAAAACGGTGCGGATACGATGCGTCACTGCGATTCCGTAACGTAGCCGTATTTTAAGCAGCGGTGTGGTCGCACCTTTACTCAGAAAAAATATATAAATCTTAATAGCGCCATTTATCTTCATGGCACAGCGCCATCTATTGGTGGATTTGTTTTTATTTGTTGTGTTGTCTGATTATAAAGTAGTTCAGGATTTTATCAGGATTTTATTAGGATCAGTATTTAATTTAGTAAATACACCTTTTTACCCGACTACAGCAAAAGTCAAAAGGTACGGCTATAATTTTTAAATTTCAGCAGAACCTCTAACGCCATCTAATGTGGAGTAGTGTACCTAATAAATTAAAAAGTGTCGGAACACGGAAAACATCTATGTACATAATTTATTAATTATTAGATATTACTGAGGTTGAATCTTGTGAAATTCCAGCAGCTCACAAAGAAATCTACGTGGACGGAAAACATCTTCCTAACAATGTATGGTAAAAAAAATCTATTTCAACAAACAAATATTATTATAGGTACCTACTAATACCGAAAGATGAAAAATAATTAACATCCTACAGGGTCAATATGTAATCTTAATGTAAATGTTTTAAATACGTTTATTTTCTCTACTTAATGGAATACAATCAAAGGCAAAAACATATTTATGATGAGACCAGTAACGCCATCTACTGGGGAGTAGTGAACCTAATAAGTGTTGGAATACGGAAAGATCGCCGTGGAATTTTTCAAAAAAACACAAAGTTTAAAGTCTAACACAAAATAAAAATTTCTCCAATACGAACTTTGCACCTTTTACAAAGTTTTAAGTCTCTAACTCTAAAACAGAAGTTTCTCCCATACAAACTTTGCACCCCTATTTTACCCTCTTAGGGTTAGAATTTAGCAAAACGCTGAAAACACTTTTTTTGGATTTAAGTTCGTAACCTTTTTACGAATTTTTAAGTCTTCAGATCAAAAAAGAAAAACTCCCATACAAATTTTGCACCCCTATTTGATCCCCTTAGGGGTGGAATTTCCAAAAATCCCGTCTTATCCCTTGCATACGTCATAAAAGTAAGCTCCGGACCAAATTTGAAGTTTCTAGTTCCAGTAGTTTCGGCTGTGCGTTGATGGTAGATCAGGACTTCTTCTTTTATATGTTTAGATAACAAATCCCCTGTAAGAAGCCTTTCAAATCCTGTTAGTATCGAGACTCGCGGTCCGCATCCACCACACATCCATCCCCATTATTTCCCGAATCATAATTATCACCAATCAATCAATCTCCATTTACACGGATTGGATACGCGGGCCAGGTTAAGAGATAATGACATTACATTTCACCTCAATACCGTCCACTACAAATAATTACCGTGAAACTTCTAAACTCGGGTTCAATCCACAATGAAAAATGTACTTCATTTTAAACAACCTGTCTACACCAAAATGCCATATCTCAATTTAACATTATTTACCTATTCACCCGTTAAAAACGCATCTTCAAGACGTTGCTCTCATTTAATGGTTACGTTATCGTCATTTCATTACCCAACATACATCTACCTTTAGAAGCATTTCGAATCCCTTAAGTATCGAAACTCGGTGTCCACATCCATCCATCCCCAATTATTTCCTGAATCATAATCAAGCGCAATCGATTAATTTCTCTAATTGGTAATGACATTACACCTCATTACCACTACAAGTAATTATCGTGTGAGTGTGGAATATTAAATATTTCGATTGACATGTTTGCGGTGTAGATCGAGTTATTGAATAGTATAATTATTTTACGGTTAAATACGGTTCGATTACTGAATAAATTAGTAAGAAAGCATGGATTTATGTACCTATTACATAAATGTTAACCGAGGTACTGCACCTCGGACAGAGAACTAAATGGAGGCGCCGATAAATTTTTTGAAGTTTTTTTTTGCAGAAAATCAATTTCCAATTGAATGAATTTTGAATGAATTTTATTTGCGGAATACGGGTTACATAGAGTTGGTATAAATATAGTAATTACAAGTTCTCCATATTCTACTTAGACAAGCATGCAATAAATTATCTGTATTTTTGGTGGATTGTTAATGAATTAATGATCCAACAAGATACAGAGACTTAGCCTATTTACAAGTCAAATCCAACAACATGCATACTATCAACTATGTATATTTAACATTAAAAACTTATCTAAGGAATAAACATTTAGGTCACATAACCAGGCATACAAGCTCGTTTTGAACTGATTAAAAGGTAGATTTTTTATATTTCTTGGAACCTTATTATATATTTTAACACACATAAAATATGGACTATTTGTCGTTTGTTTCAAGCGAGCTTTATGTACATATAATAGGTCTCTTTGTCTGGTTATCCGGCCGTTGTAGCTGTTGACTTCATAGTTTTTGTTAAAATAATGTTGATTTATTTTCGTTATAAATTAATGTTGATAACGAAGGCAACGACAAAAGTTTGTGAAGTTTAAATATGGGTTTACATGAGTCTAGTGGCTTAAGTGAAAATATGGCGCTAATACATTTTTTTGTTTAACAAAAGCTTTTTGTATATCTGGGGAATTTCCCCATATAATAAGACCATAGCGGAGTATAGACATAACGTAGCCGTGGTATGCTACTAGGGCTGCCTCACGTGATACAGATTCTCGTAACTTTCGGAGTGGAAAAATAAATTTGTTCAATCTGCTACATACATTTTCAACATGGACATTAAAGTTACAATGCTCATCCAAATGTATGCCTAGAAACTTTGTGCTTTATCAACTTGTTCTCCGTTATATGTGATATCAAGTTCTTTAGGTTTGCTCTTTCTAGTAAGGAATTGTACATGTTTAGTTTTAATAATGTTTATGGACAGGTTGTTATTTCCTAGCCATTGTATAGTCTTTTGTAAGGTTTGCTTTATCTCTTGTTTATACGTCAGATCATTGATGCATGGTATAATAATCGATGTGTCGTCAGCGAATAGAACTGATGGATATCCTATAATTTTCGGAAGATCATTTATATGGAATGAAAAGAGCAACGGCCCCAAGACGCTACCTTGAGGTACCCCGAATTTATTTGGTTTGTAACATGATTTATAGTTCACTATATTATTTCCTTCTTCTTTAATTATTTCTGTACACTGAGCTCTCTCACTTAGGTAAGATTTAATCCAGCAATGGATATTACCTCTCACGCCGTACAAACCTAATTTATCCAGCAGCCTTTTGTGACAAACCAGGTCAAATGCTTTTGACATATCTAAGAAAATAACGCTTACAGCTTGACCTTGGTCTACATGAGATATTACTTGTTTTAGCAAAGAAAAAGCAGCAGTTGAGGTTGATTTGTGCTTTCTAAAATCATGTTGACAGTCAGTAAAAAGAGTGTACTTATTAGCAAAACTGGTAAGCCTTTCAAATATTACTTTTTCAAAGATCTTTGAGAGAAATGGGTATAAGAGCAATGGGTCTGTAGTTACATACTTCAGTTTTCTTTCCTTTTTTGTATAGAGGTTTAATAACTGACTTTTTAAGTCCATCTGGGAACAAACCTTGTATTATTTAAAGATTTATGATATATGACAAGGGGTTACATATTGACTTAGAGCAAGATTTCAGTATTTTCGAGTTAATTCCGTCGTAACCCGCGGAAGTAGTATTTTTAAGCTTCATAATAATTTTATGTATTTCTACGGGAGTAGTGGGATTACAGAACATAGTGTTGTCATAGCGGCTAAAGCCCTGAAATGATGAACTATAGTTTGAATGTAATTATAGAAATAGAAATAGAAATATTTATTTGCTTGAATACGTACAATGGTTCTTAAAAATAAAGTAGTTGAGACACAGTACTCAGTCGACACAACATCGACATGCAAATTATTTACAAATAAGTACACGAGGGTACTAAATAATCCTAATTATTAACATGCAATTAAAAATATACAAAACGGATTAATTAATAAATTGGAAAATAGAGTTAAAATTAAAATATGTCAATTACGTATGTCAGATTTGGGTAAAATCAAAATAAGCTAGTAAAATTAGGTAGATATTATGTCAAATTTAGGTCAGGGTGAAATTATACAAAATTGATTAATTACATAATTATGATTAAACCTAGGATATCAGACTTGTTACAATAATAAAAATAAAAATACATTTGTCAAATTTAGGTCAGCTAATATGAATTCGATACGTCCCATTTAAAATACTCCTTAATGCTATAAAAACGATGGTCATGTAGCCACTTGGTCAATTTAGTCCTAAATATTTTACCACTCAGCATTCTCAGCTCTTGAGGGAGTTGATTAAAAATTATAATACACATATTGACTGCATTTCTCTCATATATGTCAGACTTACAAGGTGGATGGTACAAAAGATACTGGTACTGAGTTCGGAGCTCTCTTGTAGACATTACTTCGCGCTTTATAAAATATTCTGGGTGGTTCGCTGTAAAAATACAAACTTTCAGTATATACATTGATGCTAATGGAAGAATGTTGAACTTTTTGAAGAGAAGTCTACAGCTTTCATCAAAATTAACACCAGCCAATGCTCGTACGCAGTCTTTCTGAATCACAAAAGCCCTCTGAATGTCAACAGAATTACCCCAAAGTAAAATGCCGTAATTAAGGGTAGATGCCACATATCCGTGGTAAGCTGCTAACGCGGCCTGAGTGGAGATAATGTTCTTTAGATTTCTTAAGGCAAAAACAAATCGCGATAGTTTAGAACACACCATGTCGACGTGGAATTTCCAGTTTAAATGTCTATCAATAATGAAACCTAGGAATTCAGCACACTGAGATTCTTCAATTGGAGTGTTATTGGTATTAATTGTAAGATTGAAAAATAAATTCGAATTGGGATGATAAAATTTTTATTTTTATACCACGACGGTGGCAAACAAGCATACGGCCCGCCTGATGGTAAGCAGCTACCGTAACCTATGGACGCCTGCAACTCCAAAGGAGTCACATGCGCGTTGCCGACCCTTTACAAAAAGGAGGATTCACTGTGTAAATAGTGTTTTATTTAGGTTAATATGGAGGCTGTTACATTCTATCCATGTACTTACATCTAGAAATGATTTTTTTATGTCCGATTCATAAGAGTTTATGTCACTTCCCTTCACTATTAAGGTCGTATCATCTGCGAAGAGTATACACCTTTGTGATGTTGATTGCGGGAGGTCATTAATAAATAATAGAAATAATAATGGACCTAAATTACTCCCTTGTGGCACTCCTGTTTTATTGGCACGGTATGGCGATCTAAACCTTTTTTTTTTTACATCTTTGATACATCTGGGGCATTTCATATGAAGCGGACAGGAAAAAAAAAGTGAGGTTCCCAAATTTGTTGATATTTGGTACAATTCTTCCTCTAGTTGATATAAAAGCCTATACTTAATATTTTTTCCATACGACGTTTATTTTAGAAATTATGGGCATTAAAAAAAATACCGTAATTGAATTTCCGTTTTTTTAAAAGTAGTTTATCGAATAGGTACAAGACATAACTAAATAATAATTTTAAAGTTTTGTATAGAATTTTGTATTTTCTGTTGAAAGCAAATTAAAAATTTTGAAAATTAAAAAAAAAACATGCAAAAAACCGGAAGTAAACTTTTCATTTTTTTTTTTCAAAAACTTGGTCCAGTTTTTTTTAGTTTTTTTTAATCGCAAAATATAGCCTAAAGTATGTTTAAAACATACTAAAAGTTTTAGAATGGGATCTCTTTTACTTTAGGAAATAAGTCAACTAATGTATACACATGTCGCACGGGATGGGACGTTACGCACTTGTATTTGTTAGCTGTTTGGCGTAACAGAACATTTTTTTTTAAGACTGCTGGGTAATTGAAATAACAACATAATGAAATACCACAGTACGAATAAAACAGTTTTATTTTACAAAATTTACTATTTTATTGTGAGAATCTATGCTACGAGGGGCGTCTGATAAGTCCTAAGCCTATGGTAGAAAAAAACGATATATAAATAATAACTTATGTTTATTTTTTAATATAGTCTCCCTCTAATTCAACGCATTTTTTAAATTTTTTATACAATGCTTTTAGGCCGTTAAAAAAATATTCTTTAGATTGGCCTTCAAAATGCTCCTGTACAGCCGCATTCATCTCTTCATCACTGCCAAGTCGCTTTCCCCGTAACTCTCTCTTTGAATTACTGAACAGGAAATAATCGCTAGGGGCTAGGTCTGGACTGTAGGGTGGGTGGTCGATTTCATCGAAGCCGATTTCCTTCAGAGCCTGCCTCGCAACCCGGGCGGTGTGAACGGATGCATTGTCTTGCAAAAACAGAATGCCTTTCCTTAGTTTGCCCCTCCTTTTCTCAACTACCGCTTCTCGCACCTGTCTCAATAGATTGGCATAATAAAGTGCATTTATTGTAGAACCTTTGGCCAAATAATCTATTAAGAGAATGCCATCACAGTCCCAAAACACAGTGGCCATTAACTTAGATGCCGATTTTTGCACTTTAAACTTCTTCGGTGGTCTTTCACCCTTTTCAATCCACTGCATGGATTCAGACTTACACTCCGGATCATACTGCCTGATCCATGTTTCATCAACAGTTACTATTCGGGAGCAAACTTCATCTATACCATCTCCGCACAGATCTAAAAACGCCTGAGAAGTTTCAACACGACGTTCTTTATCGAACGCCGTCAGAATTTTCGGTACCCAGCGAGCACTGACCTTAGTCATGTTCAAATGTTCATGTAAAATCTCCCCAACCCGTTCTTTACTAATGCCTACAATATCAGCTATTTGCCAAACCTTAACTCTCCGGTCTTCTAATACCAATTTTCTGACTTTTCTTACATTTTCTTCAGTCACCACCGATATTGGCCTCCCTGAACGGGGATCGTCTTCAATCGACTCCCTACCCAGTTTAAATAAGCGACTCCACTTTTTGACCGTAGCATAGGAAGGCCCAGAGGCAGCATAAATACTAGCCATTTCTTCAAAAATACATTGCGGTGATTTGGCACATTTTGTAAGGAACTTAATTACAGCACGGTGCTCAATTTTCGTTATATTTGTTGAAAATTCAGACATGGTGAACTTTGCCGTTGAATATCTCAAGAAAAATTCAAACAAATATGACATGCTTTTGTTTTTAATAATTTGTTTTTAAATGGCATTTCTAGTGGCCAGTACCATAAACGCATATACGACCTCGAAATACCATAGGCTTAGGACTTATCAGCCGCCCCTCGTAGCACTGGTTCTTTTCACAAGAAGGCCGTTAGGTTTTGGAATGAACGCATGTAACTTTTTTGTTCCCGAAATTGTGACTGCGGAATCAAACCTGGCTTTCAAAAAAATCCTCTGTCTTTCAATATCGTCTTTAGAGCAGTAGTAGATCGACGTTTCTTTTAAAGCTATGTTTGCCCAATCGTACAAACGCATTGGTAATTGCTCTATTTGGAGGTAACTGTAAACTTGCACGCGTCGCCAAACGTTTAAGGTTCCCTCCAAGACCATCGCAGGGCCCCTTACCGTGCGACGTTGCGTGGAAATGAGCCTCTGCGTCTGTACTAAAATCGCTTTTATGATTTATAAGATTCACAAAATTGAACCTATTTTTAAAGTGTTGCGAGGCACCATCAGTAACGTATATGATTTTTGATGCAAATATCCCATTTTCTAAAAGGTGTTTGTGAAGTAATGTTTGGTACGCATAGTAAGTAGCGGTGTCATGTTTTAAGTCGTCGGACACCATCACGATACTACCGTGTTTTACTTCAGTACCATCCCTATAATAAAAAACCGAAGTTAGGAGTGTAGCCTGGTTGTTATTCCAATGAAACGATTGGGCAGAATCTTGGACTATAAAACTGTAATTTTCGGCAAAATCGCACTGTACAAAGATATCCCCATCACTAATCGTTTCTTTAAGATGCCTAAAATAAAGTGCCTGTGCCTCTGCAATATAAGCATGTGGTTTTAAAGTGTCCAGGGCATCACACAAGCTATCTACAAAGTCATCAGAAGACAATATCTGTGTTGATAATGTGAAGCGATCTGTTCCAAGCCATTTTTCAAACCGTACTTCTGTGACTTGATTGTTGTCGAATACTAAATTCAGATGTTCACGAATTGCTCTCAAGCCGGGACAAGATTCACAACACTCATTAGGTGGCGTTTTTGCAGTCATTAAATGACACTTCTGTGTTGGATTGGGACACATCATCTGGCGAAGGCAATCCTTATATGTTGACAGTTCCATGGCAGTTCCCGCTGTCAGGTTAGCAATAGCTCCACCATCCAACATTAGCTTCACATTTTGGTGATAAGTACACACACACACCATATGTGTTCCTGGGTCGCCAGCGAGGATACATTGCTTAGGTCTTAAGGTAAAAAACTTTGTTAAGCCTACTCGAACGTTCGGATATTCCTCTTTGAACTTCTGATATAATTCGTTTATATTGCACATTAGAAGTTGTTTCTGTACGTGGGTTCTTTTACCGTCATCTAATTTGATAGATATAAAATCTTTTTTTCCTGGCAAGATACGACTGATGTCTTCTCGGAGATAAAAAGATTTGACCATATTTTCGACCTCAGGTGACAATTTACGGCTACCACCACGCGGGTTTGGAGAAGATAATATACCGAACTGGTCCACAAGTAGTTTTGCTTTCCTTGCCTGTCGCCGAGAAGTTCCAAACTCTTCCGCCAGTTTATTTTCCGCCCATGATTTTGGTGCTATAGTCAATATCGTAGTTTTCATAGAAATAGACGTCGATGGGTCATTAAATTTTTCCTTTAGCTGCTTCAATATTTCTTCATTATCTAGGGCTGTATCAGTTTGCGTGGAATTATTTTTAAATTTGTCTTCGGGAATGAATGGTTCATCTTCGGTGTTCTGCGAAAGTTCACTCGACGTTTGACTACATTGCACAATCTCTTCATTAGTTACTGGGGGCACTGGAGGTGATTCATTTGAAAGTCGTTTCCTACAGGATGCACACACATAAATATTTGGTAAACAATTCCACTTTTCCACCAAGTCTGCAGACATTTTTCTTAAATTTTTACTCTTTCGATGATTTACTAAATTAAATGGATTATAACATCGATAACCGTACGGATTCATTGTAAATTACTTAGTGTAGTAAATTGTGTACAAGCTACAGCAAGGTCACAGCAACAACTAAAACACTAGCGGAAAATCAAAATGGCGTGGCGTCATAGTACTATCTCTTTCTTGCATAAGTAATTAGTTATTCTTACTGCTAAGAGATGGCCCTAGTCGTATTTAGCTATCACAAACATTCAAACACCTGTACTAGAATAAATCTAAATTGTTTTTAAGCTCAAATACGGTTGTATAAGTGAATAAATGTGAATACTGTAGCGTCTTAGCCTCATATATCGCCAAACAGCTAACAAATACAAGTGCGTAACGTCCCATCCCGTGCGACATGTGTATACATTAGTTGACTTATTTCCTAAAGTAAAAGAGATCCCATTCTAAAACTTTTAGTATGTTTTAAACATACTTTAGGCTATATTTTGCGATTAAAAAAAAACTAAAAAAAACTGGACCAAGTTTTTGAAAAAAAAAATTGAAAAGTTTACTTCCGGTTTTTTGCATGTTTTTTTTTAATTTTCAAAATTTTTAATTTGCATTCAACAGAACATACAAAATTCTATACAAAACGTTAAATTTATTATTTAGTTATGTCTTGTACCTATTCGATAAACTACTTAAAAAAAACGGAAATTCAATTACGGTATTTTTTTTAATACCCATAATTTCTAAAATAAACATCGTATAGAAAAAATATTAAGTATAGGCTTTTATATCAACTAGAGGAAGAATTGTACCAAATATCAACAAATTTGGGAACCTCACTTTTTTTTTCCTGTCCGCTTCATATGAAATGCCCCATCTATGAAATAGTCATTAAATATAGTTGCTATGTCATTTGGGTTAGTAATTGTTTGACTATTATTTAATATCTTTTTAATCTGATTGGATTGCCGGAAATTACCGACTTTTTAATTTATAATATCCCATGTGGCTCGACACGCATTTTTAGATTTATAGATATACCGGTGGTTACTAAGGTTTTTGGCAGAATAAATGCACCGTCGTAATATTTTCGCGTAACGCTTATATTTTAAATTATTATCCGTGCTGGGAAATAACCGTGTTTGAAGGTATAATTGCCGTTTGCGCTTAGTGCACATTTTTAGGCTTTTCGATATCCATTTAGCTCTTTGGGGTTTCATAGAGACTGCAACTTTTATCTTAGGAAAACAAAGTGAGTGAAACATAGTTATAAGTTCAAAAAAGGCATTAAAGGCACTATTGGTATCAGTTTTGCTACATATATCTTCATAAGATATATTTTCCATGTAGTCATTAAATTTTAATAGATTTTCTTCTCTTTTAAATACGTATATTTTTTTATAGGTATCTGATTTATTAAGTTGTACATGTACCGTCTGAGCGCTATGGTCTGACAGACCTAAATCATGAATCTGCCCTTTTACTCCAGACATATTTGAGAGAATGTGGTCTATACATGTTTGGGATCTACTTGAAACTCGAGTGGCCTTTGTTATGTGGTGAGTTAAATTATAATTGGTGAGTATCTGGTTATAAGAATTTGAAATTGGAGTAGTTTTAAAAATGTTTAAATTTAAGTCTCCACAAATAATTATATTTTTATTTCCAAACTTTTGTGTAATAAATGCTAGGAAATTATCTAGGTTCTCCAAAAAAAGTGGTTCATTGCATTTTGGGACACGATATAGACATACTATAACACAGTTTTTGGATTTAATTTCAATCCCGCAGCATTCAAACTCGTTTTCAAGGGCAAATCTCTTTAGGGTAAGCTCTTCGAAATCAATCCAGGGGCGAATTAGTATGCAAACACCACCCCTTTTAGAATTTATTCGAGAAAAATGACTAGACAGCTTAAAGTTCAACAATTGTAGATTGCTTTCGTGGCCAGCTTGAATGAATGTTTCTGATAGGCAAATAACATCTATAATTATTTGGTTATCTTGAAATTCTGAGATCATTAATTCTACAGTATCTAATTTATTTAATATTCCGGCTATATTTTGATGCAGGACTCCGAAGGTGTTTTGTTTGTTGAAATAAACGTTTCTGGAAAAAAAACCGAAGTGTTTTTTTTGTCTAAACAATCTGTCTCTTTTTTGTGTGGTGTAGGTGTCTTTAATAAGAAATCGGAACTTATTAGGATTGATGACATCACTGTACTTAAATCCCTAAAAATGGTTCGCATTCCATTGTTATTTATGCGTCCAGACTTTTCTAAGAACATAGTATGATTATAGGATAAGTTGTAATTACTATCTAGAAGGTATGCATACTGCGATCCGTTTACATCCCGATACAATAAATCATTAAATATTTCAATCCTTTTGTTAAACACGTTAGAATAATACCCGCAATTAAAAGTAGGCGCACAGATTATAATATTTGTATGGCTGATATTTTCTAAACATACTTGAGACTAGATCTGTATATTTTTGTGATTTTTTAAAGTCCTCTTCCCCAATAAATATTACACAGAAATCCCGCATAGTATAATTTCTTAACTTATCATTTAGGTTTTCTAAGAGAACTAATATTCCAACATTTGGGGTTAAATAATGGCATACTTCATAAGAACTGCTTAGGTACTGCTGTGTAATATTCAATATTTTATTAAAAGGGTTTGTACTTAATAGACAGACTCTACTCATCTCTATTTCCTGTTTAGCGGAACTGTTGGACTCCGGCGTGGGCGTAACCGTGGCTGAGGGTGATGACGATGACGTACTTTCTACTGTTTCTACAGAGATGTTTTTCTTCGGGCTGCTTGACTTATGGTTCATATTTGGAAGGGTAGGATTTTCATTCGTACTATTTGAGTTTAAGTAGCTTTTGGTCTGGTCCTGATCAATATCACTGTTATTAACAGAAAGTTTCGATTTCCTGAGGCTTTCCCGTCGTTTTTTGGTAGAAGAAGTTTTTCCGTTAGATTGGCATATGTGTATCAATTTATTTATTTTTTTAGAACATTCATTAATAGTAGCTTTTAGGGAAGAATTTTCCAGCAACAGATTTTCTATTTCTTGTTCTGAGCTCATGAGTTTTACTTCTAGTTCGGTAATTTTTAAGCTCATTATTTGTAGTTTTTCACTGTCAGTTTCAAGCATGTCGGGGCAGTTTTTATTTAAGTTTAATACTTGATTGTCGATCAATGACGATGGTGACGAGGTGTAGTTTGGGGTATCATGATATTCAGAGTCAGAATCAGAATCAGAAGCTGACAAGGAGTCAAAAGAATTTTGTGTTGGAATATTCACTATAATTTCTTGCTTAGGAGTCATTTCGGATTCATGAACCTTGTCAGAATTACTGGGTCCCGGCGATGTAGATTTTTTAATCTTGGCCGATTTACTGGGTGCCGGCATGTAGATTTGAATCTTGGCCGATTTACTGGGTGCCGGCGATGTAGATTCTTGAATCTCGTCAGATGTTTTGGGTCCCGGCGATGTACATTCTTGAATCTTGTCCAATTTACTAGGTGCCGCTGCCGGCGATGTAGATTCTTGAATCTCATCAGATTTAACGGATCCCGGCGATGTATTTTTGGCTTTTTTGCTCTTTGCGTGATGTTGTTTCGTGCGTCAGCTCTTTTTATTGACACTGTTGATTTTTTTCCTGAGGATTGATTTGAGGTATTTTTGCAACAGGTACGGCACACCCATTTTTCTTTACCACTAGCTATCATTAATGTGAACATTTTATATGATCTTCCAGCACAATCTAAATCATATAGTCCACTGCATCTAGAGCATTTCAGGATGTCCTTATCTTCCAGACAACAACTACATTTATTGCATATAGGCGCCATCTTCCGAATTTATCCTGAAGCCTAATAATTATGTATCCTATTAAGTATCTAGTTACTGTCTCATGTAGTTCCGCCTCAAGATCATAGATGGCTTTATAGACAAGTTTGGTCTCGAAGCAGCATGACGATGTTATCGCCGCGCAGTGACCGCGCACGATGACTCACGCGCCGCTAGCGCGCTGCGAGTTGTCGTAGGTCAGTTCCTCGACGGTTGGTTGATAATTTTTGAAATGTTTTCCGCTATAGCGTCCAAACCACTTAGTGTTTATTTAAAAATTTAACACCATTTTAAAGGGCACTTTCACAGCTACAAAACCGTGTATAGCACAATACGGAACAAATACTTTGAACATTTATAAACAAATAAAATGACGGGAGAGAAATTCGACACTGTTGTTCGCGCAGCAGCGACCACTCGACGTCAAGGAGTTCCTCACAGTATAAATAACGTGTCGACGGCTTCCAAGCCGAGTCTGTAGTGGCCTGACCTTGCCTGTGCAGCCCTGGGTTCAAATCCTGTTAACCCTTTGATCGCCAAGCGTCGTACGGAAAAATCGTGCCCTCAGCGCCACACAGTGGTTCAGGTTGTATGGGAGGGCGGAATTAATTATTTTTATGAAAGGTGGGCGTTTTAACATTTATAACATTTAAAAATGTATGATTTGTATTAAAATCATATAAAACATACTATAAAATACAAAATAATTAATAAATAAATTTGATAGGTTCATAATATTATCAAAGTAGGTGTAATAAATATAATATTATTATTTCTAGAATATAAAAAAATATAAAAACACACTTTATTAATTATTATTTAAAATAAATTGTTTTATTTCCTCATGGTCTATTTCTGTTTTTTTATTATTATGTTTAACCCTTAAGCTAAAATATAAAAGGGTTGAAGATGTCAAGAACATTGTATGTATTGAAAACATACCACTGAGCCAATCTTTATTTTTGTCAAAAAAAGACTTTTTCACCCTTGATGCAGCTTTCCACTTTTTTGTGAAAGTAGGTAAAAATTGTTTACTTAACTGAATATAGATTTGGCCAAGTATAGCTTCTGAAAGATTTGGATATTTAATCTTCAGGCTTTCAATACTCTTATGCACATCCCGGTCACTTGAAATAGCAATTTCGACTAACTCTGCATTTGAAATGCTGAAACTTGCCATGACTATCAATAATAACTATGTTACTTTCTCGAAACGATAATAGTAAATGAAGAAAAAGACAACTCCGTACACATTTTATACCCAAATCAAGTTATTTGTTCATTAACTACCCTCATTAATTAGTTTATCTCTGTCATTATTTTTCCTACATCTCAATGAGCTCATTACTTAAATGGTCATTACTCAAAAGTTTGCAGGTAGTAGCAGCTAGAATCAATTAGATAATCATTTTGGATAATTAAGGTATCATTTGTGCTAGTTTTTGGTGAAAAGGAAGGAGTAGCTTAAAAGTAATATCTAATTGAATGTTGAATGTGGCCAAAATAATGACCATGTTGTTTTAATCCAAGCCATGCCCTAACCAATACACGAAATCACTGATATTATCTATCATAGAAATACCTTTATATACGGCACATCAAATAAAAATCATATTTTGGGTATTTTACCTAGCGTTTTAGAAATATATTACCTGAAAGAAACAACTTTTTTGACGAAAAATTCGTAAGTGTTCAACATTTCGTGTTTCTTATGATTTATTTACAAATAAATAATACATCAAAATTAAAATCCTTTCAGTACAGGGTTGTACAACTATTCTACTGTTAGATTTAAGTCAAATAAATGACTTTAGTTAATATGTAATTTTCGGACTTTATTCCGCCCCTGAACCAATGTGCGCCACCGCGCTTTGAATGCGCAAGGCAAACCGGTTATATTTTGGACGCGATATCGAGTGCTGGCGCTGACACGACTTCCGTGCGCGTGATTCGACGTCTTTGGCAGTCAAAGGGTTAAGGGAGTATGCTGTCTGTTTATCACAAAAATTTACAAGAAATATTTTTTCTTTTGTCATTTACTCATAAATCATTTCACTCCTTATTATAACGTTCCAATTAAATTAATGAGTACCGCGACCCTATTAGGAACGCAATCCATCAATAATACTGTCGGCTTTGCCCTCTGTCGGTCAAGGGGCTGACCCAATCGTGGGCGTACCTTAGGGTTCTAGTAATTGGATGGATTTAATGAGCCACGGCATTGGACCTTTAAACTAAGAGGAGAATAAAACAATGTCTTTAAATAAAAAGAAATCTTATATTTTTAGCGAGACAATAAGAAAATGAGCACTTTGTTGCTTTTCTATTTAGAGTCAATAGTGCCCTCAATGTTGAATCAAAATAAAAGGAATTACCTATTACACACACAATACGCAACACATATTCTAATCTAATACATTCCAAGTTCAAGCCATATAACAATAATTAAATATAACTGACTGTAGATTCTGTAAATAACATGAACGATATACCGCGACTGCATGCAAAATCGCGTTCCTATAATCCAAGCAAACGCACTATACGCCATCTCTAGCGTCACAGTTCCATACATCTAATTCAGCGATTTGACCCTGTCCGCTCCACATGGTGCTGCGGCATAATACAAAAACAGCGGAATATCCTGATCCTGAATTCTGGAAGTACGCGATTTCGTACAGACACTGCAGTCCAGATGTTTGGTCCATGCTTAACAATAACGGCGAAGGCAATAATAGAGGTCGAGAATGGAACCGTTATGAATAATTTACTACTACATAATGCCTACAAACCTTTTAGCTATTCAAATAGCACAATTCTGGGGCTAAAGATAAACGGCAAGGCCCAGTTCCACCATTAGGACAATGAGGACGAAACAGGTTAATTCGTATAGTAATGTACATATGACCATACAAGGTGACCTGTTTACATTGTTCTCGAGTGTAGATAAGGGATGGCGGACTAAGAAAGGGTCTGCGGGCCTACCGCGAGCTTCGAAAGCCGACATTTTGTTATCTCCGTCTCTATCACTCTTGTACATTCGAAAGAGATGATGCAAATGGACGATTCGACGAACGAAGTGGCTCGCGGTTATAGGCCTGGAGTAACAATTGAAATAGTTTTAGGCAAGTTAGTTCGAGCAGAGAATAGATAAGACCCTACTACTTACGGAATACTCTTATTTCAGTATATTCACATCTTTTCTAAGGCAAATCGTTTGTTGTGGGCTTAGTCAAACTCTGGAACAGGTTACCCGTTTTGCTCAGACAGTCACACACAGTCGGTTGCGTCGTTCAAGGAGAAGCTAAAGAAGTTGTGGTTACCTGACTCTCATTAATTTGTTGCTATTGTATTATTTTGTATGTGTTTTAGATGTTCCTTTTCTGTGTTTTTATTATGATTGTCTCCTCACTCCTCTCTGGTGTAATATACATGCTTGTATTATATACATATGCTTTTCCTATAAATTTTGCATATATGTATCTAGAGTATCTACCTTTCTGGTACCTTGTGGTACATGTTTATTAAATTATCTTAAATAAATACATTTGTACCTTAACAGCTAATGCCAAAGTGTTGCCGCATTTGTCCACCTCTTTTCACTTCTTCTCTCATCTACTCAAAGGTTAACTGGAAGAGATCCCTTAAAGGGATAAGTTCCCCTTTGTACATACGTTTTCCTATTATTATATTGTTTTTGTACAATAAAGAGTTTTTAGATTACATTACAAATCAGCGAATCTTCTCCCTTTATCCTTTTATTTAAAGACGAACTAATGTAATTTACTTTGATAGACAATCGGCCTGGCCGTTAGCATATTCAAATACATGAATATTTTATGAAGTACGAAGCAAAAGCAACCTTCACAGGGAATATACTGAATTACAAGAAATTTATTCCATTCGTATTTGCTTATCGAATATTTTCAACTGTCTGAAACTTACATTTTTATTGGAAAACGATATTGAATATTGCTCGGTTTTGTCTTAAAGTAACTTTGCTGAGAGGTCAAAATACAGGTATATTACAAGCAGAAATAACTTAGAAAATAACTGAAGGTAATAAAAACAAAGGGAGGGTGTTGAATCGGAATTTGGCTTTGAGGCTTTGTTTTTGACGTTTTTCAACTTCCAAGTCAAGGTCGTATGTATTGATTTGATTTATTTCAGCGGTATTAATATTAAAATTTCATCTGGAGTCCGTCTACGCCAGTCTGCACCAGCTTAGCAGTGATAATGTATGGCCGCACCATAGGTACTTTAACTACTAATATTTTTGAAAATAGATGTCATATACGTCAGAAAAAGTGATCAAGCCCTCCGGTGTCCGAGGCCAGATGACACCGGACACCAGAGGGCTTGGTCACTTTTTCTGAAGTATATGACATCTATTTTCAGTTTATATATAGTAGTGTAACTACTTAAAAATTGCAAATCAAAAATATTGAACAAAATAATTTGATTTGCTTCAAGATTTACTAATATTTTTATTATCCTATTGCACATAAAAAGTACTAAAGAAGGACATAACATCATACACAGGCGCAGACTTGACATGCATGACATGACGTCTGTTCTTTTTTAGGTCGCCTATTGACAAACCGACAAATCAACAATTGGACAGTTTTATTACCGGGTAGAGCCATCTGTTATTTTTATTACTTATATGTAAGTACGTTTCTTTACCGTACCTACTTTACGATTTCTTACGATTCCTTCGTCCAAAACTGGGTACCTCAATAAAATAAAAAAATAACACAACTAAATGTACTAAACCGGATGGAATAATGAGGAATAAAAGCTTATGTAATGTAATGTAATGCACTTTACGATTTCTTTCTAACATTTATCCTGATTATGATTTACGACATGTCCGGAAATTGTTATGGTTCGTCTCCCTCGACTTTTTAACCTATAATCCTTGTCCTTCGGTCCGCTGAGTCCATACTCCAGACTACGTCAGCTACTAGATAGAGTATATGAGACAACTCGCGGTCTCAACACATTAGCCACCAGTCACTAACAGTAGTAGGCAGTTCAGTATTTAGTTGGGAGCTCGGTGAATGTACTTAATCGCCCATCCAGTGCAAAAATTGGCTACATCCTTCAAACCAGTGACGCTCTCAACGTCAAGAAGAAAAAAAACAGTCGCTGTAGCCGAATCGGCTAGGAGGATGATGATGATGGGAGCCCATTGGGAGCCCTACCACGACGCACTTCAATCGCATGCACGTTTCCGACATGCTGTAAAAAAAAGACATTTAAGGGTTATTTAGAGGTTAACGTGGGCAGTATGAAATGTTGCAACTGTTGCAAGGATGGTCATCAGTTGGGTTGCTCAAGTCAAAGTATTTTACAAGTAATACAGTTATGCACGTATGTGTTGCGACCTTGCGTTATTTGTAAACGCTTCGCAATGCGGTCTCTACGTAGTCTGGGGTCAGTACCGCCTTATCCTCCGGTCCGCTGAGTACCGCCTTAGATTTAATACGAATGAAAGCTATTGACCCGTGGAATGATTAAATACGGCCTTTACAGAAAAATGAAGGGAATCCTAAGCGGAAGATATGAATGTGGGTTCAATTTGTATAGAAAGCTATGTAAACTGAACTCCTTTTTCATTTGTACGTAATTTTATCATACAAGTAGGTACCTTCAACTAATATTTAATAGTAATTAATTCTTGGTCGTATATGTTCTCCCACAATATTGGTTCCTTGCGAGTTCGATATAAGTTCGTGATGACCAGAGAGCACGCGATATACAATTTGTTATTTCTATCTCGTTAAGATCCATTCTTCTTAAACTACTCGAACTTATAATCACTGCGCAGCGTTATGTATGTGAAATACATTCCTGTACATGAATATTGGATAAATATTACTAAAGGTACTCTAACGAACGTAGAACATACAAACATGAAAAGTGCATTTCCCGATAACTCTAAGACTATTCCAGGCAAAAAATAAGTGTCATCATTCCTAGACCACGTCTCCTAGTCTCAATTGTTTTATTTATTTTTATTTATTTATTTCAACTTTATTGCACAAATAAAAAGTGTACAAGAGGCGGACTTAATGCCTTAAGGCATTCTCTACCAGTCAACCATTGGATCAAACCGAAACTTGTACTTGGTGCAGGATCATAGAAATCGAGATATATTTAGAAACACAAATCAACATTACTATTTATTGATAAATACACATACACATATAGAAACATAACATAAACATACATATACATACATAAATGAAAATCATTATATATAATAAAACTAAGTTAAGAAAATGTGCGTGCCGATAAAACTTAAAAAGGGGTCCCAGCACGATAAAGGGACTTATATAGTGTGATAGCCCTTTATTCCCCCTCGAACAAGAAAGTTCCCGTTTTAACCTAAAGGGTGTGTCTTTACAGATATAAGGGCTTTTCCAACCCTTCAACTCGGAAAGTAAGTGTAGTGGCGCCATCTGTTGTCGAGTAGTTGAACTTCATTCATTGTCCAAAGTGGCGCCATCTGTTGTCGAATAGTTGAATTTCATTCATTGTACACAATATGGACTTAAACGAACGATTATTCCCAAACTTTCTCGAATATCCTAGCGCCAACTTTCTCGAATATCCTAGAGCCTAGCTTTCTGAATATATAAGAGCCCGGTGTCACCCGCCAGAGTTAGTTTGATTTGAACAGCGAAACAAGCGATATCGAAACGAAAAAGAAAGAAATTATCTGTGTGTGAGCCTTTATTTTGAAGTATCACGTGTGAGTATTTTTAATAGTGTGTTTAATTAATTCTCGATTTCGAAGCGAAGAAGAAAAAGTTATCTGTGAGCCTTTATTGTGAAATATCAAATGTGAGTATTTTTAATAGTGTATTTAATTAATTCTAATGGTTTTTTTTTTTTCTTTTAATTGTAATTTCCTTAACTTTCAAGTAGTCGCGCGGCGTTGAATCGATGCCTTCTATATACTTTGGCCGTAAACAAAATATCGCGCGACCGCTTGAAGATTAAATAATTTTTTTTTCTTTGTCTCAACGTGCTCCACGTTTACGTAACAATATATTTGTCTATAAAATGTTCATTTAATTTATATTTTACAGAATACAATGCCTAGACGTAAAAGAGGTGGAGATCTTGCCAGTTCTGCAGCGAAACGGCGGAAACAAAAAGAAAATCGAAGAAATGAAACGGAAGAAGAGCGCGAAGCACGTTTACAAAATCAACGAACCAGAATGAGCACCCTGAGAAGCGGAAAAAGCGAAGAAAGAAAAGAAAATAAAAGTATTGAAGAATCGAGCATTTTAAAAGATAATCTAACAAAGGAAGCATTCCACTACGAACCGACGAAGAAATATTACGATCATAAATATGTTGTGATCGGAAAAATGAATAACATTTGCCAATTTTGCCACGCGAAAAAATTCAGTAAAGAAACACCAGGTCTCTGTTGCATGAATGGAAAAATTCGATTACCACCACTGGAAGCACCTCCACAGGAATTTCTACATTACATGACCGGGGAAACACCAGAATCAAAACACTTTCTTCAAAATATAAGATCATACAACTCCTGCTTTCAAATGACTTCTTTCGGTGTTACTTCGACTGACACTAATAGAGACAAATTTGAATATGTATTTTCAATTCAAGGGCAAATTTATCACAAAATTGGATCGTTACTACCAATGCCTAACGATGACTATAAATTTCTGCAAGTATATTTCATCGGAAATGAAGAAAACGAAATTGATCAACGATGTACAAATTTTATTGGATTGAAACGCGAAATAATCCAAGATGTACAGAGGATCTTACACAAATACAATCAACGGATTTACATATTCAAAACAACACTAGACCGCATGATTTCTGATGACTGTAAAATTGTAATTCGAGCCGATAAAAGACCACGTGGAGAACACAAACGTAGATTTAATGCACCTCAGATAGATGAAGTCGCCATCGTAATTGTGGACAATGAAAATACAAGCCGTGACATAATTGTACAACGAAGAAGAAAAGGACTACAACGCATTGCAGAGACACACCGTTCATATGATGCTCTTCAATATCCGTTAATATTTCTGCACGGAGAGGATGGTTATCATTTCAATATGAAACAAATTCATCCTAAAACAGGCATAGAAACAAACAAAAAAGTCACTTCCAAGGAGTTCTATGCTTACCGCTTAATGATCAGAGACAATGAAATATACAATCACATTCTCAACACTCGCCGTTTATTCCAACAATTTCTGGTAGATATGTACGCAAAAATAGAAGCAGAACGGATGCTTTACATAAGACTGAATCAGAAGAAACTACGCACAGAAGAATACATCCACCTTCGAGATGCGATCATAAATGACGGCAATATTGACGATATTGGAACAATGGTAATCTTACCCTCATCATACATAGGAAGTCCAAGACATATGCACGAATATACTCAAGATGCCATGACCTACGTAAGAAAATATGGACGACCTGATCTCTTCATAACATTTACATGCAACTCATCATGGCCAGAAATCAAAGAACAACTAAAATACGGACAAACCTCCATGGATCGACACGACATGATAGCCCGAGTTTTTCGACAAAAACAAATAAGATTTATTGAAGTCATCACAAAATACCACAACTTTGGAACCGTTAGATGCTGGATGTAGACAATCGAGTGGCAAAAACGAGGATTACCTCACTCACACAATCTCATATGGCTACACGATAAAATTTATCCCACGGATATCGACAAAATCATCCAAGCTGAATTTCCCAATCCACAAAATGATCCGGAACTATACAACATAGTAGTGAAAAACGTGATTCACGGACCATGTGGACCATTAAACTTCAATGCGCCATGCATGTGATGGAAAATGTACAAAAAAATATCCAAAACCATACTTGGACGATACAAAAACTGAAGATGACGGCTATCCCAAATATAGAAGACGATCACCGAAAAACGGTGGCTTCACAGCAAAAATACGAATACAAGGCAGAGACGAACTGGAAATAGATAATCAATGGGTAGTACCATATAACCCACTACTTTCCAAAATGTTCCAAGCACACATAAACGTTGAATATTGCAATTCAGTAAAATCTATTAAATATATATGTAAGTACGTAAACAAAGGTAGTGATATGGCAGTATTTCAAATAGTCCAAAATAGCGAACAAAATAATAGAAATGATGAAATCCTCATGTACCAAATGGGAAGATACATCAACAGTAACGAAGCAGCGTGGAGGATTTTTAGTTTTCCCATACACGAACGCGAACCAGCTGTGCAACATCTAGCAGTACATTTGGAGAATGGACAGAGAGTTTACTTCACAAAAGACTCGGCTAGAAAAATTGCAAGCGAACCACCTCAGAACACAACATTAACAGCTTTTTTCCAACTTTGCCAAACGGATCCATTCGCAAAGACGTTACTGTATGTCGACGTCCCTATTTATTATACGTGGGACAAAACAAGGAAAATTTTTCAACGACGAAAACAAGGAATGCCAGAAGAGGGTCATCCAGAAATAATGAAAACTAACGCAATAGGTCGAGTATACACTGTACATCCAAACAATGCCGAATGTTTCTATCTCCGAATGTTGTTACACGAAATACGGGGACCAACAAGTTTCACAGATCTCAGGACTATTGACGGCTACATATGCCAGACTTACAGAGAAGCATGTCAACGTTTAGGATTATTGGAAAACGATAACCACTGGGAATTAACACTACAAGAAGCCACACTCACAGCTTCAGCTGAACAAATTCGAGAGTTATTCGCCATAATTCTAACAACATGTAACCCATCAAACCCAAAACAGCTATGGGACTCTTTCAAAAGGAATATGAGTGATGATATATTGTACCAAATCCGACAAGCTAATCCAGAACTGACTATAGAATTCAATGACGACATCTTCAATGAAACACTCATTCGCTTAGAAGATAAATGTTTAGCAATAAATAACCAGACCTTAGTAGAAATTGGAATGCCAGCACCACAAAGAAATACTTTCAGTGTGCTGAACTACGAAATTACAAAGGAAAAAAGCTACAACGTCAATGAACTACTTGAATACATTGCTCACAACAAACCACTCCTCAATGACAATCAAAAAAAATTTACAACGTTATAATGAACCGAATAAATAACAACACTGGTGGAATTATTTACTTGGACGCACCAGGAGGCACCGGTAAAACGTTTCTAATAAATCTAATACTGGCGGAAATACGTGCTGAAAAACACATCGCACTGGCACTAGCATCATCCGGCATTGCAGCCACACTTATGGAAGGAGGACGAACTGCCCATTCTGCCTTACAACTACCGTTGAATATAGCCGAACAACAATTCCCGGTATGTAAAATCTCAGGAACATCTGGACGGGGTCAACTTCTAAAACATGCTAAAATTATCTTCTGGGATGAATACACCATGGCCCATAAAAAATCACTAGAAGCCATGGACAGAACATTACAAGAATTGCGAAAAAACTCTGAAATGATGGGAGGAGCTCTACTCATACTCTCAGGACATTTTCAGGAGATTTTCGACAAACACTTCCAGTTATTCCCAAATCAACACCAGCAGACGAGATCAATGCATGCTTAAAAAAGTCACATCTCTGGCCGCAAGTACAAATACTGCAATTAACAAAAAACATGAGGGTTGAATTATCAAAAGATGAAACAACAGCACATTTTGCTAAAATACTTTTACAAATAGGCGAAGGTACATATCCTACTGACTAAACGACCGGCCTCATTGAACTCAATAGTGATTTCTGTAACATAGCCACTACTGAAAACGAACTAATCGACAAAATTTATCCAAATATTATTCAGAACTATACCAACGTAGAGTGTTTTGGCCACAAAAAATAATATTGTTGACGATAACAATTTTAATATTCTAAAGAAAATACCTGGTGAAGAGAAAGTATATAAATCGATCGACACGATGGTATCCATTGAAGAAAGTGTCAACTTTCCTACTGAATTTCTAAACTCTTTACAAGTACCAGGAATGCCATTACACTGCCTTCGTCTGAAAATTGGATCTCCAATCATACTACTCAGAAATCTCAACTCCCCAAAACTATGTAATGGAACGAGGATGATCGTAAAACAGCTATCGAATAATGTCATTGAAGCTGAAGTTATTTCTGGAAAGAACAAAGGACACACAGTATTTATACCTAGAATACCACTGATCTCTTCTGAATTGCCATTTCAATTTAAAAGATTGCAGTTTCCAATTAAATTAGCCTTTAGTTTTACAATTAACAAAGCGCAAGGGCAAACTTTGAAATATTGTGGCATCAACCTCAAAGAATCCTGCTTCTCTCACGGTCAACTATATGTAGCTTGCTCAAGAGTAGGAAGTTCGAAAAATTTATATATATATACCCCGGACAATAAAATGAAAAATGTTGTTTATAAACAAGTAGTGTAAATAATGAGAAAATGTAAATACATGTAAATATAGAAAATGTTTTCAAAATATATTTTTTACTTTTTACGTCATAGTATGTTTTTTTATTTCATCTACCACGTAATCTCATATCAACTCCCGAGCGAAGCCGGGTATCATAGCTAGTATAGGAATAAAAATATTGTTCAATTCTAATCGTTCTCCGTACCATCGTTTCGATTCGGTCTCTGAGTGGTCGTCGCACGAGCTATCGGGCGCTATCCCGTCTATTTATTTATACGTCTTAATAACCTGTCCGGAGGCATTGTTTCGGAAACTGAGGAGAAACAAGTGTTTAATACAAACGAAGGCACAGTTAAGAAGAAATATTCCCGATCACTTTCTATGCTCCAGTAGGTTTCCTTATTTTCCTTCACCGAAAAGTAACAGATTCGATTCCTATGTCTACTAGTCTAGTCGCTTCGATCTGATTTCTGCATGGTCGTCACGCGATCTATCTGGCGTGAGCTAGGTATCCCGTCTATTTATCCGTTTTAATTACCTGCCTAGCCTGCCTTTCCGAGACTGAGGGAAGTTCGAGGCACTTGATAATGAGTGTTTAAAACAAACGCAGGCACAGTTGAGAAGAAATATGCTAATACAGGTTTCTTTAGTTTCCTTCACCAAATAGTAACCTGTTCAATATCTAGATATTCTTTTCAGTACTGCCGCTTAGATCCGATCTCTGATTGGTCTACCTATCGATCGTAAAGTGTATCCGTCTTCAAGTATAGAGGTAATTTTTTAAGATGTCGCAATCTTACTAAGGAGGTCTAGCCTTTCTGACATATTAAAAAAATCGTACTATACCTCTGGCGGTTTTATTTGTTTAGCGGATTTCATAAGTTCAATTCAGCATTATTAATTTTATATTAATTTAAACCTTAATATACAGCATTCACAACTACTGGATAAATACAAAGCCAAATAAAAGCATTTCTGTCACCCTCTCTTTTAATTGTCTAAAAATACTAGAAGAAATCCCGTAAGCTTCAATTATCCCGTTCGTCTTTGTACAAATGTTATTTTACCAAATGTTTCTCGCTGTGCATTTTGTACAATAAAGTTGTTACTACAATTAGGGGCTACCTACGAGTAGTAGTGGCACTTCAAGCGCGGGTGCACGTTAAAATGCGCCATTTAAAGGTTGTAATTGTTGCATTTTCTACAATGGTACACCTAAATAATTTGACTAAATGCGGATATTCATACATCTCTAATAATTAATATTCATTCCCTACTATCTCCACGTCTTTCCAATACATAGGCTGCTATTTATATATCCGGAAACCGGGATTACAATCTTCTTAAATAGCATATTTGACCTCCATGGTAAAATTTTAACTTTTTTAAGTACTGGCCGGTATATTTTTTCTTTCTTATTAACGCTCGTGTTTTGTTTTTGACGGGTTTTACATGTCATCTCGCAGCAAGAATGGAACTCACTCGTGAAAATATTCGTGCTATGATTTATTATGATTTTCGGCGTGGTTTAACGCAACAACAGTGCATAGATCAACTAACTTCAACTTTTGGTGATGAAGCCCCATCTAAAACTACTGTGTATCACTGGTTTAGTGAGTTCAATCGTGGACGTAGTATGCTTACGGACGAAGTTAAGGCAGGTCGCCCGAAATCGGTCGTTGTACAACAAAATATCGAGGCTGTGCGAAAACTTATAATGGACGACCGACATGTTACGTACTGCGAGATAGAGGCGACTCTGGGTATTTCTATGACCAGCATTAATAGCATATTACATAATTATTTGGCTGTAAAAAAAATTTGTTCGCGTTGGATACCCCACAACTTAACAAAAGAGCAAAAAGATGCTCGCGTCGAATGGTGCAATAAAATGTTAAAAAAATATAACCGTGGTGACTCAAAAGCCGTTTATAACATCTATACAGGTGACGAATCCTGGATCTATGCATACGATCCCGAAACGAAGCAACAATCAACGGTATGGGTGTTTCAAAATGAGCCGAACCCTACGAAAGTTACTCGTGCAAAAAGTACATTGAAACAAATGGTGGCCTGCTTCTTCGGTATTAATGGCCATGTAGCTACAGTGCCACTAGAAAACCGTAGAACGGTTAATTCAGAGTGGTACACGACCATTTGCTTACCGGAAGTATTTGAACAAATTCGTAAAACTAACCAGCGACGAATAATCATTCTTCATCATGACAATGCCAGCTGTCATACGTCACGCGAAACAACTCTATTTTTGGAGGGTCAAAATGTGGAATTAACGGGTCATCCGCCGTACAGCCCTGACTTGGCACCCAACGATTTTTATTTATTTCCAAATATAAAGAATAAATTACGCGGTCAACGATTTTCGACCGCTGAAGATGCTGTCGACGCATTCAAACAACACGTTATGGAGGTACCTCAGGCGGAGTGGCAGAAGTGCTTTAAAAATTGGTTCACGCGAATGCAAAAGTGCATAGATCATCAAGGGGAATACTTTGAAAAACAATAAAACCATTTTCAGCCGTGTACGTTTGTTTGTTTTTTTGTTTCCGGATATATAAGTAGTAACCCTCGTACGTTTACTACTAGGGTGTATGCTCTCGGTACTCATTTTCTATACAAATCCACTACCGGAACCGGGAATTCCCGGTACCCGCCATATAAAATCAGAAGCGCGAGCATTCCCTACTTAATACTCGCTCGAACCGAACAAAGCACAAGTGGCATCCAACCGAGGATCCCGAGTCAGGCGGGATCAAATATAGCACCGAGTAAAGCCAGCCGAGCGGAAGGGAACGCGGTGCTTTTAGGTGAGATATTATCCGGAGGGCAAAATAAAACAGGGCCGATTCTAAGTTTCCAATCTTAACTTGTTTTGCTACTCATATGGTATAGCATTGACACGAATGCAATAATAATAATAAATTTAATTTAGGGGATCCTGCCTTTTCGCCGAATAACGTTTCCCAAACTGTTTCATTTGCCAACTGTGTCATTTGGCATACTGAATTTTTTTCTAGGGTTTGTTTTATAATCATCACCGTGTAGAACCATATAGGTTAGGTTAGGTTTGTTTTATAACAATCTTGAAATTTTTATAGTTTCAGTAATAAATGCAGTATGCCAAAGGACACAGTTGGCAAATGAAACAGTTTGGGAAACGTTATTCGACGAAAAAGCAGAGAACCCACATTTAGATTTCTTCGATTAAGATTAGAGCGGATTTCTATTGATTTGGATTTGAATCAAACGTTTATTGGCTGCCATTAAGCACCTCTTCTCAATGTTGTATCATAACAAAAACCAGTTTACATTTTACAAGTCTTTTAAAGTTGGAATTGGCCTCGTATCCGTGTAGAGCTGAGTAGAGTACTTAGGGTTAAAGCAGATCTTTAAATGGGCCGTTTGTACTACTTGACAAACGCTTTAGTTTTAGTTTTATTTTTAAATCCCAATTTACAGGTTTCTCTGAAAAGAGGTCGTTGCTTTGAACAATAATGTATTGGGTACGATTTTTTTCTGCATGAGATTGTTCGCGCAGTTGGAGCGGCTTTACGTATTTGTATATATAGGTCTACCTTAATGCCATGGAGGAATGTGCTTTGTCATCAATAGGAACAATAGCTTACACATAGCCCAAAATGCGTAAGTATTTCTAAGGTATGCCAAAAAGAGAGGTATGGGCACTGCGAATGGCATCTCGCTTAGTGTGGTAGGGCACGTTCAGTAAATGTCATCTCGCTCAAATCTGGAGCAGAGCCCGACTGGGGAAGTACCTCCACCTTACAGAAAACCACAGCGAAATAGCACTAGACCCTACTCATAGTGTTGTGTTCCTGCTGGTGAGTAAGGTTGCCAAAGAGCTCAAAGAGGACCCAGTGTGTTGACGATGAGGGACCCTCTTGTTCCTTTAGCCGTCAACACAGTGAATCCTCCTTTTTGTAAAGGGTCGGCAACGCGCATGTGACTCCTGTGGAGTTACAGGCGTCCATAGGTTACGGTAGCTGCTTACCATCAGGCAGGCCGTATGCTTGTTTGCCACCGTCGTAGTATAAAAAAAAAAAAAAAAAAAAAAAAAAGGTCTTCGTCAAACAGTCAAAATCTAATATATCAATGCAATATGTTGGTAAATAATAATATGTGTGCCCATTTAATACTCTGGGATTAATGTCGTGTACATATACTAACTAATATTGTCCTTCGCTGTCTGAAACACAGGGAATCCTAGTTCAGGCATTTGTTAACCACTTGTCGTTAAAAAAATCTTAGTCCGTAAGAGCAAACACTGTACTATACTTATCTCAATAAATTATTTGTATTTTTATATATTTTTGGCCTATAACTTGCATCTATAGACCTTGTTTGAACATGAACATATCCTTTATACATATGATCGCATATGGAAATTCTGGAAAAACGTGTGAACAACCCTACGTCTCTGACAAAAGTGTCGTAGGTAAATACTCGTGTTCGGAATATAAAAGCTTTATCACCGATGCACACGCAGTCAACTGTTAATGCATCTCACGAATCGTGCGATTTGTTGTATCTTTCAACAAATGCAACGTACATGAGAATGAACAACTTGGTATCTACATTTTTTTTTATTTATTTAAATAAGAAAAACAAATACATAGTACCTTAAATTAAGTTTTCGGCGTAGCGCTCAATTCCATCTTAAACTAAAACAAGTTAGGTACTTTACACTAAGATTAAGATAACAAAACATTGATACTTATAGCAATTGCCAATCTACGATAACATCTTTTATATATCTCTTTATATATCTATCGAAGTTAGATTGGTAATAGCAAAACGGTTGAAATGAACTTCGAAGGTTTGTATAGAAATTAGAACGCTTCTTTTGGAAAATAAAGTTAGTACATACAGTACTACGGAAGGAACAAATTAAGACGGAAGTTAATTAAACACCAGGCAAAGAATATAAGATAAGATAGAAAAAGAACCCTAGTAAACGTTAAAAAGAACCCGTTTCGCGGTACAAAGACAAAGAAAGGTACCTTTGGAAATCCCGATACTGCGTTCGAGGGACGGTTCCCAAGAGCAATATAAGAAAACCTACATACTTACGAATAAAGTGTTCTTATACCTACGTATAGTGTATACTTAAATGCTTTTGTCCAACTTGGAGGTTAGAGTGACAGACTAGCAAATTTTTGAATTGGAAAATAGTAATACCAAAATAGGTAAAACCTGCCGAAAATGTCTCATTTTTATAAAAGACAGGGCCTATATTTTAACATCAGTACAAAAACATTGCGTATTATTACGGAAACAAAAACGGTAGGCGACAAACTAATGAATTATATTATACGTCGTTTGGCACTACTTTCCCCAACAGAAACTTTTGGCAATGATATAATGTAATTATTTATATAATTTATCATAATATTGTATCAAACCCCAAACTCTAGGATTTGTTCTCTTGAACTGGTTTGCATCATTGCAATGGTCCAGATCTAGAAATAAGCATAGTATAGAAAACGGACTAGAGACGTTTCTTTGCTCTCATTATTGTGACGTTGCTAGATCTCCGTCTATGCTATCTTCTAAAGAAAATCCGTACATACATTTTGAAAACTTATTGTTTGGTCCAAGTACGGGCAGTGAGGTTTAAGACTCAACGTCTACATACTCGTATATGAACTTCAAAAGCCTAACGATTCGGCTACACATAGGTAACAATAGTTCAGTAGGTACACCCAGATTCAAAATTGCATTGACAATTTATGAATAAATTCATTCATAATGTGTCCATGCAATTTTGAATCTCACTGTACAAGGATAAGGAACGTCGAATGACCTTTACAGACGATGAAAGTAAATAGGCAGTAAATAGGACGTAAAACCGTTTATTTTCCCACTGCCATATGTAGAGTAGCGTAAGTCGTTTCACAATGCTTTTTATAGGACACGACGGCCTTTATACGACCGAATATGGGGCCTGTTTATAGGCCATGCTAATGGCCGTGTAGCGCCTGGAGTAAACATTTATTGTACAGTAGCAGATGCCCGAAGGGATACATTGAAAACAGACTGTTATTAAAAAATAAAAATCTAAAACCAAATTATACCGACCACGGGTCCGTTGGGGAGACTGTGTGGTGGCGGGTCTGCTTCAGCTTCGCGTCAATAACTGGCAAGAAGTTGCGCAGGATCGGGAGAAATGGCGTGCTCTCGTTTCAGAGGCCAATAATCTTTTTGGATCGTTAAGCCAAAATAGTAGTTAGTTAGTAAGTCCGTTGGACCCGACATCGTAATTCCATTTTCTAATAAAGCGTTCATTGTATACACGAAGTTTCAGAGTTCTCTGTTGTTGTTTCAATCTGACCAAATATGTAAAACTCGCGTTCAATATTATGTTAGTAACTATAAGTAAAGGAATGAAAGGTAATATCACGATGACATCGTAAAATAAATAAAGACTTGAAAAATCTAGACAAACGGCAGTGTGTCCGCCAAGTTCGAGCAAAAAAAAGCGACACACCGGCCGTGGGTTATATTACACGAACCATTTCGGGCCAATTTCAACCACCCTATAACTCAAAACATATTTTATCTACGCATATGAAATTTCGAGTGTCTGTTGACATCCTCTTAATTGTCTAGAATACAAAATTTCATTATTCTACCTATAGCAGTTCTTGAGATATTGACGTCAGAAAATCGCTATTTTTACTATACACTCACTGACTCACTGACTCATCAAAAACCTAGACCACTTCCAATGGTCGTACTGACTTGAAATTTGGCATGGAGATAGGTCTTAAGGTCAAAGTAAAGGGAAAAATCTGAAAATGGCCAAGTGTGAGTCAGTTTTAAAAATAGCGAAGGTGTAACTTTGTTCTACTATGAAGTCATAATGAACTAAATGGGTCTATCTTCCAATGGTCGTACCGACCTGAAATTTGGCTCGAAGGTTTGTCTTTAGGTCGAAATAAATTAAAAATCTGAAAACGGCCAAGTGTGAGTCCGTTTCGAAAACAACGAATGTGTAATTTTGTTCTACTATAAGTAGGTATGGAGTGGAAATGAGATAAGACTTATTTAAATTTAGATACATACCAATTTAAGACAATACATGTTTGTCTTAAAGACAAGAACAATAAAATTGTTCACCACTCTGTGTGTGTCTGTTGCGGGAACCGAACCCACGATTTACGAAGTGCAAAGCAGGTCACTAGGTACACTAGGTGCGCTAAATCAGTCAAACAAAAACGAAAAGACTATTTTTTCCCGCATAGTCTAAATAATTTCTAATTTTACAACTAATAAAATCGCAGATTCAAGAACATGGAAATCATATATACTCTATGATGGAATTATATATACTACTGCCCATCTCACCCTCCGATACGCCACGGGATGAGATGGGATGGTGCACTTCTAGGGCTACATAATAGGCCACCATTTATAATACCTACTGGTAGGTAGGTATTACCAAGTTATTAATTATCTATGTAGGTAGCGTACTTACAAACAGAATAAAGTACGTTATTGATGTATGTAATTATATGTAAGTAGGTACATTTTATAGGTCTAGGGAGCCAGTTTATTTGTAAAAATCACCTATAAATAAATAGTAAAATAGAATTAGACGCTTAGTATAAAGGGTTATAGTATAAAGTACATACCTAAGTGGAATGAGACATTTCCTAAAGCAAAAGTGATAAAAAAAAAATAAAGAACCTACACCTAACAAAAATAAATGAAATCCCATCAAAAACATAAATGTGAAAGGCTGCCAAGTTCGATACTATAGGAATGCTTCGCCTATAAAAGAAGTGAGATCTGAATAAGTACCAAGTTCCATAAAAATACCTCAAATCATAAATAGTTATAGGAATGCACACTTGATTTCCAGCAGTTTTTAAGGTACATTTTGAATAAGTATCACGTTACATAGAAATACCTAAAACTATAATAGTCAGAGAAACGCACACCGGTTTTTTTAGCAGTTTCCTGATAACATTTATTATTTTCAGTATTTTTTAATGATGTAACTTGGCAAGTTTTAATAGAAAATTATATACTGGACACATGGCAGTCCAAAGGTGTCGATTCATTGCATTGAAAAGGTGTGTCGTGTGTGAAAACTTGCCAAGTAACATCATTAAAAAGTACTGAAAATAATAAATGTTATCAGGAAACTGCTAAAAAAACCGGTATGCGTTTCTCTGACTATTATAATTTTAGGTATTTCTATGTAACGTGATACTTATTCAAAATGTACCTTAAAAACTGCTGGAAATCAAGTGTGCATTCCTATAACTATTTATGATTTGAGGTATTTTTATGGTACTTGGTACTTATTCAGATCTCACTTCTTTTATAGGCGAAGCATTCCTATAGTATCGAACTTGGCAGCCTTTCACATTTATGTTTTTGATGGGATTACTTTTTCTTTAACAACTAAGAAGTAAGTAACAAATTAGTCGAAAAACGTAACTTTTTACCTGAAAAATTCTCTTATAAATCCGCGTAAGAGCAAATAAGCACTTTCCACGAGCGCGCAGATCCCATTCCCACCTTGCTTAGCAAACTTCGGCAAGCAGTAACCTCAAAATAACCACTAAAAATATGATCTATGACTAGGCATAGTCGTTACGAATGTCGAGGTCACGCTTAAACTGGCACGCTCGCGGCGAACGTAAGATGGAATAAGCCGTCCTCTTATCTCCCGGTCGCATTTTTCTTTTAATCTTGAAATATCTCGCTATAATTCCTACTTCTTTTATGAAAGTTCTTTTTGAATCTGTGGCAAGTTATTGTAGCACTAAATTAGCTCAGTTCGTGGAATTCCCTTTGCTGCTCGTAATATTTATTAACCACAGTTGATACTTTTAAATTAGTACTAATTTTAATCATCCCTTTTTTATTCTTTAAGTTGTTAAAAACGGGGTGAAACGGACTGGAAAGAATAACGGATGCTATATAAACAAGACAGAACGAGTCACACTGATTTTTCTTGGTCACACAGGTAACAAAGAAAATGACTCATATTTATTGGTGTTGATTTTAGGGAGTAATAATGTATGACAGAAGAATTCAAAGGTTATAAAAGGCATCCTGAAGTGTAGTCAACTGTAAAAATGTGAGAGGATATTTAAAAAATATGTCATAAGTTATGAAATGCTTCTACCGCTTTAAATTGGGTCGTCGCTTCCACATTTTTAAGATGGCTGAATGTACCAATAATTTACGCAACAATGAACACATATGGAGGTAAAGAGAACGGAATACGTGAGTAAATCGCGGGCCTCTTTGACTCGATTGTAACTTTAAACGAGGTTTTCAAAAAAACTGTAGGCAACTTCCAGAAACCATGCTGCTACGTGATAATAGTTTAAAACCTTACGCAAGATTTTAATAGTTAATGATCGGAATGAGAGCAATGCTAGTTGCATACTGACCCATTTAAAAAAATCCACTCTGTACATGTAATAGTAGTTTATGTAACTGTTACGTAATAAGGCCTAATTACGTACAGTTGCATACACTGCTTTATATATCCTAAATGAAGTGTTCGGAAACCATAGAATGACCGCCATTGCACTGCCATGGCCAACTCGATTGTGCCGGCGGTCGGGCGGGCGCGTACCGTTGGTCGGGAAGGAGGACAGGATTTACATTATGTTATCAAATTCGATGTTCGGAATTTGAAACTCATAAGTCTCATAACGTATCAATATATGAGCATGTAAAGTTAAAATTACGTTACTGCCACAGATAAAAAGCTTATCATAGTAAAATCGTAGTGGTAATGCTAGCCATTGCCTACCGTTTTTGAACACGTTTTAGAGGACTTACAATGTGAGTGTAGATAAAGAAATTTTTCTACTCGTCGACTGTAATGCTTGAATTGTGATTGTGTAGACCGAACTACTAGCGCATACTTTCCGATAGAGCTTTTATGGTCGCATTTGTGACATCGCCAACGATGGTACATAGGATTTTCATACAATATTGTAACACTGTTGTCCTTCCCGACCGTCCGTGTCCTTCTTCCCGACCGCCGGCACAATCCACCGGGAGATAGATCTTACTCAATTGTATAGAGGCAGCAGGTCTTTCGTCGAACTCTATTCTTACCGGCTTGCCTAGATTGAGCACTCGTAGAAAAAATATTGTATACAATAGTGACATAATCAAGCTTTTCAATCTCGTACCTTACTTAGGCCACTCAGCACTAAACACGGTACTCGACTGAAAAGCTCTTAATTATGTCACGATTGTATAATAGTAGTTTATGTAACTGTTACGTAATAAGGGTCCTTAAAACATGAGTGTGGTTTTATGAAACGAGCCGCAGGTGAGTTTCATAATAAGATCACACGAGTGTTTTAAGGCCTAATTACGTACAGTTGCATACACTGCTTTATCTACACTCATATTATTTATTCTAAATGCCGTATTCGGAAACCATAGAATGGCCGCCATTGCACCGCCATGGCCAACTCGATTGTGCCGGCGGTCGGGGAGGCGCGTGTCGGGCTGTCGGCGGATGCGCGGGAGGGTGCAGGTGTACATTATGTTATCAAAACTCATATCACATCAATAGTTGAGCATGTACTCGTAAAGTTAAAATTACGTTACTGCCACAGATAAAAAGCTTATCATAGTAAAATCGGTCGTGGTAACGCTAGCCATTGCCTACCGTTTTCGAACACGTTTTAGAGAACTTACAATATGAGTGTAGATAAAATACTATTATAGGTCTCACAAGGAAAACGCTAAGATCTCATATAAATCATTGTGCTCGAGCTTCAGCAAGCTCCTTCAGGGACACTTTTTGAATACGACCATTTTGTAGCATTCCATAAACTGTTTGTATATGTAAATCATTATTTATTGCAACCCAAAACCTTTTAAGGCGAGGTTTGCATCGTACTGTCGTTTTGTCGTATCTCCATAAGAGTTTCGTTCTATCAAACGACTTTTTCGCTTTAAAAGGTAGCGTGGGTACGCAAGAGTTGCTATTCTCGGTGGCTACTTTAACAACCAGTAATGTTTATCGGTAGACGCTGACAGCATCACCTCCGAGAGAATTTGCTGGCCCGTTTTATGTGTGGCGGAGACGTTAAAATTAATAAAAAGAATGGAAAAAAGTACTATACATACGGCAGGAGGAATTGCTAGACTCGTGTTACGACACAGACTCATTTACTTGGCCTGCGTATCTTTGTACATATCAACAATATTAGTGCAATGGACCAGCGATTGACTTAGTCGCCTCTACTGTTCAGAAGAGACGGCATGGACAAATATGAATCCCACTGTTTCAATAAGTTTTTTTACTGTACAGAGTATTTCATGTGCATTTTTAAAGATGATGTAAACAAACCACGCGATTTGCTCATATGGTAAATGAGGTGTTAACCTTTTGTATCTACGGAATAAAATTGTCATTGGCCATACGCCTGAGTTACTTGTTTTTTTGGTTCGTTTACATGGAATACTCTATAACTTGTAGACACTGGTTTGAGTCGATTGCTCGGTAAGCTATGAAAATTACACTTTGGGTACAATTTACGTAATATTTCGTACGGGTTTTCCCGAGACATAACTCTCCTGGCCCCGCCGCGTCACAATTATGCAAATCGGCCCCTTCGTTACAATTTGTGAGGCTATACGTTTACATTAAACCCGCTCGTTACCGGACGAAACGCTTTAGTTCACGGCCTAGCCGTTGTCCGCGGCTTTGGGCGAATGTGACAGAAAACTAAAAAACCCACGAAGATTAAAGGTTTCGAGCTAATTGTGACTTCAACGTGGGAGTTAAAATGTGGTATTTTAATGTTTAGCATGAATATATAGCATAAACGTGGACCATTACAATTTATAGAGTTACCTACGTACTAAACTGGGTTCGCCGGGTCTCGTTCTCTTACGGGATCAATTCGGTCTTGCGGTGGTCAAACTGAGTGGCCGCTCGTACGGCGGCGACCGACTGCGCGACCGGCGACGCGTTTGGTAAACAAATAAAAACGTACGGGAGAGGCCAGTGTACGCTGTTTAAATCGCTCATCACAACGCAGTTCGCGACGCCGAACTCGCCTTAGAACGTCTGCCACTGAGGCGTTTTTTAATTTTTTTACCAAAACTTTATACATTTGACACTTACATCGTATCTACTTACTATTTTGCTGGTGTCGCGTTATGCTAATAGCGTCGTTCGTATCAATTTGCGCGGCGATGCGTTTTCATTAGCCGCGCTCGTTAGTAGGTGACGCAAGGAATATTTATACCGCAATAAAATTATGAAGTTACCTTCAGGCCCTGGTTCTACACCACTCTGGCAAAACTAAGAATATAATAATAAACAGGCTGATTTCGGGGTCGTGGAGCAAGAGAACAAGGCACGATACAGACCTTATAGATGAACCTAATGATGATTACATTATTTTTGTTCACCAATATTGATAAATATTTTTCAGATGATAAGTAGAACAAGACATTTTTGCATACGATTTGGTCACCCTCCTCAACGTGACGTACTGTCGTTTCCCATACAATATACATTGTATATTGCCTAAATTGAAGAATAAATATCTGTTATCTTTTTATCTTGAAAAATTAGAAAAAATCTAATAATTCTGTTTTGAGAAAATACTACCGTACGATAATGTTGATCATCACTTTGATCAGTTACAGAGTCCGAAAAAGTGGTTCCTGATCACGACCCAGAAATCACCCTGTAATAAATAATTGTTTAATAAAACTCCCTACATTTGGCGTTTACAGCATAGGATAGACCGAGGCGCCACTCTCAATCTGACCACTTAGTTAAAATATAAATTGCAAGAATGAACCCAAAATAGACAGAGAGCTAGCCACGTCAGATATGACACAATAATAATGAGCACAACCCATCTAGTCAGTTTGCTATGCTATGCTTATTTCTAGACACCAGCATTCACAGACATGGAGTCAGAGCATTCACCGTCAACAACGACCTTGATGCGTCTGTCTGCAAGAAAGCTACTGATATAAGCCCTGTCCCTTATAACTAAGACAACTTCGGCAGTGTTTACCTATTTTGGTCTGACCCACTCTAACCTACACCCATTAAAAGCTGCCAGGATATAGCAATAAGGATAGCATATCAATCTAACCAGACGGGTTTGGTTGTTCTCATTATTGTGTCATATCTGACGTGGCCAGCTCTTAGTCCAAAAAACAAAATTGTGTGAAAACTAAGAATATAAAAACATTTATTTCTGCCCGTTTTAGTAATACACAATAAGGCAGAAAAAAAAACAAGAAACAAAAGTGAGTCCGTCCGGATAGAGACGTGTTGTAGAATGTATGAGCTCCCATATAAACCACGACACTTCCTTTTCGAGACAAACTCCAAAACAAATGAACCCAATTTTAGTGAGCTTAATGCCAGCTAATCCGGGGGGTTTGTTAGCTACCTAACTAAAGTATTACTTGTTTCAGTTAAAAACGAATTACGTTCGAAAATGATTGCTTTTATAACCGTTTTATAAACTCATTGGTTGTGCAACGTCGACTTTAATACGATGTTATGCAACGAAAACTGTCAAACGAAGCGAAAATCTACCTCAGTGCACCGCAAATTGCATTTTCAGGCACAAATGGCAGAACACAAGTGGATAAATACCCGCGAAATTACTTCTTTTGAAACATTTTCTCTGAAAGTTAGCGAGAAACTACGCTATCGAGGGATTCGTTATTTTCAGTATTTTAGCTATATAGTATTTTTAAAATTACAACGAAATACCTACTCTGTAGAAACATTACGAGTACAACTGCAATTTAAATATTTTTTATTTCGCTTTTCCTACGATCGCTCTTAATCGTAGAACGAACTCTGTGATGAAATTTTAGAAAGCTACTAACTTAATAAAACCATGAGGCGAATTGTGAGCTTACTTGCCATTCTTGCCACATCCCCTTTCTTGCGGAATGTTTGTTTTAATGAATCTTAAACTAGCACTGGGCAAAGTGGGCAAGTCCTACTTGCCTAAAAGTAACGAGCAGCCATCAGGGTTGTTGTTGACTAGACTTGTTTGTTTGAGCGCTAATGTTCTGACTGGACAAACACGGCTATCAACTGGGATACTTTATACTTCCAAATATAACAATGCATCAACTGTAGTACTAGTATTAACGATGAGAGAGTGCGCACTATCAATGGTATTGCTATCCTCATAAATCAACTCTGTCATCTTTTCTAATAGTCAGCTAAAATTCCTGGAGGAAGTAAGTCTTGCGAAGGCGAATCCTCATTGGTTGAATTTGAAGCGTTGTACAGTCGCCGTCAGATATATCGGAGCGGCCAAGGTGGTCACAAATATCTGTGGAACGCCTCTATTGTCAAAGCAATAAAATGCATGTACATATATTTTTGAGTACCTTGGCCGCTCCGATATTTTTGATGGCAACTGTACTGAGTTAAATTACATCAGTTAATTGCGATTAGACGTGTGCGCCGCCATAAAAATCCGCGGCGGCGGCGCGCCGGGAATTTTTGGCGGCGTGGCTGCGCCACGCCGGCGTCAAGGTCGCATTTGGATATGCTCGCAAGGCTCACGTTTCGCATTAAAAATATGTTAAATAGCAAATTTTTTTTTGAAATGAGGAACATAAAACGATATAATAATTAAGGGTGTTTTTTCTAGTACACTTCAGTCCTGCCTATTTTTCGGAAATCGCTTTTATGTTGATGTTTTTATAATTGTGATAAATTAAGATCCTTTTAAAGCCAACTCCATCTAAAGCATGTACCAAGGCCAGCTACCATGAAATGTGACAAGCTAGACGGTCCTGTTTTGCGCGAGCTCGCCAGAAGGTTGTCTCTCAAGATAAAGAACGTTATAAGGGATCCTTTTGAAGATACAGAGACAACATGGAATGGCTTCAAGGCGGTTGTGTCCGAAACAGCGAAAGGAGTCATCCTCACTCCTGGGAGCCAAGCAAGATGGAAACCCTGGATTTCTGATGCTACCTGAACTTATTGAGCGACAGACGACTCTCAAAGAACAAGGACTTAACACAGACATAGCAAGAAAGGAGTATTCCAGGGTACATACTTGAGTGAAAAGGGCATGCAGACGCGATAAGAATAATTCAATCCATGCTTTGTGTGACAAAATCGAAAACCATACTGCAACTGCCCATTCTAAAGACTTGTTCTAGAAAGTCAAACTTCTCACCCGCGACTATAGCTACTAGCTACCCGCGACTAGAAGCTGGCAGATAGTGGATACTGATGGAAACACTTTATCAGTCCTGGGAAAAGTGTTGGCTAGATGGAGAGACTATTCGGAACAACTCTATCGAGAAGTTCCGAAACGTCTTTTAGTGCGGAATGACGCTGTGCATCCACTAGAGACGGACATACTTATTTCCGAAGTGGAAGACGCTATCAGACGGCTGAAAGTTAATGCCGTGGGTACTGATGGTATATGCGCTAGTCTCCTAAAGAATCTAGGTGGCGAAGGTACACAGTTCTTACACCAGACTTGCTGCAAAGTGTGGAGAACTGGCCGTGGCCAGTGGCCGAGAGACTGGACTGATTCCATGGTTATACCTCTCCATAAAAAAGGCTAGACGCTAAAATGTGACAACTATAGAACTTTGCCTATTAAATCGCATGCCAGTAAAGTATTTCTTTACATCATGAATTCACGATTGACAAAGTTCCTGGAGCGGCAAATACTTGCAGAGCAGGCTGACTTTGTGTCTGGGCGAGGGACACGGGAGCAGATCTTCATCGCGCGCCAGATCATCGAGAGATGTCGTGAATGGAACAAGCCATTAGTCCTATGCTTCATAGATCTAAAGCATTCGACTGTGTTTGATGGAAAAACATGCTGTACGTGCTCCTGGAGATGGGTGTCCCTGCTCATTTAGCTCACCTTATTGAGAAATTGTACGCCGAAAGTACTGCCAGAGTGCGCATCGAGAACACCTTGTCTGACCAGTTCAAACCGGAAATAGGAGTAAGACAGGGCTGTATATTGTCTCCAAAGGTCTAATATCTACGGCGAAGACATCTTACGTAAGGTCACCAAGAACTGGGATGGTGGCATATCAATTGGCGGCAAAACGATCTGCAATCTACGCTATGTTGACGACACAGACACAACGCTCTTGGCTTGGAAGCCAAGAGCGTTGTGTCTGTGTCGTCAACTCCTCATTGGAATGAGGAGGAGATGTATTGTGTATTTTGTTCCGGCGAATAGAAGCGGAGAGCATCGAATTAGGACTTCACGTCAACCATGCCAAAACCAAGTTAATGTTCGTAAACCGGAAACAGTACTAACTAGCACTGAAAGACCTAGAATGCGTCAGCGCCTTCACCTACCTTGGCTCACTTATATCTAGCGATGGTAGCTGTGAACGTGAAATAATCCGGAGGATTCAAATAGCGAAGGGTACTATGACTCGGTTAGATAGGATCTGGAGAGATCGCGGCATACAGAGGCAGACTAAGGTTAGACTTATGCGTTCCCTGGAGTTTCCAATTTTCCTATACGGTTCTGAAACTTGGACTATCAAGGCAGATCTGAAAAGCCGTATCGACGCGTTTGAGATGTGGTGTTGGCGACGGCTTTTACGGATACCTGGGACTGCGATGCGCACTAATCAGTCCATACTAGAGGAGCATAAAACTACGGTTGACTACGACGTGCCAGGGCCACATACTAACGTTCTTCGGACACCTCTCTCGACGCTCCTCGGATAGCCTGGAGAGGATCATCATGACGGGAAAAGTTGAAGGCACAAGACTAAGAGGCCCTCCCCCTGCAAGATGGTGTGGCCAAATCACTGCACCCATGCAATTAAAACTGCAAGAAGCCATGCGCTTAGCGAGGGATAGAAGCCTATGGAGGAACCTGGTCTTCAACAGAAGGACATGATCCTTAGCTCTGAGGGAACGACTAGTAATGATGAAGATCCTTTTTAACTCGCAGTAGGTCCAATCATACCATTCCGTATTAAGGATCAATCCTGCCACCGAAAACACTTCTTTTCTCAGGATAATTTAGTTGATGGTACAATTTTGATGGCAGATTTATTATTTTCGTTACTAATCTTATTAATTAGGCCATTGACTTCATATTTGTTAGGTGAGCGGTTAAATCATACTCACGAAACTCAACGAATTTACTAAAACCTAACTATTTCAATGTGTAGATGTTTTCATGGTTTAATTCGTCAATATACGTTGTTAAATTTTCAACTGACTTTCCTTCATCGGTAATTGTCATTGGCTAATTTTTGCCAAATTTTGGCCAACGGCGTGGATTTTGAAATCCGCGGCGGCGGCGGCGGCGTGGGTCCCACGGCGCGGCTACGCCACGCCGGCGCGGCGCACACGTCTAATTGCGATATATTTATACGACTTCATTCTTTGCGAAAAGCGAGCGCGTCCAGGCTCTTAGATATTTGTTATTAAGAAGACCTATTTATTGGCTGTTGGTGAACTAAGAAGCTCAGTAATGAATACGAACTCTTCACTAACAACATACTGCGTGTATGCTTGGCCTATGATTGCGTACTTTTTTCGCAAATCTCGGAGTTCAGATTACAGGTGTCTGGTGTAAAAATACATAGAGACGAGAGACAAAAATTACAATTGGCTTGAGACCAAGCCCCGTGATACGACAGGCAAAATCGATGGGTAAGATCATGGGAATGTTTACGACGCTTACGTTGAGTGGTCGGAAGCGTATGGTTATTTACTATAATTCAACATACACGAACATCTCGGTGTTTAGGTAAGTGTAAGAACGAGAGACAAAGAGGGTGACAATTGGCCCGAGGCCCAAGTCCCGCGATGCGAAACGTAAGATCGATGGGAAAGGTCACGGGTGAATCTTTACGACGCATTGTTGAGCAGGATATGGAAGCTTAAGCGTATTTATTGTTTTCTTTCCGCCGGCGGTAATACACGTATGTTTTCAGCAAAAAAAGTCAGGATAAGCCTGCCCATTTTTCTTGCTCACCCTGTTTAAGGTTATAGCGGGTTAGGTTAAGTTATTACGTTTTTATAAGCACATGAATATACAAAGATAGTTAACAATTGAATTTATCAAGAGGTCGGGGTAAATACAGCTAAGACGCGGAAAATAAAATGAGAAATACGTACGCAATAAGTTGCAATTAGTACAAAAATATTTAGTTAACGCTAGAGTAGTAGTAACCGCAGCCCCGATTCACTACATTATAATTAATAAGCTTTTATATAAATCAATATTATTACCAGCTTAGTTAACAGTAGTGCGAGTGAAAAGGCGTGTTCGAGGACAATCGCATGGCCCAATGAAATGAGGGCCGTCCAATGGCAAAATGCACTCAACACGCGTTGAGAAGAGCCACTCAAGTGTCTTTGAAAGCGGATAGGATAAAAGGAGAACAATTTTTAATACAGTGTATAGTCATCAGAAGAAATAGCTAAATGGTTAAGGTATTCAATATGATCTTGGCACGACTTTTTGTAAACAAAATCATTATAAACATCTCGTCCGTTTAACATTTCTGCTGCGGACTGTACAATTAGCAAAGAATAAGAAACATATATGATCAAAAGTAATGTGCGCAGAGAAACCGGAAAATAGAAAAGGGATGGATCATTCTCCAGATAGCAATACCTATACAACAAGCTTAGTAGAGAGCTTAATGTTTTTGGTAACGTGCCAACCACAATTTAACTAATAAGAATATTTCCCGTCAGACTCAAAACAGTTACACATACGAACACATACTCGTATATGTTTCGATCTATTACGATGTTCACCATCGGGAGCTCCACTTGCGACCAAGCCTCGGTTGAACTCGGATGAACCGACCCCGTTTTCAACAAACTGCCGCCAACGTTTGAACATGTTGGTCACAACGAGCAACACTCAACAAATGAATTTTAATAAAGGAAGGAATACAGCACAGGAATATAGATATGTTTTAATAGTAGATTGTGTAATGAGGGAGTAAAATTACGTATTTACGGCGAGGGCGTACATTGAATCGTGCACGAAGCGAAGTATTCTACAATAGTATGATTTTAAGCTAACATGGTTACTAACATTTACAAAGATCTGTGATTTACAACTACTGTTCAAAACGGGGTATATTGGGGAGTACTCAACTCCTCAGTTACTCCGTGATGATGACACATGCAACTGTGCCGAAATATCAGGAACTCACAATAAAAAAAAATATATACATGGTAGGTAAATACTTCGTTTTTAACAGTAGTTGTAATTCTACAACAGTCTCGTTGAACTGACACCGATTTCAACAAACTGTCTCCGACGTTTGCGGATGTTGGCCACAACGAGCAAGATTCAAACAAAATAACGCTGACGCAAAAGCACAAACATTTTTCGACGCCGAGCGACATCCGCAAAAGGAAAATGAAAAAAGCGTGGTGACCGCTGCATATCGATGCGTTTCCTATTCATTATGAATGAACCGCAATGTTTCATTGGCTGGATGCTGAAAAATTTTAAATTGATGAATGTTGGTTAAAGTTTATAGTATTATATAGTATATATATAGATATTCCCAGTGAGTCCCGAAACACTGCCAAATTATTTCCATATAAAAATATTAAAAATGCATGTGGTAAATATAATATTGACCACAAGGACATGGAACATCATTTTTGATGTGCTGGTAAGTTAGCGATGATCATTGCAAAGCTTACGCTTTTAAAAAGCTAATAAAGGTTTTTGAGCCAGGACGTTGTTTTTGGGTCAAATCAGATTTTTTCGAGAGGAATTTAATCCTATGCAGGGTGATTTTCAGGTCGTGATCCGGTGGTGGTCGTGACCACTTTTTCTAAATTTCCTGGGCCCCAATTCGTAAAATAAATACACACACTGGACAGACACAGCTCCAACCCAACTCAACCCAACTCAACTCAACGCTATAACGACATTGACATTTGCTATTCGAACAGATTTTCATTCAACATTGGTCTCACATTAGTACAACATTGGTCACACATTGTACCAATGTTGTACCAATGTGAGACCAATGTGTGACCAATGTGAGACCAATGTGAGGCCAATGTTGAATGAAAATATGTTCGAATAGCAAATGTCAATGTCGTTATAGCGTTGAGTTGAGTTGGGTTGGAGCTGTGTCTGTCCAGTGTTTGTGTTTATTTTTCAAATCGCGGCCCTGTTTAACGTTAATAGTGTATGCTAGTATTTTCTCAAAACAGAATTCATTTAATATTTCAAGTAAAATTAATCTTAAATTAAGTAAATCATGGTCACCCTATAACTTGACATACGCTGCATGGGAAACGACAAGACGTCACATTGACTAGGGTGACCAAATCCTATGCAAAAATGTTCTTTTTTTTTACTTATCATCTGAAAAAAATTATCAATATTGCCGATTAAAAAAATATGACCACCATCATTAGGTTCATCTTTAAGTTCTGTATCATGCCTTGTTCTCTTGTTCCACGACCCCGAAATCACGCTAAGGGAGACAAAACCAAGTGGTTTTATTTTATAAGTCTTATATCTACATGTGCCTTTTTTCCTTAAAATACTAGGAAAAATAACGAATATTAATTTATTTTATTTGTCTCCAAGAAATAGCCCCGACGCCAACAAAATTCCGCCGTTATCAGACTGCATTCCCCGCTGGCATTGGGCTCCGGAAACTTTTGCCAAAACCCCCGTTGTACTTTAGATTGGGACGATTCAGTAAGTCAGCCGTCGACGGGCTGCCGGGGGCAGCGTCTAGCCAAAGTTAAAATAGAAGCTGCTAAATAGCCAAATTAAATCACTTTAAGTACTTTCAACAGTTAAGTTTGTGGAGAGTTGCGTAAGTCGAATAATTTTGAATTTCGGGCGAGAATTTTCAAGTTCATGACAAAGGCGCATTTTGGAAACCCTTGGCCGTAACCACTTCATGTAAACTTGGAGATAGTTTACATTCAATTAACTGATCATGATTAATGCTCTGTATAGTCAACATACAAGCATGTTCACAGTTTTGCAAGTTAAAACAAAGGAGTGAGGTGCAAAAGTATAGTCGACGTCAAATAATTAAAGATACATACTTTAATGTCGACATACGTTGATACCAACTAGACATAAGGTTTGTAAAAGGAAGCTAGAATTAAATAAGAGAGATAAGAAAAGAGTGAGTAGCTTATTGGGTTAAATCATATACAAGATACATATCTCTATACTCCGCTTAGCGCGTTATTTCTTTGAAACCTAAGCTGCCAAAAAGAAAGGGTGCGGGAGGGGAACACGCAATGCTAGACAGGGAACGCGCGATTGTTCCGTGGGGCGTACGAGAGAGTCAGACATTAATGGTTGGCATGGAGACGTACTAAGTTTACTGTCACTTACAATAATTAGTGTCTCACTGTAGAGTGAAGTTACCTCAAGCCTGGCAGCGGGGGTCGCCCGGCTATGCGGGGCCTTGAGTTAATTAGTCTATGGGTTAAATACATTTCTACTAAAAAATGGATAAACATGTACTAAAATAAAAGCACTTTATATGTAAGCGTTTCCTGTGCACGTAAATATATATTTTATACCACGACGGTGGCAAACAAGCATACGGCCATTACGGCCCGCCTGATAGTAAGCAGTTACCGTAGCCTATGGGCGCCTGCAACCCCAGAGGATTCACATGCGCGTTGCCTACACTTTAGGTACCTATACAATCCTTTTTTGAAGAACCTCATACTGTAGCCCGCTGGAAAAACCTCGGCAGGGAGTTCATCCACAGCCGCAGCATTCGTGGGAGGAAAATTCCAGTTTATATAAATAAAAACCGGCCAAGTGCGAGTCGGACTCGCGCACCGAGGGTTCCGTACAAACCTGTAGGTATATAGGGGTAGTAACTTTAAAATTATTAAAAATATTTTTATTATATGATGTAACTAAAAATTTACGGTTTTCGCAATCTGTGCTATAAGACGTTGCTTCGTACCAAATTTCAAGATTCTGAGTTCACGGGAAGTACCCTGTAGGTTTTGATTTGCGAGTTTCGAAAATTTGCGGCATAAACGGCTGTATCTTTTGATTGCGTAGGCTTTGAAGTTTGATTTTTTCACAGCTCCAAGGGACAATAAACCCGAGTATTTGATATAAATTTCAGCTTGATACCTCCACGCGTTCCTGAGAAAAATGGTCTTGACAGACAGACAACAAAGTGATCCTATAAGGGTTCCGTTTTTTCCTTTCGAGGTACGGAACCCTAAAAACCTTATAATTTGTCAAAGTAAGAGAGTATAGAATAAGGCTAAGAAGGTGATGATTTTCGATGAAGGATTTAAGGAGATGATGAAGGTGGTGACGTGTGTCGATTAAAATTCAAATAATCTTATGCCATGATCACTGTGCTTGTCCAATTCACATATTCACTCTTTCGAAAACTATTCCAAAATGGAATACACTTTCCTCAATCGTAATCCTGGTGAATAATTCAGTTACTTCCAATCGCCAAGGCCGATCGCCCATCCGAGCATAGTTATGCTCTTCGATTGCGTAGGCGAAAATCAACCATGCACTATAGAGATAGAGTTAGTTTTTCATTGAGACGCTTAGTCCGTGTGAGAGGGGTGAACGGTCGGCGAGGGATGTTGACTTTCAGTTGATCTTTATCGGTTGAAGGCAGTCTGGAACCCTGCACGGCGTACAAGGGCCATTCTAACGTACAGTTTTCTGTAATGTTAATGTCCCATACAATACCAACAAGAAATCGTGCTATGATATCGTTAGAATTTTTTTACGATTTGAATTTGGAATATAACATCCCTGGAGTTGTAGGTATGTATAGGGTAAGGTGACTGTTTATCATCAGACAGGCCAAATGCTTGTTTGCCACCGAAGTGATATAAAAAAATCACAAGTACATTCGACTACAAAGAAATGTATCCACTTTTTTACCTCATTGATTTGTACGACGAACTTTGAACTTCGGACGAAATCGGCTCGATAGAAAATAATTCCAAAGTTACATCTTAAAATTAGCTTTAAACAGTTGTACGTCTTTAGTTTCTTGACTTATACGTCTGTAACTAAGGACAAAATTCCACCACACTAACACTAAAAACTTTGTTGTTTTATATTTCTCAATTAATGCGTGGTTTTTTGCAAAATTTGCAATGAAATCCCATACTAATCGTAACAGTGTTTCTCTTTCACTTGCGCTGAAAAAGATAGGGAGCGAATTTAGCTGTTGTCAGCCCTTTAAGAGGGGCGCGCGTCATGTGCTGCCATCTTCAGTTTATGCACGTTCCCTGTATGTATGTGCTTCAAATATTGCAAGTTTCAACCACTTCCCGGTGTATGATGTAGCTGAATTTTTGTATACTTCCGTAATTTACACGACAATCATTGAGTCCGACAAAATATTTATTGGAGATACTATAGTGAGATAGTAAATTCCCGTTCACAAACTCAATGAGATTTACGTAACAAAGTTACGTGGTAGTATGGATACATCTAGAGGTAAGATCTCTTAAAGAACAAAGGCGTACGTGTGTAATAGGATCCTGGTCCCCAAGCGAGGCTTAGCGGTGATTGAAACGGCTGCAATGAATGAATAGTGGTGTGAAGGATTGAAGGCAACTTGGGCTTAGTAGTGGTCTATTACGGCAATGTTAGATAATTGCAAAAATTCCTTTGATATACCCAAAGGTCGTCTGGTAGAGATCGCTTTTTAGCAATAAGACCGCCTGTTGTTACCTAGTTAGGGTTCCGTAGCCAAATGGCAAAAAACGGAACCCTTACGGGTTCGTCATGTCTGTCTGTCTGTCCGTCCGTATGTCACAGGCATTTTACTCGGAAACTATACGACGTATCTGAATAAAATTTACACATAAGATGTATTTTGTATGCAGCTACTTAGTTATGTAGTTAAATTTGAAAAAAAAATATTTTTAGGGGAGCGCTGCATACAGGTAACTAAATAAAAAAAAATTAACCAAATATCAACATGTGACACATCAATCGATAGGTCTTTCAAAATAACATTGAGGTTTCTTTGACTATTTTGTGATTAAGTAAATATTTTCTGAAATAATCGCTTCGAAAGTCAGAAAAGTTGTGTCCCCCTGTAACTTTTGAACCGTAAGTCCAAAAAATATGAAAAAATTTGAAGAGATGCGTCTTATCATATACTGTCTACGAAAATTGTTTTGAACATTATCGGTTCAGCCATTTTTGAGTTATCTCCAAAAAACTTCTTCCATAGGCATCAGATACGACCTTTTGGTATTAGTTTGGGTCTTATTCCATTGAAGGTACGGAACCCTCCTATGCGTGGTCCGACACGCACTTGGCCGGTTTTTTTTTTATCACTGTATCGCTTTATATTTTCCTCTTTTTCTCATGTGGTGCACAATAAAGAATATTCATTATTATTATTCATAATATTCATCCTTTCGTAGATAAAGAAATTTAGCTATTAAAATACGCATCAAGTCTATATGAAGAAATCGCCACGCGCGGTTTATACTACTGAGGGTGCTTGCGTCTTATAGCGTAATATTTGTTCTATAGTTAGATCTAATAATCCAATCATTGGGGAATCATCTCCATACATTGCCTTACAAAAGGTGGTGTAGAGAATGTTTTAATTGGTATTGGAAGGCTACAGGATGGTTATTTAAAATCTAGGTTTGAGACCCTGAGGGGGGAGGGGAGCGTTGGCCGCCATCTTGGTTTAAATGTGCCAAAATTCAGTTTTTTAACCTTGACGCTTAAACGGTTGTCAATATGACTATAGTGTCTATGGAACATATAAAGAAGATAAAATCATCTACAATTTTTGCAAAAACAATAGATAATTTATCTGTAAGTCTTACAGATAAAAAGATCCAGGGGGTGAAAAAAACTATAATTTTTAGAGTACGGAACCCTAAAAATTGGAAAACTGAAACCCTTATAGTTTCGTCATGCTCGTCTGTCCGTATCGTATGTCACATGATACACCCTAAAAATGATACTTTTTCACCCCAAGGTAGCGGCGGCTTGTAAGGCAAAGTGCTCTAAAATGACTGATCTATAAGTAATTGAGCTTTTTCCAAATCTTTTTATTTCAATCCTTATTCTTACTTCTATTCGTATTTCTTAAATGTGCATGCTGTTTCACAACATGAATAGATATTAGTTGTATATGCTCGCTCACAAAAAAAGCTAATTCCCATTTTGTAAGCACGACGTACTAAAATTGAATCCAATATACGCTTGCAATTACACTCGGGAGTCATGTCTACGACGCCGCGTAGAACGTCTACGCCGTAGCTCGCTACGGGTCGCAGCCACGACTACGTATTGATTTCGTAGTACGTCGCTTGTACCATTCATGCGATGATTATTTTAACTTTTGTCCCGCTCTTACACATTCTGTTAGAAAAAGAAATATTATCCCTATTATTCAACTTTATAATCGTTCAGACTCTGTATAAATAATTCGGTCTTAATGTTAATTATTCAACTGTTTTATTTATAACTCACAGTATATTTCAAGTACAATTTGATATAATTCCATATGTACAGTCGCCATCAAATATATCGGAGCGGCCAAGGTACTCAAAAATATCTGAACATGCACTCTATCGCCTTGCTGTTTCATTCTTACATTCATTACATGTTATGGTACTAACGTGCTGGCCTATATGGATGTGACTACTATTTAAAAACCGGCCAAGTGCGTGTCGGACCACGCATAGGAGGGTTCCGTACCTTCAATGGAATAAGAACTAAACGAATACCAAAAGGTCGTATCTGATGCCTATGGAAGAAGTTTTTTGGAGATAACTCAAAAACGGCTGAACCGATAATGTTCAAAACAATATTCGTAGAAAGTGTATGATGATAAGGCGCATCTCCTGAAATTTTTTCATATTTTTTGGACTTACGGTTCAAAAGTTACAGGGGGACACAATTTTTCTGTCTTTCGAAGAGATTATTTCAGAAAATATTCACTTAATCACAATATGGTCAAAGAAACCTTAATGTTATTTTTAAAGACCTATCGATTGATGTGTCACATGTTGATATTTGGTTTATTTATTTTTTAATTTAGTTACACGTATGGAGCGCTCCCCTAAAAATATTTCTTTTAGTTTCCGAGTATAATGGCTGTGGCATACTGAAGGACAGACATACAAGACAGACATGACGAATCCACAAGGGTTCCGTTTTTTGCCATTTGGCTACGGAACCCTAAAAGAAATCACAATGTATGGAAAACTTTGTGTACAATTGTCCACTAATTTACGCTCTGATCTGACTGTATTAAGTACATAAATTAAATGTTTTTTACCTGTAGTGTATTTCCCCTATATGTTTTTATATTATCGCATATTTAGTTTGTATTTTCATGTACATGTCATTTACGTCCCTCTTTTTAATTGTTTGTGTTAATTATAACTTTATTTTCTATTTTTTGTCTTCAGTTCAGTTTCGTGGTTATCTACCATTTTGCTGAGCAGGGTCCATTTCATGATGTTACACCAATACGTCTTTATTTTGTTTGTCTCTATTTTTTTATGTAATATTGTATACGTCATGAAGTAAAACCTTAAATAAGACGGGAGCGACTCAGACACGTTAAAACCTCGCTATAATAGAATGGCAAAATAGCGATAAATAAAGATTCCTACCGATTAAATCGTCAATAAACAATAAAGCATCGACACAACCACATAAAATGAATACTTACCGTCTGAATCCATTTGCATATCAAACTGTTTATCCGCCATTTTAATCAAGTTTAATCGATAGGGATGCGCCAACCTAGGACTTAATTTAAAGTGTATTTTTTATCATTTTTCTGGCCGAAAAATCTGCAATAGACGATTAAGATGACTTACCTGAAACAATTAGAACATAGTATAAGTTAAATAATTTATGAACTTCCGTAAAATATACATAGTTTAATTTAATAACATGTATCGTATTGTATTGTAATTCAATTTGGAATAGACTCCAAATTGTATAAATCAACCGAAATATTAATGTTTCGCAGCTTAGCCAGAGATCTACCGACATTTTACCTATTACTATTTAAGCAGAACAAAATTGTAAACCCGTCCTCTCTTCATCAATCTATCTGTTAAAGTAACTTGTGGATAATGCTGTTGACTGTACATAAAACAATACTTATATGTAACACCAACTGTAAAATGTATTGTATGGTTGTTTGTTATCCCTAAAATAAATAAAAAATAAAATAAAATAAACATCATGCATGTTTGACTTTCAATATTCAAATTTGAATTCATTAGTTTTGGGCGCCTATCTAAAAACTATAATATCCTACGTCCTTGCCCGGGTCTCAAACTATCTCCTTACCAAGTTTCATCTTAATCGGTTCAGCGATTTAAGCGTGAAGAGGTTGTTACCTATATACCAACAGGCAGACATACAGACACACGTTTGCATTTATATTATTATAATATGGATATGGAAATAGGCTTTAGCGATTTAGACGCATAATACTATAATGAAAATGCATACCTGCAGAGTAATATATGTATTATGTATATTCAGCCATAGATAACACTTTTATTATAATTTATAATAGCCGCCCCAAGCCGCAGGCCATGACGCACCACAATAAAATAGCCTGGTGTAGAATAGTATTTTTATTCGGTTAAGTGTTCCCCCGGGTGCTATCTCTGCTGAATCATTGTGTTATGTGTACCTCAAGGGATTAAGCGCGGTGCTGGTGCTATTGTATTATAATGGTAACACGGCCAACCATATGGCTTGCAATAGTAGTTTATGTAACTGTTACGTTTTAAGGCCTAATTACGTACAGTTGCATACACTGCTTTATCTACACATATATTATAAATCCTAAATTACGTCTTCGGAAACCATTAGAATGAGCGCCATTGCACCGCCATGGCCAACTTATGCGAACGGTCGGGGAGGAGAATAACCGCGGTCGAGGAGGAGGGCTGGATTTTCATTACGTTAACAAAATCGATGTGGTTATGAATTTACGACACTGGCACAGATACTCGTAATACACTAATGTTACATTACTGGTTGCAATAATGGTGGTAATTACATACGCTTTCCGAACGCAGAATAGAGGACTTATGATATGGGTGCAGAAAAATATTTTATTAACGCATGTAAACAAAACAAACAAAGCAAATTTCTATTTAGCACTATGGTTGAGTACTAGAGAATGCCTTGAAGCAGTCTGCCATTTGATTAGATTTTATGAATTCATTCATAAATTGGGTATGCAATTATGAACCCGATAGTACATAGTATCGAGCCAAGCTGAATAGCTCCTAATAGATGAGTCTCGAATCTACCGACATCTATGTATAGGTAAGTAGATCTATCCGCTATTAGCTTCGCAGGAGGAGCAGCGGGACTCGAGAGGCACTCAGGGTTTTCGGCGCACTGTTCACGTTGTTTGAGTGAACATGGCTGCTATCATACTACGTACATTAGTATAGTAGCGGTACTTAGCACTTACACATTTCGCACTAAGTAGAATCAGGCTTAAGCCTGGCTTAATGCATTAGCTTGGAGCCTTGGAGCCTAACAAGGCCTATTTTAAAACAATGCTTAAAATTCACACACACATGTAGACCCCGTTATCGGAGGCGCAATTTGGTAGCTTGTCATTATTAGGGATAGGTAAAAATATTTTGAAATATTAGCTGTATGTCGATATTTTTCCTTTACCATAATGAGAGGCTAAGACTTTAATTAAACGTGTTTATTTTGTAAAACACGACTGATTAAAAAATATATATTTAATAACATTTTTCAGTTTTATAAATAACAATTTTCAACCTTAAATATTTGGAGTTCAGGGTATTCTGCAAGAAGTGACTGCATGTCCAATATTATGAAATATTATATATGAATAAAATATACTCATAATTATTTTACATATTTTTTAAAGTGGGTCATTCCACTCATACAATAGTATGTTATTCAATCAAATACAAACACTGAAAACATTGAAAAAATAATCAACCCAGCAGGATTTGAACCTCGCATCGATACGCCTTACCGGGGCTCGATCGCTTTACCAATTAAGCTATGGGTTCAGTTACTGAGTTGACGAAATTCTCAATGCCTTCAATCATCTTTTTGCATTTATTTTTACATCGACTTTATAGCAGCCGTAAGCGACATCTAGGTGCTAACTACTAGAGTTAGATACCCTTCCCGCCGACCCTTTTTACAAGTGTCACAACGGAAATAATAGATGGCGCTGCTATCAACTCATAAAGCCATATGAGTTGATAGCAGCGCCATCTATTATTTCCGTTGTGACACTTGTAAAAAGGGTCGGCGGGAAGGGTATCTAACTCTAGTAGTTAGCACCTAGATGTCGCTTACGGCTGCTATAAAGTCGATGTAAAAATAAATGCAAAAAGATGATTGAAGGCATTGAGAATTTCGTCAACTCAGTAACTGAACCCATAGCTTAATTGGTAAAGCGATCGAGCCCCGGTAAGGCGTATCGATGCGAGGTTCATAAAGCCATATGAGTTGATAGCAGCGCCATCTATTATTTCCGTTGTGACACTTGTAAAAAGGGTCGGCGGGAAGGGTATCTAACTCTAGTAGTTAGCACCTAGATGTCGCTTACGGCTGCTATAAAGTCGATGTAAAAATAAATGCAAAAAGATGATTGAAGGCATTGAGAATTTCGTCAACTCAGTAACTGAACCCATAGCTTAATTGGTAAAGCGATCGAGCCCCGGTAAGGCGTATCGATGCGAGGTTCAAATCCTGCTGGGTTGATTATTTTTTCAATGTTTTCAGTGTTTGTATTTGATTGAATAACATACTAAAATATACTCGTAAATACAGCTAAATAATGACAAAATAAATGACATTGACTATCTATTGACGTAAATAATTTATTATTTATAAATATTTATTTTTAGTATCGTTCAGACACGGCCCTGTAACTCAAAACATTATAAAAGTAAAATAGTAACCATATCGTTATTGTTTTACTGATAATGGTATCTACTTCTGATGACAATGATTATCATGCGTGACAAAAAAAACAATGTAATATTTTAGTCTACAAATGGTATATAAAACTAATTGCCAAGAAAAAGGAAGAGTATCGATATCGACATATAATAAATATTTCTACCCATCCCTAAGAACCTCAAGCTACCAAATTGCACCTCCGATAACGGGGTCTATCACATGACTTCAATGACCATTACAAAAAATTTGTGGTGTTTTTTTATGAAATGTTCATTCGTGTCTTTTACCCGTATAGATAACATTTTACTCTCTCAGTAATAAAGTCACTCCATGACCTGAACAACTTTAAAAATACCAGCAACCATGCTTTCTTGATTCATACCTAAATAATAACAATGTTTTTTTTAAATAAAATTTTCTTTCAAGTTCAAGCATTTAGTACAACAGGGATGCAAATTCCGAAAATGCCAACGAACGACGCCGAAATGATGCAAAATTCTGTTGGAGCGCACGGTACGAGTATTCTAAAGCCATTCTCGCGATTCCCAGCGTTGGCGTACTAAAGGGTGTATGTCATGAAAAACACGGCATCGGCAGTGCAAACGAGGAAGCCTACCTATTTATGTATGTGTTTCATGTGACCGACTGAGTAGAGTTGGTAGGTGTTTTAAGGTTGGCAGGTGTAAAAACAATACCTATATATTTTTACCAATAACTATAGCAAATAGTTAGGATCTTTTCCCATTTTTTAAGCATACTTGTTATGGATTTCTAGACTACTTTACAATCTTTAACGTCAGAGCTCGGTACGCGTTTGGTTTAGCAATGACTACTCAAGTAGACTTTTCTCGCACGTTCTATTTCAGTTAAGTGAACGTTGCGCTCTGGTACGGGAATGCTCTAGAGGCACTCAGACGGTTCCAGTCAAGGATGGATTTAGCTCGCTATTTCAGAGCTTATAGGTGGGAGATATTGGCTGGCAAAAGTGGTGTGTTCACAGAACTCGGCGTCCAACGGCTGATGTAACGAGAACCGAAAACTTAAAAAAACTAAAGTTTAAAAAAACGTCCAAAAATACAACTGTGAAAAAGGCGTTTAATTAATTGGTCATCCCATTATTGCCAACAAAGCTTATAAAAATAAATAAATACATTTTTATTCACGAAACAGCTTACAAAATTTTTTCACGTGTTTGTTGGCAGACGAGGCTCCAGTTTACAAATTGTATAGGTATTATATGGTTACCTGGTCGCGATGTATGCTTCTAAAGTAATCTCTTTTTAGTGATTGTCGCAGATAGCTTAAAATTGCCATTGTTTGTGTATAACTAGATCTAAGTCAATCATTTTCTCGGTTTATACCAATTTGTTTGTGTTAATAACGTGTATAAATATTGTGTTTCTATGTCTAGTTGCTAAGTCTTATCTGTGTCTAATTTTATTGATATCATGTCATAATACGCAAAATGTCTAGATTATAAGAATTTTGTACTAATTTACGAAGAAATGTCCTATATAAATATCAATTTTAACCCTCCTACAAACATGTAATACTGTAAGCTTATTAGCCAATAAATGTCTCACATACACGGCACATACCAGCCACTAGTACGAGCACGCTAAAAAACCCATAAAAGAGGCCAGCACTCGTACTCGTTGCTCACTTCAACCTCACTTCTACAACAACTCCCAGCGGGGAAACACCTGCAACTACACTGCTCAAATGTTTTACAATTTTAAATAAGCGTTATTATTCATCTCCCTACATGACCTGGTAAATGGTACAGCGGGTCAGCGCTGCTTGGTTCAACGTGGTAATCCGGTCTGCACACAACAGCTGGTCCTTCGAGCTCCGGATATCAGAAAACTGCGGCCAATTGAAGAAAGAAACAAGTACGCGCTGAGCTGGATTAATTTCGCTCAGAATCTCCATACGGTGTCCGGCTTAACCGCTGATACACCTGCCCGCTTTCGCGGAAGAGCCCTGTGCTATTTACCAGCTTGCTGGACGGACCGCTCGTGTAGAGGCCATACTCCACGTTCGTGTCCTGGCAACTTTCGTTGCAACGTCACATGGTTGACGTCTTCACACTGCTTTCGGACGCTCTGGCACTTGCACTTAGCCTTTGCGCGAGATTCAGTGCATCAGGGATTAACGCCCACGAGTAAGTAAAGTGAACGTAGGGCCGCTTTCACTGCACTAGGCAGTGTCAGCCATTAGGTTTTAGGTAGGTAAGGTTAGGGAACCCCACGTGCGTCAAGAAGCAAGAAGAAAGAAGATGTCCGATCATACGCTCAAGATGTCTCTTCGCTCACACAAGGGACAACCCTCCAGAGCCGTTACCCCGCCGTCTGGTGAAACAACCTCCGGCGATACCAATACATGGGACAAAGGCACCACCAGCACTCTTGGCGATGGTCCTAGTGTCGAACCGCGTCTACAGCCGCCGCCGGCAATAGCGCCGGCGCCCGCTTATTCCGAAATATCGGAAGACGAGGCGGAGAAGACGTTAGTTAAAAGTCCACCGGGGACATCGTGTAAACCTAACACGTCCGCCGGGGAAAAAGACCGCTTTTCTCAGTGCGGCGACCGCGGTAGTAAAAAAGTGCGCGAAAATCGAAGTGTGTATAGTGAAAAGTGCGACGAAAAGTTAGCTCTGTTGCTAGCGGAACTCGAGGTTCATAAAGCCGCCCTCGCCGTTGCTAATAAAGAGACGGAAACTGCCAAGTTAAGGCTACAGATTGCCCAGCATGAGGCGCAATCTGTTAGCGGTAAGTCCGAACCTCTTGTCGAAAAAGACGAGCAACGCGTAAGGAATTGGGTAGAACGACAGTCCCAGCTAGATCAGAGCAATTACGTAACTAAAAATGAAGCGTCCGCGTTACACACAATACGTAATTTCGCCTCTAGCGCGCCGGCGCCCAGCGCCCCCGCGCCCCGCGAGCCGCATATGAGTACTCATCGCCCGCCGCGAGATGTGTCTAGTCAGTATGCGCCCATTATGCATAGGCCACCCGAATTACCCGCTTTCGACGGTAATATCACAGAATGGATCGCATTCCGTGCCGAATTTAACGATACCGCGCCCATGTTTAGTTACGTAAATAACGTCAGTCGAATTAGGCGCGCGTTGAAAGGTGAAGCGCGTACCGCGGTGAAATCCATAATGTATACCGTCCAGGATCCATACGAGATAATGGAGGCCTTAGAGAGGCAGTTCGGGGACCCTGAAGAGATCGTGTTGACTGAGCTACATAATGTTAAACGCATGCCGCGCCTAGCCGAAGATAACAGTAATATCGTGTCTTTTGCCGCGCACGTCGCAAATGCAGTAGCGACAATAAAATCATTAAAGCAAGAAAAATACTTGTACGCGCCAGAGCTAGTCAACAAGATCGTCGATAAGTTGAACCTTATTGTTAGGTACGAATGGGGCAAGTTCAAACAAGCTAATTTGAACTCGCCCGATTTAGTCGCGATATCAGAATTTCTGCTAGAAATTAGTTCCGCGGCTAAAAGAACGAGTCGTCATCGAGGTCCGAAGCCGAAAAATGCCGTGAACACGGTTTCCTTTGAGCTGGACAATAGGTCAGGGCGTCATACCGCCCCCACCCGTACTCCCGCCCCCGTGTTCTCCCGCGACTATTCGAGCGACTCCAACGACAGCTACCAGAGCACTCGCCCGCGAAATAGAGTAGATAGAGCTCACACGGGGGAGTATAGGTCGCCGACGGTAGCTCAAACGAAGCCCCGCGAGGCTAAAAGGCCCGCGTATACGGGGACCAAGCCCAAACAACATTCGGTACCAGCACGATTTACGTCACGTGATAAGTGTTTAATATGTCATAATCATGAACACAAAGTGGAAGCGTGTACTAAATTTTTGAATGCATCGGTATCCGAACGTTGGGATTGGGCGAAAAACGAAAAGCTGTGCTATAAATGTCTAGGCGCGGCGCACCGTGGTCGCTTCAAATGCAGGTATGTGGCTTGCGGAGTGCAACAGTGCGAAGCCGGGCATCACAAGTTACTACACGGTTTGAACGCATCTAAAGCGCCCGTGGAAGACAAAAAAGTCAGTAACGTTCACGCGATTAGAATAGCGCCCACGTTTTTGAAAATGATGCCCGTAGAGGTTACGGGCCCACTAGGTACTACGCAAGCCTTAGCCCTGTTAGATGAAGGGGCGGCCCTTAGTTTGATTTCACACGAAACAGCCGATCGTATAATGCCCCGAGAGCGGGGAGAAACGCTCGACATAGAAGGTATAGGTGGGAGCGTGAGCGATCCGGACTCTTGTAACGTGCGATTCGCAATCCGCGGCTTCTGCAGTAGGCATCTAGAAATGATGGAAGCGCTTACCATCAATCGATTGAACGTAGGAGCGCAAGGCGTCTCCAAAAACATAGTCGCGCAGTGCGACCATTTAGCCGACATAGCCGAGGAGCTGTGTTACGATTCTGCCGCGCCTTCAATAATTATAGGTCAAGATAATTGGCATTTGATAGTGACGCGCCAAATTATCAGCGGTAAATCGCACCTCCCGGTAGCTAGTTTGACGCGGCTAGGATGGTCACTGCACGGACCGCATAGGTCATCGGAGGCAACCGTAGCGTTTGTAGGCCACATGGGGCCACAAACGGCCGACGATGAAGCTTTAGCTCTCATGAAGGAACATTTCGATATCGAGTCACTAGGGGTAGTTAAAAAGTTACCTCGGGCCGATCCCGATCAAAGAGCAATAGATTTACTAGAAGCGACATGTGAAAAAATCCCCGGGGAAGATAGGTTCCGAGCGGGTTTGTTATGGCGTACCGATAACGAAGAATTGCCAAATAATAAAGCGCACGCGTTACGGCGGCTGTACAGCCTGGAAAATAAGTTAGATCGCGACCCTATTCTGAAAATCGAGTATACTAAGCACATAAATAACCTGTTAGACAAAGGTTACGCGGAAAAAGTAGACTCGCCGCCCCCGCAGGACGCGCCTAGGGCATGGTACTTGGCGCATTTCGCAACGTTTCATCCGCAGCGCGGAAAAATGCGCGTAGTTTGGGACGCAGCCGCTACCGCGTACGGTAGGTCGCTAAATAGTGCTCTTCTAGCGGGTCCTGATCTGTTAGAATCCTTATTCGGCGTGTTAGTCCGTTTTAGGGAAGGCAGGACCGCGGTAATAGCCGACATTAAAGAAATGTTCCTGCAGATAGAGATTGTAGAACGCGATCGAGATTCGTTACGTTTTGTTTGGCGGGGGGAGGACCGCTCAGCCTCACCGCAAGAATATAGGATGAAAAGACTGATATTCGGGTCCGCGGCTTCGCCGACGACGGCATTGTACGTCAAAAACAAAAACGCATACGAACATGCGAAAGAATTTCCGATCGCCGCTGAGAAAACTATAAAAAGCACGTATATGGACGACTTAGTCGTAGCTTTTGACCAGTGTGAGAGCGACGTTAGGCGCATAGTAAACGAAATTTACGCGCTTAATTTACGCGCGTCGTTCGAGCTCCGCGGGTTCGCCTCTAACAACCCAAACGTAATTTCTGACGTAGTTCCTAGCAAAGAGGATACGTCCCTCATCGGGGGAGGCGAAAGCGAGCGCACATTAGGCTTAAAATGGAACCATAGACGCGACACGTTAGGGTTTAACGTAAATTTACGCAACACGCCCGAAGACGTGCTCAACGGTACGAAATTACCCACTAAACGACAGGTGACGAGTAGCGCGATGTCGATATTCGATCCCATAGGCTACGTAAGCCCGATCTCTGTCTTAGGGAAGGCATTGGTGCAGGAAGTCTGGCGTACAGGGATAGGCTGGGATACCGTTATACCCACCTCGCTCGCACCCGCGTGGAATTCATTCGTGAGTAATATTCAGCAACTTAGGGAGTTAGAAATACCGCGATACGTACCTGCGAGAAATAGAGAGGCCGACATGCACGTTTTTTGCGACGCTAGCGAAAAGATATACGCCGCCGCGATATACTTAGTTAGCGAAGGCCCGGACGGACAAAAGTCCGCAGCCTTAGTAGCCGCCAAGGCGCGAGTCGCACCGTTGCGTATTGTCAGCATTCCTAGGTTAGAATTGCAAGGTTGTGTGCTAGCGACACGGCTAGCCGACACAGTAGTAAAGGAGTCCGATTATGTCATCAAACATAGGTATTTCTGGAGCGACGCTCGGACAGCGTTATCCTGGATAAGGTCGGATCCACGTCGGTACAAAAGCTTTGTCGCACATAGAGTAGCCGAAATAGAAAACACAACTAAACCTACCGATTGGCGTTGGGTACCTAGCGCGTTAAACGTCGCCGACGACGCTACTAAGGGCGTCCCGGCCCAGTTCGGAGCTAACCACCGGTGGTTTATAGGGCCTGATTTTATACGGCAAGCCGAGGAGCATTGGCCGCGCGAGAAAACAGTAGAACCCGTCGTAGAAACGTGCGAAGAGCGCGTCATAAAACCGATTTGCTCTGTAAATACCGTTCAAAACAAGTTCGCATACTTGCCCGAGACATGTAGATTCTCGAAGTTCACTAGGCTGGTTCGCACTACGGCCAGAGTTTTGATTGCTGCCGAGGTATTCAAAGCCAGATTGTCTGTCAATAGAAATCCAGAAACAGAAATGAATAACAGACACATAAGTCTAGCGGAGATACTGCTGATTAAACGGAGCCAAAATGAGTCGTATGCCGAAGAGATACGACTAATGGAAGCCGGGCGCGCGCTGCCGAGGAAGTCTGCATTACATCGAGTTGCTATGAAGCTTGATAAGAACGGAATAATTGTGCTAGATGCCCGAATAGACAGAGACGAAGCCCATATACCTGTCTTGCACGCTAAGGAGGCATTTACCAAGCTGTTGATCCATCATTTCCACGCACTTTTCAACCACGGAAATCATGCGACGGTGATCAACGAATTGAAGCAAAGATATTACATAGTCGGACTGCGCGGTACAATTCGTTATCTGACGAATAAGTGCCAATGGTGTCGGACCTATAAAGGAGCTACCCTCAAGGTTCCTGTAGGCGACCTACCGCCAGAGAGGCTCAAGGCGAATCAACCGCCATTTACCGCAGCAGCCGTAGATTTGTTCGGTCCTATGCAAATTGTCATAGGCCGCCGCCGAGAAAAGCGATGGGGCGTCCTTTACACGTGCCTCACCACTAGAGCCGTGCACCTAGAGCTAGCCGCCTCCCTATCGGCAGCCTCTATGATCCTATCGCTACGAAGAATGATGTCTCGACGCGGCGCACCCACCGTTCTGTACTCAGATAACGCCACAAACTTTTACGGCGCAGAACGCGAGCTATCAGAGGCCAAAAACTCTCTGCCCGATAGTCTCAAACAATTTATGACCGAACGACGCATGATCTGGAAGAAGATCCCGCCTGGCAACCCCTCCGCCGGCGGGGCTTGGGAGCGTCTAGTCGGAAGCGTGAAAACAGCTCTGAAAGTCACGCTAAAAGACAGAGCACCCCATGAAGAAGTTCTCCATACGCTATTGCTGGAAGCTGAACACCTGGTAAACTCCAGACCGCTGACCCCAGTGAATCCTGACTTAGAGGCTGAAGCGCTCACGCCGAACCACTTTCTCATCGGCCGATCGAACGCTATGTCCCCGCTGGGAGTCTTCTCCGACGAAAATATGAGCCTTTCGTCCTGGAAAACAGCTCAAGCACTAGCTGACAACTTCTGGAAACGCTGGCTGAAAGAATATCGTCCAAACCTGATGCCACGATCCAGTGCACACCAGAACGCGACGAAACTACACGTAGGAGATGTAGTAATTATAGCCGACGGCACGATGCCACGAGGTACTTGGCCTAGAGGCGTGATCGCACAGCTCTTTCCAGGTCCTGATGGCCACATAAGAGTAGCCATTGTACGTACTCGCGCAGGAGAAGTTCGCCGCCCGGTTTCCAGACTCATTCTCATCTGCTCTGCACCAATCGACTGTGCCGACGCACGTGGGGGAGAATTGTCGCAGATAGCTTAAAATTGCCATTGTTTGTGTATAACTAGATCTAAGTCAATCATTTTCTCGGTTTATACCAATTTGTTTGTGTTAATAACGTGTATAAATATTGTGTTTCTATGTCTAGTTGCTAAGTCTTATCTGTGTCTAATTTTATTGATATCATGTCATAATACGCAAAATGTCTAGATTATAAGAATTTTGTACTAATTTACGAAGAAATGTCCTATATAAATATCAATTTTAACCCTCCTACAAACATGTAATACTGTAAGCTTATTAGCCAATAAATGTCTCACATACACGGCACATACCAGCCACTAGTACGAGCACGCTAAAAAACCCATAAAAGAGGCCAGCACTCGTACTCGTTGCTCACTTCAACCTCACTTCTACAACAACTCCCAGCGGGGAAACACCTGCAACTACACTGCTCAAATGTTTTACAATTTTAAATAAGCGTTATTATTCATCTCCCTACATGACCTGGTAAATGGTACAGCGGGTCAGCGCTGCTTGGTTCAACGTGGTAATCCGGTCTGCACACAACAGTGATATTTATGCATTAAGTTGTATAATGGAACTCGCTTATTTGGTTTATAACAATAATGAATTCATGATCACAAATTATACTTTCTGATTCATTCTTACATGTAGATTCTAGCCCCAATATTCATCAGCCGAGTCCCTCGGGAACTTAAAGAGTAAATTTGAATAACCGTCATATCTCCATCGATTTGCTGACTCCGGGCTCTGGTGAGGCAGGAATAAATTCAGATTAGATCCAGTCCAAGCACAATTTAGTTTGTGGCCTTGGGAGCAGTGTGTACAGTCACCAGCAGAAGGAGCTAAGCGGGTGCGGTGTTTAAATGAGCTTGACACGACTTTACTGTCAAGAGAATAAGAGCACGTGAAGGTCATTTTGAACACCTCACCCGCTTAGCTTCTTCTGCTGCTGACTGTACTTGGTGACTGGGTTTTGTCTTTTGAAAGCCAAGAATACTTAAAAACGTAAGTTGCCATGCTAGCGCTAAAAGCGTTTGTAAAAGTGTTATGCGTACACTGTAGAGTGAACCTTCATACTTTTAAATAAGCTTTATATTTGCTAGCTCACACCAATGAGTTCGGCGTGTGCGTGACATGTTTGCTTATAAAGTGACGTAGGTCAATATAGTATTGTCTTATGGACACAACTAAAGTAATTCACTTTTACAGAAACCAATGTACCTATTGCGTAAACGACGAAGTATGTGTTACAAAAGGCGAACTTAATGTCATGCGTATAGGATACTGACTAATTCTCGTTTTCATAAAATAAATATTTAAAAGAGAAAAAAAAAGCGCTGTGGACTGGCGGTAAGACGTCAGACTTTCAATTCGAAGGTTCAAACCCCGGCTCGTACAACTGAGTTTTTCGGAACTTATGTACGAAATATCATTTGATATTTACTATCAGTCGTTTTTCGGTGAAGGAAAACATCGTGAGGAAACCGGATCTTATCCCAATAAGGTCAGATGGAAGTCGCTTTCGTAAAAACTAGTGCATACGCCAATTTCTAGGATTAGGTTGCCGAGCGGACCCCACACTCAATAGAGTAAAAAGCTGGGACAAACGCTAGGAGGAAGAAGACGTTTATTTAAAACAGCATTTGGGGCCCATCTTATCACCCAAGTGCCTTATTAATAAACTCAACCTTTTATAGTGTCAACTTGTACTGTATGATTTACTTCCGCGGATGAGCTGTCGGTACAAACCCAATAGGGTTTCACGGCGCTTATCATGTAAATTAGTATATGAACTTTAATATAAAATAAATTAAAAAAAACCGACTCAAAAAATCCACCTACACCGTCATTCAACACTTTATAACATTAAAAAACGTGAAACAATTTCCCTTGGCGATGATACAGCCGTACGTTTGCCGTTTATTAATTTTGTACCTCGGACGAATATTTTGGCGGCCATTTTTGTTACGACACGTTTACAAATGCACCATTTTGTTTTTTTTATTCCTATACAATCCTGTGTTTTGCTATAAAATATTCTGTATCGATACCTATAGACGGAGAGCTAGCCACGTCAGATATGACACAATAATGAGAGCGACGAAACGCCTCTCGTTAGTTTGCTATACTATGCTTATTTCTACATCCGGATATCTGGCAGCTGTAAAGTGGTGGAGGTCAAAGAATGCAAACCACTTTAAGAATACAAATCCTAGAGTTCTGGTTTTAATGTAGTATTATGACAACTTATATAAGTAATTAGATTATATCATTGCCAAAACTTCCTGATGGGGGAAAGTAGTCCAAAACGACATATAGTTTTTCGCCTACTGTTCTGTTTCCGAAAAAATCCGCAATGCTTTTTGTTCTAATGTTAAAATATAAGCCCCGTCTTCTATAAATAAGACAACTTCGGCAGTTTATACCAATTTTCGTATTACTTTTTTCAAACTGAAAAATTTTGCTAGTCTGTAATTCTGACCTCCATCCATTAAAAGCTGCCCGGATCTAGCAATAAGGAATATATTGAAATCTTACTAGACGGGTTTCGTTGCTCTCATTATTGTGTCATTGCTCTTAGTCCACTAGTACTAATACTGACCTCATGACTACAAAATAGAGCAAATTAACCTAGTCATTTTTATTAAAAACCGACCAAGAGCGTGTCGGGCCACGCTCAGTGTAGGGTTCCGTAGTTTTCCGTCCGTCACAGTAAGTGTCCCCACTTAAGAGTTAAAATAACACCGCCATGTAGGATATGATATGAGCGTTCCACGTATAGCGACATATATCGGCAAATTAAGTAAAACTATTGCGCGCGAGCTTAAAGTATGGAAGATGATTTTTATGGGATAATTCTTTATTGCGTGAACCGATTTTCACCGTTTTTACTTTATTTGAAAGCACGTCATTTCATTGTGATTTTGTAGAAATTACAGGTAGGTACAATAAACACCTGCTTATACGGTTAAATTACAAACTTAGTTCAGAAATTATTTTGTAATTTTTTTCAAAAACTATTCAACCTATCCAGTTCAAAATAATTTTCCTAGAAAGTGTTTCTAAAGTTCTACTTATGATATTTTTTTCATATTTTTAAAACATATGGTTCAAAAGTTAGAGGGGGGGGGACACATTTTTTTTTACTTCTGGACCGATTATTTCTGAAAATATTTACATTATCAGAAATGATTTTAGTAAACCCCTATTCATTTTTAAATACCTATCCACCAATATATCACACGTTAGGGTTGGAATGAAAAAAAAAAATTACTCCCCACTTTACGTATAGGGGAGGTACCCTAATAAAACATTTTTTTCCACTTTTTATTTTACCACTTTGTCGGCGTGATTGATATACATATTAGTACCAAATTTCAGCTTTCTAGTGCTAACGGTCACTGAGATTATCCGCGGACGGACGGGCAGACATGGCGAAACTATTAGGGTTCCTAGTTGACTACAGAACCCTAAAAAGGGTATACTTATCTTGTAAATTTTACCTTCTATCATTACTATTTTAATACAATTACGTACTGAAATCATAACCTTAGTAAGTATGTCTTCTTTCATTAAATATTCCATTAAACCAATATTAATCCAATGAACTTTTCTTTTGCATATTTTATACATGTATTTGTTTGCCCTCATGGCTCACTGTTAAAGAATGCAGTTTGTCCATTAAGTCCGCCATATTCACATGCAATTAACTTTAAATGCGTCTATAGTTAAAGTTTGTCGAGTTGTTCGGGACGTCTGTATAAATTTCTGTATAATACTCAAACATTACGACGAATCGCGTCCACGTTTCCACATCCACGCTGTGCGCTGCACTGCACGCGATAACCGCGCGGAGAGTAATTGGATTGCTTCCGCTACAATCAGCGGGGAAATACCGACAAATGTGACAATGTACGGGACTGTTTTATGATTTGAAAGCCACGAGTGGACACTCCGTTTCACAGTAACATGTGGGCTAGTTAAACAACAATTCAAAAACTAACAGAATTTAGTGGGACCTATGTCAACCAGTTTTTAACTGTCCAATCCTTAATTAAACTTAAATACATATCTATATATTTAGGTAGTTCCTTGAAGCATCGCGTCAGTTTAAAAAATATTTCAGACTAGCCTTTTCCCGCGGCTTCGCCGGCGTACTATAAGTACTCAAAAAGGATACGATACCCATGTTGATTTTCAGACTTTGTGACCTCATTTGCACCTTTTAGGGGTTGAATTTTCAAAAAACCTGAAACACGTGTTTACTCATTTATCGTTAGGAATACTCCTGTGAAGTTTCGAATAAAATAGTCTAACAAATCTTGATTCGCCATACAAACTTTGGACCCCCATTTTACCCCCTTAGGAGGTGAATTTTGAAAAATCCTTTCTTAGTGCATCCCTAGACCTTATAAGGAACCTACGTGCCAAATTTGGACTCTCTAGAACCAGCGGTTTGGGCTGTGCGTTGATATGTCAGTCAGTCAGTCAATCAGTCAGTCAGTCAGTCAGTCAGTCAGTTTCTTCTTTTATATATTTAGATATCTGGATTGCGACCTAAACAAAGACACCAGAATTTTAGACAGCTTATTTTATTTTAGAGATTACTGACATGGAAATGGGAAATTTCGAACGAATGCAGAATGGATGAAATGGATACAAAGAAGATATTTTTTTAGAATTTAGATTTTTTTAGATTTTTAGTCAGTTTCCTATGAATCGCCTTCAGATATTCACTTGTAGAAATCTGATGTATGTAAAGTATCATCTGTGTCAAATTTAATTTAACGTCATACTTGAGAGTGAAGAAAGGAAAATAAATTAAGGAAAAATTGCAAGGAAATTTCAAGCGCGTCAATTTTTTTACAAACAGTGATGATAAGGCGAAGCGGTTATTAAACCTTAACATGTAAAAAAATCTGAAAATGCTACCACTTTCATTTAATATGAAATTATTAATGAACTGCTTTTAATGCTAACTCAAATCAAAGTTCAAGGTTTGGCGTCACGTGAGTTACCATATTATTTTACACGAACTAGGGAGTTTCCTAAAGCTTGATTACGTTGACTCATTCATTACCATAATAGTTAACAAAAATCCTTATTCAGACGTCACCGTCGACGCCTGAGAGTTACGTAACCGCTATTGATCGGGGCACCGCGCAGGCGCGACGAACATCCGACCAATGGGAGGGCGGGATTTAATTTTAATATGATGGCCGTGGAACATCCTCGCTTCTGATTTGTCAGCTCGTTATGTTACGGATAACTTTTGTGCGTAAGTTGGATCGTTTGAAACTGTATTAGGGAATTTTTTGGCAAGTTTTGTCACGGTGCGTGACGATTTTTCCGTTTGCCAGAGAGTAATCAAAAACTATGTATCTTAATGTTGCTAGTCGGTTATGCAACAGGCTGTTTTTGAAAGCGGAATCTCGGAAATCTCGCAGAATTTATCAGATCCTAGTGCATTATTTAAATTGTACAACTTTTATTAAGTGTTCAGACATAAGTGAACTGCGATATATTTCTCTTTTAATCGCTTAATCATTTATTAAGTAAAAGCGATTTATTTTACGGTACGGATATCCACTAGGTATGGACAATGGCCCGTTAATAGCAAGTAAAGTTTTTGTTAAGAATGATAAGATATTTTCCTTCCACTATATCTGTTCATTCTTTCTTTGTCAACTAGCAAGTAAAGGAATTCCCCGAGCATCTACACTAAACTTAATCAAGCGAATTCTCTGTAAAGGCCATACAAGAAAAAGGCTTAACAAAACTTTAAATAAGGTACATGCTCGGGCTCTCTTGTTTACTTGTTACATTTTCTTTAAGATAGTAACGTTTTTTTTAGAAAATGTCCATAAAAATTTCATTGAAACTTATTTTCCGGCGAAAAGATCCAATCTGTTTTAAATATTAATAGCGTGGTGTTATATTATACTAATGTTAGTCCTCATTAGTCATTTTAATTTACACATTTGTTTGATAAAGAGAATTAACATTGTGCAGTAGTATTCTTAACTTCATTTATAAAGCGGTAAGTGCGTAGTGCTAACAAGATAGGTCGGTAGTTAATCAGAAACACTCATTAAGAAAAACTCGTAATTACACTCCATAAAAAAGTGGTCATTTTTCTCTATTCATCCTGGGATGCGTTTGGCAACATCATTTTCGAATTTGGTCTAAAACGTGATCCTTTATTTCCGAAATGTAGAAAAGAATATGACAACCAACATCAGCCACATCCCTAAAGTAGATGTATATTTATATTATCATCAATTAGAGCAATTTCCATGCCTCTCTGTCATTTGCCTTCTCTTTTACGGCCTTATAAGATACGACGTTTATTTTTTCCTTTACCTGATCCATGTATGTTCTCCATGGCTTTCCGGACTTTCTTTCTGCTTCAACTCTACTTTCTATGATGTTTCTTCTCGTCGTAGCACCATTTATAACCATGCCCATATTATTCTCTCATAGAATGAGGAAGAATATTAACTTGAGCAAGCTCGTCATCAAATATTGAGCGGTGTTTATTACCATGATGAGATGTTACGCGTTAATATCGGATACCCGATACTCGCTTCGCGTTGAGGAATCGCCAAATAAATCGTCGCCATTTATCGTTAGAACCGACGTAAGCGGCTTTAGCAATTGAGCCGTGTCGCTGTAGATATCGGCACAAACGATGACAACGGAACACTTTATTGGCATTAGGTATCCTGTGAATATTGTAATATGGCTACACAATAGTAGTTTAATCCTTTGACTGCAATGAATTTATAGGACAAATTTTAAAAATAAGAAACTATAAATCTGCAATTATTATATAAGTATTATCACAGATTATATTGGTTCCGATATCTAAATATATAAAAGAAGAAACTGACTGACTGACTGACTGATTGACTGACTGACTGACTGATTGACTGACTGACTTGTATGGCGAATCAAGATTTGTTCGACTATTTTATTCGAAACTTCACAGGAGTATTCCTAACGATAAATGAGTAAACACGTGTTTCAGGTTCTTTGAAATTCAACCCCCAAAAGGGGCAAATGTGGTCACAAAGTCTGAAAATCAACATGGGTATCGTACCCTTTTTGAGAACTTATAGTACGCGGGCGAAGCCGCGGGAAAAGGTTAGTATCCAAATATTTTGGAACCAAATTAAGCTGCGTTTCCACCAGAGATGAGCAAGGATGCGTTACGAGGAATGTGTTTGTTAAGAAACTATAGAATCACTTCATTTACCTATCCTCGCGCAGCGCAGCTCTAGGTTTGGCTCTTAACAAACACATTCCTCGCAACGCATCATCTCTGATGGAAACGTAGTTTTTAAAATACTTACTACAGATATTTGTTGAGTATGTTACTTTAGGTTTGGTAAATCCATTAGTTCTGTAGCGGCATCTGCGCATAACTAATCTTGCTTTGTTTTGTTTTATCTCTACTCCTTTACTGTCAAGCTTTGATAATAAAGAATTTCTAATTACGATTCAATTGAGAAAGCAATTCAGCCAAGTTATAACTGGGCCTAAACTTTACAATTACGACGGCATCACTTTTACATCCACATGCCAAAAGAGCTTCACTGGAACTAGTGTTAACGAGACATGGGACCTTTTTCAACTGTCTGCGCGCAAGTGTCTTAGCCTCATGGGGTATAAAAATCGGTTAAGTGCTTTACCGACACTTGACGATAAACCTTTGACCTTTACGTCGATAACGCGCTACAGAGGGATTATGTGCTAAAATATTAGGTAATTGTGACAGAGATTGACTTTAATGATGGTTGATTTAGTAAAAGATGTGAGTAAATAAAGGGTTATATTATAATTGAAGTCGCTTAACCTTGTTGTAGATGTACGACAGGTTAAAAGCGGGAAAGTGACACTAGAAACCTTTAACGTCGGTGGTGCTTTAGAGGGGATATGATCTTATTGTAGTTAATTACAGTAATTACGTCTTACATACACTAACACAGTAAAACATTGTGTGTAAGTTAAAAAAATCTAAGACAATCATAACTCTTATCAAAGCATATTATAATTATTTAATGCCGGAAAATGCCCAGGACCGCGCAAAGTGGAGGAAAGCGAGCAGGTAGTAAATTACATAACGTCAGCTTTTTAGCTTAACTGGGTTACATAAAAACTACGACGAGAAGGTTATATAAACCCTTTGACCTTACGCCGGTAGCATGTTAGAGGCTTAGGCAGGCTTATGTATCTGTGCTGATTACTACACACAAAGAGAATGCACATGGCGGTTGGACATAGAATATTAAACCAATAGTACATTAATTATTCAAACTCTCTTATTACAGTAGCGTGGTAGCGTCTCAAAAGGATTCTTTTGAAGCAATGATATCCAAATAAAAAAATTGCCGCAAAGAAAAATGTGACATGTTCTAAAAAGACTAGTCGTTTATTTTCTACTAGATGGAGAGCTTGCCCCGGGAAATATGACCGGGAAACCCGTCTAGTTAGTTTGCTATACCTACTATCCTTATTTTTAAATCCTGGCAGCTGTTCATTGGTGGTGGTAGCATACTTATTTGTGTTAATGTCAATAGGCTTGTGTTATGGGTACTAGACGACGATATATAATAATAAATAAATACGGATAAATACTTAAATTAAATACATAGAAAACATCCATAATTCAGGAAAAAATAATATCTGTGATCAACACACAAATAAATGCCCTGACCAGGATTCGAACCCGGGCCCTCCTGGTTCGTAGGCAGGGTGACTACCGACTGGGCTAGGAGGCCATTAAATATTTAGTAATAATTGATATGAAATAAATTATATAGAAGAACACAAATGAAGCAACTTTAAGCTTAACTAAAACAAAATTAATACAATAATTAAGTTTTATTCTCGGTAAAATAACCTTTATATAAAGTGTAAAAGCACACAAACCACGACGAAACTCCCTTGGACGGTAAGCCGCAACTTCACGGCCTCACAGCGTGGCGCCAACAATTTAATCTCACATAGTGGCTAGGGTTGCCTTTTTGTTTTATTAAACGTTTTGAAAACTTCAATATCCACTATCCAGGCAGTTTTAATCGTTCATTGTTCGACATTTCAGTTTCAAATAGATACTTTGGTAAATACATATGTACGTAATAATTATCCGGTAGGTACCAACTACACCAGTGACACCAAAACACAATTAAAATTATAAATTACAAAAAATATTACAAGTGGTTTTTTTTTAATACCACGACGGTGGCAAGCAAGCATACGGCCCGCATGATGGTAAGCAGCTACCGTAACCTATGGACACCTGCAACTCCAAAGGAGTCACATGCACGTTGCCGACCCTTTACAAAAAGGAGGATTCACTGTGTTGATGGCTAAAGGAACAAGAAGGTCCCTCATCGTCAACACACTCGGTCCTCTTTGAGCTCTTTGTTTGAGCTGTTGGTTTAGCCAACAATTGGACAAAACTGAGGTATTTTTGCGCTCTCGTCCTCTGATCAACGAACTGTATATGTATGTTCATATTTTTGATTTCAATTATTTTTAATACATTCCTTTAGTTTTCTTACTGGCCCACTGTTACGCTATTTTAAAAACAGTATGTCTTACTTGTTTAATTATACATCTTCTTTCTTCTTCATCCTAGCGTTTGTCCCGGCTTGGGGTCCGCTTGGCAACCTAATCCCATGAATTGGCGTGGGCATTAGATATTAAGAAAGCGACTGCCATCTGACCTTCCAACCCAGAAGGGAATCTAGGCCTTATCGGGATTAGGTCCGTTTTCCTTACGATGTTTTCCCTCACCAAAAAGCGACTGGTAAATATCAAATGATATTCCGTACATGAGTTCCGAAAAACTCAGTGGTACGAACCGGGGTTTGAACCCGAGACCTCCGGATTGAAAGTCGAACACCTTACTGCCAGGCATAGACTAATTAACCCAAGACCCCGCATAGCTGGGCGACCCCCGCTGCCACGCTCGAAGTAATTTCACTCTATAGTGAGACACTAATATTGGAAGTGACAATAAACATAGTATTACGTCTCCATGGCAACCATTAATTTCTAACTCTCTCTTACGCCCCACGGAAGAATCGCGCGTTCCCTATCTAGTGCTATTGCGAGTGTCCCTACCGCACCCCTTCTTTTTGGCAGTTTAGGTTTCAAAGAAATAACGCGCTAACCGGAGTATAGAGATATCTTGTATATGCCGCCAGGATACCAGCGCTCTCTTACTTGTTTATATAATATATAGGTATAATAAATAAATAAATAAATATAAATATTTATAGGACAATCTTACACAAATCGACCTAGGCCCACGGTAAGCTCAATAAGGCTTGTGTTATGGGTACTAGACGACGATATATATAATATATAAATATGGATAAATACTTAAATACATAGAAAACATCCACAACTCAGGAACAAATATCTGTGATAAACACACAAATAAATGCCCTGACCAGGATTCGAACCCGGGACCTCCTGCTTCGTAGGCAGTCACTACCGACTAGGCTAGGAGGCCGTAATAACATATTATATTGATTCTCGGCAAGAACTGACAGCCCTATATCGCTTTGTGCTGTTAAGGAGACCTAAATAACGCTTGGTCTGTACTTCTGTAGTAACCGAGAGCGTGTAGAGTAGAGAAACGGTTATTTTGCAGCGTTGCGGCACTAGGAGCTTACTGGTATTGGAAAAACATTATTAAGGCACGAAGTACATTTCGATACTAGGTCGGAAAGGATGACTTTGTTGCACGAGTTCCGTTCCGAGACATTTTGCCACAAGCCGTAGGCGAGTGACAAAACTCGGGACGAGTGAAGAATGATATTCCGTCCCTGTATCGAATCGAACGACGTTTTTTAATACAGTTGCGAAGAAATTGCAAAAAGGACAATTAGTCACTTTGAAGTTACCTTAGTAGGTACTATATGTATATCCGAACGCTCTCGCGCGGTGCGGTGTGGCGCGGTGATCGGTGGTGAAAAGTAAAAGGCGCTAGTGCGAGAAATCACACTTCCCGCACGATAAACTCCTACTAGAAAAGCACTTTTTTGAGCAACTGTGTTAAAAAATACGGTTTTTAAATGCTCCGCTTAATACATTATTTTCTGCTTTGCCCTTAGGTTGAATCTAGGTATGAACCAGTATTAAGTCAGACTTTTGTACATTAAGTTCGACTTATATGCAAAATTTTCGGCTTAGCTACTTTCAAATTGTCGTATCTCAATTTCACCCTATTCTATAGTTGAAAGAAGACTTTGTTACTAACGCCCTAAAGTCCTATTTTGCGTAAAAGAGTGACACGAGAACGAAAAAGAAATAGAGAAAAACCTTTTTGAAACGAGAAAACTTTCCACGATTATTATCCGTTGATGAATATTAAACATTTCGTTAACAGATTTGTGGAGCCGAATAAGTTTGAAGCTTTACTTATTATAAAAACTGGCTTCCTTGGTACGGAACCTGAATATTCATTTTAAAGTTTTATTTCTCATTGGCGGTCCGTTCGGTGGATAGATACACATTAATCAGAGAGATACACGTTTGGTAAAGCAGCCGATGCAGTGTGTGATTTTGCCTTAGTTGCGGACATCCTTATTTTATTTTATATTATGATGGGTTTTGCTGTAATAAAGCATGCTAAGAAACTCTCGTTGGAATATGTCACTTAATTTCGTAGTTATAGATTTTTTTCTGAGTGGTCAACGACCTTCATAAAAAACGTTTTTATCGAAATTTCCTAAAAGAAGTCAGACTAAGATTTCGAATTAAATACATAATGATTGCACGTTTAAAATATACTAGTTGTGAAAGTTGCATGACTCTGAAAACACAGGGGCAGGCTACTATATCAATAAATTTAAATATTTCAAAAAAGTGTAAATAGTTAATTAACTATAAAAGTTTCCTTACATTTATATTTAAATGTAAGGAAAACTATAAAAGGGTCGCATTATTTTTTACCTATAAAATTTACTTAATATATGTACCTTTTAACTGTAAAAATTGTATTAAATTATCTCTCAAGAACTCGGAGAAATTGCGTTTCTAAGTTTTTTTCTGATTTGTATGGAAATAGGGTTGTCACATAAACGTTATCTGACGTTACTTTTAGAAGGGGAAGAACTTTTTTTGGTATAGGTAAACGTTTTTGTTTTGTACGAGTAGCATGCGGGAAGACAGGTAAGGGTCGACGATTCTAGTGCTTAACGGCCTTCTAGCCGTCGGTAGTGACTGCCTATGAAGCAGGAGGTCCCGGGTTCAAGTCCTGGTCAGGGCATTTATTTGTGTGTTTGTCACAGATATTTATTCCTGAGTTATGGATGTTTTCTATGTATTTAAGTATTTATCCATATTTATCTATTATGTACTTGTATCGTCGTCTAGTACTTACTTAGTTTACTGTGGGACAAGGTCGATTTGTGTAAGATTGTCCTAAAGGCTGTGTACGATAAAATCCGAACATGCATGATCTGGTATATTTTTTTTTCGGTACCACATATTCAAGCAACACTTCTTTTAAATAATTTGTGGTCATCAAGCTACATTATAAAATTACAAACATAATATAACGTTACGTTATCTGTGACTTTGATCACTATACATTCCATAGTGAATATAATTTTTTTCACCTCAGCAGCTCGAACAAGCCTACCTCCCTGCGAATACACAGTGACGAATGTCGCACTTTCGTCACTCCCTGGAGTGATGAAAGTGCGACTTTCGTCACTCCAGGGAGTGAGACAAAGTAGTTTTTTAATTTAGTGAAGGCCATGAACTGCTACTTCATATTTCGGGGTCTATTACAAATTCGAAAGACATATTTTTATCTACACACACACACCATAAACCCGCTAATCTATCTAAATTTGGAGTTTTCATTAATAAGCTTGGAAATCTTCTTCTTCTTCATCATCATCGTCATCATCATCATCATCTTCTTATTCTTCATCTTCTTCTTCTTCATCATATCCATCTCCATCTTCATCATCACCTTCTTCTTCATCATCATCTTCAGCTTCATGTCCTTTTTATTCACCACCTTCTTCGTCTTCTTCATTTCCTTCTTCTTCTTCTCCATCCTCATCTTCTTCATCAACTCTATCTTCTTCTTTACTTTCTTCATCACCTTCATGACCTTCTTCATCGTCTTCATCGTCTTTTTCTTCTTCTCCATCACCATCATCACCATCAAAATCTTCACCATCATCCGCATCATCATCATCATCATCATCATCATCATCATCTTCTTCTTTATCATGTTCATCTCAATCTTTTTCTTCATCATAACTTTCTTCTTCATCATCATCTACTTTTTCTTTATCATCATCTTCATGTACTTTGTCTTCACCACCTTCTTTGTCTTCTTCATCTCCTTCTTCTTCTTCTCTATCATCTTCTTCTTCATCATCATCATCATCATCATCTTTTTATTCTTTATCTTCTTGTTCTTCATCATGTCCATCTCCATCTTCTTCTTCATCATCATCTTCAGCTTCATGTCCTTTTTATTCACCACCTTCTTCGTCTTATTCATTTCCTTCTTCTTCTTCTCCATCATCATCTTCTTCATCAACTCCATCTTCTTCATCGTCTTCTTCTTTACCTTCTTCATCATCGTAATCATCTTTTTCTTCTTCTCCATCACCATCATCAGCATCATCATCATCATCTTCTTCTTCTTCCTCTTTATCATGTTCATCTCAATCTTCTTCTTCATCATAACTTTCTTCTTCATCTACATCTACTTTTTCTTCATCATCATCTGCATGTCCTTTATCTTCACCACCTTCTTCGTCTTCTTCATCTCCTTCTTCTTCTCTATCATCTTCTTCTTCATCATTATCTTCTTCATCATTAACATCATCATCTTCTTCATCATCGTCTTCTTCTTCATCAACATCATCTTCTTCTTTACCCTCTTCATCATCTTCTTCATATTTAGCTTCTTAATCTTCTTCTTCATCATCATCTTCTTTTACTTCATCTCCTTCTACGTCTTCATCTGCTTCTTCGTTCTTCTTTTTCTTATTATTCATCTTCTTCCTCGTCTACAGCTATTTTTCTTCTTCTTCTATAGGATAGAATCATTCGCTTATGGGTATGTTAGTTGTTGCCCTGTTATCAATGCATTACATATAGTTTCTGAACCATTTTATAAGGTTTATAGTATGTGTGTAGATAAAGTAATGTATGCAACTGTACGTAATTATGCCTTAAAGCACTCGTGTGATCTTATTATGAAACTCTTATTTTAAGCACCCTTATTACGTAACAGTTACATAAACTACTATTAACCTTTAATATGTTCTCACTACTGAGGTGAAAAGTTGTATGTGTCACACGAGAGGAAAGTTATTTTACATCTCGTGTTTTTGAGTCCCTCGCTACGCTCAAGATTCTAACTTAGAATCACTCGCTTCGCTCGTGATTCAATTATAGAATCTTTCGCTTACTCGGGACTCAAAATCAACAATCGCAAGGAAAACCAACTTTCCTCTCTTGTTGCACAAATAACTATTGTACACAGTGTTTTGACAGTGTTTACCAAATTTTCCTGTGAAAAATAGTTTTTTATTTTTTATTAGATAAACCAAATTATACCTTATTACATTCTCTTTTCATAATAGCTTACATTTTTCTAATTGTACTTAGATGTAAAAGTTCTGAGGTGTTCTAGCTTTGGTGAGCTTGACTTTTTTACAAAAATATGCCTCCCATATAAAAACTACTTTTAGTGCTTGGAGTAGAAAGTCTTCCTGACTGCCTCAAGTAGAAAAGAGTTTCAAATCGCATTTTTTTTTTGTAAGATAACATTCTAATGAGCATAAAACAGCTTATGAAAATATAAATACAATTGTGGCATTGCAGCAGGAATTGAGTGAAGATTATCAAAAAATGCTGGACAAAAAATTCAAGATATGATGGAATATATTTGGCAAAAACTCACACAAGCCCATAAAATTGTAATATGATTGACTTTAATTCCAGATCATTAAAATAAAATAAATGCTTGAATATGTGGTACCGAAACAAAGATATACCAGATCATGCATGTCCGGATTTTATCGTACACAGTCTTTATAATATTCATTTATTTATTTAGTGCTCTATAGAACAAGTCTAAGCTAGTTGTTTTATGATTGGTATGGTGCTCTCGATCATAACGCCAGTATTTATTTCGTGATTCGTACTGTATGTATTTTACGTTTCACTGTATTAGAATTTGCATGTCATTACACCAATGCATCTCATCTTTATTTTGGAGGGTAAACTCAATAAATGTCATCAGTTTTTATATTGGTGTGAAGTTATGAACACACTTACTTCGACCTGATATGGTTGTTATTTAAACGAAACTGCAATCCTTGGAATACGAACTTAATAATTTTTAAGAAAAAAAAACCGACTTCAATGGGGGTAGCCGGTGAAGGATTATTGTAGATGGTGCACTTAGATTTCATACAATGAAATAACTTGCTTAAAAAACGCAGCGGAGAGGACAAATCGCCAAACGTGAACTATGCGTCGTTGAAGAGTTCCGTTCTGATTATCATCAGCAGTTCCACTTCATCAAATGTCACTCTTTTGAATGAAAATGCTTGATTTGTTGATAAAAATACAAAAGTCACTTTATGTATGCCTTTAAGATTTGAGGAATTCCCTCGATTCCTCGTGGAACTCATCATCAGAACTTGAGCTTGACGAAAATTGGTCCTGACAATCTAACTTGCTTAACAAACATAGCGAAGAGGAAGAATCGCCAAACATGAACTATGCGTCGTTGAAGAGTTCCGTTCTGTTCATCATCAGCAGTTCCACTTCATCAAATGTCACTCTTTTGAATGAAAATGCTTGATTTGTTGATAAAAATACAAAAATCACTATGTGTAAGCCCTTGAGATTTGAGGAGTTCCCTCGATTCTTCATGGATCCCATCATCAGAACTTGAACTTGACGAACATTTGTTCTGACAATTAAACTTGCTAAACAAACACAGCGAAGAGGACGAATCGCCAAACGTGAACTATGCGTCGTTGAAGAGTTCCGTTCTGATCATCATCAGCAGTTCTACTTCATCAAATGTCACTGTTTTGAATGAAAATGATGGTTTTGTTGATAAAAATACAAAAATCACTATATGTATGCCTTTAAGATTTGAGGAGTTCCCTCGATTCCTCATGGATCCCATCATCAGAACTGCGTTTTGACAAAAACGGGACCAATCTGTATATATATACTTACAATCAAAAAAAGAATTTTCAAAATCGGTTCAGACATGACGAAGTTATGGAGTAACAAACATAAAAAATAAAAAATAAAAATAAAAAATAAAAAACATACACGCCGAATTGAGAACCTCCTCTTTTCAAATCTTGAAGTCGGTTAAAAATAAATAAATGGAAAAGGATACTACGGGAGCTTGGGATCGAACGCCCGACCTCTTAAAGAATCGACCATATGTCAATTGTTTAGAGTGCAAATACCAAAACTCATAAAATAACCAGTATATGGTATGGACGAAAGGAGTTGAAATGATTCAGAAAAAATATAATTTTTAAGAAAAAAAAACCGACTTCAATGGGGGTAGCCGGTGAAGGATTATTGTAGATAGATGGTGCACTTAGATTCCATACAATGAAATAACTTGCTTAAAAAACGCAGCGGAGAGGACCAATCGCCAAACGTGAACTATGCGTCGTTGAAGAGTTCCGTTCTGATTATCATCAACAGTTCCACTTCATCAAATGTCACTCTTTTGAATGAAAATGCTTGATTTGTTGATAAAAATACAAAAGTCACTTTATGTATGCCTTTAAGATTTGAGGAATTCCCTCGATTCCTCGTGGAACTCATCATCAGAACTTGAGCTTGACGAAAATTGGTCCTGACAATCTAACTTGCTTAACAAACATAGCGAAGAGGAAGAATCGCCAAACATGAACTATGCGTCGTTGAAGAGTTCCGTTCTGTTCATCATCAGCAGTTCCACTTCATCAAATGTCACTATTTTGAATGAAAATGCTTGATTTGTTGATAAAAATACAAAAGTCACTATGTGTAAGCCCTTAAGATTTGAGGAGTTCCCTCGATTCTTCATGGATCCCATCATCAGAACTTGAGCTGGACGAACATTTGTTCTGACAATTAAACTTGCTAAACAAACACAGCGAAGAGGACGAATCGCCAAACGTGAACTATGCGTCGTTGAAGAGTTCCGTTCTGATCATCATCAGCAGTTCTACTTCATCCAATGTCACTGTTTTGAATGAAAATGATGGTTTTGTTGATAAAAATATAAAAATCACTATATGTATGCCTTTAAGATTTGAGGAGTTCCCTCGATTCCTCATGGATCCCATCATCAGAACTGCGTTTTGACAAAAACGGGACCAATCTGTATATATATACTTACAATCAAAAAAAGAATTTTCAAAATCGGTTCAGACATGACGGAGTTATGGAGTAACAAACATAAAAAAAAAAAAAAAAAAAAAAAAAAAAAAACATACACGCCGAATTGAGAACCTCCTCTTTTCAAATCTTGAAGTCGGTTAAAATATAGTTTAATTGTTATTGTCGGTATGTGACAACCCAAACCAAAATTTAAAAAAAATATATCTCCGTGTTCCTGTGTTGGACGCGTTTGATTTTTTTTGTGCCAATAGTTATTATCTTTCTTAACATTTGTGCACATAAAAAAAATGCGACCGTAAAGAGAATTGCCGAAAAAAAATTTATTACAATATCATAGAAATTAATAAATTGACGCCTATAGAAGAGATTTTTTAAATGTTTAAATACATATATTAGTGCTATTAAATATTGTCTATCATACCATGGAGCATTCAATAATAAAACTGCTCAAACAACACAAAAATGCGTTTCTATGGTTTCTCAGGACTTTTCTCGATTTTGTCAATATCCCAAAAACTATGATAGTTAAAACCACGGGAGTTGTAATAGAAGATGTTTTTAGTTATCGGGTATCCAAAAACCACAAAAGATAAGGATGTCCGCAACTAAGGCAAAATTCCACACTGTGCGATGGGTGCGTATTTTCCACACTTTACGTGTACATATATTATTGCTAAACTAATATTTCGGCTCGAAGAACGAAAAGAGCAAACAAGCCACTCAGCAAAATTACGTTTAGCTTCACACCTGCTGCGTCCTCAGAACTCTGGCAACTTTAGTCACCAGCACGGCTAGCACGTCTTACAAGAGCGACTTAAGCCGCGAGTAGGGAAAACCTTCCCGCGCCTGTCAAAAATCTCGCTTTACGGTAGCATAACATGCACCCGCGGCTGCAACTGACGCGAAGAGAACTCAAAGTTGTGCTAAGGATTTTAGTTCAAAGTCGCGAGTCACTGTCATTTTATGACAGTGGCATTTGATAGCCAGTCTGTCGCTGCTTTTACGCGCAAGTTGTGCTGCCAACTAGCGACAATGAAGTTGCGCAGATCTGTCTCTTGTCGCGCCAGTCGCGCGTAAGACGTGCTAGCCGTGCAGGATCACAACACTATGTCCCATATCTACAAGAGTATTCTTGTTCAACTTGTTTTCGGTTCCATAGACCAACAGAAGAAACAAAACTAGCCACACAGCAAAATGAAGTTTAGCTTCACACCTGCTGCGTCGTCAGAACTCTGGCAACTTTACTCACCAGGATCACAAAACTATGTCCATATCTACAAGAGTAGTATTGCTCAACTTGTTTTCGGTTCGAGAGACCAACAGAAACAAAACTAGCCACACAGCAAAATGAAGTTTAGCTTCACACCTGCTGCGTCCTCAGAACTCTGGCAACTTTAACCCTTTGACCGCCACAGTCGGCTGTGGCCGACATCAAACATTTGTCGCATGGACGCCAACGACGGCTACAGCCGACTGGCTTTGTAATGTAATAGGGACCTACGCGGGCTTCCGCAAAGTTCAATTTCGCTTGACAAAACGCAATTACGTGGCGTCGGTGGCGCGTCATTTTTGTTCAATGCTTGGCGGCCAAAAGGTTAAGCTTCACGCCTGAGTAATTTTCGAGTTGGAATGTAACTTCAATAAAAAACTAGCTTCTCCACCAATAATTGAAAATTATTCAATTCAACAAAACAACTGACTGAAACTAGGGCACCGGAGGGCTTGGTCACTTTTTCTGAAGTATATGACATCTATCTTCAGTTTATGACTGAAACTAGTTGAGAATGCGGTATTAGAAGATTTGGAATATAGCAACATTTGTCATTCATAAAACATGTATATCCGATTAACCTTATCTCAGTGGATTAAGTAGAAGGTAAAAATGTATACGAGCCCAAATGCAAAAGAGTTCGACTATGAACATTTTTATACTGGAGAGATTTTTAGACTAGAAATATCAAGTTCAGTAAATAACTAAAGCAATAAATAAACACAGTAAAAGATTAGAAAAATTATGTATTTTTATTTACATTTCGATAACAGTACATACAGTTAGGTGCATAACTGAGTCAAAATTAGTACCTTAGTAAAATGTAAATAATTTGATAACAATCAAAGTTACATAAAAGTTCTAAACGTAAAATATTAATCCTTGGGTACCGCTACAAAACTGCTTCACAAATTATTTTCTTCCGACTTATACATTTTTCTCAATTTCATACCGAAAACTGTGAAATTTCACCTAATTTATTTTTCCCATTATTTCATTTTTTCTTAGGCATTCCCAATTCAGTAACTCATTTAAAGTAAGGAATTCTACGACCATTATTTTAGTTATCAAACATTTAAATCAGGCTTATTTTTGTAATTAGTTACTGGCAATGTATTGTCAGGTGCAAAACTGAGTCAAGGCAAATGGCCGAACAACTTTCTCGTTAGTTAATTTTTGTAGCGGACTTCATTCTGAGATAACCATAAAAATACGTGAGTGATATAAAAGTCATACACCTCATTTTAAAGAGCATATAATGTACTATTTCAACTAATTGTCTTACCTGGTTGTGTAAAAGAAAAATATCAATATCGGGTTAAATAAAAAAAATGTAGTTTAACGGTTTTTGGTTCAAAATCATGGACGAATAAAAAAATCAAGATTGTGAATGCAATGAATCGAAATTGGCTTTCATATGGATACATAGCTGACACCGAGACGAAAAAATATAACCTGAGTTTTTATTTTTTTCATAATTGATAAGACTTATCTTCATTTAACGATGTCGGTGCAAAACTGAGTCAGTACCAAATATTATCTAATAGAGAAAATGTTTATTTTTATCTACAATAACATAATAGGTCAGTAAGTTTATTAGCGTTGTTACCAATTAATAATAAAATAGTAACTTAATAACTAGCCTCTTCTGAAATAATGAAAGAAACATGTCAAAGTGATGCACATTGGTTCAGTTATGCACCTAACTGTATTACGGTTATTTGCTGTAAAAAACACATTTATAAACTTAAGCTACCGAAGCAAAATTGTTCGTCTGCTAGTAACACGGTGCAAAAGAATTCGTCTACCACTGGGTAGTGTCGCCTTTCCTCTTGTGGACGGCTTCAATTCTTTGTGGCATGGTGTCCACTAACGCCGCACATTCCGCAACGGATATTGAATCCCACACTGCGTTTATCTTGTTTCTTAAATCTTCCTTCGACTTGGCGGGATCCTTACGCAGTTTCTTTTTCATCTTCCACCACAACGTCTCGATCGGAGACAAATCTGGGCTGCTAGGTGGCCAATTCTCCAGGGTAGGGATATTGTGTTTTTTTAACCAAGCCTTCGTACTCTTGGCAGTGTGGCAAGAAGCACCATCTTGCTGGAAAACATACCTGTAACCTGTGTAAACTGGGAATTGAAGGCAATAAGCTCGTCTTTAAGATTTCTTGGTACTTAGGAGCATTTACAGTGCCCTCAATAAACTGCAGCCGACCCACACCTTGAGCGGACATACACCCCCAGATCATGAGCGAGGCAGGAAACTTGACTTTTCTCTTTAGGCAGTCTTTATGAAAGGCTTCGCTCTTATTGCGAACAATTTTTTTCCGTTCGTCTCCAACAGCCACTTCGAACTTCGATTCATCGCTCCATTATGGATCGCCACTGGTCAACGGTCCAGTTTCGAAGCTAAAGCAAATATTCGCCTCTTCTTTTTCTGAAGTTCAGTAAGCAAAGGTTTTTCTTTCGCCGTATAGAATCCGTATCCCATTCTTTTTAAGATTCGTTTGCATGTATCGACAGACACATCTTTTTTGATCATTTCTCGCCATCGCACGGTGAGTTCTCCTGCCCGAGCACGTCGATTTTGCTTAATAATCTTTTTCAAAACTCGGTTTTCGGCTGGTGTAGTAATGCGTGGGCGACCACTTTTCTTCAAGGTTGATATACATCCAGTTTTCTTATAATGCTGGATAATGGAATGTATTGTAGATCTCGGTAGGTGAAGGTCTTGAGCTATTTTATGCACAGATTATCCTGATTGACTGCTTGAAATAATAATTTTTCGAACGTCTTGTGAAATTGGTTTACCACGACCCATTTTGAAAATGAAAACTTGATAAATAATACGAAATTGAGAAAAATTGTCTTTTTATAGCCACAGTGACATTTCTAAAATATCAAACAATTCTATTTTCAAACAAATTTATTTTTAAATTTATTCTAAAAGCACTAATTGCTTACTTGACGAACTAATTTGCACCGATTAGTGTGAAACGAACTCTTTTGCTTGTGATTCGTGAAAAAAGGAACGACTAATTCTCTTGCTATGTACAATATCAGCTCAATATTAATATATAAAGAAAAACTATGTTTGTCAACATCGTCACCAATGCTAAATATATTTTTGTAATATTAACGCTGCAGCGGTAATCAAAGATTTAAAAAAAAGTTGTCGCTTTGCAAGTGACAAGACGAACTCTTTTGCGTTTGGGCTCGTACATATCACGACGCTGATGTCACCTCTGAATTAACAACCACTATGCCACAGTAGAATAAGGAGTTTTGTACGAAATAATGATTATTTATCAATCCAATTCACAAAATCATCTAACTAATTCAATTCAGTGACAATACAAAGCGAAAACAGGTAATGGGATGATCTTTAAAGGTTACAGGTTAATTAGAATTACAAGTCAATTAAATCAGTTATCGAGGAGCGATATAATTCAATTACTTTTGATTTGTTTGTTTGATGCCTTAATTTCCGAATTGAAAAAGTTAATTAAGATTTATATGTAGATCACAAATATCACAATAAAGTTTATTGAAAAAATGCCTCGAACTCTTAATAGTATTTTATACAATCGTGACATAAGTAACAGCTTTTTAGTCGAGTACTGTCTTTAAGCTACGAGATTGAAAAGCTTAATTCTGTCACTATTGTATACAATATTTTTTATACGGGTGCTCAAAATAGGCAAGCCGGTAAGAGTTGATTTCGACGAACGCCTTAAAACCTGTTAATTTTATACAATTTTGTAACCTCGATCTCCCGGTGGATCGTGCCGAAGGTCGGGGAGGAGGACAACAATGTTATAATATTGTATGAAAATCCCTAAGAACATTGTTTAGGGATCATCTTATAAAATACCATAGACAACGTTTATAAAGTACCTATATGTTTTTAATACGTTTTGGAGCAATAATCTGACCGTCAATGAGATCGGACGTGTTTATTAAAATAATTAATTACCGTCGTGTTGCGTATCTTCGCCTGTGCTACCTATGTTCGCCTATTTTTACATAAATTGACTTTAACAAAATGTTTTTAGTGCAAGCCTTACACAAAACTACTAAATACAAAGTATTTCTTACGGGTGTCAACATTCATGAACAAGGGACCCTTAGAAGGCAATCATTGTACGGTTGTACGGTCTCACTTTGAAAAGGTAATTATGTGTAGAAGCCAAAGGTTGATTTGATCTCAATTACGAAAATACTGATAAGCGAAAAGAGATACGTTTTTTGTTTATATAATAAACATTTTTTTACTTATAAACCATTACTCTCCTTTATTTGACATGTTGGTTAATTTTTGGCAGCCCTAGCATCATTTTAGAAAATGTATGTAAACAACTTCAGACTGTTGCCAATCTTCGCCTACTACACATTTTTTTTTAATGTGCCTAGTCTGGTGCAGTTAAGGTTCATATTATATTAACACGTTTCAGGGAGATAAGACTTGATAGGTGTAAGTCCCAGAAAAGTTTATAATTAGCGGTAAGGCATGCCATAGGCGAAGATTGGAGAAAACACCCAAACTTCGCCTATTGCCTTCGGGGCCATTTATTGCCAAGTTACCCAATATAATTCAAAGCTTTAATGGTATATACTGATAGTCAGGAGTACTAAAATACGTTTTTTGGCCATAAAGGACTAAAATGCTTTCAAATTTGAAAGATTTTTTGGGAAATGTGTCAAAATCCAGGCGAAGATACGGAACTCGACGGTATTCGCGCGCATAATTCGTGATAGTCTGCACTTCCAATCGTACATTATCTAGGTCATTCATTAGTCATCTATCGCGACCTACGACTATAGTAGGTATAATGCATAACTGGAGTAGACAAGTGTAACTGAAAATATATTATATTTTATATTTATATTATATTTATATTTTTATTGTAAAAATGTTTACATGACATAACAGTTACATTACCAATGCGTCACGAAACTTAGACTAACAAACTAGAAATATGTACATTAAGTAACTCAAATAACTGGTAACAAACAAACAGATTATATTGGAACAGTAGAGCACCTATCATCCATCGCCTCACAGAATTTCAGACATTCATTACACACTGCCGCCCATCGCCAAGCAAACAAGTCGCACTCCGGTGTTGATGCCAAGAGCGCATTCAGCTGTGAGAGAGCTCGGGGCAGCGGCGAGTTCCTGCACGACACTGTGCGCGCCGACGGCTCGGCCAACAGGTTGCGGCGCCGCGGTCTGAGGGCAATCCTGGCCACGTCCGGAACAAACAGTCGTACGAGACGCTCTACGAGTTCAGGACAGTCCGACTCGCCACGCAAGACTCGACATGCTGCAATTAGCAAATGGTATTGTCGCCTGACCTCCAACGAGTTGTACCCAAGGGAGCCGAGTAGGAATTTCGTTGGGTAAAGATACGGGTAAAATCCGAACATTTTCTTATAAAGAAATCTTAAGAATGCCTTCTGTACCTTCTCAAGAAGTAAATGTCGGAGAATAGTCCATTTAACAGGAGTGGACTAACACACCGCAGCCCGCCATCAACGCCCACACCGCAGCCCGGACCCGCTCCAGCAAACATGCAACGGGAAGAAGAGCCCCCGCAGGTAATCCCCACAAGTGACATCCATACCTGGCTGAAAAAGATTGAAGTGAACCTGCAAGAAGTATGCGCTATTTCTTCAGAAGGTAAACTTAACATTAACCAGTAGATCAGAATTAACAACATGTGTCGCAACGTGACCCACTTAGCCTCACGAATGGCCATTGATTATCAATCCCTAAAAAACCACGCAACCCAAGCATACCAGTCCCGTCAAGCTCATCAGGAAAAAATGAACCTCGTACAACGCATCCAAGAACTAAAGGACTCGATTGAGGAATCCAGCCGACAAGTTTCGCGATCTTTTTCGTTTGCCGACGCCCTTAAGAAAAATGGAACGAAGTATATTCAACCGTCTAACATCAGCTCAGTCGCATTTTACCCGGTCGACAAGTTAAAATCGAGTGAGGAGACAAAATCCCTCGTACAAAAGATTATCCGGCCCAACGAAATGAACCTGCACGTGAGAGGGTTGCGCAAGGTCAAAAACGGCGGTGTAGTGATAAGCACTGACTCAAAAGAAGACGTCATAAAACTCAAGCAATCAGCGCAGCTTACGACCTCAGGACTCACCGTTGACGAGCCACAAAATTGCAAGCCCAAAATTGTAGTCATCGGAGTTCCCGTGGACATGCAGGAACCTGAGGTCCTGAAGTGCATATACCAACAAAACTTAGCCAATAAATTACAAGATTGGTCGCTTGAAAAATTTATGGCCTCCACTAAGTTAAGCCACAAATCCGGAAAAAAGGGCGCCGAGACCTGTAATTATATAATTGAAGTTTCTGGAGTGATACGCAAGGCCTTAATTACGAACGACAGACTTTTTGTGAACTGGTCATCGTGCCCTGTAAGGGATTTCACCTTGGTTACGCGCTGTTTCAAATGTCAGCTCTACAATCATGCAGCGAAGACCTGCAAAATGGAGACTAACATCTGCGGCCACTGCAGCGAAGCGGGCCACTCATTCAAGGAATGCACAAAAAAGGACGAAGCACCAAAATGTGCAACATGCTCGCACTACAACAAACCATGCAACCAACAACAGGCGACACCGAGTGCCCAGCTAGACGTATGGCTGAAAATAGGTATTTAAACTCCATAGACTATGAGGGCGCCTAAGAGCGCTAACTTTCACATTTTCTTTATAGCACTTCTTGTTTCTTTAGTTTAACTGTCTATGAATAATAGCATACTCTCTGACCTAGATAGCATCTCCGTGTCAGATTCTAAAGCATGCGATGTCGAAACTTGCAAACAACATATTCGACTCTGTCTAAGTCCATTATCCATTATAACACAAAACATACGCAGTATTTCCAAAAATTTTGAGAATTTTAATGTATTTCAACATAGACTAGATATTACTTGTGACATCATTGTCTTGACTGAATGTTGGCTTGGTACCAATACCAATCTACCAAATATGCCCGGCTACTTATCATATAGCACTAAGATTAATTATAACCAAAATGACGGGGTAGTAGTTTATGTAAAAAATAACTTAAATATCACAGTTGAGGAACCCCAGATTCTAGATTGCAATCGGCTTTTAATTAAAGTCGGTTCAGATACTGCCATACTAGCCTTGTATAGACCCCCTTCCTTTAGAGATATCAGTAATTTTATTAAGTCTCTTGATGAGAATTTAAGTAAATTAACATCCTTTAAAAATATAGTATTGATAGGAGATATTAATATTAACATTCTATCTGAAAGCAGCGAATCAACTTTGACAGCCCAAAGCTACCTTAACCTATGTTCTTTTCATGGCTTACTCCCAGCTCACACGCTTCCTACGCACCAAAGCGGATCATGCTTAGATCATATTATGGTAAAATCTAATTATTCGGCATTAGCACTTGTTCCTAACTCTACAGTGACCGACCACAAAGCTGCCCTACTAACCCTCTATCGTAAATCACGTAATACATGCACGCGCACGCAATTTGTCAACAAATTAAATATAAACAAACTTGGAGATGATTTATGCAATATTGACTTCGGCCCCATTTATAATTATGCTGACGCAGAAAATAGTATGATGTACTGGATTAAAAATGTCCAACAGGCAATATTATCTAACACAAATAAGACACGTCTAAATAACAAGAATTTTAATAAAAAACCATGGATTACCCCAGGACTTCTTCGATCTATGAGACATAGGGATAAGTTACACTTGAAAGCTAAAGCAAATCCAGACAATAATATATTGCAATCTATACATATAATAAAGCTGAAGAGGGTCGAAAGTCTGTACATGGAAGATAATCGAAAAAAAGTTGGCCGGGGATACTTAGAATCGATAACAGAACACGTTCCAACAAGTTTTAGAATTTTTGTCTGTTTATCTGTTTAGAGATAGTATGGGTCTCGAGAAAGGACAAAGGATAGTTTCATCTTCAATAAAGCCCCCCCCCCCCCCCCCCCGATCTTACTTTGGAACTGTAGGTCCAAAAAAATAGAAAAAAATAATGGAAGTGAAGCCTAAAGGTACTTCCAATAAAAAATATCTACACATATAATAAAGCTGAAGAGGGTCGAAAGTCTGTTCATGGAATATATTCGAAAAAAAGTTGGCTGGGGATACTTAGAATCGATAACAGAACACGTTCCAACAATTTTTTGAATATTTGTCTGTTTATCTGTTTATCTCGGAAATGATCCCTTAAGCGGATGCAAAAGGGGTGGAAGTTTACGTGGGGAAGAAACAACCAATAACCGCTGTACGTATTTAGATGAAATTTCGTATTAAAATAATTTGTAATTTTTTGGTCAAGGTGTTCATATTTATAACATACTAGCTTTTGCCCGCGACTTCGCTTGCGTTAAATTCGGGGTAACACGGTTCCCCTTTCCCCCCGGAATGCTCCATACAAACTTCCACCCCCATTTTAGGGAAGTGGGGGGTTAGAAAGAGACAAAAAGTAGCCTATGTAGTGACATAGGCCTATTTAGTGAGAATGCTCCATCCCTTCAACTATCTCCACTTAAAAAATCACGTCAATGCCGTGAAAGACGGACAAACAAACAAACACACACACTTTCCCATTTATTTCCCATTTATAGTATTAGTATGGATATGGATAAAGTATTCATTTTTGAGTTTAGTTTCATTTAGTGGTAATTGTAAAATATTTTATTAGGACTACTGTCCTCTAGCGTATCCATCTGTCAACTTTACTTCAAGTTCCGCCTCCAGGGTAGCGGGAGAGAAATTAGGGGTGAATTAGCCGCTTACTGACACAGACCAAATTCCACGCGGGCGGAGCCGCGGGCACAGCTAGTTATCATATAAAAGATATCGTAACTTTTGTACCAACTTACTGAAAAAAGTAAAAACAAACTACGACAAAAAACAGCTGGAAATAGCTGGAAAAAACAGTAAATTAGTTTGGAAATATCTTAAAAACGTAACATACACAGCAAAACAACATGATTCATCTGCAAGTTTATTGCAAGCAGGTTCATCCGAATTGCTGGCCGCAAATAGCACAAATGAGTTTTTCGTCAACATAGGCAAACACCTGGCTGAAAAAGTCCAGGGTGATTCGTCGTCACCCTCTTCAACAATAAAATCCGATACAAACAAATCTTCCAAATCATTTGTGTTATTAAACACGGATGAAGCTGAAGTTGAAAGAATTATCATGAGCCTAAAAGATGACTCCGCGGTTGGTTGGGATGGCATCTCGAACAAAATAATAAAGACCTTCAGACACATCCTGGTTCCACCGCTAACACACATATTCAAAATGTGCATCTCTGAAGGAATTTTTCCGAAATGTCTGAAAAAATCCGTTGTAATCCCTGTCTATAAATCTGGTAGCAAAGTTCAAGTAACAAATTATAGGCCGATTTCTCTGTTACCAGCGACATCAAAAATTCTGGAAAAAATTATTAACAATAGACTTGTTCAATATCTGGAGAAGCATTCGCTTTTGGCAAAAACGCAGTTTGGCTTTAGGTCCAAATTATCAACCGGAGATGCTGTACATGAACTGACTGACTATTTAGCTCAGGAATTAGACAAGGGTAACAAGACAATAGGAATCTTCCTGGACCTTGCCAAAGCTTTTGACACTGTTTCTACTTCCATTTTACTGCACAAGCTTGAATCACTAGGCATTAGAGGCACACAGCACAAATTAATCGCGAGCTACCTAGACGGACGTACGCAATGCGTAAAAATAGATAACATTATCAGTTCTGATTTAGAAAACACATCTTTTGGCTTGCCACAAGGAAGCGTTTTGGCCTCAACCCTATTTTTAATTTATATTAATGACCTATGCAATCTAAAAATAGATAGTGGCAAAATCATTTCCTACGCAGATGACACTGTCCTCCTTTTTTCCGCAAAGTCAACAAACGAGGTCTACGAGTACGCACAACGCGGATTTAATGTTGTAACTAACTGGCTAAAACTTTATCTATTAACACTTAACTCAGACAAAACGAATTTTATAAGTTTTGCCATGCGGAAAACAGATCCGGACGCACATAACCTCAAACTCTACGTACATAACTATAAAGAAAATCAAATAATCTTTGTTCATGTCAATCCATAGCTATTACTGACAAAATTAAGTATTTAGGAGTCATGATAGACGAAACCCTCTCCTTTAAAAACCACATTGAAGCATTGTGCAATAGAGTTCGAAAGTTAATGTTTGTATTCAAAAAACTTCGTTCAATCGCTGACCCAAATTTAATCAAGCAAGTATACCTTGCACTATGTCAATCGATACTAACGTACTGCATTTCTTCTTGGGGTGGCACAGCAAAAACTACACTTCTAACCCTAGAAAGAGCTCAGAGAGCGGTACTAAAGGTAGCTACTTCCCGCCCATTCTTATACCCTACTGACCTTTATAAATCATGTGAAGTATTAACTGTTCGTCAATTATATATATTAAGCACAACGCTAAAGCAGCACGCCAGAACTTCCTTTAACCCTAATTATAGAAATAAGAGACGCAAAGATATTGTAGGTATTAAAACAGTACAAAAGAAACACGTATTTTTATCTACACTCGCGATCAAAAAATCGACTCAAACTAATATTTAATTTCATCGTTTAATATCTCAGGAACCAATCATGAGATCAAAAAAGCAACGGTACCATTTTAGAGCTAACAGTGTCAGCTTTCAATACGAGCATGTTTTTCAGGCGAAAAATTTCAGTTCATGAAAAACAAGCTAGCATACCAAGGAGGTGTAAAATTTGGGTGCAAAAATGACCTTAACAACGAAAGAAAAAACATTTTCATGAACGAATAACAATTTATTTTTATCTTTAATACCTGGTGTTACCACCAAAAACCTTTTTCACACATGCCATGCGTCTCTTCATTGACCTTATCAGCTTCCTGATGGTATCCTGGGGGCATGCTTCCCACTCTTCGACCAAAGCTTCTTTCAGGGCCAAAATTGTCTCCGGAGCAGGATTGCGAGCTCGAACCTTGCGTTTCAGGTAATCCCATAAGTGCTCGATAGGATTTAAATCAGGACTCAGAGGTGGCCACTTCAGAGTCGGGATGCCAACTGCGTCAAGGTACTCCTTTGTGACGCGGGCGGTATGACAAGGGGCGTTGTCTTGCATGAAATGGAACCCCTCGTCAAAGAACCCGGCGTAGGGGACGACATGGTCTTGCAGGATGTCGGTGATGTACCTGTCTGCATTCAAACCACCGCCTCGACCCCCGCCATCAACAAAAACCAGCTCGGTCCGCCCCTCCATGGAAATCCCCGCCCACATCATGACGGAACCTCCACCGTAGGCGACTGTTTCAGCGAAGCAACACTGGGCGAACCTCTCTCCAGGTCTTCGGTACACCCGTCCTCTTCTGTCGCTGCCATGGAGACACACTCTGCACTCGTCGCTGAAGAGTACGCGGCTCCATTGGTCGTAGGTCCAATTTTCGTAGGTCGCCACGAATTCCTTCCGAGCGTCCCGATGCCTCTGAGTCAGTTTGGGCCCAGTAGCAGGTCTTCTTGGGGTAAGGTTGGCTTCCTTGAGTCTCCGCCGAACTGTTGAGGTGCTAACAGGCACAACCCGGTTCCGCATCAGGTCTTGCTGGATGGCAACAGCGGTACGGTGGCGATTACGAAGACTGGAGGTGGCGATGAAGCGGTCATCCCTCTCCGATGTGCACCGCTGACGGCCAGATCCTTGTTTCCGTTTCAAGGTTCCAAACCGACAAAACCGACGATAAACTCTGGAGACAGCAGACTGGCTTAAATTCAGCTGCTCAGCAACAGAACGCTGCGAGAATCCTCGATTCACCAAGGTGACGACTTCGGTGGCTTCAGCTTCGGTGGTATCCATTTTTCGAAGGTGATTCCGGTGTAAGATTGCGAGGAGATGTGCACTGGTCAACTTCTGATAAGCGAATGATAAGAAATAACCGGTTACACCGGTTTTTATTGGTCTCAAGAGGGCACAACTCGTGCATATCATAACCATGTAAAATGCCATTGTGTACAAAAACTGCGATAACCTAAAAACTACGCAACTGAGATCGATGTCTTTTACTGTTTTTTGTAGCTGAATAAATTCGTAATAAAATTGCATTCAAAGTTTTATTAAAATATTTCCCGCTTTCCGGAAATACGACCAAAAGTAAAAAATGTTGCTTGAGTCGATTTTTTTGATCGCGAGTGTAGATTCTTTGTCTTTGCGGGCCCATTTTTGTACAACAGGTTAAATGCAACACTAGATATATACCCACTTAGCTATGCCTGTTGTAAGAATACTCTACGACGCGCCCTTCAGAAAATGACGTACGATGATACAGAGAAATTACTATTAGTCATAAAATAACTACCTATATACTGTCCTATATATTTAATACTTAAGAACCTACTTATTTTGTTAAGGTGATAAGAGTTTTATTGTGTAATATATAGTTTATAATTAAGTGAATAATTAAAAATTAACTAATTTTGTCCTTCGCTGCCTGAAACACAGGGAATCCTAGTTCAGGCATTTGTTAACCACTTGTCGTTAAAAAAAAAATCTTAGTCCGTAAGAACAAACACTGTACTATACTTATCTCAATAAATTATTTGTATTTGTATTTTGTATTTGTAATATACCTGTTAGTCATCTAATTGGAAGATTGCAATGCTGGAGTAGAAAAAATACCTACGAGTATAAGTTGTATCATTACACTCATTACACCTATGTAATTTATTGCTTAAATAGGATGACGCTTAAATAACTGACGTATTTTTTTGTTAAGAAGCATTTCAGGCTATCAAAATATATTATAGTAATTATAAAATTAGAATATTTTGGTCTTGCTCTATTTATATCCACTCTAAAATTTGATCCTTGTTACACATTATTTCATATTCTTATCAAAAACGGTCTCAGGTAGGGTCCTTATAATTTAAATTTTAAAGCAATTCAAGTAATAATACAACTTGAAACTAAAACTGTAAACGCTTAGCTATATATAAACGTCAAACGAACTTTGCATTTGAAAAAGAAATAACTACGACTTGAAGACATAGAAATACAAACGAAAATAAAAAGTCACAACCGTTTGAACGCAATTCTTGTTGACTATTTGTTTATGCAGTATTGTATTAATTCTCTGACTTCTACAAAGACTGTAAGCTTTTTGTGAGAGTTAATAATGAGAAAATATTACCGGAACAGTAAAACGACAAAACTGTTTAATGAAAATGACAAAAATATGGGATGTAAATAAACACAAGGGTACTAAAGAGCGAAAGAACAAAACATTTAAACAAATAAACACAGAAAAGGGCTTCAAATACAACAATCAAAAAAATATTAAAGTAAAAAATAACGGAGAAATAATGAAAAAGTTTTCTTTCAAAAACAATACATACACCACAACGCAAAATTTCAAAAACAAAAAGATGACTTCCAAGTTTGACCTCGTCTACAGAACCGCCAACAGTAATGAAACCAACACAACTTAAAACCACCCCGAATTTACTCTCAAAACGTGCGACATCTAAACAATAATTCTGAAAGAACTTATTTCGTTGGCAGTACCTACCTACTCTTGTACCGATAGAAAGTATGATTACTCAGGACCAGCAGTTACTTGGGACGTTTCTTTTATAAGCTTAATAAATATCTCGAGGAAACTTCGGTAATAGGAGGGCTGGATTGTTTCCTTTTTGAAAAAAAGGTCATTTGTGGTTCTGATATCAGTAATTGTTTTATCCTTCTTTGTAGGAGATTGGAATACCTTTCAATCAAATCAATTGCGGAAACGTTAAGGAAGAATTGCACCGTTTACTTTTTTCGCTATGAATATTTCTTTAACATATATATTCCCTGCTCTTTTGCTTTCCTGTTATGAGCTTAACAAAAAAAACGCAGACCTTTTTTTTATAAAATCCTTAAGCTTTCGCTAGAATTCACTAAATTACGAATTAGGCGACTACACCACAAAGAAAATGGTCACGTCCGCAGCTTTCAACGGAGTAGTTTTAACACTATTACCACGAAATGTCCTTTTACACCAACTAGCAGAGAAATTCTACTTCAAGCCAACCTAACCCTTGTAACCAGTGCACAAGAGGTTGAAGTGGCACGTAGGGTGTAACAATGTATGTCCGAAGGTAAAATGGACAGAGTAAATGGTATTTTGCCTCAACTTTGTGTTTTGGTACAATGCGAGCGTGCACTATGTTTAAAATGCTGCAGATAGCGCTAAAATGTCGATGAAATATAATACGGAAACTATATTTTCTGCCACCTAATTTGTATACCCTAATTATAAATATCCAGTAAATATATCTGGGACCATTTTAATACAAATTGTCTCTAACTTTGAGTCGCGAAATTAATGACTATTGGTATCCAATATTACACTTTGCAGATGTGTATTGCCAGAATAGTGGATCTACCACCAAATAAGTAGAATTAAAAAAAAAGTTTCCGACAGAGTCAAGATAGGTGTGATGAAGAGCGAAGCGAGGAGGAGTGTGTTAAGGGAACTGCGACCAGAACATAACCGATTTCTAAAGATGGAGCAAATTTTTATTGTAATGACATTGCCACATATACAAGATATCTCTATAGGTATACTCCGCTTAGCGCGTTATTTCTTTGAAACCTAAGCTGCCAAAACGAAGGGGTGCGGGAGGGGAACACGCAATGCTAGACAGGGAACGCGCCATTGTTCCGTGGGGCGTAAAAGAGAGTCAGACATTAGTGGTTGCCAGGTTGCCATGGAGACGTACTAAGTTTACTGTCACTTACAATAAATTTGTGTCTCACTATAGGGTGAAATTACTTCGAGCGTGGCAGCGGGGGTCGCCCGGCAATGCGGGGTCTTGGGTTATTAGTCTATGCATTGCCAGAATAGTAGATCTACCACCAAATAATTAGAATTTAAAAAAAGTTTTCGACAGAGTCATGATAGGTATGATTAAGAGCGAAGCGAGGAGGAGTGGGTTAGATGAACTGCGACCAGGACAGAACCGATTTCTAAAGATGGAGCAAATTTTTATTGTAATGACATTGCCAGAATAGTCGATCTACCACCAAATAATTAGAATTTAAAAAAGTTTTCGACAGAGTCAAGATAGGTGTGATGAAGAGCGAAGCGAGGAGGAGTGTGTTAGGTGAACTGCGACCAGTACAGAACCGATTTCTAAAGATGGAGCAAATTTTTATTGTAGGTAATAAAATAACATTGCCAGAATAGTAGGTCTACCACCAAATAATTAGAATTTAAAAAAGTTTTCAACAGAGTCAAGTTAGGTGTGGTGAAGAGTGAAGCGAGGCGGAGTGGGTTAGGTGAACTGCGACCAGAACAGAACCGATTTCTAAAGATGGAGCAAATTTTTATTGTAATGATGACCAATATGTTTTGTAGGTAATCGTTTTCATATTGTTTGGAGATCCCATTTTGGTATCAGATATATTATTTTGATGATAGCATAGACCAAAGAGGTTTTAGATCTGCCCCTTATAGACTGGAAATAAACGTCAGTATATTTGGAAAAGATTTGTAGGTACTCTTAGCTGTCAGATATCTGTGTTAATAGCGTTGGGGTGCAGGGTGAACTTTTAAAGATATTTTGATGAGAATCTGAATAATCATTATAATCAATCTGCAGTAATATTACGCAGGAACTGTAATATAAAGGTCAAACCGAAAATAGGACCTAGTAACATGATACAAGTTTCATAGAATTCGCCTCTGAATCGTACATCTTATGTCGACATGCCGCTAATCATTGTGTCACATCACTATTGCCCTCTTTTTACTGAATTTTGGAATAATTATCAATAATATTCTAGTTAGTTATTTTTGGTATAATATGCTCGTATATGTTACTTTTCCGTATTTTGTTTAATAATTGCATCAAATTATGGCACAAATAGGTGTTTCGAACCCATTTTATGATAATGTTAACTCCGCAAATACAAGCTTCTTAGGTCATGCATCATGTCTAGTCCTACCACTCACACACGCGCATTGCTGGTCTGTGGGTGATACATATAATTTGCTGAAAATATTAAGTATATTTTTTTTTGCAATCGTTTTGATATTATTTGGTGATAAAATGTTGGTGGCAGATCTATTATTTTAGTGGCCAATCTTATCAACCGACTTCAAGATTTCGAAGGAGGAGGTTATCAATTCGTCGGGATCTTTGTTTTTGCTATTTTTTTTTATATTTTTTTTATGTATGTTCACCGATTATTCGAAGACGGCTGGACCGATTTGGAAAATTCTTTTTTTGTTTGAAAGAGTATACTTCACAGTTGGTCCCATTGTAACCAGGTCAGGATCTGATGATGGGATCCTGGAGAAATCGAGGGAACTCTTCAACTATTATAGGCACACCTGTAGTGATTTGAGTATTTTTTACAGCAGCTCGAGCATTTGGTGTTGGAAAGGTGGATTGCTTAGTGAAGTCGGTTCTTTGCAACCGACTTCAAGATTTCGAAGGAGGAGGTTATCAATTCGTCGGGATCTTTGTTTTTGCTATTTTTTTTTTTTTTTTTTTTATGTATGTTCACCGATTATTCGAAGATGGCTGGACCGATTTGGAAAATTCTTTTTTTGTTTGAAAGCGTATACTTCACAGTTGGTCCCATTGTAACCATGTGTTCACCGATTATTCGAAGATGGCTGGACCGATTTGGAAAATTCTTTTTTTGTTTGAAAGCGTATACTTCACAGTTGGTCCCATTGTAACCATGTTAGGATCTGATGATGGGATCCTGGAGAAATCGAGGGAACTCTTCAACTATTATAGGCACACCTATGGTGATTTGAGTATTTTTTTATTTACAGCAGATCGAGCATTTGGTGTTGGAAAGGTGGATGCTTAGTGAAGTCGGTTCTTTTTTGTTTAAAATTATTAGTTTACTAATATATAATAACATATTCCAATCAATTTAATGTAAAAGAAGTTATCTACGCCAAGACGTGTCATGAAATAAATGATCGTAAAAACGTTTACGAAAGATATGATTTACACAATGATATTGCCAGTTATAACACTTATAACATAAAGGTAAATGAAGCATTTCCCTTTGTAATAAAACATGCAGTCTGTCAGTTTGCGAAGCCTCGGGCCGTAACACCCCGGTTGTTAAATAATAAATACACCCTTTATACATCCCATCTACTGCCGACATCAACATTTAAAAACAAACAGTAGAAAAAAGCAATAGAGTAACAATCAGGCAATGTACACCGCTTTTCTGCCGTTGGATGTATTGACTTTTATAGGCGTAGGTTTTTAAATAAACTGTGTACAGCAATAAATTCGAATGTAGTTTAATTTCAACTCGATTTGATTTTATCAGCGCACAGCGTTCTCATAGCGAAAGGTGTGTCCTGGCCGACCGAATACATCGCGAATGCGCAAATTACCTTTATATAGCGCGCTTATTCACGAAACGCATACCATATGTCGGCTCTTTCGGACTTTCAAATAGAAATGCAAAGCTAATTCCTGTGTTCAATGTAATTCCGTATATAGGAGCATCATATTCGGGTCTTAGCTAAAAACGCCTCCATTGTCTTCACCCCGGCACATATTTGTTAGACGGTGTCAGAAATAGTTTGAACAAGCCAGCGTTTAGTTCCTCGGGCCCAAAGAGCCCTCGGCGCACTAATGAGTGTCAGGGGAGGCCTCTAGTGCGCTGTATAGTGTCAGGTCCATCAGATTGGTCTGCTAAACTAAACCTGGGATAAGTATATTATTATGTTATAAAGATTTTATAAAAAAACAAAATCGAATTATTACGAATAACGTTTTATGTACCGCAAGTACAGTCGCCATCAAATATATCGGAGCGGCCAGGGTACTCAAAAATATCTGAACATGCACCTTATCGCCTTCACAATAGAGGCGTTGTTCAGATATTTATGACCATATATCTGATGGCGACTGTACAAGCCGTATAGGAAATATCAGTCATTTCATAAGTATGTATGATCTGATGTGATTAATCACAAATTATATCAAAAAAGTGAAACAGCCCTACTCTTAACAAATAAACGTAAAACACGGTTCAAAATCCTAGAGAGAGACGTCATATAAAATGTTCCATAGTTTGTCGACTATATAACAGGCTCTTTAATAAATAACACAATATCATGGCCTAGATACCGGACCAAAAATGCGACAAACTCAGCCCATCAATAAAAGTTATTTCGACATCAAATCCTTTGACAAGGACATATTCCCAGCACCAGCGACATCACATCAATCCTTGTGTCACTACAGGCAATACTAACATAAACAAGACATTGTTTCTTTCCTATCCTACTATGTATAATCATCCGGTTGGTAAAAGATGGAAGCGCCTATTTTGTTTGTTTAAGCTTAATACGCTTTAGTTCAGAGTTGATTTTTCAATTGTGAGGATTTAAGAATAGTTCAAATACATAAGATACATTTCAATTTAGTAGAGATTCGATACTTAATCCGTATTAAGAATAGAAAAGTAGGTTGATCTATAGGTCTACCCCTCAATTGTCAATCGTAGGAAAAACAAACTATTAGTTTTTGATAGCTGAAACTAAAAGCAATCGCTACTTTGTCTATTGCAATTGAATAGCCTCATTGACCTTACATGTTGTCCGATACAAAGCTGCCTACCATTAGAAACCTGCTGTACAAAAATACTTTACGAATAGTTTGTCAAGTGATTTGACTCTTCTTCCTTGAAAAAAAAAATGCGTAAGCAAAGACAGTCGTTTATTAATTGAAAGTCTTAGAGGCGAACATGATTGAGCAAAAAGCGAAATTCTCCGGGAGGACACAGAAGGCAAGTAAAAAGCCCCACGCGAACAACAAGCCCGCGTATCTCTTTACACTGTGCCGGATCAAAATATCACGCAGGGAGAAGAAAAAAGGAAAAGGCCACTCAACGCCTGCGGAAGGTCGGAAAGGCAATAATTTACATCCGCTGCGAGACGCGCTTGACACTTAGGGACACAATGTCACAAGGCTGGAAGGAGTGTAAATTTCTTGACAATTTATGTGACTTTGTTGTTGTATTGGGGAATACATTAAACAGACGAGTTGACATGCCAAATAAAGTGTAATACTTAGGATAGTGATGTAATATACATATGTAGATTCAAACATTGAACACAAATTAAAGCAAATTCACTCGTCCCCATAATCTTATTAGCGACTTATTATACATTCATATATTTTGAATCCTACGACTCCATGATTGTGTTCATAAGTTGTAAATCTATTTGACTTGTTATATAAATTGTTCTATTATTTTTAAGCTAGCTTGTAAGTAATACATTTCAAACACAATATTGTATTGTTAATGAATAAATGAATAATGAATAATAAATAATAATTCAGTAACTTAGAGGACACAGTTCAGATAGGAAAGCATATCAAACGTTTTGTGAAGCAATCAGATTTGGATTTTATTATTATTATTTTATTTTATTTTAATTAAACAATACGTACATTGTATGTATCTCAAGCTGTTTTGATATGTCTTCTTATAGAACTACGCATTATTGTGTATCGTTAAGATATAATATTACTGTATTACTGTTTTGAAAAAATAAGTCCCGCCGAGTTTCTTGCCGGTCATAATACTTCTCGGGTCAGAGGTGTAGGGTTAGAACCGGTGGTAGTTTTTTTTCTCTGATGCTCATAAGTGCATTGTAATGTGCCTAAATTGAATAATAAATATATTTTTTTATCTTTTATCTTAAAATAAAGACGTTAACAATTTTGGTGTCAAGCCTTCACATCACTTCACCCATCTTACAAAGAATTAAACTGTCAATAATTTTTATCAAAAGCCAAATGGAGTTTTAGTAAACAGTACCTCAACCGTACAAAAATCTTAAAATAAGCGTCTGCAAAATGTCTAAGAGCGAAAGTTATAATCTGTTTCGATACACTCCGAATCCGATTAGCGATACACTTACACCAGAGTCTGCAGCTAATATAACTTTGTAAATCCTTTATCATCTACTTTATGACATGGGTGTTTGAAAAGGGTGTAAGCAATAAATTGCTAACCTAAACAACGATATAAAGGTAAGAATGAAGTTCAAGGAATTTAAAAACTACCATTAGATTTAAGTAGTGATATGTATAAGAAGATGATAAATATTTAAAATCTAAGTTGTTAATGTATGTTACCAAGTTAAGAGAAAAATAACAGTTATTGTGAACTGTAAAGGGCAATAGCCAAGAAGCAATAAGAAGAGATAGGAAAATAAACAACAATGTTAAAGGCAAATATCCTACATAAATGGTTTTATGTAGGATATTTGCCTTTAACATTGTTTAACGCAATATGAAAAGGCTCACGTTAAAGCTTCATAAAATGTATGTCTAAAAATAAGTCCCGCCGAGTTTCTTGCCGGTCATAATACTTCTCGGGTCAGAGGTGTAGGGTTAGAACCGGTGGTAGTTTTTTTTCTCTGATGCTCATAAGTGCATTGTAATGTGCCTAAATTGAATAATAAATATATTTTTTTATCTTTTATCTTAAAATAAAGACGTTAACAATTTTGGTGTCAAGCCTTCACATCACTTCACCCATCTTACAAAGAATTAAACTGTCAATAATTTTTATCAAAAGCCAAATGGAGTTTTAGTAAACAGTACCTCAACCGTACAAAAATCTTAAAATAAGCGTCTGCAAAATGTCTAAGAGCGAAAGTTATAATCTGTTTCGATACACTCCGAATCCGATTAGCGATACACTTACACCAGAGTCTGCAGCTAATATAACTTTGTAAATCCTTTATCATCTACTTTATGACATGGGTGTTTGAAAAGGGTGTAAGCAATAAATTGCTAACCTAAACAACGATATAAAGGTAAGAACGAAGTTCAAGGAATTTAAAAACTACCATTAGATTTAAGTAGTGATATGTATAAGAAGATGATAAATATTTAAAATCTAAGTTGTTAATGTATGTTACCAAGTTAAGAGAAAAATAACAGTTATTGTGAACTGTAAAGGGCAATAGCCAAGAAGCAATAAGAAGAGATAGGAAAATAAACAACAATGTTAAAGGCAAATATCCTACATAAATGGTTTTATGTAGGATATTTGCCTTTAACATTGTTTAACGCAATATGAAAAGGCTCACGTTAAAGCTTCATAAAATGTATGTCTAACGCGTAATAACACAAAACAACGATATAAAGGTAAGAACGAAGTTCAAGGAATTTAAAAACTACCATTAGATTTAAGTAGTGATATGTATAAGAAGATGATAAATATTTAAAATCTAAGTTGTTAATGTATGTTACCAAGTTAAGAGAAAAATAACAGTTATTGTGAACTGTAAAGGGCAATAGCCAAGAAGCAATAAGAAGAGATAGGAAAATAAACAACAATGTTAAAGGCAAATATCCTACATAAATGGTTTTATGTAGGATATTTGCCTTTAACATTGTTTAACGCAATATGAAAAGGCTCACGTTAAAGCTTCATAAAATGTATGTCTAACGCGTAATAACACATCATATGCCAGATATCCATTTAAAAATCCTCAATCATTTGTAAATCCACCAACCCCGCGGTGTAGGCAAAACCCCGGCTCATCTAATAATAAATCCCACGGGTATTCCGACGGAATGAGATGGGAGTCATATTTCCATAAGATTACAGTATCGGGTCGACACCTTTAAATTAGATTTCACTAGAAAATTGCTCCCAGAATTAATGTTGGCGATAACATCAGTATTAAAGCTACATGGAAGATTCCTAAAATAATTTTGTAATAATTTTAACGGATTTCCTAGAAATACTTTATTAAGTAAATCAGAAATAACAAAATCTCAAAGGTTTCTCTTCAAACAAACAGAGCAGCCACCCGTCCCGTAGTGTTAGTACGACATCATCATTGGCATCGCCTGTCTTGTCCCACTGCTAGGCACAATCCTCTTTTCATTGTAGAAACAAAGGGTTTGAACAATAGTCCCAATGCTATCTCAATGCGGATTGAGGTCAAACACCCTTGAATTTCTGCGCATATGTAACCAGGATTTTCAGGCAGGTCAGTGTCAGTGGTATCCAGAGATGTGACTTATTTGAATTACTTGTATTTAAAATGCAAATACAAAATGCAAAATACCTATTTCCTATTTTGTATTTAAATACCTTTTTAACAAAAGCATTTTATATTTTATTTGAAATACTTTTTGGGACCCATTTTCTATTTTGAAAATACAAAATATTTTTTTTTGTAATTTAATATAATGTTGGTAGAACCTACCCTAGGTTTAACAGGTCATAGTTATATTGCTCCTACGTGGGTGATTGGTAGGACAGGACACCGCGTAACCAAGGGAAAAAAGGCACTCATTCCTAACGATCTCGTCGTTTTGTAACAAGTCGTCTGTTTTGAAATCGAGAGCTAAGATAAGTATGGAAATCATCATCATCTTAGCGTTTGTCCCGGCTTGGCGAACTAATCACATGAGGTGGCATAGACACTAGTTTTTACAAAAGCGACTACCATCTGACCTTCCAACCCAGAGGAGAAACTACGCCTTATTGGGATTAGTTCCGGTTTCCGCGGGATGTTTTCCTTCACCGAAAAGAGACTGATAAATATCAACCGATAATTCGTACATAAGTTCCGAAAATCTCAGTGGTACAAAGTCGGGATTCGATCCCGAGACCTCCAGATTGAAGTCGGACGTCTTATCGCCAGAATACCAGCGCTTATAAGAATGGAAATCGTATTAAATAGCAATCCATTTTTGTACCCAATTGATATTGCATTGAAACTAAAAAAAAATACATGGAAAGTAAATTCCCTGGAACGGAAATGAATGACATTTGGATCCATATAGATAAATATAACTCACTATCAGAGCATGAAAAAAAACATTTAATTGCATGTATCGAGTGTCGACCCTAAAAAATATTTTAACCATTTACCTACAAAACAAATTAGTGGCACACAAAACTCACCTCTGGTTAAAATTTGATCAACATTTGCTTTATATTTATTCATATATGATCAAGGGTAGACGGACATGACGAGATAAGGATTCCGTTTTTTACATCTTGCCGACGGAATTCTAAAAAGCATTTGTATTTTAAAAAAGTATTTTGAAAATACCTATTTTGTATTTAGTATTTGAAATACAATTTTGCTAAGTATTTTGTATTTTGCATTTGAAATAGTAAATCATGAAAGTATTTGCATTTTGTATTTAAATATTTTTTCTAAACCATTTTGCACATCTCTGGTGGTATCACTTTATAAATACACCTACTTTGTAAAGAGTCACCATATTCGTGCTTCTCATAATACCTAACAATGTAGAAAAAGTTAATAAGTACGAGAATTTGCTATCATAATTATAGAAAGCGATTAAACTCTTGATCCTCTCTTATTTAAACTCGGTGACGTCATGAACGTACAGAATGAAATCACAAATTAATTAACATAGTATCAACACTATCAACACAAAGCTCTAACTCGCCTCTCAACATTTTCTCTTTCAACGCATTTAATCGCAGTGTCAAAGCATTTTAGACTCGAATTTGTTATTAAACTACAGTTAAATAGCTCTGTCTTCTAGTAATTGTGTTAAGACCTGATCTGAACTAGCTAACCAGCTGAATTACGTCGGCGTTAGAGCGAATAGCTTTTAAAACTTGTTTAGCTTTAGATCCACTTCGTTAGTTGAGTAAATCAAGCTTTGTCAAGCTCTGAGGACTAATAGACTTCGTAAATCTTTGTACGGCTATAAAGTTTTTTATCTACACCAATATCATAAATCCTCTATTCCGCGTTCGGAAACAGTATGTAATTACCACCATTATTGCAACCAGTAACGTAACATCAGTGTATTATCTGTGACAGTGTGGTAAAACGTATGAAAATTCATTACCTACGGTTCATTATCTACGGCATGCGCCCGCGCGACCGCCGGCACAATCGAGTTGGTCATGGCGGTGCAATGGCGGTCATTCTACTGGTTTCCGAACACATCATTTAGGATTTATAATATGTGTGTAGATAAAGCAGTGTATGCAACTGTACGTAATTAGGCCTTATTACGTAACAGTTACATAAACTACTGTTGCGGAGCAGCTTGTTTCCTTTATGTCTCTTTAAGTGTCTTACTTGGGAAATGACTTGTCTTTTCAGACACCAACACGTCGACTTTGATAATAATACGACCCATTTTGCAATAACTTCTTAGGTTCTTGGCATAACATCGATTTGGTAGTATAATTTTGCCCAAAGTACCTTAAATTATCTCTAACTTGTGCCTTAGGATCATACTTATTGATCTAGTATTGAATTCTTAGCTCGATCATTCTTTTCAAAGCTACGGATGTAGTAAAGCGCAACAAAAAAACGTTCTCCGCAAGAGGAAAATGGTGCCCAATGTGGGGCCTTACGCATAAACAGGGAAGCTTGATCAGCGTGTGATACAAGCGATTTCCATTACACCCAGTACAAAAGTTTCGTATTAGGACGATAATAAATCAAGAATCTCAAAGCGGTTTCCATTACGAGTTTACTTTCATCACCTGATATTCGTTAAACTTTGTAAGAGCTGTATTTTAAATGAAATTAGGAATAAAAAAATTACTCAACGATTTACATATATGGAAACAGGACATATATGGAAATTACATTACATTAGGACTTTTGACAACGATCCCAAAGAGTGTAGAGATCTCCAGATCTCACTGATTTTAATACTAAATGAATTTACCTGAGATGAAATTAATAAATATGAAAAAAAAAACCTGAGATTTTCAATGATTTGAAATATAATTCTCAATGATCAAATTTCAGAAAGACGAAGTATACTTAAGGATACATTGACAATGGCAACGAAAAATCAATCATTAAATTGGAGAGCCGAAAAAGCAATAGTAATAGATAAGTATTCATAGCAAAAAATTTTTTCAGCAGAAACAAATTAAACGTAACATAATTGGACAAATATGGAGAACTTTTCATTTAGACGCTATTTTCTTGAACTAGAGTTTAGAAATTGACACAAGAAAATTAGATCAAACAGTGATCTGTTTCTACAAATACTTGTTCACGTTATTAAATGAAATAACTGTGTAACTGTGTGTGTGAAATAACAATTAAAAAATCTGAATGTTCCAGATGTTACGGAAGGCATTAGAAGGAAAAGTAATAATGATTATCACCTTTAAAGGTGAGCTAAGAGTCCCTTTTACGGTTTAAAGGATTATTTAATGGATAAAGTTAATCAAAGTAACAGGAGAAAATGAGGGACGATAACGGAATCCTAGGATTATAGCGTCACGGTAAAGCGTTATTGGAGAATTTTAATGGGCCTCCATTTTTAAAGAAAAATCAGAGACCCAAAAAAGTTGTTTTTACATTTTTACGTTTTTAATGTCATTTGTCTATTTGCTACACAAACATGTAAAAACAAATTTATCAGATTAATCAAATAAATAAAAAAAACATAACAAATATATAGAATATTTCTCCTGACTACTTTTCATTAAAAAAATAACCAGTTTGCTCGGACTCCAAGCTAAAATCGGTTCAAAGTTTTTGCCATCAACGGAAACCTCATTTAGTTTTTGATTATAATTTATCACTCTTTTGATCCTTTTCTCGGACATTCCTCGGATTATAAGGTTTAACACATAGTTAATAACTTTACCACCCGAATAAATTGATGATAGGGATACAATTATATTCAGTATAACTGTCGCAAAATTTTATATTTCGAAATGATAGAAGGCACTCGTAATTTAAATAAAATTTGTATTTACAATATACATTTTGAAACCAAAGTTCCTAGCTAACCCGTATGAGTTCGGTATTTAATTTATTCTCATAGAAATTATGCTGATACTGTTTGTAACAAAGCTTTGCATTCAAAGCAATGTACAACAATGCCACCATCATGAAAATGAACTTTACCTAAAGACTTTAAGGGTCAAATTGCAATAACTTTTTTGCAGATATGAAGTTGCAGAAGTCGCGACTCGATTTCTAATTAGTCTGGCGACGTCAAATGTTTCCGCGATAACGTTTGTTCTTGTTAGAGTCCCTTTCATTTAACGTTGGGCGAAACTAATGGTCTTCTGTTTTCCTTTCGGTACATTTACGTTTATTATTTTAATATTCTTGTTGCTTTGTCTTCTTAATATAATTTTGCTTGACGCCCTTTAATTTTCCCTGGAGTGGAAGAATCACAAAACTATATTCAGTATGACGCTGAAATTAACAGCAGTAACAAAAGAAACATTACACAAAAGAATGAATTCATGTCGAAAAAGTAAATGACTTTACTGTGGTTTAATAAAAGTTTAAGGAAATCAATGGCCGTTGACGAAATGTAAAATTTACTGGTGATGAGTATTTCACACATTCAATTTTATTTTCAGATAATAGCACATTAATCTGAAAGTACTAGATTAAAAAAGCCAGTTGATAGAAAAGGAAACCTCGATCCCATTTCTGTGAGCCTAAAGCCTCTTCAACCTCAGCGATATCGTTTACGGCCAGCCCTCTTCTATTTAGCAACAAGGTCGGCGAGAATAAAAGCAAAAAATAGCTGGCTTCGAGCGCCTTTGGGTCACGAAAATTGGACCACTGATTCAATGCAATTCATTATTCAATGTCAATTAAGCTTGACAGTGACATAATCGACGTTGGATGTATTTTTTGGCCAGTCTTCTTTTATAAATTATTTACTTATTTTTTGTTTGATTATTTAACATACACTTAAAGAATAGCATTAAGACACCTGAATAAAAGATGATTATAATAATTAGATTTGACTAATATTCAAATATTAGACGTTATTATAACAGCTAACAATTAATAAAGACTCATTTCGAAAAAAGTACAATAAGTAGCTTAAAAACTGAACCCTTATCATATTTAAAATACATCTCACGAATGTTTCACATTGCTGTCTTACACCTAGTTAAAATGGTTTTCAGAAGCAGACAGGCAATGGGGCGAGATGAAATATACGAGGCAATGGTGCGAGTGATGTGTTCGGGCAAAATGTAGATGATTCTCGCACAACCAGTGCAACAAAATATAGTAGCGGGATTAGTCGGATATTCAACTTTATCAAGTTGAACGTACAGGTACACATTATCAAACACGCGACATTTAGTGTGAATGTGTGTCACACATAAAAAAAATACGGGAAAAAGTTGGAAACGAAATATTATCGAGCATTTATAACCAAAAATATATCCATACTAATATTATAAATGGGAAAGTGTATGTGTGTGTTTGTTTGTTTGTCCGTCTTTCACGGCAAAACGGGGCGAAGAATTGACGTGATTTTTTAAGTGGAGATAGTTGAAGGGATGGAGAGTGACATAGGCTACTTTTTGTCTCTTTCTAATCCCCCACTTCCCTAAAATGGGGGGTGGAAGTTTGGTTGGAGCATTCCGGGGGGCAATCAGGAAAGGGGAACCGTGTTACCCCGAATTTAACGCGAGCGAAGCCGCGGGCAAAAGCTAGCACTTACATAAAATCAGCCACTAAAACTCGACATCTTTTTTGTTTGATATGATAAAACTACCTACACAAAGGAAGAAATATAATTCTCATATCCGTTTGATTGACCACAAAAGGTGGAACAGTCCATAATAATTGGGTCAAAGCTATCTTCCTAAAGGGCGACATGATATATCACCTGATCGCTTTCACAGCATCTACCAATCGACAACCCTTGTCTGGAAATGTGAACTATATTGTTCACGTACAAAGGTTGACAATGGTACACAAACCTAAGTGGGAAACGATGTTAGGAGAGTGAGCAGTGGTTTTATCGAGCACTGCTTGGCATTCATTTAAGTTGATGGCGCGTATCGTATTTATATGGGGGCTGATGGGAAGCGGAATGGAAGGATATGTGACAGAGCAACAGATAAGGGTGTTGGGGTGGTTAAAACATTAAATAAAGTATCTGTTTCATAAATACTGCAAAAAAATAAAAGAGAGGACGTGTCTGATGATCAGACAAATTGGTATATTTTTATAACTAATAAAGCTCTGTTACCCTTTTTATTAAGACATTCTGAAGGATCAGGGTTGCATAATTTGTGATAAGTACTAAACTTTCTTCTAGAACCACTTAGATAGAAAATAGATTAATCTACAAATTACCTAAAATTTTAAGCCAGACTCAAAAAGTCTGTTTTTTAATGCGGGTAAATAAACAGATCAAGACAGACAAACAAAAAGGGGTGGGACGTATCTGATTCAAAAGGTTTCACAATAAAGCCTCGGTTCTATTTTGGTAAAAAGCCTCTGAATTAACCCTACGATGGGGGTTTCGGCAAAAATAGAATCAACAATGAGCACGTTTCTAAAGCCAGTCCTGGCGTTCAAAGCAACCAGTGGATAACGTTTTATACTGAATTGTAAGATTTTTTTACCTGTAATACTTATCTTTTTACCGCCTTTATCGTCTCAATTGATTAAGAATGGTGCACAAACTAGCTATCTTCGTTTCACAATAATATTTTTCTTGACTTTTATACTTCAAGCTTAAAAAGTTGTATGAAGTAAAATAAGAGGTGGTTAGGATGAAAAAAAAAGTCCTATTATAATTTAAACAAGACCAAGAATCTGAAGCTTAAACTAATACAGCCGGCTACAAGTGCATTAATTTATTTCAAAGGTTCTAGCGGTCTCCCTTGAGGTAAAGGATGAAGTGAAGTTACTGAAATAAATTGAATATATCTCATTTAAACAAGTTTGTAGCATAAGTATTTCTATTCAGAGGATTGTGTATCCTACTCTTATTCCCAGAGCTATATTTCAATATAGAATTATCCTAGCTTAGGCGGGTAAAAAGGGACTGCATTATTGCTTCTGCGGCACTAACTGTATATCTATTTCAGAACTATACCCGCAAATGGTTTTACAGTAAGTATTTGTGTTAGCTTTTTGCTACATTTGGGACTTATAGCGAAATCTTCTAATTTATCTGGAATTCCTTCACTGAATACAATATTTTTCATATTTATGTGTGACGGTAACATTCTTCCCATTTTAGTGTTTTATTTGTGCCCATGTTTTCTCCGTCCTTCTACAGCATTCCCGTTTAGTTTTCTTTCTTTCTTTATTACAATAACCTCGTACAACAAGAATTGTCCAATTTCCGCTGTATAACAAGAAACTACTCCAATATAAACCAAAGGATATGAGCACAGCAAGCTAAATAGCGTTGTCGCAAACCTTCAAACTTGCAAGTCCACGCAGAATCCAATTTGTGAGTCCATTAAACAGAGTCCGGTAACATTGCAATCTTGCCGCAACATTGTACATATTACATTAGCATACTTTACAGGAAATAGGTCAGAGAGTTGGCTGTATTCGAAATTAAGAAAACTCACCTGGATTGTAGAATTGGATTGTGCGTTTGAAATTTCGGGTTTTATTGGAGTTGTAGCAGATACCATATATTTTAAACCACATTGTAGAAGTTAAGTATCAACCTTGATAGTTGGCAATTGTCTCCCCCCCCCCCCCTGAAACGCGTGTACTACGGGGGTCATAGGTGCGGACCGCGAGATTCTTAGTCGCGCCTGATCTTTAGTCTTTTAACAATATTTACTACATTTTCTTCAGAGGCTTGTACCTGCATAAGAATTGTTTAACAAAAACCATTTATATAGGTCCTTTCTGGTTATATTAAATAAAAGACCATCAAATACACCTGCTGATATCACGACTGTCGACATTCTTCACGTAACCCCACAAAATACATCAGATCCCATACGCTCAAGGAAAAAGTGAGCGGTGCTCTGCCATGTCGTGTTTATACAAGAATTGTCCGTAACGATAACAACGTAGAGGCTTACGAAAGCCTACGGTATAGGAAATCCGCGGTGATATTTTATCCAATATAAACAAGTCTTCTTAAGGGGCTGACAACTAACTAACTACCCTAACGGACTAAATTCCCTCCCTATCTTTTTCAGCGCTAGTGAAAGAGAAACACTGTGTTACGATTAGTATGGGAGCTCATTGTTAATTTTGCAAAATGAAGTATTTAACAAAAACTACGTATTAATTAAGAAATATAAAACAACGAAGTTTTTAGCACTAGTGTGGAGGAATTTTGTCCTTAGTTACAGACGTATAAGTCAAGAAATTAAAAGACATACAACTGTTTAAAGCTAATTTTAAGATGTAACTTTATAATTATTATCTATCGAGCCGATTTCGTCCAATCGTGTATCGGAATTAACGAAGTTCTTCCAAATATAACGAATATTAACATATATATTTTTTACTTTGTCAAAACAAGTAGTTATAGCTAAAAACCGGCCAAGAGCGTGTCAGGCCACGCATGGGAGGGTTCCGTACCTTCAATGGAATAAGAACCAAACTAATACCAAAAGGTCGTATCTGATGCCTATGGAAGAAGTTTTTTGGAGATAACTCAAAAATGGCTAAACCGATAATGTTCAAAATAATTTTCGTAGAAAGTATATGATAAGGCGCATCTCCTCAAATTATTTCATATTTTTTGGACTTACGGTTCAAAAGTTACAGGGGGGGGGACACATTTTTTCTGACTTTCGAGGCGATTATTTCAGAAAATATTCACTGAATCACAAAATGGTCAAGGAAACCTCAATGTTATTTCTAAAAACCTATCGATTGACGTGTCACATGTTGATATTTGGTTAAAATTTTTCTTTTTAATATAGTTACATGTATGGAGCGCCCCCCCCTAAAATATATATTTTTTTAATTTAACTACATAACTACGTAGCGGCATACAAAATACACCTTACGTATAAATATTATTCAGATACGTCGTATAGTTTCCGAGTAAAATGGCTGTGACATACGGACGGACAGACAGACAGACAGACAGACATGACGAATCCATAAGGGTTCTGTTTTTTGCCATTTGGCTACGGAACCCTAAAAACTGTTTGAGTAAAGTCAATTTTCATCAAAGGTCATCGCCGTCATCGGGTGTTGTCAGCCTCTTAAAGGGTTTTCTTGCGAATTCTACGTAAAAATGTTTTAGGGGGTTGAACTAGAATAGTAACTATACTTATATAGTACTGACATTAAAGTTATGTGCCAAGGCAAACGTTGTGCAAAGCATCTTTTTCATATTAGATCGCTTTTTGTTTGTTTTGGATCTGTAGCAGAATATATACCTATACGAATACTAATGAAGAGGATACCTAAGCGTTCATTTTGTTCTGTAACTAAAATAACAGCACAACATGTGGACTTAAATTCGATACCGATACGTAATAATTCTAAAATTTAATTGGAATCGTACGTATCCTTGAATAGGAATGATCAAATAAAATTGGATCCGTATTTTTTTCTTTTATAGGCTTCAAACGTTTGATATGCGTCGACACGAATCAAATAAGCCCTGCCTCCTCCAAAGCTCTGCGGAAGAGCACTCCAATAAAATCAATATGACATTAATAAGACCGGAATCTGGGCCAAGTTCGCGTGCCCGATAATATCTAGGGCGCAGGGTGCAGCTCTTCCGATCCAACTCTTCATACTGGTATGTGGATGTAAGAGGAATTATAATTATTATTTTTTATCGATAATAACCACGTGCGCGTTCCACTGCGTTGTAAAATAAGAATTCTCATGAGACATGTCACACCGCTTGCGTGACGTGCGCGTGTGCGTGCGGTGTGACATGTCTTAAGAGAATTATTATTTTACAACGCAGTGCTACGCACACGCATCCAATGTGTATCGGCATTAGGGCCTAAGACACAAAGGACATGGTGGACAAATTCGCATCCATCATAAGTCTTAGGAGCTCAGTTGGTTAGAGCGACGCCAGCGACGGGCAGGCAAGTTCGAGTCTCGCCTGAGGCAGTGGATTTTTCATATTTTTCTTTATTTCTAATCATAAAACCGATAAAACCTGGATTAGGATTTTCGAAATTGTATGGCGTGCTATTATTCGACGAAAGTCCGCCTCCAGTTGCACCGTTCATTATCGAACTAATTAACGTACTTCAGCAGAAAGCTATGAAACTTTGCACTCCGCTTATGTATTTACAGTGAACGACATTACAGTTACAAACTGCTTTGCAAAGCACGAGTAGATAGCAACTTCTTCCAAACGAACTAAAATAAATTGAAACGTAGTTGGTAAAAAGTAAAACAAAGTAGCCGTACCTCCTTTGTCGATGTATTTTTAGCGTGAAAGTAACGATCGTTTATTATTCACGCCTTTGTACGGGGTACCTTTGTTGGAAACTGTCCACTGTGGGGAATTCCATTTGCTTACAATATGAGGGCAACAAAAAGTTTTTATCGTATAAAAGTATAGTCATAAACTAGGCAATCAAAATATTTATAAAACTTCATGTTAACATTTGAAGCAATCTCAAAATCACTTGGCTAATTCTTGTTCAGCCATTTTTTTTATACCACGACGGTGGCAAACAAGCATACGACCCGCCTGATGGTAAGTAGCTATAGGCATGGACGCCTGCAACTCCAGAGGAGTCACATGCGCGTTGCCGATCTTTTACAAAAAGGAGGATTCACTGTGTGACGGCTAAAGAAACAAGAGGGTCCCTTATCGTCAACACACTGGGTCCTCTTTGAGCTCTTTGGCAACCTTACTCACCAGCAGGAACACAACATTATGAGTGCTATTTTGCTGTGGTTTTCTGTAAGGTCGAGGTACCTACTTCCCCATTCGGGGTCTGCTCCTAATTTGAGCGAGATGACATTCGCTGTGTTGTGCCCTACCACACAGCGAGATGACATTCGCAGTACCCATACCTCTCTTTTGGACGTAGTTTAAAGACATACCCGTGTCCGAACGTAGTTTAAGGACATATCCGGGTCCAAAATGTATTATTTATGGGTATTATAATTTGTGGTGGATACCTCAACTTTTACTTGTCGCGCGTCCAATCTAGGGGTTGTCGATGTCGGTATCTGCTGATACGCAGCTTTTTCAGCAGTTTATCATTACCTAAACCGTTTTTTTTTTCATGAAAAGGGGTTGTCCAAGTTCCCGGTGTTCACTGGTTATAAGGGAAATTCTCCTCGCGGTAAGAATTACACTCCCTGAAAACGATGAACGTCCAAGTCTTTAAGAAAGGATGACGGGGGACCCTTGTGCATACTGAATGTCGTTGCTGGAAATAGTGACAGTCATGTTTGTCTTGTCTTGCGGTGTTGAATTTTTAAAATGTCATAGTTAGGTTACTTATACTGTGGTCTTTGAGAGTATTAAAAAGGTTTTGAGTCATGAGAACGTTTCTAGAAAGTGGTGGCAAAAGGAGTGGCAGTGAGGGCAAAATATCACAGGCTCTCAGCTTAAGGGGACCCGGGCCCCAGGTCGAGAGCTCGTTGATCCTTACATTTTCTGTAAAATAGGCATCACACGATGTATTTGCTACGGGTCTCACTTTGTACGCCACTACTCCCAACGTAAGGCCAAGATTACTTCAACAATAAGAATAAATGCTGATGCTACGGGCTACGCTGTAGCGCTACGAAAAGTTACTACTATAACCAGCGGTCTTATTCTAGCGAATGTAGCGTTCTCTTTGGACGGTATTAAACTTAACTACGAAACTGATTCCGGGGTCAAAGCTCGGTAAGGATATTTATTTGCGATTTATGTTTATTGAACATGACGCCAAGAATATACGCCTTTTCTTATCCTATTATTTCTCCAATGAAAGTTTTGATTGCCTAACTAAGCAGTATGAATATTAATGACGATCCGTCTTTGTAAAAACCACCACACGTCCAACAACGGCGCCGAGTCTCGGGTGCTGGCGCCATGCCAGTGGCAACTAGGGCGCCATAATGCAGCGGTGACGCAACATGTCGGACAATGCGATACTCACAAGTCACATGTTGTGTAATTTCCTGTACCGTCGTAAAGATAAAACCTTATTTGAGTGCGTGCCATCGATCTAAAATAATCTTGTGGAGTCAAAACACAAACACGGCAAAACTACTGGTTATTATTGTATCTGGGTACGTGTGTGTATACGTCACACGCTCTTGCTTTACAATTAAGACTGCGTCAGATGTGTTTAGGTACTTTGCTGTTCAGATATTATTGCAGGTAGATCAGTACGACGACTACCGACCTCTTTGTAAAAGTCACACACAACAACAACAGCGCCGGGTCTCAGGTGCTGGCGCCATGCCAGTGGCAACTGGGGCGCTATAATGCAGCAGTGACGCAACATGTCGGACAATGCGATACTCACAAGTCACTGATGTCGTGTACTTCCGTGTATCGTCGTAGTTAACCATATTTTAAAGTGCGAGCCCTCTTATCTAAACTAATCTTACACGCACAAACATAATAGTCACAAAACGATTTACTTGGAATTGATTGGCTCCTCCGGTTTCAATTTAAAAAATACATATTGTATGTAGCAGTGACAGCGGGTCAAATAAATTTCATAGGCAAGCCGGGGCTCAATTTGGCCTAAAATTTCTTTAAAAGCTGTAGGAAAACTGCTCAGGTCCGTGAAAATTAGGCAAGCCGCGGGAAGCGAGTTCTACGGACGCGCCTCCACTGGTATGTTAACGACCTTGGATATCATTGAAAACAAAAGCTTTTCTGCGTCGACAGTTCAAAGACAACAACTGGCAATAGAAACATCCTCTATAACATTCCAGTAAATATATCCTGACAATCGTAGAAAACCAATCGTCTCAGGTCCTGTTATATCCAATATCGCTGCTCTTTTCTTTTCTGATTAAAGATCGGCTCATACTTCGTGTTCCGGAAAAATTAATACGAGGATCGTGACATTTTTGTACGATAAAGCTAGGCCGGGAATTCAATTAATGCCCGCCGGTGAGATATTGCCTAATACATTCTGTATTTAGTAAATGCGGTGGCTAGTGTAAGGGTCAGTCAAGTTTTTGGAAGTCTTTTTTTACAGAAACGTGCACTGTTGTCTGTTTCTGCTCCAACAGCGATATTTTATAGATAAAATCAATCTGGATTCTAAAACCATATTTTTTAGGCAAGAGTGCAAGTGCAAGAGTTGCTGTAAGTGTATTTTCGAGATTTTTTTATATATTTAGGCACCTGTCCCACCATTAGGGAGAGGCGACCAGCGATTAATAACAACTTTCATCATCAACTTAAATTATTCTCTTGTCGGTGGAGTATTTTCCATCTATCCCTATCCTGCGCCAGTTCCTTGACCTTTTGATACGAGACGGCTCCTACTTTTTCCTTCCACCAGGACTAAGGTCCATGAAGCTGCGTCTGGGTTTGCCTCGAGCTCTCTTGCGTTCTATAATAACTTTAGTTTTGCTATAAAAAGATTACGCCAGATTGTAGACTTGATGTCTAACTAAGCTCTTTATTAAAATATTGACTGCCAGTACATAACTACCGTAACAAAGACCACAACTAAAAGTTAAATTTCAATAACGGCGAGAACAAAGGGATCAACCGGGAAGGCTGTGTCAGGGGAAGCATCGGTAGTGACAGAGATTACACATAATCCAATTATCAACGGACCTGTCCTGCCTCCTGCTAATTGGTAGTGGCGAATGCTATGTTGTACAAACTACAAATCAGGACCATCCACGCTCTATTGGAGATTGGAGGTGATCAAATGTTTTTAACCAATATATTAATTCCGAAGCAGACTTGGCGACAAGCATTACAGAGACGAAGGTTTTAAGAAAGACATGAAGCGAACTCACAATCTAAGTGGCAATTGTAAAGTCAGGTAACTAAAATATTTAAAAAGAGCTCAATGTACGATTAACATAAATAAAGGCGGGGCCAAATCATTGACTATGTGCGTGTGCGATATGGCGCAGTAGATGGTCGATTGCTCAAGTACCCAGACGGTAAAGCGATGAATTTTTCTTTGTGCATGTGATTCATTCTTTTAGAAAACGCTCTCGCTGGCAGTGAGAAGACCGAACTTATTTTCCCGTGATTCATTTTGCTAATCCCCGAAAGAACCAATACTAGTACCTAGATTACTAGCCGGTAACCGGTTTGCATTCCCTCTTCATTACTGGACAGAATAATCGATACTCGATCGTCGCTTTCTCGCCACTGGTCAGACAGTTGCCTTAGGGTGCCTTTCCACCAGAGCTATGGTATGCAGCTATGCTGCGAGGATGTGTAAGCTACGCGTTTCCATTGGTTGGTGTTACCTGAGGGTGCGTTTCCACTAGAGACGAGTGAGAATGCGTTGCGAGGAATGTGTTTGTTAAGAACCAATCCTAGAGCTACGCTGTGCGAGGATAAACAAATGAAGTGATTATATTGGTGCTTAAACACATTCCTCGCAACGCATCCTCGCTCATCTCTGGTGGAAAGGCAGCCTTAATAGCCTTTTACTTATTCTGAATTGACTTTTCCTTTCTTTTTTCCGCCATTACGACTTAACCTCGGCCGCCGCAGGTTAACTAAGCCTAACAAGGAGTAACGCTCACGCCATGCGTTCATTAGCTTCCACTTAGAAATAGAAATAGAAATATCTTTATTCGTGACATTACAGACAGAACAAATCAAATACAGATAATTATAAAATAAAACAGGTGTCACGAAATGGCCTTTTCTCAGCATGTTGCCAGCGTTAGCCAGCGCTGATCTTCCGAAAAGACCATACGGTGAAGAAATTCACGGCAGGTAACAAACATATTTAGCGAGTACAATCTATGATAACAAAAAGGCAATAAAAAAACATCAGTAATAAACTTCAAGAGAACAATAGAAATGGAAAACTTAATAAAAGAAAAATAAAAGTATCTTATAACTACAACGCAACAATCTAGTGACCACGCATCTGACCGGACATGCCGTAGCCTAACATTATAACTCTTAGCCACTAGCGCCAGCGTCAACGCCGTCAACGGCAGACACGTGAAACATAGCACAAAACAATACACTCTAACCTAAAAATCGTGGCTTACATACGACACAGAAGACTATAACTGAAAGAATAAAATACGCAACATAGCAACAGAAGAAAGCGGGCAAAAAAGACAATTGTTAACAAGGTATTTACACACAGGAACGCAAAAGGAACAATTACCCGAGTTACGTTCTATTAGGAGTCTTACGCTGCCATTAGGACTTAGCTTTGTTTGTTTTAGAAGTCAGCAGAAGAAGTAGCGAAACGGGTGAGGTTTTCAAAATGATCTTGCCACGACATTATTGATACGATAATAACAGCGTGTTATTTTGAAGATCAGGCCTCGCCATCAAACGTACCAGTTTGGCAAGAAAATGTATAAACATCTCGCAGGCTTAAATTAATTCATGTTTTCGTTTGCTTCTAACAAACAACTGTCAAAGTGACAGATAAGGAGAAACGAATATTAGTTAATTTACATATCAGAGACGAATTGAATATATGAATAAAAAAAATTAAAATAAAACAATTATTAACTTATTGCGAATTTATACATAGTGTAGCATGACGCTACGTTTATCGTACGACATCTGTCGACTTTCTTTAGAACTTCTGAACTTCTGTGTCTAAGGGAGGTCTAAGGCTAGGTCGCGCTTGATATATAAAAAAGCGTACATTGTGATTCACGGCATTACGGGTAGATGGCGCTTATATCAGTCCGCATTTTGTGATACACGACTGGCAGTTATAAAATTGAGATAATATTCGCGCTAATTTTGAATATGAATTTTTGAGGTATTCCAGATTGTCAAAAAAAGAAAAGTTGATTTTGATTGAGTGTGTCAGATGGACGAGGAGATTTTTAAAGAAAAAAACATATTCTGGTTTAGTCTGAGGGTATTGCTATAATTTGCTTAGTTGCATCGTGTTGAAGTGCGATCTATTTCTCTAGATCTTTGCGTTCAAACATTATATAGCAAGTGCTAATACATTATTGAATTAAATACAAATTCTTTTTAAACCAAATACGTTGCCGGACAAAAAGGCCACCAGTGGGACCGCCTGAGCCGGAAGGACTCCGGAAGGCGCTTGTGGGTGCCGGACCGGCGAGACGGTCTGCAACCGCCGCGTGTTCCGCGTGATTCTTCACCGTCGTCGGAGAATTAGAGCCCGCATCCAGCGGGCTCTCCAAGTGAGAAAGAGAGTTCAGCGAGCTGTTGGGTCCGCCTAAACCAAAGGGGACGCTTGCCCACGAACTCTTTAGCCATCCTGTCTTTCGAGAATATCATATTATTTACATTTTTTTAAAACGTTATAAATCCGATTCCTTTTTTTTGTATCCAGTGTTTTTGTGCCATAGTAGCTTTTTTTTGTTGTTTTGCTAAAATATTCCCAAAATTCTAATTGCCTCGTTTGACGGGCGTACAAAGACCTAGCTCTTTAATTTAGGCTACGTTCAGCCAGCGAATCATCTGTCACCATCCATATCACCCGCCTCATTAATCCATTATTTTCCTGCAGCCAAATTACCAGCCGAGTCTTTATTTGTACTTACTAGTTTTGCTAGTACTCCCTTTTTTTATTTTCCTTTTGTGCGGAAAGTAGACGTTTACGACACTAAGGTAACTATTGAAATATCCTTATATAGATACCGTTATCGTCATTTTTATGTGAAGTGCTAATATTAAATATTCTGATTATTGTAATTTAATTACATTCTAACCACTAAGGAAGTTATTGAATGTGAAATATCTTTATATAGATACCGTTATTGTCATTTTTACGTGAAGTGCTAATTTTAAATAATCTGATTATTGTTGCTAATTTTAAATAATTTACTTTATCTTCAAAATTAAACGTGTTAATGCAATTACAGAAGTGTTTTCCTGCAAAATGGCGCCCAAACAGGTAAAGAACTCTGGATTTACTTTTAATAATTGTATTTAAATATTTTTTTTTTGGATTTGTGAGACGGTGACCGTAGACCGGTCGCGGTTCTATTAACCTTAATTTTGGTTTGTTTCAGCCTGCTGCCTCCTTACGTCCCATCATTAACCCGAATGCCGTCACATTGAAATATTGCTTTTATTTATGTTAAAAAGAAACTAATTTATCTGTTGACCTATACTTATGCCTTTTTCTCAATTACCCGTAACATATCCCGAATACCTTATTTCATAGTTTGAGTCCTGTAGTTAGAGCCCGTAGACGTTAGGGAATTCGCAGGTAAGTCAGACATAGAATGTATGATTTGCGTTTTGTTTTTTTTTTTCAGAAACTGAACTTGTTTTTTTTTTGAATTCGAACTCTAACTTAGCATTTAGACTTCGAGTGTTATTTTCTTTCTTTGACTTAAGCGCTTGGTTTAGACCACTGATATACTCGAACATCGGATTTTAATTTTGAGGTCGATTAACTTTATTTTTTGTTTAAACTTGCAACGCAAGACAACATTCGACTTTTCGCCATGTCACACTTAAGTAATGAATGATCAATTGCTGAGACGCCTCATGTACACTCGTCTTTAAACTCGCACGATCCGAGGATTTTAGATCCAATGGCAAACGATGAAGAACAGTTTTTTTGATTCTGAACCACGACCCCAGGTAATGCATATGTCCTGACTTCCCCCGCCTTTTCCTTTCAAAGATTATTCACTTACGAAATGGAACTTGAACTTTTCCGGGGACACTTGTGTTCGCGAATTTTTCTTTCGAATCGAGGAAGAAGGTATGGCGCGTAACGTCAATCCTTCATATGTTGTCAGACGTTTCCATGAATTGTTGTCAGATATTGCCTTGAAACATTTTAGGGCAATCAGATATCCGGGTCTTACTTACGCGAGTCTGAATTCAAAACCTTCGACGTAGCCGATTTCGATTTCAAGCTTGAGAGCCAACTTCGCGCTTTATCACAGAAGGACAACCAGTCAGTGGTTGATTTTGTTATTCAGGCGCGCGATCTTAACGCAAAGCTTCGTACACCGGTTTCCAAAGACAACCTGTTTAACATTATTAAATATGGAATGAATCTTAGATATCATCCTTGTCTTGCAACTAACGTGGTTAGGGATATTGATGGTTTGTTAGAAGTCGCGAAAAATTTTGAAGCCTTTCAAGGTTCACGTCCAGCACGTTTGGCTATTGCACCGATTAGTGCTCAAGTTGTAGGTCAACCCAGTTCTATAGTGTGTATGAAGTGTGATGCAACTGGTCACAACTATCGTAATTGTCCTTACCTTCCTTGTCGTAGTGTGCTTCAAGTGTAAGCGTGTTGGTGCAATCACCCGCGATTGTCCTAGTTGTAATTCTGGTCCGTCAAAAAACGAATAAGTGGCGCACTGAGAGGTCCATCGGTGTCGCCCGTTTATATTAATAATTCCCCGGATAATAGACTTTTTATTGATGTTTTAGTTGCTGGCTCTTCGGTAAGAGCTCTTTTGGACTTTGGTGCTCAGGTTTCACTAATTGATATATCCCTCCTATCGGAGCTCGGTATAACATATCACGAGGATATCCGGCCTTATGTTGTCTCCGCCGACAATTCTCCTATTGAAATTCTAGGCGGTTTGGACGTCCCCATTCTTTTTAGTGGCATTCGCGTTCTGCACCCCTGTCTAGTGAGCAGTAATCTTCCTACTGCATTTATTTTAGGAATTGAGTTTTGGAATGCTGTTGGTCTCATTGACATTTTAAAGAAGGCATTCCGTGATGGTTTGTCAGGTAAGCTTTACGTCGCTTCACATCATGTTCCTGTCGCAGTCCCACGAGTAGGTGAGGTTCGCTATGTCCACCCTCGTACGGTGCTTGCACCACTGCAGGAATCAAAACTCCAATCTGTTATTGACGAGTTTTAGTTAGAGCTTTATAGGACAACACCAATATTTTTGACATTAAAGCATGAGCCTTGGCACACTTGTTACTTAGGTGGACTAGAGTTGAAAACGCCCGGGAGCCGAGGGCGGACGCACCGCTGGTGGGGGGGGGAGGGGGTGAAGTTTCGTTCCGCCGCGCGTTCTTTCGGTCCTACTATCATCTTATTTATAGATACTAGGGCATTTTTGATATCGTTTTCGGATAAATTGAGGATGGCCAATCATTTTTTGTGACATTCATAACATCTTTTCATAGAAAAAAATGAAATACAGGCAAAAGTCAAAAAATCTCAGTAAAAAAAAAACAGTCTGCAATGATTACGTAAAAACATGCAAGGATTGAGGCATGAAAAAATATGATTATAAAGCCACATTTATGTAGATTCCAAAAACATATAATACACTCGCGATCAAAAAAATCGACTCAAGCAACATTTTTTAGTTTTGGTCGTATTTCCGGAAAGCGGGAAATATTTTAATAAAACTTTGAATGCAATTTTATTACGAATTTATTCAGCTACAAAAAACAGTAAAAGACATCGATCTCAGTTGCGTAGTTTTTAGGTTATCGCAGTTTTTGTACAAAATGGCATTTTACATGGTTATGATATGCACGAGTTGTGCCCTCTGGAGACCAATAAAAACCGGATCCAAAATATTCCAAGTTCATCTGATTGGGGATGGACGAAAGTTAATGAGAGATGGGAACCTACATGGACTAGCTTGCCAGTAGCTGCCGAAGCCTGCATGGAAATGATTAGGTGCAGATGCAAAAAGAAATGAGCTGCTAGATGCAGGTGTTTTCAACAAAAATTTAAGTGCACCGAGTTGTGTGCTTGTGATGGAACATGTTACACATAAATATATGTACGAATTTCAGTATATATAATCAGATTAACAATAATATATGATCAGATCTGTGACTTGTTAGTTTTATTTTGAACCAGTCAATTGAGATCATAAAACGGTTAGATTATTCACAATTCAAAATATAATATAACACACATGCTAACGAACGTAAACACAGCTATAAACTAAGTAATATACAATGAAGCTAGTAGTTACTTTACACAATCAAGCAATTATAAAATTTGTTTTTGGGGTCCTCATTTTATGAAGTAATAATATTTGGACGAGTCACTGTTCTAAACTTTTTTTACGTAGTTGCGTTTCAAATTGTTCTAATGTGTTATATGTTTTTGGAATCTACATAAATGTGGCTATATAAATATATTTTTTTCATACCCCAATCGTTGCATGTTTTTACGTAATCATTGCAGAAAGTTTTTTTTTTACTGAGATTTTTTGACTTCTGCCTGTATTTCATTTTTTTCTATGAAAAGATGTTATTAATGTCACAAAAAATGATTGGCCATCCTCAATTTACCCGAAAACGATACGAAACATGCCCTAGTATCTATAAATAAGATGATAGTAGGACCGAAAGAACGCGCGGCGGAACGAAACTTCACCCCCTCCTCCCCCCCACCAGCGGGGCGTCCGCCCTTGGCTGCCGGGCGTTTTCAACTCTAGTCCACCTAAGTAACAAGTGTGCCAAGGCTCATGCTTTAATGTCAAAAATATTGGTTCCCATACATCGATGTCCTATAAAGCTCTAACTATTTGAGGAGATTTCTTCTGATAAAGTTGGATTAGGTTGTACTTCGTGGCTTCCGCATGATTTCTTCTGATAAAGCTGGATTAGGTCGTACTTCGTGGCTTTCGCATAAGATTGAGACTGTTGGTTCGCCCATCCGCCAACGTTACTATCCCTTATCTCCAGTCAAGCTCAAGATTCTCAACGAAGAGATCGACAAGATGTTAGAGTCAGGCGTCATTCGTCCCTCACGATCACCCTGGGCTTCCCCAGTGGTGATGGTTACCAAGAAAGATGGTAGTGTCAGGTTTTGCGTGGACAGTAGGAAGTTGAACAGCGTTACCATCAGGGATTCATACCCTCTCCCGCGCGACCAGGACATCCTTGATAACCAACGAGGTGCCAAATATCTAACTTCGTTGGATTTTAGGAGCGCCTTTTGGCAAATCCCCTTAGCTGATAAGGCCAGTTATGAGAAAACGGTCTTTATTGTACCCCAAAGGGGCCTCTTTGAGTTCGTTCGTCTCCCTTTTGGTTTAACCAACGCTGCGTCCGAGATGCAGAGGCTTACTGACATGATTGTCAATTTTGAATATACCCCTGAGTCTGAGGATTTTATCTTCGGCTATGTTGATTTTGAGTCATATGCGGCTTATTCGTAAGGTTCGTGATAGGTTGAAAGAAGCTGGTCTTACGGTTAATTTAGATAAGTGCGAGTTTTGTAAGTCTGAATTGAAGTATCTCGGCTACATCGTCAATGAGCGTGGTCTTCAAACTGATCCGAAGAAATTAGAAGCTATTAGGGATTACCCTACCCCTTCTTCTGCCAAGTCTCTACGTGCTTTCATTGGTATGTGTTCGTATTATCGCCGTTTCGTGGATGGTTTTTCTTCGATTATTGCTCCTCTGACGGCACTTATCGGTAAGAGAAAGGGACGTGATCCCATCGATTGGAACGATAGTGCTAGTGAAGCTTTTTCTAAATTGAAGGATGCCTTGATGAGCGCTCCGTTGATGGCTTGCCCGGATTTTTCGAAACCTTTTATCCTTCAATGTGACGCTAGCCAGGTTGGCTTAGGCTCGGTCCTGGCTCAAGAGTTTGACGGCGTTGAACATCCAATTGCTTATTATTCTCGTTTATTCACTAAAGCTGAACGTGGATACGGGACAACCGAACATGAGCTTCTCGCTGTTGTTGATTCCATAAAGCATTTCCGCGGGTATCTCGATGGAATGAGGTTTAAGATCATTACTGATCATATTGCTCTTAAATGGTTCACGCTTGATAATCCTACCGGGCGCTTGGCTCGTTGGGCAACTTTGATTTCCCAATATAACTTTGAGATTGAACATAAAAAAGGTGTCCTTAATGTTGTTCCTGACGCCTTGTCCCGCGCTCAAGTTGGGCTTATCTCATTCGCAGCGTAAATTGCGCTTAATGCGCAGGGTATCTATCGAAAACCCTTTAGCACCTAATCCGTGGCGTATAGTTCTTCCTGCTTCAAGGACTAGAGAGGCGGTTGCTGAAATTCATAATGGATTTCCCAACGTTCATCCTGGTGTTATGAAAACGTATTTAAAAGCTCGTGACTACTACTACTACTGGCCGAATATGTACCGTGATGTTACAAGGTTTCTTTCCGAATGTCAGATTTGCAAGTCTTATAAAATTGCAAATTCACAACCTCGTGGACTTCGCTTATTTCCTCGTCGTGTTGCGGCTCCAATGGATCTTCTTTCCATTGACTTAATTGGTCCTTTACCGGTTAGCCGTAATGGTTGTCGTTATATTTTGACTTTGGTTGACGTTTTTTCCAAATTTGTTTGGTTGGTCCCGTTGAAGTTGGTGAATGCGAGGTCAATATCGATGGCATTAGAGTCGGAGGTTATTTTGCGGTAAGGTGTTCCTACTAACATTCTCTGTGACAACGCTACGGTTTTTCATAGTCGTCAATTTCTGGATTTCTCGACGAGTTATAATATTCCGGGTCCGTGTTATACCCAGGGATCGGAATTGGTAGTGCCATTTCGCGGGACTTCGGTGCGTAAGCTTAGTATGGATATAGTTTTTAACCCAAGGATTTGATATGAAAATTTCAATGCTTGTGTTTGGTTTAAAAAATGTTTTAACATATGAAAAATGTGGTTTCAGTTAAATGCCCTAAAATTTTGATATATTATAGATTTAAATGCTCTGAACAAAAGTCTCTATAGGTGCTTTGACAGAGGTGATTGACAGTAGAAAATATTGAAAAAAATATGGTTTGCTACTATAATTTCAAAGAAAGTAAGGAATAAAAGATGTTAAATAAATAACTAATAATTTAATAATGTTCATTTAATATAGTGATGTTAATGTTTTATTTTATGACTAGTTTTGCCCGCGGCTTCGCTCATGTTAAATTCGGGGTAACACGGGGGCCCCTTTCCTGATTTAAAACACATAAGAGAACTCGGAACAGAAAAAACCGCACACAAATAGTCCACATACCAATTTTTAGTTTTCTACCTTCAAAATTGCGGAATGCTCCATATAAACTTTAGAAAGAGACAAAAAGTAGCCTATGTCACTCACTCTCCATCCCTTCAACTATCTCCACATAAAAAATCACGTCAATTCGTCGCCCCATTTTGCCGTGAAAGACGGACAAACAAACAAACACACACATACACTTTCCCATTTATAATATTAAGTATGGATTATATTATTGTTAATTGTAACTGTTAAACAAAAGTAATTTTAAATGAATGATGTATTATAATGACTAAAAAATTTTACTTTTGCATTTTGAAGAAAATTTTCTGTGAGAAATACGAGTCGGAGAATCTCAAGTCTTATCCATGTTATGTACAATGTTTAAGGTCATTCACCCGAAATGGCACTACCTATTCCGATCACTGGTTATACCCCATATTATTCGCCACAAGCGAATGTTGTAGAGAGATATAACCAAGTTGTGATCACTACGTTGAGCATTCTAGTTGAAAATGACCAGCGGAATTGGTCAGGTCATTTACATCGGGTCGCTCTTTATTTAAACTCTTGTATAAATTTGGCTACTGCTTATACACCGAATTTTTTGATGTACGGCCGCGAGTTGTCAATGATTCGTGAACGTGTTGAGAATCAGGTTGTGGACCAAGATGTGGGACTCAGCCGGATGGAACGCGCTTCGAATCTTCAGACGCTTCGTGAGGTGTACGATAAAGTTTCTGATTCGATGGCTTTGGCCTTTCATCGTAACGCCGCCAAGTTCAACACGAACCGTTCTTCGCCAAGAATCGTTGGTGACCAAATCGTTTGGCGCCGGAATTTCCAGCGTGGCTCTGCTGATCCTTTTCGAGGCGGTAAATTCGCTCCACGTTTCGTTCGGTGCCGTGTGGTTAGACGGGTGTCTCCACAGGTATATGTACTGGCTGATACCGATTCCGAACACGTCGGTACCTATCATATTAAAGATATCTTGAAATAGTTTCTTCTTTCGGCCCGTTCAGTATTCTCAAAATTCTAAAATGCGCTTTAGTCCGCCATTCCCTTATCGGTAATCCTTGCTTGATTCGTTTCTTATCGTTTTTTTGTTTTCGTTTGAGCGTTTCCTTGCTCCTTTTTCCAGATTTGACTTTTTTTACCGTTGGTGCTTAAGGCTTCGTTTATCTTTCCCTATGATAGCCTGGTTGTATAATTTGATGACTCGATGTGAGGGATTAAGATCTGTGGCCAGGTGCAGTTTCTGTCCTATCCCGGCCGTCACGTCTTGGACCGCGTGACGCGTTGGTTGGCGTTTTGTCATCTTCTTAATCTATTAGATTAGTCTTTAGGGGTAATGTTAATAACTGGTTGGTTTTGTTTTTTTGGAATTCGTTTAGGGTTCTCTTGTTGTACCTTTTTTGGCCTTAGCATTAAGTTGTGTTTTTTTTGTTGCTTGGGGTTAGTTTTCTTGTGTTTTCTTGTGTTGTTGTTTGTTTGTTTCTTTGTTTGGTAGGGAGATGCTGTAGCATGACGCTACGTTTATCGTACGACATCTGTCGACTTTCTTTAGAACTTCTGAACTTCTGTGTCTAAGGGAGGTCTAAGACTAGGTCGCGCTTGATATATAAAAAAGCGTACATTGTGATTCACGGCATTACGGGTAGATGGCGCTTATATCAGTCCGCATTTTGTGATACACGGCTGGCAGTTATAAAATTGAGATAATATTCGCGCTAATTTTGAATATGAATTTTTGAGGTATTCCAGATTGTCAAAAAAAGAAAAGTTGATTTTGATTGAGTGTGTCAGATGGACGAGGAGATTTTTAAAGAAAAAAACATATTCTGGTTTAGTCTGAGGGTTTTGCTATAATTTGCTTAGTTGCATCGTGTTGAAGTGCGATCTATTTCTCTAGATCTTTGCGTTCAAACATTATATAGCAAGTGCTAATACATTATTGAATTAAATACAAATTATTTTTAAACCAAATACGTTGCCGGACAAAAAGGCCACCAGTGGGACCGCCTGAGCCGCTTGTGGGTGCCGGACCGGCGAGACGGTATGCAACCGCCGCGTGTTCCGCGTGATTCTTCACCGTCGTCGGAGAATTAGAGCCCGCAATGCGGGCTCTCCAAGTGAGAAAGAGAGTTCAGCGAGCTGTTGGGTCCGCCTAAACCAAAGGGGACGCTTGCCCACGAACTCTATTCAAATTCAACTACAGTTTTAGCCATCCTGTCTTTCGAGAATATCATATTATTTACATTTTTTTAAAAACGTTATAAATCCGATTCCTTTATTTTGTATCCAGTGTTTTTGTGCCATAATAGCTTTTTTTTGTTGTTTTGCTAAAATATTCCCAAAATTTTAATTGCCTCGTTTGACGGGCGTACAAAGACCTGGCTCTTTAATTTAGGCTACGTTCAGCCAGCGAATCATCTGTCTCCATCCATATCACCCGCCTCATTAATCCATTATTTTCCTGCAGCCAAATTACCAGCCGAGTCTTTATTTGTACTTACTAGTTTTGCTAGTACTCCCTTTTTTTATTTTCCTTTTGTGCGGAAAGTAGACGTTTACGATACTAAGGTAACTATTGAATGTGAAATATCCTTATATAGATACCGTTATCGACATTTTTATGTGAAGTGCTAATATTAAATATTCTGATTATTGTAATTTAATTACATTCTAACCACTAAGGAAGTTATTGAATGTGAAATATCTTTATATAGATACCGTTATCTTCATTTTTAAGTGAAGTGCTAATTTTAAATATTCTGATTATTGTAATTTAATTACATTCTAACCACTAAGGAAGTTATTGAATGTGAAATATCTTTATATAGATACCGTTATTGTCATTTTTACGTGAAGTGCTAATTTTAAATAATCTGATTATTGTTGCTAATTTGAAATAATTTACTTTATCTTCAAAATTAAACGTGTTAATGCAATTATAGAAGTATTTTACTGCAATAGGTACTTTGAAATAGATTTTTACTTAAAATGACTATTAAGGAGTGGTCCTGAAATAAAGTAGCAGTGTAAAATCTTGTGTATTTTTTAATTTAGTGCTAATTTTGAAGCAGTATATTTATTTTATTAATCCGTAGATAGAATACTAATAAATAAAAATACAATCATAATAGAATATGTGAGCATATTTAAGTTTTCGCGTTTTTAATTCAACATACTTTGTAACCTTTTGAACAACATAATTTGACAATCTTCAATCGACATCCGCTACAATGCCACAATTGTATTTCCATTTTCACAACCCGTTTTATGCTTTTCAGAATTTCATCTTACCAAGAAGCTACATTAATTAACTGTATTTTAGCTAGGATAGTCAGGAAGACTCTCTAATCTAACCTCTGACAAAGATTTTTCTATGGGAGATAATTTTCTATGAAAAAAGGCAAATACATTTAATTAAAAATTTTTGTAACTACCTTAAAATTAAGCCAGATAAAAAAGTTTACTATTGAAGAAAGACAATTTATTAAGGTATAAAATAGCTCATCAAATCAAACTATAAGAAAAAACATGTTTTTGAGAAACACCTCAAAAATTCTGTCAGAAGACGCTGTTCAAAAAACTATGTGTATGATGGAATACAAAAGGCGAAAACTTCCAAACGCTGTTTTATTTAAGTATGATTGTATTTATGTTTTGTATGATTGTATCTAGAGATTATTTAAATATAAACACTGCTTCTAAATCGGCACAAAATAAAAAGATAAATCAAAAAAGGCACGGCTACTTTTTTTCCGGGCCACTCCTTAGCTTTATCTGTCAAGCAATTTTTGCTGCTGACTTGACTGTTACAATTATAAAGTCATCAAAATCTATCGCAATTATCACCCATAGTGCCACTATTTAGCAACCTCGCTCCAGCCCCGATTCCCAATCAGGGCGTAAGTGTTCATTTGGAGGCTACGGGATACAGAGGGCGGGTTAAACTGATATTTGTTCTGCTTTCCAAGTAACTGCACTTAACTGAGCATGTATAGACCGTATTACGTTGAAATAAGGCTCACGTTTGGTTAGAGGTACGATAGTACTGCTTTCCAAGTAACAACAACGCACTTTATGGAGCATTTGTAGACCGTATGTCAATGCAGTAAGGTTCACATGGTCAACTTCGGCGACGTAACTAATGTGGTAGTGAGGGAGGCTGTGTCGTTATATTAAACGACGGGTTAAGTGTACAATGCACTTAAGGGGAAACTATGGGAATATAAGAGAAGATTACGCCGTGAATGAAGATAAAAACCCAGGTTATATAAGTATTTTGTTCTAACTGTCTTCTGTTTTTGTTTTTCTTTGCGGGTTTATCCTCAACCTCATACATAGTGAAAATTGATTCTACTGAGATTCAAATAGGTACTGTCGGTACTACCATATACTTCGAATTTTAAAATACTGTGACAATTTTTGCTTCGCAGTAGAATCAACACTCACGGCTCTGAGTAAAAATAACTAAGAATGGTATCTGAACACTTACAAAGACATCTGAACATGTTATAATTTCATACTTTTATTAAGCGACCACGCTAGGTGAACGACTTAGTATAACGGCGCCCTGAGTCAATATCAATTATTTACCTATTTAACTTTACTTAAATACCGTAACAAACGTCTACTGGGACCTTTTCATCATAATCAATCCTTTCCTAAATAAACCTATTACCCCTGGGTGTCGATCGCCAAGTTCTCCTTTTGTTGCCTTTATTTTTCCGTTTATGTCGTCCACAGACTATAACCGTACCTATAATTCAGATTAGGTTGAACTCGCTTTAACTGATCTCGCTAGAAAAGCAAGCTCAGTAGGGCATTTACAATAAATCAAGTTTGATGCAGAAGGGTCCTGGATTTTCCCCCGACTACCTTCCCACCACACTGCCCAAAAGCTCTAAAGCTGCACGAGCATAATGTATAAAAATAAACATTATGAAGCGTTTCAAAAGAGCGAGGTTCCACGTATGTGAAAGACTAGTAAAACACAACTGCGAGTTGCACCCTACACTAAGCATTTATACTAATCCAGCCCAGGGTTACCTCTACTGGAGGTAACGATGATGATGTCGAAATTGAGTTCTAGAGGTCCTCTATTTCATTTCGTTACCGCAGTGCTAAGGATCGTGACATCATGTCCTTCTGTGGAAATCGAGTTTCTCCATAAGTTTCTTTCTGTCATTTGCCCAGCGCATGACCTCATGCAGCATTAGTACGGGATGCTATGCATAGAATGGTGACCGCGAGTAGTCTTAGATCCATCTACTATTGAAATGATCTGTGAATGTTCGTCACTCGTTATACGACTAGTTTCAAAGTTGGGGCACCAGGGAAATACGGGATGGTTCTGAAATAATGTAGATGTAAGTATTTGTACGACCCTAAAGTTTATGTGTATGTGATGAACTGTTTGCATGTTTGGCCTTGGAAATCTAATTTGATAACTTGGACATGTTGATCGATTTAGACATTGCACACAAAACAGACACAATGTAGCTGCGTCAACGCCGACGATAAGCGAGATGCGAGTAGCGATGCGATCCATACTTATATTATAAATGGGAAAGTGTATGTGTGTGTTTGTTTGTTTGTTTGTCCGTCTTTCACGGCAAAACGGGGGGACGAATTGACGTGATTTTTTAAGTGGAGATAGTTGAAGGGATGGAGAGTGACATAGGCTACTTTTTGTCTCTTTCCCCCACTTCCCTAAAACGGGGGGTGGAAGTTTGTATGGAGCATTCCGCAATTTTCAAGGTAGAAAGCTAAAAATCTGCACCCAACCCCTTAAAAGAGGGGGTGAAATTTTAATAATATTCTGTTCCGAGTTATCTTCTGTGTTTTAAATCAGGAAAGGGGAACCGTGTGACCCCGAATTTAACGCGAGCGAAGCCGCGGGCAAAAGCTAGTTTATTATATACGCTCAAAACGTCAGGAAAATAATAAAAGTAATTGAACGCGATTAAGTCCCGTTATTATATAAAAGTAGATCTATTTATTTTGGCTTACGTTCCAATGGCGCCCAACCCGCCCGCTCACGCGCAACACTCAGAACTTTATATAGGTACACGATCCGGCATCGACTTCTATTAGCCTGGTATTTTACTTAAATGAACACTCAAAAAGCTTAAACGCCATGTTTGCGTGCGGCACTTACGTCTTTTCAAGTGTAAAGCTATCGTTACCGTTTCAACAAAACAGAGAAAATTGAGAAGTTTAAACTCCAAAAGTCATCTGAGAAATATGGCTTCAGTTACGAATTACTTTGGTGCTTTATTTCTGAAAGCGAAACTTGTTTTCATGGGCTTTTGGTTAAAATATACTTATGTTATTTAGGTTCGGCTGTGTAAATATTTCTGTACATTTCAAGTTACTTCGGTATTTAGATCCTCTTTGTATTTTCTAGAGTTTTTCCGAAGAGTGTCAGGTGTCTTCTGTTCTCTGACACCGCGGGGTTGCGTAGTGCATTTTGATTTGAATTATGCTCTTAACTGTATGTCTGTTTCTGCTTCACGGTCAAATGATTAAGATTAAATTAGGTGTGAATATAGTTTCAGTCCCAGGGACGACGAAATTCATACCTCATTGGAGTGAAGAGGTAGTATATATCCTAATGCTAGTATAAGGTTTAGAAATGAACATATTTACAGACAACTTTGAACCACAACGTGCTGCTTTCAGTTAAAACTTTTCCTTATTCTACTCACGTTTCCTCAGCGGAAATCTAAAGTGATTTGCTAAATCTGTTATTCCACACATGGCCAAAAGGGGGTATTTAGATTTTTATAGGTTGGCTCGATGCCAGTGTGCTTTTATAGTGTTATCGTATTTTTATGGTTTTTTGGTGGTTTTGGGTTTTATGCAACTGAAGGGGATGGTTTTGACAAAAATACAAACGGGCAAAGTTCGTTATAGGCATCATGACTTTTTTTTATAAAATATCTGTAACTTGGTAAAATAAGAGCCTACAATACGAAGTCAGATCGAAACTATCTCTAGAGAAGAGAGGTTACGCAAAAAGCCCCGAAATAAGCCTAATTATATCTAATTATTTTATGGTTTTTATGTAGAACTCAGTATTGTATTTTGGGTAAAGACTATAAGATTTTCGATTAAAAGAACGAAAAAAAATACCGGTTTTTTTTCGTTCTTCTATGTGGAGCAAATACCAGTTTCCGAGCCCTGCTAGACACAACTTTTGTTTTTCTATGTGTGGGTCGCACAATGCAACCACTATCTGCATTTAATAATTGATTGTAAAAGGGCATCCCTCCAGTTTTCACAAAATACCAGACACTGGATATAGGCCAAGCAAATAAGATCTATAAAAAGTGTTTTGAAGAATTAATTCCCAGCAGGCTGGAAATCGCTTTAATACCTTCATGTGGTCCTAAATGCATGTAATCCGGGTTTGCCCAAACCCAAGAGGTGTGCATAACTTTAAAGCGAAATTTTTGCTCTTTGTCAGTCTTTGCTTGTAGCTCGAAAATAGTACGTCCGACGGAAAATGTCATGTATATCAATATTAAAGAGGGTTAAATTCTGCGTCAAGTGAGTAACTTAACTTCTAATTCGGTTCAGCAGCGGTACAGCCGAAATCAAAGGTTATAAACCGGGAAAATGTCTCATTTAATTGAAAAACTCGTATTTTGACTTCCATACCACATATCTTTGAAACAGATGACTCCTGTTGAAAAACCTATAGAATAAAATTTGTAGAGAATACAATTTCAAGTTATATCGACATCTCAATTTTAAGTAGTCATTTTGAAAGACTAAATTTGGCATGAATTCAAAATCAGTTTTTTGTAAATCCTTCTGAGTTGCATATTTTCCATAAAATATGAGGTGTGAGGCGTACATTTATTGCATCGTTACAACTAAAATCATTTAATTGCATATTTCTAAAACGTATCTAATCAGAAAACTATTTATACACCGTGTTTTATTTTATTTCCGGTAATTTCAAGGGTATATTCCTGAGCTTAACTTAGGTTTATTTCTCAAAGATATTTTATTAATGCCTTCTAATTGTGTAAATCTACATTTAATTATTAGGGTTCCGTAGTCAACTAGGAACCCTTATAGTTTCGCCATGTCTGCCCGTCCGTCCGTCCGTCCTGCATGATATACATGACATTTTCCGTCGGACATACTGTTTTCGAGCTACAAGCAAAAACCTGACAAAGAGCAAAAATTTCGCTTAAAAGTTATGCACACCTCTTGGGATTGGGCAAACTCGGATTACATGCATTTAGGACCACATGAAGGTATTAAAGCGATTTCCAGCCTGCTGGGAATTAATTCTTCGAAAAAATCTAATTTTCTTGGCCTAATAAGGCAATAGTTAATCATCTACAAATAATGTTATTTCTGCCTATCAAAAATACACATCCATACACGTGTCATATTATTATATCAAGGATTAATAAAGTGTAATACGGCTGAAATATTTCAAGGATTATACTGATCCATTGAACGACGGGTGCCGCACGCGTTGTCACACGTGGCGACATTTGTGCAAATACTTACTTCAATATTGACACGAAAAACGGCATTGCAGATGGAAAGCTATTTTATTATTATTATGCTGCATATGATGGTAGAGTTAAGTGGTTTCGTTCAACGAAAACTATTAAGAAACAAAAGTAAGAATCAATTCAACTAGTCGGTACTGAATGTTGACGTCACGAAGAAGTTCTCAGCGAGAACTTTTCTGCAATATCTTTATAGAGAGTAAGAGTGACAACATGGGGCCGATTGCATAACAACTTGTAACTAATAATATTAGCGGAAGTCTCTTTCTAATAAATGAGATTGGATGATTGGATGTCTATGGCATCAGGAATTCAGGAATACTACCTTTTTGGTGTCCCATTTTGTACCAATCGAACATCTAATAAAAATCTAAATTATCTGTCCGTCTGGTTATAGCAGCAGTTGGCTTGACCCTAACTGATTAATGTAAGTAGATTTAGGGCGAGTTGCACTATGCACAATTAACGAACTGTCATCGTTAAAAAGGTATAGCTATCATTCCATAGAAACCTAAAAAAAAATATCCAAGCAAATTTTAACTATGACGATCACGTTAACAGACAGTCTGGTTCAACTGACCCATCAGTTAACTTTTGAAATAATTCTAGGTACTCACGTTCTCCTCGACGGTCTTCTTGATCTTGGCGCTGGCCTCGCTGACCTTGGCGCCGGCCTTGTTCACGGCCGAGTACAGGAAATTGCCAAGAGACTTGGCGCCGGCGACGGCCTTCGTCGTCACTGTGGAATACTTGGCAGTTAGTGATCAGAACTAGTGACCATGGCAGAGTGCAGCACCCTTGGTAGTAGTTTGATATTTGACTAACACTTTCTCTGCCAAGAACATGCTAGGTGTGTTCAATTTGTATAGGATTTAAGGAGCTTAACGCACTTAAAGTGTTAGGTGCACATGGCGACCGCGCCACATCACAATAAGAATTCATTTAAAAGTTTAATAGGGCATTTCCACTTAATTTTCGCAATCGGTCAATGTCAAATCGGTCATTTTGTCAGGAATGTTACGGTTAGACGTTACTGAAACTCGACTTAAGTCGTGCTTTATAGTAGAAGTTCAAATAAAAATGCCCAATAAGTAAAAATTTAATATACTTCGTGTTTTCGTATGAAGAGATCATAAACGTAAGCTGAATATTTTTTTGGCTGTGTGTGCCTTGCTGCCTTGCCACCTATGATCCCCGGGGGGTAGCTATAGCCACATGTAAAAGTACTACTTAGTATATATGTTTATGTTTCATCACACATAAAATGATGTAACTAATCAATAACCCAATTAGTCTTAAAACTAAGCTAAGTAGGTATAAGAATTTGTTGTAGTTACTATCTAGGTAGCATGATTAAAACGAAAACCGGATGGAAAAGGATTGAAAGTATGTTATAAATATTGCGAGTTTAATAAAGGTTGTAATCGGGGTTAGTAAAATGAAAAGGAAAACAAAAACAATACTAACGCTCCTGCATGTCAGGTACTTCGATGGCGTCAATGTTCAACAACTTTTTGGCGGAGTTTTCTGTAAAATGGAGGAAATAAAACAGGGATAAAACAAAAGAAACAGATACTTAGCGAAATACGGGTAAATAAAATGGAGTACTAATTATAAATTGTAAAAAGGACAAAATCGTAAAAGGAAGGGATTAAATCAAATATTTAGCAACTATCTTATTTAATCTGTGCTACCACAACCTTTTTATAAATGAGTGCCCTGTCAAGACTTACACCATGTCATGAGTTATATCAGGAGTTCCCAAACAGTGCGTTACATTAGGGAGGACGCGAACCGGACGCTCACATCGCCAGCTTCAGGATCTAAACCCACACGCTCTTCTTTTTCAAGAGACGCAAAAAAAAAACAATATAAAGAGATAGTCACATCCATAGACTAATCAGTATATGGCCACATCGTAAAAGGGATTGGGAGCTCCTGAACAACATACAGGTAGACATTAAATCAGCTAACCACGAACGTCTAAACTACGTAGGATCCACATACCGTTGCCGACGCCCTGGGGCTGCTCCTCCGTGGGGGTGCCACCTGTGGAGCCGGGTTTGCTGTCAGCGCCTCCAGTAGCGCTGCAAGCAAACATGTTACAACTTGCCTTACGGCTCCGGGCGAGGAACTGTAGGCGTTGGGATAGTTTTGATGACCAAGTATCTTTTAAATGTTCCGTCTAAACCATTTTGTTGAGTCACGAACTAATGTTATTTTTGCACGCCAAAAACACAATGGTCGTGCCCACAACGACAAAAATATTGTGTTGTGGCGTACTGTCAAAGTAACCATAACCCGTTCCGGTAAGACTTATATTGGCTCGCTTGCGCCAGTGGTGTTAGCGTGTGAGTGAAATTTTTGTATATTACGTACGGTGGGACGTTGAAACGGTACGTAATAAATAACTAATTACGTCATATCAATTTTTGCATATCTTTATACGGGTGATTAAACAGCTGTTTTCAAGAGTTATGTAACGTTACATTTTCAAGAGACTTTATAACTATTTATTTTCAAGACAATCAACCTCCTGGAAGAGATGTTAAATGCAACGGTACTCAACGTAGGTCTTATTTTGCCTCTCTGCAAAATAACTTAGACGAAACATCCAGATTGACTGAATGGTCCTTGTTTGGGACTAAGAGGCGAGACATGAATTGTACGTCAATTTATCATTGTTAATTTAACTATAGATTTGCTAACAGTTGTTTGTCTAGCTTCATGAGGGTTTCCAGCTAACTAAGGGTATTTTTATGAGATGGCAGTATAATCGTCAGTGATCGGAATTGGTAGTGCCATTTCGCGGGACTTCGGTGCGTAAGCTTAGTATGGATATAGTTTTTAACCCCGGGATTTGATAAAGGCTTGTAATTTTCCGGGTATCTAAAACATGAATCGGCAACTTTTCTAAGGCATATAATAATATAAATTGGCCGTGAATTAATACCTTAGCGACAATATTTTTTTATAAGCCTCAAACATGTGGCATAATTTTATTGAAAAACGGCAGCAATATATAGCTGACCAAAAAATTAACCGGAAACCTGAAATAATAGGTTGGCAACAAAAATATTAACTTGGCATCTATTATTCAAAGCAGGCTTGGTTTGAATATTTGTTGCCAGCTATTTGTTTCTGCCTAATTAACCATTTTTTGTGTATCAATTGCTGGTATCATTTTAATTACGGGAGCACTAAAATTTCAGGAAACTGGAATATTTTTAAGGTTCCGTACCAAAATGGTTTAAAAGGAAGCATGTGCTACTCTGTATTGTCACAATGTCTATTTGCTCCGAAATTGCTAGATCGATTGAGTTGAAAACTTGAAATTTTGTAGGTTGTATGTCCCCTGGTGCTTTAAGGGGGTAATTAAGAAAATTAAATAAAATGTTTTGCAAACCATAGGGTCATTGTTAGCTATCATCAGGCGGGCCATATGCTTGTTTGCGACCGTCGTGGTATAAAAAAAAATTGTCTGCGCGACTGGTATGCATGTTGGTTAGGTAACCCTGTTGGCGGACACAAATCCACTTATTGACACCCTGTAGTGAATTTTGTTTTTCACATTATTGAAAAAACTAACCCTTTACTGCATACCAAGCCATTTCTGGCCGTTATAGCTTTCAACTTTATTGGCAGTGTGTAAATTAAAGGGCTTGTTATGAGAATGTACATTTTTATTTTTTGTCATAAATATCTTGTGGTGAAGTTAAGAATCGGACTCAAGAAAAAATATTATTAAAATTGTGTGATGTATGGAACCCTCGGGGCGCGATTCTGATTCGCACTTGACCGGTTTTTAGGGTTCCGTAGCCAAAACGGCAAAAACGGAGCCCTTATAGTTTTGTCATGTCCGTCTGTCCGTACGTCCGTCCGTCCGTATGTCACAACCATTTTACTCGGAAACTATAAGACGTATCATACTAAAATTTAAACAAAGTGTATTTTGTATGCCGCTATTTAGTTATGTAGTTAAATTGCAGAAGAAAATATTTCGGGGGTTGGGGCGCTCCATACATGTAACAAAATTTTAAAAAGTTATTATACTGAATACCAACATGTTGCTCATCAATCAATGGTTCTTTAAAAATAACATCGAGATATCTTTGAACATTTTGTGATTAAAAGAATATTTTCATAAATAATCGCTGCGAAAGTCAGAAAAATTGTGTTTCCCTGTAACTCTTGCACCGTAAGTCAAAAAATATGAAGAAAATTGAGAAGATGCGCCTAATTAGATACTTTCTACGAAAATTGTTTTGAACATTATCAAGTCAGCCATTTTAGAGTTATCTCCTAAAAACTTCTTCCATAGGCATCAGATGCGACCTTTTGGTATTAGTTTGGTTCTTATTCCATTGAAGGTACGGAACCCTCCATTATGCGTGGTCCGACACACACTTGACCGGTTTTTTAATAAAACATCTTACTTTATTTTATGAAAACGGGGTCCATATTGGCTCACATAAAATTATTTGGCATATTAAATAAATAAACAAATATTATACCTACCTACCAATATTCATAGACCCTAGTAACTTTTTAAGAATCCATTTTATCTAATAATTACAGCTCGTGTAATGTTGCCCGTTGTACTAATATTGAATATGTAATTCACTTTAATTGCTTCCTAAATATTTTAAAAGTACCTTATCTTTAATTTAATAGGTAATCGTTTTTGATTGAAAAAGGCTTCTTAAAATGCTTCCCATTTATACATTCAGTTTTCAATATAATTATTTGATACCTACCTATAGTTAAACAATGGCTATTAAGACATTAAAAAACAGCCCATATTGAGATAATGTACTTTCTCACACGCAGTCACGCACACCTTACTGGCTCCGCAGAAAACCAGCACCGATGACAACGCTAAGTCGTGCCAACTGCATTGCTGAGTGGAGATCATTTCAGCTTCACATCTTTTCTGTTATGTATACTTCTTATTTAATATTTCTGTAAATGTGCTGATGTGTTGTCTGAATAAATTTTATTATATTCTATTCTATATTTAAGCTTTAAAACAGACTAGGCCATGATAAAAACAAAGATAAATTGACGTTCAATCCACGCTCAGCCGATTAAAATATACACTCGGTTACAACAATCGATTTAGAAAGCGACAGGAAAAAAGCTATTCGATTAGTTAAATTGAACCTCTATTGTCCAAACACGTTCTAGCAAAAACAGCCATTGGTAGACCTTATGACTTTGCAACAAGGATTAGGGGTGGTTAGTCAATAGTTCGTGAATATCATTCGATTAATTCGGTCAGTCAGGTCGATCAGTGAATGAACAAACTCATTGTTGTCGTTGCGTAGTATATACAAACTATGGTAGTAGAATAATGAGTGTGGGAGTTCATAGCTTTATCGGACTTGTACAGTCACCGGCAATAGTATCTTCCTACACGAAGGCCGCAAAAATATGTGACACGCTTTTATGGCCCTACAAATAAGAGCGTGTCACATACTTTTGCGACCCCCGTGTAGGAAGATACTATTGCCGGTGACTGTACAGAGCATATCTTTTTTTTATTGATCGATTGCTCGTTTGTCGTAAGACATAAAACACCCTTCCTGTTACCGAAAATTACTTTTTATAAATTCATGGTAATTTCAACGTTAAATATCCACAAAGCGAACCTTTACAGTGTATAAGGGCTTTACTAGAATTAATTGTATTATTTTAACTTTTTCTAGACAAATTCATCGGTACAGTATATAGGTAAGACTTGTTTAAGATGTCCGAATTTTAGTAACAACTTAATACCAATTCATATTTTCTTTTTATTCCAGGAAGAATTTAATCATTTCCCAAGCTTACCTGTCGATAATATCGATAACACATCATAGATTACAATCAATAACTTCGTAGGGTGATACTGAAATCAAATCAGAAAATGAACTGAAGTTACCACGTTAAACTCGATTTCTGTTTAAGTTAACAAGTTAAAAATTTAAACCTTATTTTTAAACGTGTTTGGACAACCGTATTTTAAGTTAGTAAATAGACAAAAAACTAATTTAACAGAATGCACAACAATGAGAAATAAAAAATGGGGTCTGAGCAGAGTCAATGAGTTCACAGAGGCGTGTCACTAGGAAATGATTTGTTTATATCAACTATGATTCGTTAGATTTTGGAGAAATAAATTATTAGTAAGAGTTTGAGAACCTGTGTTTTGGTTTAACTCGGGATGGCGTGAGATGTGATGTGAATACGTGTGCAACAAGGGAAGTTATCAGGTTACAGGTTATAATGTGGATTATAGAATAAGTTAACACCTTTTGCACATCTCTAGAGCGAAATCGACATAACGGTGCGGTGCCGCTGCACGTTTACGTCGACTTGTCCGTTGTTTGGAGTCGCATAAGTGTGTAGCTAGTCCAACTGGTCTAACACGCATTATCTACCTTCGCGCTGTCTCTGTCACGCCGTTTCGCGTACGGTCCGCTAGTCAGTAGTTTCACATCTCGCTGTTTTCACCATTGTACCGCGTACACGGAAAGAGTGGGTAGACCTGAAAGCAGATTAGCGGACTGGACGCGGAACCACGCGTGACAGAGATAGCGCGATGGTACATATGCGAGTTAAAGCTGTCGGATGCTCTGTTGTTTCCCGCTCCATTCCACGGACAACTCGGCGCAGTTGTGCAGCGATGCCGGGGTTACGATTCCGCGCGGAGATGTGCTAAAGCCGTCAATAATGTTTAGAAATAATTTTTAAGAAAAAAAAACCGACTTCAATGGGGGTAGCCGGTGAAGGATTTTTGTAGATGGTGCACTTAGATTCCATACAATGAAATAACTTGCTTAAAAAACGCAGCGGAGAGGACCAATCGCCAAACGTGAACTATGCGTCGTTGAAGAGTTCCGTTCTGATTATCAGCAGTTCCACTTCATCAAATGTCACTCTTTTGAATGAAAATGCTTGATTTGTTGATAAAATTACAAAAGTCACTTTATGTATGCCTTTAAGATTTGAGGAATTCCCTCGATTCCTCGTGGAACTCATCATCAGAACTTGAGCTTGACGAAAATTGGTCCTGACAATCTAACTTGCTTAACAAACATAGCGAAGAGGAAGAATCGCCAAACATGAACTATGCGTCGTTGAAGAGTTCCGTTCTGTTCATCATCAGCAGTTCCACTTCATCAAATGTCACTCTTTTGAATGAAAATACTTGATTTGTTGATAAAAATACAAAAATCACTATGTGTAAGCCCTTAAGATTTGAGGAGTTCCCTCGATTCTTCATGGATCCCATCATCAGAACTTGAGCTTGACGAACATTTGTTCTGACAATTAAACTTGCTAAACAAACACAGCGAAGAGGACGAATCGCCAAACGTGAACTATGCGTCGTTGAAGAGTTCCGTTCTGATCATCATCAGCAGTTCTACTTCATCAAATGTCACTGTTTTGAATGAAAATGATGGTTTTGTTGATAAAAATATAAAAATCACTATATGTATGCCTTTAAGATTTGACGAATTGAGAACCTCCTCTTTTCAAATCTTGAAGTCGGTTAACAAAGGAAAATATAAAAATCCACTGCCTTAGGCGAGACTCGAACTCGCGACTCCGGGTTAGTGGATTCCGAGACAGTGGATTTTTCTGCTTCTCCTTTATTTCCAAGCATTGTGGTATCGTAACAGACGTTCTGCTTTATACAAAATTAATTCGTATGTTCAATAAAATATCATTGCTCTTTAAAATAGAAAATGTTGGCTTGGTGGACATCATGTGGACATACCTAAAATCAAAAATGAAGACGCGTTCAAGACAATTCTTTTTGGGGTTCCGTAGTCAACTAGGAACCCTTATAGTTTCGCCATGTCTGCCCGTCCGTCCGTCCGTCCGCGGATAATCTCAGTGACCGTTAGCACTAGAAAGCTGAAATTTGGTACTAATATGTATCTAGACACACGGCAGTGTGTCCGCCAAGTTCGAGCAAAAAAAAGCGACACACCGGCCGTGGGTTATATTACACGAACCATTTCGGGCCAATTTCGACCACCCTATCTTTATCTACGCATATGAAATTTCGAGTGTCTGTTGACATCCCCTTAATTGTCTAGAATACAAAATTTCATTATTCTACCTATAGCAGTTCTTGAGATATTGACGTCAGAAAATCGCTATTTTTACTATACACTCACTCACTGACTCATCAAAATCCTAGACCACTTCCAATGGTCGTACTGACTTGAAATTTGGCATGGAGATAGGTCTTAAGGTCAAAGTAAAGGGAAAAATCTGAAAACGGCCAAGTGTGAGTCAGTTTTAAAAATAGCGAGGGTGTAACTTTGTTCTACTATGAAGTCATAAATGTCATAATGAACTAAATGGGTATATCTTCCAATGGTCGTACCGAACTGAAATTTGGCTCGAAGGTTTGTCTTTAGGTCGAAATAAAGTAAAAATCTGAAAACGGCCAAGTGTGAGTCAGTTTCGAAAACAACGAATGTGTAATTTTGTTCTACTATAAGTAGGTATGGAGTGGAAATGAGATAAGACTTATTTAAATTTAGATACATACCAATTTAAGACAATACATGTTTGTCTTAAAGACAAGAACAATAAAATTAGTTCGCATTGATTTTGTGACGTCGTCAATTACACTAACCGTCAATTAGAATTAACCTATTAGTTACACTAACGTCTCGAAAATTTAATAAGAATTACAGTTAATTAGATTAACGTTAGTGTAACTAAATTAATCCTGTCTTACACTAATAATTAATTTTAAAACTGCATCTCGGGTTCGGAAGTCGGGACCAATATCACAAGATGGAGCTCATGCTGGACCCTAGGGCTACCTACTGGATCTCTGGTTTGGCGCATCATAGACTCATGCTGTTTGGGCTCATTCGACTTGTACTGATGAGCAGATGGTACCGGTATCAAAATCTGGAGCTCATGCTGGACCCTGGGGATCCCTACTGGATCTCGGGTTTGGCGCATCATAGACTCATGCTGTTTGGGCTCATTCGACTTGTACTGATGAGCAGATGGTACCGGTATCAAAATCTGGAGCTCATGCTGGACCCTGGGGATCCCTACTGGATCTCGGGTTTGGCGCATCATAGACTCTTGCTGTTTGGGCTCATTCGACTTGTACAGATGAGCAGATGGTACCGGTATCAAAATCTGGAGCTCATGCTGGACCCTGGGGATCCCTACTGGATCTCGGGTTTGGCGCATCATAGACTCATGCTGTTTGGGCTCATTCGACTTGTACTGATGAGCAGATGGTACCGGTATCAAAATCTGGAGCTTCTTTTTACTTTTACTTTCTTTGTGTGAAAGTCAAAGTCAAAGTCAAATTCAAAGTCAAAGTCAAAGTGAAAGTTAAAGTGAAAGTCAAAGTGAAAGTCAAAGTCAAAGTCAAAGTCAAAGTCAAAGTCAAAGTCAAAGTTAAAGTCAAAGTGAAAGTCAAAGTGAAAGTCAAAGTCAAAGTGAAAGTCAAAGTGAAAGTCAAAGTCAAAGTCAAAGTCAAAGTGAAAGTCAAAGTGAAAGTGAAAGTCAAAGTGAAAGTGAAAGTCAAATTGAAAGTCAAAGGTTAAAGTCAAAGTGAAAGTCAAAGTGAAAGTCAAAGTGAAAGTCAAAGTGAAAGTCAAAGTGAAAGTCAAAGTGAAAGTCAAAGTGAAAGTCAAAGTGAAAGTGAAAGTGAAAGTCAAAGTCAAAGTGAAAGTGAAAGTGAAAATCAAAGTGAATGTCAAAGTGAAAGTGAAAGTCAAAGTGGAAGTGAAAGTCAAATTGAAAGTGAAAGTCAAAGTGAAAGTCAAAGTGAAAGTCAAAGTAAAAGTCAAAGTGAAAGTGAAAGTAAAAGTGAAAGTTAAAGAAAGTGAAAGTAAAAGTGAAAGTCAAGGTCAAGGTCAAGGTAAAAGTAAAAGTAAAAGTAAGCAAAACCTCGTAGCTTAACCTAAATTCGCGTTTAGTTAGGTAAATTATTAATGTCAATTACCAATTCAATCTACACTAAAAATTAAATTAATGTTTAAATTTTTGAGAAAGACTAAAAATTTATTTAATTTTAACTAAGTTTTAATAGAAAATTATATACTTGACACATTGCAGTCCAAAGGTGTCGATTCATTGCATTGAAAAGGTGTATGGTGTGTGAAAACTTGCCAAGTAACATAATTAAAAAGTACTGAAAATAATAAATGTTATCAGGAAACTGCTAAAAAAACCGGTGTGCGTTTCTCTGACTATTATAATTTTAGGTATTTCTATGTAACGTGATACTTATTCAAAATGTACCTTAAAAACTGCTGGAAATCAAGTGTGCATTCCTATAACTATTTATGATTTGAGGTATTTTTATGGAACTTGGTACTTATTCAGATCTCACTTCTTTTATAGGCGAAGCATTCCCATAGTATCGAACTTGGCAGCCTTTCAAATTTATGTTTTTGATGGGATTATCAATCACGCCGACAAAGTAGTAAAACAAAAAATGGAAAAGAATGTTTTATTAGGGTACCTCCCCTATACATAAAGTGGGGAGTGTTTTTTTTTTCGTTTCAACCCTAACGTGCGATATATTGTTGGATAGGTATTTAAAAATGAATAGGGGATTACTAAAATAATTTTTTGATAATGTAAATATTTTCGGAAATAATCGCTCCAGAAGTAAAAAAAAATGTGTGTCCCCCCACTAACTTTTGAACCATATGTTTTAAAAATATGAAAAAAATTTCAAAAGTAGAACTTTATAAAAACTTTCTAGGAAAATTATTTTGAACTTGATAGGTTGAATCATTTTTGAAAAAAAATTACAAAATAATTTCTGAACTAAGTTTGTAATTTAACCGTATAAGCAGGTGTTTACCTGTAATTTCTACAAAATCAAAATGAAATGATGTGCTTTCAAATAAAGTAAAAACGGGGAAAATCGGTTCACACAATAAAGAATTATCCCATAAAGATCATCTTCCATACTTTAAGCTCGCGCGCAATAGTTTACTTAATTTGCCCATAGATGTCGCTGTACGTGGAACGCTCATATCATATCCTACATGGCGGTGTTATTTTAACTCTTAAGTGGGGACACTTACTGTGACGGACGGAAAACTACGGAACCCTACACTGAGCGTGGCCCGACACGCTCTTGGCCGGTTTTTTAAACTCACATTTTTCCACATTTTAAAATCTGTGCGACCTCTTTCTTGAGTAACTTTAAATGACAAGACCCGTTTTATAGAACAATCGACGTTAGACACACTTTTGTTATTTAAGTTCGACTTTAACGTCGTCTGTGCATGTCAATATATATTTGAAACTAGGGGAAGTAACTATATACACACAAATCGGTAAATCCACTTCTGGTCCTTCGAACCGGATCAGTAAAATACTTAATAAATTAATAATAATCTTGTATGCGTCACTTGCTGCACAACATATTTTGAACCCAGTCTTACATTTGTGAGATGCTAACTGCACTAGTGTATGAAGTTACTCTGTCTAAAATAAGTAGATAGGTAAATCATTTGATCTCAATGCAAAATCATGTAATAAATAACAAATAACTGTTAAAAACTATACAGTAAGTAAAATCTTAATGTTAAAAGCTTGAAAAACCTTAAACTGCTAGTTTTGTTCGAGTGTAATATTTGCAACATTGCAACATCGATAATAAAATAGTGGTTAATGATATCGGTTATAAAATGAAAGCAGTAAATGATCATTGCATATTTGTGGCGAAAATATAAAAAAATGCGTGTTCAGTGCTCAAAGCTGAGACGCAAAGTGCTTTGGAAAAAGCTTAGGATAAGTGTGCTGTTCCAGTAATTTATGATGATTTTGCTCTCGTACCTAAAGTCTAGCGAACTAGGTATTTCTGTCACTAACAAGGCAAGGTAATTTAAAAAGCATAGGCGTCGACAGTTGTTCTCCTGTAAAAACTAAATTTCGCGCTTTTTAGTGACCGAAATGGTACGCCAGACTATATTTAATAATACCTGACTTGTCGACTTGGCCATACCGCTCTTGACGCGTCCTGGTGCCTCATCAGCGACGTAACTCGTTCATCGTAGACATGTATTTGAGTGTCAACTTACCGTATTTTCTGTATTGTTCTTTATCTTCCAATTTCCTTTCTTTCTGATTTTTTCTACTAGGTCGGTGAAACTCAAATACGCACACGATGGAAAAAAGTTACCATGTAAACTATGTTTAAAACTTACGTATTGGTTAACCTTTGACAATATCGTCAAATCAACTGATGATGTAAAACAGTAGCCAAGTTACGAAGCCAAGTTGCACCACGGAAGTCAGTTAAACAGCAAGAACAGACTCATCATAAAGACCAGAAACAATACACCAAAGCTCGTAAAAGTAAACTCATTCGTTCTGCCGCCCCTCGTACCTATTATACCTAGAGTTATCATCATCGTCCTTCTCCGGCTTGGGCTCCGCGGGCTCCGTGGGCTCCGGGACTGGCTCGGCGGCGTCGGCGGGGGCCTCGTTTTTCCGGAGCCCAGGGATCGGGATTCCGGAGCCGAGCCAGCCGGTCATTTTGGACTGTACGTTTGTGAGAAGCTCGAGCTTGCTCGCTCCTTTTGTTGGGCTGCAAATTAAAATTAAATTTTAACACACGTTGGCAACAAACTGTCCTGCAGTTTGGCAGAAGAAAAGTTTGTAAACCAAGGGTTGTTTCGTGAAATGTATTATTTATTTATTTAACTGTAGTACAGATATACGCACGAAGCGTTTCGCTTCAACATTCCTTATGCAAACTGCCACAAGGAGTGGAACGGCCTGCCCGAGTCTGTGCTGCGTTTCCGCTGGAGTAAGTTGATTGGCTACTTTCCTAAAAGAATATATTTAGTCCGTCAGTTAGATTATCAAAAAATTAAGTTAAATAAGTTTAAAGTTCCGCGTGACGTCACATTTCAGTACTCTTTTTAGCATAATGTGACGTCACGCGGATGTTTAACGGGCGAAATCTTCACCAATTTTTTTTGATTGACAAAATACGTGTCCAATATTTTTTGATAATCTAACTGACGGACTGAATAGAAGTATATTATTTTTACCCAGGAAAGTACCCAATTTGAGTCTCATCAAAGCGAGAGTAAATAGGTGAGATCCTGGTCAAATCTCTGCCTATTCACCATTTAAAAAAAAACACTAAGTTTTAGTACCTACTAGGCTCAGCTCAGAATACGAGGGTAATACTGAAAGCCCTTTATAGCCGTGTTCAGAACGATTGCTCGCAGCAGCCGCAATTTGGACGTGATTGCCCGGCAAGGCAGCTCGAACATAGGTACGTATGACACTTAGGACACATATTCGCTGGTTTCTCACGACTGAACGTGCCATGCACTTTACTGCGCATAATCTGGTCACATCTAAAGTTGACTACCTGTTTTGCATCTATTTTTCCACTGTGGCATTAAAATAAGGTTCAAGGTACGGTCACAAACCCGGATTGTTGAGCCACTTGCCATTGTTCGTAACTTAGCCGTGTTATGAATGACCGATGTTACCGACTAGCTGTCAACTGTCAGTTACATCGGTCATTTATTACACGGCTAAATTACGAACAACGGCAAGTTGCTCAACAATCCGGGTTCATAATATTTATTGGTAATATTCAATTACACTTGAAAACTCGTGACTTTACCTACAGTTGGTTCAGTTCTGACCATAGGAGACTCTATAACTAGGGCTGCCATCTCTAGATTCTCTGAACCTGGACAAAGACTTAAAAAACCCGGACATTTGGCGTCAATCGCATTTTTTCCCCGGACGTGTCCGAAAATAATATTATTGAAAAACAATTGCTTTGGTGTTTCCTCACTTTCCTCACATAAAAAGTGTCAGTGGACACTTTTTTAAAACCCCCCTGGACGGCCCCCGGACAGCCTCCAAACTAGGACAAATCCGGGGAAACCCGGATGGATGGCAGCCCTATCTATAACCAACAGACTAAATTAGGCTATATTGTATCTGAATGACGCTATTAAGGCATGTGAGATAGACCTTAGCTCATGCAAGCATGCATTTATTTTGACAAATTTTTTACTAATGTCATCTTGATAGGGTTATCTGTATTTACTAACTCCATCAAATTACAATTTTACAAATTTATTACAATATTTTGACTTATTCTCTAGTCATGAAACTCAATTTTCCTATGTTTAGTACTTATAAGAGTTTGAGATACAGGTTCAAATTTCAACGAACTCAACTCTCCCATTAAGAATAAGTAAAACTTTGAGTATGCTTTACTTTTAATTATCTATAATAACTGCAAAGAAAGTTTTCATTAAAAAAACAACCAATTTATTTATTTTAACCACCAATAATACCAGTAAACAGTAAGGTAAGAATTAGAACTTTCCGAATGATTAGAAACAGTTTCACCCATTTCACTTGTTTATCAAAATCCTTTCAAGAAATATTAATAGCAGCTTTACTTGAGTCATATTTAGCTTATCATTATTAATGCTAGTTTCAAACAAATAAAAATGTGTAAACACAAAAATTAACAACACCTATTTCATAACATAAGGTCAATATTTCATTGTTCAATGATACTTAATAACTGTGACAAAACCTATCAAGATAATATCATTTTCTAATTAGACTCCTGGCTCCAATGTTCTTGACCTAAATAGTCTGCCTCACTGGATCAATATGCCACCATAGTTATGCAAACAAATTGCACTGCATTGCATAGATAGTTCAGCAAATTGCAACTTACTTCTAGAAACTTCAAATTAGTTTCAGCTTAAGTTTCGGCTGTCTTCAGGCTGTTCCACACGTGGATCGTTAAAATAAGGGTTTAACGAGCTTACGTAAATAAAGTTTATTTGGTTTTTATCAACCGTAGACCGATAAGGATGCAACGAAAAATGTAAACAAAAGAATACGCACCTCTGTCTTTCACCTTCCGCCGTCGGCTCCCCCGTCGCTTCCTTCGTAGGAGTCGGGACTTCCTCGTCCTGGGGCTCCCCTTTCGCGGCCCCCATCCACGAACTAACCTGATTAGTGAGTCCTGAAAACATTTTCACTGCCACTAGCTAACCCGATAACTACACAAATCACAAACACTCGACTATTTCACTACGCTGCGACAGTTTCGCACATGACACACCGGGACAGTCTGCGACACGGCCGTGGAAAGCGCGATCAGCTGAAAAACTAAAGGGAACCACGATCGACCAGGAAAATTCGACGAATTTTCACTGCGCATGAAAACTTGCGCTTTTGCGCTATTCGTTTTTACGATCGACGTTTTGATACTGCATGAAATTGTCTAGTAATTTAGCTAATTAAAAGGATGAAAACTGGTCTAAAAACAATTGATTATACTAAAATATAATAATATTAATCTGAATAATGAAAAACTCGTCTTCGTATGTGAAAAAATTTAAGTTCATCATCGTGAAATATTTCCGGTGAAAAAACAAAACGAAATGTCAAACTAAATCGTTCACTCATCACGGAGCCATTCGTTGCGATTCGTTCATTTGATTGACGTTTCGTTGCCATTCATTCAAACCATTCGTTCAAACATGACGTTTTTCGATTAGGCTAGCCAGTTTTTTGTTTCCGTTTGTGAATAATACTAAAATCACTCGTTGTTTATCTCAAATGTAATGTAGTGATTAGTGGTCCTGGTGACGAATAAAACAACTATAATCCATTAAGCGGACCGTGAGGTAATTTTGAATTTCCAAGATGACGGAAACTCGACGACAGCAACTGCACCTCGGGAAATGCATCGAAGATTTGGATAAACTGCATAATATTCCGGATTTGAAGTCGAAGAGGGCTACTGCGTAAGTTTTTATACTCTACAGTCAAAAATGTTGCTTTTCTAATTGACTTCTTATTAGTTAATTTGCCCTTTAATTTGAAGGTTATGCAAAACAGCGCAAAAACTTTTTGAGAGTGCAGCTGAGGCCCGCGATAAGGGAGACGAGGAGTACTCGTATGTGTGTTACATGAAGTACTTGCGGGTCGTGGCGTGCATTAGCAAGGATAAGGACTATTTGAAGGACAAGAATTATTTCAACCAGATGCTTGGGACCAAGAACCCTAATAAAGCTATTGATGCAGCTGAAGAGTTGAAGAATAGTCTGATCGATAGGTAAGATTGAATAATAAATAAATTAAATCTATTTATTTTATTTATTAGATAAAGCTTTAAGACTTCATAAAGATTTCATATCCACCAAGAAATCATGTTTCCAATTTCAATCAATCAATAAGCCACTTATTCTGAACTTTGAGTGGTGTTTGATTACAGAAAATTTATAGAATATCTTGTGAGTTCAGATTGCCGTACGGCATAGGCCTCCTCCAGCATTTTCCACTGTGTTCTATCTTTCGCAACCCTTCTTCAATTCGGGCCTGCTGTCAGCTTCCCATCAACTCGTCTTCCCATCCCATCCATCATCATCATCATCTTGTGAATCTTCGTCCCGGTGTTGGTAGTAAATCGCGAGTTCACAGTTCGAGGCGGACTACTAATTACTTAGAACACAATTTTCCATTTATTTTATTAAATGTCATACACAGGTTATTTTTGGGTCAATACCTATTTTTTTTATCAAATATTCCAGTGGAAAACCCCTGGGATATAGTAATATTCATAGTAATATTGGTAATGGTGATCCTAAGGTAAATTAAATAGTGACTTAATCAATGTTTTACCCATAGCCTAAGTTCTATATAAAATCTTAATATAAAATTATTGTATTATAATGATTTTGTCTGGTGTTGACTAGTAGAATTGTTTAATGTAATTTACCCATAGCCTAAGTTCTATATAAAATCTTAATATAAAATTATTGTATTATAACAATTTTGTCTGGTGTTGACTAGTAGAATTGTTTAATGTAACTTTTTTATTGATTCTTCATAGGGAATAATTGTTATGAATCTATAAAAGCTATTAATATAATAAGTAACGATACAAAATTCAATACACATCATGCTACTACATATAATAAAGTAGGAATTAAATAATAACAATGCAACATTTCTTACAAATGTATATGTGCCATGCCATGCTAAACATGTGGAATTAGAATTTCTGATTTGCCAAGAGGCAAAAGAATATGACTTGTAAAAGTGACCTATTTGCGAACTGTTTAGAATAGGATTGAATAGATATGACCTAGCTGTGTTAAGTTTAGAATTCTCTTTGGTCCTGTGACACTTTAAATCGAGACATATTGTTTTATTTTGCGAAAGTCACTCTCGCAACTAAATAAAAACTAATTCCCGCCATACAAATTTAGATTTTCAAATGATTAATATTGGAGATGTCATTTTGACAGTTGCCTTCCCCGTAGTATCAATTCATGTTATTTTTAAATTCTCTGGCATAGATTAAGCCAACTCCCATAGAGCAAAGCTAGTGACAGGTACGAGTACAACCTACCTTTTCATTTCATTTCATTCCTGTGGTGGCGCCATGTGGCAAAGCTATGACAGTTGCCTCCCCTATTAGAGCATGTAAAGTTCCTCTCTCTTTAAGGCGTGATTTTCGTCAAAAAACTCATAAAGCTATCTTATGGACTCCCAGAACTACAGGCTTGGCCAGAAGTGTTGAGCACCCTTGCGATTTTCATACAAAACTCGAAACTCTAGTCTAGCGTTTCTATCTTTTTTTTTTTGAAGTTATTTTATCAATTAATTCAAACTGAACAGGCATGTTTTGTTGAAGTTAGTAGTAACTGCTTAGGATATTTGTAATTTGTCGCACCAACCTAAAGTCGCATTTTTGGTACCTGCACTTTTCTTTTTTTTAGATACCTTGAAATTGTTATTAAGTGAAGTTTTCTAGATATATAAACAAAATATAACATTTTACGTCATCGTACATTGTTAGGATAGGGAAATAATACTTAACATCAAAATTATAACAAAAAACTGATATGCTCAACACTTCTGGCCAAGGCTGTAGGAATCCACATGCGTAATATTATCTAAATCCATTCAGTTACGTCGTTACATTAGGCACAACCTGCACAACGGTGTCGCGCCACGCTCACGCCGCGCCGGTATCGCGCTCCAGTATCACAAAGCCTTAGTTGAGATTTCTCACAATTTTTTACAGGTATAACCAAGAACAGAAGAAGAAGCGACTGAACGACATCCAGGAGAATGAGGTGATCAAGCAGAAGATAGATGAGAACAGGAAGAAGGCGCTGGAGGCCGCGCCGGCGCCCGAGCCGTCGCAGCCTATGGTACCAGGTACAGACTGTCTCCGGTTATAGTGAGGAAACGGAACCTGATCCCAATAAAGCCTAGTTTCCCATCTGGGTTGAAAGGTCAGACGGCAGTCGGTTTTGTAATAACTAGTCCCTACGCCAATTCATAGGAATAAATAGATTGCCGAGAGTACCCCATTAAAAAAAAACTGCGCTGGGAATCACTGCAGACTGCGAGCGTGAGCGAGATGTCCAGGATAATGAGTTTTGACTCAATCGGCGTTATGGCCCCAAAATAATTAGGGTGCCAATACCCCAATGGGTAATTTCGCAAAGTGTGTAATTCTGAAAATCATTCAAATATTGCTCTTATCCCATTGTAATAAGAGTCAACTTTCGGAAATACCCGCCAGTTTTTTCCTATCGGAATTATCCCAATGCACTCTAACAGTCTATAAAGGTACCATTGGGGGGAAGGTGCTTAAGTCGTAAATTGTACAGATTCAATATTGTATTAATATTGTATTCGAGTAGCAAAAGCGTAAGCGCCGGTCGCCGAAAGGTACCCTTTGATGTATACTGTCACATTTGGTGGTTGTTTATCCACCATTCATCAACAATTGTCATTTTCAGGGCTAGACGAAGTGACCATCCGAAGCGAGCAGCTGTACAATATCCTCAAAAGTGGCAAGATGAAGGTTATGATACTTGACGCTCGGCCGGGGAAGGACTACGTGGAGTCCCATATCAACTGCCCCTCCTGTATTAGTGTCCCTGAAGAAAGCATTTCGCCAGGGTACGAAACTTGTTTATTTTACATTTTTTTAATTTAAACATGTGGCCATGAAAATTAGGAATTACGAGGGCTGCTATTTATATATCCGGAAACCGGGATTACAATCTTCTTAAATAGCATATTTGACCTCCATGGTAAAATTTGAACTTTTTTAAGTACTGGCCAGTATATTTTTTCTTTCTTATTAACGCTCGTGTTTTGTTTTTGACGGGTTTTAAATGTCATCTCGCAGCAAGAATGGAACTCACTCGTGAAAATATTCGTGCTATGATTTATTATGATTTTCGGCGTGGTTTAACGCAACAACAGTGCATAGATCAACTAACTTCAACTTTTGGTGATGAAGCCCCATCTAAAACTACTGTGTATCACTGGTTTAGTGAGTTCAATCGTGGACGTAGTATGCTTACGGACGAAGTTAAGGCAGGTCGCCCGAAATCGGTCGTTGTACAACAAAATATCGAGGCTGTGCGAAAACTTATAATGGACGACCGACATGTTACGTACCGCGAGATAGAGGCGACTCTGGGTATTTCTATGACCAGCATTAATAGCATATTACATAATTATTTGGCTGTAAAAAAAATTTGTTCGCGTTGGATACCCCACAACTTAACAAAAGAGCAAAAAGATGCTCGCGTCGAATGGTGCAATAAAATGTTAAAAAAATATAACCGTGGTGACTCAAAAGCCGTTTATAACATCTATACAGGTGACGAATCCTGGATCTATGCATACGATCCCGAAACGAAGCAACAATCAACGGTATGGGTGTTTCAAAATGAGCCGAACCCTACGAAAGTTACTCGTGCAAAAAGTACATTGAAACAAATGGTGGCCTGCTTCTTCGGTATTAATGGCCATGTAGCTACAGTGCCACTAGAAAACCGTAGAACGGTTAATTCAGAGTGGTACACGACCATTTGCTTACCGGAAGTATTTGAACAAATTCGTAAAACTAACCAGCGACGAAGAATCATTCTTCATCATGACAATGCCAGCTGTCATACGTCACGCGAAACAACTCTATTTTTGGAGGGTCAAAATGTGGAATTAACGGGTCATCCGCCGTACAGCCCTGACTTGGCACCCAACGATTTTTATTTATTTCCAAATATAAAGAATAAATTACGCGGTCAACGATTTTCGACCGCTGAAGATGCTGTCGACGCATTCAAACAACACGTTATGGAGGTACCTCAGGCGGAGTGGCAGAAGTGCTTTAGAAATTGGTTCACGCGAATGCAAAAGTGCATAGATCATCAAGGGGAATACTTTGAAAAACAATAAAACCATTTTCAGCCGTGTACGTTTGTTTGTTTTTTTGTTTCCGGATATATAAGTAGCAACCCTCGTAAAATCATAACTAAAGTAGAGGTTAGAGGTCCAACAAGTAATCAACAGTGGCGGTCGGTTTCGGAAAATTTTGTGCCTACGGCAATTTATGGGATTTGGTCACCCAGCCGATCCTAGGCATAAAAATCGGGACAAACGCTAGGAGGATAATAATAGGCATACCAAAAATCTTTTCCCATAATCCAGATCCCAGTTAAATTAAACCTTAGGTTAAAGCCATTAAGATTTTGACGTGGGAAGATTTTCGAGCGGAGCGCAAGCGAAGCAAGTCCTTACAAACAACTTCTGGCTACTAGGACGTCTCGGAATTTCGATGGCTTTTTAACGTTTAGTAACGTTTTTCTGATCTTTGAAATTGTTGGAGTTGTATCAGAGATACATATAATTTGAGAGTTCGTATATGAGCAGGATCCCTCAAGGGGTTGTGGAACTAGAAGGCGAAAAAAAATCTTTACAGGGGTCTTGTTATATTGGTAAGCCGTTCGCAAGTAAATCGCGAGTTCTGAGTTCGAGGCGGACTACTAGTTAAAAATCCATTCGAATAATATGAGAGATATATAAAAGTCAAGAAAATACGCTCGACTTCATCATACCAATGACGTTCGGCATCGCAGACGTATCTATCCGTGTGGACAAGTGGGATATTGTAATTTTCCATACATTTGTATGGCTTCGCCACTTACGGCGATACTGGATTTAACTTAACACTTTCTTACGCACTTACTGGCAGGGCAAATACATAGTAGTGACGTCATTCCTTCTCAAACTGGACTGAAGATTTACACCGTAAAATTATTGATGAAATAATAGAGTCCAAGCAGTTCGGGTCGTTTCAAGTCGTTTTTTAACTAACCATAATTTTTGATTCTATACTTAAGTAAGATACTTATTTTGTCCTAAAAATTATTTACGAGAGAGTGAATAATTTTAGTGAAAGCAGTGTACTTAACTTTGAGGATAAGAATCCGGTAGTGTGTCGGGCTTCTATTAGATCGCCTTACCCTACATAGTGCACAATGTACTGGTATTATTTTCGAAGCGAAGCTCTTACAGACAACTTCAGACACAACAGAACTCGGTATCCAGCCGTCCCGGTGGACTTCCCTGCATTTCGATGGTGTTTTGATTTTGAATAATTCCGTGGTAACAATACAATATTTTTTATTAAATTTAAACTTTCGTGAGACATACTATCACTATAAAATATACATACTATCACTATAAGAGTGCACTCTTAGTGCTTGAAGATGGAGACCTAAGCTCTCCGAAACATGTCGCGCGAAGTGACTAAAGTGACGTGAGTGTAACCTTTATATTTTATAGTGATATTTTTTATTGTTCACCAATAGCAGAAAATACAATTAACAAGAAAAAATTATAATAAGAAAGGTAGACAAAAGGTGGTCTTATCTTATCGCTAAAGCGATGTCTTTCAGACAACCTTTGGGTGCTAGACATAATGCAGAAGAATGATAAATTTAGTAGGTAACGTTTTTTTGATCTTTATAAAATTTGTTGGGTCAACTCGTTAGCAAGTAAATCGCGAGTTCTCTGTTCGACGCGGACTACTATTAATATAATATTTAAGCTAACCATTGTAGGGAGAGGAGGAAAACACCATGTGTGTTTTCGTTGTTAATAAGTTGACTATTTAAGAGATGTGTGTAGGTGCCAGAGCTCCCTAGAGGGAGGGACACGTATGTTAAAACTGTCTACTCTAATGTTTTGGTAAACAAAAAAATAACAAACATTGTTTCCCCAGGCGATCAGCACACATTCTAGAACAGAACCTCCCCGCCCCCTCTAAACCAATATGGGCGAGCCGTGCTAGCATGGAACTGATTGTGATGCTTGACTGGTCCAGCACTGCCGTCATCCCGGGCAACACCTTGCATCTCTTGAAGACTATCTTGTTAAAGGTACTATTTCTCTCTTTTTCTCTTCCACAGAGACGGCTTGCAGTAGAATTTCTCACAGTCATGGACACAGTTGATATTCTTTTAATAACACGACGGTGGCAAAGAAATCATACGGCCCGCCTGATGGTAAGCAGTTACCGTAGCCTATAGACGCCTGCAATTCCAGAGGTTTCCCATGCGCGTTGTCGACCCATATATATAAAGAATATTTTATACTACGAAAAATCGTTTTGTTTTTCAAACTTAAGCAATTATTATTATGACAAAAACGGGACTTAATCGCGTACACTTACTTTTATTATTTTCCTGACGTTTCGAGCGTGCCGTAACGCTCGTGGTCGCAGGCAGACTGGCGAGGAATTGTATCAGCATCTCCTAGCTGCGCGGGTTTTTCGAACTACCCGCACTTGTTCTCGATTATGCACATTCACGCTAGGGTTGTCACTTTGCCTACACACAACACTCACGACATCTGGTGGTTTGGAAATGCAAGTATTTTCACGCTTACATTTGCTGATCACTGGATTCCACGAAGACGAGATCCCCTGTCCCTCGTTCTGGTTGAAATTCTTATGCTTCCTAATTTCAATAGCTTCTCGTAGTTTCCTGCTATAACGAAGACGTTCTGTAGAGAGGACTTTTGGATTATGGAGCTCAATCCAGTGGTTTGGTCCAGATTCTAACAAATGTTCGGCCACAGCAGACTTGTTTATTTGCCGATTTTTGACTGCTGTGATATGTTCCCTGACCCTTTCCGCTATTTTGCGTTTGGTTTCCCCAATACAACCACAGCTACAATCAATCTTATAAACGCCCGGTGTTTGATAAGGGATAACATCCTTAGCCGACCTTAAATGCCCCGACACCCTGGATAACGGCATGTATACGGTTTGTATAGAGTACTTCCTTAGTACTGTACCTACTTTGTCCGTCACTCCTTTGACATAAGGCAAAAATGCCGGTCGTCTTGCAACATCCGGATGCTTCCTTCCCGGTTTCCGTCTGGGTTGCCTACTGTCCACCCTGTACCCATTCCTCCTAAGGACCTCCTGAATATGTGACATCTCACTCTCTAAAAATTCAGGGTCACAAAGATCATGTGCTCTGTTCCTTAGGGAATTCACTACTGACAGTAGATGGCGAGGGTGATGGTGAGACAGAGCGTTAAGATACCTGTCTGTGTGTGTGGGCTTCCTGTAGACAGTGTGCGCCAGGGATCCATCCATTCGACCTATCACTTTCACGTCCAGAAAAGGCAAACTACGTTCCGATTCCAATTCATAGGTAAACTTTACCTTGGGATGAATGGAATTAAGATACTGGAGCAACTGTTCAACTTCCTGTTTGCCACCCTTTATAATGCAAAACACATCATCGACATATCGCTTCCACAATTTCACTGCCCATGGTTGCAGATCTAAGCTGGCCTCAAAATGCTCCAAAAAGCTTACTTAAGCGATTATGACCCTAAAGGACTGGTTTTTAATAGTACCTTCTCCAGACATTTAACAAATAAGAACAGTTTATCCTTTATCCTTCCCCTTCTCTTCTGGGAAAAACGGTTCTATTTTGAAAAGCTTTATCTTAGAAACTATTGGGTCTACAGAGACAATTCTAGTCTTATATTGTAGCAAATTTAGTCTGCTTTAAAAATGTCTTGAAAAGGTACTGTCCAAAACTAGTCTGAAAGGTTAAAAATGGCCAAAATCTGAAAAAAAAATCTGATTATTAGTTTTTTGACAAAGTTGCGTTCGGCGCTCGAGGTCACAAACTTGGATTATTTATTGGGCTAACATCACACGCAAGTCCGCAAAAAAATCAGATCTACCGGATTTGACGCACACAATGACTGTATAAAGTTACTCGATCATAAGGTCTACTAGTATTTTTAATGTGTTATATCAATTTTTGTGGCCTTGGAGGGCTACGAAGAAACAACACACATTTCAGAGCAAATGTACCACCACCACCCTCCCAGTCATATGTAGTAAAATCAGTGCTCTGAAATAAGCTGCGTATATTAACACGAGACATAAATTATTATTATTATATTGTTATCCGTTCGAGGATTTACTTCGTACTATACGAGTATGTTTTTAACCGACTTGAAAATTTCAAAGGAGGAGGTTCTCAATTAATCGGGATCTTAGTTGCTATTTTTTTTATGTACATCGATTATTCGAAGACAGCTGGAATGATTTGGTTTTTTTTTTTGAAAGGGTATACTTCACAGTTGGTCCCATTGTCACCGGGTCAGGATCTAATAATGGGATCCTGGAGAAATCGAGGAACTCTTTAAATATTATAGGCACACCTATAGCGATTTAAGTATTTTTACGCTAGCTCGGGCATTTGCTTTTGGAAATGTTAAGTGAAGTCGGTTGGTTATTGTTTAAAATACTTGTTATATGAAACGTTATCGTTTCCAGTGGGACGTGAAGGTGCAGTACCCGCGGCCGCCGCTGGCGCTGCACGGCGGCTACGAGGACTGGCTGCTGCGCTACCCCGCGCTCACCACCAACCCGCAGCCCACCCCGAGGGTCAAACCGCAGAAGGATATGTTGGGTAACGTTGTTGCTATACAATATTTAAAAAAAATAGGACAATCTTACACAACTCAACCTAGGCCCACAGAAAGCTCAATAAAGCTTGTGTTATGGGTACTAGACGACGATATACATAATAGATAAATATGGATAAATACATAGAAAATATCCATAACCCAGCAACAAATATCTGTGATCAACACACAAATAAATGCCCTGACCAGGATTCGAACCCGGGACCTCCTGCTACGTATATATATATAATAGAGAAATACTTAAATACATAGAAAACATCCATAACTCAGGAACAAATATCTGTAATGAACACACAAATAAATGCCGTGACCAGGATTCGAACCCGGGACCTCCTGCTTCGTAGGCAGGGTCACTACCGACTGGGCTAGGAGGCCGTTTGTATGTCATTTGAACGCGACTGTCCAACATGCACCCCATTCCGAGGGCTAAAGCGATGAAAAATATCTTAAGAATGTGAGTAATACACATACATCGTTATCGCGGGAGCCAAAACAAATGTGTTGAAGAATATATATAACAGAATGTCCGTTTAATATAAACAGAATATTATGCCTTCATATCTAGCACGATGTTTTTGCTAGAAATGATTAATCAAACTCGTTTTGCTCCTCTTCTACGTTCGTTTTTGAGTAGAAATTTCGCTTAACAGAAGGTTTATTTTTTATGAAAATTACGAGTACTTACCTAGCGTTGATTTTTAAGAAAAAAACTTTTCGTGTGTCTAAAGTTATCCTTTATCTACAAGTCCAAACAAATCGATCATGAATGGAAAATGTTTTGAATAACAGGTGAATGAAGAGGTTGTCGTTAGGATTGCGTGGCTAATCTTTTTAGTATGTACTATAATCAAGTAGAGTACGAAAGTTAGATATTAGAAAAAACATTGATAAATTTAGAACTTGTGAGCCAAACAAATACTACTGTCACTTCTGTTATATCTTATTTGTCATTATCTTTGACTACTGTCAAATCGTTTTTGCTCCCGCGATAACGACGTATGGTAATACAATAGAAAAGTAAAATAATGTTAACAAACACATCTGGCTCATTCTACCTCTTCGTGACCATTAATCTGTTGCTAGAAAAAAGAATGATAGACATTGGATTTCGTGTATAAAATTGTATTCCCAAATTGTACACGAACCAAATAATAGGAATTAGTTAACCAAAATTCATATATTAATATTCGTTAATGTAAAAAGATGGTAACGCGGTGGTAAATGTCTTATTTTCATACAGATCGGGAGATTATCAAGGACCACTGTGTTACCGTGATTAAGAATATTTACAGTTGTTATTATTATACTAAGCTATCAGGATTGATAGCCTAATTAAGCCTCTTTCTCCGTCACAAAACAGCAAATGAAAGTAGTGGCCAAGTATTCTAAATTATGCATTTTACGAAAAAGTGTCAAAGTTATGTGCAGCGAAAAGTAAAATGGCCCATTTACCTTCATTGCTTCGCAATTACACACTTTTAAAGAACAATCATGGTTTCTTTGTCAATTTGTACACATAAACTTGTTATTTACACTCATTTTTAGTAAAAAATGTCCATTAATTGCCCGTATTTCAGTCAAAACGGATTTTATTAATGATATTTTGCCTAGACATTGAGCCATATTTGTTTCACTTTTCTATTGACACTGACTTTATACAATTTAAACTTAAACTTCCAACTACTTAAACATCCCGAAGGATAAAGCGTCGAAATATATTGTGGGGACTATTTAAAGGATGAAACTAAATTATGGTTAAACAGAAAGTATATTCTTTTACATCAACCAAAACATCAAAGTCAATGACATAACATCTATCACATATCTATTATCAAACTTCAGGCGTAATATCGGTTAACGTGAGGTTTCATATGTAGCGGCACTAGCGCCACCACATCAGCCCCCCTCCAGACCCTTAGGGTCGATACCAGTCAGGAAAATATACAATAACATCTATCACATATCTATTATCAAACTTAAGGCGTAATATCGGTTAACGTGAGGCACTAGCACCACCACAATATATTGGGTAAATCTGTTATTATGCAACACTGCCCAACACCCCAATTATAATGTTGCCGCACCACATCTCGGCTACAGTGCCGATAGCTGAATCGAATTCCAGTAAGGGTATTTATTTGTGTGTTTATCACAAATATTTGTTCCTGGGTTATGGACGTTTTCTATCGACTTATACGTCGATAGGGACAGGACAGCAATCTGACCTAGGCGCGTTAATCACCCTGGCCCTGACTGGGGGATGGTAGGTGTAGGTGCGGATAATCGGGAAGTCACTGGCAGGCGGTGACCGCCACAAGCCCGCGACAGGAGAGAAGTCCCGGTCTTCCACACGACCAACTTCCAAACCGATTATTCTAACGGCTGGACCGATTTGGAAAATTATTTTTTTGTTTAAACGAGTATACTTCACAGTTGGTCCCATTGTAACCAGGTCAGGATCTGATAATGGGATCCTGGATAAATCGAGGGAACTTTTCAAATATTATAGGCACATAATAGCGATCTTAATATTTCTTACAGTGGCTCGTGCATTTCCTTTTAGAAAGGTGTAGTCTAAGTAAAGTCGGTTCTATATTGTTTAAATTATTTCTTATTGTATTTTTGTTTGTACATTCTTTATTATTTGGTGACATGTGTTTTTTCTCAAACATGCAATGAAATATTGATCGTTATGTTCCTTATAATAGGCTGCGAAGTATCACCGTTTCAGGTGCGGATACACGAGAGGTCGATAATGGAATTTCATACAAATTTGGAGGCCTAGGCCGGCAAGTGCCTCTTTTTTAATTTCCATTGCACATATATTTGTGGCACAGGATCATGGCGTTCAGCCATTTAAGGCTATAAGCGATATTTACTTTTTGGTTCATTTGACATTCTGCCACTACTTACGACTATTAAAAAAAACAATAAACAATGTGATATATTTTGCAATTTCGTTTATATATAAAATCGACATGAAAATAACAAATAACACATTATTAACAAATTCCTATAATTTTAAATTTCAAAGATAAACAATAGCAGATTAAAAACGGGTATTAGACGTTGCAACTTGTAGGGCCCAATCTGTTTTGTACCCTGCCTCTCTACCTCTTATTACACCTACCAACCTGACAGATTGGGCCCTACAAATTGTTATGTCTAATACCGGTTATAGGAACAGCTGATTTTTTTTTCGTGAAAGGTTGGTTATCAAGCTAAAATATTAGCAGCAAGGGCTATTACACACGAGCTGAAATTAAGAATTGGAATTTATAGTTACGAAATAAATTCGGAGGGTTCTGATTCTTATCAATATTTTCTATAATAATGCATAAACAGAGACCATAGACAATATTTGTTACGTTCTGAATTTATTCAGTCACCATGTACATTTTTCTTCTTAATTTTAACTCGTGTAGAATGGCCTTAAGTGCAACCTCTCGAACAGCACAGATACTGTGAAAAAAAAGTATTTTAGTTGGAAAATTTTCAAAACATTCTCAATATTTTATTATGTTGCGTATATTATTGTGAATTATAATGTCGATTTGTTTTATTCTATAACAATTTGGCTATAGGTACAATAAAAGTGAATTAGGTTTAGATGTTCAAATGCAAAATTATACTTAAATGGCCGACGTACGTAATAGTTATACATTTTTAAAAGCCGTTCAGTGACAATGAAATGCAGTCAGAATTTAGCAATCCAGACTTCATAACATAATGTTTTTACGCATATTTCTGATTACGTGGTAAGTCTAATTAATGTTTTTGTTGTAGTTTCTTGATAGGATAATTCATTAATAACAAGATTAACATATACTTAGTCGTAATAGTGGGAACGTTGGTTGTATTCTAGAAATTAATGCAAATTTTGGTTGTACGTTTGTGGCAAGGATGATATAGACATGGATGGACAATACCCATACAAAATCGCGTTCTCTTTTCAGGTTTTCTGAACGCGATTTTGTATAGGCATTGTCAATCCATGTCTTAATCATCCTTGATGCCTATACAAAATCGCGTTCCTGGAACCTTCAGGCTATACGTCTGTTTTCGGTACGAAGTGCCACAGCGCCATCTGTCGAGTCGGAGTCGAGTTATTCTGTCAGCGTTAAGCGACGAACAAAGTATTAGAAACTAGGATTTGGTGTCTGGTGTAACCGATAGATGACGGTAGTGCTTTAACCTGAAATAAAAGGAACGCGATTTTGTATGGATATTATCCATCCATGTCTATATCATCCTAGGTTTGTGGCTTATTGAACTTATTGTATCATTTTAGATAAAAACCTAAGTACGAAGGTGTTTGAAGTACATACAACATACATTATATTACTAATATAAGTTTACGAGTACAGTATTGCCTCACCTATATCCGAATAAAAAATTTATAAGTTTCTTATTTATTTCATTGCATGTTTGAGAAAAGCACTATACATACCTCGGCGTGAAAAGGGGTTGCCGGCCTCTGTAGTAATGTACTATTTCTCAAACATGCTGGGAAATGTTCCTGTTACGTTAGTAATTAGAGACCAGTAGGGACTCTATTCCAAGGCAGGTTCAGCGCGACGTACGTAAAGGATTTTCATACAACATTAAATCACTCAGCCAGTAACTGAAGCACTAAACAAGTAATTTTATTTCCTTACATGTTTGAGAAAAGCACTATACATGCTTCGACCGTAATCAGCTTACCTGGCTTCGTATTGTAGCCGTCCTCGTCTTCGACTCGGACGGCTACTAAATACTCAGCCAGGAAAGCTTACTTACTGGTCTCTGCAGTAATGTACTATTATGACATGAAACAGAATAGATAGATGAGCGGTATGGTATCAGTATTGTGTTAGTGTTGTGTGCAGGCGACATCGAGTACCCGCTGTGGGCCGAGCTGGCGCCCGCGCCGCCGGCCGGCCGGCTCCGGCCCGCCGAGCCCGCCGTCGACCGCAGCAGCAAGGTATCACTACTAACATAATACATCTCTTCCTAGTATTATATCATAGACCATACTACATTGCTATATTAAACGACGTGATTAGGTAGGCCCATATACAAGATATCTCTATACTCCGCTTAGCGCGTTATTTGTTTGAAACCTAAGCTGCCAAAAAGAAGGGGAGCGGGAGGGGAACTCGCAATGCTAGACAGGGAACGCGCCATTGTTCCGTGGGGCGTAAGAGAGAGTCGACATTAATGGTTGTCATGGAGACGAACTAATTTTACTGTCAGTTACAATTAATTAGTGTCTCACTATAGGGTGAAATTACTTCAAGCGTGGCAGCGGGGGTCGCCCAGCTATGCGGGGTCTTGGGTTATTATAATAGTCTATGGGTAGGCCACACTGAACCGAATATCATTAAGAACACCATTTTCTAGGAGACGTCGATGTCTGATCGATCGAAATGTATGAAACTGCCAATAATTATTTCGATATTTCGTAGTTAGTTCCATTCTAAAAGTTGGTCAGTGTGGCCTGCCTAAACACCTCACACAATTTGATTTACTTAAATAAGCTTAGAATGCTATTTCAAACATATTTTGACAAGATTTACACTAAAGGAGTCCCTCATTAAAAACTAATTATTGTGTTATATTTGTGTGTGTAAGTCTCTTATATTCCAGGACTATTTCTAACGCCATTATTACGTGTATCACTGTGTATATGACTGTTAAAAGATAATAATAGTAAGCAGTAACAGCTTGTATCAAAATATATTTTTTTTTAAATATATATATAAATATCTTGCTGTGATGATACTGTTGATATTATTTAATAACTGTAATATTCGTCGTCGTTGTCTATAGATATTATATTACTAATATAATTTTGTTATATCTCAGGCCGCGGCGTTGCAAAAGTACGAGGAGCGAGCTCGCAACATGGCGCAAATTATGCAACAGCAAGAACGCCTGGCAGACACTTCACTGACCCTCGAAATGCAAAGGATAGAGGCGGAACAGGTATATCTTACAATTCTACAGATGGCCATTGACATGGTTCAAATTTCACGCCTTGAACATGTTTATAAAAAAAATATGTCAACTTGTAAACTACTTACACGATATTGCACATGGATAGTCGATAATCATGCGAAATTTGAAAGACGGGATCGCTTTACGAGGCTGGTATTCTGTACGTTTCACATAAATAACATAATAAATAGAGCGAGCCAACGTAGGCTCTTTTGGTTTTTCTTTTGGGTTCAAATGTTTAATGTATTTCCTAATTGTCCAGGATTGGGAGAAGACCCACTTCCAACGCGAGACGGAAGAGCGAGACGACGTCCGAGCCGTATACAAGATGCGCGAGCAGGAGATACTTTCTCAGCTGATGCAACTCGAGAACAAGCAGTATGACACGGTACGTATACTATACAGCTTACGTTACGGCCTACGAAGCTGAAGGTTCAAATCCTGGTAAGGGCATTTATTTGTGTGTTTATCAGGAATATTTGTTTCGTAGTTATTGACGTTTCTATGTATTTAAGTATGTTTTTATCTATATAGGGCGGGGTTTATAATTGTAAGATTGTCCCCCATATATTACTTTTTTTATAGATGAGATATACAGATGTTAGAAAAGTCTACGAGTTGCATAAATGATTCGCGGACAACTGAAGATAATTTATTAATTTAGAATGCCTTTAGTTTGTTTTTATGGCAACGAACGCTTAAAACTTATTTAATTTAGTCCAATAAAATTCAACTATTAAAAACAAAAAAGTCTGTTTACGGGTTACACGTATAGCACTATTTAACACTTGACTACCAAATTGTAGGTATTATTTATGACTACCGCCCCCTTAAAACTTTACATCTAACTGCCATACAATATACAGGGCTATATATGTCTAAGTCATAGACGTAATAACTAAAATTCGGTGTTTAATAATATGTACTAAATATTTAGACTTATCAACTAATTGTTTATCAATTGAATAATAAGATATTTTCCCCAGGAACAAGAGAACCTAAGTCTTCGACAGCAACTGGAAGAATACCAGAAAAAAGAGAAGGCCGAGGCCGAGAAACTGGCAGAGTCCATAGTCAACGACGATGCCAACGGTACGTCGTCCCTGGCTATATCGTCCTTGGCTGTTTTGTTATTATTCTATGTTTGTATTATAAGATAACGCTATACCAACGTCCTCATTGATATAATAATTTTGAGACCAGTAACGCTAAGTAAATAAAAAATGATGTATACTGAATGATACGAGCAAGTGAGCAAGGCAAATAAATTCGCGGCAGACTGCCGCGAATGCAGGAGAAGCTGGTTCGATTCAAGCCTAGGGCACTGAAGGCGTTGGTATTATTTATTTCCTATATAACTTCTAAATTTCTATTTCAGTTTATAATTTACAAAGTAGTATTTCGACTAAAAAACATTAAATATTTGATAAACGATTTGATTTGTTCACTAGTTATAAATTATAGGAATACAATTCAAGAAAAAATAAATGAAAAGACCATGGCCATAGCCCCCTAATACTTCCGCGACCAATTCTTGTTTCGTGTGTATTAATAACGCCATGTGGCGTAGGTATGTACGGACGGGTCGTATTCATTGGTCTTTCACTCATTTCAATTGTTAACCTATTCTGGACCCGTTAAATCTGCCACCCTCCGTACTTCTATCAACACTGCACTGGTAATGTTGTACAGCGGAGAAGCAGCGCGCGATGGCCGAGCACGCGGGGGCGGCGCGCGAGCTGGCGGCGGCGGCGGCGCGCATCGACGCCGTGCGCGAGCAGCGCGAGGAGCTGGACCGCCAGCGCGAGGCGCTCGAGCGGGAGCGCAAGCGGAAACTGGCCTCGGCCAGGGAGAAGCGCAAACCTGTACTCGACAAGGTTAGTAAGGTGTTCAGTGTACTATTATAGAAAATAGCTTAGGAGGCGCTCGAACCGACCTATACTGGAGAAGGTACGTGACTAAGGGCGGGTTGCACCACGCACACTTAACGAACTCATCATGGTTACAGTAGACGTCAAGTCCGTTTTTCCGTTGCACCATGCACTTTAGCAGTCAGAAAGTTACGTTAACCTTAACCAGCCATCGAGCACTGGTTAACTCAAATCTACGTTTAAATATGGCTGACAGTTTGCAAAAATGTCTCGTATTTCAAGGATAAATGCATTATTAGACAAAAAGACAGTGATATTTGATGAAAAATATTAAAATATTGTTTGCAGTAATAAATATATGCGAGTATCTGAACGTAAAAAGGCGTATACGATTGACGTTTGGTTTTATTCACAATTTTTAGATCAGATAACGGTATTAAATAATAAGTACATAAAATTCTTTGTAAAAAGTGCGTTATTTAGTTAAAATCGAGTGCCGAGTGACTTCAGGTTGAAATAGTACAGACTTCTGTTATGTATCACAAACATACCAGAACCTACAGTCATTGTCATGAAAGCCGACAGCCGTAGAATGAGCAGGACCAGAATCATGACAACCATTAAAAAACCACTCTGTTTTTGTCAATGAAGACCAAATCTTTGGAAACAACGGTTGACTTGAATACTGCAAGGTAGAAGACAAAAGGGAACGTAAACCTCCGACGCGGTGGAATGACCAGGTCAAGAAGAAAAACAAGTTTTATGACACGGTAGAACAGCCCACGAACGGGACTTGATGGGAGCAAGTCATACGATTCAAAAGATGCCAGATGATCAGAGAGGTTTCTTTAATGCTTTTAATAAGGGCATGAAGTTATACCACCAAACATTTATCGCCAATGTCCTACAGAAATCGAGCCTCGACACCTAACTAAACAATGTTCAGAACAGTACATGTAAATAAAGTGTGATGCGGAATTTACAATCAAGTAAATAAGAGTGTCATGTGTTGTGGGACAATAAAAAAATAGTTCAACAATGGTTAGGTATCCACAAATTCAAATGTGTATGAAAATTCATTATAGTAATTCATATAATTCTTGTTTTTTATTTGATTTCATTATTTGCCTTAAAACAAGCACAGTAGGCCTCTATTTAATGACAACTTGTGATAATGTCACAAAATGTCCGGTCCCTTGAGTGTTGATAAAGAGCTTACACTGTATTTCAGTTTAATTTGTGAAATAAACACAAAGATTTTACAGATCTATTGAAACATTAAACCCATATAAATAAATAAACTATCTACTGACAACTAATTTGACTTCATGTGTGTCGCTCTTCTATGGCAATTGTTACCTACCATTTGCTGCTCGTCGCTGCAATCAGGATTATGGCCAATCAAGTGTTTACAGCCGGTGCCGGCATAGGTTGTAGTCTCAGTCCTACCAATAGTGTCAAATTCTTGTTTTATTTGGAATTTACTGGCATTAATTTTAGCCCTTTAAGCCAAATCTCATTCAACAAAACTAGTGGTAGGTGCCTACTTATGCTGGCACCTCCTGACTTTTGACAGATACCTTCCCCATTAGTATATTTTAAATCGGACATTATTATGAACATGCTTTTTTTAATCCAAATTGTACTCACTGTACAGTTCATGTAGGAAGATACTATTGCCGGTGACTGTACGCAAAATAAGTACATGCATTTCATTTTGTAAGTATAAAAAGTAGATATATTTTCATACTTACATTTCTATAAGGGAAAAAGCTTCCTAAGATGATGTATGTATGCATGCATTTTTGATTAGTCCTAGTCCTATCATCAGTGCTCAAAATCAATTATAAAATATGTGTTATGTTATGATTTTACTATGAATTTATTAGTAATAAATAATAAAGGTCTCTCTTTATCATATATCTTTCCCAACCAGCATAGGTACCTATTTACAAATAAAACATAATAGTAACTAGGTACCTACCTACATGGCTGTTGTATGACTTGTAAACATATATCATTACAAAGAAATAAATGATTATGATTATTAAGATACAAGTGATAAGAAAACATTTTTGGAATCCTAGCCACACTGTTTTATGGTCACTTTTACCTGAATAATATTTGTAACATGTATCAAGAGTAGAGTATTGTTAATAACCATTATCAAAGATCTGTGGTTCAGTATATGAAGTTTTTTGTCCGATCAATAAGCTGGCTCACTTTGGCCAAGGGTCCGCTTCACACTATCTAAGAACTGATTGATCTGACTTAAAATACTTCAAGTGTCAAGTTTCATTGATTATTTATGCCAAGTGCTAGAAAACTGGTGAATAATATTTGCAGTAGAAATATGTTTGGAGGGGGGAGGATCTTGCTTCCATCTACAAAGGAAACCTATGCCAGTGTTTGAATAATAAATAAAACAAAAATAAGGTAACTAAATAAATATAATTATGTATTTTATTATCAAAATGAAAATACTGATTGATTAGGTTAGTATAATTATACTTTATTTTTACATTGAGATTCTACCAATTTCTTGAAATCACTGCATTTTTACTTTCAAACATCCTGGAGTTAGGCACTGAGTAGCATAACAAGCCTCGATTTCATCTTGTCTTCAATACCAAAGGTAAATTCAAACCTGAAATAAAAAACATTGTGTATCATTATTCATTAGTGTAACATATGTGCTACTCATCATTTGTTAACAAAGATAAATATTATAAATAAATAAATATTATAGGACAATCTTACACAAACCGACCTAGTCCCACAGTAAGCTCAATAAGGCTTGTGTTGTGGGTACTAGACGACGATATATATAATAGATAGATATTGATAAATACTTAAATACATAGAAAACATCCATAACTCAGGTACAAATATCTGTGATAAAGACACAAATAAATGCCCTTACCAGGATTCGAACCCGGGACCCCCTGCTTCGTAGGCAGTGTCACTACCGACTGGGCTAGGAGGCCGTTAAGATACTTTAGAACACTCATTTAATAAGTAAGTACATGTATAAGTTCAATATTTAGGACGTTGGTTACAGTGCCAGCCATAATCAACCAGGTTGGAGGGATTCAGTACCCTATTTTTACGAATTTTCAAGAGTTAAAACTAGTGATGCCTTTGTTTTGCGATTGGACTCCTTCTCGCCATTTGGTGCTTCCAGCAACGGCTTTACTTGTTTAGGGTTCTGTAAGTAGTAATAAACTAGCAGGATGATTTACTCACTATAATATAATGCACAATACACCAGCCGACTATTCTGGCTTTCGCTTTAAACTCCACTCTCAGCACAAGTTGCATTATCCTTTGAAAAAATTTCCTCGTAAGGCGCAATGGATAGCCTACTTTTTGATTGAGTAATAAACATGTTCAGGAATGGCTAAATGTTTGTATATTCTTGATTTTCAAGCTGCAGAGTGCAAAGTTAAGTTTAGTTCGCGCTCCTTTCTTTAGATTTTTTTCTTCGTGTGACGATTTTGACAAGTTTAGTTTGGCATTTATGGTTGTGTTGCCATATTGAATAAATATTCTACCATAAAAATGTGAGTAGAAATGCGTTTAGACAGTGGCATCCCGCTTAACTCTTACGTTCTGTTATTTTGCACTTGGTGCAACCCATTTATGTTAGCAATCGTTAAGTAGCTCCGATTAGCGTAACATTTGGCTTACTTTTACAGGCGGTTTGGTGCAACCCACCCTAAATGTGGGACTAGGTGGATTTGTGTTAGATTGTCCCGTTATATTTATTTATTATATGTTGACAGGACGAGGACGGCGACACGTACATGGTCTCCCCTGACGACGGTCCCGCGGGCTTAAATCGTTCGCAGTCCTCACCCAACATTGCCAAGGTAATATATGTTCTTAAACATGTAACTTGACTAAAGATCCTATGCACTATCAGCTACTAGTATGCAAGTCTACCCAGTTTATAAATGATTTTCATTCATAATATGGGTTCGCATTTTTGCAGCCTTACGAGTATGTACCCTAGATGGAGCAGATGGCGTCCACAAGTAACTTTCCGTAGGTAATATAGCTTCTCGCTAGACTTCACTCGTTCCTTCTTATTCGAGAGACGTTATCTAAAAAGTTACCAGCCGACAATTTATTTGCATCTATTAAACGATTTTTAAATAAAAGTAAAAAAAATATTTTACCTGAGAAACAATAAATGCTTAGCAAACCCTAGCACTAGTAATAATTTGAAAATAAACATCAATACTACTTTTTTCTCTAATGCGCGAAAGAAAATTTATAAAAATACTACTTTCACTCCAAATATACTGAAAGTGCAAAAATTAACCAGAATGTGTCCGTACATACGTAATATTCACTCATAACAAAATAACTATTTCTGTAACATGTTTGCACGTGAATCTTAAATCATTCACCTTATAGCTATCCCACCAATTTTATAGACGAATTAATTTATTGATTTTTCTTGCAGCAGGTCTCATCAGATGAGGACGAGCCACCTCCATCCTTCGATCGCAGCGTCAAACCCACCAAGGTCATACCTAGGAACCACCAGAGAGATTTCCAACCGCAGTGGGGCGATGTGGTGAGTAGATATGACGATGATTACTGTAGCAGGTGTTCGACTTTCTACCGTAGCGTTAACCTTTTGACCATTCGTGCCACTGACGCCATTAGTGTCCGTTCAAAAACTATGAAATACCACTCCTAGAACCCTTTTTATCATGTTGGGCATTATTACTGAGCTTATCATTTTTTTTGCTCTGGCTCAGTCAAAAGGTTAAACTCACGAAGGTAATACCAAGGATTTTTAGCCGCAGTGGGGCGACGTGGTAAGTAGATATGATGATGATTATTGATTACTGTATCAGGTGCAGAGATGTGCAAAATGGTTTAGAAAAAGTATTTAAATACAAAATGCAAATACTTTCATGATTTACTATTTCAAATGCAAAATACAAAATACTTAGCAAAACTGTATTTCAAATACTAAATACAAAATAGGTATTTTCAAAATACTTTTTTAAAATACAAATGCTTTTTAGAACTCCGTCCGTTTTTAGGGTCGGCATTCGATACAATGTAATTAAATGGGTTTTTTTTTTCAAGCTCTGATAGTGAGTTATATTTATCTATATGGATCCAAATGTCATTCATTTTCGTTCCAGGGAATTTACTTTCCAAGTATGTATATTTTTTTAGTTTCAATGCAATGAAAATTCGGTACATAAATGGATTGTTATTTAATACGATTTCCATTCTTATAAGCGCTGGTATCCTGGCGATAAGACGTCCGACTTTCAATCTGGGGGTCTCGGGATCGATTCCCGACTTTGTACCACTGAGATTTTCGGAACTTATGTACGAATTATCGGTTGATATTTACTTATCAGTCGCTTTTCGGTGAAGGAAAATATCCCGCGGAAACCGAAACTAATCCCAATAAGGCGTAGTTTCTCCTCTGGGTTAGAAGGTAGGATGGTAGTCGCTTTTGTAAAAACTAGTGTCTATGCCAATTCATGTGATTAGTTCGCCAAGCCGTGACAAACGCTAAGAGGATGATGATTTCCATACTTATCTTAACTCTCCATTTCAAAACAGACGACTAGTTACAAAATGACGAGATCGTCAGGAATGAGTGCCTTTTTTACCTTGGTTACGCGGTGTCCTGTCCTATCAATCACCCACGTAGGAGCAATGTAACTATAACCTGTTAAACCCACCCTTTCTACCAACATTATATTAAATTACAAAAAAAAAGTATTTTGTATTTTCAAAATAGAAAATGGGTCCCAAAAAGTATTTCAAATAAAATACAAAATACTTTTGTTAAAAAGGTATTTAAATACAAAATAGGAAATAGGTATTTTGCATTTTGTATTTGCATTTTAAATACAAGTATTTCAAATAAGTCACATCTCTGATCAGGTGTTAGACTTACAACCACAGCGTTAATCTCCGAAGGTCCTGGGAATCACCAAAGGTATTTTCAATCGCAGTGAGACAACACGCGGTGAGTACAAATGAGTCAGTGCAGAGAAAAAGGTCCCAATTTGTCGATATGGTGTTATTAGTATTTCCTAAAACAACAATTTACGTTATCTATTATTGAAAGAATGAAACCTCTATGTGTACCGTAGTACCGACAAAGTGGGACCTTTCACTTAGTTCTTCCGCATATTATGACTTGCAGCAGCTGTTTTGAGGATAAACCACCACCATCCTTCGACCGTAGCGGCAACCCTTGACCGTGAAACATCGTATAGTATAAGAGGCGATGACACTGAACCTAGTTCGATAAGTCTCCTAGATTTCCTTTGTTCCTCGAAGCAGGGGAGAGGTAGGGCTACACGATAATACGGTGCTGAAAGCCCCCGTGCGTGGCCTTGTCAGTGGCAGCAGCATCAAAAGATTGTAGATGTATGAAAAAACAAAGCGCCTGATCTTTTAAAATATAAAATCATTTTAATAACGTAACATCAACGGCCTCCTAGCCCAGTTGGTAGAGACCCTGCCTACGAAGCAGGAGGTCCCGGGTTCGAATCCTGGTCAGGGCATTTATTCCTGAGTTATAGGTGTTTTCTATGTATTTAAGTATTTATTCATATTTTATCTATTATATATATCATCGTCTAGTACCCATAACACAAGCCTTATTGAGCTTACTGTGGGCCTAGGTCGATTTGTGTAAGATTGTCCCATAATATTTATTTATTATTATATTATCTTGTTGCAGTTAAGGCTCTAAGTTTAGGTTACATAACATCTTGTTTTTGTTATGTTGGACGGTGCTGGACGGCCTAGCTTCAGCCTCGCGACGCATCGGTCTTGGCATGAATTTGGATAAAACCAAAGTCATGATCAATGGCCACATTGATTCAGGACCGGTCGTCGTAAATGGCCATCTTCTTGAAATTGTTTCTGAGTACACCTACCTTGGGCAGATCCTGCAGCTAGGTAAAAACAATTTTGAGAAGGAGGCCAAGAGAAGGATCCAACTAGGCTGGGCAGCATTTGGGAAACTACGCCGAGTCTTCTCGCCATCCATACCGCAATGCTTGAAAACGAAAGTTTTCAATCAGTGCGTCCTACCCGTAATGACCTACGGAGCTGAGACGTGGACACTCACGGTAAGGCTGGTTCACCAGTTCAAAGTCGCTCAGCGAGCTATGGAAAGAGCTATGCTCGGGAGTTTCTCTGAAGGATAGGATTCGTAACGAATACATCCGGCAGAGAACCAAGTTATCGACATAGCTCAAAGAATTAGCAAGCTGAAGTGGCAGTGGGCCGGCCATATCTCGCGAAGAACCGACAACCGCTGCACTGAGGTCAACGTGTTCTTGAGTGGAGACCGCGTCTCGGCAAACGTAGTGTAGACCGCCCTCCGGCCAGGTGGGATGACGATCTGCGAAAGACTGCTGGCAGATACTGGATGTGGCAAGCTGAAGACAGGGCGCTATGGCGCTCATTAGGGGAGGCCTATGTCCAGCAGTGGACTAATATAGGCTGATGATGATGATGATTATTTATTCATAACGTACAGTCGTACACAATATTACATTAATTTACAGACAAACAAAATAAAGACGTATCGGTGTAGCACCACGAAATGGACGAATGAATGGATGGATGGAATGGATGGTATTTTCAACTGTAACATAAAAACTATTAGGTCGATTTTGATCAATTAGGTGGCAGTCGTTTCGATTGTATGATCCGGGTGACATAGGCTACGTTTTTAAACAATTTCCAAGGAGAAAGATTTGAATTTTGGTTAAACGATCTAAAAATACATCTAAGTTAAGGCACCGAGCTTATTTTCTAAACAAATCGTGTAAAAACTTCAAATTATAATCGTTTTAAGCAAACACTTTAACTGCCCTTCTATTACTTTGATAACTTATAGTTAAGTAAGACCGATAAATGCATTGCTGTGACTGATTCTCGGTCGCATAAAACGTACCTACGTATATGCATTTACTTACGATCGTCAATCGTTTCTAGAATAGTCTAGATACGTATCTGTCTGTCCGTAATAAAGAAAACGCGCTGTTGCAACATTTTTTTTTTAAACTGTTAAATAGGTGTTTTGACTTGTATTGTAAAAATTGGGATGAGAGTTTTTCGAAATTTGTAAATTAAGTGCAAGTTTCAAAATACACTACATCATTCCTATGAACCGTATAAATATAATTTCTTAATGTCCCTCATTAATTTAATGTGCCTTTCCATTTAAATTTGACACCCTATAATTTTATACCTATACTGTTCCTATACCTTCCTGTCAAAATACAAAAAACAAACACCGGAATAAAAAACAATGACATTGCTAGCAGCAGTAACTAGTTCATGTGCCACATGTTACTGAACATTCGTGAACCTTGTTCCTTTGAGATAAGGTCTACTTTATTGGTTGTTGTTAGTATGACGTATACAAAGCTAAGGCTAGGAACCCACACAAGCGCGCAACGTGCGGCTTACGATAAATAATTACGCACGAACCCGCCCCCGTCTACTGCACACAAATAAACAAGTGAGTTTGCATTCAGTTAATTGAAATGCAATCTTGTCTTGAAAGCATAAAAACTAAAATTGATTAACCTTTCATCCGGATATGAGACAAAAAGACAATGTAAAAAAGCATAAACGCACAAAAATACAAAGAAACAAACATCTCGTTGGTTATGGTTTGGAAATGACAAATCCATACAGTCGATGGTACAGAGTATCTAGACCACAGAAAACGTTAGAACTGGTTCTACGATGGCGGTTAAAAAACACCATCTTTAATCCGTGGGTTTTATCCTCATTATGGCAGTCAAAAATTGTTATTTACATTTTTGACGTGGGGCGGTAATTGTTCTCCGTATACTATATATATTAGTTCTCGAGTAAAATGCCGGTGCCATAAGGACAGGACGAAACTATAAGTACAGTTAAAAATGACGTTTTTAGCTGTCTTGTAGTTTCAAAATTTGCTTGACTTAACGACCTTTGCCAGTTTTAGCGTATACATGGCTTGATGACCTGATGGCGATCACGCTCAATTCTGCATGACATAAAAAGAAAATGTTCAAGGGACGAACATAAACGCGATCATTCTACATTCATTACAGTTCTACTTTATATCTGCACAAAACATAATGCTGACCCACAACAAACATAAAGTAAAATAAAACCTCATAAAAGCAACATAATACCATTCCCAGGCGCAATACGGCGACCTTGGCGGGAACTTGGCATTAAATTCGTATTGAATTTGCCTATCGCGTTTAACAATCTTTCTTGACCAATTATGTACTGAAATTGGCTTTTATTTTCGGCCTCGCAGTATTAGTTAAATTGTTCTAATACACGCCAATTTAAGAGAATTACTTTTTTTTGCGTCATGTAAGTTTATTTGGCTTTTTATACATTGTGATATTGTTAAGAAAAAAGCTTCACTGTTTCCATTTGTCGGTATATTTTAGTACTTATCACGAAAATTGAAATTGAATACATTTATCTGTTGTCTTTAGTAACAATCGGTACAATTTCTAAAAGCGTCGATGTCATGCCACCTATTCCGTTGCCAGCTACAACGAAATCTTACACTACCAACAACCAAGTGGGGCCTTCCTAATTTTCTTTAAGTGGCTGACAACAGCTAAATTCCCTCCCTATCTTTTTCAGCGCGAGTGAAAGAGAAACACTGAGTTACGATTAGTATGAGAGCTCATTGCAAATTTTTCAAATTGATGTATTAAAAAAAACTACGCATTAATTGAGAAATATAAAACAACGAAGTTTTTAGTATTAGTGTGGTGGAATTTTGTCCTTAGGTACAGACGTATAAGTCAAGAAACTAAAGATATACAACTGTTTAAAGCTAATTTTAAGAGGTAACTTTGTAATTAATTTCTATCGAGCCGAATTCGTCCAATCGTGTATCGGAATTTACGAAGTTCTTCCAAATATAACGAATATTGACATATATTTTTTTTACATTCTTAAAACGAGTAGTTATAGCTAAAAAACTGTTTGAGTAGAGTCAATTTGAAGGTCATCGGGTGTAGTCAGCATCTTAACCATAAGATGCGGTATACAGTAAACTTTCTATAGTACTGTAAATAAATTATTTTGGGACAGAGAATGAAAAAGACAAGGGTGTATAGTAGCTTGTTTAACTCTCAAAAGTCAACGGACCCGAGTTCCAACAATGGCTAGCACAGTCGCCCCACGAAATTTAGCCAATTAGCTGTAATCAACGCTCGCCATGCTCTCACGTGTTGAAGACCCTCGGAGCTCGTGGCCGCACACGCGGTTGACATTCATGCCATAGTCTTGTTAGGCACTAGTCTACCACTCGCTATTGATTGCTCGTTCGTGAACCTTATTACAATAGAGATAAGGTTTAGGTCTGTGTAGTTCCTGACGGGACGGTACAAAATGTCTGGCCCTACGCATAAGATGCGATTCGGGTAGGTAGATGAAGGTCTGTCCCTATTGATTTTAGACAAGAATATACAGGATGTAAATTGATTTTAGACAAGAATATACAGGATGTAAATTGATTTTAGACAAGAATATACAGGGTGTAACAAATATAGTGGTGATCAGTTTAAGGGCATAATTGGTATCATATTGCGACTAAGAAAAAGTAGAATAAAAACTTTTTGGATGCGTTTTTTTTTGTATGGGACACGTCATCCCAGCCGGCCGACGCTCCATACAAACCGATTTTTTTTATCACGTGTAAAAAAATGTCTTAATTAAAATACGACACCAATAGAGAACATGCATGAAAAATATTTAGTTGAATCTGTTGCATAAACACGTTCAACAACCCCAAACTAATATAAGTATGTGGAAATCCGTAATAATTTTTAACAGTTTTTTAAAGATATTGCGGTTTGAAAATGTAAAATTCTAGGCATTTTTTTTTATACATCAAATGTATTTTCGAAACTTCAGTTCGATTACTTATGTCCTAACAAGAAAAAAAAATTATGACAACTATATAGCTAAACGCATTTTTTCGTGCCTAAAATTACAAAAATCTTCCAAAAACTTGTTCCTTCCAAACAGTTTTCTGCAACTTTGTGTTCGGTGACGTCACAATCCTCACACTTTTTGTATGGGGCGTTTTGACGCGCGGCGCAGACGCCTTATTTTCACATTTTTGACGTTTCAGGGCTACAATAGATAGTAGGTTTATTAGAGACATTTGAATCTACAGGGAAATAGAATCGAATGACGTCTTCCAAAAGAATCATGCATATTCCTAATTATGCCCTATCGGATCACCAGCATTTTTGTTACACCCTGTATAGTACAAACTGTAAACTATTCTCATAACACAAATAAATAATATGCACTAACTACAAAAGTTATGATAATTATGTAACTGTTACGTAATAAGGGTCCTTAAAATACGAGTGTGGTTTTATGAAACTCGCCTGCGGCTCGTTTCATAATAAGATCACGCGAGTGTTTTAAGGCCTAATTACGTACAGTTGCATACACTGCTTTATCTACACTCATATTATATATCCTAAATGAAGTGTTCGGAAACCATAGAATGACCGCCATTGCACCGCCATGGCCAACTCGATTGTGCCGGCGGTCGCGCGGGCGCGTGCCGTTGGTCAGGAAGGAGGACAGGATTTACATTATGTTATCAAATTCGATGTTCGGAATTTGAAACTCATAATAACGTATCAATATATGAGCATGTAAAGTTAAAATTACGTTACTGCCACAGATAAAAAGCTTATCATAGTAAAATTGGTTGTGGTAATGCTAGCCATTGCCTACCGTTTTTGAACACGTTTTAGAGGACTTACAATGTGAGTGTAGATAAAACATATTTTCAGCCAGACTAATAATATAAGCCTTTAATCAAAATGAATAATTACAGTAATTTACAACCCCCTAATCACTTTAGGGCCATTACATATGTAGAAGTATTTCACTAAATATAACCATGCAGAAACTGTAGTCTTACTAAACAACACTTCACTGGTCATAGGTAGACTGTATGTCGTTGAGATAAGAATTATGAATAGTCAGTACTTTACCAACGATGTTAGGTGCTTAGGTGTACAGTCGACGTCAAAGATATGTTTACGCTTTTTCACCTTACTCCTTTGTAATAAAATAAGGTACACATGTGTATACATGTCTTTGACGTCGACAGTACCTAAACCGATGGGAACTGAAACCATCAGTCATAGTAATAATAAATGCTGGTTTGCTTCATTACTTTCATATCCGGCTCGAAGGACCAGAAATGAATAATCTATATTAGTAATTGTTTTTATGATTCTTTCCGTAATGGCCTTATTATGTGACGTCATTAGATACTAATAAACAAGTACGCGAAGTCTAGAACACAACCATAATACATATGTACGTATGTACAGTCACTTCCTACATGAAGGCCGCAAAAATATGTGACACGCTCTTATTTGTAGTCCCATAAGAGCGTGTCACATGTTTTTGCGGCCTTCGTGTAGGAAGATACTATTTCCGGTGACTGAACCTATGTGTGTTGCATGTAGTCATTTGTTTAGTTTGACGTTTGTTATTTTTATATCCCGCACCGGCCGCACCAACAATAATCCTGTATGTCTGGCCTGTAGTTTGACTAGTAGAGAATGTCTCTTGGCATTAAGTCCGCCTTTTGTAACTGTGTATTTATTTTAGTTTAAATAAATTAATCACAATATGTTATAAACTAAAATAGTTGGCAGATATTTTTTAGAGTAAAAGTAACCAAGCCGTCTTCTAAAGTGTTACAAACCCTTGGAGGGTAAATAAGAGGCTAACATTTTTTAACGTCTTATACGCAGAAGAAGTCGCGGGCGGCGATATCTCATTTATCAAAATCGACCCCAAAATTATGACGCTACCGCGGAACATGACACGAACATAAACACAACAAAGCTTCGAAATCCCATAGTCACAATTAAAAGAAAACGATGTAGAGTTAACCATTTGACCTATACGTACATGACGTATGTATAATTATCTACTGCATACTGCAATACATGCTGCGTTGCAGTAAAAACAAAGTCACGCCTGACCATTAGTACATACCCCCTAGTAATATGGTCACATACGTGTAGTTGATACTTACATTGACCATTATTATACCTTAAGCCCTTGTCATAAAGTTAACGATCAGTTAACCGTGCCCGCGATAGTACAAGGTTCTTAGAGTGCGCAATCAATCAACCATAGGGCCACGACACTTGGCTGAAGGTAGGGTGACCATGCGTTGCGAATGCAGTATAGATACTTAAATCAGGACACGAAACGAACGTTGCGGTATAAAATAACATTGGATATTTACCAGTCGCTTTTCGGTAAAGGAAAACATCGTGAGGAAACCCAACTAATCCCAATAAGGCCTAACTTCCCCTCTGTCAGTCGCTTTCGTAAAAACTAGTGCCTATTCATGGGATTAGGTTGGCAGGCGGACCCCAGACTCAATATAACCGTGGCAAAACATCTGAATGATCTTATGAATCTCTCTTTGGTCTGCCGAAATACGTAGAAAGAATTCTTTAAAATGTCAAAATAAAATGTGAGAAGCATAATATTAACCCCATAATTTATTGCCAAAACTGAAACTGTACTGTGTTGTGTTCCTGCTGATGAGTAAGGTTGCCGAAGAGCTCAAAGAGGACCCAGTGTGTTGACGATGAGGGACCTTCTTGTTCCTTTAGCCATCAACACGGTGAATCCTCCTTTTGTAAAGGGTCGGTAACGCGCATGTGACTCCTTTGGAGTTGCAGGCGACCATAGGTTACGGTAGCTGCTTACCAACAGGCCGTATGCTTGTTTGCCACCGTCGTGGTATAAAAAAAATATCTTTATCATTTCTAAAAATTATCTATCACTGAAACTTAACACAACTGTTTATTGTTTCATTTAATCCTCGGTAAGCCAGCAACGTGGTCACACCTCCCACCCTTACCTTACCTTACCACCCTCAGACGTCTACGCCTCAGTATTGCCTCCGTCGCGCCGTCGGCATCACGCTGTTAAACCACCCCTTCAAAACATATGTATAACACTAAAACATAGAATAACTAGCGGAAATTCATGCAATATATTTGGATTACTAAAGTACCTATATTGATCTAGGAAAACAATTGCGAATAATTGAAAAAAGTGCAGAACTCGCGGGAAAAACTGCGAGACATAAAGAGAATTACACAAATAATTTGCTGTATTTGTATTATGATGTTTATGATAAATAGATAAGCTTAAATTTAAATTGAAAAGCTATTCAAATATATTTATTAATGTAAGTAAAATGACTTTTAAAAGTGCTTCAAAGATCTTTAGACTCTTAAGTTTGTTAATGTGTTTTTAAACTAAAATGTTAAAGTACTAATGTTTTTGAGTATACTTTCGACTGTTTTACCTGATAGTGCTTTTGGTGTTAGTTTTCCCGCTATCAAAATATACTAATTCAAGAATTATGGAATAATTAAAACGTTATCTTTAAATAAATTGGCGTTACGAGTATTGAATATCGTGTGATTTAAAAATAGCCTAATCGATCGTTTAGGAGGTAGTCGTAGTTTCTAATACTCGTGATAGTTAATATAAAAAGTGACAAAATATATTGAAATTGAAAAGGAAATTCCTACGCTTAAACTTAATTTACTTTAAAAGCCTAGTCTAACTTCAGTTTCAATTCAAAACCATGAAAACAGCGGGCGTACATTATATGAATTTACAAATCTAGATCAGAACACAGCAGAAGTTTTTTTCCAAAATTATTAAAAACGGGGACTTCGAATCAATATACACTCGAGTAGAAAAGTGCGTGACTTAAAACGTCCAATTCCCAAGCAGGTTTCTATAAAAATCAGGATTTTGCGGTACGAGAAGCGATGCTTACCTCTGGACACAGCTAACATGGTGCTCAAGGTCAAGGTCAGGCTCAAGTACTCGCAGAATCACATCGTCTGGCTGTTCAAACGGGTAGGTGTTGGTTATCACTATGTAGAAGCTATGTGTACCTCTGGACACACTTAATATGGTGCTCAGATTCAAGGTCAGGCTCAAGTACTCGCAGAACCACGTCGTCCGGCTGTTCAAACGGGTACGTGTTTGTTTTCACTATGCACAAGCTGTGTGTACCTCTGGACACAGTTAATATGGAGCTCAGGTTCAATTTCAGGCATAAGTAGTCGCAGAATCACATCTTTTGACTGTTCAAACGGGTATGTGTTCGTTACGCTATATGTAGAAGTGACGTGTACCAATGGACAGAGCTAACATGTTATTCAAGGTTTAGGTCAAGCTCATATACACGCAGAACCACATCGTCTGGCTGTTCAAACGGGTAAGTGCTGGTAAATGCTATTAAATGGTATGTGTATCGCTGGACACCATCAACAAGGTCCTAAAGTTCAAGGTCAGGCTCAGGTACTCGCAGAATCGTCTAGCTGTTTAAACGGTTGTGTATTATGTAATAGTTCTCAGTTTTACGCGTTTATTAATGAGCCTTCGTTTTATACAGCCCGTATATCAAGGTCAAGGTGGAGAAATTACTTAATTGTGTAGTTTCGACATGAAAGTATTTTTATATGCCGAGTTGTAAAGCGTTTGTTTCCATGATACGTTTTACTGGGGTATCGTTCATTTTCTTTACAAACAATATAAGATAGAAACGGCTGAACCGATTTAGATAAAACAGGTTTAGGAATTATCGCTAGAAAACCTGCTTTAAATTCTTTTTTCAACACACTTGCTCGTAACGAGGTTCTTATACCACTGCTTTTATGCTCATAATCCTAGATATTAAACACGTGTGCATTTCACAATAATTATCGAACTAGTGCAATAATTTAATAATCCGATCTAGTGACGTTTGTACTCTAGTACCAAGTTATATTTACGCAGACGACATGTTGTAATTTAGTCGGGTATTACCTTTACTTTTTTTTAACTCATTAGGAGTTTGCATTCTAAAAAAGTAAATATATTAAAAATATACACCTTTACGATATAGGTAATACATTATACAATCCTGATTGTGAAAAAGAATCATTTCATTTTCTTATTATATTACTCGTTATACACAATAAATTATGTTTTAAACACGAATTGTCTGTTTTAATACTGACTGTTTGGCATAAACCGTCTGCGCCTTTGCCTCAAGCTGCACGCACTACCAAAAAAGAAAATTGCGCGCCATTTATAAGTTAACCTCAAATCATTGTTTATTTGTTAGATTTCACTCGTTGTGTTTTATTAATTTAAACAAATTATATTTTAAGTGAATAAGAAGACAACTTTAGCGTTAATTTAACCTCTGGATATATTTCAAAATTGTGATACATACTAGTAGAATGTTATCATAAAAATCTATTGAGCAATACGTAAGAAAAAAATACTATGATTTATTGCACAATAAATGTGAAGTCTTTAATTTTATGAAATTATTTGAAAAAGAATTCCAGATAGTCAGTAACATCACAAAAAGGTTAGTTAAATTTAATTATCTTAGGTTCGTAAGTACCTCTATCCTGTAAACATTCTGACGATTAATGTATTTATCAAAAGTTATTAATTACACTATTCTGTTATTTCCTCGCAAGTGTGTTGAAAAACGTCGTATGAAACGCGTGTGCTTGCTCATTACATAGCTCAGCTTCCTTAGCGCACTCACGTGCGTTCGTGCGCACAATATCGCTTCGTATGTAATGATCAACTTGGCACACTTGTATCATAATGTACTATTATTTGTTAACCCTGCTCAAATCAGCTTACTCGCGTAAGAGCTAGGATGCCACAGGGCACAGACAGACACGTATAGCGTTCAATCTTACAAAATATCCTCCTCTTTGCGTCGGGAGTTAAAGACGAATGAAATGACTAATCATAATAATTAAACCTTTTTGACGGGTGATAGGCACATTATTTGCAAAAATTAGCTTTACTGCGTTTCACTTTAATACCAAGTAAGGTTCGTTCAAAACCCAGAGTGTGGCTACGATAATTTTGCACCAATAGGGGATGTTACTGCAATGTTTTGCCGCCAGAGTGCAGCACTAGCAGATATTGTAAACCATAGACGGCCATGACGGCCTCCTAGCCTAGTCGGTAGTGACCCTGCCTATGAAGCAGGAGGTCCCGGGTTCGAATCCTGGTCAGGGCATTTATTTGTGTGTTCATCACGGATATTTGTTCCTGAGTTATGGATGTTTGCTATGTATTTAAGTTTTTATCTATATCTATCTATTATATATATCGTCGCCTTGTTCCCACAACACAAGCCTTATTGAGCTTACTGTGTGGGACTAGGTTGATTTGTGTAAGATTGTCCCATAATATTGTCCCATAATATAGACATACTAGGCCTTAAACAGTCTATTGACAAGTTTTCATAGATAATTTGTAACGAATAAATATGTCATTTGTGTACCAAGGCGGTTTGTTTACAGAGGGCCTATCGTGAAACGAGAAAATCGAAATTTCGACATCTGCCATTCTATCGTTCGAATTAAAAGAGTGATTCGTGTTTCGCGTTAGGCCCTTTGTTTGTGCTAGTGCCGCCCCCTACGCAGAGTTTTGCGTAATATTCCCTATTTGGCAGTGATGGGACCACCTTATTTGGATTATTTAGCGTAGCAATAGTCGTGTAAACTTAGCGTTATCGAATTCTATACGAGTTTGCGGATGCAACCCGGTCACCCCGTCTACTCGTATTTGTTTGACTCGCCTTTCGTAAAACTAAAAACCATGTGGAATTGGAATGAGGATAAACGCGCAACCCATTGATGGCGTTGCATATTGTTTAAAGGAACCATCTCTATTTCTATATGTCAAATCTGTACACATTAACCAAAAAAGTCTGCAAACTTGTGTACGGTTCCAAAATCAAAGACAGCTGTAGATACATGGCACATCAAAAGTGACCGGGCATTTCACTAACTTTTTCCCTAGAACGTGCAAAATGTAGAATTAGTTTCCTTTGCGCTAAGACATGGGGTTCTTCAAGAAGCAGGCATACATAGCACTCAAGGGTCGGAAACGCACAAGCGGTTCCTCTGATACCTTGCTTATGTTCAAGGGCGACGATGACTGCTTCCCATCAGACGGCTCGTTTGCTACTTATTACATATTTAAAAAATGATAAGATAACATTTAGGTTTTTAATTAAATAGCCCGTATAGTAACCAATCGTTTGAGAACACAAACCGTCCCGTGAACTATCCGGATTGACGGTCACGTTGTCATGCACGCTGGGCCCGCCGCAGTTGTAGGACGTCCGAGCGCCGCCGCCGGGGCGCGGCCGTGGGTTGCTTGACCGGCCGTCGGGTAAACACACGTGCTTATGCTGATGGGTATTAACACAAGCCGCTTAAAACAACTGACGTGATAGTACATTTGATCGCTAGTAGAATATACACGGTGCTCGCGGGGAAACCGCATAATTTTAACAGCGTTATCCCGACCTTATTTAGAGACTAAAATGTCAAATAAACTTTTCTGAAATTCATCTCGTTTCGGAGTTATAACCAATTAAAAAAATAAAATATTTTGATTATAACTCGGGACTGAACGCTTTCTTAACGGCAATTTTACCACTATGGAACTCATTATAGGCATCCCTGTTGACAGACATCAAAGTGACAGGAAACACTTTGCTTTAACTTTGATTTTAAGAAAAAAAAAGTAGTTTTATTTGTTTTTAGGCATAGTTTTGTCATTAACATTTATTTTTAATTTAAGAATACGTTCAGAAAACAAGAAAAAAAAAACCACAAAAATATTTTTTTTTTGGCGGAATTGTCCAAAAGTCATATGATATTTTTTACTTCAGTACGCTGTTAAAATTATGCGGTTTCCTCGCGAGCACCGTGTATATATTCATGTCATGTTACAACTTACAGCAGCAGCTGGTATATACCAGTAACTTGTAACAAGACGTCTTCCTCGCAGTTTGCAAGCTGGTATAGTTTGTCCAGCGGCTTAAGGTTAAATGCGCCATACATGAAATATGAAGCATTTATCATTAAACCGTCAGACAAACTATAATCGTTTATAGTTCATGGCAAATTCTACGTTCTTCGTTCGAATTTCTGTAAAGTTCCACAGAAAAATTCCGCTAAGACTACAGTGTACTACGAGTTAATTGTTTTTTGAACTCCCCATCGGCACACAAACCTCTCTAAGGTTTTGCCAATGATGGGTCTTGTAATATAAAATATTGTAATTTACTTTTCTTATTCAATAAATTAAAAAAAAAAAAGTACGACTACGGCGTAGCACACGTAGCATTAGGCGATTGTCACACTAGTGCCGCAACCGGATGCGGCGACTGAGTGCAAGCATGACAGCGCTATACACATGCAGAGCGCTATCTCGCTCGCGCACCGGTGCCGCATGCGGAAACCGCAGCAGTGTGAAAGCCGCCTTACTTGGCATGTAAATTCGTTACAGTTGGATGAAAGTAACTTTGGTAGCATCAATAATTTGTTAGTAAAAGTTCTGGTATTCGACCATCTACGACCACTAACCATCTTACGAACAAATTTCTCTTTGCAAAAAAATAGTTTATTTCCATAGGTAGCTTTTAACGCGGCCCTCGTAAAGAAAAAAAAACAGTATACTAAAATTATATAGATGTCGTCAAAGGAAAAAGTGACCTAGGCCTCCGGAGCCCAGGGCTGGGATCGAACCAGCGTCTTCTGCATTCGCGGCAGACGCCTTAACCATCCACCACACCCCCATCCGCCATCTCTCTCGCTTTCAATGAACTCCTAAGAGTTCGGATTGGAGGTACGGACTCATAATGTTCTACCTTAGATGATTGGCTAAAATGCGCCTTAGCATTTACAGAGATTGCATATACATGGGAAAATTCGACTGGTGCTGCTGTGACCCGGGTGGCCAAGTGGTCAAGGCGTCTGCCGCGAATGCAGAAGACGCTGGTTCGATCCCAGCCCTAGGCACTGGATGCCTAGGTCACTTTTTCCTTTGTATATGACATCTATAAGTTTATAATTTATATAGTAGTGTGTCTACTTAAAATAAACAAATCAACATATTTATTAAAAATAAGTAATTCTTCAGTTGTACAAACAGTATACTTTTAAAATGCTACGTGTTTTATTCACGTGCAATTGTTAATGCAGGAAAGATCGCGTGCTGCGGGCGCGACGATATTTTATGTCTTCGACAGAGTGCTGCAAATTTAATAGCTGGAAGAAAGAGGATTGGTCTGTTAGAGATTCAAAAGTTTAGGATACGGATATTAATGAGTCACAGACGTGCAGACGTAACATTATTCACCAACCTCTAGTAATTACACTATAGTAGTTTATGTAACTGTTACGTAATAAGGGTCACTTACTCGCCTGCGGCTCGTTTCATAAAACCACACTCATGTTTTAAGGCCTAATTACGTACAGTTGCATACACTGCTTTATCTACACTCATATTATTTATCCTAAATGCCGTATTCCGAAACCATAGAATGGCCGCCATTGCACCGCCATGGCCAACTCTTGTGTGCCGGCGGTCGCGCGGGCGCGTGTCGGCGTGCAGGTGTTCATTATGTTATCAAAACTCATAACCAGACATAGAAGTTTTTGTGGCAGGAATAAAAATGTCACAGGGACTTCCCAACGATATAAATTTATCGATATCCTTATGACAGTTAGGATGTACATATAATATGAATTTGTAAGTTGCATATATTATCTATCTATCTATATCTATACGTATAATAAAGCTGAAGAGGGTCGAAAGTCTGTACATCGAAAAAAAGTTGGCTGGGGATACTTAGAATCGATAACAGAACACGTTCCAACAATTTTTAGAATTTTTGTCGGTTTATCTGTTTGTCTGTTTATCTGTTTGTCTGTTTATTTGACCGCGCATCACGTGAAAACGGCTGAACGGATTTTGATGAAATTTTGTATAGAAATAGTTTGAGTCCCGGGAAGGGTTAATGGATAGTTTTAATTCCGAAAATCAACCGTGGTGGGGGTGAAAAGGGGGTTGAAAGTTTGTATGGAGATTTTTTAACCGCTGAAACGATTTAGATATAAATTAGTATGGAGATAATTTGAGTCCCGAGAAACGTCTTAGGATAGTTTTCAAACCCTTGTGGGGGTGAAAAGGGGGTTGGAAGTTGGTATGAGGATTTTTTTACTGCTGAACTGATTTAGATGAAATTTGGTATAGAGATAAGTATGGGTCTCGAGAAAGGACAATAAAGGATAGTTTTATCTTAAAAATCTTACTTTTGAACCGTAGGTCCAAAAAAATTGATAAAAATAACGGAAGCCTGAAGCCTGAAAGGTAGTTTTAATAAAAACTATATTGAATAAAATCGGTTCAGCTGTTTTTGAGTTGTCAGTCAAAAACGCATAGTGAAAGGACGTAAGTGCCGGATAGTAAAATGACGTAAGCGCCGCCAAATATCCCTTAACGACCTTTTGAACGGATGTTTTTTAACGGGGTGGCAATTACGGAACCCTACACTGAACATGGCCCAACATGCTCTTGGCCGGTTTTTTTTGCATTTTTATCCCGGAAGTCACCCCTTAAAGATTACTAATTCCAATTGTCAAAAAAATCCCCGGCCAGGTATACATAGGTAGGCTATAAAAATTCAACCTCTAAAAGGGGGGTAGCCACTACACTCGCTTGAGTTAATTTTGCACCTGAATCTTATGGCGCTACTTAGGAAGGAGGTGCAAACTTTTTTTCCAAATATGTCCTAAGACTAACGAGTACCCTGCTTAACTAACAGATGGCGCTGAAATTAATACGTTGTGACATGAATAAGCCACTCAGGAAGGATTTTGCCAAATTAACTGGGGTACGGATATCAACAAATTTAAATGAATTATTGACTCAATAGTAAAACAAAATTAAACGACAATAAATTAATTGCCACACATTGCACAGTGCATGTAAATACTCAGCCTCACGATTTAGATATCTATTCTCCTTTTCTCTAATCTTACGTAAAATAAACACCAAGCAATATTAACACATTTATTTATTATTCCACAAATTACAAGCAGAGGTAACAAACCGATCGTATTAAGTATAATAATTAAATCATATTATACTTAATACGACCACAAATGATGGTAGGAGAAATATAATTATAACAGATTACACTATACAGTTATACTTATTACCCCGATACACTGAGTATATAGTTAAAGGTCTGTTGCTGGCGGCGGCTAGAAGGCAAGTCGTCGCTCCAGCCACGTGCTGGCGCTTTTATGACGTTCAGTTTGACAGCTCCGGATATACGTCACGCGCGGTGTTGCTAGGAATCGTCGTCGTGATGCTGCCAAAGTGCCGTGGCGACAACATACGTTAAGTCTTCTCTAACTAATATTAGACCTAAATGTTATGATATGAAGTATGAATTTTTATGTGTATATTTCTTACCCAGGCGCGGTGTCCGATGTCCCATGTAACCCCCCCCCCCCCCAAATCGTACACGTCAAATAAAAAAATCATTACTGACCCCTCAAAAAATCATTTCTGCATTCGTGACCCCCCCAATTTCATAGTTACACCCCCCCATTTTAGGCTCCAACCGCAACTGTTCTTACCTTTTCATTTTAGACTGATTTGACTGGAGGATCAATTTGGATGATATATGATTTCAAGCTCACATTGTCATCCACTTTATAAATATAATTTGAAACGGGATATTTACCATGTATATTTTTGTGTTTACGAGCACCCGAAAAAAGCGAACTCGAAAGAGGGTAGATCGCTACGGTGTGTGGGTAGACTACTAAAACTCGCCGCAACGTTAGTTATTCCGTGATGATGGTGCATGAAACTGCGCCGAAATATCGGGTGCTCGTAAACACAAATATACATGGTAAATATCCCGTTTCAAATAATATTTATAATGATTTGGATGATATTTGCCATGGACATAATATGAATAGGTACAGTCGAGGACGTATAAATACAAAAGTTGTACTGTAGTGTCCGATATACATCTACTAATATTCTATGTCGTTTAAATCGTGACAAAAAAATTTAATAAGGACGAAAAAAACTATTGATTTTGGAGTGTAGTTTTATTGAGTGGTAATTGTAAAATATTTTATCTTGACTACTGTCCTCTAGCTAGCGTACTTATCTGGCAACTTTACTTCAAGACCTTCAAGTTCCGCCTCCAGGGGGAGGGAGAGAAATTAGGGGTGAATTAGCCGCTTCCTGACAAAGACCGAATTCCACGCGGGCGGAGCCGCGGGCACAGCTAGTTATACAATATAGAGCATACATCATTAATTTATAAATAGATTAGGAAAAATATTTTCATTCGTTTTGTTTTAGTCGTAAAAACAATTTTGTTGAAATAAAAAAAACCAATTAGAGCTTATACCTATATAACGAATTACCATCACATAATATCTATAGGTAATAGTTATCAGCATACATGTTAATTTTTACTTTACCCATTAAACTTAATATTTATTATGAAATGTCACTTCGAAAGTTATCGATAAATTTGATATTAGAAGGAAGTCCCTAGTTAATTGACATTTTTGCCACATTAAATTCTATGTCTGCTCATAACACATCAATAGTTGAGCATGTAAAGTTAAAATTACGTTACTGCCACACATAAAAAGCTTATCATAGTAAAATCGGTTGTGGTAATGCTAGCCATTGCCTACCGTTTTTGAACACGTTTTAGAGGACTTACAATGTGAGTGTAGATAAATTACCTTTTTTGGCATTTATATTTACAAAAACTTTGTGTTATTATTTTGTTGGTGGAATATTAGAGAATGCTGACGATTCTGGTTAGAACTGAGCCCGAAAAAGTCCAGATCTCGAAGAAATAGGTTTTCGGGATTTTTTAATTAAATATTCACTCAAAGTTAGTCTTCTATAATCTAATAGAGTAAGAGGGCTTGCGTGACTTATTTCCGCGTCCAGACTTGATGTCTGTAGCTCGTATAACTGCTGCAAGTTTAAATAGTCTTAAAATAGACTTAGACATAGGTCGATACAAACCGTAAATAACTCTCACCCAACGACGCAAACTAAACCGCCTTTTACACTTGAGGCTGGTTTTAAAATTGCCAAGTCAGTAAACACTGGGGATTGCTGGAAAATTCAACGCTTTTCAATGAGATCTGGTACGAAGTACTCTACGGTTATCATACTGCTGCGATTTCCGCATGCGGTGACAGTGTGCGGGCGCATATTATAAGAAGAGTTAGGGGAGTAGCAGCGAGGATAAGTATAAATCCAGTCGAAATATTTTCACAGTGTTAAGGTTAGTATTGAACGGGAGAGAATCAGCAGTCTGGAATGGAGGTCTTCAAGTAAGAGGTATGTAACTAAAGTCATGCTCCATTCACATACTGGGCCAACGTCTGCCAATACGAGTATAAGGGACGTATGCGTTACGTTAGAGGCAGGACCTTAGCTATATCGCAGTTTCACTTTGTCTCTTACGATTGGCGGACGCTTACCCAGTGTGTTGGATCGAACATAAGATTGAAATTAACTAGTTAACTGATATTTTTTTTATGTTTTTACGTTTTAATTTTTTTTAATACACTTGTACAGTCGCCATAGATATATCGGAGCGGCCAAGGTGGTCACAATTATCTGAACATCGCCTCTATTGTCAAAGCGATAAAGTGTATGTTCAGATATTTTTGAGTACCTTGGCCGCTCCGATATATTTGATGGCGACTTTAAAGTTGACAAATGTTACTGGGAAAAGTTTAAAGCGTCCATCGACGTGCACTGGACTAATACAAAATATCAACTAAATCCTATACACGGTGTACATGAGGAAACCGAATAATTTTAACAGCGTATTCCTGATCATAATTGGAGACTAAAATGTCGTATAAACTTTTCTGGATTTCGACAAAAAAAATTTTTTTTTTCCTTTTTTTTCGATTTTTTAAATGCTTTTGAACATAAAAATATAAATGTTCTTGGTAAAGATGTCGATTAAAATACATTAGTACATTTTTTTTCGAAAAAATAGTTTACGTAAAGTATTCCTTGGCATTTTGATATCTGTCAATAACAATGTCTAGACTAGATCCTACAAAGGGTGAAATCGCCATCAAAAAAGCGTTTTACACTGAATCACATTAAAAAATGTTTTTTTATTTAAGTGGTAGTAACTGTGAAACTAGGTGAATTCCAGAAAAGTTTATACGATATTTTAGTCTCCAATTATGATCAGGAATACGCTGTTAAAATTATTCGGTTTCCTTATGTTACACCGTGTATAGGTGCTTTGGGATTAAGATGTAAATAGATAAGTTTGTATATTTTTTGGGTAACACCAAATCAACAATTTGGAACAACATATGTTTAAACTGTATTGCATGCCCTATATGAAATGTTCGCTATCCGCAGGGCCGAGGTCTGACGGGTCTCAAGAACCTGGGCAACACGTGCTACATGAACTCTATAATCCAGTGCCTGAACAACACCGCCATCCTGTGCCATTACTTCTGCAACGGCCAGTACATGGAACACGTCAACAGGTAATGTGTTTCGACATTTTAAGCAAGTAAACTTCTACATATAAACACTGTTGTATATGGACCTTGAGCGTCCAAAACGAATCCTTGTGGACTTAACTTGTAAACTGAAACTTACCATCAATGCAGTTGCTGCCATTCTTAGAGTAGGACGTCGGCTCCCGAAGATTAAGGGTCTCCCCAAATCTATCGACGCGGATTCGGCAAAATCCGGTGGAAAAAAGCTTTATGTCTACGCAATAAGAGCGAAAAAGACGTCGACGCGTCGGCCGAGCCGAGCCGAGCCGAACCGTGCATTGTTAGCTCTTATTGCGTGGTCATAAAGCTTTTTTCCACCGGATTTTGCCGAATCCGCGTCGATAGATTTGGGGAGACCCTAAGTCGATCAAGTTTATAATTGTATTGATTGACAAAAAAAAATCTTTACTACAACTCAAAAATGACGTATCATCACGTGAAACGCTAATGGCCACGCATGCACGTTGGAGGATCGCCCACCTTTTGGCCTAGAACCAGGGCTCGGGACTGGTATTCGCAAAAAAACCCGAAATAACCATTAACCCCGAAATAAATATATTTAAATATTTAAAGGTTCTAGGTGTGTACGTAGAACTTAATACTGTATTTAGGTAATGACTTCATATTATAAGATTGTTCGATTAAATATGAAATAGTAAACGAAAGAACGAAAAAAAACCGGTGTTTTAGTATCGAGTAAATACCGATTTCCGAGCCCTGCCTAGAACAAACATCCGAGTCTTACTAGAGTTAAAGGAATTTGCACTTTCTACACTGTAGTTACAGATTTCATATTTTTCTCAAACATGCTCGGAAATGTTCCTGTTACGTTAGTAATTAGAGACCAGTAGGGACTCTATTCCAAGGCAGGTTCAGCGCGACGTACGTAAAGGATTTTCATACAACATTAAATCACTCAGCCAGTAACTGAAGCACTAAACAAGTAATTTTATTTCCTTACATGTTTGAGAATAGTACATTACTGCAGAGACCAGTAAGTAAGCTTTCCTGGCTGAGTATTTAGTAGCCGTCCGAGTCGAAGACGAGGACGGCTACAATACGAAGCCAGGTAAGCTGATTACGGTCGAAGCATGTATAGTGCTTTTCTCAAACATGTAAGGAAATAAAATTACTTGTTTAGTGCTTCAGTTACTGGCTGAGTGATTTAATGTTGTATGAAAATCCTTTACGTACGTCGCGCTGAACCTGCCTTGGAATAGAGTCCCTACTGGTCTCTAATTACTAACGTAACAGGAACATTTCCGAGCATGTTTGAGAAAAAGCACTATACATGCTTCGACCGTAATCAGCTTACCTGGCTTCGTATTGTAGCCGTCCTCGTCTTCGACTCGGACGGCTACTAAATACTCAGCCAGGAAAGCTTACTTACTGGTCTCTGCAGTAATGTACTATAAATGACAGCTGCAATGGTCGTAAACAGCTGCTTACTATGATGATTACAGAACGACGCCCAGCGGTGTAGCGCTGTCATATGAAAATTAAATGTAACTACTTTATAGAAGGTTCAAATTCCTTCGTCCCTTTGACAAGAGTTCTACACACCACGTTAATAATGAACGTTTTTTCTATACCACGACGGTGCCAAACAAGCATACGGCTCGTCTGATGGTAAGCAGCTACCGTAACCTATAGACGCCTGCAACTCCAGAGAAGTCACATGCGCGTTGCCGACCCTTTACAAAAAGGAGGATTCACTCGCAGGAGGATTCATTCCATAGGCATGGACGCCTACAACTCCAGAGGTGTCACATGCGTTTTGCCGACCCTTTACCGGGAGGCAATGTGTTGACGGCTAAAGGAACAAGAGGGTCTCTCATCGTCAACACGCTGGGTCCTCATTGAGCTCTTGTTCAACGCTTATTTTGTAGGTCCTACATTGTCATATTTGTGTACCAGGGCGCACGGAACGCGAGGAGCGATCGCGGAAGAACTGGCGGCCGTGGTGCGCGCGCTGTGGTCGGGGCAGTACCGGTACATCGCCACCATTGACTTGCGGGTAAGGAAACCTTCAACCTTCATAGGGAGAGGTGGTTGGTGCTTCCTGCCGTCATACAGTTTCTTCCAGTACGGGGGAACCATTGCCTAATATTCATGCTGTTATCTTTATAAATTGTATTATCAAGGAGAATTAATAAATTGAATATTGAATTGTAATTAGTACTAATTACTATAGGTCTTCGTTTTTGGGATCTCCCTGTTTTCTTTACTACGTTGCCCAGGTTCCGCTTTTGTCGTGTGTTTTAACGAAAACGACTGCATTTCACCATCTGGATCAGAAGGAAAACTATGCCTGATTTCTAGTTTAAAAAAATCTCGAGAAATAATAACGGAGCAACCATTCATTTACGTAAAAATTATTACTATTATATTACACGTCGCCTTTTTATGGTTAATGTCATCTAAGTAACCTCTCACGACTCTGGATGTTTATATATATAATGAATTCTATTATCACCGCACCGTGATTAGAATATGATTGAGATATAGCTTTCAATGCATGCTAATTTGACTTATATAAATGGCAGGTCAACTCTAATCCTATTCTAATCGCGGTTCAGTATTATGTGACTTCACAATCAACAACATGATCGAATTTATAGACCGTAAGCCAGGAACAAATTTCGTTGGTCATCGCGTCCCAGGCGATAACTTGTGAAGTGAATAAGGGCGATATATAATGAAACTTCATGAAGATCAACTGCTTCTCCGTTGGTGGATCAATTTAAAAAAAGACAGTCATCGAGTCCCGAATGAAACTTTGTCAGATGATAGTTTATATTCCTTTCTAAATATTAAAAATCATCAGACGGCTGTATCGCAGTGAAAAGACTGTCAACTGGTCACGTGAACATACGTTCTTCAGTGCATCAGCTGAAGGTTTTTCCACCTCGATACAGCCGGCTGACAATTTTTCATGTTTGTAAAAGCATATAAATATAATCATCTAACAAATTTTCAATCGGGACGCGCTGACCGTTTACTTAAAGTGAATAAATGGCTGCCGTTCCTCAACCCACCAACGGAGCGGCAGCTGAACTTTACGAGGCTTCATTATACATTGCCCTCAAGCCCTTCACAAGTTATCGCCTAGGACGCGATTGATCATGAAATTGTTCCTCGCTTACGGTCCATGAATACACTGTAATTTTACGGTTTTGCTTACTTATTTTAAATTGAGTGCCGAAGACGAAATGAGAGGCTGCTCCGAACGTACTGGTAACTGCCGCGACACGTGGTCACCTGGACAAGTGGGCACGCTGTATAGAGTCCATGGTGTTGTTTCAGAACGAGGTGGGCAAGCACCAGCGCGCCTTCCGCGGCTGCGAGCAGCAGGACTCGCACGAGTTCCTCACCATCCTCATGGACTGGCTCCACCTCGACCTGCAGTTCTCCAGCAAGCCGCAGATCAAGGTAGGTATATCGTATATTTTTGCGACGGAAAATTTTACTTTAGCTTATTTTTCTAAAGCCTGACCAGAAATATATGATCATGCGCCATGTTGCGGAATTTCATTGAAACTAATTTCTTACACTGGCAATAATTTTAATGACAGAATGACATGCATGTGTGAGTGCATGTGATAGGCTGTCACTATTGTCAAGTGTCATTGAGACGGTTTACTTGAATAATATTAAAGTGCTGAATATGAAATAATAAACGACAAAAATATCCCAAAATTATCCATATTCAAGAGCGAAACATTGTAAATAGTGTTTTTCTACTCCTGTACTTTTATCTGTCATTTATACATTCGTTAACACCTTTATAAGAACATAGATAATACACTCGATGAAAAGTCTATCTAGTCTATTCCCCAAAATAACACTTGTTCTATAAAAGCGCCAAAATAGTATCGCGGAATCGCGTGCAAACACGGCTATTAATATAAAATAAATTACTGCCAACCTAAGAAACCTAAATAAACGCAGCGTTTTTAGAAAAAAAAACTTTAAAAAAGAAAAAATTATAAGAACCACAGACCTACTTCGTAGTTTTTTACGTTTCCCGTTCGTTTGTTGGGGCGAATTGCAAACTTCGAAAGTAATTTAGGTATTTTTACTAATCTCTGTAGCTCTTTAATAATTGATCAAATAACGACGGTATTTGTGTTAGTAATGTTAGTATTATTGAAAAATAGTGTTTTAAAAGGTAAAACTTAAATGATTGTTGATTATGTTGACAAAATAACTGCGATATCCATTAAGATTTCAATTTCGCATTTTGTGTAAAAGTAAGTGTATTCGTAGAAAAAGTATTGTATGCAACGTCGTATAAGTAGGTAAAAAAATGTTCGTGGCGTTTTTCTTAACAATTTTCGCCTCCGGCTCAAATTGTTACCCACGCCACTCACCTTTTTTGACCCCTCTTATACAACTGTTGCATAAACTACTATTATAATAAACTTCTGTAAATAATACACTCGGGAAATGAAACTATTTCGCTGTGAAACATTTTCAAATTAACATCAGAGTTGACAGGTAAACAAATCAAGATGTCACTATACCATAGACATTTACATTGTACTTAGTTTACAACGTTTATATTGTACTTAGGGCCTTTTGGGAGTAAGCAATAATCACAATGTGAGACTATGACAAGGACCAACGATATTAGCGCCTTCTCTGCCATACCTATTGAAAGTTTAATAAGACCATCCCGTTCAATCTTGGTATTATTATTATCATGACAGGTATATAGGTAGTATGTCTATTATTAATTACATGTTCTTGAAACAATTTTTTTGGATTTTCGACAATAGACGCAGTCGCTTGCAAAAGCAAGTTTCTTATAACTAACCAGTTATTATTATTCTTCCAGTAGCATTCTAACGAGTAATGTACGTTACAATACTAATTAATAATAATTTTCAGTTTTTACACTTTTAAGTTTGGTTTATGTCCTTTATTCTAACTTGATGCCAAGTATCAAGTTTCTAAGTCATCTGGAAGTGGGTTAGGTTTTTGATCTATAAATAGTGAGTTAGCCATAAAAATGGCGGATTGAAACGTTTATATTTCAATAACCGTTTGAGCTACATTTATGAAATTTTGGATTCTAGACAAGCTTTCTGATTGTGAAGTCCAAGGATAATAATACACAGCAGCTGCGTCGCCAGTTCCACTTTCATTGATCTTGGCTGGAGACGCTGCCGTGTGTCCAGATAATAATTCTAAGTTTAACAAGCGCCGAATCTCTTGCAGGACAGCCTCCCGCCCTCGGAGAAGGCGTGGCACGAGTTCACCAAGTCCAAAGAGAGCTTCATACTGCGACTGTTCTACGGGCAGATTAGGTCGACGGTGAAGTGCACGGTGTGCGGGAAGCAGAGTGTCACCTACGAGTCCTTCTCCAACCTGTCGTTGGAGTTGCCTGCGAACGCTAACCGGTGTACGCTGAGTGTAAGTTGATGTTTTTCGCTACGCTTGAGGTTCTCCGGAATCCCACGCCAAAGCTGTACGCTGAGCGTTAGATAATAAAGTTAATATCTAGCCAGTGTCCCTCGCATCGCTCAAGATTGGACCCGGGTATGTCCTTAAACTACGTAAGGACTTGGGTATGTCCTTAAACTATGCTAAAAAGAGAGGTATGGGCACTGCGAATGGCATCTCGCTAGTGTGGTAGGGCACAGCACAGCGAATGTCATCTCACTCAAATCTGGAGCAGAGCGCGACTGGGTAAGTACTTCCACCTTATAGAAAACCACAGCCAAATAGCACTAGACCCTTACTCATGGTGTTGTGTTCTTGCTGGTGAGTAAGGTTGCTAAAGAGCTCAAAGAGGACCCAGTGTGTTGACGATGAGGGACCCTCTTGTTCCTTTAGCCGTCAACACAGTGAATCCTCCTTTTTGTAAAGGGTCGGCAACGCGCATGTGACTTCTCTGGAGTTGCAGGCGTCTATAGGTTACGGTAGCTGCTTAGCATCAGGCGGGCCGTATGCTTGTTTGCCACCGTCGTGGTATTAAAAAAAAAAAGATTCTCGGAAATCCCTCGCCAAATCATAAGGAAGGTTAATACTTCTTCACGAAACTTCGTCACATAAGAGTCTTTTTCCAATTTGTTGTTGGAGTTACCAGCGAGCGCTAATCGATGTATTATGTTTTGTCTGCTTTTCCGATTTTTATACTACTTTGGCCGCTCCGATATATTTGATGGCGACTGTACAATGTACATGTACTTACATTTAGTTTATTTCTTACAGGATTGTCTAAAACTGTACCTGAACGGCGAGACGATCCCCGGCTGGAACTGCCCCGGCTGCAAGGAGAAACGAGACGCCGTCAAAAAACTAGACATCTCCCGTCTGCCCCCCGTCCTAGTCATACACTTCAAACGATTCTACGTCGACCCGAAGGAATACATGGCCAACGCCTACAGAAAGAAACAAACCTACATAGACTTCCCGTTGGAGGACATGGATATGAGGCAGTTCTCGATCAACTGCAGCCCGAATAATCAGATTTACAACCTGTATGCGGTGTCCAATCATTACGGGTCGATGGAGGGCGGCCATTATACGGCGTATTGTAAGAGCAGTGTTTATGGCAAGTGAGTATGTTCGTCTGGGTTTCGTTGAAACATTTTACGCCTCTGATTAAAAACCAAGGATGATTAAGACATGGATTGACAATGCCTATACAAAATCGCGTTCTCTTATTTCAGGCTAAAGCACTAACGTCATCTATCGGTTACCAAAAACACTAAATTCCTACTTAACCTTTTTGTTAAGCCCATTGGTTGACTGGTAGAGAATACCTTATGGCAAGTCCGCCATTTGTACCTTATTTTGTGCAATTAACATTAAATAAATAAATTCTAGTTACTAATATTTTGTTCGGCGATTAACGCTGACAGAATAACTCGACTCCAGACTCAACAGATGGCGCTGTGGCACTCCGTACCGAAAACAGACGTATAGCCTGAAGGTTCGAGGAACGCGATTTTGTATAGGCATTGGCCATCCATGTCTTATCATCCTTGTTAAAAACGTAGATTTTTAAAGTTCTTTGGAGATTTTTTTGAACATTATTTTAGCGTCTAAGTCCGTCATTTTGTTTTATATCTATTTTAGATATAGAGAGTTTGATATAATACATCACTAACACAAATGTACAGTCGCCATCAGATATATCAGAGCGGCCAAGGTGGTCACAAATATCTGAACAACGCCTCTATTGTCAAGGCGATAAAGTGCATGTTCAGATATTTTTGAGTACCTTGGCCGCTCCGATATATTTGACACCTTGTACGTTAAAACGATTTTGGCCAAAAAATTACACACATACGTCTAACATAATAAGCATATTTTATTCGTAATATTGAAAATGCAGTCACTTCTCGCAGAATACCCTGAACTCTAAAAAAATTAAGATTGAAATTTGTTATTTATAAAAATGACAAAACGTTTTTTTTATTACTCGTATTTTACAAAATAAACACGTTAAATAAAAGCTTTAGAATCTCATTATGGTACAGGAAAAATATCGACATACAGCTAGTATTTCAAAATAATTTTTACCCATCCCTAAGAATATCAAGCTACCAAATTGAACCTCCGATAACGGGGTCTAGTTATGTATTATGTATTTTAATCAATTATAAACGATTTATTTCCAGATGGTACAAATACGACGACCACGTGGTAACAGAGATCGCCTCCAGCGAAGTAAAGTCCAGCGCAGCCTACATCCTCTTCTACACCTCCTGCTCCGTGCGAATGTCGTGATCGCGAGGCCGGAAACGGCCGTGCGAGGCCCAAACTAGCAGTAGGCCTTAGGATCTCTTGTGGGCCCAGTCTGACTAGGCCAAGTGTCTGAGATTATTGGCCAAAAAACAGCTAAAGTCGCGAGGCCGAAAACGGCCGTGCGAGGCCCAAAGTACCTTTAGTCCATATGATCTCTTGTCTTGTCATTAGGCCAAGTGTAAGACTACAAAAAAATAAATACAGTCGAGTCTAGAGTTGCGAGGCCGAATGTAGCTTAAGGCCTTAGGATATATTGTGGGCTAAGTCGGGACTAAGCTAAGTCTGGGAATATTGCCCGAGAAAAGTCGCGAGGCCGAAAGAGGCCATGTGAGGCTGATAGAAGCATTAGGCCTTAAAATGACGACCGAGCCGGGATGCTAGGCCAAATACACTTCCATCCTATTCTGGACCTCTTATGGATTGAGCGTATCGTGATAGCGAGGCCGATAACGGGCATGCGAAACCCAAACTAACTTTAGCTGCCCTAAGGATCTCTTACGGCCAAATCGGGGCTAGGCCAAATATCTGAGAGCCTTACCTATTTGGCAAGACATTGCAGACAATTTTCCGCTCCATGCCATCGCGAGGCCGAAAACCCGAATCACGTGGGCGAAGGAAGCTTTAGGCCTTACGACCTTTTTGCGAGTCTAAAGATAGGCCAAATAGTTTATGAAGATTATCTGACCAAGAATTTTGAAAGATTTAATTGGTGTTACAGAATCACTGTCGCGATTACTTGGCCAAAACTTGGCATTTTAATTTCTCCGCTTCAACTAAAGTCCGTTAAAAAGTATGCCAAGTTCTTTCGCAGGTGTGCCCTACTTGGCAATACAAGGCCAAGTTGACTAGTGCCGGTGTAGGTCGAGGCGCATGGACGTTCATACTTGTACTTGTTGTGATTATTATTACGTGCTGAAGTTATGAATAGTTTATATTCCGAACTCAAATTGTTTATTCCCTGTTAATTTGTAATTAGATAATTATTTGGCGTGTTGAATGATTGTGCATGTTGTGATGTTTTTGGTCCCATTGTCAATGATTTCTCAAAATCTCCATAGTTTTTGTTGATTTTATGAACCTTTTACGTGAAATCGCGTGCATTAAGTTAAGGTGAATTGTAAAGTACACGCGAGGCGCTAAAAATCTAAATATATAAATAAAAGATTAAGATATCGTTGCCTCGAGTTCTGCTTTTATTTAACCAATACGTTGCAAGTGTTGGTTGGTGGTTGCAAATTGGTAACTATTATAAGTGTATATGAAGGGTACACGGAAAGAACATGTCTAGTCACATTGACATCCTTTTCCAACGATTTTAAAATTTGGAACGATTCAATTAACCATACTATTTTCGTAACTAGATGGTTTTTATGAGTTAAGAAGTGGATATACGTTAATAGTAGTTTATGTAACTGTTACGTAATAAGGGTCCTTAAAACATGAGTGTGGTTTTTTCATAATAAGATCACACGAGTGTTTTAAGGCCTAATTACGTACAGTTGCATACACTGCTTTATCTACACTCATATTATATATATTAAATTAATTGTTCGGAAACCATAGAATGACCGCCATTGTACCGTCATGGCCTACTCGATTGTGCCGGCGCTCGCGCGGGACCAATCGAGTTGGCCATGGCGGTAACATTATGTTATCAAATTCGATGTTCCAAATTTGAAACTCATTGCTTAACAATATTTGAGCATGCATAGTTAAAATTACGTTACTGCCGCAGATAAGAAACTTATCATAGTTAAATCGTTTGTTGTAATGCTTGTCATTGTCTACGGTTTTTAACGCATTTTAGAGTACTTACAGTATGAGTGTAGATAAAATTTACATCTGTAACAGAAGTTGTTACTAATAGTTCATTGCAAGCTCTACATTTTGATATAAAAATCTCATTTTACAAAAAAAAGTGACTAGACATGTTCTTTCCGTGTACCCTTCATATTCAAGTACGACATTCAAAAAAGTTTGGCGAGGCGTTTCAAGGGTATCAATTCGAACATAGTTTGGTTTCAACAGCCCAAATGGGGTGTGAGATGATAGTGATTTTTGATATTTATAAACAATTTACGGAATGTATGAGAAGTGAAGACTGCATATTGTATGGAAACCAAACTATGCTCATATAAAATTGTACGTAGATTCACAGATCTGTAATATAACTACTTATAATAGAAATAACTTAAATAGCCAATTAATTTAGTTTTTGAAAAGTGACCTCATTGTTGTATAAAGTTGTCAAACACTATAATAATTAGTCCGTATTGTGCACGAGCTCCGTGCATTTATAAACGTATTGTACGTTTGTCTCATAAACTGAGTTTTTTTTTAATAGATTACTTACATACAGAATGTGTGACACGATGAAGAGATGTTATGACACGTTAACCTTTAGTATGCCGAAACGCGGATCCACGTACAAACGAACCCACGCGATTTATTTCGTTTTCCTACAATGTTTATAGGTCAATAGAGTCGAGAATAGAGCTTACTATAATTCTTATTGAGTGAAGGTATCTTCCAATCAAAACCAAGTCATTCATCAACCGACTTCAAGATTTCGAAGGAGGAGGTAATCGATTCGTCGGGATCTTTGTTTTTGCTATTTTTTATTTTTTTTATGTATGTTCACCGATTATTCGAAGACGGCTGGACCGATTTGGAAAATTCTTTTTTTGTTTGAAAGGGTATACTTCACAGTTGGTCCCACTGTAACCAGGTCAGGATCTGATGATGGGATCCTGGAGAAATCGAGGGAACTCTTCAACTATTATAGGCACACCTATAGTGATTTGAGTATTTTTTACAGCAGATCGAGCATTTGCTTTTGGAAAGGTGGATGCTAAGTGAAGTCCGTTCTTTTTTGTTTAAAATTATTTTCGTTCACAACTCGTCTGAGCAGGCAGGCAGGAACGCGGATCCGCGTCGGCACACAGCGATATTGTCACTTCAGCAGTTGCGGCATACCAAAGGTTAAACCTACCCACGTCATTATGTGCACCTTATTTCTAGGCCATAGGGGTGACAATCGTAAAATCTTGGTGCTAATATTGGTTATTTGGATAACAGTCAACGGGTAGTTTACCCTATATTATGCACAGTTGGGGTAAAAAGACACGTTTAGAACTTATAAAAAATTTCCTATGTGGAAACTCCCATATTTATTTCCGCCTAAAATGTGACGATTTCAAGTCAAAGGTACAGTCGCCATCAAATATATCGGAGCGGCCAAGGTACTCAAAAATATCTGAACACGCACCTTATCGCCTTGACAATAGAGGCGTTGTTCAGATATTTGTGACCACCTTGGCCGCTCCGATATATCTGATGGCGACTGTACATCATTGTCGGTTGTTAATAGAGTTTATTTCTAGGCAGTAATGCCTTATTGAAAACCTTTGACTTGAAAACGTCACAAAGAATCACTTAAAAACTAACTAGAATTTGAATTGAGAATTGAATGAATTCAGTGCCTAATGTTTAAAATAATTAAATAACTCTTCCGAGCGATTTGTAAATCCTGTGCCATTTCCATTGAAACTATAAATATCCAGTTGAAACATATTTTATTCGATATGATGTGAATTGTACATAAATATTACATTAAAGGAATATGTACATCTTAAATATAAGACAAACTTGAATAGATACTTTGTTAATTAGACATTTGTTTTACAATGTTGTAGTAATTTACATCATTTTCGCTCTGCGTTCCTTCATTCTATTACATACATTTTTATTTATCTAGTTAATAAATCTTACATCTACGATTACAGTACAGTCGCCATCAATTATATCGGCGCGGCCAAGGTACTCAAAAGTATCTGAACATGCAATTTATCGCCTTGACAATAGAGGCGATGTTCAGATATTTGTGACCACCTTGGCCGCTCCGATATATCTGATGGCGACTGTTAAAACACGCGCGTCGGGTTCAGTGTTCATCAGCATCGATATTTTCCATGTCCCACTTTGACGATTTGGAGTTATTAGTAGTTCCTAAAACTACACGTGCTAGGTGCTAGTATGGCTCATTCAACGCATTACAGTCAACGCATTAAACATCACCTGAAGTGTGTAACAGGCAATAGGACGTCTGCAGGCATCCACAGATTAACATCTGCAGACATACAAAGGAATCAACATCTGTGGTTAGGTTACCACAGGAATGCACATTTGCGGTTGACACAGGAATGTACATCTGCGGTTGACACAGGAATAAACATCTGCGGTTATCACAGGAATCAACATCTGCGGTTATCACAGGAATGAACATCTGCGGTTGTCACAGGAATTACCGTCTGCGTTTACCACAGGAATTAACTTCTGTGGTTGACAACAGGAAGTAACATATGGGGTTGTCACAGGAATGAACATCTGCGGTTGTCACAGGAATGAACATCTGCGGTTGACACAGGAATGAATATCTGCGATTGCCACAGGAATGAACATCTGTGGGTTTCACAGAAATAAACATCTGTGTTTGCCACAGGAATGAACATTTGCGGTTGCTACAGGAATAAACATCTGCTGTTGTCACAGGAATTAACGTCTGCGGTTACCACAGGAATGAACATCTGTGGTTGTCAAAGGAAGAAATGACTGCGGTTGTCACAGGAATTAACGTCTGCGGTTACCACAGGAATGAACATCTGCGGTTATCACAGGAATTAACGTCTGCGGTTACCACAGGAATGTTTATCTGTGGTTGCCACAGGAATGAACATCTGCGATTGCCACAGGAATGAACTTCTGCGGTTGCGAAAGGAATGAACATCTATGGTTGCCACAGGAATAAACATCTGCATCTGCGGTTGCTACAAGAATGAACGTCTGCGGTTGATACAGGAATTAACGTCTGCGGGTTTCACAGGAATTAACATCTGCGGTTGTCACAGGAATTAACGTCTGCGGTTACCACAGGAATGTTCATCTGTGGTTGTCACAGGAATTAACGTCTGCTGGTTTCAAAGGAATGAACATCTGCGGTTGCCACAGGAATGAACGTCTGTGGTTACCACAGGAATGAATATCTGTGGTTGTCACAGGAATGAATGACTGCGGTTGTCACAGGAATTATCGTCTGCGGTTACCACAGGAATGATCATCTGCGATTGTCACAGGAATTAACGTCTGCGGTTACCACAGGAATGTTTATCTGTGGTTGCCACAGGAATGAACATCTGCGATTGCCACAGGAATGAACTTCTGCGGTTGCAAAAGGAATGAACATCTATGTTTGCCACAGGAATAAACATCTGCGGTTGTCACAGGAATAAACATTGCATCTGCGGTTGCTACAGGAATGAACGTCTGCGGTTGATACAGGAATAAACGTCTGCGGGTTTCACAGGAATGAACATCTGCGGTTGTCACAGGAATTAACGTCTGCGGTTACCACAGGAATGTTCATCTGTGGTTGTCACAGGGATTAACGTCTGCAGGTTTCACAGGAATAAACATCTGCGGTTGCGACAGGAATGAACGTCTGCGGTTGCCACAGGAATGAACGTCTGTGGTTACCACAGGAATGAACATCTGTGGTTGTCAAAGGAAGAAATGACTGCGGTTGTCACAGGAATTAACGTCTGCGGTTACCACAGGAATGAACATCTGCGGTTATCACAGGAATTAACGTCTGCGGTTACCACAGGAATGTTTATCTGTGGTTGCCACAGGAATGAACATCTGCGATTGCCACAGGAATGAACTTCTGCGGTTGCGAAAGGAATGAACATCTATGGTTGCCACAGGAATAAACATCTGCATCTGCGGTTGCTACAGGAATGAACGTCTGCGGTTGATACAGGAATTAACGTCTGCGGGTTTCACAGGAATTAACATCTGCGGTTGTCACAGGAATTAACGTCTGCGGTTACCACAGGAATGTTCATCTGTGGTTGTCACAGGAATTAACGTCTGCTGGTTTCAAAGGAATGAACATCTGCGGTTGCCACAGGAATGAACGTCTGTGGTTACCACAGGAATGAATATCTGTGGTTGTCACAGGAATGAATGACTGCGGTTGTCACAGGAATTATCGTCTGCGGTTACCACAGGAATGATCATCTGCGATTGTCACAGGAATTAACGTCTGCGGTTACCACAGGAATGTTTATCTGTGGTTGCCACAGGAATGAACATCTGCGATTGCCACAGGAATGAACTTCTGCGGTTGCAAAAGGAATGAACATCTATGTTTGCCACAGGAATAAACATCTGCGGTTGTCACAGGAATAAACATTGCATCTGCGGTTGCTACAGGAATGAACGTCTGCGGTTGATACAGGAATAAACGTCTGCGGGTTTCACAGGAATGAACATCTGCGGTTGTCACAGGAATTAACGTCTGCGGTTACCACAGGAATGTTCATCTGTGGTTGTCACAGGGATTAACGTCTGCAGGTTTCACAGGAATAAACATCTGCGGTTGCGACAGGAATGAACGTCTGCGGTTGCCACAGGAATGAACGTCTGTGGTTACCACAGGAATGAATATCTGTGAATGTCACAGGAATGAACGTCGGCGGTTGACAACAGGAAGTAACATATAGGGTTGTCACAGGAATGAACATTATGGTTGCCAGAGGAATGAACATCTGCGGTTGTCAAAGAAATTAATGTCTGCGGGTTTCACAGGAATGAACATCTACGATTGCCACAGGAATGGACATTATGGTTGTCACAGGAATGAACATCTGTGGTTGCTACAGGAATGAACGTCTGCGAGTTTCACAGGAATGATCATCTGCGGTTACCACAGGAATGAACATCTGCGGTTGCCACAGGAATGAACATCTGTGGTTGTCACAGGAATTAACGTCTGCTGGTTTCAAAGGAATGAACATCTGCGGTTGCCACAGGAATGAACGTCTGCGGTTGCCACAGGAATGAACGTCTGTGGTTACCACAGGAATGAATATCTGTGGTTGTCACAGGAATGAATGACTGCGGTTACCACAGAAATGTTCATCTGCGGTTGCCACAGGAATGAACATTATGGTTGCCAAAGGAATGAACATCTGCGGTTGTCACAGGAATGAACATTTGTGGTTGCCACAGGAATGAACATCTGCGGTTGCCACAGGAATAAACATCTGTGGTTGCCACAGGAATATACATCTACGGTTGCCAGAGGAATGAACGTCTGCGGTTACCACAGGAATGAACATTATGGTTGCCACAGGAATGAACATCTGTGGTTGCTACAGGAATGAACGTCTGCGAGTTTCACAGGAATGATCATCTGCGGTTACCACAGGAATGAACATCTGCGGTTGCCACAGGAATGAACATCTTCTGTTACCACAGGACTGAACATCTGCGGTTGCCACAGGAATGAACATCTATGGTTGCCACAGGAATGTTCATCTGTGGTTGTCACATTCATTAACGTCTGCGGTTACCACAGGAATGAACATATGTGGTTGCCACAGGAGTAAACATCTGCGGTTGTCACAGGAATTACCGTCTGCGGTTACCACAGGAATGAATATCTGTGGTTGTCACGGGAATTAACGTCTGTGGATTTCACAGGAATGAAAATCGGCGGTTGCTACAGGAATGAACGTATGCAGTTACCACAGGGATGAAGGTCTACGGTTGCCACAGAAAGTATGAAAAGGAAGGAAGTTAAAGGTATAAATTAATGCTCAGTCTCTTACCAAATATATGCACTGGTTCTAAAATCCCAATAGTTCAGTTTCTAATTGAGATTGTTCCTTAAAACTGCATAGAATACAAACTAATTGAGATATTCCTTAAAACTACATACAAACTAATCAACAGAGGCCCTATTCGTTCTTCCCGGGTTTTCCATAAGGGTCCCCATTCATGAACATGTTCATGTCAAGTAGCACCCTGTCAGCGTCATCTGAGCCATCGGAGTCCACTTCCTCTTCCATCATGTTGTTGTAATTGAGACCTGCAAATAAAGGAATTATCAGTCATTCATTCTTGCATACAATGCTAGTTAGAGTCTGTCGGGAAAAACAAATGTAGAATATAGAGCTCCCATATAACCCACAACACTTCTCTTTCCGGATATACTCTACATTAGCTGTAATATTATCTATGTGGAAATGTGGTATGATAGTGATTTTTTAACAGCTAGGAGAAGAAAAGTGGATTGATTTTCAATACTAAAATAAAACCTATAATGATTTGGATTTAGTCAGTTGTTTCGGGTCATTGAAATAATTATTATTATTCAAATGTAGTTTACAATCTTATTCTGTTGGTGATTACAGGCTCTTAAAAGTGCAAAACTCTAATTATACCACTTGATATTACTAGCCAACCACAAATAATAATTTCAAGCCAAAGCCACCTTTCCAACAGCAAATGCTCGAGCTACTGTAAAAAATACTCAAATCACTATAGGTGTGCCTATAATAGTTGAAGAGTTCCCTCGATTTCTCTAGGATTCCATCATCAGATCCTGACCTGGTTACATTGGGACCAACTGTGAAGTATACTCTTTCAAACAAAAAAAACCGGCCAAGTGCGAGTCGGACTCGCGCACCGAGGGTTCCGTACAAACCTGTAGGTATATAAGTAAAAGTTCACCCATTGCATTGACATAGAAAATTGATTTTGTTACAGCTTAAAGGTATTATAGACCTGAGTATTTGATATGAATTTCAATTTAATGCCTCTACGCGTTTACGAGGAAAAAGGTAGTAAGTTTAAAATTAAAAAAAATATTTTTTTGTATGATTTTACTAAAAATTTCTACTTTTTGTAATTTTTCCATTGTCTATGCTATATGACGTCGCTTCACGATTTCAAGTTTCTGAGTTCACGGGAAGTACCCCGTAGGTTTTGCGAGTGACGAAAAACTCTAAAACTTGCAGCATAAACGACTGTATCTTTTGATTGCGTTGGCTTTTAAGTTTGATTTTTTCACAGCTCTAGGGGACAATAGACCTGAGTATTTGATATAAATTTCAGATTGATACCTCCACGCGTTCCTGAGAAAAATGGTCTTGACAGACAGACAGACGAACAACTAAAGTGATCCTATAAGGGTTCCGTTTTTTTCCTTTCGAGGTACGGAACCCTAAAAAGAATCATAAACAAAGATCCAGACGAATTGATAACCTCCTCCTTCGAAATCTTGAAGTCGGTTGAAAACTAGCAAAGATAAATGCAGTTTAGATTAGTCAAAATAATTATAAAAAATTCAGTGAAATCATGTCAAATGGAAGATCTATTTATGACCTCAAGGCAGCTAGAGATTACATCTGGTCAGGTGTAGTATCTATCACAAACCAGAGTTGGGCATAATCAATTACTTTTGGAATTAATTACACGATTACCGGTAATCGATTACTTAGGTAATCAAAATTACTGTAATACTGTACTATGATTACATCTGTAATCCATTACCTAGGAATCAGTATTGTAAACCACTACTGTAATCTTGATTCCTCAGTAATCAAGTACTTAAGTAATCTGAATTACTAAATTCCAGACTGGATTACACCGTGAGTGTCATTGGCATGGTTGTCAGGGGTGATTTATAAACAATGATGGATATAATTAAAGATTGCTTGCGAATGGGTTTTCATAAAGCCAGCTATGTGCGAGTCTCGAGACTTTCACATGGAGGGTTCCGTACAAACACACGAAAAATAACACGTTCCTTGTATAAGGATCCCTTGAATTTATATCGCATTTTTTACATTCTTTGCTTAATCCTCGTGGCTGAGGGACGTGACGATGTGGACACTTTTCCCTGTGCTCTTCTAGCCGGTCAATCCTGGGCTCGATGCATTCTTGCCTGTAGTGTGGCTTTAGTCGCGGACCGATTTTGTGGCTGACTGTACTGTTCTTTAGACAATCATCTAAATACTTATAATTTATTCTAATATCGGTTAGGAGGAATTAGTTCTAAATCAGTTTACAAGTTTTTTATATTATACGATTTTACGGCTGAATGTACTTTTCTTCAGACAATCATCCGATACTTAGGGTATTAAGACGATTCCAATATCGGTTAGGAGGAAGAGGTTCTAAATCAGCTTGCAAGTTTTGACAGTTTATGATTTTATGGCTGACTGTACTTTGTTTAGACAATCATTTGATACTTAGGGTATTAAGACGATTCTAATATCGGTTAGGAGGAATAGGTTCTAAATCAGTACAAGTTCTTGACAGTTTATGATTTTGTGGCTGACTGTACTTTTATTTAGATAATCATCTAAATACTTATTATTTATTCTTATATTAGTTACGAGGAATTGGTTCTGAATCAGTTTACAAGATTTTGACATTATACGATTTTATGGCTGACTACTTTTATTTAGACAATCATCTGATACTTAGGGTATTGAGACTATTCTAATCAGGGTTCGAGGATATATATCAATGGATATATATCATGATATATATCCGATATATATCTGATATATATCCAATGATTTTTTATGATATATATCAATGCAGAAATGTTAAAAATATCGGCCTCCTAGCCTAGCCCAGTCGGTAGTGACGCTGCCTATGAAGCAAGAGGTCCCGGGTTCGAATCCTGGTCAGGGCATTTATTTGTGTGTTCATCACGGATATCTGTTCCTGAGTTATGGATGTTTCCTACGTATTTAAGTATTTATCTGACTATTATATATATCGATGCCTAGTATAGTACCCACAACACAAGCCTTATTGAGCTTACTGTGGGACTAGGTTGATTTGTGTAAGATTGTCCCATAATATTTATTTATTTATTTATTATATTATATGCAGAAATGTAAAAAATATTTTTTTTTTATTTTATGGTTTTTAGTTGCTTTTGCCCGAGTTAGAAGATTTGGTTTAATTTGTTGGATTTTAAGATTTTTATGTACCCAAAATAAATAAAACATTAAAAACATTTTGGTTCCTTTTTCAATAATCTATTATGTTTATGTAACACATATGCAAATAGTATACATAAATAATACAATAAAATAATAATATGGGTTTCATACAAAATGGATATATATCAAACTTTTGATATATATCGGATATATATCATAAATATCCGATATTTTGATATTTATAATAAATATCGGATATTTTCGAACTCTGATTCTAATTTCGGATAGGAGGAATAGTTTTTAAATCAGTTTACAAGTTTTTGACAGTTTATGATTTTGTGGCTGACTGTACTTTTCTTTAGATAATCATCTAAATACTTATTATTCTTTATTCTAATATCGGTTAGAAGGAATTGGTTCTAAATCAGTTTACAGGTTTTTGACATTATACGATTTTATGGCTGACTGTAGGTACTTTTATTTAGACAATCATCTAAATAATTATTATTATTTATTCTAATATAAAATTGAACGCAAATAACGACCCAATTACTCTATTAACGTCACTAATCAATATATTTAATAACACCTCACATATCTTCTTCCCATACCGCCCGATTCGCCATACAAACACATATAACTGTCCATGGCTCACAAATGACCTGATTATGCAAAAGCAATTGCTGATACAGCTAATTGATATATCTAAAAGAAATCCTAACAATAACGAATTACTTTATCGAATACTGTCACTATCTTTAAAGTTTGAACAAAGTCTGAGTAACACTCAACGCGAATATTATACGAACAAGCTTTCACAAAGCAATAACCCCCATAAAACTATGTGGCAAATAGTAAACAACGTCTCTGGACGCACGTCAGCCAAGCGTCAGTGCAACTTAGATTTATTGAAAGATTCCCACGGTGAAAAATAAACTTCGCGGAACCGGTTAGCAAACGACATAAACAACTTTTTCTTATCAGCCGCTAGTACCACAGGTGCACCAACGGCCCGCCCGGAACTAGCTAAATTACTTTTATGCAACTCGTCTAGTCCTAGTCCCGTAACAATTAAATTAACCCAAATTCGACCATGTTTCTAGTTTTCGTTCTCAACTCAAATGGCTCCCTATCCGTCACCGCCGTAACTCTCACATACTTTCTTTACTCTTTTCTATACTTTTTAACCCTGCAACTCCCCGCTACCTCAAAGAGCGTTTCTCTTATCTTAATTCTATTAGATCCTCTCAAAAATTGCTCCTAAAAGTGCCATCTTCATCTTCCAAATTTTATAATTGCTCATTTACGTTCCAGGCCGTTCGTTTGTGGAATTCTCTCCCTCTCAACATTAAACGCGCGCAATCTATTGGTAGCTTTAAATCGCAACTTAAGGAATACTATTTTCAACACACCTGCTCGTAACGAGGTTCTTATTCCACCGCTTTTATGCTCATAATCCTAGATATTAAACACGCGTGCATTTCACAATAATAATCCAACTAGTGCAATAATTTAATAATCCGATCAAGTGACGTTTGTACTCTAGTACCAAGTTGTATGAACGCAGACGACGAGTTGTAATTTAGTCGGGTATAACCTTTCCTTTTTTTTAACGCTTTAGGAGTTTGCATTCTAAAAAAGTAAATATATTAAAAATATACGCATTTACGATGGAATACAATCCTAATTGTGAAAAAGAATCATTTCAACTTATTATATTACTCGTTATACACAATAAATTATGTTTTAAACACGAATTTTCTGTTTTAATATTGGCTGTTTGGCATAACCGCGTCCGCGCCTTTGCCTCAAGCTGCACGCACATCCAAAAAAGAAAATTGCGCAAAAAGTTAACCTAAAATCATTACTTATTTGTTAGATTTTTCTCGTCGTGTTTAATTAATTTAAACAAATTATATTTTAAGTAAATAAGAAGACAACTTTGGAGTTAATTTAACCTCTGGATATATTTCAAAACAGTCATACATACTTGTAAAATGTTGTCATAACAATCTAGTGAGGAATACGTTAGAAAAAATACTACAATTTATCGGACAATAAATGTGAAGCGTTTAATGTTATGAAATAACATCACACAAAAAAAGGTTAGTTAAATTTAATTATCTTAGGTGCGTAAGTACCTCTATCCTGTAAAAATTCTGACAATTGATGTTTTCATCAAAAGTTATTAATTACACTATTCTGTTATTTCCTCTCAAGTGTGTTGAAAAACGTCGTATGAAACGCGTGTGCATGATCATTACATAAGCTCAGCTTCCTTATGCGCACTCACATGCGTTCGTGCGCACAATATCGCTTCGTATGTAATGATCAACTTAGCACACTTGTATCATAATGTACTATTATCTCTTCCTTAGGTTTTTAAGTTGACACTGTTGTTTCTTATTGTGTGTATTATATATGTATATATGTACGTATATGTATGTTTATTTTGTATTTATTTAAGTATGTATATTCATATGAATGTGCTGTGTTATCTATTTCGTCTCTTTTGTTTCTATGCACCACCTACTGCTTATTGTTTTTCTCTAGTCTCCACTACCCAAAGGTTGTCTGGAAGAAATCGCTCATTAGCGATAAGACCGCCTGTTGTTACCTCTACCTAAATTTATCTAATTGTAAAATTTGTGCTTGTAACTGTATGAGGTGTGCAATAAAGAGTATTTATTATTATTATTATTATTATTATTAACCCTTTTCAGCCATGATGAATTATACAAAATAATAAACAACAAGTAGCAACCAAAAACACTTGTGATATCTATGATACATCAACTATGCTACTCAAAATTGGACTACCGTTAATAATCGATCAGCTAACGTTCATTTTTAATAAATTAATAAAATCAGGATTATACCCCAGTGCACTGAAAAAAGTCAAAGTCGTACCTGTATACAAGGGCAAAGGTCAAAAAGATGATCTTAGAAACTACAGGCCCATAAGCATTATTCCCACAATAGCCAAAGTGTTCGAAGCTGGGATTAGTAATAGGTTGTATTCATTTCTAGAGCGATTCAACCTCCTTCACGATAAACAATACGCATATCGGCGTAACCGCTCATGCGTGGCAGTTATTCGCGAAACAATAAATAAAATAATGCAAGCCAAAGAAAAATATTCACACGTAGCCATTCTTCTGTGCGACGTGACGCGGGCTTTTGATCTCTGTGCCCACTCTGTTCTAGCCACTAAATTCGAGCACCTTGGACTGCGTGGTCCTACCTTACAACTCATGATAGACTACTTGAAAAATAGGCAACAGTCAGTACTCCTAAATAACGGGTTTCTAAGATCACGCGAAGGCGGTGTGGACATTGGGGTACCCCAGGGATCATCGCTCGCTAATCTATGCTTCCTTATTCAAGTTAACGATTTACCGGACGTTGTAGATGGAAACATGTATATTTTCGCTGACGACGCATGTGATATCCTAATTGCTCAAGATGTTGACAGTTTAGAAAAACTGATTTCTAGCGATGCTCATAAACTGCTTAATTGGTTCTCTGTCAACGGGTTAGTTCTGAACGTCAAGAAAACTCAGGTACTCCATTTTCACTTAGGCGGCCCCCCCCCCCAAGGCCCCTCGCTGTCAAAGTAAATAATACAGTTCTCCCACAGGCAAATTATGCCCCGTTCTTAGGAGTAACACTCGACTCTGCACTGAAATGGGACACTCTAATTGATAACGTCTGCAAAAAGTTGGCAGGGGTCTGTTTCGGCCTAAAACGACTATCTTTCATACTCCCGCAGACACAGGTACGAAACTGTTATTTTGCACTATTTCACTCAACTTTAAACTATAGCCTAGAGTTCTGGGGACTTGCCGCCGACTGGCGCCGTGCGTTCGTACTGCAACGACGAGCAGTCCGGATAATAGCATGTGTTCCTCCCGATTCACCAGCAGTTCGACAGCTCTTCGTATCTTTACGCATTATGACGATCCCGTCTCAATTTATATTTAATATAATAAAGTTTGTTAGGACCAACATGACTTATTTTCCCTTAAGACGGGGCAACCTACGAAACCTAAGAGAGGAAACGAGGAATACTAGCAATGACTAGTTGCAGACTAACCAAGTCTACTAAAATAACTTATGTAATCGGACCAAAATTGTATAATGCCATCCCAAAGTATATACAAACCCTAGAAAATAACAACTCATTTTTTAAGGAATTAACAAAATGGCTAATTGAAAATGCTTTCTTTGACCTTAGAGAATTATGTGACATAAAATTATCTTAATTATAAATGTGTAGCTCTATTGTAATCAGAATTGACATCGTTTGACTTTTGTTATAAATTGCGAATTATTATTATATAATAGCTCACTAGTATTAATTTTAGTATAAATTTTAGTTTTATTTTTTCTTATGACGTGTATTGTATCTGTGCATTTACGAAATAAATGAATATGAATATGAATATGAATATGAATACCGGTTAGAAGGAATTGGTCTAAATCAGTTTACAGGTTTTTGACAATATACGATTTTGTGACTGACTGTACTTTACTTACACTGTGAGTTAAATAAAAGCTTGTAAAAAATAGCTTTCTTAATATACTTAAGGTGCATCACACAATTGAGCGGAATTCAGTCGATCATAGACAATAATCAGCCGGAAATCGGAAACAACCCAACTTCCGGCTAATTGTTGTCTATGGCAAGGACGTCTTGGGTCTAGGGTGACTGATTTTTTGTATGGAGTCAGACAAAATTCAGAGGTTGGGTTTTTTCTTACTTAGAGCTGATTTTTGTCTATGATCGACCGCTACCATTCCGCTAATCGATGCCCAAAGCCTGAATCCGAACTGATTTATGTAAAAAAACATCACAAGCATGGCAGCTGTGCGAATTTAATATATATATGTAGAAGTAATCTGGTGGTAATCAGTCAACAATTCCAGTAATTTGGAATCAATTTTGATTCCCAATTAATAGTAATTGTACTTTTTCTATAGATGATTCCTGATTCCTTAATATGTACTGGTAATCACCATTTTACTTGATTACATTACAAGTAATCTGGCAACCGGTAGTGGATTACAGAAGTAAAATCAAGTAATCGTGTAATCAGGAATCGATTATGAAATGCCCATCTCTGTCACAAACTTTGATGTCTAGCAATATAGATACTTACTCAATATAGGATTAGTAACAGTGAGATTAAGCTCTTGCTCATTGCAGTAAGCCTCCTTGCTGATCTCATCGGCCAGGTCCTCAAGCTCCGGCATGGCAGCACTGGTGGTTGCCGTGTTCATCAGCTTCATGACCTTCTCTGATGGCGTCGCGGGCCGGGCTGGTGTTGTCTGGGACCGGGACCTTTTCATTAGCTGCATCTTTTGGTTTTCTAGCTCTAGCCTATCAATCTGGAATAAACAAAATATTGTCTACCTTCAATTTATAATGGAAGGTCCATTGAACCCCTAAAGTTGAATCCTTAATAATAATTTGGAGTAATTTGACAGCACTTAAACAGCTTTGTATGCTAGGAGCTGTCCGATCTCAATTATGAATTCAACCTTAATATGCAAACAAGGACCCAGTGTTGGACCCAGGTAAGTCTTAAACTATGTCCAAAAGAGAGGTATGGGTACAGCAAATGTCATCTCACTGAAATCTACAGCAGAGCTCAACTTGGCAAAAAACCTCCACCTTATAGAAAACCACAGCCAAATAGCACTAGACCCTACTCATATTTCCTGCTGGTGAGTAAGGTTGCCAAAGAGGACCCAGTGTGTTGACAATGAGGGGCCCTCTTGTTCCTTTAGCCATCAACACTGAATCCTCCTTTTTTGTTACAGGTTGGCAACGCGCATGTGACACCTCTGGAGTTGCAGGCGTTCATAGGCTACGGTAGCTGCTTTGTTTGCCACCGTCGTGGTATAAAAATAGTTGCTGATGTTAAGTATTTTATATGTTGTAAACTAAAAACCATTGTTTTGAGTAGAGTTTATATCTTCACATTCACACTTTTGCAGCAAAAACATGTTTTAAGACTAATTTTGTATTAAGCAGAAAGTCTGCTAACGATACCACAATGCTTAGAAAAGGCTCGCCTGAGGCAGTGGATTTTTCTAGTTTTCCATTTTTTCTAAACATTGTTTTAAGACTAATGGTATGAAAAAGTAAAGTAAGTGCATTGTTGTTTACTACGTTGACGAACTAAGAATACAAGAAACCTAGAAAATAAAGTCTAACCTGTAAACGGTTGCGCTCCTTGCGTACTTTGGTCAGGGCATTGATGATCCATTTCTCTTCTGCTAGAAGTTGTTTTTCCTCAGCTATACGAACACTGATGCGAGAGTACACAGTTCTTTGGACCATTGTATATTTTCTTGTCCTTATCAAAACAAATTACAAAACCGACCGGACCTAAACACTAGCGAAAATAAGCATTATAAGCAAGTCAATGTTTAGTTGTCATCGTTGTCAACATACATGTCAATGTCAACTTTAGGTTTTTTTTTGCACAGATAAAAAAATTTCTTTGTTCTGTTGGTACGTTCCAAAATAATCAAATTCTCTAATTTTGGCTTGAAAAACTCGTCATGTTCCCAGACATTTTTTCCGGATTAAAACACTTGGAGGGTAACGCACATAGAATCTGTTCTGAAAGAAGTGTCGTGGGATTTGATCACTATTCGCGTGATCGCGTCGGAATCAGGAGTGATTTTATGCCTAGAACACTAGAAAATCTCAGGCCAATACGAATCACTGTACAAACTAAGACCCTACCTAACCCAAAACGTTCGCGAACGCTTAACCAACGCACTAGTGTTATTCCAGTTGGACTACGGTGATGTAATATATGGACCACGCTTAAGAAAAAGAACAGAACGAGCGGATCAACGAGTACAGAACTCATGCGTGCGTTTCTGTCAAAATATCCCTCGCCGCTCTCACATAAGCCCTTACCTAAACTAATCAGGAAAACTAAATATGTCACACAGATGTAAGCTAAAGCTGGCGGCACTAGTCGTTTCTCTGAAAAAATCCGGTACCCCTCCATATCTCGCGCGCAAACTAGTGTGTAAGCGTAACCGAAGTGCACGGGATTTGCGGAAGCAAAAAGAAATTACATTGCTTGCTCTAGTCCGGCTTCAGGCATTTAGAGACAGTTTTCGCTATGCTGCCTCTAAATGTTGGAATAATCTGCCACCACCAGTAATGAATTGCAAGTCCTTGGCGGTTTTCAAAAAACAATGGCTTTCCTCCTGGACCCAAAGATATTTTACTATGGGTGGGTTATACTGTAACATAATGAGCACAAGAAATACTTCCAAATTAATTTCATAACCTAGCAATTCTTATGTTTCATTTATCTAGATTGACAATCATTTTATTTTTGTCACTCTCGTTGTTAGAAAATTACAGTTTGTCTCTTTCTCACGCGGGTCACGGGAGCTCATCAGCACGTCCGCATCTCTCGCTTGCCGGTGCGCGACTAGAGGCAATTGTTTGAATTCACTAATATTATGTGCTTCACTTTTGGAGCGTGCATACCCTATCTGTAATTATTATATACAGGATGATTCATGAGACGTGAGCAGGAACAACCCTACACACTTAGTTAACGATAATGAATCGACCGCCATCATGTTTAAGTGAAACAATAACGCCTTTAAAAAATTTTTTAACCTTTTTGTTTCGTAGAAATTTTATTCTCTGTAATCATGGTCACCCCACATAAACAAATCAATAAAGATAAAACCTCTTTGACAATCATGACAGCACTTTCATTATGAAAAATGAAAATAAAAAATTAAGTGAGATACGATGTTTCAAAAGTAACCAGACATCAATTTGACACATATCACAGAAAAACAAGAGAATATCAGTACTCGACGGAGTATTCTAATTGTAGAGTGACCATGCGTGTCGTAAATAATTTCAAACGTTTTATTTTTAATAAAAAAAAATTTTGTGCGCTTATCACACTAATACTGATATCAAACAATAGCTTATTTTTAACTTAATCCGTAGTGTTAAGCCTGCTCACGTCTCATGAATCTCCCTGTATAGTCTGGCCAGCCAACGAACGCAGTAGCAATGTACAGCGAACAAAAGTATGACAACACTAAGAATCAGTGAAAAAAGCAGCAATGATCATCAAATTTTATGTTTTTAATTTTAGTTGGTATTTCCGCTCCTTTCATTAGGTGACATTTACGGTGTGTAAAAAGGTGACGGATATATTTCGTCTGATCTGTCATCAACTGCAACAGATAATCTGGTTGAGGCAATTGACATATGCCTTAAAAGTGAATTTAAATTTAATTGGGAACGTTGCAGGAGTTCTATCTCACTCGCGCTTAAGATGAGAGAAGGAAATGCACAAGAAACAAATTCAATGTGAATTTAAATGTTGGTCACGAAATAAGGTGTCCCATCGCAAAGGGTTTCTTATTTTGAATTTGCCGCGCGTTTCTACTGACAGAAATGGTTTGCCAGACTATATCATAGACTGGACCTCCAAAAGGAAGTTACTTTCACTTTTGGTTGACAGATTGCTAAACTTTAGTGATGTAACTGTTTAATTGTATCCCTATTAGTTAAATTAGATTAAGTTAGATTAAGTCCCGGGGGTGGCAGAATAACAGCGTCCGTTGCTTGAAGGTGGTAGGGCCCTAGTACCTTTAAGCCTTCTCGCACAGACATAAGCTGAGTCACTTTCCTTTTTAATAAGTTTAAGCATGATCTACTGTACTCTAATCATGTACTTATGCAATCTTATTAAATAATTTCACCTTATTAAATAATTTCATCCCTGTTGGACGTTTAGACGGACTCGTTGTTTTATTAACTCAAACTTGAAAGTGGATATTTTAACCAAAATCAAAATGAATTGCTCGAAATGTGAAAAGATAATTGGCGCCGGTGACCTTATAAAATGTACATCTGCATGCCAAGGGGCTCTGCATTATTGGTGTGGTGGGCTTACAGAACAAGAATTTAAAAAAATACTGCCAATGAATCTGAAAAAATGGAGATGTCTCGACTGCAAGGGGACCAAAAAAGTGTTCTCGTCTTCCAGTAGCCCGATGGCTCCTTTAATGCTAAATGAGTGTCAAAATATCGACGGCACTAGCATGCCCTCTATAGTACGTATTGACACGGAAGCTTTGATGAAAAATATGAACGATAAGTTTACACAGTTAACTCATGACATGACAGAACTTAAAAATACCGTTAACAGCAGAATCGACGGGCTCGCTGAGAAAATCGGGAACTGGTCATCTAAGTTTTTACAGCTTGAAGACGCAATTAAGAGCATGCAGGCCGACATTAGTTGCATCTCCGGTAAAAATGAGTCTATCAGAGCAGAGCTATCGGAGCTGCGATCTGAGACCACGGAACTGCGATCTGAGACCTCTGAGTTGCGCGCGGAGAACCAGCAGCTCCGCAAAGATATTGATGACTGTCATTACAAAAAGAGTTTGAAGGAGGCTAATGATACAATTGAAAAGCTTGTGAAGGAAAATAATGCCTCTAGACAGTTTTCACTTATAAATAATTTGGAAATCTCGGGCATACCGTTTCACAAGGGTGAAAATTTAATAACGATATTACGGAATATAAGTGTTAAGGTTGGGTTTACACTTCAAGACAGCGACATAGACTCGATACACCGAGTTCGCCGCTACCAGAGTAACGAGGCTGGTGCACAAAAAACGCCGCATCCGCCCGCCATTATTGTAAAATTTACTCAAAGGAAGCGTAAAGATGAGCTCTTATCAGCTGTTCGGGCCAGGCGGGGGATGACCACGGCGGACATCGAGATCCCGGGGCCTGCCTCTACCGTGTATGTCGGCGATCACCTGACCCCTGATAATAAACTTCTGCTGAAACGGGCCAGGCAAATTAAAAATGAACTGCATTACTCGTATTTATGGATACGTGACTGCAAGATACTGATGCGCAAGCAAGACAACAGTAGGGTAATTTACGTTAACAGTCACGCTGATTTAGATAAATTAAAATGACATTTGTGTAACTTATTATCTGTGTTACCCACGCTAGTAAAATATTTGTTTTCTTACACAGTTTTTAAAATTTCAAATAGCAATACTATTGTTCTAAAATATAACATGTCTTTCTGCATGTCTTGGTACGTTTATATGCCAAATTTGCACTTTGTTCCGCACCAATTTACTGAAAAAATATATCCGCTTAGTAATAATTGTTATTGTATGATGGCACTTTTAAAGTCGATTGAAAAATATATATTGTCGTGTATGTGTATGACAGTAGGGGATGGAAAATACTTGTTTTTGTGTACTATGTTGTTTACTTTTAATGCTCTGACACGGCATAGCAATAATAGGATGTTAATATTATTTATTAATCGTGAATAAACAATTTATTAATGGGTATTACCAAAACGCTAGGGGCTTACGCACCAAATCACACATTTTCCTGTCACATGTTGCTCAATGCGACTACGACTTCATTGCTATATCCGAAACCTGGCTTAACGATGATTTTTATGACCGAGAATATTTCGATAATAGATATAGTGTGTATCGCTGTGACCGGTCTGCTGATAGCGGAGCCACGCGCGGCGGCGGAGTGGCCCTGGCCGTACGGACCGAGTACCGGCCCGCGCGCCGCGACTGGCCCGTGCCGACATCAGCTGGTTGTGAGTGTGTGTGGGTATCAATCCCTTTAACACACTTAAAATGTAATACTAGTACAATAGAACCTAATTCACATACAGATTCCCGCAGTCTGCATATGGCTTGTGTTTACGTGACACATGGACCTTATTACAAAGAATCATTATTATCATTTTTTGATATAGTTTGCCAATTGACCATAGATCACAGTAATGACGTATTTCTAATAATGGGTGATTTTAACGTATCCAACGCACAATGGTTGTCAACATCATCCTGCGCCATGAAGTTATTGCCTGGTAGCAATGTAGTCTCGCAAAGTTTAGCAGATTTTTTGAGTTTCACTGATTTAAAACAATATAATAACATTTTTAACTCGTGTAATAACTTGCTTGATTTAGTACTATGTAACAGGAGTTGCAAAATTTGTACATGTGACGAGACGTTAGTAACTGAGGACGCATTATATCATAAGGCACTATCTGTAGGTATTGATTTAGAGCTAAACTATATACACACATTAACACCCTCGGTGAAGGAAATCTACAATTTTCACTCAGCTAATTACGAAGCAATTATTAATGAGTTAACAAAAATCGATTGGTGTACTTATTTTTGCAATCTTAATTGTGAAGACTCAGTTGAGAAATTATATAATTTATTGAATGACCTAATCGGGAAATACGTTCCTCGACGCAAACTACGGACATCTTCAAAATTACCGGTTTGGTACAATAAATCTTTGATAAAATTACTTAACGAAAAACGTAAATATCACAAGCTTTGGAAGCTGTACGGGAATCCGCTTGACTATGACAGTTTCAAGGTTTTACCAAAGCGTGGTGAAAAAATGGAGCGTAAATGCTATCGTGATTTTTTATCTGTTACAGAGAAGAATATAAAACATAACCCAAAATATTTTTGGACGTACATCAAATCAATATTTTCTAGTAAAGGGCTACCGCAATCCATGACGTATAAGGGCATGGTTACAACAAGCGGCGCAGACATTTGTAATTTATTTAATAGTCACTTCCACTCTGTATTTGAAGTATATGACAGAAGCCTTGATGATATTGACAGTCTGCCGGCAGTTACAAACCCTATAATAAATATTAACTCAATTTTTATTGATCAAAATACTGTTAAAAAATATCTATCAACTGTAAATATTTATAAAGGCGCGGGACCCGATGGAATACATCCGTTATTATTAAAAGTTGTGCTTCTCCTCTAGCAGCTCCCATTTCTATACTTTTTAATAAATCTATTAAAGAGGGTTGTGTTCCTGCTATTTGGAAAAAAGCATGGGTAACTCCGGTGCCTAAAGGTCCAATTAGTCGTGACATAGAAAAGTATCGACCTATATCTAAATTATGTCAATTCAGCAAACTTCTAGAAAAAATTGTAACAGACCAGCTGGCAACTGCTGTAAAACAACATATTATACCCAATCAGCATGGTTTTTACAGAGGCCGCTCAGTTGATTCGAATTTATTAACTTTCACAGGTGACATACTTAAAGCTATGGAGGAGGGCTTCTCTGTAGACGCCGTGTATACCGACTTTTCCAAGGCTTTTGACAAAATATGCCATTACACCTTGTTACATAAGCTCTGGGAACTCGGAATACACGGCGATTTGTTTCGTTGGATAAAGTCTTATGTGGAAAATCGCACCCAGTCCGTGGTAGCTTCGGGATTTACTTCTCATAGCAAAAGGATAAGTTCCGGCGTCCCTCAAGGCTCCCACCTGGGGCCACTATTGTTTAGTTTATATGTAAATGATATAGGAAAATCTGTTTCTCACTCAGGTATTCTTTTATATGCAGACGATGCAAAAATTTACAAAGTTATACGTTGCCATGCTGATTGTGAACTCCTACAAAATGATTTGCGTAGCTTTGAAACCTTCTGTAAAGACAACAACCTGTTTATAAATCCAGATAAATGTAGTACAATTACTTTTTCTAGAAAAAAAGCACCAACGAATTTTAATTATGAATTATGCGACAAGTATCTAGACAGGGTTAAGGAGATCCGTGATCTAGGGGTCGTCATGGATGATACATTGTCATTTGTACCCCACATCGACTTAACCCTGGCTAAAGCCTTTAAACAGCTGGGTATGATTCTGCGAATTACTAAACCCTTTAGAAACACCACAACACTTAAGCTTCTTTATAATAGTTATGTTCGTAGTCGGCTCGAATTTGCGTGTGCAGTATGGAAACCTCATTACAGAGTCCATATTGACAGAATAGAGAGATTGCAAAAAAAGTTCGTTAAATCCCTGAATTTCAAATGTGACTTGGAACATACACACTATGATGAATCACTAAGGCTTCATAAAATGCAAACCCTTGAATGTCGTCGAGACTGTGTAGATTCAGTTTTATTATATAAAATTTTGAATAATTACATTGATGCCCCTTGCCTGTTAAAAGAAATTTATTTTAGAGTTCCTAATATAAGAGAACGCCGATGTCATCCCAAGCAAAAACACTTATTTTCTATCCCTCATAGTAAAAGAAATTATTCTAGAAATATGTTTGTCAGGCGTACATGTGCATTTTATAATGAGAATAAAATATTGAGTAGCGTAGATGTATTTAACTGTACTATAGACTCCTTGAAGAATGTATTTAGAAAATAGGAATATTTTTCTTTGATTAGCCATTACTGTTTATAGGTAGTAATTTGCCACCTTGTCATATTTTTTATTTATTTTATTATATATTTTTTTTTGTATGTGAAATTACTAATAACTGAAATCTTTTTACTGCTATTAGAGTCAATATTCGACTGTAACATTAACATTTGTTTTAAACGTGCTTCATCACGATTGTTTAGTATTAAAGTTTTAACAATGTTGGAAACTATAGGTCTTAAATTAATTAAGGAAACTATGTTTAATATCTTTGTATGACCGTTTGTTTCATAATAAAATTAAAAAAAAAAAAAAAACGTCTCTTATTATTATTATTATTATAATGGGAGCAAGTTTTGGTCAACTCACACGAGTGGACAAATTAGTGGCAATAACTTGGTGGCGTTCTTGGCTACTAACTTTGATCGTATATTTTTGTGACGCAACCGTCTATAATAGGCATGGTGAATTTTTTTCATGTATGGTATCAATCGATTCGTTTTGTTGTATAGATCAAATGTCTATATGGAGCCAATTGCGTTAAAGCAACACAAAAGTCAGAAACGAGACTTAAAGTCCGAGATTTGCATTTGTTTCTCAAAACATTTGCATTTGCCTCCGTAGTACAGGAAGACTGCGCTCAGTACCCCGTCGCACAGTGCTGCACTCAAAAAATCCACGCGTAATAGGACCGACGTACTATGAAAACCTACCAGACGAGCTAATGAACGAGCGTTGCGATGAAACATTTAGGCGTCGATTAAAGAACCATTTATGGGAAAAGGAATTTTACTCAGTAACCGAATATTATCAAGTTATTAAATAATTATTTATTAATTATATTTGTTTGTACTAATTAATTACTATTTTTGACATTGTATTAGTGACTTTATAATGATGACGTGCTACATTGTACTGTATTTAAAAAGAAAAAAAAAATGTATTACTTCTGACATTATTATTAATTTTATTTGACATTTATTAGAACCTACATTCAGGTAGGTATATAATTTGTTTTTATCGATTTCCTTCTTTCTTTACAAAAAATGTTGGTAATGTTACAAACCCTATATTTGTAATTTGTGTCTGTCATTGTAATTATTATTTTTAATATGAATATTATTTACATTTAGACGATCGTTATACGAACACTAGTATAAACTTTAATGTATTATATGAAATTTGTATAATGAGATAATAAAACTAAACTAAACTAAACGCTCCTAACAAAATGACGTGCAAAAGTGACGTCACGATATAGGCCCGTCCCGCTGGCAATATTTTGAGGGTTAAGTTTCGAAAATTCTAAAGTCACTTATTATTGAAGTTGGAAATATAGTGTGTACATGAGAATCTTTCAGTGCGTTTTGTGTCATATTCAATTGGTGCTTTTTTTGTAATTCAATAATTTGAGGTTAACTTTTTTAGCTTGCCATAACTTGAGTAACAAAATATTAGAGTTAAAAAATATAACTGTTTTGTATTTAGAACAGTTTTATTGTTGTACAAAACCAGTATGTGTCATTTACGTCGAGTGCAATTTGATATAGTATGACAACGCTAAAAAACTACGTATAAAAAATTAGAGTTCATAAATTAAGTATTAACTATATAATTATAACTAACCTTAAAATACGTCAATAAAATCAATATGTGTCAAATTAAGCAATGAAAATTTAAGTTTCTTGGTAATTTCGTTTTTTCAGGCTGTTATCGTTTTAATAAATTATTAAAGTCATCAGAGTTCACATTATAATAATCAAAAAGGGACTTAAAAGTAGATATTTCAATTTGTGTCACTTTCATCAATGATATTTCGTCAAAAATTAAACAGAAACAAGATTTGCGTTCCGAGGAAATCTTCCTTCCTAACTATAGCGCGTGACCTTGATTCTGTAGTGACTACTAGAAGTAGACCCCCGGCTTGCTTCTTAACAAGCTAAACCATGGGTCAACCAGGCGCTGGCATCTTAGCAGTTACGATATAGGTACTTGCTCACGGAGGCGCGCGCGGGGTGATAAAGCTGACATACTCGACATAGAAACTGAGCGGAGAAGCAGGGCGCGGGAAGCCGGCGACGGGGCAATGAACTCGTGCGTGTCTCGCCCATACGTACCTTTTAAGCGGTAACTTATCGCGTTGTTTGTGACTAGACTGTTAAGTACATTTTCGAAGATTTCAAGCATCGTGAATTATGGGTAGAAAACGCAACCTATAATTATTGTTTTAGTTTCGTTTATTTTTGTTTTACTTTTGTTTTATTTTTGTTTTTGGAACGAAGTTCCTTATCGGACGGTTCGCGGATGCCCTGGACGAAAAAAGTCACGTGAACGTCACGAAAAAACGTCAGGTCACGGAAACGCGAAACAAAGCCATACGATTGAGAAACATGTAAAATGGAATAAAGTAAAAAAAATAAAAAATAGTATAATGTGAAGTGAAGTGAAAAGTGAAAGCTGAAAGAGAAAGTGAAAAAAGTCAATAAAATAATAAGTCCTAAAAGTAAAAAAAGTCAAAAATGCCGTAAATTTCAGAAATATCAAAAATTTTCAAAATTTCAAATATTCAAAAATTTCAATAATTTCAATAATTTCAATAATTTCAATAATTTCAAAAATTTCAAAATAACAAAATTTCTAAAATTTTTAAAATTTCTATAATTTCTAAAATTTCTAAAATTTCTAAAATTTCTAAAATTTCTATAATTTCTAAAATTTCTAAAATTTCTAAAATTTTTAAAATTTCTAAAATGTCTAAAATTTTTAAAATTTATAAAATTTCTAAAAATTCAAAACAGTCAAAAAATTCAAAAATTTCAAAACTATTTCAAAAATTTTAACCACAAAAATTACGGAAAAGTCAAAATTTAAATAACATTACTTCGTTCCAACCGAGTGTTCCATGACAATTTTTTTTAGTTTTTATGTCGTTTTAATTTTGTATTTATTCTGTTTTTATTTTGTATTATATTACTTTTATTTTATTTTTATTTATTTTTATTTTATTTTTATTTTATTTTTATTTTATTTTTATTTTATTTTTATTTTATTTTTATTTTATTTTTATTTTATTTTTATTTTATTTTTATTTTATTTTTATTTTATTTTTATTTTATTTTTATTTTATTTTTATTTTATTTTTATTTTATTTTTATTTTATTTTTATTTTATTTTTATTTTATTTTTATTTTATTTTTATTTTATTTTTATTTTATTTTTATTTTATTTTTATTTTATTTTTATTTTATTTTTATTTTATTTTTATTTTATTTTTATTTTATTTTTATTTTATTTTTATTTTATTTTTATTTTATTTTTATTTTATTTTTATTTTATTTTTATTTTATTTTTATTTTATTTTTATTTTATTTTTATTTTATTTTTATTTTATTTTTATTTTATTTTTATTTTATTTTTATTTTATTTTTATTTTATTTTTATTTTATTTTTATTTTATTTTTATTTTATTTTTATTTTATTTTTATTTTATTTTTATTTTATTTTTATTTTATTTTTATTTTATTTTTATTTTATTTTTATTTTATTTTTATTTTATTTTTATTTTATTTTTATTTTATTTTTATTTTATTTTTATTTTATTTTTATTTTATTTTTATTTTATTTTTATTTTATTTTTATTTTATTTTTATTTTATTCTTTTTTTATACCACGACGGTGGCAAACAAGCATACGGCCTGCCAGATAGTAAGCCGTAGCCTATGGATGCCTGCAACTCCAGAGGTGTCAAATGCGCCTTGCTGAGCCTTTACAAAAAAGAGGACAATATCTCGCCCATTTTTAAATTTAAAGAATAGTTTTTCAAATAAAACACGCTCATTTTAGCGTTTTCTATACGGGAAAATCATAAAAAATGCACATTATAATGACGTCCCGTCTATGTTTTTTTCGAAGTCTAAATTATGCACAAGTTCAAAGTCCATTATCTCGGGCATTTTTGATTTTAGATCAAAGTTTTTCAATAAAACACGCTTATTTTAGCGTTTTCTATACGAAAAAATCATAAAAAGTATACTTTATAATGATACTTCATCGCTGGTTTGTTTTCGAAGTCCAAATTAAATACAAGTTCAAAGTCCATTATCTTGGCAATTTTTGATTTTAGAGAAAAGCTATTCAAGTAAAAAACGCTTATTTTAGCGTATTCTATACAGAAAAATCATAAAAAGTACACGTTATAATGACGTCCCGATATACAAGTTCAAAGTCTATTATCTCGGCCAGTTTTGATTGTAGAGGTAAGTTTGTCAAATAAAACACGCTTAGTTTAGCATATTCTATACGGAATAATCATAAAAAGTACACGTTATAATGTAGTCCCGTCGATGGTTTTTTTTCGAAGTCCAAATTATATACAAGTTCAGAGTCCATTTTCTCGGCTACTTTTGATTTTAGAGAAAAAATTCTCGAATAAAACACACTTATTTTAGCGTATTCTAAACGAAAAATCATAAAAATTAAAAAAAAAAAAAAACATTTATTGTCGCAGAAAAAAAAATGCAAAAAGAAATACAGACTCGTAGACATACACCGAAGTAAACAAAAAAACATAAAACAATACACAAGAAGGGAAAGGAAAAAAAAAAGTAACACACAACTTAAAAACTAAACTAAATTTCGCGACAATAGGCTCGGAGTTCAGCATTTGCCGCGAGCTCGGTCGGCTGCACAGCGCTGTTCTTCAGCCCGCGCGTCTCTTGGCTTATACAGATTAAAAATTAAAAAGCTAGTTAAGGGGAAACATCGCATTCACTGGTCGCACTCAATTTTTATTACATAGCAATAAACATTATAACTAAAACCTATGACACTTTAGAGACTAAACATGATACCTATTTATCTATTTATTTAGTTAATTAATTTAATTAATTTCGTCTAGCAATGTGGAGCGTTCGGCGGTTTTGTTTCTTTCCTTTTATACTAGTTTGTTAAGAGATAATATCGTAGTTATCGCTCACACAATTGATTATTAAAAATGATTTTACGAGTTTTAGTCTTGAAGGTTGGTAGTGACATGCTAGTACGTAAGGGGGGCGGTAAGTCATTCCATATTTACGAGGCACGATAACGAAAGCTTCCTTTAATACCCTGATTTATGTGATTAGGCATTATAACTTTACTAACGTACATACTTCGGACTCCACGGTCTTTATTTTTAGGCCACTTAAACTTCTCAAACAAGTACTCAGGTCTCCGAGTTTGGACTATTTTGTAAACCTTCGTTACCATATGGAGATGCCTCCGCGCCGCCATTTTTAGGGTCTCTTTATTATTAAGAAAAGGCGTGACGTGTGCGCGCTTCGGCACGTTATAACAAAATCTAACACACGCGTTCTGCACCCGTTGAATAGCTCGTGCGGTCTTCGCGTACAACCGTGGTCCGTACACTGAATCACAATAGTTAAAATGTGACAAAACTAACGCCTCAACAAGTAGCTCCCGTACCTTTTCCGACAGGTGGTCTCTTATAGTATAAAGAGCTTTAAGGCGAAAATACGCGTTTCTAATCTTATTACTGACATGCTCAGAAAATCGCAGTTCACTATCCAATAAAATGCCTAAGTTCTTTGTAATATTTACCTGTTCAATTACTTGATGACCTACTTTAATAGTTGGATTGTTTTCTTTAATATTGGTACATTGCGCGGTAGTTCCAAGAATCATGTATTTGGTTTTGAACGGATTCAAAACGAGCGTGTTTTTAGTTGACCATTGTGATATCGCATTTAGGTCCAAATTTATTAGACTTTCAGCCATTTTTGTGTCACTGCTTTTGAACGAGTAATAAATCTGGGCATCATCTGCGTACAGGTGTATTTTACAGTTCGTAACGCAATTGGGCAGATCGGCCGTAAACAAAATAAACAAAATCGGGCTCAATATCGATCCCTGAGGTGTACCCCTTTTTATTGATTTAACCTGTGACTTTCGTAACTCCCCGTCATTATTTTCAGTTTCTACATACTGGGTCCTATTTGTTAGATACGAGTTAAACCATTTACATGCTGAATTCGAAATACCATAGTGACCCATTTTAGCCAGAAGCAAGTCTGTACTCAGGCAATCGAAAGCACGTGAGAAGTCCAATGGAACCAGGGCAGTGCCGCAACCCTCGTCCGCGGCCGCTAGCACGTCGTCGACCACGTGCGCAAGCGCCGTCGCGGTGCCATGCCCGCTACGGAAACCGGATTGTGTTACGGGCAAAACCCGCTCGTTTTCTAAATATTTCGTTAGCTGTGTGCAAATAACTCTCTCTATTATCTTAGAGAGTACAGGTAAAATGCTAATTGGCCGCAAATCCTTAAAATCTTCTATGGGGGAGCCCTTCGGAATGGGTTTCACACGAGCGCATTTCCAATCATCCGGACACTCGCCGTCTTTAATTGACTTATTCACTATGCAGGTAATGATAGGTAAAGTGGTCGGCAAGGTCATCCGTACCATTTGAATAGTTATACCATCGAATCCCCTTGCCCCCGTGTCAATGCCATTAATAATTTTCAGAATTTCAGATTCGGTAGCTAATTCTATGTGAAACTGAGCGTCAGTGAATTTGTTCGTTCTAAAATATTCTATGGTCTCAGGGTCAACGGTTGAAGCCCCTGGCACATTTAAAAAAAATATTAATGTCATCTGGAATATTAAGATGTTCAGGTACACCGGGCAACGCCGCGTTACCTACTGCTGTATGGCGTTTAAGGTGCTGCCACATAGTATAAGGTTTGTTTAAATTTTTATTTACGTAACATTCGAAGTATGCGTGTTTTTCACTTTTAATAGCTAAGTTAACGTAATTACGCAAGCTTTTATAATATTCAATTTGAAGTTTCGCCTTTGTACTACGCGCCCTAACTAATGCGGAGTTCTTAAGTGACAGCATCTGTTTTATAGTATCTGTAATCCATGGACTGATATTATCTGGAATACGCGTTTTCCGATACGGAGCATGTTTTTCAAACAATTCGATTATTAATCTATTAAATAGTCTTACCATACCATTAACATTACCTACCTTAATAACTTCTGCCCAAGGTACACACTCTAAATCACTTAAGAATGCCTCCTCATTTATATTTGTAATCGAAAGTTTATAGCAAAATCGAGGAAGCGGCCGCGGTTCGCGGTTTAAGTTCAGAGTCCATTATCTCGGCCACTTTTGAATTTAGAGAAAAAAATCTCGAATAAAACACACTTATTTTAGCGTATTCTATACGAAAAATCAAAAAATGTTCACGTTATATTGACGTCCCGTCGATGATTTTTTTCGAAGTCCAAATGATATAAAAGTTCTACGTCCAATCGGCCATTTTTGATTTTAGAGAAAAGTTTTTCAAATAAAACACGCTTATTTTAGCATATTCTATACGGAAAAATCATAAAAAGTACATGTTATAATGAAGTCCCGTCGATGGTTTTTTTTCGAAGTCCAAATTATATACAAGTTCAAAGTCCATTATCTCGGCCATTTTGATTTTAGAGAAATGCTTTTCAAATAAAACACGCTTATTTTAGCGTATTCTAGATGGAAAAATCATAAAAAGTACACGTTATAATGATACCCCGTCGCCATTTTATTTTCTAAGTCCAAATTTTACTCCATGTAGTCAATCTTCAAAGTCCGGTAACTTCGAAGTTTTTGAGTAAAAAAAATTTTTTATAATAAAACTTGCTTATTTTAACACATTCTACACAATAAGACAAAAAAAAATGTGTCATAATGACACCATTTCAACCAAAATAGTCCAAACTGTACTCAACCTTCAGGGCCCCATAACTTCCAAACTATTGAGTTAAAATAATGTGTTTAAGAAAAGTTGCTTATTTTTATGTGTTTTATACGATAACTTAATAAAAACATAGCCTTATTATGACATCACACTGATGAAATTTTTTTTAAGTGCAGCCCGGCCCTTTGCTAGTCCAACCGAGAGGCAGAAAACGAAATTTCGATTTACGCGTTTCACGATCGGCACTCTGTAAACAAACCGCCTTGATGCATAAATTACATATTATTAGTAACAAATTATCTGTGACAATTTGTAAAAATACTGTTTATATGGTAAACTAGGTTTAGCGTGGCACACAGATCCGCCGTTGCAGTGCCTTACGGACTACGGTGTCATACGTTATATCACCATTAATTATCCTTTACTTACTTAAGTTTTATATTACTGCTTTCTTTACTATGAAAAATAAAGAAGAGCGACTAAAAAGTCGCTGTTTGTCTTTGTCGCACTTATTACTATATGTATGTATAGAGTAATAATGTATAGAAAACAAACGAGCTGCTAGGCACCCCGGCCGGCACATGCACCCCGCCCGCGCCTTACCGTTCCCCGCGCATGCCCTTTACGCAAAACAAGTTTTTGTTTTGAAAATAAAAATAATCCATTGATTATAACGTACACATTGTTTCGATACGCTTTTATAAAAATAATGACGCAAACTTTAATAACTTTAATATTTTATTGTACTGTTAACAGGGTCATACAAGAAAAAAAATTAAAATAAATAAATATCATTGATTAATATGGCACAAATTTATTCAAATAATAGATACCGATATTTTAGAAAGCACAGTACCTAATCGATCAACTCTAATTTTATATAGGCTTATAAAAGTCTACATATATGTGCTGATTGAATGTCAGTCTTCCCGTTGACGAAAGTGACACAAAACGCGTGCGTGCGTCAGTAACAACTTTGCTGTTATAGTGAAAAAACAATTTTGATCTCTAATTTTCTATTTACCGAATAATGTTTAAAAAAGAAATGTCTAAGTTTCTACCTAAGCAACAACCTAGGATGACACAAATTATTATTGTTAGCTAAGTTGGATGGCCTGAACTCTGTATGTGAAAAATAAGCATCTTTAATATTATCGAAACTTCATAATTTATCGGTACGGGTCTAATAACATAGTCGCCCTGTTTAAAGTATGGAAAAAATATGAAATTGCTGTTTTAACAGTGAAATGTTGCGTTTATGTGTATGGTTACTGTATAATTTATTTTACAGTAAAATGTTAAAAATCGAATGGTATCATTGTTTTTTTTTTAATTTCGCACTTTAAAAACTCGTAAAATTAAAAAAAATTTGCAGCTTGATATCTTTGAGCCATTTCAATAGAATTTATAAATTTTCACTTTAGTTGGATATATTGATCATTTTGCATCCTATCAACTAAATTTTATTGTATAATTCAACATGTGTCATCATGCCTATTCTAATAACTCGTAAATGCGAAAGGCGAAATGGCAATGTAAATTTATATTAATATAAGATTTGGAACGATCCTTTGTTTTTAGGAAACAGAGGGTAGACCAAAATCGAAATCAAAAACTACGTATCATCTGTCGTGGATCCTTGTATTCTTTCCCTGATCGCTGAACTGGAAACATCAAAGTAGTCAAAATGTCTTTTGATAGCGATTATAGCGAAAATGACGAGTGTGGGGGCTACGAATTCTGTTCGCGTCGTACCTCATTCCCTGGAGTTTTGCCTTTTGATCCTTCGTCGATCGAGGACTTGATTTTGAAGATTGTCGATAAATTCGACTTCCGCGTGTTGATGAGCAATGAGAGAGCACGGGACGCCATGATGGTAACTGCGGGGCTAGCTCTGGCTGGTGGCTTGATTGGAAAGATGTACGGGGGACGATTGGGAGCGGCCGTTGGAGGAGCAGTTGGCGGTGCTTGCGGAATCGGAGTTGTTGGTGAGTCTATTACTTAGTCAACTTCTATATGAAGTAGTCTACTCCTTATTCAGTCGATTTCGTCTCATTAGAATGGCTTAGTTTTATAGATAGGGTTTCAACGAGTGAAAAATGATACTAAAAAATGTGGTATCCATGTGGTAGTCGATTTATAATTTGTTTGCTAGTTAAAAACCCGTTGTAATGAAATTGTAGGTAGACCTAAATTGAATAAAAACGTTTGTTTCAGCTATTTCTATGCGGGACTTGTGGCAAGAGATTCGGCCCAAGCTTGCAGACGTATTCGACCTCGTCTACGACTACCTGGCTGGTCTGGGAATCAAAGATTACACGAACGCTGCCTTATTTCTGGCCAACACGAATCCTCAAACTACGGTTCTTGCTAAGATGATTCTGGAAAGTTCTTCACAGTTATTGGGGAAGCAACTACTGTCTTCTATTATGAGTGCTTGATTTAAAGTTATGTTACTAGCTATTTCTATTAAATGAGGGTAAGCTGGAGAAGAGCTTGTAATGGTTCCGTTAAATAGTTTTTTCGGCTAAGTATACTAAATGTTTAACGATTGATAACCATACTTAATAGTTCTGAGATAGTAGGTTAATAATATTTAATGTGAATTAATATATTTTGACTAATTATGACTTAAACTGACATGACCGTTAATTTTAATTGTGTATTGGAATAAATTTAATGTATTTTAGCACGTAGAACATGTTAATGATGAATTGATGATATTATTTATTCGAATAAAGATTGTACAAAATCAAATTTCTTTTTTATACATTTCTGCCATATTCTTTGTTTCTGTCCTTTGATAATTAAACCAACCGGATGCGAGACGCGCACTAATTTCTATCAGAAAAAGTCTGCCAATTTCGGCGCGGGGGACGAGGAAACGCACACAAAAACTGTTAACACTAATGCATTTTCCATTGACGTCGCTACACACGCACACGATAAAATATCAAACACTAGCATAAAATATACTCACACAAGTATAAACACAGGCACAGACAACCTGTCCGTGAACGAGATAATGTCATCTTTAAGTAAACGTACACAGTGCGAGGAACGCGTCGATAATAATATACTTAAGTATCGATATTTGTGACGTTTTCAAGTCAAAGGTACATCATTGTCGGTTGTTAATAGAGTTAATTTCTAAATGATTTTTTATGGTAACGCCTTATTGACAACCGATAATGATGTACCTTTGACTTGAAAATGTCACATTTTATCGTAGATTTATTTATCGTATGCCTACATGTCACTGGATATAGATAGGCATTTCTTCCCTAGGGTAGTGGGAAAGCAAATGATGAAGAAAATCCAGTGAGTGCTGCGAGGTCCAGGTAGGACAGTAGAGCTGCCAAGTTTGTAACTCTTTTAGCACCACCCAGGGATTACGTGTAGGGTTCTCTAAGGTGTTTCCTACGGACGCAGAGAAACATTGATCGTAGGTTAGTTATATATTTTTGTTTCTTTACCAAGTATAAGGTTTAGCTATTGATAAAATTATAATGTTAAGTTGTGATTAAATATCAAGTTTTTCTACCAGCATATTACTTACAATGTAAGTATTCTACGTAAGTTAGTTTGTCTATTTGTTCAGGACAAATCTTGCAAGCTGATTTAGAATAACTTTTTTATTATCAATTTAATATTTTGATGTGTATTTGCTTTTAAATTTAGTGGAAAATACTACAAATTGGAAACAAATAACTATTACTATGAAACATTGAACTGCAAAGAACTCTAGAACATCACGGGATTCGAACCCACGTGTTTAGATTACCGTTCCAATGTGCTTCCAATTACACTAGACGTTCCTCTATCCACCTCAGTGAATTTTTCACTGTAATGAACAATGATGAATCAGTCACTAGCGACATCGTAATGTTCCAGAGTCCTTCGCAGTTGATATTTTGATTGTAATGGCCATCTGTTTCCAATTTGTGTTTCTATTTCTATTATCTCTTCTTCAATTTCTATTATAAATAAAAAGTATAACATACTGCTAATGTTAATATCGACATTTATTTTTGTGCTGTCCCATCACTAAAACTTACCTGTTAGGTACAGTGATACCAGAGCCAGAAATTAAAAGTGCCTATTTAAGGGGATAAGTGTGTATACCGTACCTTATAATAAATAAAGTATAATCCATACAAAATTAAAATGCTACATAAAATGTATGGTGAAAATAAAGGAACGAATTAATTTCTAAACAGGAATATCGTTATTTCAAGCATCTACAAGTATATTTTACTTAAGGGGCGCCACACATTAGAGCGGAATTCAGTGCAGAATTCAGCACACTAGCTGAAATTTGTCTATTAAAACGGAAATTTGTTTATGGTAGCTGTATTTTTGAGACCATAGACAAATTTCAGCTATTGTGCCGTACTACAAGCACACATACGCTGAGTTTCTTACGCTGGATCTTCTCAGTTGGGGCTCCTTTCCGAACCAGTAGTAGTTTATTGCCCTTCCCATAATACGGTTTTAAAAAGATTTGATTTCAATACAATTGTTAAACCAGTGTTTATGTTTTATTTCATTACCGTGCGTCCGTGCGTAATGTGCTATAGGCTAGTTTATCCTGATAGTGTCAGTTTTTTGAGTTCCGAACCACCTTACAGCCCTGCCCTCGGCGGTCCTCGACGACATATATAATTTAAAAAGCTACGCGTGTGAATGAGTTTTACCTTTGAAGTACTGACGTTAATCTTTTCATTTTTGTTAATGATTAAAAATAATATGTAATTTGAACAATTTAAAAGTCGATTAAAATATGTTTAGAAACAATTTAATAACAACACACACACACAGACACACTGCTTTTTTAACAAAGCAATGCTTTACAATTATGGCTGTATACCGAATGGGTCTCTGCCTAACCCACGGAGTATCTTTTAAGTGTATTGCCTAACCTCTGACAATGAATGATATAATGGCGGACGTATTTCTGCCCCAGTGGGAGTCGATTACTCTTGTTTGCAATATTTCACTTACCTCCCTCGATGCAATTATGAACCCGATGGTACAATGTACTATGAAGAGTCAAGTTTAAAAATTACCCTAAAGCAGATGTAGTACAGTCAAGTGCAAAAATACGTATCGAAATAATCTTCTCATAAATATGGTACTACGCACTTATTACAACGGAATAAGATACTATGGGACATATTTTAGTAAGTAAGATGAGTACACCCATATTTTTACACTTGACTGTACCATTAACTAGCAACACTTTTTGATTGACAATATTTTTTAGTTTTTTGCTAATTTCGTGCACTATTTGATGTTATTTAGCACTGACCTATAGTATATGGACTAGAAGTACCTACGAAATGAGCGTGCATACCTAAAGTGTTTTGCCAGGTAAAATGGCGTCCTTCCGGTAGTGTTGTTCTGTTCAAAAGCTTAAAAATATCGATGTCAGCTTTTCATAAATCCAACAAGCTTTTACTTAGTTCGCACTTAATTGCTCACACAATCAACCAACGCAGACATTTCGGTTTAAAGATATTTATTTCTTATAAGAACACAACAGTTAACTTATATAAGATTACAACAAAAAATTTATAACATTACGTGGCTTCTTCCAACACATCTTAGTAAATATAGTTCTTAAGCTTAGTTTTGAATATAGTTTTTCCTTGAGAGTCTTTAACATCTTTCGGTAGATTGTTAAACATTTGTGCACCTTCAGATATGATAGTTTTTTTCCCATATCCAGTTCTATGTCTAAACAATTGAATTTTGTTAGTATTTCTTAAGTTATGTCTAAATATTCTTTTAGTTCGTATTAGCTGAGAGTGTATATTATTTGTTAATAACTTATTTATAAGCATGCAAGTACAGTATGTGTATAGCTGTTTTAGGTTAAATAGTTTTGTTTTAGCATAGAGTGATTTTGATCTTGTTAAATGTTGTTAAATTTAATTATTTTATACTGTTATTCTGCACTTTTCTCGTCATAGAAAAGTGTTCGGCCATATCTCTGTAGAAACGTAGTCGAATTTTTCCTGCGCGTATAGTGGCATGATACATTAGTACTATATTAGTACATTGTGTATTAAGAGCGGTAAACAAGAATTCACGAACGAGTGTGAATCGAAGGCCGAATCCTAAGGCAAGGGCTTAATTGACACGAATTTGTAATTCTTGTACCGCCCGTGGCACAAAGTTTAAATAAAACTTCTACATAATTTCATACTTTAATTTGGGCAATAATAATAATCCTTTATTGAACCATCTTATAAAATGTTATATTGCTTCGTCGTAAATATTCTACGATTGTTTCTAAATTATGATAGTAACATTTTTATTAATTTTATTTTATTTAAAATTATTTATATCAGTTGGTCTTGCTTTTAAGCATAGGTCTCCCCTACACACTTCCATACTTTGTGATCACGTGCTTTTCTCCCTTTATTGAATAGTTAAACCAATACTTTCAATAAGAGCAGTCTTAGTTTAGTGTGCAGCTTTATTCTTCTTTTAAAAGAACGCTTGGCTTCTTCTACTTCTTTTAAACGGTTGTTCGCCGTGTAACCCGAAGACGTTTCCTCGGTGTTGTTTTGCAACGCTGTAAAGTTGTAACAGACTATAAGATTTAATTTAACTTTCGATGTCGGCAATCGACATCGGTACAACACTATGCTTCATTACCAAAATAACTGTCAAATGAGTATTATTTAAATCACGTAAATACAATCGCCAACAAACAAATATGTATATTTTTTCATTAAGGACGATAAATTCGTCATAAAACTTACAATAAATATGCAAAATTTACAACTAAATGGCACTTTTTTGATGAAATTCGGCTACTAACCTGTGATGACACAAATTCAGTTGATTTTTTGATTACTGTGTACTACACTGTTTCATTGAGCACACAGACATGTTACGATTCCATCACTTAATGTCCACACTGCAAAACCAAATTCTAAAGTTGCTTTTAATAAGGAAAATCGCCATTAAACCAAAACGTTGTTCACCACTTGACAGCTGATGTACTACAAACTTTTGCCAGGTAAAATGGCGACCGGCCTCCGAGCGGCAGCCGGAAACAAACGTGTGATATCAATTTTGACAGTATAGGAACTGAAAACAACGAAATGTGCTGTCATCTCTTTTATCTCACGCTCTCGGCTATCGGAAAGAAAGAAATAGATTATGTTTTTTGATTTCTGTGTCGATTTTATATATATTTGTATAACACGAAGTATGTATAGTAGAATAGGGCCTCTCCTTATTTTTTATTTACTCTTTGTTATTTAGACGTAATTATACTTACAGATGAAAAGAAACGTTATCCTTCTGTAAACTAAATAATGGGATCTTTTCTTACATGAAAACACGCAGCAATTCGGCATTTTTACCTCAGATTGTTCCGCGCTGACTGACATTCATTGAATGGCGTTTGACGCGCGACAACTAGTTTTATATAACCGCTACGACCAGTGGTCTTGTACTTTTGGCAGAGGGGGACGCCTGACAATTACCACTCCATTGGTTTATTTCTCTGAGTTTCTGCCCATTCCTACCCAGAGAGTTCTAAATTCCTACCCCATTTCACAGAATAAGACAAGTATGCCCATTTTCAAATAAAGGTAGGATATAAACTACTTATTTCAGAACGGCACATCAATATGAAACGTCACAACAATTGATTAAAATTAAAATTGTCTTGTTTATTTACGTCAACTTTTTCGTTTGTGTCGTGTGTCGCATTCGCATTTATTTTCGTTTCATTTCATTGCCAAACATTGAAACTATTATAGCTTCGTGAGTCGTATATTTCTAAACTGAAACTAAGTGCGAATTAGCTTAAAACATTGTGCTTGATAATAGCGAAAAACTAAAAATGTCGATGGAAATGGAACCATTTCTTCATGAAGTACGATACGACCAGAGCTGGCTGGAACAGGTCCTGCTGCAACTAGGTAACACATTGCATAATTATTCTTGATCGTTGGTGCAATATAGGTGTTTGGTAAACGGAAGAGATGAAAGGTAATTGAACTAATTGATGGAGTGACAAACCCGCATAACTAAGGATGTATTAGCGCACTGCTAGATCCTCCGTGGAAACAAGCGAAAGCATTTTAATTACGAGCCCGACTGTTTTAAACAAATGACTGATTTCTGAATGGTCACGTCTGAAAATATGGATACATTAAATGTGACAGAATCATGTATGTATCCAAGACTTTACGCCTTGGTAATAGTTGTGGCTACATATTTTTGTCACATTAAACGTATCCATATTTCCAGACGTGATTGTCCATATGTATAGAAAAGCAACTTCTATTTAAACTGTAATCCTCAGATAAAGTACAGTATTTAGTTACCAAAGTTTGATATAATTTTAAAAATACAGGTATTTAACACTTTGCCAATTTGCTATCATGCCCATGCTTATCGACTTATCAGTTTCAGACAAAGATTACCTACTAATATCAATCAATGGCCACAATTCTGGTAAGATATTATAATCAATGCATTATAATATCTTACCAGAATTGTGGCCTCTTATTTTTGTTGAAATTACAAATACTTACAATATTTGTCCAATTTTCTTATGAATTACGAATGAAAAATAAGTCCCAGTCTTGTGACTGTAAGATAGTTGGCTAGAGTATGATATATTATCATTGGTTAAACAACAAGTCACATGTTTTTGTTTATCTGCATAAATAAAAAATTATGAAGACACCTCAACGGTTGAACTGATTTTGATAAAACATGTTACTCAGAAAACTTGGTTTGTAATTACCAGTGATCATACATATTCCAGCATTTTTGGTGCAGTGCTAAGGTTATTATTATTTTGAGGCTATTAAATGTTTGAACCAAGAATCAAATAAAATCAAAGCCATTTAGAACTAAGTAATAATGTAGAGATGGTTGGTAATTAAATAACAATTTAATAAAAAAACGTCTTTGCACCAATTTTGCTGAAAAATTTACGATCACTGGTAGTTACAACGGGTGGCATTGTAGCGGTATTGCTCTTTTTGCATGGGGGGGTTAAAATGAGAATCACATTGAATTCTCCTGTAACTTTCAGGTGACACGTTCGAAATTCGTATACAGTGGAATGGTGACACAGCTGTTTTAACTGGAGCATTTGCACTGGCCGGTGGGCTTGTAGGAGGCTATGCGGGAGGCAGAATGGGTGCCGCTTTAGGCGCTGGCATTGGCGGTGCCGCGGGCCTGGGGGTCTCTAGTAAGTATACTCAAATAACTATTATTGTGCTTTTTTTTTTACACCATGATGGCGGTAAACACCCACCTGATGGTAAGCAGCTACAGCATATGCATGCCTGCAGTTCCAGGGGTGCCACATGCGCATTGCCGACGCTTTAATATAATGGAGGATTCACTGTGTTGACAAATGTGACAAGAGGGTCCCCCGTCAACACACTACATCCTTTTACTTGGTGTGTATTTAGATGAGCACTTCAAGGATTTGAATGTAATGACAGGGCTGAAGATAGTTTGAAAGTAAATTAATTTTGCTTCTGATCTCTGAGATTGTATCTGTACTTTTATTTAGATATGCTTAAAAATAAAAAAGGCGCAAAACTGTACTTACTGTTATGGAAATTTTTTAGGAATATTCCCATATGTTTTTTTGATTGATACTGAATGCATTCAACTAATTACAAATTAAAAGGTTTAATAAATGAAACCAGACTATATTTATTATAATATGTAAATGCAAACTTAACAATTTCGTCCTCTCTTCGCCAGCTTACGTGTCTCTCCGAGAAATCTGGGCCTCGGTGAAACACCAGCTTAAGGAAATCCTGTTTATTATCTTCAACTACCTTAGACGTTTGGACCGGCAGGATTATTACAATGCCTTGGAGCTCCTCCTAGCTTGCACGTCTAGTCGGAGAGAACTGGTGATGACTATCCTAGACTTTATAGCTTCTAAGTTGGGGAAGGAAGTGCTGTCTAGTATCACTGCAGCCTAAAACTGAAATAATAGTGGAAACATTTTTTGTGTGTTTATGTAAACGACTTTTTTTGCAAATTTGTTTTTTATTTTTCGAAGTTTTATCTTTTTCTGTAATGACAACATTGGTTTATAAAACTAACTGTATAAACAATGATCAAGAAAAACTTTTTTCACAATTGCACTTTAAAAAAAAATCGTCAGTGACATAAAGGAAATAAATTAAAGCTTGTTATATTATTGTTTAGTATGATTTAGCAAATGCTAATTAGTAGCAAAAAATCGTTGATACCAATGATTAGATAGTAAAATTAAACTTGAATTTCTTTTTAAGTTTTTATTTATGTGACTATATACTTTGCAAGTATGTATAATAGTAGTTTATGTAACTGTTACGTAATAAGGCCTAATTAGGTACAGTTACATACACTGCTTTATCTACACTCATATTATTTATCCTAAATGCCGTCTTCGGAAACCATAGAATGGCCGCCATTGCACCGCCATGGCCAACTCTTGTGTGCCAGCGGTCGCGCGGGCGCGTGTCGGCGACCGCGCGGGAGCGTGCAGGTGTACATTATGTTATCAAAACTCATAACGTATCAATATTTGATCATATAATAACGGCCTCCTAGCCCAGTCGGTAGTGACCCTGCCTATGAAGCAGGAGGTCCCGGGTTCAAATCCTGGTAAGGGCATTTATTTGTGTGTTTATCACGAATATTTGTTCCTGAGTTATGGGTGTTTCCTATGTATCTAAGTATATATTTATCTATATAAGTATGTATATCGTCGCCTAGTACCCATAGTACAAGCTTTGCTTAGTTTGGTACTAGGTTGATTTGTGTAAGATTGTCCCCAAATATTTATTTATTATAAATATTTATTATATAAAGTTAAAATTACCTTACTGCCACAGATAAAAAGCTTATCATAGTAAAATCGGCTGTGGTAATGCTAGCCATTGCCTACCGTTTTTGAACACGTTTTAGAGGACTTACAATGTGAGTGTAGATAAAACATTTTAAACATAGTTATGTTAATTTTTGTTTTAATGTTCATTATTTCATCAATGTTTGAATTTTCTTAGAAAAATACTTACATTATTTTTTTTAAATACTAAGATTACTAAGTATAACATATCTTTGAGGAGTTTTAACATTTACTGATTGTATAATTATTAATTATCAATGTGCCTTAAAATAGTAAAATGATGTATAATCATTCTAAAAAGGCCACTATATTAACCCTTTAACCGCCAGACGTCAAATCACGTGCACGGAAAGTCGTGCCCTCAGCGCCAGCACGTGATATCACGTCCAAAATATAACCCTAATCGGTTTGCCTTGCGCGCTCTGGCGCTGAGAGCACGATTTTTCCGTCAATGCTTGGCGGTAAAAGGGGTCGGGTTTTTTCTTTGCTGCGGTTTCCGCATGCGGCGCCGGTGCGCGAGTGAGATAGCGCTCTGCATGTGTATAGCGCTGTCACACCGTCGCCGCATCCGGTTGTGGCGCCAGTGTAATAACTAATAATCGCCTAAAGGATTGGGTATTTGAATAAATATACTGTATATAGTATTCTGTAGAAGCAATTTTTGTTAGGGGTTTATCTTATTAACTATCATATTACAAATCATGTTTTTGAAAGTTGAAAAAACTCTTATTTTACTTTTTCGTAAGGTTGCTATTGCACATAGCATTTTAACAGCTACATCTTCAAATTATTTTTAATAAACGCCTAATTAATAATACTACAGTCTCCTATGCAGGGTAGTCGTAATGTGAAAGTATCTAGACTGTTTTTTAGTAGTTTAATGGTTGTATTGAGGCTTTAAATCGGTGTCGGGTAAAATGCACCTACTAGAACAATTAAACGGTATTAATTAATTAAAAGCTCACGTGATCTTATATTTGCTCAACACATAATTAATATTTGTGTGCGTTAGGGTAAGTACCCACCATACACAGGCGCGGATCCAGGATTTCGATCAGGGGGGGCACTTTTCTTCACAAAAAGTCTCGCGGTCCGCACCTATGGGCCACGTAGTATGCGAGGTTTGCGTTTCAGGGGGGGGGGGGGGGGGGGGGGGCAATTGTCCCTGTTGCCCGTATCCGCGCCTGACCATACATAACGCAATCTCGCACTTGTCCGAGCGCCCTAGCTGACCTCGCTCATCGCTGGTGGATGGTCGCCTTTAGAGTTGTGGTTGATTATTTTGTAGCTAGTTTTAAGCTTTTAATAATGATGACTTTTAAATAAATTATTTTGGATAAATATAATTTGTTTCATTCTTAACCATTTTAACTTGGTCGATAACCTAAAGTAAAGAGATATGCCTGCAAAGATAAAAATTACCTTCTTACTTAAAAATCGGTAAGACTAAGAGCCCTGTTACACTTTACTTTTTAAGTGTCGTAACTAGCATCCTAATTAGGATCCTAACTTGTTTTCATGGTAAATTAAGTTCCTAAATTATTTAGTCAACCTTGACTAAATAATTTAGGAAGCTAACTAGGACAAATGTAACAAGGCTTTTAGGCTTTCTGCAAACAATGAGCTTGGAGGGAGATTAATATTATAAACATGTTAAGGAAGTTGAAGGACGGCTATCAAAAGGTTATAAGGAAGGAGATAATATATACTTGTAATAATAAAAAAAATATTTTTTAAACTGTTTTATTCAGTGCATGATCACAGGAACATAACTTATGAAACTATCACTTCTAAATCTAAGACAGGGGTTCCCAGTAGTTGGGCGTTATTAAATAAGAAAACCCGTAGATATTTGTTTTTTTTTACCACTAAAAAACTAAGAGGCTATAATTTGTTGCGTGAACATGTTGGGAACCCCTGGGTCGCGTTTTAAAAGGCTACGCCTTACAATCTCGCTATTTGCAACTCTTCGGCGGCTTTCACACTGCGGTTTCCGCATGCAGCGCTGGTGCGCGACCGAGATAGCACTCTGTATGTGTATAGCGCTGTCCCGCTTGCACACCGTCGCCGCATCCGCAGCCGGTTGCGGCGCTAGTGTGATAATCGCCTTACCGGTCGGCACCTTTTTTTTTATATGCTCAAATACAATATTCAATCTAACGTAAGCGCCTTTCGCCAAATTCGCCTTTTGATGAAGAACGTCACAAATGTGTTTGTTAGATAAAGTAAGCAGCGAAGTAGCTTTATAAAACACGACCCTGATCTAAGGCAACATCCGTAGACTACACGTGTAACAATTTGTACCAAAGAAACTTGTACTTTTGATAATTTCAAACTTTATACGTTTCCGCCATCGGGTTTTTCATTAGATGGCAGCACCGTGGCGAGATATCTAAAAATATAAAATTAAGGCGCTATGACATCTATGATATGACTGATACCACAACTGATGTACCCCAATAAGTCTTCTGTTTTCTTTAAATTCAAAGATTCGAATATTTTTACAATCCGTTTCGTTTTTCTAACTATGGATGGTACAAGAAGGATATAAATCTCTATGTTACAAAAGTGTCCGTCAAAAGGCGATAAACTGATGGCGCCACAATGATATTAAATTTGTTTAAATTAATTTTGAAATTAAAAAAAATAAATCCAAAATAATTATGTGCGGAGATGAAGAACACTCTGAATATTAATTTTATTTAGAAAGTCATATAAGTATTAAATATCGGTAATTCATTTCAAGTGCTGAACTATACCTAGCGCCACCCGGAGATATTTGGAACTATTGTTTAGTGCTTACCGCTGGACACTTTTTCGACCGTTTTCCTATAAGAGAGTTCCATCCTTCCTATACCATCCATATTTCTAACCGTCATAAATGTCATAATCATAATCCACCAAACATGTTTAATCTTTTTTTTTATTCGTTGATTTTGACAGCTGCCGTCAAAAAGACTCTCGCCACAGTGCTGCCATCTAGTGAAAAACTCGATCGCGGAAACCTTCATTGCGAAAGAAAAAATGTTTATTGCCACGACCTTTTTCACTCATACATTGTTTCTATTCTTAATTGTTTATTTGCAGAATTAGACACGAAGATTATGGGCTGTGTGCAAGCCTGTGGCGCCCGCTTAGCGACTCTAGGGCACATTATAACGATTTGAAAATTTAACTTATTTACCACGTCATTTGAAACCTTATGTCATATGAAATAAGGCTCACTATTTAACAGTTAACAATGTGGCCTATATGTACAGCCGCCATCAAATATATCGGAGCGGCCAGGGTACTCAAAAATATCTGAACATGCACTTTATCGCCTTGACAATAAAGGCGTTATTCAGATATTTGTGAACACCTTGGCCGCTCCGATATATCTGATGGCGACTGTACTTCGCACAAATTGAAGTAACTTAAAGCCTTTCACCAGCAACGATCGTTATACGTGACAACTCATACAACTTAAAACGCACCTTCATTGCTTAGGATAAGGTTTACTATTGCGTGCTGTCTAATCCACATTTTTTAGGGAGCTCTAGGTCGTAGGAAGTCTTTACTATGACTAAATAAATAAATATAGGACGATTCTTTAATTCTACATTAGGAATGTCTAGATCTTTCTCACTGGCTAGAAAATAAGTACAATGTTCACAGCTTTCGGTTTAAACCTTTAAATCTATTTTAAATAGTTGCATTTGTTTTAACACATTCTCTGCCAAGAACCCGCCTCGTGGGCGCTCGTAAACTTTGCTCAGATGCCGGACAACTCGCTGGGCGGGTTGTTTTGTACGTAGCTATGGACGTCTGGTTTCTGAAGTCGGACGTCAGTTTTCGTCTGGCAGTTGATGTGTTAAATAAGACTTTATTATAACTAGGTTTGTTTGTCAAAACATTTAAAATGTATAACGATAACGATTGAAACTATAGGGCAAGTATGGAACTTAACTAAATACTGGTACAGGTACTAAGTTTGGTATGCATATGTCATGAGTTTAAGTTTAAGCACTAGAACTAAAAATAAATTTTTCACTTCTCATGCTCGTAAAGTTCGACTTTAAGTCGTGCGTGGACGACATAAAATCGCATTTTAAGCTCTAGGGCATAAAGTAAAATTTTCTGCTAAGACTAAGAATGTGGCTCAACAGCCAAACAGAGTCAAAATATATTGCGCAATTTAAATGAGCAGTAAAATTTCGTAGAATACTGAAACTTGTTCTTTTATTATATTCTTGCTATAATTATTTAAATTGCGTGTTTTCTATAATTAAATAAATGAAATCAAATAAAAGAGGAGTTGATAACAGTTTAGAAATGCCCCGAAATGTTTTTATGACTTGGCAGAAAACAAGTATCCATGTCTAAATTCACATGATGAAAATTAAAAAAAAAACATTAAAAAATTAATTGGTGGGAACCATATTCTGACCACTATTACGCAGGTATAAAACCGCTATAGGAAAATTATTATATTTTTTGTTAGCAAGTTAACTTAAAACTAAGTGCGCTACTATACTAAATAGTATATTTAACAAAACAATCAAATAAGATCCAGTAAACATATTACAACAGCAAAATTAAGTATCTACTTACACAATTATATTATGATTTATGAACAACTACCGTAACCCAATAAATTAGTAAAAAATAAATACCTAGCAAAGAAAACACAATATAATAAATAACTGGTATCAACTAAAAACTTAAGTAATTAAATAAGTTAGCATGTCATGTGTCCTAAATGAGATTTCAGATATTTGTAATTACGAAAATGATAGATTCAACGGTGAACATTACTGCCAGTAACATCTTGCAGTCCATTACTGTTCTTTCAATTCAGTTTTACTTGCAGTCGCCGTCAATAATATGTATACAAAAAGTGTAAACATACCATTTAAATTAAAAAATCTTTTTTACTCCTGTAAGATGAGATGGGGTAAAAGAAACACAGTAAAACTCGCAAGACCATTTTTAAAGGACGCACGTCTTAAGTTGGAAAGTTATGCGGGACCGTCCGTCAAGACTTCAAGTTGCAGACACTGATATAAAATGGCAAAGTGTATTTAAACTTCAGATAAAGCGACTGTTCTGGGTTGTTTCCCCACCTACCATTATTTTATTAGACAAAGAATCAGGGCGGTAGCTAGACTTGAATTAAAGATAGGGCAGTGGTATTTACAAGTAGGGCGTTTTAAACTTTATTGTCAGAAATAATCAATTGTATTTCAAGGCAGGACCTCATAAAAATCCCCCGAGCTACGGCCCTAAAGAGCATACAGCACGGTCTCGATTTATAAAGCTAGAATTTGTAATTTCGCTGTTTGTCTCCTGCTCCAAAAAGAGACAGTGAAATTATAATGTGTAGTTTATATAATGCGTTACATCTGGTAAGTTAAGCCCAATAGGTAGTAGGTACATTATATTTTTTCTGATTAAAAAGTAGATAAAAACACAACGTATGTCTGCTGTTCTGAAATAACAAAGTACAGTAGGTAATTTTACCTTATTCTAAAAAAATTAAGAACAAAATGAAAGTAAAACCCTATCTGAATAGTGTACCGAAACATAACCTCTAAAATGCTACAGTAATTAGCAGTGTAAAATGGACTTTGTGCGATGCACGTAAGGTTTATAACATATTAAAACAGTGCATATATAACGTAAAATACAAAGTAATTAGCAGTGTAAACTGGACTCTGTGCGATGCGCGTAATGTTCATAACATATTAGAACAGTGCATCGATACATAACCTAAAATACAAAGTAATCAGCAGTGTAAAGTGGACTCTGTGCGGTGCGCGTAAGGTTCATAACACATTAGAACAGAGCATCGAAACCTATAATGCTGCAGTAATGAGCAGTGTAAAATGGACTGTGTGTGGTGCGCGTAAGGTTCAGTTGGGCGCGTCGTGCAGCGCGCTCTTCAGCTCCATGGCCAGCTTGTAGCCCAGCTCCGGCCGCCGGTCGCGCCCGTCCACCATGGCCGCCACCTGATTCATTCATACATACATACATATAATAACAGTAGATTGTTAAGTGACCCATTTCACCTGAGATATGAACGAAGTGAGAGCGCCAATAGTTCGAGGGTGAAATGGGTAATTTCACCCGAGTTAAACACTCTGCTTTTCATTTCGACTGTGAGGAAAGTACAATACTACACGCACAGTTTATAAAACAGGTATATAAAGAATAATCTACAAAAATGTTAAGTAAAATTTGAACAATTTGAAAAAGACTAATTCAATTTTTTGCCGGTGGTCTGAGAGGAGGACATCCGGGTGGACACCGGCTCAATCCACAATTAACACAGCTAATTACTTTCCACCCTAGGGATGGAAAAGCAATTTTCCACCCGGCTATCTACCCAGGAAAATAAATTTTTCCGAACAGGAGAGATGAAAATAAATAAATATTATGGGACAATCTTACACAAATCAATCTAGTCCCACGGTAAGCTAAAGTTTCTCTTTCACTCGTGCTGAAAAGTAGTCTAGAAATCTTTCATCAATATTTAACCAAATGAAAGATAAATAAAGTATTGTTAAGTGTGCGCACTGGCATGGATAAGTCTTCGCAAATGTGTTAAAAACGAGATTTTAGACATTAAATAGTAAACATACAATAATGTACAATACAAATGTAGGTAGTACTCGTACCTGGTCTGAATTGATGATGACTCCGTTATTTTTGATGATGGTGTTTTTCGTCTTCTCGATATCTGTCAGGTCCACGCCGCGCGACGCGTCGTCGATGAGCACGGCGCGGTAACCGATCGCCAGCGCGTCGGCGATCGTGGCGCCTGGAATATGGCAAGCAAAATGGAATTGAGATATGAAAGTATTTGACACTAGCTACGTAGGCTTAATATTACAGGGCTCTACATATTATGTTTCACTTTTATCGAATTGAAATTTGAACATTGTCATAGTGACACTAAGTCTAAATTTGACTACCCTGAAAATGTAACATAGCCAGCGAGTAGTTTGTTAGAATGTGCCCCAATACTCGCATTAGTGACGATAACAGTACGCACCAACGCAGTATATCTCACGCGAGCCCGCAAGTTAGTGTGTAAGTGTGTGTCCTCATACTTGCTTTAGTGACGACAAGAGTACGCACGAGGAGGTAAGTGTACGCACCAACGCACACGTCGTACGCGAGCCCGCAGATATAGATGTCAGTGGCGCCGCGCGCGCGCAGCTCCACCGACAGCGTCGTGTCGCTGAGCTTCTTGTTGTCCCAGAACACGGAGTACGAGTCCACCTCGGGGTTGGTGCCTTTGTACACCTTCACGGCTCCGTCAACTATCTGGAATACAATCATTTACGATTCACGTTAAACTGCTGCGCGTCTTACCAGAATCAGATAAATTTGACCCTGTTGCATAGTACATAGTTAAATTTCATATCTATGTGGCAGCGCCACACTGAACAGCCTCGAGTGCCGGTTAATATTTGCGTCCTTCTAAGCTGTAATCTATCTAGCTGTGTAAGTACCGTCAAACTAGGTGGCTTTAAAAGACAGGGGCGATTTTGAGGAATTAATGTGTACGCCAAGTAATAATTTTTTTTCTTCACATTTCTAACTTCTTTCGCAATATGTTTTATTTTTATGATTCTAACCATTTACCAAAAGGGATCTAGTAAATTATAAATACTGCTGCTTTCAAAGCATAAATAAACTATCAAAGTCGCCACAAAATTACTTAAAATTAAATAATAGCAGCAACAATTGATAAAATAAAACGGTTTAGCATTTTAAACATATTCTCACTCACACCCTCATATTGATTATGTCGTGATTTTTTTCATCATAATATTATTACCCGCGTTAGAGTGCCCTGGAAGATTAGATTGGTGTGTTTTTTAAAACTCTTTTTTACCTTTAAATCAGGATGTAGCTCAGCGCCCCAGGTGTCCTGCACGCAGTGTCGCGGCCACAGCCGCTGGCGCATGGGCGGAGGCCCGGCAAACACTACGGTGTCGTAAGCCGCTGCTTTATCTGCCGAAATCTGAAAAACGAGCATGGTTAACTGTAAGCCAAAATCTTGAACTTTAAGAATAGCTCACGTAAAAAAAGAACTCTAAATTAAGATGGCGCACAATTGCGTGATCTTCCTCCTAGCGTTTGTTCCAGCTCTATTTAGCCTGGGGTCCGCTCGGCAGCCTGTTCATCATTCCCAGGAATTGGCGTAGGCACTAGTTTATACGATAGCGACTGCCTGCGAAAGCTGATCAGGGTGCGTAGCCAACGTGCCAATCGTTAACGCGCCGTAGCGTATCGTAGTCACCTCTCTCTATCGCTCTTCCATGTTAGTGCGACAGTGATAGTTGCGTTTCGTTCACTGCGGAGAGTTAACGATTGGCACGTTGGCTACGCACCATGACCTTTCAACCCAGAGGGGAAACTAGGCCTTGTTGCGTGATATCTTTGTGTTATACCTAGGTGTCCGCACATATGTTGGTAAGTGTACGCATGAGTGTGTGTAAGTGTGCGCACCGTAGGATACTCACAGGGCTCGACACGTGCAGCTCGCGCAGGTGCACGTTGTCCACGAAGGACACGTGGTCCGCCGGGTGCCAGTCGAGGGAGTAGAACACGCAGTCGAACGGGATGGTGTCTAAGAGTCGGTTTATGGGTTCAACGACCTGGAACAAGAAAAAATTCAAACTTTGAGCTTAGTTTTTCCTAGCATCTCTTTTTTGGAAAGTCGGTTAAGACAGCATTTAGATAAGTGGTTCTATTTGCGATTTTGAGCGGAGCGTAAGCGAAGTGAAGTTTTTACAGACAACTTCGGACACAACGGAACTGTCAGCTGGCTACCTAGACATTTCGATGGCTTTTTGATTTTGAATAGTTGAGTCGCGATAACCTTAGTAAAGTTTTTCTGATCTTTATGAAGTTTGTTGAGGATGTAGCAGAAATACATATAATTTGAGAGTTCGTATATGAGCAGGATAGAACAAGGGGTTATAGAGCTAAAAGGCGTGAAATAATTACCCAAGTAGCACACTAGCGGTATAAGCAGACATTATACCGCTTAAAGGTTGTACAACAGCGGTTTAATAGAGTTTGTATACTCCTTAAGCTGTATATAAGGGATATAAATAACTTCAAAAAGGCTAAGGTGGTATAATCGCGATACAATAGTCAAAGTAACGGCTCTGACGGTATAAGAGAGTATTACAGCGGTTTTGTACCTGCATCAGCTGCATAAGAGAGGTATAAGGATCCCATATAACTCTATAAAATCTAAAGCGTTACAACGGACTTATAAGCCTGCGTTATACCACTTAAAGAGTTACTAGTGTTAATACGTAGGTTAAAGCGGTACAATAGAGATATTGAGATCTTTTTTACCACCTTTACCGTAGTAGAGTATTATAACTCCTTACTATCTCTTAAAGTGGTATATCTGGGAATAATGACGCCTATTTAGAACTATAGCCTGCATTTTTCTCTCTTATATGAGTAAAGGAGTTTTTAACCTCTTCTTAAATCCTAAGGCTCTACAATAGCGATAACTATAGCTATAGTAGATCCTTAGCCTCTCAAATAGCGATTACTATCGCTATAGTAGATGCTTAAAGCAGTTACTGTCGCTATAGTAGATCTAGATCCTTAGGCTCTACAATAGCGATAACTATAGCTATAGTAGATCCTTAGCCTCTCAAATAGCGATTACTATCGCTATAGTAGATGCTTAAAGCAGTTACTGTCGCTATAGTAGATTAGATCCTTAGGCTCTACAATAGCAATTACTATCGCTAACACAGTTATAGTAGCGATAGTAGATGCTTAAAGCTGTTCTAACAAGTCGCCATTGCTATTTTGATGAAATTTGTATTCATGTAGATTTAATATATTACTTTTCTTATACAATACACTATAATTTCCAACATACACACTTTGAATTTGCATATAATGGATTTATAAACTTATCACAAGGCTCTGTCTGACATGTGTGAACCATTTCAAGATTACGTTTAATTTTACAATACCTAGTAGGTTACTAAGTTCTGTTACCAGATTTCTGACTGATAAAATATGAAATAAAGTTTTAAATAAAATATTTATCTAATTATTAAATAGCCCAATTTCTAATGAACATAATATGGTATAATAATATACAAATCAGATTGGGAATTTATTGACAATCCTTGTAAAGCACAAGATTGTGGAAGACGCAAACACGCGGTAAATTTAAGAAAATTACACTTTACAAAAGTGCATCAAATAAATATTACACCTTTGTTTAGAAGGTTCCATTGCCTGTTTGTAAGAAACCTGTTTATTAGAGGTAAATGCGTGACCACCATTTAATTTTCTTGCGATTTTATCCCACAGATATTCCCATTTGAAACATTACCTGTTTTTAAGTTTTGCACAAAAGACATAGATTTAGACTGCTATGGAACAAGCAGACTTGCAACGTATAGTCTAGTATTTTATCAGATACACCCACGTGAACTATACATATACCAAATTGAAGCTAAAGAATATAGCTACCGAATTGTGCAAGACTGGTGCGTCTTAAACGTGATTTAAAAAAAATAGGATTTAAACTCACCATGAACAAGGAGTGTAATTTTGACGTACGTTTTTTACGCCTTTTTCCGAGTGTTATAAGGAATTCTGAAAAACTGCGACAATAATTTTCAATTCAATATATTGTAATCTATTGACTATTATATAAGCTTTTAAATTATGTACATGGATAATTAGAATGTTGCTACCTATTCCTATTTATTTAGTGAAAACTCTAGTAACAGAACTTAGTAACCGACTAAGTACACTTCAATATATTTTTACAATGCAGATTTTACGATTTCGAGGGGCGCGTGAAAAATATAACTAGATTACGGTATACTTTGACAGTAAACTGATGTTCGCACAAATAATTCAAGTAATCAAGTAAAAAAACATACTTTAGGACTGCTATATGTATAATATAATTATTTTTTAACCACCATGTTGTGATGTGCGCCATGCACATCACAACTTATGACACCGCACACTTTGTAGAATGTTTTTACATTTTATTATATACAATTTAGGATGTTTATATCACTAATTTCAAATCAATTGGAGATAGAAAACCCTTTAAGTTGCATATTAGAGTGACAGTACCGCTTAAACTTCTATAAGAGGGGCATAGAGGTGTCTTATAACTCTTATTTTTATTTTAGCTCTTACGATCGCTCTTCACGCGCCATTATAACTCCTTTAGCTCTTACTACCGCTCTTCACGCGCCATTATAACTCCTTTAGCTCTTACTACCGCTCTTCATGCGCCATTATATCTCTTAGCCATTTTTCTGTTGTATCGCTTAAGCTCGTATTAAAGCGACTCTAGCGATATATGACGCTTAAGCCTGTATAAACTGGGCCCTTTTTGGCGATATAGAACTTCTATATCGCTAATATGGAGCTTGCTTGTGCAGGCTTAGCCGTTACAAACAGCCCTTATACCGCTCTTTTAGCGCTTATTTTAACTCTTGTGTGCTACTTGGGTATAATAAGGGTATTGTTATATTGGTCATCTCGTTTGCAAGGAAATCGCGAGTTCTCCGTTCGAGGCGGACTACTTGTTATACATATATTTGTAAGTTACAAACGATATTAAATATATGCATTTAAGGGTACTATACGTACTCACCCTAATACAGACTATATAGAACGGAATACTCCTATGTATCTCCAAAACGGCTTGACTGATTAGGTTGCGTTTTTGTCATTTATTTGGCTCATCAAATGTTGCCCCAGGTCTTTATTAGCGAATTGTAGTGAAATTCCTTCAAGGTCTCTCTAATTAAAGTAATTAACCGTACATACTCAAAATAAATGAGTCAAGTCATTGAGCTAGTTATGAATGTTTGGATTAATCTAGCATTTAGTTGTTGAAATTTATGTATTGTTTATCGAATGAGCTGAGCGTAAGCGAAGTTCTTTCAAACAACTTCGGCTACCTAGACGTCTGTGCATTTCGATGGCTTTTTGATTTTGAATAGTTATCGCGCGATAACTTTAGTAACGTTCTTCTGATCTATATGAAATTTGTTGGGGTTGTCCGTTGTAGCAGAGTTCAATACAATTTGAGAGTTCGTATATGAGCAGGATGATCAAGGGGTTATGGAGCTAGAAGGCTCGAAAGAATAATTATTAGGGTCTTGTTATATTGGTCCACTCGTTTAATAAATAATAAATATTTGGGGACAATGTTAGTTCTCTCGGTTTGCAAGGAAATCGCGAATTTTCAGTTCGATGCGGACTACTAGTTTTTATACACAGTTTAAAGTCTGCCACGCAAAATACGCGAGACGATCGAGATTGGGCGTCGTCCGAATTTTAATCGAGACGGGGCCTGGGGCGTACCGCCAGCATGGAAGCCTGTAATCCATGGCAAGAACTTCAGTGTGTGCTGTGAGAGTTTAGTGGACACAGTGAGTGTGGTTTGCTTATCGTCGCTCATGTCGGATGAACCGAATGCGCTGCAAAGTACGGTAGCAGCGCCGGCGCAAGATCACCCTCAACAAGCTTTGTCAGAGCGGGCGACACGAGCTGCGCGGCGAGCGGGACGCAGGCCAGTCGGCAACAAGTCGTGCAACAGCGCGCTACGGGCCGGTTCAAAATAGCACTCTTAGTGCTTGAAGATGGAGACCTAAGCTCTCCGAAACATGTCGCGCGAAGTGACATAACATAACATAACGTAACATAATAATTTTGTGAACATAAATTCTTAAATTATAAGTTAGTTTTAAGTTGACATTTATTTTAAATATGTAATTCAAAAACTATTCAACCTATCAAGTTCAAAATAATTTTCCTAGAAAGTTTTTATAAAGTTCTACTATTTAGATTTTTTTCATATTTTTAAAACTTATGGTTCAAAAGTTAGAGGGGGAGGGACACATTTTTGTTTTTTTTTTTTTACTTCTGGAGCGAATATTTTCGAAAATATTTACATTATCAAAAAATGATTTTACTAAACCCTTATTCATTTTTTGCCGACGACATCGTCCTGATGACAGAGAGCCATCCCGAACTTCAATTCATGCTTCAAACGTTAGACTGTCAAAGCAAGGAATGCGGATTACAAATGAACCCGGATAAAACTCGTGTAATGTCGAATAGTCTGCCAATACCCATAACTATACAGTCGCAAAATATCGCCTACGCTGAGGAATACTTGTACCTAGGCCAGAATATATCCTTCACTAAACATAAATTGGATGAGGTTGAAAAACGTATAAAGAAAGCATGGAGCGCTTACTGGTCATTGAAACACATATTCAAATCAAAATTAGACAACAAACTCAAAAAGAAAGCGATGGACTCAGTTATCACTCCAACTCTTATTTACGGATGCCAAACCTGGACCATAACTAAGGAACTAATACATAAAGTACAGGTATTCCAAAGAACCGCAGAACGCAGCATGCTAGGCATTAAATTAGTAGACAGGATAAAGAACACAGACATCCGCGAGAAGACAAAAATCCTGGATGCCGCCGAACTCATTTGCCGCCTGAAATGGAGATGGGCCGGGCACACGGCGCGAACAAAAGACGGCCGCTGGAGCGAACAAATGCTACATTGGTACCTGCGCGACGGACAGAGGGCGCGCGGTCGCCCGCGGCGACGCTGGAGGGACGACATCGTGGCCGTGGCCGGCATCGCCTGGACGAGACTCGCCACTGATAGAGACGCGTGGCACATGATGGAGGAGGCCTATGTCCACAAATGGACATCCCAATAAATAAACAAAATCTATATATATATATAACTCAAAGGTGACTGACTGACTGACTGACTGACATAGTGATCTATCAACGCACAGTCCAAACCGCTGGTTCTAGAGATTCCAAATTTGGCACGTAGGTTCCTTATAAGGTCTAGGGGTGCGCTAAGAAAGGATTTTTCAAAATTCATCCCCTAAGGGAGTGAAATGGGGGTCCAAAGTTTGTATGGGGAAACAAGATTAGTTAGTATATTTTATTCGAAACTTCACAGAAGTATTCCTAACAATAAATGAGTAAATACGTGTTGCAGGTTTTTTGAGAATTCAACCCCTAAAAGGGGGAAATGTGGTCAAAAAGTCTGAAAATCAACATGGGTATTGTTTCTATGGTTTATCGGGTCGTTGATTACGAAAACAACAACGATTTTAAAATCCGACGTGGCGGACGTGAAATACCATCTCCCCTGTTAGGGTACAATGGGGTTGAAATGTCTAAATATCCATATGGGTGTCGTTTTTGTGATTTTTTGGGACGTTAATTAAGAAAATGGCATCGATTTTGAAATTTAATATTGTGGACATGAAAATTCTTGAAAGTATTTGTGCCAAATTGCAATCTTCTAAATATATAAAAGAAGAAACTGACTGACATATCAACGCACAGCCCAAACCGCTGGTTCTAGAGATTCCAAATGTGGTACGTAGGCTCCTTATAAGGCATAAGGATGCACTTAGAAATTATTTTTAAAAATTTACCTCCTAAGGGGGGAAATGGGGTTCAAAGTTTGTATGGGAAACGAGATTAGTTCAACTATTTTATTCGAAACTTTACAGGAGTATTCCTAACGATAAATGAGAAAACAAGTGTTTCAGTTTTTTTGAGAATTGAACCCATAAGGGGGAAATGTGGTGACAAAATTTAAATATCAACATGGGTATTGTTTCTATGGTTTATCGGGTCGCTGATTACGAAATCAACACTTAAGGGGGTGAAATGGGGGTTGATAGTTTGTATGGGGAATTATTAAACGTTGAACCAATTTAGATGAAACTTGGTATAGAGATAGTTTGTGTACCGGGAAACGACATGGGACAGTTTTTATCTCGAAAATCAATCTTTAAGGGTGTGAAATGGGGGTAGGAGGTTTGTATGAAGATTTTTTTACCGCGAACCGATTTAGATAATTTTGTTGTGGATATAGTTTGAGTCCCAGGAAACAATATAGAATATTTTTTAAGCCGAAAATCAATCTTAGAGGGGTAGAAAACATGTTGGTAGTTTGTATGGCGAATTATACCGCTGAACAGACGATTGAAATGAAACTTGGTACATATTATATAGATTGAGTCGCGGTAAACAATATAGGATAGTTTTTATCTCGAAAATCAACCCTCTAGGGGGTGAAACAGGGATTGAAAGTTTGTATGGGAAATTAATAACCGTTGAACCTATTTAGATGATTTGGTATGGAGATATTTTGCGTTTTGTATGGAAGGATATATAATAGTTGTTATTCCAGAAGTCATTCCTTAAGCGGGTAATAAGGAGGGTGGATTACTAATTCCACGCAAATGAAGTCGCGGGGAAAAGCTTCTATTCAAGAGTAGAAATCTGTATTAATCATAATCTCTCGGTAGTAAGTCGTTGATGGCGTAACAATTAAACAATTATTGCAACAATTTCTTTAATATAAAAAATGAGGGAACCGCCGTCTTCAAAACGTGGTATACCGAAACCTCCAGAATGTAACGAATACTTTTCCGAAAACCGCTTCTAAATCAGTTCAGCGAAACGCAAGATGATCGCGGACAAACATACATTCCTACATACAAACATACGAGTCTAACTGAGAACCTCCTTTTTTAGTACTTTTAGTACGCGGGCGAAGCCGCGGGAAAAAGCTAGTAAATTATATAATTACACAAATAAATTAGAAAGATAACATTTACATGCATGCAAAATATTTAAAAATGAAATCAAATATTATGAAATGTAATATTTATTGGAATAAATGGCTATATTATTATTATTATTATTCATTTTTAAATACCTATCCAACAATATATCACACGTTAGGGTTGAAAAAAAAAAAAAAACCACTCCCCACTTTATGTATAGGGGAGGTACCCTAATAAAACATTTTTTCCACTTTTTATTTTACCACTTGGTCGGCGTGATTGATATACATATTAGTACCAAATTTCAGCTTTCTAGTGCTAATGGTCACTGAGATTATCCGCGGACGGACGGACGGACGGACAGACATGGCGAAACTATAAGGGTTCCTAGTTGACTACGGAACCCTAAAAACACTATAGGTGTGCCTACAATATTCAAAGAGTTCCCTCGATTACGATTACTCCAGGATCCTATTATCAGAAACAACCTGGTTACAATGGGACCAACTGTGAAATTTCAAACAAAAAAATAATTTTCCCGAGTAAGATCCCGAACAGTTGAAAATTTAACCTCCTCCTTCGAAATCTTGAAGTTTTTCTGTGCGTCTGTCTGTAGGTACGTAGCAGCCAAACGGACAAACAGATTCAGGGTTGTTTGGTGAAAGCAAGTTTAGAAGTTCAGTTTTCAGTGATAATTTATAAATAAACTAGCTTTTGCCCGCGGCTTCGCTCGCGTTAAATTCGGGGTAACACGGTTCCCCTTTCCTGACTGCCCCCCGGAATGCTCCATACAAACTTCCACCCCCCATTTTAGGGAAGTGGGGGGTTAATAGAAAGAGACAAAAAGTAGCCTATGTCATTCTAGTAGCAAGTAGCCTATGCCGTGAAAGACGGACAAACCAGCTAACACACACATACACTTTTCCATTTATAATATTAGTATGGATATAACGGAGCTGTGCTGATCACATACTTTATTAACATTTTTTTAATATTCAGTTTGAAATGTAGTTTTACTCATTTCAGTGTTTTTATTTAGCTTTCAGGGTTAAGAGGCCGTGGTACCGCCAAACAAAGAGCATTATCGATCAATAAACGATAATATAGTCTTCATAATTTACTCCGATCCGACCGAAGCTATGAATTACCATAAAAGCCAATAAATATTCGCGTACTAATCTTTAACACCAATCAAAAGCAAAAGTTGACTAACGAGACATGGAAAAGTCTACTTAGAAGTGCTGGCAAAAGGTCGGAAATCCAATGGCATATGGTTGTAAGGAGCAAAGTAGATCATGGTAAGCTTAAAAACATATTTATGTCGAAGGTGTATTTGATAGTGCCGCGGCGCGATGACACTGTCGAAAGTTACAATTTGTTTTATTTTACACTACGAGCCGACGAACTTCGTATCGCCAACTATTTTTTTAAATTTCTCCAATATTTTAATAGTTATTCTGCTATCCGGGGCGGAGATAATTCAAAAAAATTAAACATAATCTTGAGATATAAATGGTGTAACCGATACGACTTTGCTTTATACAGGTGATCAATCCAAATGGGTCAGTAGGGAGAAGTCCGAAACTATGAGACAGCGACATCTGTTCTTAGGAACCATGGCTTCGATTTTAGACTTAATAATAATGGCATTCTTTTTTTAAATTTAATCTCTCGTACATAACCGGGAATCGAACCTGATCGAAGTCTCTGTAAACAATGTTAGGTATAAATTGACCAGGTTCGATTCCCGGTTATGTATAAGTTTAAAAAAAAGTTTGAGTGTCATTATTATTAAATCTAAAATCGATGCCATGGTTACTAAGAACAGATTTCGCTATCTCTCATAGTTTCTGACTTCTCCATACTGACCCATTTGGGTTGATCGCGCTGTATATACAGATTAAGTATTTTTCCTTGTAGGTAGATAACTACACAATCTACACATTACCATTGCCCCGCCTGATTATAGCATTTTTTGCGCTCATTGCTGTACAGATGGTCAGTGTGAAAAGAATAAACATCAAGCGATATAGTTGGTCCTTTTAGAGTTCCAAACCTCGAAAGGAAAAAACGGTACCCTTATAAGATCACTTTGTTGTCCGTCCGTCCCTCCGTCTGTCAAGACCCTTTTTCTCAGGAACGCGTGGAGGTATCAAGCTGAAATTTATATCAAAAACTCAGGTCTACTGTCCCTTGGAGCTGTGAAAAAATTAAACTTCTAAGCCAACGCAATCAAAAGATACAGCCGTTTATGCCGCAAATTTCCGCACGTTTTCGAAACTCGCAAGGGAATCAAAACCTACAGGGTACTTCCTGTGAAGGGGAGTTTTTCATCGTATGTTCAATATGTCCATACCAGTGATTGCGTGACGGTGTATCAAAACTTTTCACATATTTAGGCAATGCTTCTGCCTTCGTAGCCTAGTCGGTAGTGACCCTGCCTACGAAGCAGGAGGTCCCGTGTTCGAATCCTGGTAAGGGCATTTATGTGTGCTTATCACGAAAGTAACATGTCAAATCAAACCAAGGTAAAATTAGACTCCATAATCGATGGCTGTGCTCATCTGTAATCATCGTACACATTGTGCCGAGTCAGCACAAATGGCTGTAGTCTGCAAATAGTGCAAATCGATTAAAATTAACACTACAATGGCGCCGACGCTTGAACGGGACCATTGTGCGAAGAATCGGCAAGGTCGAATGCTTCATAAAGAAAATGAATTTCCTATATAAGTTTTTTTTATCAGTTAAGCTAGTGGAAATGTTTAATTCAGACTTAGATTTGTATTAGACGGGTTTTTGTCGGATGTTTTATTTTAATTAAGGTCAACTAGGGCAAATACAAATTTAAAACGAATGTCTGTTCTTTCTTACCCAATAATTTTCACGTGTCGTGTGACAAACAATGATTGATGGTAAGCGCGCGGTTACCGTATTCGACATGGAAGAGTCCGACCTTTAATGCTACCTACTCCTAAAATACAAACAATAATTTCATTATTTACGAGAATTACGAGTGAATTACCCATGAGTTTTACTCGTTCAATGCTATAAAACCTACCTTCCTAATAGTTTTATATGTATACAACCCTCAGTACTGACCTATCTCGCAATTCAGGCATTGAAACATAAGGCCTCAGCAATAAAGTTAACAACCCTTGCGAGTTATTTGAGTACTTGACTTCGGCGGTCCTTAGTGTTATAGCCAATTTATAGGCCCAAGTCTTATGAACATTGATTTACGATGGTTATTTGCAACGAAATTATGGTGTCCCTATTTTTATACGATTCTGTAGTGACGTCATTGTTTATATTAATAAGTTTAGCTTGTGTTTCCTTACCAGTATGGTATTAATAGGTATTATAAGAATTAGAATATTTTTATTCAGGCTTGGCAATACAAACAATAAACATCACATTGTTACAGGATCATCATTATGTTATACGTGTTTTGGTACAGAGAAGATAACATGTAAATCTCCTTCTTATACAATTGAACACAAATCATAGCTAGTATTTAAAATAGTTGTTTATATTTACTTAAACAACTTATTAAGTTTACTGTGCGTATCGTCGACGATCCCAAACTCACGAGCGATATTGAACCATTGGTCTAAGGAGAGACTTTGCCTCCTTATGTGTGTTCTATCGCTTGTACAATGGGTTGTGCTCTGAAGAACTGTTTGATATGATGCCCACGGCAGCTTTTTATCACCGCACCGCTCGCCGCCGGCAGGGTGTTCATCCTCACACCCTGGAGCCTAATGGGTCGCGCACTGTACGGTTTAAGAGGAATTTCCTCCCACGAACGCTGCGACTGTGGAATGAACTCGGGATGCCGAGGTTTTCCAAGCGGGCTACAGTATGAGGTTCTTCAAAAAAGGAGTGTATAGGTTCTTAAAGGGTAGGCAACGCGCATGTGAATCCTCTGGGGTTGCAGGCGTCCATAGGCTACGGTAACTGCAGTTTACCATCAGGCGAGCCGTATGCTTGTTTGCCACTATCGCGGTATAAAAAAAAACTCTACTCGTACCTTACAATATTTTCAATAGCTATTCATTTGTAATGCTAATGTCATGTTCCTGAGCAATGGCGTAACTACACTAAGTGTGACCCATAGTAAATTCATGGTATGGGGCCACTTTTATATAAAATGTCAGAATCCTCCTTTGGTCGTTTCTACTCGGGCCGGGGTTCCCATCACTATTTGCCCGCTCTGCCACCCTATAATTACGCCACTATTCCTAAGGTGCAATATCTGAAAGCTCAAACATTCTGAGCCGATGTTTAGTTGTCATATCAAGTGTATTAGCCAGTATCAAACCAGTACCAGTATTAAACAGTATGTGGTTGATTAATCTTACTGTCAATCTAGTTTCAGACAGATTCCTCTAGAATGGTTAGTAAAATTTTAGTTGAAGTTATAGAAATGTTTAAAAGGAGTTAAAATAATAGCGAGTCAAATAATCCGTGTCAAGTTTCGTAGTGCGGTAGTCGGAACCGAAAAACTTTAATAATTAGCACGAGTTAAGACGTTATCTTAAAAGATATCAAAGCAACTTGCAAGTTTTTGGCGCTGCACGATTGTGCTTCGTGCCGTGAATCCGTGATGATGGAAGAAGATAATACGAAAATATATGATTGTTGTGTGCAGACCGGATTACCACGTCGAACCAAGCAGCGCTGACCCGCTGTACCATTTACCAGGTCATGTAGAGAGATGAATAAAAACACTTATTTAGAATTGTAAAACATTTGAGCAGTGTAGTTGCAGGTGTTTCCCCGCTGGGAGTAGTTGTAGAAGTGAGCGGTGAGAAGTGAATGAGCAACGAGTACGAGTGCTGACCTCTTTTATGGGTTTTCTAGCGTGCTCGTACTAGTGGCTGGTATGTGCCGTGTAAATTAGATATTTATTCACGAATAAGCTTACAGTATTACATGTTGGTAGGAGGGTTAAAATTGATATTTATATGGGACATTTCTTCATAAATTAGTACAAAATTCTTATAATCTAGACATTTTGCGTATTATGACATGATATCAATAAAATTAAGACATAAATCAGTACTTAAGAACTAGACATGGAAACACAATATTTATACACGTTATTAAATTACAAATCATAAACAAATGGGTATAAATAGAGAAAACGATTGACTTAGGTCTAGTTACACAAAAACAACAGTAATTTTAAGCTATCTGCGACAATTCTCCCCCACGTGCGTCAGCACAGTCTATTGGTGTGGAGCAGGTGAGGATGAGTCTGGAAGCCGGGCGGCGGACATCTTCTACGTGAGTTTATATATGTACAATGGCTACTCTTATTGGTCATCGGGACCGGGAAAGAGTTGTGCGATTTCGCCTCTAGACCATGTAACTCGGGGCGTAGTACCGGCGGCTATGTCGCCTACGTGTAGCTTCGTAGACCTTTGTTGAGCACTGGATCGCTGCATCAAGTTGAGGCGATATTCTCGTATCCAGCGCTTCCATACGTGGTCGTCAGGCGGGATCTTCTTTTGGATCAGGCGCCGTTCTGTCATTGGATGTGTGAGACTATCGGGCAGAGAGTTAATTGCCTCGGATAGCTCCCGTTCTGTGCCAAAAAGGTTCGTGGCATCGTCTGAATTTAGAACGGTAGGCGCACGGCTCTGAGATATCATTTTACGTAGCGGTAGGGAGGTAGAGGGCGCCGATAAGGAGGCGGCGGGCTCTAGGTACATCGCTCGTGTGATGAGACGTGTGTACAGTACGTTCCCTCGCTTTTCTTACATTGCTTGCTATTTATACACGTTATTAAATTACAAATCATAAACAAATGGGTATAAATAGAGAAAACGATTGACTTAGGTCTAGTTACACAAAAACAACAGTAATTTTAAGCTATCTGCGACAATGATTATTCAACTCTTGTCTACAACTCTTTATTCTTACACCAATCTTCTCGGGACAGCGAGCATGTCATGTTACTTTGATGACTGTCAGGCCACTCAGGCCTTAGACCATCTGTAAGCGCAAAGTCCCGCCTATCTCCACTTTTATTGGGCTAGCAAATATTCATTTGTAAATAACTGAAATGTTATGGGATTAACAAATCGAAGTTTTCCTTTTAAATACGTGGCGCTGAACGAAAAACAATAGACATGACTCGTTCATAAAATCAGAAAAAGAGTGTTAATCCTGGTCATTGCACTAAATGTAAACCACCCCCTCCCACCGTACACTTAACATATTTTTTATTACTTTTTATTGCTCTACGGAAAAAATAATTTTCATTCAGGTATACGTACAAATTGCCAATGTATAAATGATTTATGTAACCCATTAGGATAAGGGGTGTGATTACGTGCGCTAGGAACCGCATCAAGCAGCCGTGCCTGGCACCGCCGGCCGGCCTAATTGTGCTAGGTGTGAACTGGAGTTGGAATTACCATTTCATTTCGACGCCAACTTCGGAAACAGGTCTGTCAGTCAAAGGTGGTTTGATGGTTGTCAGAATTTGAAGCGTTTAAATTTAGCTTTTGCAAATTATGTAATGGTTACCCACGCTAATCTAGGGTAGCTACATTTTATTGTACGCTAACAATATTCCTTTTCTACAGAACGCGCAATTTCTAAAGGGTCCGTGGCCGGGGTCAGTTCGCGGTAAGGCGTGTGGCGAATGAGGGGGGCTTGTATTCCTTGGAGCTCGCGCGCGGACTATAATTGAATATAGTTATGACCTAAGATGTTTAATAATGATTACATCCAAACCGTTTCGACGCCTATTAAGGAAAGAAAAGAATTCGGTCAGTTAAAATCGTTAGCTAAGCTTAAAGTTTGAATGTATATTGCAAAGTATATAAACTGGTATATTTAATAATGATCTACAATATTGGTTAGAATTTACTTAAATCCGGATCTTCGTCCTAGCGTTTGTCCCAGCTTTTTTTTTGTTTGCTCTATTAAGCCTGGGGTCCGCTCGGCAACCTAATCCCAGGAATTGGCGTAGGCACTAGTTTTTAGGAAAGCGACTGCCATCTGACCTTCCAACCCAGAGGGGAAACTAGGCCTTGTTGGGATCAGATCTGAGTTTTTCTTCACCGAAAAGCGACTGGTAAACATCAAATGATATTTCGAACATTAGTTCCCAAAAACTCAGTGGTACGAGCCGGGGTTTGAACCCGAGACCTTCGGATTGGAAGTCTGACGTCTTACCGCCAGGCCACCAGCGCTTGCGTAGATATCTAACTTACTTAAACATAGGTACTAAAACTCGAGAATTTGCAAATCATGTCTCCCTCTCTCTACCTACGACAGTATTTTGAAAACTTGAAAATCATGATGATATAAAAAGAAAACCTCAGTTTTCTTCATACGTTACCTATTTCCATGTAAATTAGAAACGAAGGCCATGAAGATGCCATGAATAAATGAATATGAATAACACATGTGTATACCTACTACTCATATTTTACAAATACCTGAAGACTAAAGTTCAACCATCCTCACAGCACAGGAGTCATAGCATTCAATATACTCTATGGAAATTTTTTTTGGAAACTGAATACCTACGTAAAATGTTAGTAGACAGACGTCGCTAAGTTTTCTAAAAAAAGTTTTAGACGGAGAGCTAGCCACGTCAGATATGACACAATAATGAGAGCGACGAAACTACTCTCGTTAGTTTGCTATTTTATGTTTATTTCTAGATCCGGACATCTGGCATGTGTAAAGTGGTGGAGGTCAAAGAATGCAAACCACTTTAAGAATACAAATCCTAGAGTTCTGGATTTGATGCAGTATTATATAAATAATTAGATCATATCATTGGCAAAAGTTTCTGATGGGAGAAAGTAGTCCAAAACGACGTATAATGTAATTCATAGTTTGTCGCCTACTGATTCTGTTTCTGAAATATTCCGCAATGTTTTTTGTTCTAATGTTAATATATAGGCCCCGTTCTCTATAAAAAAGGCAACTTCGGCCGTTTTTACTTATTTTGGTATTACTTTTTTCCAATTCAAAAACTTTGCTAGTCTGTCTGCGTTCCATCAAGGGAAAAAGGTAAAACTACATCTCATCATACTCGCATATCACTTCATAAAGGCCAAAGCGTAGATGATTATTGATTAGCCTTAGCCCGTAAAGGCCCATTTGCACATTGATTAGTGTTAAGTGCGAGTCCATAATTTTCTACTTGTGTTTAGTAAGAATGTATGAACTCGCACATGACACTAATGCACTAACACTATTTAGGCCTTTAATCGTGGCTTACATTCACCATTCCTACTCTACATTTGCTTATTATCCGTTCACAATTATTCGTGAATTACGTGATCAAAACCTAACCAATTATCCCAAAACCCCAATCAATATTGCAGCGATCCGTGCCTGATGGTGAGGCAGCGCACTGCAGCTCCTCTGCATGCAAACCTTATTTATTGCTTTATTTACTAACCTCGGCTTTGATAACGTTGTGGAATTCTCTAATTTGGAAGTTTTGCACTTGATGGCGTGCTTGGAGCTTATCAATTTTAAATGGTTGTGTGGGGTAAGAAGTGGCGCTTGAGGCATTCGTTACATTCAGACTTTGTATAATATACAAGTTATCATAAATAAAACGCATCATCACCATCAGTGATCGGGTACCTACGTGGAGAGACTTGCTAAGTTATTTAAGTATTAAAATCCTGCTACATAAAACCCTACTACTATACTATACGACTATACTCATCTCATAGACATAAAATAAGGAGACGTAATTCCACGAACATAAAACTGTGATTACACAATAAGCCGAAGTCTCGTGCACACACTCACTTTTGACGTTTGAACCAATCACCGCTCGTCCACAGTTGTATGTAAACACGAGGAAATCGGCTTATTATGGAATCACAGTTTTCTTTTCACGGCATTACGTCTGCATATTTTATGTCTACAACTATAGGGATTTCCAATAAGGACGGGGCGATTTTAAAATTCAATAAAACAGGTGTAAGATATTAATTACGTTTTAGTTTTATTTGAAAGGCCCATACGTGCCATTTTTGTGATACATGACATCGTTTAAATGTCCGCCTCGGCTTCTTCTGGTGGCCCATATCCTAAAAAACAAAATTTACAATAACTCTGCCGCACAGATCAGTAAAGTGACAGATGTCTATCTCGACCACGAGATACTGTCGCTACACTCATGTGCTAGGCCTACAGGCTGAATATCAGCGATCGCTTGGGTTATACTGATTGCATTGCTGACATCCGTGCATTTGACCCAGTTTGACTTTTTTGTGAGGTTTTCTGAAATCGCAGGTCCACTCGAACAAGCCGGAATCCACGTATACCCTTATTTAAAAAAAATGGCACGTATGTGCCTTTAAAATAAAACTAAAAAGTAATTAATATCTTATACACAGCCTGTTTTATTGCATTTTAAAATCGACCCGCCCTTATTGGAAAACCCTATATAGGTACTACGTTTTTTCTGCTCGTTGTTTATTAAGGTGCGTCTCGATTGATCGAAAACTCTCACGTATTACGTGTGCGATATACAGGGCGTGAGCAAGTAGCGAATGGTACCTAGTCCTACTTAGTATAGGTCCTATATGTTATGTGTATTAGCAAGGCACGGTCGGTCGACTAAACCGAATATCCTAGTCCTATTGTCAGTTTACGCTCGGCTGGTCATGCCGATTGTTCACTGTTAACTACTAATACTCGTATATTTACACATTACACACGATGGATGGACCTACGTAACAATGTACTTTGAAATTTGATTATCAGACAAACTAGATTGACTTGCAATTTGGTATGTGGGTGTATCAAATGACAATAACGGCCTCCTAGCCTAGTTGGTAGTGACCCTGCCTATGAAGCAGGAGGTCCTGGGTTCGAATCCTGGTCAGGGCGTTTATTTGTGGGATATTTGTTCCTGAGTTATGGATGTTTTCTATGTATTTAAGTATCTATCTATATCTAACTATTATATATATCGTCGCCTAGTACCCTCAACACAAGCCTTATTGAGCTTACTGTGGGACTAGGATGATTTGGGTAAGATTGTCCCATAATATTTATTTATTTATTTATATATCGTCGCCTAGTACCCACAACACAAGCCTTATTGAGCTTACTGTGGGAATAGGTTGATTTGTGTAAAATTGTCCCATAATATTTATTTATTTATTTAATATAAAGGTTGGTAATTGGTAGGCGTGCAGCAACCAAAATAATAGTAGTTTTCGATACAAGTGCGAGAAGTATGTCATTTCGCGAAGTACCGAGGTTACTTGACCCGAGCGAGCCGATAGGCGAGGGACTCGGGACGAGTGAAAATGAAACTTCCGCACGTGTGTCGAACAACGTTTTTTAATACAATTGCGAAAAAACTACAATGAAATAAAATTACATTTATATTCTGTCAGTGTACGAAAGACAGCTTCATTCAATCGCGCGTTGTTCAAGTAATGCTATTGTGTCTCGCATAATACTTCTTTATGCCCAATCGCGCGTAGTTCAGGTGGATCATTTATAAGCGGGTCTCGCATAATACTCATTTATTTAAAAAGTATCAATCAGATTACTTTTTAGCACTACTGCATAAAATCAAACTTTACGCACGATGTGCAGCTACATAAACTAAACTTTTTGAGCAATTGTATTAAAAACATGTTTCCATTTACGTATATACGTATTGACTAATTTAATTAATAAATGTGTGTAGGAACACCAGCACGGCTAGCACATGTTACAAGCGCGACTTAAGTCGCGAGTAGGGAAAACCTTCCCGCGCCTGTCAAAAATCTCGCTTTCCGGTAGCATAACTTGCACTCGTGACAGCAATTGACACGAAGAGTACTCAAAGTCGCGGCGCGAGTCTTCAGTGTTCCCTAATGAAATCAAAGTGTTGAAAAAAAATGTTTTCACGTGGGACAACACTGAATCGGTAATAGAGTGGTGCAATTCCATTCGTTCTTTGATGGTAAAAAAACAAATTATTCTCAATGGTTTAGTTTTTTTTCTGTCAATGTCATGAACTTTCAAATTTTGTTAACATTTCACAGCAAGAATATTTGTAAGTATTTGAGTTTTATTTATTTACGCCTTTCGGTAATTTAATAACTTCTCCCGTTTTATGTTTTTCACACTCGCTCCATAATAAATATGCACGTAGTAGTTTCTAAACTTCCACTTTTCATGTAATTAAATCTCATAAAGAATACATTATGAGTTTAATTACATGAAATCGTAAATTGAAAATATATTATTTTTCAGAATAAGTCCCTCATCACATCACATTCCCAAATATCAAAACACCTAACGTAAAATTTACTGTTACAACGTGAATGTGCCAAGGGACCTGTAATATTTTGTAACATTTTCTCGGTGTATCTCATTCATTAGGTATAGTAGCCTCATGAGGACACAATCTTTTTAGTTCCTTATTTATTAACAAAATTAATTTAATTTCAGGCATTACCCAATTGTTTTACAATGGTCGCTTATCACAGAAAAAAGAAAGGGTGCAAACTGTAGCGGTGGCGATGGCGGCGGCGGTTAGCTCCGGGCAATAAATAGTTAACAAATGCATCACTGAACGTAACTCAAATCCTCAGAAGCTCGAAGCAACGCTCGTCGCGGTGCCGAACCGCACATGTTTATATACTGGTTCTAATAATAGTAATTATAAATAAAATAAAATATTAAAACAATATTCTTTATTGTTTATTTTCCTCGATTAGCGATTTTTTTTACTTAAAATATAAAAACAGGAGGTACAGGTAAATTCACAAGAACGGCGCTGAATGGCTATGAATATGATGGTAGATTGGCACTGCACATGTGGCTTCTACTTTTGCATGGTTACATATAGGCCTAAATGATGCACTAGGTGTGCATCTGTCTGTAGGCTCACCATCCAACGGCGGCACCAGTCTGTCGGATAAGTCGAATTAAGACATTTCGATTCTAGCTCCCATAGTGAGCTGCTATTGATAGTGATTTGTTAGTATGTCTACCGGAAGTTATAATTTGTTAATGTATAGGTACATATATAGGTACTGCAAATTATCTCGTATATGCGTTTTTAACACCAAGACTGAAAACATGGGTTCAAAGCATGCTTTTTACCAAATTAAAGAAGAGTTATTTTATTCGTAAGTTATATGATATATATTTATACAGGAAAAGTACCATTTTGTGCACTCAAACATCGTGCATGACCTTCAGTGTTGTGCCGTGCGTAATTTAAACATGTGTTCCTTCCGTTTTAAGAAGCTAGCTTCTAATGAAGCTTTGTGATATAGGGTACCAAAATATTTTTGGCTTTAGAATACTTGTAAAACAGGTTAATTACTTATTTAAAGTAAGAATTTTCTAGTGAAATTGGCACACGAGCTCCAAAAAACCACCCGCGCGAGCGAGTCGCGGTCTTGATGCGTTGTGTCAAAATCGGCAGTTGTGCCAGTTGTGCTAAGGATTTTAGTTCAAAGTCGCGAGTCACTGTCATTTTATGACAGTGGCATTCGATCGCGGATCTGTCGCTCCTTTCACGCGCAAGTTGTGCTGCCAACTAGCGACAACGCATGAAGTCGCACCGATCTGTCTCTTCTCACGCCTGTCACGCGTAAGTTGTGCTAGCCGTGCAGGAACTAGAAACCCAATTCTAGGTAACAAAATGATTTTTGCTTTTAGTTCGTTCTACTAATGTACGTAGCGTAGGTATTCTTAGGTATACGTCAAACTTTAATAGAAAATAAAACTTAAGCAATTTGCAGGCTTTATTCTTTAAACGACCCTCGATGTCGATTATAACTTATAAGGCATGTTACACACAAAGCGTTGATTGTGCAGTCGACTAAAAAGAGATGTATCAACTTTTGGACCTTATTACATCGTAATAGGGTGAAAAATTGGATACATCTCTTTGTAGTCGACTGTACATAATCGGCGTTCTGTCGGTTTTTCGGGCAGACATCAAAGGGCATGGCGGCCATAATTGTGCACGCGCCCACACGATCGTCCATCATTCAGATATACTGCTCACATTGAAAGTTTGTACGTAGTTGGTAAGTTTCAGTATTCAGCGTGAGAAGTACCTATAGAACACAGGTCCGGTGCAGTGCACACGTCCATCCCAAACGGATGACAATTAACGAATGTACCTACTATATACGCCTTGGCCTCGATTCGACATGGCATAACTGACAGTCGCTTGCGAGACAACTATAATATCACACTTTTGTGTCAGTTGAAATCGGGGTGGAATCACTCAAGAGAGATATCTAAAATGGTGGCCATAGCCAAAGACAAAACGCTCTAGCGAGACCTACTGACAGCTTGACAGTTAGGCGTGGACACGTGTGGACAGGATGCAATGGATATCACTCTTATCCACTAGCGATACAAGTGTGTCATATCCACGTCTCACCGTTTGGCATGTCGAATCGCGGCCCTGATCGTGCAGTGTTGCCAACTGATGGAATGGTTCTGAATATGCTAGAGTGAGGATGAAAAAATGCTAATAATATGCCAACTTCATTTTATATGTGCCCTTGGGCCTATAATCTCGGATTTCGTCGAAGAAAATATGTCTGACCTGATCAAATTGGCCAACTTTTCTGAGAAAAGTACAAGGATATGTAGTGACTGGACATTTTTTTGAGAGTCTTGGTGACGACCACATGGTCGACACATGTCAAGGTCCCTAAGTATGTAAAGAATAATAAAATAACCGTTCGAAAACAGATAAGTATACAGTTTTGTATAAGTATGCAATTTTGTTTTGTAAAATAAAATGCTGATTGAGATGATAGTATGCTAGATCTAGCATGTAAAATGCTAAATTGATCGTGTGAGCAGCTATACAATCACCGCCCATTACCCCTAACGCTGAGCTTTAGCTACTTAGACAGTATGTCAAGCCTTAACCCATCGATCCTACCACAACTCAACACTATCTATTAGGCGATTGGTGACGTCGCAATTGTTTGGTCGATACACTGCCGAGTGACGAGGCGACGAACTGCACCCTATTACTATGTCATTAGAGTTTAGAATGATGAGTACATATGTGTGAGGTTTGGTAGACTAGGGAATACCTCATGACGGTGTAGAATTGTTAGTATATTTAATATACCAGTAAATACTTGTACTTTATATAAAATTCGCGATTAGTCGCATTGCGATGAAAATGGATTGATTTCGGCAACAGATAGATACATATTACATATTTATATAGATTGAGATTCCTTAAAATCACTGTTGCCTAAACCTATGCTGGCTTTTAAATAATTATTTTAATTTTGATGTTAAAAGTGTTGTATTGTTGATATGTATTTATGTTGTTTTACAGTTTGTATATTCCTCACGACGGTGGTGAAAAATATTGCATTTTACTGACGAACTGCGAGACTGCGAGGGTCTCTAGGTACGATTACCTGAGACCCTCGGAACGCTCAAGATTCCCCTATTTGAACCACTCGCTCCACTCGTTCATTTTTGGAATCCTTTGTTTGTTCAGATTTATTGGAGGAATACACGTCAGGTAAATAACTTTTTTCTATTGTATAATAATAACTAGATATTTATTACCCAGCAATATTTACAAGGGAACGTGACTGTTGGTATACTTAGATAACTCTATATTCACAAAATCATCAGCATAACTAAAAGTTCTGAGTGACTTACCTAACTTTACAAGTTAAGTTTATTGCCGAACATATGGAACACGACAGGCTTGCAATTCGACAAAGTAGCACGAACCAAATTTATTTAGGCAGATGTCACACCGCCGGTGGTAAGCAAACAACGACGTGTTTTTTTAAGACGAAGTTCTCGCACGCAGTGTGAATATTGAACAGTTCATGCATCTCATTTAAAATACGTAATAGTTGACCGCTAGTCGCTTTCTTGCCGCCCGGTCAGACAAGTGCCCTACAAGGGTAGATATGCTATTTTTCTGTGTGTGTGTGTGTGTGTGTGTGTGTGTGTGTGTGTGTGTGTGTGTGTGTGTGTGTGTGTGTGTGTGTGTGTGTGTGTGTGTGTGTGTGTGCGTGTGTGGTGTATGATGGAGTAACGAGAATTTTACTACACTTTAGCGACAGGCATTGACTTGAATAGATATTTAGTAAGTAGAAGTTCTGCATAGGAAAATGATAAACAAAAATAGACCTAATATCAGAAATAGGTAACTAAGGAAATCGTAGGTGCTTTAGGGTGCAAGATGTAACACGCTAAAAAGAAAGTATATTTATTAGTAACCTTTACGTCATCAATGTAAAATAGTTAATTGTTTTAAAATTCGCCATCGAGCTGTATTATTTTACACAACGACTACTTATAGTGAAAAAAAAACCGGCCAAGTGCGAGTCGGACTCGCGCACCGAGGGTTCCATACAAACCTGTAGGTATAAAGGGGTAGTAACTTTAAAATTATTAAAAATATTTTTATTATAAGATGTACCTAAAAATTTACGGTTTTCGCGATTTTTCCTTTATCTGTGCTATAAGACGTTGCTTCGTACCAAATTTCAAGATTCTGAGTTCACGGGAAGTACCCAGTAGGTTTTGATTCCCTTGCGAGCGAAAATTTGCGGAAATTTGCGGCATAAACTGCTGTATCTTTTGATTGCGTTGGCTTAGAAGTCTGATTTTTTCACAGCTCCAAGGGACAGTAGACCTGAGTATTTGATATAAATTTCAGCTTGATACCTCCACGCGTTCCTGAGAAAAATGGTCTTGACAGACAGACTGACAGACGGACAACAAAGTGATCCTATAAGGGTTCCGTTTTTTCCTTTCGAGGTACGGAACCCTAAAAAGAGGTTTTTTTTGTTATACCACGACGGTGGCAAACAAGCATATGGTCCGCCTGATGGTAAGCAGTTACCGTAACCTGTGGACGCCTGCAACTCCAAAGGAGTCACATGCGCGTTGCCGACCCTTTACAAAAAGGAGGATTCACTGTGTTGATGGCTAAAGGAACAAGAAGGTCCCTCATCGTCAACACATTGGGTCCTCTTTGAGCTCTTACGTGTTTACGTTAACCAATTAGAGAATGGTCTTTTGTGAGCATTAATGCTATTATTATCAACGTTTTTTATTATTATTATTTAGTCTTGTTTACATGCCTAAATAGATTTTACTCACTAGGCATTTACGTAGCTAATGAACACAATGCGACTTAATGCAAATCACTGGCGGTATGGCACAAAGCACGCTACCCAGTAGCTACTAACTAAAAACGTAGCAACTAGCAACTCATATGAATATCATATCCGAATATATATTACTCAAGGTACCTAAATGTATTATGGGTGATTCTTATACACTAGCTAGGGATCGCTTGCGGCCCGCGAGGCTTCTATTAGAAGTCGTTGTTTTTGACAACCGACAATGTAGTACCTTTTGACTGATAAAGTCACAAATTATTAACAAAGTGCGGCCCGCGACAATTTCGTTACCTACTTTACTATATGGGCCTTGGCTGCTAAAAGGTTGCCCCTGCTATAGTCCCTTGAGAAATTCTCGGCAGCTCATTCCAAAGCCGAGCCGGAGCGTTCACGGGAGACAATTTACTCTAGAACCGCACAGAGTGCGACCATTTAAAGGTTCTAAAGAGGTGAGAATTACTGAGGATGAACGCCGGGCCGTCAGCAAAAAAATGCTTTTTTTATTTTATCAAAAAAGTAATTACACAATATAAAGGTGCTCGTGAGCATTGCGAGAGATTTTAACCACGTTTTCCTGAGGTCATAAGGAGTAATAAATGCATTTATATGAAACTAGCCTTTTCCCGCGGCTTCGCCCGCGTACTATAAGTACTCAAAAAGGATACAATAACCATGTTGATTTTTAGACTTTGTGACCACATTTGCCCCTTATAGGGTTTGAATTTTCAAAAAACCTGAAACACGTGTTTACTCATTTATCGTTAGGAATACTCCTGTGAAGTTTCGAATAAAATAGTCTAACAAATCTTGATTCGCCATACAAACTTTGGACCCCCATTTTACCCCTTAGGGGGTGAATTTTGAAAAATCCTTTCTTAGTGCATCCCTAGACCTTATAAGGAACGTGCCAAATTTGGAATCTCTAGAACCAGCGGTTTGGGCTGTGCGTTGATATGTTAGTCAGTCAGTCAGTCAGTCAGTCAGTCAGTCAGTTTCTTCTTTTATATATTTAGATTAGGTCAATTTCGCCAAAAAAAAAAAAAAATATTTTTTTGCATTTTTTTCGATTTTTTAAATGCTTTTGAACATAAAAACATAAATTTTATTGGTAAAACTGGCGATTAAAATATATTAGTACATTTTTTTTCGTAAAAAAATAGTTTACGTAAAGTATTCCTTGGCACTTTGATATCTGTCAATAAGAATGTCTAGACTAGACCCCATAAAGGGTGAAATCGCCATCAAAATAGCGTTTTGCACTGAGTTACAATAAAAAATGTTTATTTTATTTTATTGGTAGTAACTCTGAACCTAGGTGAATTCCAGAAAAGTTTATACGAAATCTTAGTCTCCAATTATGATCTATACACTGTTAAAATCTCTCGCAATGCTCACGAGCACCGTGTATTTAGGTAACATAAATTTTCGCCAAACAACAGTTTGTTGTGCAGTTTGCTGACAAGTGTGAAACTAAAGAAACAAGCAAATTAGACTGAAAACTGCTGTATATTTATAACAAATTTAAGGTTTTTATGGCATTTCAATTTACACCTCAGTTTGGAAAGTTTCGCGGGAAATAAATTAGTAAATTATGGTACCGATTCGAGACAACAACATTACAAAGTTTGTTACAAACTTTTTTATATGCAATCTCTGAATTTGAAACGGCTAGGCGCCGTTGACCATACTCTAAGGGCATGCGCAGTACGTGCTTGCACCTCCTATCCGAATCTCTTACGTGATTCTGGTATAGCGAGAGAGATGGTGCTGCCATCTATGAATCTTGAAGAAGATCTCAAGATTCAACTTTTTTATAATGATAAAACTGGCTTTAGTTTTTTAGGAGGGAAAGTTGTGTTTATACCAACTTCAGGTAAATCTTATCGGACCCTATGTTATATCCATAGAAGATTTTTTTTGTAGAAAAATAGACACGTCTTTTGTTGCTATTTTTCTTTACGTTCACTAAAACTATTAGAGCGCTCCCATATATCTGCTACCATTGTTTCGAAGACTGAACGAGCGTGGAGATGTAGACGAAGTAAAAGAAGATCGTCAAATCCACGCGTGCCAGAAACAGCGCGATAGGTAGAGATATGCTAGTTAGAGCAGTCGGTTTCGCTATACTAAGTCCGCGCGCCATACAACGGATGAACTTCGGTTCCGCGGGTAACCGTTTTCCCACACTTATCGACGCGGAATCGGCAATAGCCTATTAAAAATTAACTTTTGTCTACGCAATAAACGCTAAAAAGACGTCGACCGAGCTGATCCGACCCGAACCATGCTTTGTTAGCTCTTATTGCGTGGACATATAGCTTATTTTCTATCGGCTATCGTCGATTACGTATCGATATATGTGAGGAAACCCTGATTTCGCGGCGGAATTGTGCTACAGACGTTACGATTCTGATGCCTCTTCTATCAAGTTTACCCTGCCCTAGAGTCAATCAGGCGCGGATACAAGGGGGTGATCAGGGGCAATCCGCCCCCCCTGAAACGCAAACCTTGTATACTACGGGGCCCGTAGGTGCGGACCGCGAGGTTTTTTGTGAAGGAAAGTGCCCCCCCTGAACGAAATCCTGGATCCGCGCCTAGAGTAAATAATACGATTCAGTGTTCAAAGACTTTGACATACCTCGCTGCCATCCTGCTGCGCGTTGCACTTGCTGATGTTGAGCGTGCCCGAGATGAAGTCGTTCTGCACATCCACCACGAGGAACGCGCTCACCGGCCGCACGATCTGAAACCGTCACACACCTATAGTGTAAGTTTCTCGCAAGGATGATAAAGAGATGGATTGACAATGCCTATACAATATCGCGTTCCCTTATTTCAGGGTAAAGCACTAGCGCCATCTATCGGTCAACACAAACACTAAATTCCTACTTAACCTTTCTGTTAAGCCCATTGGTTGGCTGGTAGAGAATGCCTTATGACATTAAGTTCGCCATTAGTACCATCTTATTTTGTGCAATTAAGATTAATTAAATAAATAAATTCTAGTTTCTAATGTTTTGTTCGGCGATTAACGCTGACAGAATAACTCGACTCCAGACTCAACAGATGGCGCTGTGGCACATTGTACCAAAAACAGACGTATAGCCTGAAGGTTCGAGGAACGCGATTTTGTATAGGCATAATCATCCTTGGTTTCTCGCATCTCTTTCGTGAAAGATACAAAAAAAAACAATAATAAAATTAACAGTTTTTTTTATACAAATGACAGTGGCAAACATGCATACGGGCCTGACGGTAAGCAACTACTGTAACCTATGGAAGTCAACCCCAGAGGTGTCACATGTGCATTGCCGGCTCTTTAATACAAAGGAGGATTCACTGTGTGGACGGCTAAAGGAACAATTGTAGTCCCTTTAGCTTTAAGACACGAGGGTCCCCCGTCCCCCGTTGTCAACACACTGCTTCTTCTTATATATGTTTATATATATATACCTATGTATGTGTTATTATGTTTATAGATATGTATTTGATGTATTTATTTCTATACCCAATACGTTACGTATTTATTAACACTACCTATAGTATCTAGGTTTAGTAACTTCTCCGTAGTCTTGCCGTCATGTACAAGTAATGTACAAACCTTTGTCTACCATGTCTGACCGATTTCTCTCAGTTGCTTAAAGGTTAGCTGGAAGAGATCCCTTAAAGGGATAAGATCGCCTTTGTATACACTCACTATATTTTTGTTGGTCATGTATTTGTTTTGTGCAATAAAGTGTTTTACTACTACTACTTCTTCTTTGAGGTTCGCATGTGTAAAAAAAACTAAACATAACTAACTATGTGACGCAAGATCACAATCAACCAGCTCTATCCCAGCGCACTATGCCCCGCGGCGGCAGTCAGTACCTAACGCGCCTTCAGATCGAATTTCGTGGATTCCTGGCACTCTTAGTGCTTGAAGATGGAGACCTAGGTTCTCCGAAGCATGTCAGTCGTAGTGGCTGAATCCCTCAAATCACACCTGAGTTCTGTTAAGCCGTAAACTTTCATGATAATAAAATCACTCGCACGTGTGCCTATTTTTAATGCTCTCGACCTTAGCCGTAACTATAGGTATGTTGTTGCAATGTTGCAATAAGGTTCACGAATGATCAGCTGTGTGTAATGGCTACATAAATATGATGTTGAAAACACTATTATGAATCGGGAGTCCCCAGTAGGTTGCAAAGACAATATTGCAAATTACGTCACGCGAAATGACGTAGGTAGTTACGTATTGTGTACGTTACGTAGTTCCGTATCTTCCTATGCGGAATTTTTATTTTACCCCATGAACATAAGTAGTTATCAAAATAACTTTCTCTGACTATAGCATAGAATGATTCCGTTTGTCTATTTACTTCCGATAAGCTGTCGTCCTTTATTAATGAATATGTCACCTGCAATAGCATTCCTGGCCATAACAGCGTGTCACGTCACACATTTTTGCAGGCTTCGTTGAGGTGAATGTACCCACCTAATACGTGCGATAGACCAAAGTGCCTAGCTAGACCAAATCATTTATAGTGCACGTAATTATAGCCTGTTCAGTGTTGTACTTGTCGGAACCCTTCAAATTTTGTAAAATAAAGGTAATCTTCTGTAGGAAATTATTTATTTATTTAGGGTTACCAATTATTTATTTAGGATTACCTTTATTGAGGGATATTATATTTATACCTTAATTCTAAATTACATTTATTCTGGGATGAAATTAGACTTACGCGTCTTGACGACAAATTAGCTTTTGTGACTTGTGAAGTAGCACCTGGAACATCTGGAACACCTGGAAGTCGTTACACTCGCCACTTAGATCCAGTGTTTCCAGCAGAAGTTGAACTCCGCTTTGTACATTGAAGCAGTCATTTTTATTCAAGCCCTTGCAATTTACCTCGCGTGTTCTTTAGATAGAGGGTAGATGTGGCCCTTACCGTTACGGAACAGGGTTTTGCAGATCAGGCAACTTCTGAAAAAGACCGGGAACACCTGGAACTCATTCCACTCACCACTTTGATCCAGTGGTTTCAGCAGAACGTGAAGTCTTCCTTATCGATGAAGCCATCGTCATTCTTGTCGAACACCTGGAAGATGTGCCGCGCGCGCTCTTCAGATAGAGGGTAGATGTGGCCCTTGTCGTTACGGAATAGGGCTTCGCAGATCAAGCTACTTCAGGAAAAGACCTGGAACACCTGGAACTTATTCCACTCACCACTTTAATCCAGTGGTTCCAGCAGAACGTGAATTCCTCTTTATCGATGAAGCCGTCGTCATTCTTGTCGAACACCTGGAAGATGTGCCGCGCGCGCTCTTCAGATAGAGGGTAGATGTGGCCCTTGTCGTTACGGAATAGGGCTTTGCAGATTACGCGGAACTCCTGGAGGTTCAGCTTGCCGTCTCTGAGGGGAAAAATAGATGTTTTAAAATGTGTTGATCTGCAACTTAATACCTAAAAATATTGGTCTGTGCGTTATAGGTTAATAAAAGTCTATAGGTTATAGGTTAACGCGGGCTGTTTTCCGCAACTCGAAGTCTATATATTGCGCCTGTTTTGCGTGCTGGGTGGCCTATTCGTGCCAACCCAGTTCCTCCAGGAAGCCTAGCAGACTCTTTACGTTGCCGACAACTTCCGGGAGTGCCCTCGGCAAACCAAGATGTTTCGCCCGGTATGCTGCCACCCCCGGACATGTGATGATAAACTAACTACTAAAACTAAACTAAAACTAAAAGTCTATTAATGCTGGTAAATAAAATAATTATTACATATAAAAAGTAAAAAAAACCTCAACTACTATGGCTATTTTTTTAGAGTAGTAATTATAATTAGTTATGGTATGTACTTGATTATTGTATCTAATTGGCTGGGTTAATTGTGTCAAGGTTCATTTATTTTTATTATATTTATGTAGTACCATATACATACATTATCTTATGGCGAAACCACACTTCGCCTATGCGGACAAATATTCGTGCTGCGTCTCTTTCTTATTCTATACAATAAGAAAGAGACGCAACACGAATATTCGTCCGCATAGGCGAAGTGTGGTTTCAGCATTAAGTTTGTATGATTAATTATGTAATAAATACACCAATTATTATGTGTATGTTATTGTTTGTAATACTTATGATGGTTTGTTTTAATTCACTAGGTCACTGAGTTCAATATAAACTCATAATTGTTTTTAATTTCATTCATGAATTGAGTCATTCTTTAAAAGTAATGTTTTGACATTGCAAGCATTGTGGCTATTGTTTTTTAAAGTGTGTAAAAATAAATGAACAGTATGAGTACACTTTTGGTAGATTTATTAATGTTGTCAAACTTAAGAAAGAAATAAAACTTCTTTGCAAGAAAAACTTTTTTTATAAATTACTATACTTAAAAAACCCTGTGGGAAAAAAATGAAATATACTAAAATTAAACTGCCTATTAAATCAGTTTAGTTAATTATTGTCTACATATTGTTATGGAAGAAATATAAAGAAATTCATCTTGATGAATGTCAGTCATAATTTAAAGCATGTAATTGTCGAGTCATGACTAATTTTGGCTTGGCATCTAGATGTGATCATAGTTCTAGGGTATTCACCAGAGGTAGCATGATGCCTAATGCTTCATTGTTTGTTTTAATGACAGCTAGGTAATGACTACAAACAACATGCATGCAAGAATGTTATGTCATGATGATTCATACCTCATACATATATTAATACTTCTTGAATTTAGAGTTTTCTGAATAAGAGTGAAAAACCTTTATATCACTCTTATATGAAATTATTAATGATTTCGGCATAAAATTAAATACCTAAAATTTTAATAAATAGCATGCAGCTTGGGAAATGGGAAGAAGTCCAGTGATGGGACACACATACTGACATAAACTGGTGATGATGAATTGTAATGACACTTTTGAAGTGTTTGCATAATACTACAATTTAGTTAGAAATTAATAAATGTCAGATAAGAAATCAACTGTTTACTAATTTTTATTACTAAATCTATTCATAGAAAAGCCAAATAAGTTCATTAATATTCATGTAAGTAGGAGTTCATCAACACTTGAACCTGAATTTAAATAGCTAAACAGCAAATATTGGTAAGGGAATCCTAAATATAATTAATTTGATTTAAGAAAAATTTATAGAAACTAATGAATGTATTGAAAATATATTGATTACGGTACTTGTAATCCGATGTTATTTGTTATGGGTAAAAACTCGTCATATCTGTCCTTAAGATAACTTTATCAGTCCTATAAAAAGCCAAATAAAAGTTTTTTAAACTTTTAAGTTCTTAAGACCAATTATTTCTTTCACAACTTGACTTGCAGAACTTATGTTTAAGTGATAAAAATGGATTTTTCATGGAATATTTCACGTGATTAGTCATAAGTGTGTGACTAAGTTAAGCATACATGTACGTATTCAGCACATACCCATCTTTGTCGAAGGTTTCATAGCAAGCGTCCATATCGACCAAACAGTTGTCGTCAAGTGGCGAGCCGTTGGCAACCTCCGACATCGTAAGCTGGCTCGAAGTAAGCTTGTCGCCGCTCGCGCGGGGGCTTTTATACCGGTCGACTTTCATTCTTCAGCAGCTAACCTATACCACACACACCAAAACAAACCCTGAAAATTATCCTACAACTCTTTACACAACGTCTTTGATTTTGTAAATCTCAGTACAACCATTATGGGTATTCTTTCCTTATACTATAGAGATTTTCTTTCAAGTTTCAGCGGAAAAAAATATTATGAAATCGCGAAAAGAATGTTGTGAAACTTGTGAACGTCATTGTCAAATGTCAAAAGGCAACATGACCATTAGCGTTTTGGTTTTGCTTTCTTGTAATAAGCAATAATTTACGATATTTTCAAAAATAAAATCCTTCAACTTAGATATAAAAAATATAAAAGTATCTTTACATATATTTTTTATCGAAATATAGTTAGAAGTATGTCAATAATCTGAAAGTGATAATGTTTTTGAAACGGCATGAAATTTTAAAACGAGTTTAAAACGCACTATCATTAATTCATTCATTCACATTGCTACTCCTGTCATTCGTTTTAATCACACATTCATTCATTTCATTCATTATTTTTCATGCCGCGAGCGTCGGCAGAAATTATTTTCCATATGTTTCAAATTTCAAATATACTACTATTACAGTTTATTTGAACTTGATACTCTTCACATATTGTTGAAAGACAGTTTCGATTACTTTGAAGTCTAACTTTTGGCCGTTGTGTCACGTGTTCCTGTGTTTCTTGATCACAATCCTGTATCCTCGAGGTTTCGCGGGTTGGGAAAATGGTAATAATAGACCAAGTTCACGGCCTCCAGGCCACGGGTATGAGCCTGAACGACCGGTTCACCATGCTGGCGTCGGCGCCGGCTCCGGCGCGGCCTCGCACGCCACGGCGGAGGCCTTCCACCGGCGGGTTCTACAGCGATAACATGAACAGGAACCTGATTGAGCAGATCGCTCGCCGCTTGGAGCAACAGAATAAAAGGGTAATAAACATTTATTTTAATTTTGGCGACTGTCTTCTGGTTTTTGTAATCTTTTTCGATAGTTTTGTTGGTAAACATTGATAAGAGCAGCGGCATGGCCATTGTGAATGCGCGCCAAGCGAAGTGAAACACTTTTGCGCAATGTTTTGATGTAGTAACCGCGTTTTGATTAAGGATATCATGAAATTGCCTTTTTTTCCAGGCCAAGTTTGGGAAGTGTTGTAGAATTAATTGGTTTCCGAATAAATTATGACACTTCCTTTCTGTACGAACTATGATTAAGAAAGTTGATCATACTGATGATGTTTAACCCTTTATATGTCAACGGTTTCAAAAAAGACCACCTGTAACATCAGCTTTTTCTATTTTTTATGTACAGAATTTTTAGGAGTTAAGTATTGGCAATGGGGCTTGAATTGAGGATTTTTTTCAGTCTTGCCCATTAAAGGGTTAAAGCAGAGAGATGTAACATATTATAGGGCAGGTAGTATTTATTGCTCATATGTATAGTATTTCTTAGACATTGTTCTTCCAGCTTATAGGTATTGTTAAGGGGATGATTTCAGGTCAGAGATAAATTTAATGAAAATGAAAGTTTAGAAATTAATTTCTTCAGTGATGTTTCCTTTAGGAAACATCTCTGTGTAATAGAAAACTAATATACCTTGAAAGTTACCAAGACAGTAACAATGACTAATATAATTTTATAACAACGATTAATATAAGTTGTTTCAATATCATAGGAGAATAATGTTGTTACACCGAGATTAAACAAGTCATGTATATCAAAGATGACTAACAACAAATCTTCTCTTACATCGATTCTGGCCATAACTGGTCTACCTATCTCTAGTCTTGCCGAATTCCATCTGTTCCATGGGGATAATGCCACTATCAGTTAAGTTATCACTGACAACAGGAAGAGAGACTTCCTGGTACAGACGAGTGGATCAGTATTGTAGGCATTGTGGCAGAGAAGTAATATGATTTCCACAGTAATATTGGGTTCCAGAGCGGGCCCCTAGGTTCAACTGTGCAGTGGCACAAAGTCACAGCGCGGACACGCCATACTACAAAACTTGTTGCGTCAGTTTTTACCTTCAACCTAACTAATAGTTTCCTACCAATGGCCGTCGCGGAGTGAGGTAATTCCAATGGGGGCTGGGTGTAGCGTGGCCATTCTGTATGAAATACTATTGTTTATTCTGTGACGAAGTTGAGATAAACGCTAGGAGGATGATGATATTGAGAAAAATTAAATAATAACTTAACACACATGATGCTTAAGATATATAAAACGTACATCAGACCCTAACTGGAGTATGCTTTCCAAGTCTGGAGCCCCTATTTTGCCAAGGACATTGAGGCACTGGAAGAGGTCCAACGGAGCTTCACAAAACTACCAAATTACTTTAAAAATAAATATTACGAAGAGAGACTGCAAGAACTGAAGCTCACTAGCCTGAAGCAACGTAGGGAACGTGGAGACCTTATAGAAACATGTAAAATATTATCCGGGCACTATGACCTCAAAGAATTTCACAAGATGTTCAAGCGCAATAACAACACCCGTCTGAGAGGCCATCACTTGAAATTAGACAGCCAAAGGTCCCACAGTAACCCATAGAAACTTCCTGAGCAACCGAGTGGTATGGGCCTGGAATAAACTACCAGAGGATGTGGTATCAGCTGAAAGTGTCAACCAATTCAAGAACAGATTGGACAAGCACTTATACATTACTCGCCATTGATCATTTGTCATGTTAACTGGAAACAGGCAAAATCAGTTGTACAACTGCCTGCCTGTTTATAAATAAATAAATAAAACTTATTGCTTTTGCACTGAATAAAGGGTCAGCAGGCTAAGCTAACAAGAGTGGCCCCGGAAGTTGAGTTGTAATTTGAGGTGCCGTAGTGGCAGGCACCTAAGAACATTGTATGCGTAATATCAGCCTTCGATCTTCTTTTGTTAGCTTAGCCTGCTAGACCCTTTGTGTACTTATATTTTAGCATTATTTAATCAGTGACTTGTGATTACATTTCTTGTCCAGTTCTTTCCTGCCTTTTCCACTATATCCTCGGCCCAGCGTTTTTGTGGTTTCCATCTATTTGATTATTTTATGTGTAATTATGCACTTACATAAGACGAACCTCAGCCTTTAAAAAAAAATTGTTACATTTGCAGCAAACCCTCCGCCAGAGACTCGGCGTCGGCGCCGGGGGCCTCCGACGTTTCGGCAGCGAGAGCAGCCTGCCGGGGCTGCGGCGCTCCAACAGCTTCGGGGACCTGAGCCAGCGAGGAATCAAGAGCAGGATCTCATGGAGACAGTCCAACGGGAACCTCAAGTATGTCCCAGTCAATGATAGGGGTCACTAGAGTTCGTTTTAGTGCTCCTTATCCACGTTTTGGCAGCGAGAGCAGCCTGCCGGGGCTGCGGCGTTCCAACAGCTTCGGGGACCTGAGCCAGCGAGGAATCAAGAGCAGGACCTCATGGAGGCAGTCCAATGGGAACCTCAAGTATGTCCCAGACAATGATAGGGGTCACTAGAGTTCGTTTTAGTGCTCCTTATCCACGTTTTGGCAGCGAGAGCAGCCTGCCGGGGCTGCGGCGTTCCAACAGCTTCGGGGACCTGAGCCAGCGAGGAATCAAGAGCAGGACCTCATGGAGGCAGTCCAACGGGAACCTCAAGTATGTCCCAGACAATGATAGGGGTCACTAGAGTTCGTTTTAGTGCTCCTTATCCACGTTTTGGCAGCGAGAGCAGCCTGCCGGGGCTGCGGCTTTCCAACAGCTTCGGGGACCTGAGCCAGCGAGGAATCAAGAGCAGGACCTCATGGAGGCAGTCCAACGGGAACCTCAAGTATGTCCCAGACAATGATAGGGGTCACTAGAGTTCGTTTTAGTGCTCCTTATCCACGTTTTGGCAGCGAGAGCAGCCTGGCGGGGCTATGGCGCTCCAACAGCTTCGGGGACCTGAGCCAGCGAGGAATCGAGAGCAGGATCTCATGGAGACAGTCCAACGGGAACCTCAAGTATGTCCCAGTCAATGATAGGGGTCACTAGAGTTCGTTTTAGTGCTCCTTGTCATCGTTTTGGCAGCGAGAGCAGCGTGGCGGGGCTGTGGCGCTCCAGCAGCTTCGAGGGTCTGAGCTAACGAGGAATTAAGAGCAGGATCTCATGGAGACAGTCCAACGGGAACCTCAAGTAGGTCATTGATAATTACGTGACAATTGAGCGTTTGATACCATTTTTCGGCTCTTGCTTTTGGCTTGGGCTAACGGGTAAATACGTCGTAAGCTCATCCGAGCCAAGCCTATTACTACCGTTCATACGCATGGGATTATGGATGTAGGCGCTGCACGAGTTCAGTCACCAGTTTCTTTTAGTGTTATACTATTGTATTGTAGTACGGGCAGGTTTCCGCAACTCGACGTCTGGCGCCTATTTTGCGTGAAGGAAGGACGGCTAGTCCAGCCAGCCCAGCTCCTCGAGGAATCCTATTGTATTGTATTGTATTGTAGTACGGGCAGGTTTCCGCAACTCGACGTCTAGCGCCTATTTTGCGTAAAGGGGGAGGGCGGCTAGTCCAGCCAGCCCAGCTCCTCGAGGAATCCTATCAAACCTTTGGTGTTGAGTAGAACCTCGGGGAGATCACCCGGGGATCCAAGGTGTTTTGCCCTGTATGGGGCTACTCCGTTGCACTCCAGTACCACGTGAGAGGCCGTTTCTTCAGTCTCCATGCACCCACGGCACAGGGGACTGTCTGTAACACCTAAGTTAAAGAGATGTTTGTTAAATGGTCCATGACCTGTTATCACACTAGTTACCATCCTTAACCGGATTTTGCCGAGACGGAGAAGTGTTTTGGTGAGTCTATTGTTAATGCTAGGCATGGCTTGTTTAGCCTGTCTGCATCCCTCTTGACTTTGCCAAAGTGCTATGTGCAGTCTCCCGGTTCGTTCCAGCAACGTCGAGCGTACCTTGCTGAAGGGCGTCAGAAGAATGGGTTCCGGACCAATCGACCCAGCACCTGACCCCTGCCTGGCCAGCTCATCTGCTGCGTCATTCCCCCGGGATCCGCTGTGACCTTTAATCCATTGAAGGACAATATTGTTATTTTGACATACCTCCATTAGTCGTTCATGACACTCATGTATTAGTCCAGATGTAATGATGTGACTTCCTAGAGCCATCAGTAATGCCCTACTGTCAGAGAGTATACGGATGGAGGCTCTTGTTACTTTCCTTGCAGTGATGGCGGCAGCCGCATTGATGATGCCCATGCACTCAGCTTGGAATACTGACTTGTGAGCGCCCAGCGGTGTGATTATAGACATATTCAGGTCTTCTGAGAATGTACCGCAGCCTGACCCCATGTCTGTTTTAGATCCATCAGTGAAGATTCTCAATTCCCGGAGGTTGAGTCCTTCCTGATTTTCGTCCTCATGTAACTGTATTTTGTACCTTTTGTCGAAGACAGCACGTTTGTGAATCCGATCCGTGCCTGCCCTGAGCACTGGAAGTTCTTCGTACGCCCTCTCCAGGCATATTGTGTGCAGAGTGTTCAAATTAGACCATACGTTGAGAGTTCGCAACCTTACCGCTGATAGGGCAGCCTCCTGCTGTATGTGGAGGTGTAGCGGTGAAAGGTTTAGCATGACTTCCAAGGCTGCGGTCGGAGTGCTCCTCCAGCATCCTGTGGTAGCCACACATGCGAGCCTCTGTACTTTCTGCAGCTTGTTTCGTACGGTGGCGAGGTTCGTCCTTGGCCACCAGACCAGCGCCCCGTAGCAAAATATAGGCCGAATTATCGTCTTGTAGAGCCAGAGTGATTTTTGGGTTGTGTCCCCACCTGTTGCCAATCATCCTTCTGCACTGCCAGAAGACGACTTCGGCCTTGTTTATGCGTTTGTTTATGTGGTTGGTCCAATGGAGTCTACTGTCAAGAGTGAGTCCTAAGTACTTTACCTCGTTGGTCAGATGTAACTCAGTTTGGAACAGTTTTGGTTTGGTAAAGCTGCCAAGTGCCCTTTTGTTGGTGAACATTACCATTTCTGTCTTGGTGGGGTTTACTGATAGGTCAAATTCCTTACACCACGATTCTGAGAGCGGCTTGGTATGTGAGGTCACATACCGTACTGGCGAATTTACCCGAAATCAATATTGCCAGATCATCAGCATAACCTATTGTATAAAAGTGTTCCATGTTTAGTTTGGTTATAAGGTTGTTAACTACTAGGTTCCATAACAGCGGTGATAGGACTCCCCCTAGCGACCCGCCCCTTGGCACGGAATAAAAATTGTTATTGTGGGTTATTCCTAAGAGTCATAGCCTAGTTACATATACCATCGCTGACTTTTTTGTAGAGCTTTTTAAGGTGCACAATAGTGTAGTACATTATTTTGATCTATCTCGTAGGCTTCAGCCAGCGTTTGCAATGTAAGCGCAAAAAATGTGTTTATTTACGACATCACATTAGAAACCTCTAAAATTATCAGTGTTTCTCTAATAAATTAAGCATGTATTATACATATAAACCTTCCTCTTGAATCATTCTATCGTTGCGCAGTTTTAAAGATCTAGCATACATAGGGACAGACAGCGGAAAGCGACTTTGTTTTTATACTATGTAGTGATAGTGATGAGCTGAGTTTAATAGTTTCTTGCAACATTGTTTCTATTTGAATTCATTTATACTACACGCACCTAAGTAAACAATTGTATATCGGTCCAGACACTATCAGTAATACTGTCATTATTTCACTACCCATCCTTTTCTATGTATATGAAGGATGAGCAAGATGAGTAGAGAAATAATAACATTACTACTGACTGTCTGGACAGCTTAATGCAGCGTAGTTTTCACCTTGAGGAGACATTGGAAACCTTCTAGTATTTATTCAATTACTTATTTAACTTAAACTAGAGGAATTAACCGATGTGGGTTTCCGCGATCGAGTTTTTGTGGCGAGACGTTTTTTTGACAGCAGCTGTCAAAATCCACCAATCAAAAAATATGATTACACATGATTGGTGGAATATGACAGCTTGACAGCTAGGCCTCTAACCACGGTGCTGCCATATAGTGAGGTTCCTCAAAGGAGTGTATAGGTTCTTAAAGGGTAGGCAATGCGCATGTGAATCCTTACCATCAGGCGGGCCGTATGCTTGTTTGCCACCGTCGTGGTATCAAAAAAATCTAGTGAATTGTAGTTTTATCAAAGAAAAACAACACTTTTAAGATTAGTTTTTTATTTATTTTATTACTTTTCAATCATACATTTTTTGTAAGGCATTTAATTTTTTGAAGTCAATCGATTGTTTTTTTAACTTACTCGTACGTGTAGGGAATGAGATGCTGTTTTCAAGTTTATTTGTACTTTCGATGACTTTTATCCATTGATGATTCTTTTTTACACACTTTTATTTAGTATAACCCATTAAATGTATACAGTCTGTCCAGGGAGAAGTGACCGGCCAAAGTGGGTTGATTAGATTAGTTACGTAAAATTATCGATAAAAAACATTAGTTGACAGGTATATTGACAAGAATTTTTTTTTACTGTCATTCCTTTTTTTTTGTAGAAACGGCCGACTTGTTGCACTATTTTTGAATTATTTTGGTTGTTTTGAGTTTATTTGCTTCAAATCATGTAACCATCACCCCAATCACAACCACCAGTGGCCACCAGTTGTCATTTCAACCACTTCCCGGTGTCTGATTGAGCTGAAATTTGGTATACTTCATTAATTTAAAAGATAATGCGGTGTAGCTGCTGGGTACAGTCAGCAATGAAAGTGGATATAAAAAAAACTTTTTTGGGAGTTACTTTTCTGTAAGTATTCTTAATTAGTAAGTGCCGGTTCACCAAACCGTCTGTTAACGCTACGTTATCGTTAAAAAAATTTGTCAGTTTTCTATGGGATGATAGCTACGTCGTCATATTTAACGTTGACGAGTTCGTTAATTCGTGGTGCAACCCACCCTAAGGGCCGGTTGCACCAAAGCGTCTGTTAACGTCAACGTCTTCGTTAAAAAAATCTTGTATTTTCATACAAGACGTTAAAAAAATCTTGTATGAAAAGTTTGACAGTTTTCTATGGGATGACAGCTACGTCGCCATATTTAACGTTGATGAGTTTGTTAATTCGTGGTGCAACCCACCCTATTAAGTCTCGTTTGCTTGAATGTGAAATTGGTTTGTTTGCAGTCGCTCGGCGTCGTTTGGCAACCTGTCCGGCGGGTTCTGGCGCGGCCGCGGCCTGCGGGGGCTGCGGCGGCGCGCCGGCGCCCGGGGCCTGCGCGGACGGATCAGGTGACGGCCCTTTTGTAACATCAATCTATTTTAAAGTTTTATTTTTAATGTAGAATTATATAATACGGCACTCATACATTAAGCGCGCATGCAGGTAGATTTATTTGGCAGTTCGTTAGGATTATTTAAAAAACTTGTAAATTCCTCATTAAGGTAGTTGTTAGAGTAGTTGTGGAAACTATATTCAATTGTATCTAAGTAGTTTTTTTTTCTTGTAAGTTAACTTTTCAATGCTTTTCATAGCGAAATGTTTATAATTTATTTACTGTTAAGAAATACAGGAAACTATAGGTGTATATAGTAAAAATAGCTTTTAGATAATTTACAGATACGTTTTTATATGACTGTTTGTATCTTAATAAAAAAAAATAATATTTTGTTTTTGAAATATTGCACATAAATGGACATCATTTTGGGAAATTGTTCACCATCATATTGGGAAAAAATCCTAACATCTTTTCACTTTCTGTCAAACATTATAGTCATACATTTCAATGATAATATTTTGAGGATAGTTGAGGGATTATGTTATTTGTCAGTAGATTGGGCTCTTTGAGGTTTTAGCAATTTTCGTCTTCTTTGTTGAATATTTTAATTAGGCATGGTATGTAAATTCAAACAGAATACTCATGGTCATGGTTTTCAGGGGCACCATGGCTTTCGGTCGAGTTACTCGCATAGGAACCTGGCCCCTGCGCGGACGCAACGTCGGTCGACGCGGAGCTTGGGGCGCCGGCAGGGGCGCCGGGGGACGGGGCGCCGGGGCACTGGGCGCCGGGGGACGGGGCGCCGGCAGGGGCGCCAGGAGGGGGCTCGCGCGCGGCGCCGCCCGGGGGCGCGGCCGAGGTCAGTATACTGCACACTGGGACCATGCTTAGTCACTTGATTATCTGTAAACCTTATTACAAGGTTTGAACTGAGAAGAAAGGGAACAATCGAAAACCCAGCTACTATAGTTCAAAATCTGTAAGAATGAACTTTTGACACATCGCAACGCCCGTAGAACGTAAACGCGCAAGCCACTTTGAAATTATAAACAAAATCCCATAACGATTTTACAGCTTGTCATGTACATAAACACAATATTTCACTTTTTATAAACATAACTTAATTAATGTAAATTTTTTTCATATCTTAGTTATTTAATATTTTACGATAACAATTTAGCATACAAACAGTTACGGTCTACACCTCTTTTTTTTTAATGTAGTGTTGTGACCATGTCTGCTGTTCGGATTCATATAACATTTCCGTAAGTCGATAAAATCGATTATGTAATCAATAGACAATATAATACTTTCTTATCATATTGTATTAATTATGGATTTTTTTTTTATACAAATTAAATAATACCTTCAATGTACGCAATCCAGAGAGTTCTAAACCAGGAGAGGCCCTGAGTATCATTTCCCCTCTGTCAAAAGTATTGGCGGAAAATCTAGTACATCTATAAAAACTATTTCAATAATCGATGTCACGCCATTTTCGTCATCGCTGTCAATGGATAACAAGCTCCGTGAAAATGCCCTTATGCGCTGTTTTTGGATGTAAAAATATGTCATATTTCGTCTAGTTTTCAAAAAGATGAAATACCATTTCAGATGTAAGTACAGTTTTACTTTATTTATCATTACTTTCGTAATAAAAGATTTAACCTAAATCGAAAATCAAGCTTCGTTTACAGAATCGATTCAAAGACAATCGTTTTCTTTCTGACGGGCAGTAACTATTTGACGTTTGACACTTCTCCATATTTAACGCGCTTAAGGATTGCTGTCTTCTATATTTTGTTTGAAAATACAATCAAAAATGATCCTTGGCTTTTTTGTTTGACATTTCCAAAGACTGCATCCAATAATGAACCATATGTTAACATTAGTACAGTCGACTATCTATTGCTCCATTTAGTGTTATGAAGTATAAAAAGAATATGTCAAATATGTTTGGTGTTTTCAAGTCAAAGGTACATCTTTGTCGGTTGTCAATATAGCGTCGCTGCCATAAAAAAACATTTAGAAATAAACTGTATTAACAACCGACAATGATGTACCTTTGACTTGAAAACTTCACATGCGTGCTACCTCGCCCCCCTCAGATTTTGGCAGACTTTTTTGTTTGGAAAGATGAGGCGAAGCGTACTCCATTTATAGAGCTTTATGACGCAATCCGATGCTATCTTGACATCATTACTGATAAATCTTTTTCAGACGTCAAATGTCAAATGAACAATGTCACGTCAATTTCATTAGATTGTCGATTGTAAACTAATTTAGTCGCAAGTATCGCTAATATCGAGTTTACATCTGTAAATTATTGCTGCAAGTATTAAAACGGAACTACAGGTAAGAGTGAGTTGTAAATATCTGCATCTCTGTCTTGCTTCGTTTTAAACTTGCAGTAGTAACTTGTAGGTGAAAACTCCGCATAAGCTTTTGATTGTTATGAAGATGATCGTTACGAAAACCACAGTAAAGAAACGTTTTTTTGTAAGAGACCTCATTTAATGTTTAGAGTAATCACAACAAAAACTAACATTCAAATCGAACAGCTCCTAATTACCAGTTAAATAACACTCACTCTAGGTTCCGTCTTGAAATTTCAACATGCCTACCCTCTCGTCGCATGCAAGTTTGGTATCTTCTTAAGATTGATCTGTGAACTGATCGTAAACTATTAGCCAAACGAATCTTACGAAAACTGGCAATGATCTTTTCTCTCATTTCTTCAATCGTATCAGACTCTGTCGCATACACATAATCTTTAATGGCTCCCCATAAATAAAAGTCTAGCGGTGTCAAGTCTGGTGATCTTGGTGGCCATCGATGAGGACCATATCTTCCAATCCAGTGATTTTCAAAGATTTCGTTTAATCTGTTACGGACGGCAACCGAAGAATGTGCTGGTGCACCATCCTGTTGATACCAAATTTCGGCATGGCCAACGGGCAACACATTTATGTAATTAACAACGTGCTCATTTAAAAGCATCAGGTATTTATCGGAGTTCAATGTGCCATCAATGAACACGGGGCCAATAATGGTGTTATTAATAATACCTGCCCATACATTCAGGGACCAACGATATTGATGACCAGTTTCCTTAGCCCAATGAGGATTTTCTGCTGACCAATAATGGACATTTCTGCGATTCCACATACCATTGCGGCAAAATGTGCTTTCGTCCGTCCAGAAAACACTTTTTAGAAAATCTTCATTTTCACCATGTTGTCTTAAAAACCATTCACAATAAGCTCTACGTATTGGCAAGTCCCTCGGAAGTAACGCGTGCACTTTTTCTGGTTTGAAAGGGTGCCATTTGTTCTTCTTCAAAATTTTATGAATTAGTGGTGGACTCCGAAATTTCTAGCAGTGGTCCTTGTACTTGCAAGAGGATTGTCAGCAAAATAATCTTAAACTCTGTCACGGACTGGTAATGGCAAAGGGTTGTTGCCCACTTCCGCCCGCATATTGCCGGTAATCTGTCGATCTTCTCTTATTCGTTGAACAGCATTTACAATTACACGAGAGTTGTGTGGATGCCTACGATTGGGAAACCGTTCTTGGTAAAGTCTTGAGTTCGCGGGCTCCATTGCCTTGTGTTTCCCCGTACAACAACACCATATCAGTTAATTCTGCCGCTATAAACATTTGATTCGGCATTTTGAAAAAAAAATACTGAATAAAATTTATTTGACAGAAAGACGTCAATGCAAAATTTTGATTGACAATTTAATGTTTTTTACGTCACCACCTGGCCATAATGTGAGTTTTACCGCTCGCTACGCTTACGGTAAAACTCGCATTATGGCCAGGTGGGGACGTAAAATTGTGTACTCACCACGGGCAGTAAAAAAGAAAGCCCTCTATCGCATATTTACAACCCTCGCCTGCGGCTCGGGTCCCAAATACCTGCGATTTCGGGCTTTCTTTTTTTTACAGCCCTAGGTAAGTAATGTACTATTACTTGGAAGAATAATAAGTAAGGAAGCGTAATCAACGCTCAAAATGTGCTCCACTTTCCTGGTGCCAAAGTGGGCGGAGCTTGTGACAGCGGTGCCCTAATGTCATGTCAAACATTTTGAAATTGTCATGTCGTCAAAATATAAGTTTTTTCGGATCATGAAAATGCCAGCTTGTGCCGTGCATTGGTGCAGGAGCCACACAGGCGCCAAAGATGGTGATATTTCTTTTCATTGCTAAGTAAATCACGCATAGATATTCTCATACATTACGGACTTGGTCGATGTTATGCAATATAAGCTTTGGAAAAGTAAACATAACTCATTTGAGGAAAAGTAATAATGAATGTTCATTTATCTAGACACACGGCAGTGTGACCGCCAAGGTCGAGCAAAAAAAAGCGACACACCGGCCGTGGGTTATATTACACGAACCATTTCGGGCCAATTTCGACCACCCAAAACATATTTTATCTACGCATATGAAATTTCGAGTGTCTGTTGACATCCCCTAATTGTCTAGAATACAAAATTTCATTATTCTACCTATAGCAGTTCTTGAGATATTGACGTCAGAAAATCGCTATTTTTACTATACACTCACTCACTGACTCACTCACTGATTCACTGACTCATCAAAAATCTAGACCACTTCCAATGGTCGTACTGACTTGAAATTTGGCATGGAGATAGGTCTTAAGGTCAAAGTAAAGGGAAAAATCTGAAAACGGCCAAGTGTGAGTCAGTTTTAAAAATAGCGAAGGTGTAACTTTGTTCTACTATGAAGTCATAATGAACTAAATGGGTATATCTTCCAATGGTCGTACCGAACTGAAATTTGGCTCGAAGGTTTGTCTTTAGGTCGAAATAAAGTAAAAATCTGAAAACGGCCAAGTGTGAGTCAGTTTAGAAAACAACGAATGTGTAATTTTGTTCTACTATAAGTAGGTATGGAGTGGAAATGAGATAAGACTTATTTAAATTTAGATACATACCAATTTAAGACAATACATGTTTGTCTTAAAGACAAGACCAATAAAATTGTTCACCACTCTGTGTGTGTCTGTTGCGGGAACCGAACCCACGATTTACGAAGTGCAAAGCAGGTCACTAGGTACCAGTGTTGGCCGATAATTTCAATTAGAATTGAAAATTGATAAATAAGATTGAAGATTAATTCCGTAACTAATCAATTACACTAACATCAATTTTTACTAACGTTAGTTCGCATTGATTTTGTGACGTCGTCAATTACACTAACCGTCAATTAGAATTAACCTATTAGTTACACTAACGTCTCGAAAATTTAATAAGAATTACAGTTAATTAGATTAACGTTAGTGTAACTAAATTAATCCTGTCTTACACTAATAATTAATTTTAAAACTGCATCTCGGGTTCGGAAGTCGGGACCAATATCACAAGATGGAGCTCATGCTGGACCCTAGGGCTACCTACTGGATCTCTGGTTTGGCGCATCATAGACTCATGCTGTTTTGGCTCATTCGACTTGTACTGATGAGCAGATGGTACCGGTATCAAAATCTGGAGCTCATGCTGGACCCTGGGGATCCCTACTGGATCTCGGGTTTGGCGCATCATAGACTCATGCTGTTTGGGCTCATTCGACTTGTACAGATGAGCAGATGGTACCGATATCAAAATCTGGAGCTCATGCTGGACCCTGGGGATCCCTACTGGATCTCGGGTTTGGCGCATCATAGACTCATGCTGTTTGGGCTCATTCGACTTGTACTGATGAGCAGATGGTACCGGTATCAAAATCTGGAGCTTCTTTTTACTTTTACTTTCTTTGTGTGAAAGTCAAAGTCGAAGTGAAAGTGAAAGTCAAAGTGAAAGTCAAAGTCAAAGTGAAAGTGAAAGCCAAAGTGAAAGTTAAAGTCAAAGTGAAAGTGAAAGTCAAAGTGAAAGTCAAAGTTAAAGTGAAAGTCAAAGTGAAAGTCAAAGGTAAAAGTCAAAGTGAAAGTCAAAGTGAAAGTCAAAGTGAAAGTGAAAGTCAAAGTGAAAATCAAAGTGAAAGTCAAAGTGAAAGTCAAAGTGAAAGTCAAAGTGAATGTCAAAGTGAATGTCAAAGTGAAAGTGAAAGTCATAGTGGAAGTGAAAGTCAAAGTGAAAGTCAAAGTAAAAGTGAAAGTAAAAGTGAAAGTAAAGTGAAAGTGAAAGTCAAGGTCAAGGTCAAGGTAAAAGTAATCAAAACTCGTAGCTTAACCTAAATTCGCGTTTAGTTAGGTAAATTATTAATGTCAATTACCAATTCAATCTACACTAAAAATTAAATTAATGTTTAAATTTTTGAGAAAGACATAAATTTAACATCTTCAATTATTAGTTATTCGCAAAGGATTAACACGTTAGTTACAATTAATTTCAATTCTAATTGAAATCAATTTGCACTAAACTATTAGTGTTCAATTTTAACTAACGTGTTTCAATCTTCAATTTTTAATTTTCAATCACACTAACGTTCGGCCAATACTGCTAGGTACACTAGGTGCGCTAAATCAGTCAAACAAAAATGAAAAGACTATTTTTTCTCGCGTAGTCTAAATAATTTCTAATTTTACAACTAATAAAATCGCAGATTCAAGAACATGGAAATCATATATACTCTAAGATGGAATTATATATACTACTGCCCATCTCACCCTCCGATACGCCACGGGATGAGATGGGATGGTGCACTTCTAGGGCTACATAATAGGCCACCAATTATAATACCTACTGGTAGGTAGGTATTAACAAAGTTATTAATTATCTATGTAGGTAGCGTACTTACAAACAGTATAAAGTACGTTATTGATGTATGTAATTATATGTAAGTAGGTACATTTTATAGGTGTAGGGAGCCAGTTTATTTGTAAAAATCACCTATAAATAAATAGTAAAATAGGATTTATCATAGATTATAGGTACTCGCGATGCCCGATCGATCCCGAAATCCCGATATATGTATGTATAGTGATACTAGATAAAAATTCCGTTCCCCGCCTCGCGCACCCTCCGTCGCTGCCTACACTCGTCCGCCGCGCTTGCGCCGTCCGTGATAAAAAAATAATAAAGAACCTACACCTAACAAAAATAAATGAAATCCCATCAAAAACATAAATGTGAAAGGCTGCCAAGTTCGATACTATGGGAATGCTTCACCTATAAAAGAAGTGAGATCTGAATAAGTACCAAGTTCCATAAAAATACCTCAAATCATAAATAGTTATAGGAATGCACACTTGATTTCCAGCAGTTTTTAAGGTACATTTTGAATAAGTATCACGTTACATAGAAATACCTAAAATTATAATAGTCAGAGAAACGCACACCGGTTTTTTTAGCAGTTTCCTGATAACATTTATTATTTTCAGTACTTTTTAATGATGTAACTTGGCAAGTTTTAATAGAAAATTATATACTTGACACACTGCAGTCCAAAGGTGTCGATTCATTGCATTGAAAAGGTGTGTGGTGTGTGAAAACTTGCCAAGTAACATCATTAAAAAGTACTGAAAATAATAAATGTTATCAGGAAACTGCTAAAAAAACCGGTGTGCGTTTCTCTGACTATTATAATTTTAGGTATTTCTATGTAACGTGATACTTATTCAAAATGTACCTTAAAAACTGCTGGAAAACAAGTGTGCATTCCTATAACTATTTATGATTTGAGGTATTTTTATGGAACTTGGTACTTATTCAGATCTCACTTCTTTTATAGGTGAAGCATTCCCATAGTATCGAACTTGGCAGCCTTTCACATTTATGTTTTTGATGGGATAAGTATTACCTAGTAGTAATAGGAGTTAGGTTTCCGTTGTTAACAAAGAATCTTTTCAGTTTGTTTTTTTTTTTTCGATATACAGTATGACATTTCTAGTACAACTGACTAATAGGTATGACTCTTATTATTCATTAATAATGAATGCTATAACTTCATAGTCTTTAATTATCAAATCTAGACTAGAGCAGAGCCCGACTGGGAAACTACCTCTACCTTACAGAAAACCACAGCCAATTAGCACTAGACCCTACTCATAGTGTTGTGTTCCTGCCGGTGAGTAAGGTTGCCAGAGAGCTCAGAGGATGCAGTGTGTTGACGACGGGGGATCCTCTTGTGCCATTAGCTGTCAACACAGTGGATCTTCTTTTATATGAAAGCGTCGGCAACGCATATGAGACACCTCTGGAGTTACAGGCGTCCATAGGCTACGGTAACTGCTTACCATCAGGTGAGCCGTATACCTGTTTGCTACCGTTGTAGTATAAAAAAATGGATACAAAATGTAAATTTATCTTTGTATTTCCCTAATCCTGCTAAAATAAATAGTACACATAAACGAACTCATCCGTTATTTTTTTAGTTCTAAAAAACCGGCCAAGAGCGTGTCGGGCCACGCTCAGTGTAGGGTTCCGTATTTTTCCATCCATCACAGTAAGTGACTTTATTTGAAAGCACGTCATTTCATTGTGATTTTGTAGAAATTACAGGTACAATAAACACCTGCTTATACGGTTAAATTACAAACTTAGTTCAGAAAATATTTTGTAATTTTTTTTCAAAAACTATTCAACCTATGAAGTTCAAAATAATTTTCCTAGAAAGTTTTTATAAAGTTCTACTTTTGAGATTTTTTTTCATATTTTTAAAACTTATGGTTCAAAAGTTAGAGGGGGGGGGGACACATTTTTTTTTACTTCTGGAGCGATTATTTCCGAAAATATGTACATTATCAAAAAATTATTTTAGTAAACCCCTATTCATTTTTAAATACCTATCCAACGATATATCACACGTTAGGGTTGAAATGAAAAAAAAAATCACTCCCCACTTTACGTATAGGGGAGGTACCCTAATAAAACATTTTTTCCACTTTTTATTTTACCACTTTGTGAGCGTGATTGATGTACATACTAGTACCAAATTTTAGCTTTCTAGTGCTAACGGTCACTGAGATTATCCGCGGACGGACGTACGGACGGGCAGACATGGCGAAACTATAAGGGTTCCTAGTTGACTACGGAGCCCTAAAAACGAGGAAGCAAAGAGAATTTTAACTATTTATATTGAAGGTATGCTATTATTTTCTAGTCTGATCATAAATAAAGTTAAAAAATAATCGTTTTTTTTTGCCAGAATCAACCTTAATTGCTGAACATTATGTTGCTTGAGACCAAGAGGGTCAAACGGATTTATAAAATTGTAAAAAAGTTCAAAATCTTTACTATTTTATGTTAATTTATGCTTATTTTGTAGTATGTAAGTCTCTATATTGTAATTAAGCACTTTTATTAAATAAATGAATATATTATTCCTTATTCCAAGAACGATTAAATTTACGTATATTACATAAGTAATGAAAAATGCACTAAAAAATAAATTGTTTATTGATTGCATTATTATTTATTACGTGAATCCATCCACGTCAAACTTAGGCGTATTTATTATACGTTAACTTGACATTTCAGTTATTTCATTTGTGTATCGCCAGTCCAATTAAACTTCATTGTCAAATTGATTTTGACCACTCACAACACGGCAACTTTTCTTATTGGTGAAATGGCATGAAACCTTTGCGGAATTAAGGTTAACACAAAAAAATATGCTTAAAGAATGAGTACTTGATTGGTTACTAAGACATAAGACATTTTAGTTTTGTAAACGTGAAAATGGGTCGTGTTTTCACATGAACTTTGCTTGCCTTTACTCGTCTTGATATTATATGTCAATGGTTTTTTAAGCAAATAGTGGTTACGTAAAGGCGAAAAACTAAGACAAACCTCTTTATGGCACATTAGAAAAGAAAGTTTGTAAACGGAACAGAAAATTGTCACTGAACAGCCCCCGTACCAAGGTAATATCATCCTCGTACCACGAGATAACGATATTAACGCTAGTTCTGATACACTGACTTAACGATTAAACTTTGAGGTCTAATAAAGTATCTAAATTTTTTTTTTTTAAAGTCTCAAAACAAAATTAGATCAGCTAAGTGAGTAGAATTGAACCTTACAATTAAAGCCTCAAAGTCGGAGACACGCTGTATAATTAGTAGATAACAATTATTAAATGATCATTTCCTAAATAACTTTATTTTCTGCTTTGTTATAGTTAAGTTTTCCTTTTTAATTTATTTTTGTATATTCGGCATAACTGCATACAACTCATATTCTCGGTGGAATCACTGACTTCCGAGTCACAGGCATCCGCCTAGTTCGGGAGACAGAGGCTCAGTTCCGGTGAAACTGTTTCAAACCTAATACATAAGTCTCTCTTAATAATAGCTTAAGAGAGACTTAGACTAGACTAGCGTACTGTGCAAATATTACTTACACTTGTATTAGGTTTAAGTCAATAAACATTATTCTTATTCTCTTATTCTTATTGTTATAATTTGAGAAGATTTGTGATACATAATATATAGGCATATAACAAGAAAACATCGGTTGTAGTAAAATCGATTCGAACAATTCATAAATAATCGCTAAATTTGACAAACGATACGTCTCAGCCTCATCACTAATGACGTCAATACTGTAGTGTCAAAAGTTCATTCTTACATATTTTGAACTATAAGCTCGCGCTATCCAACGTCCGAGTACTGTATTAACTAAGTAGTTTCACTCGCCACTGTTCGGAAATGTGGCTAAATATGAGCTAAACCCAAGGTGGAAAATAAGCATTAACTGTACCACCTGAACCACATGACTACAACAATGTTATTGTAGCATTTCCTTGGTTGGCGAGAGCCTCTTATTAGTGACATTTTATAGTGAAGAAAGTAAACTGTCCAGTCCTCCTCGGGTCGGGGAGGAGGGTTTGTAATTTTTTCATAAGTTTAGGAAACACATTTTAATTGTTTGATGGTGGATGTATTATTATGGTACCAGAAAGAATTATGTGGTACATATCTAGACACACGGCAGTGTGTCCGCCAAGTTCGAGCAAAAAAAAGCGACACACCGGCCGTGGGTTATATTACACGAACCATTTCGGGCCAATTTCGACCACCCTATAACTCAAAACATATTTTATCTACGCATATGAAATTTCGAGTGTCTGTTGACATCCCCTTAATTGTCTAGAATACAAAATTTCATTATTCTACCTATAGCAGTTCTTGAGATATTGACGTCAGAAAATCGCTATTTTTACTATACACTCACTGACTCACTGACTCATCAAAAACCTAGACCACTTCCAATGGTCGTACTGACTTGAAATTTGGCATGGAGATAGGTCTTAAGGTCAAAGTAAAGGGAAAAATCTGAAAACGGCCAAGTGTGAGTCAGTTTTAAAAATAGCGAAGGTGTAACTTGAAGTCATAATGAACTAAATGGGTCTATCTTCCAATGGTCGTACCGACCTGAAATTTGGCTCGAAGGTTTGTCTTTAGGTCGAAATAAAGTAAAAATCTGAAAACGGCCAAGTGTGAGTCAGTTTAGAAAACAACGAATGTGTAATTTTGTTCTACTATAAGTAGGTATGGAGTGGAAATGAGATAAGACTTATTTAAATTTAGATACATACCAATTTAAGACAATACATGTTTGTCTTAAAGACAAGAACAATAAAATTGTTCACCACTCTGTGTGTGTCTGTTGCGGGAACCGAACCCACGATTTACGAAGTGCAAAGCAGGTCACTAGGTACACTAGGTGCGCTAAATCAGTCAAACAAAAATGAAAAGACTATTTTTTCTCGCATAGTCTAAATAATTTCTAATTTTACAACTAATAAAATCGCAGATTCAAGAACATGGAAATCATATATACTCTAAGATGGAATTATATATACTACTGCCCATCTCACCCTCCGATACGCCACGGGATGAGATGGGATGGTGGACTTCTAGGGCTACATAATAGGCCACCAATTATAATACCCACTGGTAGGTAGGTATTACCAAGTTATTAATTATCTATGTAGGTAGCGTACTTACAAACAGAATAAAGTACGTTATTGATGTATGTAATTATATGTAAGTAGGTACATTTTATAGGTGTAGGGAGCCAGTTTATTTGTAAAAATCACCTATAAATAAATAGTAAAATAGAATTAGACGCTTAGTATAAAGGGTATAGTATAAAGTACATACCTAAGTGGAATGAGACATTTCCTAAAGCAAAAGTGATAAAAAAAAAATAAAGAACCTACACCTAACAAAAATAAATGAAATCCCATCAAAAACATAAATGTGAAAGGCTGCCAAGTTCGATACTATGGGAATGCTTCGCCTATAAAAGAAGTGAGATCTGAATAAGTACCAAGTTCCATAAAAATACCTCAAATCATAAATAGTTATAGGAATGCACACTTGATTTCCAGCAGTTTTTAAGGTACATTTTGAATAAGTATCACGTTACATAGAAATACCTAAAATTATAATAGTCAGAGAAACGCACACCGGTTTTTTTAGCAGTTTCCTGATAACATTTATTATTTTCAGTACTTTTTAATGATGTAACTTGGCAAGTTTTAATAGAAAATTATATAATTGACACATTGCAGTCCAAAGGTGTCTATTCATTGCATTGAAAAGGTGTGTGGTGTGTGAAAACTTGCCAAGTATTTATGATTTGAGGTATTTTTATGGAACTTGGTACTTATTCAGATCTCACTTCTTTTATAGGCGAAGCATTCCCATAGTATCGAACTTGGCAGCCTTTCACATTTATGTTTTTGATGGGATAATTTCCTTACAGTAGTCGTGAAAAGGATTATGTAATACATGACATAAATACTCTTTACGTCACACCTGGCCATAATGTGAGTATTACCGTACGCCTTGCGTACGGTAAAACTCGCATTATGGCCTGGTGGAGACGTAAAATTGTGTACTCACCACGGGCAGTAAAAAAGAAAGCCCTCCACCGCATATTTACAACCCTCGCCTGCGGCTCGGGTCACAAATACCTGCGATTTCGGGCTTTCTTTCTTTTACAGTCCTTGGTAAGTAATGTACTATTACGTCACCACCTGGCCATAATGTGAGTTTTACCGCTCGCTACGCTTACGGTAAAACTCGCATTATGGCCAGGTGGGGACGTAAAATTGTGTACTCACCACGGGCAGTAAAAAAGAAAGCCCTCTATCGCATATTTACAACCCTCGCCTGCGGCTCGGGTCCCAAATACCTGCGATTTCGGGCTTTCTTTTTTTTACAGCCCTAGGTAAGTAATGTACTATTATTGCACACCTCAAAATAAAGAAACACATAAAATACAAGTTACAAACAGTAAAAGCAGAGGCAAAAGAATTGGCGGTCTTATCGCTAAAAAGCGATCACTTCCAGGCCAACCATTGCAGTGTGGGATTTTGCCTTAGTTGCGGACATCCTTATGTTTTGTGGTTTTTGGATACTCGATAACTAAAAACATCTTCTATTACAACTCCCGTAGTTTTAACTATCATAGTTTTTGAGATATTGACAAAATCGAGAAAAGTCCTGAGAAACCATAGAAACGCATTTTTTGTTTTGTGTGAGCAGTATTATTATTGAATGCTCCATGGTATGATAGACAATATTTAATAGCACTAATATATGTATTTAAACATTGAAAAAATCTCATCTATAGGCGTCAATTTATTAATTTCCATGACATTGTAATTAATTTTTTTTCGGCAATTCTCTTTACGGTCGCATTTTTTTTATGTGCAAAAATGTTAAGTAACATAATAACTATTGGCACAAAAAAAATCAAACGCGTCCAACACAGGAACACGGAGGCAAACATGAAGGCCGCAAAAATATGTGACACGCTCTTATGGCCCTACATATAAGAGCGTGTCATATATTTTTGCGGCTTTCGTGTAGGAAGATACTATTGCCGGTGACTGTACTATCGTCCACACTGTTAACTGCCCATCGGTGGACCTTAAGCCTTTTATAATAAGGTCCACCGGTGTACAGTTAAGAGTGTTGCTGTTTGTATCATCACACAATTTTTAACACAGTTTTTTAAAGACTGACTTAGGGCCGGTTTGTACCAAACCGTTGACGTCAAGTCAACATCATCGTCAAAAAAATCTTGTATGAATAGTTTCACAGTTTTCTATGGGATGACAGCTCCATCGCCATATTTAACGTTGATCAGTTCGTTAGTTACGCGTGGTGCAACCCACCCTTAATGTTGACCAGTTATTATATTATTTTAATTAAACAGTTTGTTTTTAATACATTTTTATCATTTATTGATGTAGCGGCAATAGAAACACATAAACATCGTTGGAGGTACCGGAAAACCGCTCAAAGATGGAAGAGTGAGTTTGAGGGAAGCCCTCTAATATCCTCTAGTTAATCTTTAGCGTTTTCGGTGAGGTATTATTTGCATTTGCAATACCTACATATTTCTGATTATATTCAATGGTTTCCGCTTCCCAATGCACAGTGTGGGATTTTGCCTTAGTTGCGGACATCCTTATTTTATTTTATATTATGATGGGTTTTACTGTAATAATTGGAATAAAGTATGCTAAGAAACTCTTGTTGGAATATGTCACTTAATTTCGTAGTTATAGATTTTTTTCTGAGAGGTCAACGACCTTCATAAAAATCGTTTTTATAGAAATTTCCTAAAAGAAGTCAGACTACGATTTCGAATTAAATACATAATGATTGCACGTTTAAAATATACTAGTTGTGAAAGTTGCAGGTCTGTGAAAACACAGGGACAGGCTATATCAATAAATTTAAATATTTCAGGAAAGTGTAAATAGTTAATTAACTATAAAAGGGTCGCATTATTTTTTACCCATAAAATTAACTTAATATATGTACCTTTTAACTGTGAAAATTTTATTAAATTATCTCTTTGAAATTGCGTTTCTAAGTTTTTTCTGATTTCTATGGAAATAGGGTTGTCACATAAACGTTATCTGACGTTACTTTTAGAAGGGGAAGAACTTTTTTTGGTATAGGTGTGTTTTTGTTTTTTGTTTTGTAGCATGCGGGAAGACAGATAAGGGTCGACGGTTCTAGTGTTTAACGGCCTTCTAGCCCAGTCGGTAGCGACTGCCTATGAAGCAGGAGGTCCCGGGTTCAAGTTAGGGTTGCCAGGTGGTCGGGATTTGGCGGGATTCTCCCGAATTTTTGTATGTCCTCCCGACTCCCGACAAACTAAAAAATCTCCCGGAAAAACAGCTTAATTTTGTAAAACAATAATTAAGTTAGGTACTTAGTTCAGAATTTACGGAGCATGTGTCTAGTGCTGTCCATTCCCGTAAGCAATGCTTATATATTGAATTAAAGAGTGGGAGTTTACTAAATAATCTTTATACAAAAGAAAGACCAAAACCGAACGTGCATAGAATAGAGTTATTAAAAGCCAAGTTAATGATTCGACTCAATTTTAGGGGAAATTGTTTAAATTTCAAGTCTTCTTTATACCTAAATAGTGAAAAAGTACAAAATATAGTTAAATCTACGAAAAGTCACACAAAACACGAGCTAAAATATAAATTTATCAATAAATTTTGTAGATTATTGATAATTTTTAGGGTTACGTACCTCAAAAGGAAACCGGAACCCTTATAGAATCACTTTTTTTTGTTAGTCCGTCTGTCTGTCTATAGGTATCAAATTGAAATTAACATCAAATTCTTATGTTTGCGGTCCCTTGAAGCTGTAAAAAATCAAGCGTTCAAGTCATCGCAATCCAAAGATACGACCGTTTGTGCCTTTCTGTCTAACTGCGAACTGTTCGCAGGGAAATCAAATCCTAGGATACTTCTCATAGACCTGGAATTATGAAATTTTGCAAATAGGAAGGTAAAGAAGCACAGGTAAAGGAATAGTCCTAATATTGTTAATTTGTTTTTCCATCACAAAAAATAAGGGAAATCAAAATCTATAAGGGTACTTCTCAATCTAAATTCCAATAGGATTGGAATTGGAAGATTCCAATAGACCTAAAATCGTAAAATTTGGCAAGAAGAAAGCTCTTACAGTACAAGTAAAGGAAAAAGTCCAAAAATAGTTAAAGTCTTACTTAGACATAAAAAATCATTGCGATTTCAAACTTATTTGCAGTTGGTAAACTAATCGCGACAAAAGTTTCCCACGGAAAACTTTGACTCTTAATCCTATTTTTCCGTTTTTTACAGCAATGTTCGGTGACTGTTAAAATTGTGTTTTGTACGGAACCCTCAGGGCGTGAATTCGACTCGCACTTGGCCGGTTTTTTGTCAGTATTTAATTATGTAGACATTTCTATCGGCAGCGGACGATGTAACAAAAATGTTAAATAATATTGATTTTAATATATTTACTTTAATTTGATTTTATTTTTGTTTCTCCCGACTAAAGACCCATAATCCCGAAAAATTGTTTGTTTCTCCCGATAATAGGGTCATTCGATCTGGCAACCCTAGTTCAAGTGCTGGTCAGGGCATTTATTTGTGTGTTTATCACAGATATTTGGTTCTGAGTTATGGATGTTTTCTATGTATTTAAGTATTTATCCATATTTATCTATTATATACATATATCATCATCTAGTACTTACTTAGCTTACTGTGGGACTAGGTCGATTTTTGTAAGATTGTCCTAAAGACTGTGTACGATAATCGGGATATGCATTTTATTTTTCGCTACCACATATTCAAGCAACACTTCTTTTAAATAATTTGTGGTCATCAAGCTACATTATAAAATTACAAACATAATATAACGTTACGTTATCTGTGACTTTGATCACTATATATTCCACAGTGCCTATATTTTTTTTCTCCCATATAAAAACTACTTTTAGTGCTTGGAGAAGAAAGTCATCCTGACTGCATCAAGTAGAAAAGAGTTTCAAATAGCTTTTTTTTGTAAGATAACATTCTAATGAGCATAAAAGAGCTTGTGAAAATATAAATACAATTGTGGCATTGCAGCAGGAAGTGAGTGAAGATTATCAAGAAATGCTGGACAAAAAATTCAAGATATGATGGAATATATTTGGCAAAAACTCACACAATCCCATACAATTGTAATATGATTCTATTTTTAGTATATATTACTTTAATTCCAGATTATTAAAATAAAAGAAATGCTTGAATATGTGGTACCGAAAAAAAGATATACCAGATCATACATGTCCGGATTTCATCGTACACAGTCTTTACAATATTCATTTATTTATTTAGTGCTCTATAGAACAAGTCTAAACTAGTTGTTTTATGATTGGTATGGTGCTCTCGATCATAACGCCAGTATTATTTCGTGATTCGTACTGTATGTATTTTACGTTTCACTGTATTAGAATTTGCATGTCATTACACCAATGCATATCATCTTTATTTTGGAGGGTAAACTCAATAAATATCATCACAGAGTCATATTATAGAGTTATCATCATATTGGTGTGAAGTTATGAACACACTTACTTCGACCTGATATGGTTGTTATTTAAACGAAACTGCAATAAGGAATACCAACTTAAAAATAAATAAATGGAAAAGGATACTACGGGAGCTTGGGATCGAACGCCCGACCTCTTGCATTCAAGAGTGAGTTGCCGAATAACGCCGTGGCTATCTACTAGATATGTAGCTATATGAGTATCATTGAAGAATCGACCATATGTCCATTGGTTAGAGTGCAAATTCCAAAACTCATAAAAAAACCAGGACGAAAGGAGTTGAAATGAGTCAGAAAAAAATAGTTTAATTGTTATTGTCGGTATGTGACAACCCTAACCAAAATTTAAAAAAAATATATTTCCGTGTTCCTGTGTTGGACGCGTTTGATTTTTTTTTTGCCAATAGTTACTATGTTACTTAACATTTTTGCACATAAAAAAAATGCGACCGTAAAGAGAATTGCCGAAAAAAATTTAATTACAATGTCATGGAAATTAATAAATTGACGCCTATAGAAGAGATTTTTTCAATGTTTAAATACATATATTAGTGCTATTAAATATTGTCTATCATACCAAATAATTCAATAATAATACTGCTCACACAAAATAAAAAATGCGTTTCTATGGTTTCTCAGGACTTTTCTCGATTTTGTCAATATCTCAAAAACTATGATAGTTAAAACTACGGGAGTTGTAATAGAAGATGTTTTTAGTTATCGAGTATCCAAAAACCACAAAACATAAGGATGTCCGCAACTAAGGCAAAATCCCACACTGCAATGGTTGGCCTGGAAGAGATCGCTTTTTAGCGATAAGACCGCCAATTCTTTTGCCTCTGCTTTTACTGTTTGTAACTTGTATTTTATGTGTTTCTTTATTTTGAGGTGTGCAATAAAGAGTATTTATGTCATGTATTACATAATCCTTTTCACGACTACTGTAAGGAAATTATATGTACCACATAATTCTTTCTGGTACCATAATAATACATCCACCATCAAACAATTAAAATGTGTTTCCTAAACTTATGAAAACATTACAAACCCTCCTCCCCGACCCGAGGAGGACTGGGCAGTTTACTTTCTTCACTATAAAATGTCACTAATACGAGGGCGGTTTGATAACTCGGTGACTTTAAGTAAAACAAAAATCATTTTAACATATAAACTTTTTAATTACGATTCTGAACTCCTTGGTAGCTGGCAGTTTTTTTTTTTTTTAAAAAGGTGGGAAAATAAAAAAGTTATTGAGGCATATGTCAAATACGGTCGGAAAATTGTTGGAAAATGGAGAAAAGCGAATTTCGTGTGTTAATTAAACATTACTTTTTACGTGGAAAAACTATTAAAGAGACTGAAAACTGTTTAAAAAAATATTATGGGGAATCTGCTCCTTCTCATGGAATGGTACATAAGTGGTTTACAGAATTTCGTTCTGGGCGTACCACTACCAATGACGCAGAACGCTCTGGTAGGCCAATTGAAGTCACCACTGATGATGTCGTGAATAAAGTTCACGATATTGTTTTGGATGACCGTCGAGTTAAGATTCGTGAGATAGCTGAGACTGTACACATTTCATCTGAACGAGTTTTTCATATCTTGCATAATATTTTGAATATGAAAAAGCTTTCCGCAAGATGGGTGCCGCGTTTGCTGACAGCCGATCAAAAACGACTTCGTGAAACAACTTCCGAGCAATGCTTAGCCAAATTCAAGCGTAATCCCAATGAATTTTTACGTCGTTTTGTGACGGTAGATGAAACGTGGATCCACCATTATACGCCAGAGACGAAAAATCAGTCAAAACAGTGGACTTCTGCTAACGAACGGGCCCCAAAGAAAGCGAAAACCGTTAATTCGGCAGGAAAGGTAATGGCCACTGTTTTTTGGGACAGCCAAGGGGTTATTTATATAGATTATTTGGAGAAAGGTAAAACAATAAATGGCCCTTATTATGCTACATTGTTGGAAAAATTCAACGCAGAAGTAGTGAAAAAACGGCCACATCTGGCAAAGAAGAAAATCCTTTTTCACCACGACAATGCCCCTGCACACTCGTCGGCAGTCGCAACAGCCAAATTAGTAGAATTGCGTTATGAAATACTGCCCCACCCACCTTATTCTCCAGATTTGGCCCCATGTGATTTTTTTTTATTCCCAAACATGAAGAAATGGCTCGGTGGGAGAAGATTTTCATCAAATGAGGAAGTCATAGCTGAAACTGAAGCATATTTTTCAGGGTTTGATAAAAAATATTTTTTGGAGGGGTTGAAAAAGCTGGAACATCGTTGGATGAAGTGTATGGAGTTGAAAGGAGATTATGTAGAGAAATAAAATTATAAAAGGTCAAAAAGATTTTTTTTTCTGCAAAAAGTCACTGACTTATCAAACCACCCTCGTAAGAGGCTCTCGCCAACCAAGGAAATGCTACAATAACATTGTTGTAGTCATGTGGTTCAGGTGGTACAGTTAATGCTTATTTTCCACCTTGGGTTTATCTCATATTTAGCCACATTTCCGAACAGTGGCGAGTGAAACTACTTAGTTAATACAGTACTCGGACGTTGGATAGCGCGAGCTTATAGTTCAAAATCTGTAAGAATGAACTTTTGACACTACAGTATTGACGTCATTAGTGTTGAGGCTGAGACGTATCGTTTGTCAAATTTAGCGATTATTTATGAATTGTTCGAATCGATTTTACTACAACCGATGTTTTCTTGTTATATGCCTATATATTATGTATCACCGGAACTGAGCCTCTGTCTCCCGAACTAGGCGGATGCCTGTGACTCGGAAGTCAGTGATTCCACCGAGAATATGAGTTGAGATGAGTTGTATGCAGTTATGCCGAATATACAAAAATAATATAAAAAGGAAAACTTAACTATAACAAAGCAGAAAATAAAGTTATTTAGGAAATGATCTCACTTAGCTGATCTAATTTTGTTTTGAGACTTTAAAAAAAAAAAAAATTTAGATACTTTATTAGACCTCAAAGTTTAATCGTTAAGTCAGTGTATCAGAACTAGCGTTAATATCGTTATCTCGTGGTACGAGGATGATATTACCTTGGTACGGGGGCTGTTCAGTGACAATTTTCTGTTCCGTTTACAAACTTTCTTTTCTAATGTGCCATAAAGAGGTTTGTCTTAGTTTTTCGCCTTTACGCTTTGATAATTAAACCAACCGGATGCGAGACGCGCACTAATTTCTATCAGAAAAAGTCTGCCAATTTCGGCGCGGGGACTAGGAAACGCACACAAATACTGTTAACACTAATGCATTTTCCATTGACGTCGCTACACACGCACACGATAAAATTATCAAACACTAGCATAAAATATACTCACACAAGTACAAACACATACACAGACAACCTGTCCGTGAACGAGATAATGTCATATTTAAGTAAACGTATATAGTGCGAGGAACGCGTCGACAATAATATACCTAAGTATCGATATTTGTGACATTTTCAAGTCAAAGTATATCATTGTCGGTTGTTAATAGAGTTAATTTCTAAATGATTTTTTTATGGTAACGCCTTATTGACAACCGATAATAATGTAATTAATGTACCTCTGACTTGAAAATGTCACATTTTATCGTAGATTTATTTATCGTATGCCTACATGTCAATGGATATAGATAGGCATTTCTTCCCTAGGGTAGTGGGAAAGCAGATGATGAAGAAAACCCAGTGAGTGCTGCGAGGTCCAGGTAGGACAGTAAGCCCCGGGATCACGTGTAGGGTTGTCTAAGGTCTACAGACGCAGAGAAACATTGATCGTAGGTTAGTTATATATTTTTGTTTCTTTACCAAGTATAAGGTTTAACTATTGATAAAATTATAATGTTAAGTTGTGATTAAATATCAAGTTTTTCTACCAGAATATTACTTACAATGTTAGTATTCTACGTAAGTTAGTTTGTCTATTTGTTCAGGACAAATCTTGCAAGCTGATTTAGAATAACTTTTATATTATCATTTAATATTTTGATGTGTATTTGCTTGTATATTTAGTAGAAAATACTACAAATTGGAAACAAATAACTATTACAATGAAACAATGAACTGCAAAGAACTGTGGAATATCACGGGATTCGAACCCACGTGTTTAGATTACCTTTCCAATGAGACGTTCCTCTATCCACCTCAGTGAATTTTTCACTGTAATAAACAATGATGAACCAGTCACTAGCGACATCGTGATGTTCCAGAGTCCTTCGCAGTTGATATTTTGATTGTAATAGGCATCTGTTTCCAATTTGTGTTTCTATTTCTATTATCTCTTCTTCATTTTCTATTATAAATAAAAAGTATAACATACTGCTAATGTTAATATCGACATTTATTTTTGTGCTGTCCCATCACTAAAACTTACCTGTTAGGTACAGTGATACCAGAGTCAGAAATTAAAAGTGCCTATTTAAGGGGATAAGTATGTATAACGGACCTTATAATAAATAAAGTATAATCCATACAAAATTAAAACGCTACATAAAATGCATGGTGAAAATAAAGGAACTAATTAATTTCTAAATCGGAATATCGTTATTTCAAGCATCTACAAGTATATTTCACTTAAGGGGCGCCACACATTAGAGCGGAATTCATCACACTAGCTGAAATTTGTCTATTAAAACGGAAATTTGTTTATGGTAGCTGTATGTTTGAGACCATTGACAAATTTCAGCTATTGTGTCCGTACTACAAGCACACATACGCTGAGTTTCTTACGCAGGTTCTTCTCAGTTTGGGCTCCTTTCCGAACCAGTAGTAGTTTATTGCCCTTCCCATAATACGGTTTTAAAAAGATTTGAATTCAATACAGTTGTTAAACCAGTGTTTATGTTTTATTTCATTACCGTGCGTCCGTGCGTAATGTGCTATCGGCTAGGTTATCCTTATAGTGTCAGTTTTTTGAGTTCCAAACCACCTTACTGCCCTGCCCTCGGCGGTCCTCGACGACATATATAATTTAAAAAGCTATGCGTGTGAATGAGTTTTACCTTTGAAGTACTGACGTTAATCTTTTAATTTTTTCAATTTGTAATTTGAATAATTTAAAAGTCGATTAAAATATGTTTAGAAACAATTTAATAACAGCACACACACACAGAGACACTGCTTTTTTAACAGAGCAATGCTTTACAATTATGGCTGTATGCCGAATGGGTCTCTGCCTAACCCACGGAGACCACGGAGTATCTTTTAAGTGTATTGCCTAACCTGTCATAACAATGACAATGAATGACATAATGGCGGACGTATTTCTGCCGCACTGGAGTCGATTACTCTTGTTTGCAATATTTCACTTACCTCCCTCGATGTAATCGTGTTCATAATTGCATACCCAATTTATGAATGAATTAATTGATAAATTGGGTATGCAATTATGAACCCGATGGTACAATCTACTATGAAGAGTCAAGTTTAAAAATTACCCTAAAGCAGATGAAGTACCATTATGTGGCAACACTTTTTGATTGACAATATTTTTTAGTTTTTTGCTAATTTCGTTCACTATTTGATGATATTTAGACGTAATTTTACTTACAGATGAAAAGAAACGTTATCCTTCTGTAAACTAAATAATTTAGATCTTTTTTTACATGAAAACACGCAGCAATTCGGCATTTTTACCTCAGATCGTTCCGCGCTGACTGACATTCATTGAATGGCGTTTGACGCGCGACAACTAGTTTTATGTAACCGCTACGACCAGTGGTCTTGTACTTTTGGCAGAGGGGGACGCCTGACAATTACCACTCCATTGGTTTATTTCTCTGAGCCCGTACAGTTAGGTGCATAACTGAGTCAAAATTCCTTAGTAAAATGTAAATAATTTGATAACAATCAAAGTTACATAAAAGTTCTAAACGTAAAATATTAATCCTTGGGTACCGCTACAAAACTGCTTCACAAATTATTTTCTTCCGACTTATACATTTTTCTCAATTTCATACCGAAAACTGTGAAATTTCACCTAATTTATTTTTCCCATTATTTCATTTTTTCTTAGGCATTCCCAATTCAGTAACTCATTTAAAGTAAGGAATTCCACGACCATTATTTTAGTTATCAAACATTTAAATCAGGCTTATTTTTGTATGGCAATGTATTGTCAGGTGCAAAACTGAGTCAAGGCAAATGGCCGAACAACTTTCTCGTTAGTTAATTTTTGTAGCGGACTTCATTCTGAGATAACCATAAAAATACGTGAGTGATATAAAAGTCATACACCTCATTTTAAAGAGCATATAATGTACTATTTCAACTAATTGTCTTACCTGGTTGTGTAAAAGAAAAATATCAATATCGGGTTAAATAAAAAAAATGTAGTTTAACGGTTTTTGGTTCAAAATCATGGACGAATAAAAAAATCAAGATTGTGAATGCAATGAATCGAAATTGGCTTTCATATGGATACATAGCTGACACCGAGACGAACAAATATAACCTGAAAGTTTTTATTTTTTTCATAATTGATAAGACTTATCTTCATTTAACGATGTCGGTGCAAAACTGAGTCAGTACCAAATATTATCTAATAGAGAAAATGTTTATTTTTATCTACAATAACATAATAGGTCAGTAAGTTTATTAGCGTTGTTACCAATTAATAATAAAATAGTAACTTAATAACTAGCCTCTTCTGAAATAATGAAAGAAACATGTCAAAGTGATGCACATTGGTTCAGTTATGCACCTAACTGTACGTAACCACTATTTGCTTAAAAAACATTAAATTATCAATCAAAATTTTGCATTGACGTCTTTCTGTCAAATAAATTTTATTCAGTATTTTTTTTTTCAAAATACCGAATCAAATGTTTACAGCGGCAGAATTAACTGATATGGTGTTGTTGTACGGGGAAACACAAGGCAATGGAGCCCGCGAACTCAGACTTTACCAAGAATGGTTTCCCAATCGTAGGCATCCACACAATTGTAAATGCTGTTCAACGAATAAGAGAGGATCGACCGATTACCGGCAATATGCGGGCGGAAGTGGGCAACAACCCTCTGCCATTACCAGTCCATGACAGAGTTTAAGATTATTTTGCTGACAATCCTCTTGCACATAGAAAACTGTGAAACTATTCATACAAGATTTTTTTGACGATGATGTTGACTTGACGTCAATGGTTTGGTGCAAACCGGCCCTAAGTCGGTCTTTAAAAAACTGTGTTAAAAATTGTGTGATGATACAAACAGCAACACTCTTAACTGTACACCGGTGGACCTTATTATAAAAGGCTTAAGGTCCACCGATGGGCAGTTAACAGTGTGGACGATAGTACAGTCACCGGCAATAGTATCTTCCTACACGAAGGCCGCAAAAATATGTGACACGCTCTTATGGCCCTACATATAAGAGCGTGTCATATATTTTTGCGGCCTTCGTGTAGGAAGATACTATTGCCGGTGACTGGACATACAACACGGCTCAACTGTACAATATGTGACATCGAGTTCAGGCTTCATATTTTTTTTGTAGCTTCTACTCGCCAAAAGACAACTCCTCACCAAATTTTAAGTTGCGGAAACGCTTGGTTGGCGAGATAAAAAATAATCAAAGTTCCATATAAAATCCCAATTTTACACCGCCATGACACAATAATTTGCGTTTCGTTAAACGTGTTGAGAAAAACTAAAACGTGATGATTTGTTTTATGTTCAGTTTTTACATAAATACAGTTTTTTCGACTTATTTGTGTACAATAATAGTTACATGATATTTATTCAACGATTCTTTTAATTTATAAGCATTATTTTGTGGAAATTTGTTGATTAATAATTATCAAAAATGGTACGATTTTACTAAAACGCGTAAAACAAAACGCAAATAGAATTGGCGGGGTCTGTGGGCGGGGGATAAGACATGACACTTTGTAGGAACTTTTTAGGTTAGTTCAAAGTAGTTTCAGACAGACTCTCAAGGCAGGTCGGTGTAGGTACGACGACGAGCGAAGCGAGGAGGAGTGTTAGGTAGAACTGCGACCCTACAGCGCGCGAGCCGAGCGAGCGAAGCGAGCGTGCCGCGGCAGCGGCCGGCGAAGCGCCAGAACCTAACACTATCACACTCCCCCCCTCTCCTCTGCAAAATATTGTGTCATGGCGGTGTAAAATCGGGATTTTATATGGAACTTTGATTATTTTTTATTTCGCAAACCAAGCGTTTCCGCAACTTAAAATTTGGTGAGGAGTTGTCTTTTGGCGAGTAGAAGCTACAAAAAAAATATGAAGCCTGAACTCGATGTCACATATTGTACAGTCCTTCCTACAACACTTGTAACACGAGTCCGGTTCGCATTTAGCCAGGTTTATCAAGATTTTATTTAGTTTTCTTTTATTTGAAGTTAATAATAAATAATGTCGTATTGCGTTTTGTATAAGTAAACAATTAAAGTTTTGACAAAGGATGAAGAAGTATCTGCTGCAGCTATAAGAGCAAACAATACAATAAAAAAAAGAATTTAAACAAAAAACTTTTGGCTAACATATTAAAAGTATTTATAAAGGTTTACTCACGTAACTACTTATAAATTTTTACGTCATACCTGGCCATAATGTGAGTAGTACCGCACGCTACGCGTGTAACCGGTATTTAATATACCGGTATAAAGTCATAACTTATGACTTTATATTGTAAGATTTTTCGATTAAATATGAAATAGTAAACGAAAGAACGAAAAAAAGACCGGTATTTTAGTATGGAGAAAAATACCGGTTATACGCGGTGCGTGCGGTAATACTCACATTATGGCCAGGTATGACGTAAAAATTTATAAGTAGTTACGTGAGTAAACCTTTATAAATATTTTTAATATGTTAGCCAAAAGTTTTTTGTTTAAATTCTTTTTTTTATTGTATTGTTTGCTCTTAAAGCTGCAACAGATACTTCTTCATCCTTTGTCAAAACTCATAACCTAAAAACAATACGAGTTCTACGTAAAAACCATAAAATAAGTAAACATATTGGGTTATTTCGGGGCTTTTTGCGAAAACCTTTTACAAGCCCTGCCCAGTATTACAAATATTTTCTACACTTCCGTTGTTTCCCGCCAGGTGGCATCTCACGCCAGACGCCGAAGAGCCTGCCGACCAAGGAGGAGCTGGACCTGCAGCTGGACCAGTACATGGCCGGCACCAAGTCCGCCCTGGACAAGGAACTCGACACCTACATGAAGAACGCCATGGACCTCGAGTAGTGCAGTGATAGTGCTTACGTGATAGATTACAGTCACTTATTTACTGAACGGTCTGTGCTGCGCTGGCATTAGTATTTTATATGTGACGTTTTCAAGGTAAAAGTATAAGTGTTGGTTGTTAATAGAGTTTATTTCTAAACTAGCTTTTGCCCGCGGCTTCGCTCGCGTTAAATTCGGGGTAACACGGTTCCCCTCTCCTGATTTAAAACACAGAAGAGAACTCGGGAACAGAATATTATTAAAATTTCACCCCCTCTTTTAAGGGGTTGGGTGCAGATTTTTAGCTTTCTACCTTGAAAATTGCGGAATGCTCCATACAAACTTCCACCCCCCGTTTTAGGGAAGTGGGGGGTTAGAAAGAGACAAAAAGTAGCGTATATCACTCTTCATCCCTTCAACTATCTCCACTTAAAAAATCAGGTCAATTCGTCACCCCGTTTTGCCGTGAAAGACGGACAAACAAACACACACATACACTTTCCCATTTATAATATTAGTAAAGATGAATTTTTATGGTTGCCTTATTGACAACTGGCAATGGTGTACCTTTTAGTTGAAAATGACACATAAAATAGTGACATAATAAATAGAAAGATAGCTTGTCAGTAGAGTACCGTGCTAAGACTGCCAACTAAAAAAAATGGTTTAAGTATTCAAAGAACAACTTGCTTATAACTAACATACAGTTTGTTGGCAGATGAGATGAGGCTCCAAAAAACTAGTGCATGCAAATTACATATACATATACATAAGCATATAATATGATATGCATGTAAGTAAAGTACGAGATTGAAAAGCTTAATTATGTCACTATTGTATACAATACTTTTTCTACGTGTGCTCAAAATAGGCAAACCGGTAAGAATTGAGTTCGACAACCGGCTTACAACCTGCTGCCTATACAGTTTATTATCCTTAATCTCCCGGTGGATTATGCGGGTGTTATAACATTCACATCCATTACACCATCGTTAGCGATGTTTTTATTGAATACCATAAACAAAATTTATGAAGTATGTTTTTTTAATATACCTGTCAGTCATTTAATTGCAAGATTATAATGCTGCAGTAGAAAAAATAATGTATGCACAGTCTAAATTCAAGTGAAATTTAAAATTTATATTTATCGACAGTTGTAGAGTGCCGCTAAAAGCATATTTTCGAACGAGCGAGCGCAGTGAAGCGAAGTTCTTACAAACAACTTCGGTTACAACAGAACTGTCAGCTGGCTACTGGGACGTGGCATTTCGATGGCTTTTTCATTTTGACAAGTGTGATGACAGCATATACTAATTAACCCAAGACCCCGCATAGCCGGGCGACCCCCGCTGCCACGCTCAAAGTAATTTCACTCTATATAGTGAGAGACTAATATTGGAAGTGACATTAAACTTAGTACGACTCCATGGCAACCATTAATGTCTGACTCTCTCTTACGCCCCACGGAAGAATCGCGCGTTCCCTGTCTAGCATTGCGAGTTCCCCCCGCACCCCTTTTTTTTGGCAGCTTAGGTTTCAAAGAAATAACGCGCTAAGCGGAGTATTGAGATATCTTGTACGACAGTAACGTTTTTCCGATCTTTATGAAATTTAGAGATAAATACAAGTAGAGAGTTCTTTTATAAGCTGGATTGACCAGGGGGTTCTGGAATCAAAAGGCCTAAAAGAGTTTTGTTGGTCTGGTTGGTTTGTGGGTCTTGTTATACTGGTCATTTCGTTTACAAGAAGAGTTCTTAGCTCGAGGTGGACTAGCGTAAATAAGTTATTGTAATCTAAGTAATGTGGAGTGAAAGTGACTTGATACAAGAATATATCTAAGGACTCGTTGAAAATTGACATAGTGGTAAGTATAGATATTTAGAATTAAGTTTTTTGTTTTTGTGATATAAATAAGAGACAGAAATTTATATTATGTAAACAAATACTGTTATTTGACATTAAAAACTGCCAAATAAAAAACTAAAACTTTTTTTGGAAACTTGGAAAGTGTCTGTGTTTGAAATTATCTAAAGAGAAACTAAAATCTGTTAAATGGTATAAACAGTTTGTGATTTTTGGCTGGTACATTACAAGCGGTCACCACAATAAAACTGGGTCAATTTTAGGACAAATCACCTTTGACTTCATGTTTTCTATGTATTTCGAAAATATAATTCTATTCTTCTATTACCATAAGAATGATTAATTGTAGAATAGCTGTAAAGGCGTACCCTTATTCATAAACGTCTTACAAGCCTTACTTAGTTAAATTAGGTTTGCTCTGTTTCTAACAAACACAATTGAGAACACGCGTGAAAAATATTTAATTGAATTTGTTCAATAAACTCGTTCAACAACACCAAATTAATATAAAAAAGTAGAAATCCGTAATAATTATCTAACAGTTTTGTAAAGATACGGTTTTAAAACGTAAAATTTGAGGCATTTTTTTTATATTCCAAATCTATTTTCAAAACCTCAATTTGTTTATAAAGGGTGTTCTAACAAGAAAAAATTGGTTGTTTGTAAAGTAGGTTTACGATCGAGATGTTTACGTGATAACGTCTAACCGCTCGTGAGGATTCCGCGTGACAAGTTTCACGGAATGACTGGCAGCGCTCGAGATGAGACGGGAGATCGGTCCGTCTCTCTCTCGTTATACCTGCGATCGCGCTCGTGAGGTTTTGGTGTGACACAAGTTTCTGAACATGTCACCCGACTAAAACGATTTTAAAGACGTTATCACGTCAAAAAATGTATGACAACTATTTATGTAAATTCATTTTTTCGTGCCTCAAATTACAAGAATTCTTCTTTCAAACTTGTTCCTTCCAAAAAGTTTTCCGCAACTTTGTGGTCGGTGACGTCACAAACCTCACACTTTTTGTATGGGGCGTTTGGACGCGCGGCGCAGACGCCTAACGTATTTTCACATTTTTGACGTTTCAGGGCTATCATAGATATAGCGAAATAGAATCGAATGAAGTCTTCCAAAAAAATCATACATGTTGCTAATTGTCAACGTTATTAGTTAAATGACGTTTGTAAGACGTTTATGAATAAGCTACTACTTTATGACGCTTGGCTAAGGCCGCTTTCATACTGCTGCGGTTTCCGCAAGCGGCGCCGGTGCGCGAGCGAGATAGCGCTCTGCATGTTTATAACGCTGTCACGCTTGCACCATAGTCCGTGAGGGACTACAACGGCGGATCAGTGTTACGGTGTGGTTTACCGTGGTGAACCGAGCGACCGTTGATAAGAAAGCAAAACTCGTGAAGCTGATGTAGATGGTGCTGCCTGGCTCCGTATAATATGCTGTAATTCTCATTGTCAAAAGTAGACATTTACCCCCTTATTCATAAACGTCTACTAAAGTTAAGAGGCCTCTGATAATCGTTTGTCCCTTTCCGTCCAACCTATATGAGGGAAAGGGACAAACGATTATCAGCGATCTCTTAACTTTAGTGGCCGTTTATGAATAAGGGGGTTAGTCAATTCACTTACTACAAGAGATGGTTTATGGATGGCTTAGTCATGTGATGGTCACAGTCAATATATACGATGTCCCAAAACCAACGTCAAAAGGACTGATGGAACAGCTGATGGGCTATCAGATTAACACATTCAGTGCCACCTAGTGCTACGTGCTACGCTTGTAGCCCGTAGCCACGTATTCATCGTAGCGTGCGTAGTAGCTACGAACAGAGAACCCGACAGTCGGGTTGTCGGCACTGAATGTGTTAAGCAAATTTGGCCCTGCCTAATGAAAATGGCATAGTTTTAAGTTTAAAGTAATCATTTTGCTAATATCTTAAAATAAAATGCAACTTTTATTATTAGAGTCAAATTGGCTTAATCTGATGTTTCCATATTGATTCCACTGCGTTGTAAAATAAGAATTCTCATAAGACATGTCACACCGCACGCGCACGCGCGCGCACACGTCACGCGAGCGGTGTGACATGTCTTTTGAGAATTCTTATTTTACAACGCAATGGAACGTGCACGTCTACGCACACAGGCCACACGGTGTGCACAGGCCTTTAGGGGCAATGTATATGATAATTTGTCCAACTCGGGGTACGATTTCTTCAACTTTACACATTTTTCTGTTTCTGTGGATGCTGCTACATAGAGATTGTAAACAACGAATTACATTTTGCATTTGCAACCAGCAGGCCTATGATGGCAGATTTTATCAGCGGATAAGTTGATATAAACCTGATAAAATGACAAACAATGGCGGCAACTCATTTTATCAGATTTATATCAGCTTATCCGCTGATAAAATCTACAGACTACAGGGCTCGGAACCCGGTATTTGCTCCATACTAAAATACCGTTTTTTTCGTTATTTCGTTTACTACTTCATATTTAATCGATAAATCTTATAATATGAAGTCATTACCTAAATACAATATTGAGTTCAACGTAAGAACCATAAAATAATTAAATATATTGGGTTGTTTTTTTTCGAAAACCAGTTCCGAGGTTTGCAACATATGACATAAACATACAATTTGTGATAAAAATGTTAATAATTGTATTTCGTTGTAATGCACATACTTAAACATGTAATTTGAATTGTGACAAGCTGTTTATTTGTAGACAGAACGCACGAGACTCGGTTGACGTTACACGACATTCAATAATATGTAAATATTGATTAATGTAAGGATAAGTACATTTTGTTGTTTTCATTAAACGAACTACGTTTTTTATTAATGGCATTTAATTTCACGACTCCTTTTTTCACATGTTAGGGCATATGCCCCGATGTGAGGACACCGTACCGGTTTTGACCATTTTCAACTTTATTATATACACAAGTCTATGGTTTATCACTACATATATGTAGTATAAAACAAAGTCACTTTCCGCTGTTTGTCCCTATGTATGCTTAGCTTAGATCTTTAAAACTACGGAACGGATTTTGATGCAGTTTTTAATAGATAGAGTGATTCAAGAGGAAGGTTTATATGTATAAAACATGCATAATATAGCTGAGAAACACTGATATTTTTAGAGGTTTCTAATGTGATGAAATAAACACATTTTTTTGCGCTTACATTGCAAACGCTGACTGAACCCTACGAGATAGATCAAAATAATGTACTACAGTATTGTACACCTTAAAAAGTTTTACAAAAAACCGCGATAACTATTTTTCATCCCGTGCGAAGCCGGGGCGTGTCGCTAGTAGTTAATATAAGAGTAAATTATGGCAGCACAGATGTTTCTATCCTCTGTCATGTATCAGTTTAAAGTAAAAGTGGCCAAAACTGGCTCCTGGGCCCCTTTCTGACATTTCTTTCTGATTCAGATGTTTATGCCGTAGGTGTATTGCGTTGTTAATGCATTGTAGTTGTATTGAAGTTGTATCGTGCTTATACGTCTTTTAAAGGTAGAATACGGGCCCCCTTCACGGTCGCAGTCGAAATAGTACATTTAGATGACGGTGGTGAAGGGAAACATCGGCAGGACACCCATATCTAATCTGCGCAAAAACTAAAGATCAGATGTGTGTGATGCGAGCACATCATTCCGCAGATCCAGCAGGGGGGTGTCACTACGCAGTTTAGGTACATTTGGCCGGCGTGCCTCCCGGGCAGGCGTATGGCAGTGGGCTGCCGCTCGGCTCGCATGATAGTCGTGTCACGTGGCGCTCGCGCAAAATTGAAAACACACATTGGCTTCGAAATCGAAACCTTTACCTCGATCTAATCCGTATAAAAGATATCATATTGGTTGCCCAGAAACAATATAGGAACTGACCGATATAGGATTTTCAAAGGAATACGGCTGCGGCATACCTACTTCCGTGAGAATCAGACATACTATCTCCGGATAAAATTTTTATGTTTATTGAATCAACGTTTGTAATTCCTACATATTTATCTTCAAATTGTAAATCAGTAGGTACAAAAACTTGTCAAGTGACAACCCGTGCCGACACTCACAGCTCGGTCATGGCGCAAAGAAGATTGACGGTTCGTGCGCGGTTATAAGTTCCCATTTTGCTTGCAGGCGGCGAGTATCGGTATAATTTTATACTTACCTAAATTTGACTTGTGAAGGAGTGAATTTTCTGTACGGTAGTACTATTAGTTGAGGAGTGTCTTTTCAAAAGGGCTTATTTCCATTTTGAACTTTTTTTTACTGTTAATGTAGTTTTGCTTAAAATAGAGAATTAAATATATTCTTTGAGTTTGAAGTTAGTAATAAGTCTCTTCTTGTCCTCTAAAAAAATATTCAAATTTCAAAGTCCGGATCAAAAGGGCCTATTTCATTCTTATAGTATGAGAAAGAAATAGACAGATATGACAACTCGGCCTCTTTCAGTAAATAAAAAAAGGATGTAGAAAATTTCTTAAAAAAAAACAGATTGGAGACGATTGGATAAGGTTACCGTAGCTGGCTTGGTGTAGAACCATATTAGTACCTAATCATTATATAGTATCAGTATATGAAAATCGAGACGAAGTCTGCGATTGTTGCGTTGCGGAGATGATGCAGACGATGTTCACGTTTAGTAACTAAATTTATTCTGCCTTAACTTATTTTTAGTAGTTAAGTTTAATTTCTCAATAAAAAGTGATCCTTTTCAAAAGAGTTTATCTCTATAATGTCCAAATCAAAAAGGTTTATTTCTCACAAGGCCGCAACAAAACGGCTTAATTCCAAAAGTTCGCATCAAAAGGGCTTAATTCTGAAAATGTATGGTAAATTAACATAATAATTTAGTTAGATAAAACAAAATATGTGGTGCCATAACATTTATATCAACTTACTTAAATACAATATCGAAAATAAAGTAATAATATCGAAATGGAAACCGTGGATTTCTGATTTCCTCAATTTCCCAAAAAAAGTTCAAAGTGGAAATAAGCCCTTTTGAAAAGACACTCCTCAGTTATTCTGTGGATCCAGCAGTGGTACCGTGACCGTGGTACGTATATGTTTGTGCTAATAATAACAAGTTCAGCCATTTTTGAGTTATCTCCAAAAAACTTCTTCCATAGGCATCAAATGCAACCTTTTGGTATTAGTTTGGGTCTTATTCCATTGAAGGTACCTACGGAACCCTCCATTATGCGTGGTCCGACACGCACTTGGCCGGTTTTTTGTTATTTCTTGGTCCTTTTTGCCATACTTTCTCAAATCGGACCCGACGAACGGATATACGTAGGTACTCGTAAGTAGACATACTAGACATATTAACATAGTCGTGCTAGGATCATTTTGAACACCTCAATCGTTTAGCTGCCTAGTACCTACCCTACTTACTTCTGCAGCTGACTGTACAATGTACTTACATGTTCGTTTATTCTGGGAAGCGTGATGATCCCCGCCGACACCACCCACGGCTTGAGAAACTCGAGATTGTCAAAGATTATTAAAGGTATGCAGAATGTAGCAAACATATTCAATATAAGTACTCTATGGTAACAAAAATACGGGTGATCCGTTAAAGGGCATAATACGCGGTGAATTTTTTTCATGTATGGTATCAATCGATTCGTTTTGTTGTGAGGATCAAATGTCTATATGGGGCCCATTGCGTTAAAGCAACACAAAAGTCAGAAATGAGACTTAAAGTCCGAGATTTGCATTTGTTTCTCAAAACGCTCCTAACAAAATGACGTGCAAAAGTGACGTCACTATCACCTAGTCGCCCTGTTTAAAGTATGGAAAAAATATGAAATTGCTATTTTTACAGTGAAATGTTGCGTTTATGTATATGGTTGCCATGCAATTTATTTTACAGTAAAATGTTAAAAATCGAATGGTATCATTGTTTATTTTTTAAATTTCGCACTTTAAAAAATCCTAAAATTTCGAATTTTTGCAGTTTGATATCTTTGAGCCATTTCAATAGAATTTATAATTTTTCACTTTAGTTGTATATATTGATCATTTTGCATCCTATCAACTAAATTTTATTGCATAATTCAACATGTGTCATCATGCCTATTGGTGTATTGCGACAATTTTTTTTAGGACGCGAAAAAATATTCTTTTGTTTGGGATACGTCGTCCCAGCGGACCAACCTTACATACAAAACCAATTTTTATTTCGCGTGAGATTTTTATCCCTAGTTTTTCATAATTAGAATATGATACCAATTATCCAATTATGACCAGTATTTTTGTTACATCTTGTAGATGACGCAAATACCTATCGCATGCATATTCGATACATTGCCGTCTAGGTAAGGGGCAACAAAATCAATTAATAGATCAAATGCTGAAATGTATTCAAAATCTCAGCTGATTTGTTGCGACTTGCGAGGTCAATACAACAAAAACAACAACAACATAGAGCAACAACATTCTGAGTATGATTGCCGGTAGATTTGATTGCCCGATAGTCTACGGGTTGATCAAACTAGTAAAGTCCAATTTAGAATATAAGTTTTAAATGTTTTATGTTTTATTTTAAGTATGTTAATATGATTACTTAAAATTACTAACAACTTAGAATGTATACTAACAAAATGGACCATGTTGTCTGAAAAAAAAAATTGAATTTGAATAGAGGCCTTTAGGAATTGAGTTGAAATATTAACAAGCATTTTTTGGATTCCGTATAGAGTTTTACCTACACACTGCCTGTTTGTTCAAACATTAGTGTTGCGTCTCTTTTTGAATCCGCAGCAAAATAATGTTTATAATATAACCGTAAAATTCATAGTTGAAGCAGATGTCAACTCGGTATGCTTGTTACTCAGTACCTAATTCCCACTCTGGCGCCGCATAATCCTCACATCCATATATTTACCGTTAGTTGAGGTCAGGATGGCAAGGACGTTAATAATCATGTTTTGTTTTTGTGTGAAGAGGACAATGACCCGCCGCTTCACACGGACCGTGCTATGTTGCGTCTGCGTCCTCATTCGATTATGGATCAAACAACTAAACCAAAAAGATAAAAGATATTTATTCTTCAATTTAGGCACATTACAATGCACTTATGAACGTCAAAGAAAAAAAAACTACCACCGGCCCTAACTCTACACCTCTGACCCGAGAAGTATTATGAAGAGGCTCAGACCATGGAGCACATCATACAACGATGCCCTCTATATTCATACTCTGGCCCCCCGGGAGTAGGGTTTGCAATATCCGTCAGTTTTTAATATTCGGATAATTTGAATAGCAAAAAATTTTTTATCTGAATATTCGGATATTTCGGATAATTTCGGATAAATATACGGTCTGATAAATGAAACAAAATATTTATTCTAAACTAGCCTTTTCCCGCGGCTTCGCCCGCGTACTATAAGTACTCAAAAAGGATACGATACCCATGTTGATTTTCAGACTTTGTGACCACATTTGCCCCTTTTGGGGGTTGAATTTCAAAGAACCTGAAACACGTGTTTACTCATTTATCGTTAGGAATACTCCTGTGAAGTTTCGAATAAAATAGTGTAACAAAAATCTTGTTTCGCCATACAAACTTGGGACCCCCATTTTACCCCCTTAGGGGGTGAATTTTGAAAAATCCTTTCTTAGTACTCCCCTAGACCTTATAAGGAACCTATGTGCCAAATATGAAATCTTTAGACCCAGTGGTTAGGGCTGTGCGTTGATATGTCAGTCAGTCAGTCAGTCAGTCAGTCAATCAGTCAGTCAGTCAGTTTCTTCTTTTATATATATTGACGATGTAATTCGAAAAATAAAGCGATACAATAACCGAGTAATTTCTTTCAAGATATCAATAACTTAAAAAAACCTGTAATCAGCAAATATTGGTTTATCTTAGAGGATATTTTTAATAGCATTAAATTATTAAAAATGAAATAGACACAAACAATCAACAATAATTTATTATTTATTTTAAACTTTATTGCAAAAAATAAAAAAAATACAAAAGGCGGACTTAATGCCTCAAGGCATTCTCTACCAGTCAACCATAGGGCCAAACAGATATTTGCTAAGGTGGGTGCAGCGAGAAAATGAGATTGTGAAATTTGTCTAATTTACTAATTTCTAACTAAGAAATATTTACAGATACCTATTACATATACAATACATATAATTTGTACACAATTATAAATATGATGATAAATATAAAAATAAATATACATAATAAATATATACAACATATAAACATATATACAAATAATAATAATACAAAGATGACGTTTAAAACATATAACACAGTAGAACAAATGCACGAAATCTTAATAGAAACAATTATTAAATGTCTATTAATCAAAATAAAACCGAGATATCTATGTACGTAATATAATCATAACAAAATAGTGCAATAAAAAAAATCGTGATTCGAACTTCAAATAAACAAATAACTTCTTTGAGGATATTAAAAAGATACTTGTCTAATTAACAATTTTTGATATTTTTTAAAGGTGTTTTTATTACACGATAAAAAGGAAACAGACAAAATAATCAACGAAAAATATATTTTGAGAATCGTGTAAGGCTAGAGGCTAGAACAATTAAGATATAAATATTACGTAAAAATTAAATACGAAAACAATCAGCTTTTTATAAATTTTACAATCAAACGAGATAGCTACGATAGGAACAAAAACCCTCCTTATCAGTAAATACTTTGTTCTTGCCTAACCCTAAACGACTATAACTAGAAGCGCGGTAACATTCACTGTTACAAAAATGATAGGAAACATCGAATTGAAAGTTTTGAAATATATTTAGTCAGCCGGTTGTCAAAATTGGTTCGGATAATTTCGAAATAACGTAATAAATAAGTAAAACGTGATTTTATACACTGTTTATGCGTTGTATAAAATATCCGTTTTATTCGGATATTCAAAGTTGAACTATCCGAATATTTGCGGATACTATTTTTAGCGGATATTCGGATAATTTGAATATCCGAATATTCGGATTGCAAACCCTACCCGGGAGATCTATTCAATTTAACACCTGATATAATCTCGTGGCTCGCGACCCTGAATGTGGACTTATGATAAAATATCTTTTTAGTTTTAGTTTGGAAATGTTTATGTATATACGCCATACGATTAAATAAAAACCGGCAAGAAACTCGGCGGGACTTATTTTTTCAAAACAGTAATTATCATAATCATCATCATCATATAAGCCGAAAGACGTCCACTGCTGGACATAGGCCTCCCCCAAAGAGTGCCACAATGACCGGTCCTGCGCCACCCGCATCCAGCGGACTCCCGCGACCTTCACCAGGTCATCAGTCCACCTTGCGGGGGGTCTACCCACGCTGCGCCTTCCGGTTCGTGGTCGCCACTAGAGAACCTTTCCGCCCCAACGGCCATCGGTTCTACGAGCAATGTGCCCCGCCCACTGCCACTTTAGTTTAGCGATTCGGAGGGCTATATCGGTTACTTTGGTTCTGCTGCGGATGGCCTCATTTCTGATGCGATCACGCAGAGAGACTCCAACCATAGCCCTCTCCATTGCCCTTTGGGTGACTTTGAGCTTTCTTATGAGGCCCATTGTAAGCGACCACGTTTCAGTACCATATGTCATCACTGGCAACACACACTGGTCAAAGACTTTCGTCTTGAGACACTGCGGAATATTGGACAAAAAGATGTGCCGTAGCTTCCCGAACGCTGCCCAACCGAGTCGGATTCGTCGATTGACCTCTTTCTCGAAGTTGGATCTACCTAACTGGACAGTATGTCCTAAGTATATATAATCGTCCACAACTTCGAGTGTAAAGTCTCCGATTGTAACGGGAGTTGGTGCTACATGGGTATTTGACATGATCTTCGTCTTCTCCATGTTCATCTTTAGACCAACTCGCTCGGAGGCTTTATGATACACAATAATGAGTACCTAGTTCTATAAGAAGACATATCAAAACAGCTGGAGAGACATACAATGTACGTATTGTTTAATAAAAATAAAATAAAATATCTAATAATAATAAAATCCAAATCTGATTGCTTCACAAAACGTTTGATATGCTTTCCTATCTGAACTGTGTCCTCTAAATGTCAGATGACTTTGTAGTAGTTTCTGGTTTGGGCCAATGACCAATGATCTTCCAAACCAAACTGTGTTGGTTTGGCAAGAACAAAACCTGCCTATAGGTATATAAGACATAACGTTAGTGTGATAGAAGTGATATTTTTTAAAACCATATAACTTTGACCTATTGTTACCACATTTAACGCAAATGAAGAACTTACTTATAGACGGAGAGCTAGGCACGTCAGATATGACACAATAATGAGAGCGACGAAACCCCTCTATTTAGTTTACTATACTATGATTATTTCTAGATCCGGACATCTGGCAGCTGTAAAGTGGTGGAGGTCAAAGACTGCAAACCACTTTAAGGATACAAATCCTAGAGTTCTGGTATTGATGCAGTATTATGAGAAATTATGAAAATAATTAGATTATATCACGGAGTATCTAGTCCGAGGATTATATCATTGCCAAACCTTTGTGATGAGGGAAAGTAGTCCAAAACGACGTGTAATGCAATTCATAGTTTTTCGTCTACTGTTTCTGTACTTTCTGTTTCCGAAATAATACACCCTTTTTTATGTTAAAATATAGGCCCCGTCCTCTATAAATAAGACAACTTCGGCAGTTTTACCTATTTTCGTATTACTTTTTTCCAACCGAAAAATTTTGCTAGTCCGTCACTCTGACCTCCACTCATTAAAAGCTGCCAGATGCCCGGATCTAGCAATAAGGATAGTATTGCAATCTTATTAGACGGGTTTCGTTGCTCTCATTATTGTGTCATATCTGACGTGGCCAGCTCTTAGTCCATTACTTAAAAGCATACAAATAAACAAATTAGCATGTAAAATCTAGACTTCGTAGAAAAGCGAAATATACCACTTAATATCATATCAGTAAATCTGACATCACAGAGCTACAACTACCTTCCTCAGTTGAGTTAACTTTTAGTTAGTGTAACATTAAATATCAACACCCTATTATTTAGGTGCATAAATAAAAATACAATTCTTTATTTCGGACAAACAGGTATCCATAGAGTGTCTTAATCTAGTGTTAGTCTTAATAATTTAACTTAATTACAATTATAAAATTACATAAAAAAATTACACTTAAAATTATCTGCCCAGTCCAATATTTTAGGATAAATATTACCTTTATTCGGGTAAGGGCAGATTCGATTCTGGTTACGGCAGATTCTGTTTATGGCAGATTCGTGTTAGGGCAGAAATTGGACAGTCACGACCAAAAACTATAATGTAACAATTAAAACCAGAGTTGGGCAAAAATTAACTCAAATATACTGCTGACGTAGTTGTCCCTCATCGCTGTCCCTGTGGAACGGAAGTTGATAGTCGTGGCTACCACGGCCTCTCCTGCCGCAAGAGTGCTGGTCGACTGTCCCGCCACGCCAGCCTCTACGACGTCATCCGCCGGGCCCTTGTCAGCGTGGGTGTGCCAGCCGTTTTAGAGCCACCTGGTCTTGTGCGCGATGACGGAAAGAGGCCTGACGGTATGACCCTTATCCCCTGGCGAATAGGGCGGCCGCTCATCGGGGATGCCACTTGTGTGGATACTCTGGCGCCGTCCCATTTAGCCTCTACTTCGCTGAGGGCTGGCGGAGCGGTGGCAGCGGCTGAAACCCTGAAGCGTCGCAAATATGCTGGTCTGTCAAGTAACCATATGTTTGCGGCGTTTGCTGTTGAGACTCTGGGACCGTGGTGTCAGGATGCCCATAGGTTATTTAAGGAGCTCCAGAAGAAGCTCCTCGATTCCACTAGAGACCCTAGAGCTGGCTCATTTCTTGCGCAGAGAATCGGCATCGCGATTCAGCGAGGAAATGTAGCCAGCATTATGGGCACCCTTCCGCAGGGGGCAGATCTGGGGGGCCTTGTTTGTTAGTTGTAAGTTAGTTTTTAATTTAGTTTTAATACAAGTATTTAATAAGAGTAATTTTAAGGTATTCCATTGTAATTCTTTCTTGGTCTACACTGAAATATTAAGAAGAGCAAGCAATTAAATAGTAAGAATAAATAAATAAATATATTAACCGACTTACCGGCCAATAGCATGTATTATATATAGATACATCTATATTCTACGTCGCGTTAACTGTCTATCTGTTTAGCTAGTGCTACACCATGGCTACACCCTGCAAATATGTCCATTGACAACGGTACGCAAACCTGTTCTATTCTACCGTTGGCCGCCATTCATCGCGTCTAATCATCACTACTCATCACGGGTGTTTGAACCGAATAGATTTTTTCTTAAAGATGTTACTCATTAAGAATAAGTCTTCCTGATATATAAATAAACTAGCTGTGCCCGCGGCTCCGCCCGCGTGGAATTCGGTCTGTGTCAGTAAGCGGCTAATTCACCCCTAATTTCTCTCCCGCTACCCTGGAGGCGGAACTTGAAGTAAAGTTGACAGATGGATTTATCCTATTAATTTTTATTGGCATGATTTAAACGACATAGAATAGTAGGTGTATATCGGACGATACAGGACCACTTTTGTATTAATACGTTCATGTCCACGGCAAATATCATCCAAATCGATCCTCCCGTCAAATCATTCTAAGCATGAAAGTATCTGAGGAATTAGTAATCCTTAATCCTATTTCCGGGATAACAATGCAAAAAAACCGGCCAAGAGCATGTCGGGCGATGCTCAGTGTAGTTTCGTAAATGCCGCCCTGTTACGAAACATCCGTTCAAACGGTCGTTTATTAAGGGATATTTGGCGGCGCTTACGTCAGTCTACTATCCGGCACCGAACCGATTTTATTCAATATAGTTTTTATTGAAAGTTCTTATCAGGCCTCACCAAATTTCAGCTTTCTAGTGCGAACAGTAACTGAGCTAGACCGTGGACAGACGGACGGACACGGCGAAACTATAAGGGTTCCTAGTTGACTACGGAACCCTAAAAAGAGATAATTAGTAGTTTATGTAACTGTTACGTAATAAGGCCTAATTATGTACAGAAGCATACACTGCTTTACCTACACACATATTAAAAATCCACTGAAACCATGCGTGCCGGCGGTCGGGGGGCGGGAGGGGCGGATTTTGATTACGTTACCGTAGGTAATGAATTTTCATACGTTTTTACCATACTGTCACAGATAATACACTGATGTTACGTTACTGGTTGCAATAATTGTGGTAATTACATACTTCAAGGTAAGCACATTACAATGCACTAATGAACGTCAGAGAAAAATAAAATACGTGAGTGTCGTGGAACACTGTTGGAACGAAGTTATGTTATTTAATTTAATTTAATTTTTGACTATTTCGTAAATTTTGTGGTTTTTTTTTTTTTTTTTTTTTTATGAAATTTTTGAAATTTTTAAAATTTTTGAAATTATTGAAATTGTTGAAATTGTTGAAATTTTTGAAATTTTTGAAAATTTTGAAATTTTTGAAAATTTGAAAATTTTTGAAAATTTTGAAATTTTTGAAATTTTTGAATTTTTTGAAATTTTTGAAATTTTTGAAATTTTTGAAATTTTTGAAATTTTTGAAATTTTTGAAATTTTTGAAATATTTGAAATATTTGGAATATTTGAAATTTTTGAAGTTCTGAAATTTATAAATTTTTGAAAATTGAAATTTTTGAAATTTATGAAATTTTTGAAATTTTGCCATTTTTGACATTTTTTACTTTTAGGTTCTCGACTTTTTTCACTTTTATCACTTTGTCACTTCTCACTTTCACTACAATTCACTTCACTTCACTTTATTCTATTTTATATATTTTTTATTTCATTCCATTTTACATGTTTCTCAATCGTATGGGTGTCGCGTTTTCGTGACGTGACGCTTTTTCGTGACGGTCACGTGACTTTTTTTCACCTAGCCCCCCATCCGCGAACCGTCCAATAAGGAACTTCGTTCCAAAACTACCACCGGTTCTAACCCTACACCTCTGGCCCAAGAACTATTATGACCGAAAAGATACTCGACGGGACTTATTTTTTTCAAAACAGTAATACATTATTAGATCTTAAAGATACAAAATAATGCGTAGTTCTTCAAGAAGACATCAATACAGCTTGAGAGACAGATAATGTACCTATTGTTTAATTATAAAGAAAAATAAATCCTAATCTGACTGCTTCACAAAACGTTTCATATGTTTATCTACACTCATATTGTAAGTTCTCTAAAACGTGTTCGAAAACGGTAGGAAATGGCTAGCATTACCACGACCGATTTTACTATGATAAGCTTTTTATCTGTGGCAGTAACGTAATTTTAACTTTACATGCTCAACTATTGATGTGTTATGAGTTTTGATAACATAATGTACACCTGCACGCTCCCGCGCGGCCGCCGACACGCGCCTCCCCGACCGCCGGCACTATCGAGTTGGCCATGGCGGTGCAATGGCGGCCATTCTATGGTTTTCGAATACGGCATTTAGAATAAATAATATGAGTGTAGATAAAGCAGTGTATGCAACTGTACGTAATTAGGCCTTAAAACACTCGTGTTTTAAGGACCCTTATTACGTAACAGTTACATAAACTACTATTTCCTACCTAAACGGTGTCCTATAAATGTTGTAGTAGTTTTTTGGTTTGGGCCATGCATCTTTGTCCGTCATATATAATACTCGAACCTGCAATAACCCTTTGACATTCATGACATTTTCAAATATTTCTTAAGAGCGGGTAAAGGTAAATTTAAAGCATCGACGGGTAACATGTTATAAATATGAACACCTTGACCAAAAAATTACAAATTATTTAAATACCAAATTTCATCTAAATACGGACAGCGGTTATTGGTTGTTTCTTCCCCATGTAAACTTTCACCCCTTTTGTATCCGTTTAAAGGATAATTTCCGAGATAAAACTATTTTATTTCCTTTTTTAATTAATTATCTCCATACCAAATTTTATCTAAATTGATTCTGCGGTTAATAATTCCCTATACAAATTTCCAACTCACTTTTCACCCCTTTAGGGTTGATTTTCGGAGTGAAAACTATTATTTGTCCTTTCTTGAGACCCATACTATACCAAATTTCATCTTTATCAGTTCAGCGGTTAAAAAATCGTCATACCAACTTCCAACCCCCTTTTCAGGGTGAAAGGGTTTATTTTCGGGATGAAAACTATTCTGTCGTTTCTCGGGACTCAAATTATCTGCATACTAATTTCTATTTAAAAAATCTCCATACAAATTTTCAACCCCCTTTTCACCCCCTCCAGGGTTGATTTTCGGGATGAAAACTATTCTTTGTCCTTTCCCGGGACTCAAACTATCTCTACACAAAATTTCATCAAAATCCGTTCTGCCGTTTTCACGTGATAGATGTATAGATAGATAGTTTTTATTGAAAGTACCTTTCAGGCTTCACTTCCATTATTATTTTTTTAATTTTTTGGACCTACGGTTCTAAAGTAAGGTGGGGGGGGGGGGGGGGTTCAAGATGAAACTATCCTTTGTCCTTTCTCGAGACCCATACTATCTCTATATACCAATTTTCATCTAAATCTGTTCAGCGGTAAAAAAATCCTCATACCAACTTCCAACCCCCTTTTCACCCCCACAAGGGTTTGAAAACTATCCTATGACGTTTCTCGAGACTCAAATTATCTCCATACTCATTTCTATCTAAATCGTTTCAGCTGTTAAAAATTCTCCATACAAACTTTCAACCCCATTTTCACCCCCACCAGGGTTGATTTTCGGGATTAAAACTATATATTATCCTTTCCCGGGACTCAAACTATCTCTATACAAAATTTCATCGAAATCCGTTCAGACGTTTTCACGTGATGCGCGGTCAAATAAACAGACAAACAGATAAACAGATAAACAGACAAACAGATAAACAGACAAAAATTCTAAAAATTGTTGGAACGTATTCTGTTATCGATTCTAAGTATCCCCAGCCAACTTTTTTTCGATTATCTTCCATGTACAGACTTTCGACCCTCGTCAGCTTTATTATATGTACCTATATACAGGGTGGAATTTTGTAATGCCACCTGAAGGGGAAGTACTCTTAATATTGTAGATAGAAAATTTTACTCAAAGAAAACATTCCTTTATTTTTTTAAAGAAAGAAAACTGCATTCAAAGATTTTTAAAAATTCGCTTGCCGCACCCGGTAATCGAACTGACTAAAATCTCTAAAAGTTGCATCCTGTACTTTTATTGCATCGATCGTTAGGGTCAATTATAAGGATGAAATCTATCTTACAAACTTTATAAATTAAATGAAAGGAAAACAATGAAATCTTAAATTATTAATTCAATGGATCAAGTTAAAGCACTTTTATTCAAAGATCCATCTGTTTACTTATGTTATTAATTAATAATTATCATTGACGTCATTTATCCATTAAAATGACGTATTACTTTTTAGATAAGACGATTGCAATTTGCACGTGTTTGTAATGCAGACTCCTTTCTTAGATGCGACATAACTCCGTGTGTGACGTCATTCATCAAATTTACATTAAATCTTATGAGAATGTAAATGAGTTGAGAGTTGAAGTTCAGAATACGATTTATAACATTCACCACAACACGTTATTAAAGGTTACTAGAAATGAATTCCTTAGAAGAATAAATTTGTGTAACCAAAAAGGAGGAGCCCATTTCGAACAATTAATTAGTTAGTTTACCATTTTTCGTAAATAATTAAAATAATTTAAGATTTCATTGTTTTCCTTTCATTTAATTTATGAAGTTTGATACAGAGATTTCATCCTTATAATTGACCCTAACGATCGATGCAATAAAAGTACAGGGTGCAACTTTTAAGATTTTAGTCGGTTCGATTACCGGGTGCGACAAGCGAATTTTTAAAAATCTTTGAATGCAGTTTTCTTTCTTTTAAAAAATAAAGGTATGTTTTCTTTGAGTAAAATTTTCTATCTACAGTATTAAGAGTACTTCCCCTTCAGGTGGCATTACAAAATTCCACCCTGTAGATAAATATTATAGGACAATCTTACACAAATCGACCTAGGCCCACGGTAAGCTCAATAAGGCTTGTGTTATGGGTACTAGACGACGATATATATAATAGATAAATACTTAAATACATAGAAAACATCCATAACTCAGGAACAAATATCTGTGATAAACACACAAATAAAAGCCCTGACCAGGATTCGAACCCGGGACCTCCTGCTTCGTAGGCAGGGTCACTACCGACTAGGCAAGGAGGCCGTTAGGAGGCATATATGACATTAACAAATCCTCTTTGATAATTAATTACCTACATATTCATTATTATGGCTCATATAAGCACTTTAACAGACTTGGCACCTGCACTGTGCCATCTGGACCTCGCAGCACTCGCTGGATCTTATTCATCATCTACTTTAACACATCTACTACCGAGAGTAGAAATACCCATCTATATCCAGTGACATGTAGCCATACGATAAATTAAAACCTACATATTTGTTAATTTACAATGGTTCCCGATTCCCAAAGCTTGTCTGAAAGAAATAGCTTTTTAGCGATAAGATCGGCAATGTTTTAACTTGTACTTGTAATTAGGTACAGTCGCCATAAACATAAATATATCGGAGTGGCCAAGGTGCTCAAAAATATCTGAACATGCACTGTATCGCCTTGACAATAGAGGCGTTGTTCAGATATTTTTGACCACCTTGGCCGCTCCGATATATCTGTTGGCGACTGTACAAACGTTTTGAGATGCAATCTTAATCTGGTCTTACGTTTTTTTAAATACTATGACGGTGGTAAGCAGTTACTGCAGCCTATGGACGCTTGCAACTCCAAAGATATCACAGCGCGTTGTCGTACGTTGATGTTGTTGGGAATTAATCTTCCTGCTACTGCGTCCTATGGGGCCTTTCTGCCCAAGAGGCCACGTAACTTTGGCACGTCTCTGATAATGACCTGTAAACATGCAGAGGTCTAGCAACAATGTGGTTAATCTAAGTTTTTTTCGTCTATGGGTAACGTTGTAAACTGAAATAGACATCATTATCCTTGCCTACTTAAGAAAAAGTGAGACCAAGTAGGTGTCAGCAACGCAAATCAAAATATTTAATAAAAATAATTGATTTGTTCCTAGTTTAGGTTGCTTATTTTACTCTATTAGATTTCTATGAATCATGTCCTTCAGGATATTCAATCCCACGCTGTACCCTCTACTTATGATTATAAACTACCTAAAACTAGAAAAGATTAAGTTCATGCATACATCGTAAGCCGCGGCAAAAAGTAAAAGCCGCAGTTAGCACTTCGCACTTCTCACCGACTACAGGATGTTAAGAAATTGCTGGAAACGCCGAGAAACCGCGCCTTAATAGGAGAGGTATAGAAACGGCGCTGGGTCCTGCTGACGTCCCGTTGTCGGTGCGATTCTATGATTTGTAATGGTGGCACCACACTTCGCCTATGCGGACAAATATTCGTGTTGCGTCTCTTTCCTATTCTATACAATAAGAAAGAGACGCAACACGAATATTTGTCCGCATAGGCGAAGTGTGGTCCAGCATTAGGTATTTTACGAGCCGATGGCCGTTGGGGCACAGGGCGGACACGCCATACTACAAAGCTGTTTTGAGCGCCTATGTGTGCACGGCACGTCTGTACACGCTTCAACGTGTGCGTATATTCTCAGGGCTGTCATTCAATTATTTTTCTAGTTTCCGCTGTCGATGTCGTAATGTCACACTCACTCTACAGCGAGTTGAGATAGTTGTGTCCTTGTCGGTACTGTTTCGCATGCGAATGCGTAGGTGGACTAAAGGCGTAAAATGACAACGGTTATGTACAGTCACCAGCATAAATATATGACTGTGGGCAGCGCTGTAAAAATATATGATTCTCCATTGAGGGCAAAAGTATATGACGACACTTCTACGGTAAAAATATGTGATGGTTTCTGGCCGGCATAAACATCGCTTTGCATCGATCAGCATAAATATCGGATCCGTCCACTTAAAAATATCTGATTACCTATCAAAAGCAAAATTATGTGACTACTGCCACCGGCATAAATATCTAACCTCTGTGAAAGCTTTAACATCGGATGACAGGTCGACCGCATAAATATCTGACATAATAACAAAATCAAAATTATGTCATCAATATACAAAACCAAACCTTATCTAGCTGGTATAAAGCAGTAAATGGTATATGATGGTATGGTTGATATTCATCATGACATTCATGACGTTTAATAGATGTGATAAACCTTCTTATTACTATCCTAAACTATCATTAAAAAGTAAAAATTTTACGTCAATATGGCATGTCACATTAGAAATAAACAAGTTAAATTATTATTTTGCATGGATTGCAACTCGTAATAATTAGATTAATTCAATGGCATGTATAGCGCGTCTTATCAAATCTACGAGCAATTGAAGCATAGGATTATTTAAATATACGAAAAAATAGACCGCTCCATTCAATAATTTAATCCATTGAGAGTTTATGTGAGTTGTTTCTTGTTTACTTACATGATACTTACGTAATCAATAGGTTCTACCGACTTAATAATGCATATGTAATTTAATATTGTTTTTAGATAAATGCCGTGAAATCATGGATTACTTGCAAGTGGAAGATGCAAAATCGACCATCCTAAAAATTTAGGCCGTATTTTTGAAAATACAGCTTAAGACTTATTCAGTACTAGCTGTGCCCGCGGCTCCGCCCGCGTGGAATTCGGTCTGTGTAAGTGGCTAATTTGCCCCTAATTTCTCTCCCGCTACCCTGGAGGCGGAACTTGAAGTAAAGTTGACAGATGGATACGCTAGAGGACAGTTGTCCTGATAAAATATTCTACAATTACCACTAAATGAAACTATACTCAAAAATCAATACTTTTTTTTGGCATGATTTAAACGACATAGAGTAGTAGGTGTATATCGGATACAGTACCACTTTTCCAAATCGATCCTCCCGTCAAATCAGTCTAAGCATGAAAGGTAAGAACAGGTGCGGTTGAAATTTGGGGGGGGGGGGGGGGGGGGGTCACAAATGCAGAAATGATTTTTTGAGGGGGTCAGTAACGTTTTTTTCTATTTGAGGTGCTCTTGGGGGGGGGGGTGACCCATGCAAATTACCCCCCTTTTAAACGTTTAATTTTTATAGGCTACGTGCTAACCTGGCCGGGGATTTTCTTGAATTGGAATTAGTAATCTTTAAGGGGTGATTTCTGGGATAACAATGCAAAAAAAACCGGCCAAGAGTATGTCGGGCGATGCTCAGTGTAGAGTTTCGTAGTTGCCGCCCTGTTTGTACCCACGGTTCAAAAGTTAGATGGAAGAGACGCCCTTGTTTGAACTTTCAAATCTAATATTTACGAAACTATCAGTTTCATCCAAAAAATGTATTAAAAGACCTCTATTCCTTTTGAAAGACCTATTCAATAATACCCAACACGATAGAGTTGGAGCGAAAAAAAATTCACCCCATTTTATGTGTACCCTAATAGAAGCATACACTGCTTTATCTACACACATATTAAAAAAATCCTAAGTGACGTGTTCGGTAACCATTAGAATGACCGCCATGACCAACCTTATTGTGCCGGCGGTCGGGGAGGAGGGCGAATTTTCATTACGTTACCGTAGGTAATGAATTTTCATACGTTTTTACCACACTGTCACAGATAATACACTGATGTTACGTTACTGATTGCATTAATGGTGGTAATTACATACGGTTTCTGAACGCGGAATAGAGGATTTATGATATTGTTGTAGATCAAGATATTTATTCTTCAATGTAAGCAAATTACAATGCACTAATGAACGTCAGAGAAAAAAAATACCTGAGTGCGTTTCGGTTGGAAAGAAGTTGTTATTTAATTTTATTTCATTTTTGACTTTTTCCTAATTTTTGTAGTTATTTTTTTTTTGTATTTTTTTTAATTGAAATTTTTGATATTTTTGAAATTTTTGATATTTTTGAAATTTTTAAATTTTACGAGATTTTTGTGATTTTTGAGATTTTTGAATTTTTGAAATTTTTGAAATTTTGAAATTTTTAAAATTTTTGAAATTTTTGAAATTTTTGAAATTTACGAAATTTTTGAAATTTTGGAAATTTTTGAAATTTACGAAATTTTTGAAATTTTGGAAATTTTTTGAATGTTTTGAAATTTTGACATTTTTGACATTTTCGACATTTTTTACTTTCAGGTTCTCGACTTTTTTTACTTTTTTCACTTTGTCACTTCTCACTGTCACTATACACTCATTCTCACATCTCTATACAAAATTTCATTAAAATCCGTTCAGCTGTTTTCACGTGATGCGCGGTCAAATAAACAGACAAACAGATAAACAGACAAAAATTCTAAAAATTGTTGGAACGTGTTCTGTTATCGAAGTATCCCCAGCCAACTTTTTTTCGAATATATTTCATGTACAGACTTTCGACCCTCTTCAGCTTTATTATATGTATAAGATAGATTTTTGGACCTAAGATTCTAAAGTAAAATGGAGGGGGGGGGGGGGCTTTTTTGAAGATGAAACTATCCTTTGTCCTTTCTCGAGACCCATACTATCTCTATACCAATTATCATCAAAATCAGTTCAGCGGTAAAAAATTCCTCATACCAACTCCAACCCACTTTTCACCCCCACAAGGGTTTGAAAACTATCCTATGACGTTTCTCGAGACTCAAATTATCTCCATACTCATCTCTATCTAAATCGTATCAGCGGTTAAAAATTCTCCATACAAATTTTAAACACCATTTTCACCCCCACCAGGGTTGATTTTCGGGATTAAAACTATATATTATCCTTTCCCGAGACTCAAACTATCTCTATACAAAATTTCATCAAAATCCGTTCAGCCGTTTTCACGTGATGCGCGGTCAAATAAACAGACAAACAGATAAACAGATAAACAGACAAAAATTCTAAAAATTGTTGGAACGTGTTCTGTTATCGATTCTAAGTATCCCCAGCCAACTTTTTTTCGATTATCTTCCATGTACAGACTTTCGACCCTCTTCAGCTTTATTATAGGTATAGATATAACCTGAGGGGCCCAGAATGGTTGAATTTATAATACTGAAGATAAATAGTGCAAAATAAAATTATTGAATATTGACCTTGTTTTATTGCATGTTGCAAGGCACCTGTCCGACAAGTGACATGGAGGCAACAGGAGAGCAATGAGCCAATCAGGGTTGGGCAAAAATTTGTGTATTGAAACTAAAGTTAAAAATTAGAACGTTAATCTTTATCATATAAACATGATTACGATTTCAATCATGAGCTTTCCAATCAGATTGAGCACCGACATGAGTAAATCATGACGATTTTCAGTTTCTATCATGATTACTTAACTGAAGTTATATTAGTAAGACAGATGCTTAGTTAAACTAACGATTTATTTGTTTTAATTATGTTATAAACAGGATTAGATTTTGCATAGCTACTAGCTCCATTATTTTTTCCCTGACGGAACAGAGGCGGTACGAGTAAGGTCAGTGTCAACAGAAAAGTAAAATAAGGTAAACAAATATGTCTGAATTTGTATGCAAGAAAGGCATTTGGCAATATTAAAGAAATCTGTTTGCACTAAAATATGTAAATAATAAGTTCAATTAAGGTAAATGTGTTTGGTTACATTATTTTACTTTTCTATTAACACCGACCTATATACATCTAGGATAAATGGCTATTTGTGACAATGTTTTGGTAAAGGTATCACTTGGTGGTTGGCGCTTACGTCATAAAATGTATTATACAGATTCAATATTGTATTCGAGCAAAAAAAACGTATGTGCCAGCTGCCAAATGTTACCTTTACCAAAATACCGACACATTTGTTTGTTAATTTTTTGGTATATGTACAAATTAATGCTCCCATTAAACTTTGAAACGGCCCGTTCGATTTCATTGCAGTTTTTGGTTACGGTTAAGGTAACTATCACACTGCTGCGGTTTCCGCATGCGGCGACGACGTTCGAGTGAGATAGCGCTTTGCATATGTATAGTGCTGTTTCCTTGACGGGTGGCTGATATATGTGTGAAAACGTTTAGTTTAAAAGCTAATACCGAGTAATATGGCTGTGATATGCAGATTAACGGACAGATGGGCGAGCGGGTCGCATAGCGCGTATATTCAAGAAATCTCAATCAAAGGTCTAATATATGTGCCGCTACTTAGTTGTGTAGAGTGCCCCCCTTAAAATATGTTTAAGGGGGGCACTCCATACATTCAACTAAATGTTAAAAGGATTTTTTGGAGTTTGACCTTGCATAACTTCGGGCCCAGACACGAGATTTTCCGAGATTTTAGAGATAACGTTAAAAACATCATAATGAAAGTATATAAGTTTCCACCGTATTATCTCTGATTCCGAGAGTTACCTTAATATGCTTAGGCTAATTTGAATTCTATTTTTATTCCTGATATAAAAAAAGGAGTTCGGTTCTACAATATCTACCCATTCTATCTGGTTTTGGACGAAAGTAATAATTTAATTTGGTAGATTATGTGGTAAATTCTCAATCTATCAAAATTTGTATTAAAATTAAATCAAAATTGATGATAATGTAAATGATAAAGTCAGATTAGGGCAGATTGAGCGGTCGTTTTAGTAACTGCAATAAAAACTAGAATTTATCGAGAATACTGATGTTTACCTCAATATCTGATCATATCTATATCGTAGAGTAGTTGCCTAAAATTATTTATTTACAAAAAATAACGACGAAGCCATTTTCAACCTCATATATATGTAGTCCACAATAGAGCATTCACTATTAACTGTTCATTGATTTCAATTTGAAAGAAGTAGATAAATAAAAAATAAATAAATAAAGCAGTTAGATAAGAGTAACAAAATCCTCCCACACTTTTCGTTACCTATATTATGATTTAGTTGCTATTAGATAGGTCTATTTTGCAGAAACCTTTTTAGCTTGACAGGATTTTTACAAACCACTTTTTTTAATTAAATTACTCGCTATGCAAAATGTATAATAACGAAAATTTCTACAATTCAGAATAAAGGCTTTATATCCTTGTAATAATGTAAATCAACTTAAAAATATTCCATTCATATTAAACGAATCATGGTTGACTTTAGTAGATTAGCATTACTTTAGTTTAAATCAGCACCCGTCGTTAATGATATATTCTTGGCGAAATTACTTGATTGTTTTGTGTTATGATTTAATCAGCGATGATTTAATAATGAGAATTTTTCATCAAATCACCGACTTCAATTATGAGTCCCCAACTCTGGAGCTCCTAGTGAGTATTATATTCTTTGCTCTGGAGCCCCAATGAACTTTGGCATCACACACGAATCGAAGAAATAAACCATTTTTAGCTACCATAGACAAATTTAAGCATTTACCTCTGATTTTGTCTTCGAATTGATGAATTCAGAACTGAATTTAGATCAAGTGTGTAGAGTGCCGAATACGGTTAACGGCGATCCAGACGTCAAGTTGGTGCCATTACGCGGTGAGTATAGACCCCTTTAGCTCAGTCACTCGCCGGATTTCAAATGGGCGAATCTGCCTCTGCCGGTGTAGGGTAGGACTACATTTACGAATGGATGTGCGAAACTGTGAATATTTTATGACATTCATGCTTTTTAGATTAGAAATCTATTATACTCTCGTTTGCAATATTTCACTTACCTCCCGGTGGTGAGTCTTCCCTAGGGAGTTATGGACTTTATACTAATTTATTAATAAATTTATGATTTATTTAGATATTTTTTGAAAAAAATTTTTTCACAAGAGTGATTAATAATTCGTAAGAGTACTGCAAACTTGTGTAACAAGGACCGTGAACAAAACAAAAATTAACCTGGTATTGTAGTGACTAGTTAGATATTATTATGTGTCGCCGGGAAGTTATATTATAAAAATACTACCCGTAAATATTCAAAGTAATGTATTAAATAAACAGTACTGCTTCTTTAAATTGACAATTTATTTGCCCTATATACGTAAATCAACCGTTAACAGTGTTGGTGCGATTTTTTTCTTTAATTTAATAAAATAAAAGATCGCTTCTCGCAGATTGACGGCAGTCGCACCGAGTCCTAACTGTATGAATAAATCGTAAATATTGTAATTAAGCTTTTAATGCAATGAAACATATGAATTTGAATGTGTCAAATTCGTGATAGAAAATGTGAGATAGACATATGCAATGACAGTTCCATGACAAGTCTGCACTCTTTTCGTGAGTTGTCAAATAGCTTTTTACAATTAAGACCTCTATGCCAGCCAAATATGGTTTGGTTTTGTATGTTGATGACATAATTTTGATTTTGTTATTATGTCAGATATTTATGCGGTCGACCTGTCATCCGATGTTAAAGCTTTCACAGTGGTTAGATATTTATGCCGGTGGCAGTAGTCACATAATTCTGATTTAGATGGGTAATCAGATATTTTTAAGCGGCCGGATCCGATATTTATGCTGATCGATGCAAAACGATGTTTATGCCGGCCACAAACCATCACATATTTTTACCATGGAAGTGTCGTCATATACTTTTGCCCTCAATGGAGAATCAGATATTTTTGCAGGGCTGCCCATAGTCATATATTTATGCTGGTGACTGTACAGTCACGAACCTGGATTGTTGAGGCACTTGCCATTGTTCGTAATTCGTAAAAAATAATCAAATATGATAAATTTAAGTAGTCCATAGTCCAGGTTGTCCATAGCCATTCAACGTGGTAACGCGGCTAACGTGATGGGAACTTTTGCACCGGGGACAACTCGTGGGGGACTTTTTGGGTAGATTAGTCATAACATAATGTAAGAGTTTTGTTTATTGTTTTTTCTGTGTGTTGCTGTTGACAATTTATATTTGAATAAATTATTTTGTAATTTAAGTAAGGTTATATTAAAAATAAATAAGTATCTATTTCACATTACATCTCCGTCTCTATCGTTCTTGCCTATTCGAAAGAGAGTGTTGCAAATAGACGACCGAACGAAAGTTAGCGGTTATAGGCCTGGCTACACCAATAATTGGACGTTTTGTCGAGAGCTAACGAACCCCACTGCGGGCCCACCGCGACCATGGAAATTTAGTTACCTCCCTCTCTGTCGCACTTGCTCATAATACGAGCGAACGATATGCAGATAACGAAATTTTGATTTTTAAATGTCGCGGTAAAACCCTCTTGTCTTAGTTCTATAACCTGACAAGGTCGTCAAGGTCGCGGCTCGCGGCCGAGACACGCGCGCGAGCTGGCAACATTGCAGCAGTGGCAGCGCCGCACATTTTGTTTCATAATATAATATTTTTGGTAAATAAAAATAACTAGATAGGTATAGATAAAAATAACTGCCAAAATCCTTCATCCATTTCATCAATGACACGTCTTTTCTACTTTGAACAACAAAAATATGCGTCATATCATGTATTATATCGTCATGGATTCATGTGCTATTTACGATAAAGCATAATAGTTATTTCGACCGAAAAAATACTTCTTTCCTTATTGTATGTAATTACTTTCTAAACACCCATTAACATGACAATACACCTTGTACGGCGACATTTTGCGTTGTTTCTTCGACGCGCTGCCGACCAGCTGACGGCCTACCTACGGCCTACCAAACGGCCGCCGCGGAGTGAGGTAATTCGAATCGGGGCGGGGCGGAGCGTGGCCATTCTGTATGAAATACTATTATCTCTTCTGTGGTTGGGGCGGAAAGGTTCTCGAGTGGCGACCACGAACCGGAAGGCGCAGCGTCGTTAGACCCCACACAAGGTGGACTGATGACCTGGTAAAGGTAGCGGGAGTCCGCTGGATGCGGGTGGCGCAGGACCGGTCATTGTGGCACTCTTTGGGGTAGGCCTATGTTCAGCAGTGGACGTCTTTCGGCTGATATGATGATGATGATTTTACGAGCATTTAGAACGATTAGGACTTAATAGTATAGGTATATTTGCATCACACTCGTTAGTCATATTTATTAAATGCATATATGATATAATATAACAAAGAACTGGAGTCTAGGACGAACATTTAGGCAGGTACGGCTCCCTGATGCGTAGAGTGCGGGCCAGCTCCAAAAGCATACTGAGCATGTTAGCATTAGCACACCGTCTGGACTCGCTGTACCTGAATAACTGCTGCCTTATTCATGTGCGCAATTTTATTCTACCTCAGAACATACATAAATAAATAAATATAAAATTCTAATTGTAATACTTACTCGCAAAGAATCAATAAAGGCTTTTTATTTTTATTTATTTTATTCATGTGCGCAGTAATAAAAAATAATTTAATAATAATAAAATAGTTATGTTCGTAGTTAATTACTAACACTTAAAATAAGATTTTGAAGCCTGTTACTAACGCCATGATCCTTTGTTGGCCGACATGATTGTTGAGCTTTTTTCAAGCTTTTGTTTATTCACTATGTTTGTCAGTTAGTTCGTTTAGAAAAAAAGTTGCATGACAGATTTGAACAACTTCCTGATGTCAGATTGAGCAGAAATTTAGCATAACTTGGATGACAATACCATCAAGCTGGTCTGATGATGGAGACGGAAGGTGGCCATTAGAACTCTGTGATGATGATAAAACTATGAAAGCTCATTGTGTTTGGGTTTGTAATTTGTTAGTCATGTTGTTGAGCAGTAGGTAGATGACTACTGCAAGAAAAGTTCAGTTGGCATTAAGAGCTTGTATATGTAAAGAATGTACCTAACCCTACCTGCTTTTTTTAGAAGGATAGGGATAATGTTTCAATAACAGCCTGTATGCAGACATTGTCGTCAGGTAGTATTAGACATGAGCAGTGTGTGTGCTTCACCGTCACCGCAGACAGTCAACAACGACCCCTAGAACACTTAATTATACTAATTTTAACTGTTTTATGTAGAAGGGTAGGGACGATAATGTTTCAACAACAGCCTGTATGCAGACATTGTAGACAGGTAGTATTAGACATGAGCAGTGTGTGTGCTTCACCGTCACCGCAGACAGTCAACAACGACCCCTAGAACACTTAATTATACTAATTTTAACTGTTTTATGTAGAAGGGTAGGGACGATAATGTTTCAACAACAGCCTGTATGCAGACATTGTAGACAGGTAGTATTAGACATGAGCAGTGTGTGTGCTTCACCGTCACCGCAGACAGTCAACAACGACCCCTAGAACACTTAATTGTACTAATTTTAACTGTTTTATGTAGAAGAGTAGGGACGATAATGTTTCAACTTCAACAACAGCCTGTATGCAGACATTGTAGACAGGTAGTATTAGACATGAGCAGTGTGTGTGCTTCACCGTCACCGCAGACAGTCAACAACGACCCCTAGAAAACTTAATTATACTAATTTTAACTGTTTTATGTAGAAGGGTAGGGACGATAATGTTTCAACAACAGCCTGTATGCAGACATTGTAGACAGGTAGTATTAGACTTGAGCAGTGTGTGTGCTTCACCGTCACCGCAGACAGTCAACAACGACCCCTAGAAAACTTAATTATACTAATTTTAACTGTTTTATGTAGAAGGGTAGGGACGATAATGTTTCAACAACAGCCTGTATGCAGACATTGTAGACAGGTAGTATTAGACATGAGCAGTGTGTGTGCTTCACCGTCACCGCAGACAGTCAACAACGACCCCTAGAAAACTTAATTATACTAATTTTAACTGTTTTATGTAGAAGGGTAGGGACGATAATGTTTCAACAACAGCCTGTATGCAGACATTGTAGACAGGTAGTATTAGACTTGAGCAGTGTGTGTGCGGGTCACTCCCACGCTCTGACCCGTCACCGCAGACAGTCAACAATGACCCCTAGAACACTGAATTATACTAATTTTTAACCGCCCTATAAACGAGGGTCCTGATTTGTATGATTTAGTACACTCGTTTCACTCGAGAACAATGAAAGCTTGTCACTCGTTTTCAATCATAGAATTAAAGATAATAAAAATACAGAAACTGGTTCATAGAATTAAAGATGATAAAAATACAGACAAAAAACAAAAAGTCGCCGAAAATATGGCATGATGATTCCGGTTATATTTACAAAGACTATATAGATTTATCGCGAGTGAACGACTTGTATAACTTGACCTGCATACTTGCATAGTTGGTAGCATTCACGCTTTTCGATAGTCTTGCTTATATACTCTAGTGTAATTTTAAGAGTCCGGTAAAGTTTTTTTTCGATTTCGCTAAACTTTTTGATACCATTTTATTAACAAGACTTCCATTTTTTTTCATTTTTTTGGCATCATCTCAGTACTTACGTTGGTACTAATATATTATATAGTTTATTTATACATATAAATACAGTCAACACTTACTAAACCTAAAAGCTAGGCCTTAATTACTACCGTGCCTTGTCGTTTCCAGTGCAAAAGTGCCCATAACGCTCGCGGCATTACCGTGCTGGATATAATTATTATTTAATTAATTATTAGGAACAGTAGTTATGAATTAGTTACATATTTATGCTCCACAAAACTTTCAATTAAGTTTGACTGTGGAGTTTTAAGACATATTTTAAAAGATCGTTTCTTTTTAAATTGCATAAGTGGAACACTTTTTTGATTTTATGTTTCATTTATAAATAATACACCACAATCTAATAGCTGTTTCGCGATTTTTGCTTGGAGAGGTGAAAAAAGTAAGATTTTTAATGATTCAAATTATGTTGTACTAGTTAGTATGTTAAATGTATCAATACGTTGGAAAATAAGTCGTTTAAAGAATAGGTGGAACAGTTTTTTTTTCATTTTCATATATATTTTCTAAGCATGTTTAGCTAGAGTAATTTTAGGAGAAATTACCAAAGTGTAGGTAGTATTTTTGGGAATATGTTAAAGTATTTCATACAATTTTATATAAAATTAACTTTATGGTCTTATCAGATAATGTAAAATATATTAATATGTATTTTTTTTTGTTATTTCATTATAAGCGATATTCGTTTTCAAATCGTTACCGGACTCTTAACAAAGCCCATTTATGTCGGTCCTTTGTGACTAGCAATTATGAATTTATGATATAAGCAAGATATGTGACTATAGTCTAGGTCATGTTCTTAGGACGATCGGCTGTTAACACTTCAGTAAGCGGTCGCGACGTACATTGACAATCAGAGGCTCGATTTGACCGATTTCTTTCAGTTGTAAAAGGGTAAATCAATATGGCCGTATGTTAGGTAACAAAAGGGTGGTAAAGTCGGAGGTTCTTCGTCGAGGAGTTGGCGAACGGAGTAATAGCTCGCCTTCAGCAGACGACCGGAGAAGAGGCTCGCCCTCGGTAGGCGAACGGAGTAGAGGTCCGCCCTCAGAAGGTGAACGCAGTAGAATCTCGCCCTCACTAGGCGAGCGGAGTAGAGGCTCGCCCTCGCTAGGCGAACGGAGTAGAGGCTCGTCCTCAATAGGCGAACGGAGTTGGGACTCGCCCTCAGAGGCGAATGTGGTGGAGACTCGCCCTCAGAGGCGAATGTTGTGGAAACTCGCCCTCAGAGGCGAATGTTGTGGAGACTCGTCCTCAGAGGCGAATGTAGTGGAGACTCGCCCTCAGTAGACGACCGGAGGCTCGCCCTCATGCAGTGGCGACCGTAGTGGCTGAAGGGAGACTCGCCCTCAGTGGCGACCGTAGTGGCTGGAGTCTTCGGAAGTTAATAAACCGTGACTTTAGACCAGGAGAAAGAGGTCACTTCAAGTGTGGGGCCACCTCGGCCCCTTTTTCACCTAACATACGGCCATATACATAGATTTATCCTTTTACAACTGCAAGAATCTATAAAATAAAGAACCCACTACCTGGGCTTCCTTTTTAAATTTTCTCCTCCTTATCCGTTGCGTGTTCTTCCACACTTCTAATTGGAAGAGCACGTAACGTGACAGAGTGACAGATTTTATTATTTTATTTAACCTGTTTCTTTGCTTTTGTGACATAAAAGTAGGTATACCAACCAATTCTTTGTACTATAACCTACAAGTATGAGTGGAGGGGCGTGAAATATACAAATTTGGGCAAGTCTACTGAGCCAAATTGCTTTGCTAATTCTTTGTTAGTATTAATTGTTTAGGCAAGCCGTTGGAAGTTGGTCTGTTTTAGTAGTTAGATCTTATATATTTAAACAGAACAGCACATTCGAAATCATTGACCTACAATTAACAGTTACGTATACCTACTCGTATTTTAAGAAACATTTTACTCATTCAACCATTCAAGTTAATTTTATAACTAACTATGAATTCACTTAATAATAAGTATAAAAGCGAATTTATGATCAACTACCGCTCTGAATAAACGAAACTACATAACAAACCCTTGAGTTCAATTTCGATCTCTATGTAGTCGTATTATGGTTGAAGTTGATTCTAATCTGTTGTAGACTTAGTTCGTTTTAGTCTGAGAGCTTTACATTATTTTCTCGTCTACTAAATATTAGTGATAACTGGCGGTTCAGCTCTTGGAGCGGTTTGCCGTTAAGTTAAGCGATGATTTGAGCATAGATTATAAAGTCAGATGCGGCTAATTAAAATTACCTGCATTGGTGTTTGCGGGCTTGTAGATAACTAAATTAAAACGTTTTAGTAAAAGCTTTTTATTAATAATGTTATTTAAAAAAAATGCCGATAACCTTAGCAAAAATGAAATGTTTTCTTGCTTTGCTCGTAATCTACTTACAACTGCTTAAAAAAATCTCTAGACACCTGTCTAACGCACGCACCTGCGTGCAAGTACATTTTTAAACTGTCCGATTATTGCACAGGGTGGTTCTGATTACGTTTGGACAGATTTTTAATTTATTTATTTTGTTCGGAAAATCAACAAATTCTCTATTTATAGTTTAGTAGATTTTTTTTTATTTTAAGCTTTTATTTTGGGAAAAACTTAAATATAAAAAAGTATGGACGGAAAATTTACATGTGTGGACGAAAACTAGCACAATCACCCTATGGATTTTACCTTTTGGAAAGTAACATCTCGATATTCTCAATTATTATATTAAGCAGAGACGTCTGTTACTTAATGATACCACAATTGAAATGTCGATGGGTATCTACAACTTTCGAGATAGTAAACCGATCATTGAATGAGAGCAGCGGATAGGGTTACAATATGGAAAAATTAAATGTCCTGATAAAAGTCTTGAGAAACCGTTAAACGTCCTGACATTTTTTGTAACAGAGAATTGGCGTAGCTTTAACTTATTTTTTGTTGAGTTTTTACAAATACATTTGTCGTTTCATTGATTAAAACTTTGTATATACATATTGTGTGTTAATGATAGATTAAAAAAAAAAATTAATAAGGTAATGTCCTAAAATTCGAACATCTTTTAAGTCCGACCGCAATCCAGACAAAGGGTTGAAAATCCGGACATGTCCGGACTAGACGTGTGCGCCGCCATAAAAATCCGCGGCGGCGGCGCGCCGGGAATTTTCGGCGGCGTGGCTGCGCCACGCCGGCGTCAAGGTCACTTTTGCCTACGTCACGTTTCGCATTAAAAATATGTAAAATATCAAAAACTTTTTAGGAACAAGGAACATAAAACAATATTAAATGCTGTTTGCTTATTAAAGGATGTTTTTCTAGTACACTTCAGTCTTGCCTATTTTTCGGAAATCGCATTTATGTTGATGTTTCTCATAATTGGGATAAACTAACATCCTTTTTTGACTCGCAGTAGGTCCAAACATACCGTTCAGTATTAAGGATCAATCCTGCCACCGAAAATACTCCTTTTCACAGGCTAATTTAGTTGATGATACATTTTAGGTGGCAGATTAATTATTTTCGTTACCAATCTTATTAATTTGTCAATTTACTTCATATTATTTGGTGAGCGGTTAAATCATAGCCATTTATTAGTCTCCCGAAAGAGTAGTATGGTTATCATTCAGTACAAAAGTGAAAAAAATTATGCGTATCGAGAGAAAATTTTTGAACATAGATAGAGTGCCCCACGATGAATATTTTTAGTTTTAGAGGTCCGTAAAATTTTGGGACCTTCCCGTCTAAATTAGGGGTCCCGTGTTATATGTTAGAACTCTAAAAATTTCCGGCTAAAACAGACATGCAGAATTTATTTCTAATATTAAAAATGTGTTTGCCCAGCAGTGGGACACTAGTTTAGGCTAATAAAAAAAAATGTAAAATTCCATATTTAACAAAAAGTTCTGCGGAGAGGAAAATCAATCAGAGAAATATACTTTTTTAGAATCATCCTTTTTTTTTAAGTAAAAAAAAATATCATAAGAAAGCATATTTAATGCAGTTTTAAAATATATACAATTTTAAGGCAACTCAACAAAAAACACGTGAAAATAAAATTTTCGCGTCGTGGTGTATAAGTTTTCTCCATAGTAATTATCTAAAATCAATATGAACGTGAACTTCCGTAGTATACTGAACTTAAAATGTAATTATGTATGTAATTTTGCTGATAATAACTTCTACAATATGCAAATATAAAATTAACAAAACACGTTTTTCCTTTCTAACTTAAACACAAATCGATTCTTTGTTCCATTTTTGCATGTTGCACAAATTATTATGATTAATAATAAACAATACATACATTTAAGTTCAATACACTACGGAAGTTCACGTTCACATTGATTTTAGATAATTACTATGGAGAAAACATATGCACCACGACGCGAAAGATGTTTTTTCACGTACTATTTGTTGAGTAAAAGTCTTAAAATGGTATATATTTGAAGACTGCATTTAATTTGCTTGCTTAATATATTTTATATACTTCTATAATTATTAGTTATATAACGTTCTAAAGATATATATTTTTCTGACTGATTTTCCTCTCCGCAGAGCATTTTTTTAAATTGGAATTTTACATTTTTAATATCATAAATCAATTCTGCATGTCTGTTTTATACGAAAATAATACCACACAACTAGGGAATGCAATCCCGATCCCGCGGGATCCCGATCTCGCGAGATCCCGTGCAATTTTTCGGGATCAATCCCGACGCATAATATGACGGGATCCCGTTCGGGATTGACGGGATTAATACCCTTTGTTTTTTAAGACGTCACTTTCAAAATCACCTGTAATACTCTCTAATTCCTTATTGTTTTGATTATTATTGCAGTTATACTTATTGTTTTGATTACCTTTGTTAATTTCCAAGGAAAACTGATGATGACTTAGTTAATAATATTAAAGAATAAAGGTTTTTGTTTTCTGTCTATTAATATGTTATTTTAATTAACGTCACCATCACAAACATGCCGTTATTATCATTTTAATTCAATCGAATTTTACTTTTTTTAAATCTAATCGGGATCCCGGAAACTCCGGGATCCCGCGGGATTGATATTTCTAATCCCGCGGGATCTCGAATTTGCAATCCCGAGTCGGGATTGCATTCACTACACACAACCCCTAGCAGCCTTAACCAAATAGTCCCCTGATTTAGACGTGAAGGTCCAACAATATTACGGACCTCGAAAACTAAAAATTTTCATCGTGGGGCACTCTATCCATGTTCCAAATTTCACAACTTTTTCTCGATGCGCACAATTTTTTCAATTGCAAGCTCTGCTAGAGAAGGAATTGACTAGTTCAGTGTGTAGATGTTTTTATGGTTTAATTCGTCAATATACGTTGTTAAACTTTCAACTATCTTTCCTTCATCGGTAATTGGCATAGGTTAATTTTTGCCGAATTCTGAAATTTTGGCCAACGGCGTGGATTTTGAAATCCGCGGCGGCGGCGGCGGCGTGGGTCCCACGGCGCGGCTACGCCACGCCGGCGCGGCGCACACGTCTAGTCCGGACACATCCTAGCGGGTGGCAACCCTAGTAGCGGATAACCCGTAGTTGTGAAAATACTCAGGTTGATATGATGATGATTAATAGCGATCAACATCTTTTGAACATGAGTTCGCAGATGCCTCTCAGAGGCTTGAACCTCTTACCCACCAACCCCAACTTTCTTCGACACCCACTCTTTGCGCTGACGCTGCACCGCCTTTCTTTCTCTCAGTCACCTCGCACGCGACTCGGCGGACGCACGCGCCATGCCCCAGTGACAGTGACAGTTGACAGTTGACATTTGACAGTGCCACCATGAAGCTAAAGTTATTTTTTTTGCTGGCGTTGGCCACGCCGCTATTCGGCCAGGAGGATTCGTTCGCGAGCTCCTTTCTTTCTGGTAAGCACTTTCTCTCAGAGATAGGTCGCGTTTTTAGGTCGTGGATGTGAAATTTTATTTACACCGTGGTCAGTTATACGACCCATGAGAGCTGTAGGCCACATATAACTATGTGGCCTACAGCTCTCTTGGTTTAATACGCGCGCGGTATTGGTATGGAGGATTCTAGAGCTGAAGCCGAGTGCAATGGTGGAGTAAACTTGGCATATATGTATGTATGTATGTATGTAAACACTTTATTGTACATAAAAAGTAACAAAACAAACATGATAAAAGAAAAATAAACAAAGTACAAAGGCGAACTTATCCCTTTAAGGGATCTCTTCCAGTTAACCTTTAATATATAATTTAATATATATATGCATAGCTTACATACGAGTAATAGGGCTAGATGCAGCGTAAAAGACAACTTGTGGTTATTTAAAACTTTCGCGTTGTATACACACATTAGTTAACATCGGGTTACACGGGTCTTTACTGGTATAATGTTGGTTAACTTGTGGTCAACTCACATACTAATATTATGATATAAATAGTACGAAAGCGCGATTGCATTTTAAGTCCACGTCTGTTCATCATCATCATTCTCCCCTCGTCGTTTTTGGCGACAGCGACTCCGCCAATTATTCCTTCTCGGATTATGGAAGCCCTTCAAGCCTTCCATAATCCTCGCAAAGGAGCAATGACTTTCAAAGTCAAACTTCGTCTTAAAAGACGCGGTCACAACTCACAAGAAGCCACGTTTATTAACCTGGACCTACTCCCTCATTCTAATTTAGAGTAGTCCGCCGAACGGAGAACTCGCGATTTACTTGCAAACGAGATGACCAATATAACAAGATCCTTATGATGACTTTTTCGCGCCTTCTAGCTCCATGACCCCTAGGTCGATCCTGCTGATATACGAACTCTCAAAATTAAAAAGCCATCGAAATGCCGAGACGTCACAATAGCCAGAAGTTGTTTGTATGAACTTGCTTCGCTTCCGCTCCGCCCGTTCGATAACGGCGCAGGGTGTAACAAAGTTGTATGGCGTATAGTGTTATACAAGTATCTACGAATTACGAACTTGGTTGGCCCACTGCTGTGTGTCTAGATAATATATATATATATATATATATTATTTGTTGATCTCGCTGTACCCGCTACACAGACATCGCGCTAGTATAATCAATAATGGTCACGCTCAGACATAAAACTAAAAATATCTCTCCTGCACCTCGAAAGATACTGGTGCCGAAATCTCAACTGTAGACTCACATCCCAGTAGTAAGAGAAACGAAGGGGAGAGCTCACGCGTTTGAGTCATGTAGTCAGAAAAATTGCATGAAATGTCTGTAAGCTAGGTATTCAGGGCGACGGTTCGACATGGCATAACTGACAGTCGCTTGCGAGACAACTATTATATCACACTTTTGTGACAGTTGAAATTTGGGGTCAAATTATTCAAGAGTGATATCTAAAATGGTGGCCATAGCCATAGACAAAACGCTCTAGCGAGACCTACTGACAGATTGACAGTTAGGTGTGGACACGTGTGGACAAATGAATATCACTGTATCCACTAGCGATACACGTTTTACACGTTTCACAGTTTGTCATGTCGAATCGCGACCCAGTAGTGATTTTTTTTCAAATCTTTCTCACTCGTTCTTGAACTTCTACACATATTATAATAAAATTCTTCATCTGATGATGACAGTGCAATACCGTGCTCAGAGTAACTTCGCGGGCATATAAGTAGGGGGGAGTCTGGCTGAAAATCTAGACTAGGTCTGCTTTTTCTTAAAGTACCTATCTGCCTACTTGTTCCTAATTAGGTATATTTAATAATAGACCAAATTTATAAATTTGTTATGGTATTTGATTTCTGTGGCCACTGGTTACACAAAGATCAGTGAACTCATAAAACAAATATTGAAAAGTCCGTATCTACTCTACCCTGCTTCGACATATAGGTACGCTTATAAATTGTGACTTATAGTGGAGTTCTCCAATATTTATGCGATTTATTGGACAAAAATATATGAACAGAAACTTATATGAAATTATGGGTTTATGGTCGTGTAGGTACACATACAGGGTGTAACTAAAATACTGGTGATCCGTTTAATTGGTATTATTGCGACAAAGAAAAATAGGAGAAAATTTTCGCGCTCTAAATTTTTTTTTTGTTTGGGGCCCGTCGTCCCAGCCGGCCAACCCTGTATACAAACCATTTTTTTTTGTCGCGTGAAATTTTTTTTCTTAGTTTTTTATTATAATAATACGGATACTAATTATGCCCTTAAACGGATCACTAATTCACCAGCATTTTTGTTACAATTTTGGCCAATTCGTCGCATAGCCATTGGTGAACCCGACTGTAAGGCGGCTTTCACACTGCTGCGGTTTCCGGAGCCGGTGCGCGAGCGAGATAGCGCTCTGCGTGTGTATAGCGCTGTCACGCTTGCACACCGTCGCCGCGACCGGTTGCAGCGCCAGTGTGATATCGCCTAAGTCACTGTTCATTTAATCAGAGATCTTTGCAACATAGGTTTGTCTAGGTATGTTTAGAACCACCATATTATTTTAAATACCATTGTGACGTTGACGATAAATATTCATATACATATTTGCATTGATTAACTTGTCGTTAATACACATATCTACAGTAACGTCTAATTAACATTACTTAATTGATTGTATTTAAAGACTGTACGATAAAATCCGGACATGCATGATCTGGTTTATCTTTTTTTCAGTACTACATATTCAAGCAACACTTCTTTTAAATAAATTGTGGTCAGCAAGCTACATAATAAAATTATAAACATAATATTACGTTACGTTATCTGTGACTTTGATTGAGTGTAGTGACACTATATATTCCACAGTGCCTATATTTTTTTGTACACGGTGTTCTGACAGTGTTTACCAAATTTTTCTGTGAAAAATAGTTTATTTTTATTTTAAATTAGATAAGTATACCAAATTATACCTTATTACATTCCCTTTTCATAATAGCTTACATTTTTCTAATTGTACTTAGATGTAAATAGTTCTGAGGTGTTCTAACTTTGGTGAGCTTGACTTTTTTACAAAAATATGCCTCCCATATAAAAACTACTTTTAGTGCTTGGAGTAGAAAGTCTTCCTGACTGCCTCAATTAGAATAGAGTTTCAAAACGTATTTTTTTTGTAAGATAACATTCTAATGAGCATAAAACAGCTTGTGAAAATATAAATACAATTGTGGCATTGTAGCAGGAAGTGAGTGAAGATTATCAAAAAATGCTGGACAAAAAATTCAAGATATGATGGAATATGTTTGGCAAAAACTCACACAAGCCCATACAATTGTAATATGATTCTATTTTTAGTATATATTACTATAATTCCAGATTATTAAAATAAAAGAAATGCTTGAATATGTGGTACCGAAAAAAAGATATACCAGATCATGCATGTCCGGATTTTATCGTACACAGTCTTTAAGTATGTAAATTAATGTAAGTATCCCAAAACCCAGCTTAGCGGTAAGGATTGCAATTCGGACCTATTTTCAATCTGGTTACCCGTATATCCGGATCCACCGGGTCGGATTGCATTCCCCATTTAGCGGTAGATAAGGTTAACAACTCGAAGATCGCGGTTCAACGACTACAACAAAAGTTACTCGTTTACAAGCTGCATTGAGGCCAAAAGTGTGTCGAGAGAACCAGGATAAATAAAGAAAGAAAGAAAAAGAAAGAAAAATGTTATTCGTGACGTAATACTTAAGCCTAATAAATGGAACACATGTATTTAATGAATAAAACTTAAAACGATTAATTTTTCACGAAATGGTCCCGACTCAGCATGGTGCTAGCCTGGAGGCCAGCGCTGGTCTCCCGTCGGGGCCACACGTGGGTGTGGTCACGTCACGATAATACATTAAATATTAAATTAAAGCAACAAATAGTAATACCATAAAAACTAAAAAAAATGATGATAAATGAGTCGCATAATCTCTATGCCTGCCACTATTCATCGTTCTCCTAGCGTTTTTCCGGCTTTTGCCTTGGCTCAATGGAGCCTGGGGTCCACTTGGCAACCTCATCTCATGAATCGGCGTAGGAACTATTTTTAAAAAAGAAACTGCCTTTTTCATGCCAACCCAGAGGCCTTATTAGGATTAGGTCCGGTTTCCTCACGATTTTCCTTCACCGATCATACGACTATACGATATATTTGCTAAATATCAAATTATATATTTGCTAAATATCAAATGATATATTTGCTAAATATCAAATGATATATTTGCTAAATATCAAATGTTATATTTGCTAAATATCAAATGATATATTTGCTAAATATCAAATGATATATTTGCTAAATATCAAATGATATATTTCGTACATAAGTTCCGAAACACTCATTGGTACGTAACGGACTTTAATAGGGATGATGCAATAAAATTTAGTTGATAGGAAGCAAAATGATCAATATATCCAAATAAATCAAAAATGAAATATATATATATCAGGCTCATAAATTAAATTTTACGATTTTTAAAGTACGAAGTTTAAAAATTAAACAAATTTTGCTGTAAAATAAATTGTATGGCAACCAATATACATGAACGCAAGAGTTCAATGTAAAAAAAGCATTTTCATAATTTTCCATACTTGAAAATTTAGATTTCTAAGTAAAAAGGGCGACTATTTGATCCTGACGTCACTTTGGGTCTCATTTCTGACTTTTGTGATGCTTTAACGCAATTAGCCCCATATCGACATTTGATCCTCACAACAAAACGAATCGATTGATACCATACATGAAAAAAAATCATCAAGCCTACGGTTCAAGCTATTCTTTTGTTTACTACTTAATAGTCTATGAAATGTCTACTGTAAAGATAACCTTAATGGCTCTACAATTAAAGTCAGACGTCTTACCGCTAGGTTGCCAGGGTTTTTACACACAGCCACTATTATGGATTGAATATAACTTTAAACAGAAAAGAACCGACCGATTTCAATTAGCCTCCACCTTTTCAAAAGCAAATGCCCGAGCTACTGTAAAAAATACTCAAATCACTATAGGTGTGCTCATAATAGTTGAAGAGTTCCCTCGCTTTCTCCAGGTTCCCATCATCAGATCCTGACCTGATGACAGGACCAACTGTATACTGAATCAAACAAAAAAGAATTTTCCAAATCAGGCCAGCCGTCTTAGAATAATCGGTGCATTGAAAACCTGCTCCTTCGTAATCTTGAAGTCGGTTGATAAATATCATACTCGTACAAGACACACTATTCTGTAGCATTGAACGGTGTCTCAGATTCTAGACTAATGTAAACAGTACACATACCTACCGAACGGTGAACTTGCAAGTACGAACCGCACAAAATGTTAGCAATGTGTTAATTGAGGCTAAAAATTGCGGTTTTCGCATTTATGGAGCAAAAAAGAATAGTTAAGAATAGTTTTTGGACCCGGGGTATGTCCTTAAACTACGTCCGGACCTGGGTATGTCCTTAAACTACGCCAAAAAGAGAGGTATGGGCACTGCGAATGGCATCTCGCTAAGTGTGGTAGGGCACGTTCAGCGAATGTCATCGCTCAAATCTGGAGCAGAGCCCGACTGGGGAAGTACCTCCACCTTACAGAAAACCACAGCCAAATAGCACTAGACCCTACTCATAGTGTTGTGTTCCTGCTGGTGAGTAAGGTTGCCAAAGAGCTCAAAGAGGACCCAGTGTGTTGACGATGAGGGACCTTCTTGTTCCTTTAGTCGTCAACACAGTGAATCCTCCTTTTTGTAAAGGGTCGGCAACGCGCATGTGACGCCTTTGGAGTTGCAGGCGTCCATAGGTTACGGTAGCTGCTTACCATCAGGCGGGCCGTATGCTTGTTTGCCACCGTCGTGGTATAAAAAAAAAAAAAAAAAGTTAAATTGTTTTACCGCCTTGGTGACTTGCTCTTTTATTCCTAAAACTTAGCAAACGTCTGTTCAATGTTGTCCTTTCAAACAAACACAAAAGTCAAAACGACGTTAGGGACAGATAATTTTCGACGGAAGTTTACGAATTACGCGATGGCAGTGGGCGTGTATGTATAATCATAATTCGTATTATTTCAATGGGGAAGGCAACTGTCAATGTGTTTGTCTATGGTATGTGTCTAATTTCATACAAAAAAGGACCATCGTACGCAGCGCCAGCTAGAATTCATTTAACCAGCACGGCTAGCACATCTTGCAAGAGCGACTTAAGCCGCGAGTAGGGAAAACCTTCCCGCGTCTGTCAAAAATCTCGCTTTCCGGTAGCATAACATGCACCCGCGGCTGCTACTGACGCGAAGAGAACTCAAAGTTGTGCTAAGGATTTTAGTTCAAAGTCGCGAGTCACTGTTATTTTATGACAGTGGCATTTAATCGCGAGTCTGTCGCTCCTTTCACACGCAAGTTGTGCTGCCAACTAGCGGCAACGCATGAAGTCGCGCAGATCTGTCTCTTGTCGCGCCAGTCGCGCGTAAGACGTGCTAGCCGCACTGCTGTCAAATTCCATGTAAAAAAGATACATCGTACGCAGCGCCATCTATGCTGACTTTTCATCGGCCTTCCCCATTCAACGAAAAATCACAGTATGGATTATGATCATTGGATTATCTAACTAAAGATATAATTTTTTATTGGTATTTTAAATGGTATTTCATGATGTAAATGTCGATTAAAACCGGTAGGCTGCAAAATTCCATACCCCTATTATGACTGAATTCATTGATAAATTGGGTATGCAATGCTGCAGTTGATAGTACCTACCCATTCCTATGACGTCACAACACAAGCCAGTGATGGCATCTTGCTATCGGTATCGGTATTAGTGGTATTAGTAGAAGTTACGCATCGGAAAAGCGCGTAACGGCGCCGGCACCGTTACGCGCGCCATATTGCCCGCTCATTTGAATTCCACTCGCTGGCCAGACTGAGATGGTTTGGATATGTGTTAGGGGAACGAGGCTGATATGTATCATATATGGAATTAATAGGGGGACTTGAAATGGCAGGTTGCTTCTAATTACAACGCAATTTAAGTGGGACATTTAAATTTTAAAACCTTAAAACTGGTAAAAGAAAAAAGTTTGGCTATTTCTTCTGCGAACTAACGGTTTTAGGCGATTACCACACTGGCACCGCAACCGGATGCGGCGACGGTGTGCAAGCGTAACAGCGCTATATACATGTGCAGAGCGCTATCTCGCTCGCACTTCAGCGTCGCATGCGGAAATCGCAGCAGTGTGAAAGCCGCCTTACTGGGGTTGTATATGTCCAAATAACCAACATTTTTAACAGTTTTACACTAATTTCCTTGGATGTTTTCCGACAATGATAAGACAAAACTATAGTGCAGATACTACAATGATAAGTAATAACTGCCGGAAATAAAATTGGATACCGTTTTATTAGGCCGGCGTCCGATTTTTCATCCAATAGCCCAGTAGTTAGTCCATACTCTTCACCCAATAGCCTAGTACATTTTAGACTCCATTAACTCTTAATAGTCCTTACACCATGGTGGGTGCTGTCTCTGCGTGCGTCCTATGATCCGGCCAGGGGTAGCATCCGCTTAGTGTACCCCTCACTTTTTATTACATTGTCGAAAGGGCCTCTGCGCGTTGGCCTCGGCTACGCCTCCCAAAGGTCCGGAATACCATTGTTTCCGTAGTCGGGAAAGTAATAACTATAGTTTTGAATGTAAAACGTCAAAGATCATCTAGTTTTAGCATTTTAGTAAACAGGAAATCCCAGGCTACCTATGTAGATCAACCACCAACTAGAATTGTTTTGAATGTAGAATGTGCGCCTAGATCGCGCCCAGCTAATACGGACCGTGTGTATGTGTGCTTATTAAGTGTGTAAGATACGCGTGTGTGTATGTAGGCCGACAATCAACCCACTGACATCGGCCTTTGCCGACAATGCCTTGTCTTCACGGTTTCGGTTTCGTTAAGTTTCGTTTCGGGGGATTAAATTGGCGTGTTACCTTACTAAGTAAGTGACAATCGGCCGTTGACAGCGCCATATATTGAAGTGATTACTTACATGTTTGCGTGTGTAATGTTATTGCTTTTTAAGTTTTTAACCCCCGACGCAAAAAGAGGGATACTTAAGTTATAAGACGATTGTCGCCGGAGTGTCCTTGAGCGTTTGGGCGCTCTCTACCCGCGCCACCCGCGTACCCTTCTCATTGCGATCGTGCGTAAATCCGCCGCGATGCACCGCAATAATGTTCAAAGAATATGACTTTACTCAGAGGCGCGCGGGCAGATTTATAATAATCATACCTAATCCTTTTGTGGATGTTTTGTGATTTGAATACTGTGATTAAGTACTACGGTGACATTTTTTAGGAATGCTACTAAATAAGATAAGTAATAACGATCTCGATTAGTAGATTTTTATGTAAAAAAATGAAAACCTAGATTTTGAATTTGAAGTACCTACAGTGAGCGGCAAAATATTTATGAATTTACGAAATATGGTTAAAAATATTCCGCATATCAGAAAAAATTAAAAAAATACTGACTAGTACCGCAAAAAAAACTGAATGCACATCAAAGCGGTGTTTTTATGTGAATTTGGTTTTTTTTGCTGTGCAAGTGAGCTTAATAGATGGTTATTTTTTTATTGCGATTTTAAATATTAACCGTAAAAATTCACTTAATTACGATAAATTAACAAAACGAAGCCTGTTGCGAGTTGCGAATAGTAAAAATGCACATGTAAGGAGCGGTATTTGTGCACGAAATCGTCATATAAATGAGAGCTGTAAGCCCATTAAATTTAGATCTTTAAAATATAACACAGCGCAAACACTTCTTAGGGTTCCATTGCCAAAATGGTAAAAACGGAACCCTTAAAAGTTTTTTGAAACATGTCCGTCTGTCCGTCCGTATGTCACAGCCATTTTTATTATAAAACATATATTACTGAAATTTTATCTAGAGGTGTGTTTCATGTGCCGCTACTTAGTTTTCTGGCTAAATTGCTAAAAAAATCTTTTAGGTGAGGCACTCCATACATACAATGCCAAACTAAATGTCAAAAATATTTTTTTTTGTAAATATGAACATGTTGTACGATACGGCTTTAAAAATATCTTATAACACAAGCAATAAATTAAAACATAGATTCTACAACTACAACTTTTGTTCAACAACTTTAAAAAAATATGTAGTCTTTAGATTGTCTCTTTTTTAAACAAACTAAATAGTATTTTCAATGTACGTTAAAATCCTTCTCATTGACATTGCTTGTCAGTCTTGTCACCTTACAGACATAATCCATTTCGCAATACATTGCGTGTTCGAATAAACTTTAAAGTGTACTAAAAATCATACCACAAGTTATTTTTCAAAGTCGCTGAACAAAGGTTGTTTACTTTGAGGAGTAGAATCTACATTTTAATTTATTGCTCATGTTACAGGCAACACCCGGTATATAGAGTATTTTTAAAACTTTTTTATTAAGTCAATATTTTCAGAAATAATTGCTTCGAAAGTCTAAATATAATAGCCCCCATCTAACTTTTAATCCGTAAGTCTAAAAAATATGAAAAAATACCAAGAAGGATTAGTACTTAATTTTCTACGAAAATTATTTCACCAATTATCGGTTCATCCGTTTTTGAGTTATCTCCAAGAATCTACTTTCTACGGGACCCTACATTATACATGGTCCGATACAAACTTGGCCGGTCTTTTAAAGATATTTGATAGGTAGTATTAACCCTTAGTAGTAATTTATTTATTCACTTGTGTTGATAATTAATATAAAATTTGTATTTATTTGCATTTCACCGACATAGTAAAGTTTATTTTAGGGTAGTCAACGCGCATGTGAATCTTCTGGGGTTGCAGGCGTCCATAGGCTTTATAACTGCTTTCAATCAGGCGGGTCGTATGCTTGTTTGCCAGCGTCGTGGTATAAAAAAAATCTTTTTTTCCTTTATTCTTACAAACATTGAACTCTTAAATATCAGCAATTTTTTATTAGATTCTCAATCAGGCTTTGCTCAGTGATAGTTAGTAGACTGAAATTTGGTATGAGTAATTATGTGTTTTAATTACGCCTACAAAGTGGTAAAACAATAAGTATCTGAAACCCATTGTTGGATAGGGCTTTCAAGAAGAATATGCCTTAAACAACTTTTGGATGAAACGAATACTTTCGTAAATATTAGCTTCGAAAGTTAAAAAGCTCTTTGATTTTTGAACCGTGGGTCCAAAAAAATTGGGAAAATTCCTGGAAGTGAGGCCATTGAAATACTTATCACGTATTTTCAATAAAAACTATATGGAATAAAATCGGTTGAGCCGATTTTGAGTTATGCCTATAGTAAAATAACGTAAGTGCTACAAAATATTTCTTTATAGACTACCTTTTGAATGGATGTATTGTAACAGACCGGCAACTACGGATCCCTACACTGAGCATAGCCCGATATTCTCTTGGCCGGTTTATCTGCAATCCTTTGCAGTTTACTTCGCAATTTCTAGATTTGAGAAATTAGTATAAAGTATAACATTAAATATTGTTTTTAATCTTAAAATAAAACGCATATTACATTCGTTTAGAACACGGTATTCTTAAATAAATATGTTTAAATAAAGTCGGTTCTTTGGAGTTTTTTATTAAATTAATTATTAGTCTATTGTATTGCAGTACTATCAGATTTCCGCAACTCGACGACTAATGCCTATTTTGCGTGATGCATGCGTTCACTAAAACATAATAATTTTAGTTTACTTACATGACCAAATTTGTTTTCAGAGCAATGTGAGATTCATGATTTTTGTTTTATTTAATTTGTTTTTTACTTGTATTATAATCTAAATAAAATACACTTTTTATACGAACGTACATAAACATGCATACGTATTTATACATATTATCTTAAAAGATAAAACGTCTATACATTATTGATTCCGGGAAGACACGTTATATCCGCACCGTATGAACCCTCTGCAGTTATTTAGTCTTTAGGCACAGTAAGTCCGATATTATTGCTAACGGGCCAAGCACAAGTATATGTAGTACAAGGGAAGCACGGAGCGACGAGCGACACAGCCTCCTCGTCTCAAAGCTAGCTCACGACTGCCAGCAACGCCGTTTTCGAGCTAATAACGCACGAAATGTGGAATTATGATCAAGTTGTTTAAGAAAATTTAATGAATTTAAATATCCTACGTTGAGTTTGTAGTGTTCTGTAGTACATATTTTTTAGTTCAACAATATTTTAAATCGAATGAGCCGTTCAGTAGATATAAGCAAAATTAACCGTAAAACGACTTTTCGTTACATTTACATAACGGAGAAACTATACGTTACACGAGTTATTCAAACGTTGTCAATGTTGTACATGAAATGGTAAATAACATATATTTTTTTCAAAATTTTTGAATGACCCGTTATTGAGATATATCCCTTAGAAAGTAACAGTTTTCGGCCACAATCAGCGCCTAGCGCCATAAGAGTTATAAGTTTGACCGCTATGTGTGTCTGTCTGTGTATCTGTTTGTGGCACCGGAGCGCTAGAATACTAACCGATTTTTAAAAATGCGTTTTTTTTTATTTGAAAGCCGGTTTTCTAGACAGTAGAGTGATATTAGACATGTTTTATCAAAATCGGTTCAGCCGTTTCGGGGGTTTTCCTAATTTTTTAATAAATAATTAGTTACTTAGATGAAAAGGTTTTTTTTATATAAAAAAATCGTTTCATATCAATTTAAAATCATAATGCCGGTCCTTTTTTCTATATTTTATGAACAGAGGGCCAACCGCGAGTATCGACAATCGAATTTATTATTTCCCTCTTCATCACACTTACTAATTCAAGCGTAAGAGACGCAGTTAACGAAATTTCGTTAGCTGGTAGTCCCTAAAAATCCGAGAACTTCGCAAATCGAAACTTCGTTATATACCTACGTCTCTTTCGCTTGTATAGGCAAGAGCGACGGGTAAAATGTCGATTTCCAATGTTGTCGGTAGGCCCTCAGGCCCTCTAATGACCAGAAACTTAAAGTGTGAGTCGCCACGCTGACTCGCCGAGCACAAACCGGTGTCGGCCACGTCTGCAGGACTTTCTCCGCCATTGACTGCGGCGGTGACGTTGTCATTGATATTGAATCATCCGATGATTAAACCCAATTGTCTGGGAATCGAAACGTGCCGGTTACGATGTTTTCCTTGTGGCAAAACGTCGGTAATATTGGATTGTCGGTATTGGTAATTTGGTAACAATTTTAAAATTGGTTGCATTGATATCTTTACGCTATGCAGCTACCAAACTTTTAAGGTCTATATACTTAAACGTTGTCGACCCACCGATATGTAAAAAATAACGAGATTCACAATCGCCAAAAAAATTACTCCACAATAGTGCTGAAATTACGGTATAACTCTGGCCGGTTACAAATTTTCAAGGGCCGCATTGGTCCAATGTGTGACCAATGTGAGACCAACGTGAAACCAATGTGGAATGAAAATCTGTTCGAATAGCAAATGTCAATGTCGTTATAGCGTTGAGTTGAGTTGGGTGGGAGCTGTGTCTGTCCAATGTGTGTGTTTATTTTTCGAATTGCGGCCACGAGTATATTTTCGGTAAATCCTGTTTGAGACTGTACCTCTACCTATCTATCCTACCTCAATGTGTGGACCTTAATTAATCATTTCCCTTAACATTGCTTGGATTGATTTCTACTACGTAGCTACTAGACTTAGAGCTACGTCAGATATCACACAATAAATAGAGCAACAAAACCCATCTAGTTAAATTGCTATACTATCCTTATTGCTAGATCCGGAAATCTCGCAGCTTTTAATGGATGGAGGTCAATAAGTGACAGACCAGCAAATTTTTTGAAATGGAAAAAGTAATACCAATCGGTACGATATTACCGATGTTCAGGCTTATAAAAAACTTAGCGATATCTTTTTGGAATCACAAAAATAACTCTATTGGTACTTACATAGGTTCAATAAAATTGGATTCTAAAGTAGTATTTTACAAAGTTAAACCAGTTTATATGGGAGGACCTGTCAAATGACTGTCCTCAATTAAAAATACTACTTTAGGTTCTTTCTTTTCTATGTGATGTAAAAAGAAAAATGCTTTTGTTCTCGTCATATTTTCGTGTATATTATAATAATAATATTTTTTTCGTATGGGACCCGTCGTCCCAGCCGGTCAACTCTCTATACAAAACCATTTTTTTATCGTGTGAATTTTTTTTTCTAAATTTTATGTACATAATAACAATACGGCACCCTTAAACGTATCACCAGTAGTATTATTGTAACACCCTGTATAGTTTTACTGTGTTTTGTAACTACTCATAGTGTTATGTTTCTGCCGGTGAGTGAGGTTGCCAGAGAGCTCAGAGAGGATACAGTGTGTTGACGACGGAGGACACTCTTATTGTCCCTTTAGCCGTCAACAAAGTGAATCCTCCTTTATACTGAAGGGCCGAGAACGCACATGTGTCCCTCTGGAGTTGCAGGCGTCCATAGGCTACGGTAGCTGCTTACCATCATGCGGTCTGTATGCCTGTTTGCCATTGTCTCGGTATAAAAAAAATATTCTTCGCCGTTAGCTCTATTGATAAGTTTGGCACAGAAACAGGGCGAAAATTAATTTATTTTATAAGTAAGATACAATTTACGATAGGAACATGAATTCTCCAATGGTTTCTCGGTACGATTGAAAGCCCTATTGATGTCATGTTGGACATAGGCAGAGTGACACTGACATGTCACCATCACCCATTGCGCTGCGCGGGCGCTGACACTGACAGCCATCGACGTGAAAGTTTGTTCGCCAAATATTATGTAACTGCTTCTTGTCATGGATCTATTGCTTTAGTTGTTGTGGAACTGATTTGCATGATGATTTGAGCTTATTTATTATTTTCACGTTATATGGGAATCTAAAGTGCCATCATAGTCATAGAAAGGTGCACCTAGACATGACATGAAATGCCCACCGAAAATTTTGCCCTATCAAAACAAAATGTAACCACCTACCTACCTTACCTCGTTACATGAGAGGAAGAAAAGGGTCACGAAATTAACAAAAATGAGAGTAGGTGTCACTGTTATGGGTGTTTTCTATGTATATTTTAAGTATTTATTCATATTTATCTATTATATATATCGTCGTCTAGTACCCATAACACAAGCCTTATTGAGCTTACTGTGGGCCTAGGTCGATTTGTGTAAGATTGTCCTATAATATTTGTTTATATTTACTGTACCGGTACATAATTCTCATAATTTCTCAAAAACATAAGCGGAGTCAGCTATATATTTATTTATTTTAATCACAAGAACGGTTAACACCAATTACACTTGCTACAGGTATCTTATTTTATCTTCTTATTTACAAACTATCTTATTCTAATAGCTATTTATGTCAGTATATCTAATTTAATTATCAAGAATTATCTATTAAAAACCAAACTTTTTATCTACTGCAATTACATCATATTAAGCGATTGGTCATCGTATGCGGAGTCATAATAAAGGGATTAAATACGAAGTAGAATTAAATTTCGAAATAGGAATATTGTTAAAATATACATATTATTATGACATTACCGCGTGTTGTATAGAGGACTTTCGTCCGTACAGACATAAGTAAGAAATAGGCGTTATTAGAAAAAAAATGTTTTTTTATTAGGATTCTGTTTGGTATAGTAATGAGTAATACCTTTAAATATACATAAGTTACTAAAGAGTTATTCCTACCATTCGAATAGGTATCTAATAAAATTCTAACCATACGTGAATTTCATAATTATGACATTTTTAAATATTAGTTGACTAAGGTAATATATTCTAAATGTGTCAACAACTTTTTCCAAATTGTGATTAGACATTGCCGCCTATGAAACAGACATGGCTGACTCAACTGGTTGGTAGATTAATTAATAAGGGCGGCGGAACAAAGCTTTCTTTTCCTTAAAACGCGCGACGCGGCGGGACGCGCGCGGCATTGTTAAACTCGCTAACGTGCGCGGACGCATATCAGCGCATATTCGCTCTGGCGAAAGAGTTTGGTTGCGAATCTCTCTAATCTGTGAGATATCATTAAAAAATCGATAAGAGTATGGCTGTGGATTTGGCTTGTTGCTGAATTTTATTTGGCCTAAATTATCTTAACTTCTTTTATGTGCTGTCAAGTGCTTACCTGTTTAAACACTACTTGCTTTTGTTGCGAGACTGGCTAGAGGTACCGCAAGACCCGTCGACTGGAAGAAAAGAGGGAAGACCTTTGCCCAGCAGTGAGACACAATAGGCTCATGATAAAAGGCTATTTAAATATTTTAAATGCACAACAAAATAATAACCATAACCTAACTATTAAATATAACATAACATAAACATAACATAAATACTCTTTATTGCACACCTCAAATAATAGACACAAAGTATACACAAGTCACAAACAAAAAAGCGGAGGCAAAACAATTGGCGGTCTTATCGATAAAGAGCGATCTCTACTACTACTCGATGTACTAACTTGCACAGCAAAAAAATCTAAAGTCATATCAATAAGACATCGCTTTGATGTGCATTTAGATTTTTTTTGCAGCGCAACTTGCGCAGTCAGTATTTTTTGATATGCGGAATAATAATTACTGCGGATAAATAATAAATAACTTGCTGTCCAAATTATCAATATTATATGACAAGTAAGTAGAATGCCATGTGCCTAAGTATTTATTCTAAAATTGCACTTAAATAGTTTCAATCTTACAAAGTAACGCATGACTGCTGTCACACAAATGAATAATTGAATATGGTGGCTCGGATTATGCTCCGTTACATGATAAATAATGTAAATCAATAGCAAGTCATGTAAATGGCAGTCGAGCGGCATGATCAGGGTCTGTCAGATTACTGGCACGAATGTATTACACGCCACCGTTTGTGGAGATTATCTTTTCACCATCTTTTAATGTTCCTAACTACTAAACTCACAGAACAGGGCTTGTGCAGTGATATCTAAAATGGTGGCCATAGCCATAGACAAACCCCCTCTAGCGAGACCTACTGACAGCTTGACAGTTAGGTGTGGACACGTGTGGACAGATGGATATCACTCTATCCATTAGCGATACAAGTGTGACATCCACGTTTTACAGTTTGGCATGTCGAATCGAGGCCCAGATACTAACAAATATAAATTTTATAAAAAATATATTTTTAATAGTATAATTAGTTGAGAATGTGTAAATTATAAACTTATATAGATGTCATTCATATACAAAGGAAAAAGTGACCTAGGCTAGGGGTATTTATTAAATATAATTTGATTCGTTTCTTCAGTTGTAATGTGTAAATTACTTGTTTAAGATGCAGTATGTGTATAGATTCAGATTATTTATTTTTAAGAGCATTGCAATATTTTCATTAATATAATCAATGCATACGAGTACATACTGATATAGTCAAGGTAGTACACATTTTACTTTACAAATAAATTATGGAGGTTCTAATTGATGTCAATCAAATAATGTACAATAATTTATTGATTCATATAGCGGTATTAACGGTCAATATAGCTGTTTTAGATTAAATAGTTTTGCTTTGGCGTAAAATAATTTAGTTGTTGTTAGTTGAATGTATTTACTTAAACAGAGCTTTAATCTCATTTTGCAAATGGGATTTCACGAGTGAATTGTCAATAGTCGAGCTTTGTGAGCTATACAACCGGTATATATCAGAGAGATAGTTTCGATCTCATTTTGTGGATATGACTTCTCCAGTTTAGGTCTTCATCCAATAGTAACCCTAGATATTTTTCTTTAGTGGAGCGATTGATTTCATCGTTGTTAATCGTTAAAGTTAACGTGGGACGTTGCACAAACTTTGTATTTTTGGCATCTTTAACTCTGAAAGATTTTGACCAAAATAAAATAGCGTAACTTGTACTGACAGACAGACATACTAACATATAGACAGCATCTTAAGTCCTTAATACGACACCGTGTTTGTTTGATCAGAATTGTCCCCGGCAATCCAAATTTCCAAACGTTCACTTCTTTCATTTCCTGATCTCCTAAATATTACTCATCCTGAATTTTGCTGCTTGAAATCTCCTCTGATAACTGCTCCAAACTTGTTACATATGAGTACGATATACATGGCAATTAGTAGCAGTATGTACTGGCGTGTTGCCGTGCGCGTGCGACGGGAGAAACGGCTGAAAGTGAATTAATGAGCTGTTTACTGCCCCCGAATGTTTCAGCGAGGCTAGCCGACACGCGCGCTAAGGCATTTCAGGTAGCATTTTGAATACACAACCGTAAAATCACACATCTCCGGCACTGTAACCATATGGTCCACAAGTTCGACAAGCAGTTAAGTATACATTTCAATCTTCTTTAATTCTTTGTTAATCATGATAAGTCTAAATAGAAACATACATACACACACACATACAATATCATCTAGAATCTAATTTAATTTAGTAATGTATAAAACGCCTTGTTGTTTATTTTACTCTAAAAAATCATGTATGAATCTTTGTTATGGAGGAGCGAGACTTCCTGATACAGGTATTTTTTTACTTAATAGGCAGTTTCCACCTTGTTGTAATTATGCCAAAATTGGAAGGAAATAAAATATTATTCATTTTCATTTTCTTTTGAGATTTACCTAAGTTTTTTATTACCTACTTATGAATAGGTTTTTCTTTGGAACTGTGTAATTTAAATAAAAATTGTAATTCAAGTTTCAAAACATTACCCCACTCGTTTACTTTTCGTTTGTGTTTCTCTGAAAAAAGGTAAATGATTTTTTCACTTTTCATGCTGGTAAAGTTCAACTTTAAGTCGAAGACGACATAAAATCTTTTTTTAAGCTCTAGTGCATAAAGTAAATTTTACTTCTAAAACTAAGATAATGAGGCTCAACAGCCAAACACAGTCAAAATATATTGCACGATTTAATTGAGCAGTAAAATTTCGTAGAATACTGAAACTTGTTCTTTTATTATATTCTTGCTATAATTATTTGAATTCCGTATTTTCTATAATAAAAGTTAAACTAATGTAATCAGATAATAAAGAGGTTGATTATTGTTGAAAAATGCCCTGAAATATTTTTATGACTGGGCAGAAAACAAGTATCTAAGTCTAAATTCACATGTTGAAAATAAAAATAAAAACATTAAAATATTAAATGGCGGGAACCATATTTATTTTCATTGTAATATCTTTATTACAACTTGATTTTTTTTTACGATTAACGATAAATAATTTCCTCGCATTTGAAGTGAAAAGTAGAGTGTAATACTCGTCCATAAAACCCATTTTACACTCGACTTTATATCAATCTTCGCTCGCAAGCTCGCTCGGATGGATAAACGCCTCGCGTTAAATAGTGCGTTTTATGCACATGTTGCACAATCTACTATTTTTACAGTAGATGTTTAAAAACACTAGTAAATGCATTAATATCGTTGTCGTTTCTTTAAAAAAATACATAAATAAATACACAAAACTGGTCAATTAGAGTAGTAAGTTCTCCTTGTCTACTAAAGTAGTACAGTAATCTGACAGTCAGTCAGATTAAAGTACTACTGTACTGTCAGATTACTGTACTCAATTTGAAATACTACTATAGGTTTAGGCTAGCTTGTAAAAGACATCAACGCGCGAGTATAACTTATTGGAGACTAGCCTCACCCCGCGAATTTGTCTGCGTCGTCCGCGAATGAGGAGAAATACATAAAGCTCAGCGCAGAGGGCGCTGTAATTGCAGAAAAACGTCTTGTTGGTTATGGTTTGGATATGACAATTACAATCGATGGTATAGTCTCGATTCAAACAACCGGCTCGAGTAAATACCGCGAACAAAGTTGTAGCAACTTTGCCTGCGATGCTCAACTTTGCCTGGCTTGAAAAACACGGTTTTCTTCACCAAACAGTTATTTATATTTTATACCTTATTCCTGAGATAGACGCCTTTCTCCCATCTCAGGGATAAGATATAAATAGCTGTTTGGTGAAGAAAACCATGTTTATCTACACACATATTGTAAGTTCTTTAAAACGTGTTCGAAAACGGTAGGCAATGGCTAGCATTACCACGACCGATTTTACTATGATAAGCTTTTTATCCGTGGCAGTAACGTAATTTTAAATTTACATGCTCAACTATTGATGTGTTATGAGTTTTGATAACATAATGTACACCTGCACGCTCCCGCGCATCCGCCGACAGCCCGACACGCGCCCGCGCGACCGCCGGCACAATCGAGTTGGCCATGGCGGTGCAATGGCGGCCATTCTATGGTTTCCGAATACGGCATTTAGAATAAACAATATGAGTGTAGATAAAGCAGTGTATGCAACTGTACGTAATTAGGCCTTAAAACACTCGTGTGATCTTATTATGAAACTCACCTGCGGCTCGTTTCATAAAACCACACTCGTATTTTAAGGACCCTTATTACGTAACAGTTACATAAACTACTATTTCAAGTCAGGCAGAGTTGAGAATCGTAGGCAAAGTTGTAGCAGTTGACGCTATCATTTATAGTTCAAAATCTGTAAGAATGAACTTTTGACACTTCAGTATTGACATCATTAGTGATGAGGCTGAGACGTATCGTTTGTCAAATTTAGCGATTATTTATGAATTGTTCGAATCGATTTTACTACAACCGATTTTTTATTGTTATATGCCTATATATTTTGTATCACAAATCTTCTCAAATTATAACAATAAGAATAAGAGAATAAGAATAATGTTTATTGACTTAAACCTAATACAAGTGTAAGTAATATTTCCACAGTATGCTAATAGCTTAAGAGAGACTTATGTATTAGGTTTGAAACAGTTTCACCTGAACTGAGCCTCTGTCTCCCGTAATAGGCGGATGCCTGTGACTCCGAAGTCAGTGATTCCACCGAGAATATGAGTTGAGATGAGTTGTATGCAATTATGCCTAATATACAAAAATAAATTAAAAAAGGAAAACTTAACTATAACAAAGCAGAAAATAAAATTATTTAGGAAATGATCATTTAATAATTATGTATGGCATTACAATAATTCCATAATTAAAACAATATGATAAGAAAGTCTTATATTGTCTATTGATTACATAATCGATTTTATCGACTTACGGAAATGTTATATGAATCGGAACAGCAGACATGGTCACAACACTAAATTAAAAAAAAAAGGAGGCGTAGACCGTAACTGTTTGCATGCTAAATTGTTATCGTAAAATATTCAATAACTAATATATGAAAAAATTTACCATTAATTAAGTTATGTTTATTAAAAGTGAAATATTGTGTTTACGTACATGACAAGCTGTAAAATCGTTATGGGATTTTGTTTATAATTTCAAAGTGTCTTGCGCGTTTACGTTCTACGGGCGTTGCGATGTGTCAAAAGTTCATTCTTACAGATTTTGAACTATAGTATTTATCAGTCGCTTTTTCGTAAAGGAAAACATCGTGACGAAACCGGATTTACCCCAATAAGGCCTAGTTTACCCTGTGGGATGGAAGGTTTCGTAAAATGTAGTCTACGTTAATTCATAGAATTAGGTTGCTAAACTAACCCCAGGCTCATTTGAGCCTTTGCATAAGCCGGGAAAAACGCTAGGAGGATGAATGATTAAACCAAGACACATGGAGTGGTCACGGGCAAGCCGGACGGACGTTCACGGTCAGCATAACCGCCCTCTCCGCACATAAGCAGGCTTTCTCGAGTCGTTGACCGCGGCGGTGACGTCACGCGCTGTCACCGCCTTTATCAATCGCGTAATAACTATTACTATAGATCGGATTAAGTTAGTGTTTTGCGATAAAGTCCTTTTTTTCTCGACGGAAAGGGCCCACTGGCAAGGAATAGGCGTGGTGATTTTTTCTTGTGAGGAGGTTTAATAGTTTCGTTTTGTTGTGAGGATCAAATGTTTGATATGGGGCCAATGGGCCCCGATCGAGATATTCACTAGAGTCTAAATGGCATGCACCGTGACGCGAGCTCTTTTTAACCCTTTATAAGGCAAAATAGTGTCAGAAATTAGGCGAAATTGTACCCTATCACTTTGAGATAAAGTTCAAATAATGGTGAAAAATATATTCCCTCTGACTTATAAAGGCAGCAGCTGTCAAAATTCATTTTTTTTTAATTAATGGCTTTTATTCCTCGCCGGTTTTGCCGAGGTAAATTCTGCCAATGTGACTGTGTACTTATGATTTTATTCAATTTTTATAAAATAAAATAAAAGCAACGTTGTTCGGTTAAGGCCTTGTTGATTGTAAAGTGATAGCCTCCTTACAAACACGTGGGTGGCCGAGACCCCGGATAACCGTTCGTTCAACTAAAGGGTGGTTACGCGCATTTTGTAACTAATTTTTCACACTTGTTCGTTAGGTCATCGCACAATAAGCTATCAATGTTACACACTGAACTACGTAAATGTGCAAAAAACAAAAAACTATTCCAAACACGATGCAGCCATCTTGAAGCTCAAACGATATTCAAAAAATATGATTAACTAGCTGTGCCCGCGGCTCCGCCCGCGTGGAATTCGGTCTGTATCAGTAAGCGGCTAATTCACCCCTAATTTCTCTCCCGCTTCCCTGGAGGCGGAACTTGAAGTAAAGTTGACAGATACGCTAGAGGACAGTAGTCCTAATAAAATATTTTACAATTACCACTAAATGAAACTACCCTCAAAAATTAATACTTTTTTTCATAATTTTTTTTGGCATGATTTAAACGACATAGAGTAGTAGGTATATCGGACGATACAGGACCACTTTTGTATTTATACGTTCATGTCCACGGCAAATGTCATCCAAATCGATCCTCCCGTCAAATCAGTCTAAGCATGAAAGTTAAGAACAGGCGCGGTTGAAATTGGGGAAAGGGGGGGGGGGTCACAAATGCAGAAATGTTTTTTTTCTATTTGTGGTGCACTTGGAGGGGGGGGGGGGTCCATGACCGATGCAAATTAAACTCAATCGAGTGTAGTGGCTACCCACCCCTTTTAGACGTTGAATTTTTATAGGCTACGTATAACCTGGCTGGGGATTTTCTTGAATTGGAATTAGTAATCTTTAAGGGGTGATTTTCGGGATAACAATGCAAAAAAAACCGGCCAAGAGCATGTCGGGCGATACTCAGTGTAGAGTTTCGTAGATGCCACCCTGTTACAAAGCATCCGTTCAAAAGGTCGTTTATTAAGGGATATTCGGCGGCGCTTACGTCATTTTACTATTCGGCACTTCCTTTCAATATGCGTTTTTGACTGATAATTCAAAAACGGCTGAACCGATTTTATTCAATATAGTTTATATTGAACCTTCTTATCAGGCCTCACCAAATTTTAGCTTTCTAGTGGGAACGGTAACTGAGCTAGACCGCGGACAGACATGGCGAAACTATAAGGGTTCCTAGTTGACTACGGAACCCTAAAAAGAGATAAATAGTAGTTTATGTAACTGTTACGTAATAAGGCCTAATTATGTACAGAAGCATACACCGCTTTACCTACACTCATATCCATTGAAAACATTAGAATGACCGCCATTACACCGCCATGACCAACCTTATTGCGCCGGCGGTCGGGGGGCGGATATTCATTACGTTACCGTAGGTAATGAATTTTCATACGTTTTTACCACACTGTCACAGATAATACACTGATGTTACGTTACTGGTTGCAATAATGGTAGTAATTACATACGGTTCCGATAGAGGATTTATGATATTGGTATAGATCAAGATATTTATTCTTCAATGTAAGCACATTACAATGCACTAATGAACGTCAGAGAAAAATAAAATACACGAGTGTCGTGAAACACGCGATTGGAACGAAGTTATGTTATTTTATTTTATATTATTATTGACTTTTTCGTAAATTTTGTGGTTTTAATTATTCTGAAATTTTGGAAAGTTTTTAAATTGTGGAAATTTATTTATTTATGAAATTTTAATTTTTTTGAATTTTTTTTTACTTTTAGAAAATTTGGAAACTTTGGAAATTTTGGAAATTTTGGAAATTTTGGAATATTTGGAAATTTTGGAAATTTTGGAAATTTTGGAAATTTTGGAAATTTTGGAAAGTTTAGAAATTTTGGAAATTTTGGTAGTTTTTGGAAATTTCGGAAATTTTGGAAATTTTTGAAGTTTTTGAAATTTTTGTAATTAAGAAATTTTGTCATTTTTGACATTTTCGTCATTTTTTACTTTTAGGTTCTCGACTTTTATCACTTTGTCACTTCTCACTTTCACTTTTCACTACACTTCACTTCACTTCACTTTATTCTATTTTATATATTTTTTATTTCATTCCATTTTACATATTTCTCAATCGTATGGGTGTCGCGTTTTCGTGACGTGACGCTTTTTCGTGACGGTCACGTGACTTTTTTTCGCCTAGCCCCCCATCCGCGAACCGTCCGATAAGGAACTTCGTTCCAAAACTACCACCGGTTCTAACCCCACACCTGAGCCCAAGAAGTATTATGACCGAAAAAAAACTCGACGGGACTTTTTTCAAAACAGTAATACATTATTAGATCTTAAAGATACAAAATAGTGCGTAGATCTTCAAGAAGGCATATCAAAATATCTTGAGAGACAGATAACGCACCCATTGTTTAATTATAAATAAAAATAAATCCTAATCTGACTGCTTCACAAAACGTTTGATATGTTTTCCTACCTAAACGGTGTCCTATAAATGTTAGATGATTTTGTAGTAGTTTTTTGGTTTGGGCCATGCAACTTTGTCCGTCATATATAGTCCTCGAACCTGCAATAACTCTTTGACACTCATGACATTTTCAAATATTTCTTAAGAGCGGGTAAAGGTAAATTTAAAGCATCGACGGGTAACATGTTATAAATATGCAGTAGCAACAACATTCTGAGGATGATTGCCGGTAGATTTGATTGCCCGATAGTCTACGGGTTGATCAAACTGGTAAAGTCCAATTTAGAATATAAGTTTTAGATGTTTTATGTTTTATTTTAAGTATGTTAATATGATTACATTGATTACTTACTAACAACTTAGAATGTATACTAACAAAATGGACCATGTTGTCTGAAATAAATATTTTTGGATTTGAATTTGAATTTGAAATATGAACACCTTGACCAAAAAATTACAAATTATTTCAATACCAAATTTCATCTAAATACGTACAGCGGTTATTTTTTGTTTCTTCCCCATGTAAACTTCCACCCCTTTTGCATCCGCTTAAGGGATAATTTCCGAGATATAACTATTTTATTTCCTTTTCCAGAGCTCAAATTATCTCCATACCAAATTTTATCTAAATCGATTGTGCGGTTAATAATTCCCTATACAAATTTCCAACTCCCTTTTCACCCCTTTAGGGTTGATTTTCGGGTTGAAAACTATCCTTTGTCCTTTCTCGAGACCCATACTATCTCTATACCAATTTTCATCTAAATCAGTTCAGCGGTAAAAAAAATCTCATACCAACTTCCAACCCCCTTTTCACCCCCACAAGGGTTTGAAAACTATCCTATGACGTTTCTCGAGACTCAAATTATCTCCATACTCATTTCTATCTAAATCGTTTCAGCGGTTAAAAATTCCCCATACAAACTTTCAACCCCATTTTCACCCCCACCAGGGTTGATTTTCGGGATTAAAACTATATATTATCCTTTCCCGGGACTCAAACTATCTCTATACAAAATTTCATCAAAATCCGTTCAGCCGTTTTCACGTGATGCGCTGTCAAATAAACAGACAAACAGATAAACAGACAAACAGATAAACAGACAAAAATTCTAAAAATTGTTGGAACGTATTCTGTTATCGATTCTAAGTATCCCCAGCCAACTTTTTTTCGATTATCTTCCATGTACAGACTTTCGACCCTCTTCAGCTTTATTATATGTATAGATAATGATTGGTGGATTATGACAGCTAGACCTCTTGCCACGGTGCTGCCATCTCTGAAACCCTCATTGCGTTAAAGCAGCACAAAAGTTAGAAATGAGACTCAAAATCTGACATTGGCACTTGCCGCTCAAAAAGTTCCTAACAAAATACTAAGTATACTGTGACGTCACGTTTCATTAGTCCCTTTTTAACCGTTTGACCGCCGTCGTCTGATATCTTAGAGAATTCAACCCGGATGGAGTAGCCATGTCTGTCATTTTCTATACAAGAAAAGTCTGCCGATTTTTGCGGGGGAGGGGAACGTCAAATGTATGGCTATTCGTACGTAACGTACAAATAGCTACTTCAGATAAACGTCAGTCCATACATGTGTATGACCACTGGTCATATGTTTTCGGCAGAGGGGAACGCCTGTCAATGGCGACTCCGGTTGGTTGAATTCTCTAAGTCTGATATACGAGACAAAGTCACAATGTGAATAACACCTTCATAAATTATGTTTATGACAGAGTTTAAAATTGAAAGTTCAATTTTTGACGTATGTTGGTCAAAAGGTAAGTATGGCAAAATAATGAAATTGCGATTTTAACCGAGAAATATTGCAGTTATGTATATAGTTGCTATACAATTTATTTTCAGCTAAATGTGAGAAATCGACTGGTATCATTATTGTTTTTTTTTCTTACTATTAAAAAATCGCAAAATTATGAAATTTTGAGGATCTTTGGGCCATTTCATTTAAAAAAAATATTTTTTACTTAGATACAAGCTTTTGCCCGCGGCTTCGCTCGCGTTAAATTCGGGATAACACGTTTCCCCTTTCCTGATTGCCCCCCGGAATGCTCCATACAAACTTCCACCCCCCATTTTAGGGAAGTGGGAGGTTAGAAAGAGACAAAAAGTAGCCTATGTCACTCTCCATCCCTTCAACTATCTTCACTTAAAAAATCACGTCAATTCGTCGCCCCGTTTTGCCGTGAAAGACGGACAAACAAACAAACACACACATACACTTTCCCATTTATAATATTAGTATGGATTTGCTCATTTTATATCCATTTGACTAAATTTTGTTACACTGAAGAGCAGCACAGGACGCCCTTGTTGCAAATGACATGACACATTAAAGTTGCCAAATTAGTCCACTAGATGACAGGACTTACATGTCGTAGGGTATAGGGGTAAATCATCAAATCACTTAAACTGTATCTACTACAAACACTTAAGTGACATATGCGCTAATGTAAATGTCACTTCAGTGTTTAGCGAAACTTAAGTTAGTAGATTAGTAAAACATATATTATTTAAATTAGGAATTACATAGATACTCATACTTGCAGTCAAACTGTGTAAACAGTTTTGCAAGAAACTGCCTTAAATTTAATGTCTGTACTGATTTTAATAATAATAAACAAACAAACAACAACAAATGTGAGTCAAGTGTTGGAGGCAGCACCGTCTATTGTTCGATTGACCACAAGATGGCATCAGACTCTCCAACGCGCACGGTAGGGACCGTGACCCTACAACTGAGAGCTGCTGCGTTAGTAACGTGCACCGAATAGGGAATACGCAAAACTCTGCATAGGGGGCGGCACTAGCACAAACAGAGGGTCTACCACGAAACACGATAATCGAAATTTCGTTACCTGCCTCTCTATCACTCTTGCATTTTCGAGCGATAGAGAGACAGATGTCGAATTTCGATTTCCTAGTTTCACGATAGGCCCTGCGGCAGAACATTGCAGTAATACCCCCTATTACGGGAACGCAATAGACATTTCAGCCCAAGTATTATGGTCTTTGTACTAGTTTATTCATTTCCACCAAACTACTAACCGGGGTCATACTACGATCTCTTTCACTCTTGCTGCTGCAAGTACGCGTGAAAGAGCAGTACTACGACCCCGGTCGCCAGTTTGGTTGAATGAGACTAGGGCCAGTAGGTCCAATACGTTTGTATGAACGTATGTATGAAAACCGTCCTTATCAGTGCGGCGCGCGTCTAGCGTGTACTTTCGTTTTCGGGCGGAGAAATCGGCGCGTTAGGTCATCGGGTAACGGTCCGGCGAGGGGGGGGAAGGCAGTACAAATACAATGCTAATCGGTGGACGTGTTCGAAGGTATTGATGGTCTTGTACAGGAGTGGATCGTCTAATTGGGGCTTAAGATATCACACATGCTGGTAACCAATGTATTACTAAAAAAAACCCCGACTTCAATTAGGCTACTCAATCTCTTAAAGAGCAAGCAGAGCTACTGTAAAAAATACTCAAATCATGGTTCATCATCAGATCATCGTTATCAACACCAGAGCTCAGGTCCAAGTCAGTAGTCGTAAACAGGAAAACAACATTAATTTATGTACTTCTATTAAATGCAACTAATGTCGTAACTCAAAGTTTCCTGCTTCTGCTGGTGATCTAAGATAAATATTATTTGAAGAGCTCCCTCGATTTCTCCAGGATCCAATCATCAGACCTAACTACAATGGGTCCAATTGTCAAGTCCCAGCCATCATCGAATAATCGGAGAACATACACAATGTAGCGAAAACAAAGATCCCTACTAAGAAATCTTGAAATCGGTTGAAAAGTACAAAGTTCCTGACGAATTGAGAACCTCCTGTTTCGAAATCTTGAAGTCCATTGAAAAGTGAATATTAAGAATAAAATTTTTCCGTTTTTCTAAAGAAATGGTTCAGCGGAAATAATAAAATTCATGTTTATTTTTTGGTTTCTTATTTACTCGTATAAAAAATGCTATATGTATTTAGGTACCTATACTTACCCATCTCCAGATAATTTTCGTTCATTAACATTTCAGTTGCTAGAAAATTTCTCAAATCGTATAGGTGTTATGAATTTGGGAAACAAGTAGGTACTCGTAAGAGCGCTTTTACATTGTCCGATCCGTTATAGGATCTCGGATGGCCCAAGCAGAAAAGCAGTTTGGCTTAAAGTTCGCCTTTTTTGCGTCAATGCTTTGTTTTGAGTAATGAACATAAAAAAAATATATAAAATGCACAAATTTCTAATTTTTCTTATTCGTGGCCCTACCGACGTCCGATATCGGATCGGATAATGTAAAAAACCGGCCAAGAGCGTGTCGGGCCACGCTCAGTGTAGGGTTCCGTAGTTTTCCGTCCGTCACAGTAAGTGTCCCCACTTAAGAGTTAATAACACCGCCATGTAGGATATGATTTGAGAGTTCCACGTACAGCGACATCTATCGGCAAATTAAGTAAACTATTGCGCGCGAGCTTAAAGTATGGAAGATGATTTTTATGGGATAATTCTTTATTGCGTGAACCGATTTTCACCGTTTTTACTTTATTTGAAAGCACGTCATTTCATTGTAATTTTGTAGAAATTACAGGTACAATAAACACCTGCTTATATGGTTAAATTACAAACTTAGTTCAGAAATTATTTTGTAATTTTTTTTCAAAAACTATTCATCCTATCAAGTTCAAAATAATTTTCCTAGAAAGATTTTATAAAGTTCTACTTTTGAAATTTTTTTCATATTTTTAAAACTTATGGTTCAAAAGTTAGAGGGGGGGGGACGCATATTTTTTTACTTCTGGAGCGATTATTTCCAAAAGTATTTACATTATCGAAAAATGATTGTAGTAAACCCCTATTCATTTTTAAATACCTATCCAACAATATATCACACGTTAGGGTTGAAATGAAAAAAAAAATCACTCCCCACTTTACATATAGGGGAGGTACCCTAATAAAAAATTTTTAAATTTAAATTGTCACTGAGATTATCCGCGGACGGACGGACGGACGGACGGGCAGACATGGCGAAACTATAAGGGTTCCTAGTTGACTACGGAACCCTAAAAACGCTCTAAGAGAGAACGGCATATGTCGCAGTTGTATGTCTTTTTATATCTACTAGCGTCGTTGCGACTGTTTTTTTTTGCTTGTGTAATATTTACTTTTCTTTTTTTGTAGTTTTAAATTATTTCTATAGCATGACATTGACATATTATTATTATGACTTATATTAATTTAAGAATTATATAATTTTTTTTTTTTGACATCCGCCTATATTATACTCAATGTTGGCATGAGTATAAACATTATTAACTAGATTATGGATGGTACAAGGAGGATCGGTCTCTCTTATAGGAAAAGTGTCCAGCGGTAAGCACTAAACAATAGTTCCAAATATCTCCGGGTGGCGCTAGGTATAGTTGAGCATTTGAAATGAATTACCGATATTTAACACTTATATGACATTCTAAATAAAATTAATATTCAGAGTGTTTTTCTTCTCCGCAAATAATTATTTTGTAAATATGTATGGATTAAATTTTTTAATATCAAAATTAATATCATTGTGGCGCCATCAGTTTATCGCCTTTTGACGGACACTTTTGTAACATAGAGATTTTTATCCTCCTTGTACCATCCATAAACTAGATATTCAATGACATGCAATAGAAACAACATAGGCATTGTACGCCAAACACTGGCTGATAGTGACGCACTACATGTATAGGCCAAGCAAATAAGATCTATAAAAAGTGTTTTGACGAATTAATTCCCAGCAGGCTGGAAATCGCTTTAATACCTTCATGAAATCCTAAATGCATGTAATCCGCGTTTGCCCAATCCCACGAGGTGTGCATAACTTTTTAGCGAAATTTTTGCTCTTTATCAAGTTTTTGCTTGTAGCTCGAAAACAGTACGTCTGACGGAAAATGTTACGTATATCAATATTAAAGAGGGTTAAATTCTGCGTCGAATGAGTAACTTAACTTCTAATTCGGTTCAGCGGTACAGCCGAAATCAAAAGTTATAAGCCGGGAAAATATCTCATTTAATTGAAAAACTTGTATTTTGACTTCCATACCACATATCTTTGAAACAGATGACTCCTGTTGAAAAACCTATAAAATAAAAGTTGTAGATAATTCAATTTCAAGTTATATCGACATCTCAATTTTCAATTAGGGTCATTTAGGGAATTCAAAATCAGTTTTTTCTAAAGTAGCATATTTTCCATAAAATATGAGGTGTGAGGCGTACATTTAATGCATCGTTACAACTAAAAACATTTGATTACATATTTCTAAAACGTATCTAATCAGAAAACTATTTATACACCGTGTTTTATTTTCATTTCCGGTAATTCCAAGGGTACATTCCTGAGCTTAACTTAAGTATGTTTCTTAAAGACGCTAGTGTCCTAATTTGCTCCAGTTCTGAGGTACTTAATCGATAGTTCTTTTTCGTCTTTCTGATTGTGTATATTTTTCTTTTAGTCTGAGAACCCGCTATAAAGTCACACACAGTTGTGTGTTAAGTCAATACAATATTAATTTTGTACTAAGCAGAAACGTCTGCAATCGAAATTTCAATTTTATAATTGAAAGAAACACTACTAAAGAAACACAACTACAATATGTTTCCTTTGTATCTCGGATTGTTAATGTTCGAAATTTCATTGACATGTCATAATGTTCAATTGTTTGGTTGAGTTAATATACAGATTGGGGAATCAATCAATAACTACTGAACCTATTTGACTTAACACAGAGGTGCATCATTTTATAGTGGGTTCTCAGAGTAAAAAAATAATTAAATGTAGGTTTACACAATTAGAAAGCATTAATAAAATATCGATTACCTCAGAAATGGAGCTAAGTAGGACACTGGCGTCTTCGAGAAATAAACCTAAGTTAAGCTCAGGAATATACCCTTGAAATTACCGAAAATAAAATAAAACACGGTGTATAAATAGTTTTCTGACTGAGTACGTTTTAGAAATTTGCAATTCAATGTTTTTAGTTGTAACGATGCATTAAATGTACGCACGCCTCACACCTCATATTTTATGGAAAATATGCAACTCCGAAGGATTTAGAAAAAACTGATTTTGAATTCATGCCAAATTTAGTCTTTTAAAATGACTCTAGTTGAAAATTGAGATGTCGATGTAACGTGAAATTGTATTCTCTACAACTTTTATTCTATAGGTTTTTCAACAGGAGTCATCTGTTTCAAAGATATGTGGTATGGAAGTCAAAATACGAGTTTTTCAATTAAATGAGACATTTTCCCGGTATATAACTTTTGATTTCGGCTGTACCGCTGAACCGAATTAGAAGTTAAGTTACTCATTCGACGCAGAATTTAACTCTCTTTAATATTGATGTAGATAATATTTTCCGTCGGACGTACTGTTTTCGAGCTACAAGCAAAAACCTGACAAAGAGCAAAAATTTCGCTAAAAAGTTATGCACACCTCTTGGGATTAGGCAAACTTGGATTACATGCATTTAGGACCACATGAAGGTATTAAAGCGATTTCCAGCCTGCTGGGAATTAATTCTTCGAAAAAATCTAATTTTCTTGGCCTAGTAACAGAATATCATTATTCATTATGAATACTCACTTTCGTACAATAAATTATTTGCATTTATCTGTCGATAAGTGGGTAATGATGATTGATGAACTTGTTGGCAGGAATCAGCTACTCACAATTACCACCACCACATGGAAACCACAAGTGATTTAATGATGATTCATTCAATGGTGACATAATTTTCAAAACCGACATTGTCGGCAGAGAAAGCCGAGGAAGATACTCGTATGATTCACGATACGGCTTGGTTCTGCATTAGGGCCACACGTGGGTTTTATTGATCCAATGTTGTCGCCATAGTCATATTATGTTCTATATAAATTCTACGCTGTACGCTGCATCTCGCGTCAACCGGACTGTAAATCCGTAATTATCAAATTCTCAATTTTATTTGATTCACTATTTCTACGTATCTTCAAATGATGTACCTGCACTCGCCTGATGATGCCAGAAAGTTCATCAATTAGGCATTTTCCGACATGCCATTTTAATATTTTTATTGACATGTGAAAGCCCTTCTCTGCCAAGGCTTACTTGCAGAGTAAATGTTTAAAAATTTAGTAAGAATAGGTAGGAAGTCAAGTAAGTCAACGACACGACCTTGAGCTTTCGTGTATCCAACATTCCCGGCGCGGCCGTGGCTAATAGACATGTCGGATTAACTTCTAGCGCCTTCGGCACTAACGGCACGCTGTTCTCCCGGCCTGCCTAAGGTAGGGCTACCACTAGCTTCCGATGAGCTTGTGACTGCAAGTAATTAATACATATCCCTTGTATTAATTTTGTACGAAGCAGAAACGCCTGCAAGCGAAATTTCAATTTTATAATTGAAAGAAAAAGTATTTTTCATTACACATCTCAATACTTTTTCATAGACTATGGACGCCTGCAACCCCAGAGGTGTCGCATGCGCGTTGCCGACACTTTACAAAAAGGAGGATTCACTGTGTTCACGGCTGAAGGAACAAGAGGGTCCCTTATCATCAACACACTGGGTCCTCTTTGAGCTCTTGCGACCAATAGAATCACTTCATTTACTTATCCTCGCGCAACGCAGCTCTAGGTCTGGCTGGCTCTAGACAAACACATTCGTCGCAACGCATCATCGCTCATCTCTGGTGAAAACGCAGCCTAATACTTTTGCACCATAATTATGTTTAAAATATATCAGTTACCGTAGGAAAATGAGATTCTGGTCTCAACAATAGTAGGAACGTACTAGTGGCGGTGCGTCAAAAATATTCGTAAAGATAATATTTCTTCCCGCCTTCCAGATGGACCGTAGTAAAAGTAAACAACTAGCCTAACTAATATGGTAAGCCGATGGGAATCGAGTTCAGGACGCTCTATCACTGGACCTAATAAAGAAAATAGTTGGCAGCCCTGCGTAAGCGGCGTGCGGACCATTTGGGCCATGTAGGTCACGAGGCCGCGCCAGGAATACGCGTGCGTGCGTCAGGCCATGCTTACTTTAGGTTTGGTATAGGATCCCGGGGGATCCTAATAGAAGTGTTATTTCAAATCTTGGAAAAACCGGAGTTGCTTTCCAAGAACGAATATTTAGTTCTGTGGTAAACGCATTGAAATTGAAATCAATTTGGCGCTAATCGCCATATTTTACTAATCTAATGTAGGTATGTCTTAGTCAAAACTTTCGTCTCGTCAATTAATTGGCGGGCTTGATGTACTTACTTGTGAACGGTAAAATTGTGCAAAATAAATTAAAACTACTACATTAATTTTATGTATTTCATATAAATAAAAAAAATATATATTATATAACTCTAAAACTTAGAGAATTCAACCAAGCGGAGCGGCCATGTCTGTCATTTTCTATACGTATGGCTATTCGTACGTAACGCCACGTCAGATAAATGTCAGTCCATACAATAAATGTGACCACTGGTCATATGTTCTCGGCAGAGGGGAACGCCTGTCAATGGCCGCTCCGGTTTGTTGAATACTCTAAAGTCTCTAAACTCTAAAATGACGATGTAGCACAGCCGTTGTATACTTAATTTATAAAGCCTGCTTGTAAAGCTTAGTTAAAACAACCTGTCCTACCCCAGACTACGTATAATCAGCTGTTAGCTGAGAACCGTTCGAGCGGCCAAGGTCGCGAGCATTCCGCGGGATAACGGGAGTCACGCGTACGACGCTCACTGACCACGGATAGGCCTTAACTACATGTAATAAGGTTCAAAACGGCCAGTCAACTTTGTCAATGATACAAGGCCCGGTCGGATGACACCCACTACAATCAACAATATTGATTCAACATAAGGTTCTTCAAATTTGGTTTCTCAGGTTTTTCAATAGGGAAAATCATTTCCCTATTGAAAAACCTGAGAAAAATCTGGAATCATCCAGAGCCTGCTTTATATTATTATTTAGTCATATAAACAAAAAGAAAAATAGAAATATAATACAACTTAAAATACTTACGTAATAAATTGTTATTTAATTTTCTTAATAGAAATCTATCGTAAATTTCAGTCGCACCCTAGGTACCAGATAAATTACCTACCTCTTTAACCGGTCGAGTGGCTTACCTGCCGGAATCAGGTTGTTCCTATTTTGAATTAAATTTCACACTATTTCCGGCATTTATAGGGGTCTGTAGCCAAAATGGACGGGACCCTTATAGTTTCGTCATGTCTGTCTGTCTGTCCGTCCGTTCGTCTATCCGTCCGTCCGCCTGTCCGTCCGTATGTCGCAGCCATTTTACTCGGAAACTATAAGACGTATCTTAATACAATTTTGACATAAGTTATATTTGTGTGCCGCTAGTTTTGTAGTAAAACTTACGAAAACAATATTTTTAAGGGGTGCACTTCACCTGTACCAACTAATTATAAAATAATTATTTTTTACCAAATATCAACATGTTCCACATCAATCGATAGATCTTTAAAAATAACATTGAGGTTTGACTGAACCTTTTTTGAAAAAAAAATCCCCCCCACCATTGTAACTTTTGAACCGGATAACCAAAAAATATGAAAAAAATTGAGAAGACACGTCATTGTATACTCTTTCAACGAAAATTATCTATGCATACAACATCTAAATATATAAAAGAAGAAACTGACTGACTGACTGACTGACTGACTGACTGACTGACTGACTGACTGACATATCAACGCACAGCCCAAACCGCTGGTTCTAGAGATTCCAAATTTGGCACGTAGGTTCCTTATAAGGTCTAGGGGTGCACTAAGAAAGGATTTTACAAAATTCACCCCCTAAGGGGGTAAAATGGGGGTCCAAAGTTTGTATGGCGAATCAAGATTTGTTAAATTATTTTATTCGAAACTTCACAGGAGTATTCCTAACGATAAATGAGTAAACACGTGTTTCAGGTTTTTTGAAAATTCAAAGGGGCAAATAAAAGGGGCAAATGTGCCCTAAAAGGGGCAAATATGGTCACAAAGTCTGAAAATCAACATGGGTATCGTATCCTTTTTGAGTACTTATAGTACGCGGGCGAAGCCGCGGGAAAAGGCTAGTGTATAATAAATGCGTAAGGAGAAAAAAAATGTACAGTCAACCAATTGGATTCCTAGGCCACTCTAGAACCTTGTCACAATAGCTAGTTTGGTAGCGAATAGGTTACGTTTATACGTATCCACGGGCAACTGTCATTACGACAAGGTTCTACAGTGGCATAGGAATCAAATTGGTTGACTGTACATTAAATATATTTGTAAAAAAACAATTCGGGGGGTCTTAGAAACGTTAACTAAATGCATTTCACTTCAACGATTTTTGGAATTTTTGTCTGTCTGTCTGTGAATTTGTCCGCGCACTACGCAAAAACTACTGCACAGAATTTTATGAAATTGTGTACAGTAGCAGTTTATACCCCGAAGCAACATCTAAGGTAGTTTTGATGCCGCTTATTTAAAAACAATATTTTAATATATATTTAGTTTTTCAAAGTGATAACAGATGAATACGGTGTATGGGTAGGACGTAGGTACCCAACAACACACGATCCTAATACTTTTAATGTGCAGTCACGTCTGAAAATATGGATACATTTAATGTGTCAAAAATATGTAGCGACAACTCTATTACCAAGGCGTAAAGTCTTGGATACATGTTATTGTCACATTAAATATCCATTCCATTATGTACCTAGCCATATTTTCAGACGTGATCGTACAAACCAAATGGGACAAGGTCCAGGAAGAAGAAGAAAAATACGTTTTTAGAATACAAACAAAGCGATTTGGTACAACAGACCAAATCGCTTTGTTCTTCCGAGGTTTAAGTTACGAGTATTTAATCAAGAATTGCAGGTTAAATATTTTTAAAACGTGTTAATTTCGTTTGTTGTAAGTACATATCCGGATATTGTGATCCATTAAATACTTCCACTTTACGAGATTTCTTATTTAAGAATATAAAATTATATGGTAAAAGCCATACATATTATTTATCTATACCTACCCATATTCGTCATCATTATACTTGAAATGAAATAGGGGTGAAACAAAATCTATGCGTACATGAAACCTACTTACAATATACTTTATCTACACTCACCTCACACTGTAAGTCCTCTAAAACGTGTTCAAAAACGGTAGGCAATGGCTAGCATTACCACAACCGATTTTACTATGATAAGCTTTTTATCTGTGGCAGTAACGTAATTTTAACTTTACATGCTCAAATATTGATGTGCTATGAGTTTTGATAACATAATGTAAGTCCTGTGCTCCTTCCTGACCAACGGCACGCGCCCGCGTGGCCGCCGACACGCGCCTCCCCGACCGCCGGCACTATCGAGTTGGCTATGGCGGTGCAATGGCGGTCATTCTATGGTTTCCGAGCACTTAATTTAATATATATAATATGAGTGTAGATAAAGCAGTGTATGCAACTGTACGTAATTAGGCCTTATTACGTAACAGTTACATAAACTACTATAAAAACTGATAAAACAGGTATTTAAGATTTACCGATTTGGGTTTACCCAACAGCATAAAATAATGATCAGACCGATCGCGAGAGCAACATGTTTTATCTCGGTTTATCAGCCCAATAGAATAAAAAGGGTAATAATAATAATAATAATAAATACTCTTTATTGCACACCTCATACAGTTACAAGCACAAATTTTACAATTAGATAAATTTAGGTAGAGGTAACAACAGGCGGTCTTATCGCTAATGAGCGATTTCTTCCAGACAACCTTTGGGTAGTGGAGACTAGAGAAAAACAATAAGCAGTAGGTGGTGCATAGAAACAAAAGAGACGAAATAGATAACACAGCACATTCATATGAATATACATACTTCAATAAATACAAAATAAACATACATATACGTACATATATACATATATAATACACACAATAAGAAACAACAGTGTCAACTTAAAAACCTAAGGAAGAGATAAATAGTATTCCTTAAGTTGCGATTTAAAGCTACCAATAGATTGCGCGCGTTTAATGTTGAGAGGGAGAGAATTCCACAAACGAACGGCCTGGAACGTAATTTTTTTTTTTTTTTTTTTTTTTTTTTTTTTTTTTTTTTTTTTTTTTTTTTTTAATATACCACGACGGTGGCAAACAAGCATACGGCCCGCCTGATGGTAAGCAGCTACCGTAACCTATGGACGCCTGCAACTCCAAAGGCGTCACATGCGCGTTGCCGACCCTTTACAAAAAGGAGGATTCACTGTGTTGACGACTAAAGGAACAAGAAGGTCCCTCATCGTCAACACACTGGGTCCTCTTTGAGCTCTTTGGCAACCTTACTCACCAGCAGGAACACAACACTATGAGTAGGGTCTAGTGCTATTTGGCTGTGGTTTTCTGTAAGGTGGAGGTACTTCCCCAGTCGGGCTCTGCTCCAGATTTGAGCGATGACATTCGCTGAACGTGCCCTACCACACTTAGCGAGATGCCATTCGCAGTGCCCATACCTCTCTTTTTGGCGTAGTTTAAGGACATACCCAGGTCCGGACGTAGTTTAAGGACATACCCCGGGTCCAAATGGGTAAATGAGCAATTATAAAATTTGGAAGATGAAGATGGCACTTTTAGGAGCAATTTTTGAGAGGATCTAATAGAATTAAGATAAGAGGACGCTCTTTGAGGTAGCGGGGAGTTGCAGGGTTAAAAAGTATAGAAAAGAGTAAAGAAAGTATGTGAGAGTTACGGCGGTGACGGATAGGGAGCCATTTGAGTTGAGAACGAAAACTAGAAACATGGTCGAATTTGCGTAATCCGAAAATGAACCGAATGCAGGCATTTTGAATACGCTCAAGCTTATTAAGTTGCTCCTCGGTTAGGTCTAAATAGGAGATATCTGCATAATCAAGAATGGGGAGAAGTAACGACTGAGCAAGCGCAATTTTAGTAGCATTTGGCAGGAAACTCCGGAGCCGTCTGAGAGACCCTATGGCAGCAAACATCTTCCTGCTCACTTCACTCACCTGAGGCACCCATGATAGACAACGATCCATGATTACGCCAAGATTTTTCACTTGGTTGGAAAAAGGAATTTGGATACCATCGAAGACTATCGGAGGGAGCCTGAGAAAGTCAATTTTGGAGATTTGTTTAGCGCTACCCATCACAATTACCTGTGACTTTAGGGGGTTTACTTTTAAACCGTAATTTTGACTCCAATTTGATATGCGGAGCAGATCAAGATTCGTGGCTTCTATAACTGAATTGAGATCGCTATGCATACCCTGCGAATATATTTGAAGGTCGTCGGCATAGAGGTGATACGAAGAGGAGAGATCAAGAGTTATGGAATTAATGAAGATAGAAAATAAAAGAGGAGACAGCACACCACCCTGTGGAACACCAGCTGATGTGCTGCACCAGGAAGAACACGAAGAATCTAGCTTAATTCTTTGCCGACGACCAACCAAATAGCTGCGGAACCAGTCAATCGCTGCAGCCGATATGTTAAGAGACTGTAAGAACGCGAGCAAAATGTCAAAATCGACCGTGTTAAAGGCATTACTGAAATCTAGAAGTGCAAGAACTGTAAGCTTCTGGTCATTCATACCCAAACGGATGTCATCGGTAACCTTGACAAGAGCCGAGGTAGTACTATGGCCCGGACGAAAACCAGATTGAAATGGGTTTAGGAGGTCATTTCTATTCAGGAAGGAAGTTAGTTGCTGATGCACTAGCCGTTCAAGGACTTTGGATAGGAAAGGAAGAATGGAGATGGGGCGATAGTCAGAGAAGGAACTGGGGTTGGATTTTTTGGGTAAAGGAATAATATTGGCATCCTTCCACAGACTGGGAAAAGTACTTGATGAAATGGAAAAATTCAGAATACCGGTGATAATAGGAACAAACAAATCAAGGAGAGGGAGTATCATATTTCGGCTAACACAGTCAACACCAACGGCGTTAGAAGTGATATTCAATATACCCTTCCTAACATCACTCTCACAGAAATGGCTAAAATAGAAAGAAGAGAAATCTAAGGCAGGAAGTGATGAAAGATGATAAAGTGAGTTAGATTTCTTAGGACCACTGAAACAGGTGGACGATGAAAAATGCTGGTTAAGCTGGTCAACGCTAATATTGTTTAAATTGGTTGCCTGTTGAGATTTGCCAACTCCGAGACCTTTCAAAAATTTCCACACTTTGGCTGGATTTCCATCTTCAACAGAACTGTGAATATGACGCCTCTGAGCATCTCGACATATAGTGCTACTACAGCGATTGCGCAGGGTATGATATTTAAGTTTATTTTTCTCAGAGTTGTTAGCCTTATACTTAGATTTAGATTGATTCTTCCTCTCTATAAGGGCTTTAATATCCTCAGTGAGCCAAGGAGCAGGGAGATGCTTGACTTTTATTGCACGAACAGGAGCATGAGCGTCATAAAGTTGTATGAGGAGCGAATTAAAGAGAGAAACTTGATCGTCTACCGAACCCGCTCGAGCGATACTGCTCCAATCGATTGTTAAAGCGTCATCTCGAAGCTTTTCCACATTTAATCCACTAAAATTGCGCTGCAAAAGAATTTTTGATTTAGATTTGGGAGGACGAATTTTGTAAGAGAGATAGAGCAGATCATGATATGAGAAGGCATCCGCGGAGTATTGTCCAAATTTAGACACATGAGAAGTCGAAGAAACTAAAGTTAAATCAAGAAGAGAAGGCGAGCAATTTGGAAAATAGTGTGTGGCGTCTGAAGGGAGAATAGTTAGATTGCATGCATCTACCAGGGATTTAAGGCGCCGGGATCGACTGTCATCCTTCAGAAGACACGTATTTAGATCTCCCATAAGAATGTGATGATTATAAGAAGGCATAAGGTCCTCGAGAAGTTTCTCAAGAGAATCAAAGTAATTAACGTGAAGGGAGGGGGAATAAAAAACGCCAAGTAAAAGTTTGGAATGAGAGAGGGAAACGTCGAGAAACATATACTCTGCGGCATCAGAAGTAGAAGAGCTGGCAGATACATTAACAATTGAATAGGGGATGTAAGAACGAAGGTAAATCGCAACTCCACCGCCACCTCTTCCAAGGCGGTCGTGCCGAATTAAATTGAAACCAGGTAAAGAGTAGTCATGAAAGGGTAGTCATGAATCCATCAGCAATAAATTTTATTCTTTTTTTAAGACACTTGACTGACGAAGCCATTCACGCGGCGACGTTCCGGGCTTGGGCTCCACGTGGTACTCGACCTTCGCATACAACCTCAAGAGTTTTGTCCGGTCCCTTTCATGTTGCTGCTGTTGAAGCAATTTTCGCTGCGACGCTCCGGGCTTACGCCCTACGTCGTACTCGGCCTTCGGCTTTCGCAGATATTGCCGCTCACCTTTGGGCCCTCAGCCCTCGGATTCACTTTTAAGATACTTAGGCCTTGAGTTTTATCCGGTCCCTGTCATGCTGCTGCTGCTGAAGCAATTCTAGCTGCGACGCTCCGGGCCTGAGTTCTACGCGATACTCGGCTGCCTTTGGCCTTCGCATAGATTACCGCTCACTCTCGGGGCTTCGGCCCTTGGGTTCGCTTTTCAGATAATTATCCCTTGAGGTTTTTCCGGTCCCTGTCATACTGCTGCTACTGAAGCAATTCTCGCTGCGACGCTCCGGGCCTGAGTCCAACGCGGTACTCAGCCTTTGGCTTTCACTTAAATTCTCACTCACTCCCGGGCCTTCGGCCCTTGGGTTCGCTTTTTCAGAAAATGAACCCTTGAGTTTTGTCGATCCCCGTCATACTACTGCTACTAAAACAATTCTCGCTGTGACGCTCCCTGAGTCCTGAGTCTTACGTGGTACTCGGCCACCCTCGGCCCTTCAGCCCTTGAAGACACCTGACGTTGGGTTCCTGGGAACCTGCTGGTGAAGCAATACTCGCTTCCGAAGTACTTTCCGCTTGGACGCTGCGCTCACACGCTTACCATACCGTTACATGTGATAACTTAAGACAGATGGGGTAACTATAAAGACAATACGTCCGCCTTCAGCCCGAAGCATATTCTACTGTATAAACTCGGCCATTAGCATTCGCAAGTCTAGACGCTTGCCTTTAAGTCAGTGAACACGGATGAACTAATCTATTTTGAATCAGTAACCAGTGGATTGCCATAGACAGAGACACGTGGAAGAAAGAGAGGGAGGCCTTTGCCCAGCAGTGGGAAACTAAGTTTAACATTAAAGGCCTGGGTAAAGTAAATGAAAATATAAAAACCTCCTAAACGCATGCGGGCGAAGCCGCGGGTACAGCTAGTTTTGAATATTATCGGTTAAGGTGATTGTGAGTTATCGCCAAAAAACTTCTTTCACAGGCAAATACGACCTTTTGATATTAATTGTTCGATAGTAGGTACGGAACCCTCCATTATGCGTGATCCGACACGCACTTGGCCGGTTTTCACAATAGTGCAATACCAATCGAATATAACTTTAAAAAAATTGCATCGACTATTTTTAAAATGGTTTCAATCTAACTTTAATAACCGTCCTTGATGTCAACCTACTATGACATTTTTTTAAATATTTTTCATTTTATTTCAGGTCTCCTAGACACGTTGGACACACAAGTGGACGCCAAGAACTGCCCAGGCGTTTGCATGCACGCCATCGCGTCGCTCATCTGCTCCAACGTGCTGGACGAGGTCGAGTGCCCCAACCCCTCCATGAAGTGCTGCGTCGACGAGCCGTTAGGTCAGTCCCCGTGCCTATAGGGCTTCTGTGGATACTCAGCCAAGAACTGTCAGGCGTATGCATGCACGCCATCGCGTCGCTCATCTGCTCCAACGTGCTGGACGAGGTCGAGTGCCCCAACCCGTCCATGAAGTGTTGCGTCGACGAGCCGCTAGGTCAGTCCCCGTGCCTATAGGGCTTCTGTGGATACACAGCCAAGAACTGTCAGGCGTATGCATGCACGCCATCGCGTCGCTCATCTGCTCCAACGTGCTGGACGAGGTCGAGTGCCCCAACCCCTCCATGAAGTGCTGCGTCGACGAGCCGCTAGGTCAGTCCGCCCACATTTTACGCTAAGAATAATAGGATAATATCTATTTTGAAAACAAAGATGATAGCATGCACTTTTTGTGATAGGACTACACTTGCATGTTCGCACTCGCGTCTGCGCTCTTCGAACGTTCGAGGAATCATTCGCGTACGAGTACCAACAGGAACGTCCGTTCACATATTCGTCACCTGTACAACTCCCCGACGCGAGCACGCGTCGCGCGCGAGTATTCACGCGAAACCGAGCCGTATGTTTAGAACAGAACTTTAGACAGCACGTAGGTACGTCCATAATAAATCGACACCGTAGATATTTGTGACGTTATCATGGTTAGGGTACCACTTTGTCGCTTATGGATTCCGAGATATCACTGATTTTGTTTATCAACTCGAAAATAGTGAAAATTGGTTTTGATTAAAAATAGCTTCTACACACTTAAAATAATACGGTGTATTGATAAAAAGTTAAACGTTTCAACTAAAAGTAGGAAAAAAACACAGTCAAAGTTTACCGACTAGGGTATCACATTGTCGCTCATGAGCTTGAAGTAATATCGGGGCCATTGGAAAATGTAGTAACACGTGTTGTCTAAATCTCAGTTTACTCCCATCCATTTGCTTGACAGCTCGTAACTCAGCTGCCCGTTACGTTCACTTAGTTTTATGTTATGTTACCCTTTTAACAATAGTGGTCGATAAGCAATAATTATTAAGACAAAACAAAACTCTTTATTTTAATCTGGCCTAAATCAATCAACTAGATACAAAATATATTAACAAAATTCATATTATGTTAGTTTATTCAATTGGATTGTTAAAAATAAATAAATAGATCACATAGGATAATAAAATTATTTACAATTTTAAAGTGCGTCCAGACCGTCTTAATACGCCACGAATATGCTGCTCATACGCTGCGCATGCGTTGCTCTAGCCGGAGAGCTAGCAACGGAAATAGGTTTGCTATTAAGTATATAGAGAAATGAAAATTTCTCTAGTTAGTGTGCCATACTATCAATTTTAATAATCCGGGTGCCTGGCAGATGCTTTGAATACTGATTAATTACATAACAAAAACTTAAATATAAATAAGGGGAGGAATATATAAGTTAGTGACAAATCAAAACTTTTTAACAGAAATTATAGTTGACTTATATTTAACAAGCTTCTGAGGGACAACAGTATAGATAATCAGTTAATACTCGTACAAAGTCACCAATCTCTCAATCAGACGTAAGAATTTAAAAATTATAATGTTGATTTTGTATATTTTTTACGTAAGTGTTGATTTTTTTTGTTTTATTATAAAAAAAAATTATGCCTTGAGATATGGTTGCTTCATTATTTTTATTATAAACCTTACCTACAACATATTCAGAAATCAACATAAGCCAGCTGAAAATATGTCGATTTTGAGTTATATAAAATATTTTATTTTTGATTCTTGACTCTACACCCTACGTGCATTATTATTGTATTATTTCTATAAAATGTAAACTGTTAGAGACAACATATGATTTGTCGAGTAATATAATGTATGTAAACCTATAACTAGGTTTTTTAGGCTTTCAAACTTTAAACTCGAATATTTCAAAACAGTACAAAGATATGTTGAAACTTCAAAAAAATATTAAAAATAAAAATACGCAACATAGCGATCTCGTTCTTTTTGTATATAAAGGAGAATGTTTTGAACTATAAGGAGGTACTAATAACTCAATGCCGACAATATATTACCTTTACCATGACAATGTCACATTTATAGTCGGACATAAGGTTTTTTTGACAATAACATGTTATTGTGCCTGATTGTATTAGTAATAAAATTTAGAAGCTTATCCTTTACAAAATCCTTTTTAAATTTTAAGACGGTGAGTTTTTTATGATAATTTTAACACGAAAAGTAATAAAAAATACCTCATACTCATTTGTATTTCGCAATCTAGAGGTAGGTACATAGTTGGAAGTATAGCTAGGGTTCGTAACTGTTTTCCATAACCATAAGTCAATAGAACAGTTTTGCGTTCAAAGGGCTGAATGGATTATGCTAAACAAGACATTGACAATAAGCACCTTCGTGTTTGACAATAGCAGTGATTCCGGTGAACTACTTTCTAAAGGAAGACATTTTTACCTTAATATAGGTATTTTCTTTTTTTGTTTGGCTATTTATGTGTCTTACTCACTTGCTTTACTATAAGACCAAACTCGGCCCACAAACTACCGTTACAATCGATATCAGGTTTTTATTTGTTTCTGGTTAGCAATTTTGGCAATAAGTATCCAAGTTCAAAACTTTAAAGCTTTATCGCTAAGCTTTATAACTTATGAAATAGTTATATACTGCTTCCACTTAAAACTGCTTTCGTACTTAAAAACTTAGGCGGCGAGCATTACATCTAAAGACGTGCATTAACTCCCTTTTAAAACGTTGACATTAAATCTAACGCATATTACAATGAAATGCTTCAGTCGTTATTTCATTCTAACAATACTTGCGTTATTAAATTGCTACGTGAACTCTGGGTCAATAGAATATAAAATAGTGTAAACAAATCCAATACAAAATGCATTTACCTTCAATACTTCGTAATCACGCATGTTTATATGCATAAACTTGTAATTGACGTTTATTATTAGTAAAAATATTTATTTATTTATTTAAACTTTATTGAACACAACAGAAAAATGTACAAATGGCGGACTTAATGCCTAAAGGCATTCTCTACCAGTCAAACATTTGGCTAAACAGAGAAATGACAAAAAGGTGCAGAGAAAAGTAAGAGAATAGTCAATTAAAGTCATTAAAAGCTTAGCTAAAAAAAAAGAAGTTAATAATCTACATAAAAATACACAAATAAAATACTAGGAATATATATAGATAAATATACTAATATATATTTATAAATACTATATTGATACCATTCTGTCATGTGTCAAATGATTATTTGCCTACAAATGCAGTTGTCATTCAGCCATATTTGTTTACTTTATTTTATTTTTCTACTGACCCGAACACTGGCATTTATTATTTTGACAAAAACGGGTCTGCCTGCGACCACGAGCGTAACGGCACGCTCGAAACGTCAGGAAAATAATAAAAGTAAGTGTACGCGATTAAGTCCCGTTTTTGTCAAAATAATGAGTGAAAATCGTGTAAGTTTAAATCAGAACACAGGTGTTTATGTTACACTATTAATTGAAATTTCAGGTAACGACACGCTGTCGACGACGCGCCGTCCGTTCACGACGCGCTACACGACGCCGGAGGAGGAAGAGGAGGACCAGGAGTCTACCACGCCGGCGCCAGACAGATACAAAGACAGTGGTAATTATTAGGTACATTTGCGTCTGATTGTTGTAGGTCTAGTGAGAATAGGAATAGGACATATGATAGAATTGTACATTGCTCACCGAAACACAGGCGCGGATCCAGGATTTTGTTCAGGGGGGTCACTTTCCTTCACAAAAAACCTCGTGGTCCGCACCTATGGGCCCCGTAGTATACAAGGTTTGCGTTTCAGGAGCGCGGGGAGGGGGATTGCCCCTGTTGCCCCCCCACCCCTGTATCCGCGCCTGCCGAAACATGAAAACAACTTAAAACAATGAAACGTATCCGGTTTGAAGGACCATATTTTGTGGGACCCATTTGAAATAGATGAAAACACATATACGTATTTGTATTTTACTAGAAAACTAATTTGAATTTCAAGCAACACGGCAGCTTGCGTTTAACACTACTTAGATAATTATTAGCAGCATTAAGCTTTTAGTATTTGTAAACCTCTGCATTTCACGCATTTTATTAGTGCTCCATTTTAATGACTACGTTTACGACACGACAGGACTAAGTATTCAACTTAGGGCTCTACGTATAGGATTACACATTTATCTCTGTTAAATGCTTTGGCGAAATATCAGACATCATTTTAACCTCATTCATTTCCGTCATTTCGTTATTCAAATCGTCCTTGAGTCTATTGCCACTTTAGAACGTTGGTCGGGAATTAATGTTACTCTGCGTCCATAGGAAACACCTTAGACAACCCTACACGTGATACCTGGGTGGTGCTAAAAGAGTAACAAACTTGGCAGCTGCACTGTCTCATCTCTAGACCTCGCAGCACTCATTGGATTTTCTTCATCATCTGCTTTCCCACTACTACTACCCCAGATAAGAAATACCTATCTATATCCAGTGAATGTGCCATACGATAAATAAATAAATAAGAACGTTGATGGCTATTCTAACAAGCTGTCATCCTTCCAGGCAACATCGCGTGCCCGGGCACCTGCGTTGAGAACCGCCTCACACAGTACTGCGAGGCGTACCTCACGTCGCGGGACCTCTGCGTGTCAGGGCGGTTGTGCTGCGTGGCTAAAGACGGCTACGGGGACCGCAGGCCGTCGGATTTAGTGGTTCCGAGTGAGAAGAAACACACAAAGAGACCCACTACTGCCGTAAGTATAAAAGAGAGGACGTAGGGAGGAAAATGGGTGATGTTGGATGTGATGAGCCTGATTAGATGTAACAAGACGTCGTCCAGCGACGCGACGTAACGACGTAAGTAAGAATATTTGCAACCTAAAATTTAACGGTCTCCTAACCTAGTCGGTAGTGACCCTGCCAACGAAGCAGGAGGTCCCGGGTACGAATCCCGGTCAGGGCATTGGTTTGTGTGTTTATCACGAATATTTGTTCCTATGTATATAAGTAATGTACGAGTATATGTCGTCGCCTAGCACCCATAGTAAAAGCTTTGCTTAGTTTGGGGTTATGTCGATCTGTGTAAGATTGTCCCCCAATATTAAAAAAAAACCGGCTGTATACCACCCATGTACATTGTACAGTCTCGTCTGAAAATATGGATACATATTTAATGTGACAAAAATACCTATGTAGCCAGAGCCACGACTATTACCAAGGCGTAAAGTTTTGGATACATGTTTTTGTCACATTAAATATATCAACATTTTCAGACGAGACTGTACATTCATATTCTTCATAACACTGTTGTGCACCTAAAATTGATGATAACATCGCTGTAGTTAACAATTGTGACTATTTGATTATGAATTTGACGTATATTCTACGAGTATGCATTGAACTCATAAAATATAGAGAATTACTGTCAGCATTCACTTGGCTCTCTCTGGCAAAACAGGTTATATTATGATTCTGTGCCGCTTTTGTATGCTCTATTTAATTAATTAATTCTTCCAGTTGACCACAACAACAGCGCCCTCAAAATACAAAGGCCCTACGCGGAAATGCCGCGGCGACTGCATCAGCGGTCTATTCGCACTGCTGTGCGACCACGTGGACGAGGATGCCTACTGTCCCGGAGAGGGGACGTGTTGCGTCACGGAGTCTAAAGGGGAGCAGACGACGACGAGGCGTCCGCAGACTACACCGCGACCTACCACGCCTGTAAGCATCTCATTTATTCCTTCTTAAGTCGGTCCCTCACTGCTGAGGATCGCGGCTTCGACAGAAACGTTGCAATCTACTAGTATAGGCTTTTTCACTACGGTAGAATTAATAATTCAGCGGAGTGATTTGACAGAACTTTACATACATTTGACAACCGCTTTGTATGCCGAGAGCTGTCAAATCACTCCACTGAATTATTAATTCTATCGTAGTTGCGGTCTTGTCACGGCAGCCTGTGACAGCAGAAAGTCTTTGGCCACCGGGACGCTTGGGCTGGTGCTGGTGATCTCCTTCATTACTTCATTACTAGTGTTTTTATTAACCTGAAAATACAAGTAGTGAATCCTGAAACGGCAACAATGCCCATAAGTGTGTCACGGTATATCAGGTACCATGATGAATACCCTAATTCCCTACTAGAAGTAATAGATGTAATACTCTCACCCTCTTCATGGACTTCATTCTCTGTTTATGGTTACTCTAATTAAGTATATTACTTCACTTATTAAATAAGTATGCTGTGTGGCTCTGTGTGCTATTTATGGGTTACCTTCTTAAGTGACCCTATTTTCTAACATTTGATGTACGTTGGAAAAGACTGTTACTTGACTAATCAAAAAGTACGTTTATATTATTAATATTTTCTACTGTTCACCAACTTTCCATTAACAGCCTTCCTTCTTACTTCTTCTAGTGGCCGACGTCCAAGTACAAGGAGCACAAGTGCCGCGGCGATTGCATGAGTGAGATGTTCGCGCGCTGGTGCGACCAGGTCGACGATGATGCGTACTGTCCAGGGGAAGAGAAGTGTTGTGTAGCGGCTATTAGGCGGCCTCCTACTACTCCAAAACCGGTAAGACACTTTAGGACCGGTTACACCAAAACGTTAGCGTCATCGTCACGTAAAATTTTGCTTGTTTGCAAAGTTTGAAAGTCTTATGTGGGGTGATAGCTCCGCAATCATATTTAACGTTGATCAATTCATTAATTATACGTGGTATAACCTGCCTTAAAACGTATGTTAGGTACATACCTACACGAGTGTCACATTTTAAAGGATTTTAAAGGATATCATTCTTTTAGATTATATTCAGACTGACAAACTATTTATTTTCTGTTGCGAAGATCAAGGATAAGTCTAATGGTCACTTTAAATTATATTCATTTGCAAAATGCTTACGACAAAGAATGTTGCCATCTGTAGCAGGTAGGTAGTAAAATCGGTGATATTGAATTCTTCGATATCATTGAATAACTGTACATAACAGGAAATGTAATTCTTTTATAAATGTTCATATTGTAGGTAAACCGGTCATAAACCGTTATTTTGTGACAGTCTGTTGTATACCTACATTATCGATGTAGCTATAATCTGTACAGGGATGTAACAGATGTGGTTTTATCGGAACCGAAAGCGGAATCAGATGTTTTAAATTAAGTTTATCGGAACCAGAAACGGAATCGGAACCGAAAACGGAAGCGGAAACAGAATCGAAACCCGAGTGATAGGTGGAAGAGATGTTAGGGCTAGGTCTAAACTGAGTCTATTGACAGGTATAAATGTTTGTTTTTTATGTACGCCGCTCATTTCCCCCCGCTGCGTTGCTATGACATCCGATACAACTTCTGTTTTGAAAGTAACAGAACCAGAACAGAAGCGGATGTTTAAATCCAATCGGAAGTTCCGACTTCGTTAAGTCGGGGTATGTTACAGGGCTCCGGTTCCGGTTCCGTTGAACCGGAACCGGAGCCCTGTAACATCCCTGATCTGTAGGTACATACTGATTAACCGTCAAAGCTAAATTCAGAAAGATCTACTTTGGGGAGATGGCGAATAGGTAGTAACGTAATAACTTGAAATATGGCCAGTAGGTATAAACGCTTTCCATTGTTAGCTGAGCGCATTCTAGCGAACGTGTCCCACCTTGTAACATTTAACACATTGTTGTTCCAGGCGCCACTGCCCCGCTGCCCGGGCTACTGCTTGCTGAACATCATGGCGGCGTTCTGCGAGCGGCCCGCCGTGCTCGTGTCGCACACGCAGTGCAAGACCAGCGGCTCCGTGTGCTGCGACAACAGCAGGTAACATTGTTGTTGCAGGCGCCACTGCCCCGCTGCCCGGGCTACTGCTTGCTGAACATCATGGCGGCGTTCTGCGAGCGGCCCGCCGTGCTCGTGTCGCACACGCAGTGCAAGACCAGCGGCTCCGTGTGCTGCGACAACAGCAGGTAACATTGTTGTTCCAGGCGCCACTGCCCCGCTGCCCGGGCTTCTGCTTGCTGAACATCATGGCGGCGTTCTGCGAGCGGCCCGCCGTGCTCGTGTCGCACACGCAGTGCAAGACCAGCGGCTCCGTGTGCTGCGACAACAGCAGGTAACATTGTTGTTGCAGGCGCCACTGCCCCGCTGCCCGGGCTACTGCTTGCTGAACATCATGGCGGCGTTCTGCGAGCGGCCCGCCGTGCTCGTGTCGCACACGCAGTGCAAGACCAGCGGCTCCGTGTGCTGCGACAACAGCAGGTAACATTGTTGTTCCAGGCGCCACTGCCCCGCTGCCCGGGCTTCTGCTTGCTGAACATCATGGCGGCGTTCTGCGAGCGGCCCGCCGTGCTCGTGTCGCACACGCAGTGCAAGACCAGCGGCTCCGTGTGCTGCGACAACAGCAGGTAACATTGTTGTTGCAGGCGCCACTGCCCCGCTGCCCGGGCTACTGCTTGCTGAACATCATGGCGGTGTTCTGCGAGCGGCCCGCCGTGCTCGTGTCGCACACGCAGTGCAAGACCAGCGGCTCCGTGTGCTGCGACAACAGCAGGTAACATTGTTGTTGCAGGCGCCACTGCCCCGCTGCCCGGGCTTCTGCTTGCTGAACATCATGGCGGCGTTCTGCGAGCGGCCCGCCGTGCTCGTGTCGCACACGCAGTGCAAGACCAGCGGCTCCGTGTGCTGCGACAACAGCAGGTAACATTGTTGTTCCAGGCGCCACTGCCCCGCTGCCCGGGCTTCTGCTTGCTGAACATCATGGCGGCGTTCTGCGAGCGGCCCGCCGTGCTCGTGTCGCACACGCAGTGCAAGACCAGCGGCTCCGTGTGCTGCGACAACAGCAGGTAACATTGTTGTTGCAGGCGCCACTGCCCCGCTGCCCGGGCTACTGCTTGCTGAACATCATGGCGGCGTTCTGCGAGCGGCCCGCCGTGCTCGTGTCGCACACGCAGTGCAAGACCAGCGGCTCCGTGTGCTGCGACAACAGCAGGTAACATTGTTGTTGCAGGCGCCACTGCCCCGCTGCCCGGGCTACTGCTTGCTGAACATCATGGCGGCGTTCTGCGAGCGGCCCGCCGTGCTCGTGTCGCACACGCAGTGCAAGACCAGCGGCTCCGTGTGCTGCGACAACAGCAGGTAACATTGTTGTTGCAGGCGCCACTGCCCCGCTGCCCGGGCTACTGCTTGCTGAACATCATGGCGGCGTTCTGCGAGCGGCCCGCCGTGCTCGTGTCGCACACGCAGTGCAAGACCAGCGGCTCCGTGTGCTGCGACAACAGCAGGTAACATTGTTGTTGCAGGCGCCACTGCCCCGCTGCCCGGGCTTCTGCTTGCTGAACATCATGGCGGCGTTCTGCGAGCGGCCCGCCGTGCTCGTGTCGCACACGCAGTGCAAGACCAGCGGCTCCGTGTGCTGCGACAACAGCAGGTAACATTGTTGTTGCAGGCGCCACTGCCCCGCTGCCCGGGCTTCTGCTTGCTGAACATCATGGCGGCGTTCTGCGAGCGGCCCGCCGTGCTCGTGTCGCACACGCAGTGCAAGACTAGCGTCTCCGTGTGCTGCGACAACAGCAGGTAAAACAGATTCTCGTCTCATTAGTGTGTTTATAGTAGGTACCATCGGGTTAATAATTGCATACCCAATTTATCAATGAATTCATTCATAAATTGGGTATGCAATTTTGAACCCGATAGTACCTAGCGTAGCTATCAAGGCCTAGCTTAAAACAATCGCATCAGGCATTTTATTTTATTACGGCAATCAGGTATGACCATTTGATTATACGCCCCTTTTAAAAGTAGACTTCATAAGTATATTATACCCATAAAAGCCGGAGTACTTATTTGTATGTGTCCACCTTTTTACTACTGATATGCAACCGCACCGGTTTCATTCAGATCAGAGGACTTGCATTCTGCAAACGAATCGTTTACCTAAATACACATTACACATTTGGAATTAGGGTTGTCTCAACGATATCCTACAAAGTACTGATAGGCTTTACTGCAAGTCTAAGATAATTCTGCAATTGAATCAATTTGTTTATGATGTGTTTTCAGGGTCCCTCCGCGCACGACGCAGCGGCCCGCCACCACCACTCCCAGCACCACGCCGGCACCTGCTGACCCGCGCCCCGACTGCCCGGGCTCTTGTATCGTCTCTCTGCTGTCCTTCACGTGCTTCCGTGAGTGTCTTCCTTTATCCCGATTTTCAATCAAAGTTGATTGCGCAATGCAAAAGTAATGGTGGCGATAGGTTTTGTGAAAGCGAATACAATAATCTGTAGCCCATAGCAAGTATAGTTAATTTAAACCAAATAATTACGAAACATAAAAATTTTACACATTAACTTACCTTGCTACATCTTGCCTTAGGCCTTGCCTATTGCCACAATACATACAAAATACCTAGAATACGTAATGAAACATGAGTTAGGTGGACATATTTGTAACAGTATGGTTGGTAGGTACTTACCTGCTCTTCATTTAAGATTACGTTTTTTGAAATAAAAGGGAAAAAGAAATTGCCACCATTTCCGAAGCACGATTCCACGTAGCAGTTTCTGAACACTGGCGACACCGCCCTCTGCTTTATCAACGAAACTACCTCAGCTTTACCTTTACTACGGCGAATAAGTCCCTGAAAGAAGCCCCTGGCGTCCGTTGGCTAGACGACATTCGGAAGGTCGCGGCTCACTTCTGGATGAAACTGGCACAAGACCGGAACAAGTGGCGTACACGAAGAGAGGCCTATGCTCAACAGTGGGCGATAAAGGGCTGATGATGATGATGACGGCGAATAAGTATTTGTATCATAACATACATGTGCACTTTATTGTCATTTTATCATCTGAAATATAACCTTTAAAATCACAGGCAACGCGGAGATGACGGACGTGTTCAAGTGCAAGAAGGCCGGCACGCAGTGCTGCGCGCCCAAGTCCAAGGTGCTGGAGGTGACGGGCGCCCAGCGCAACGACTCCTACCCGCTCGCCACGCCGCCGTACGAGCCCTACACCACCACCCCGCACCCCACGCCCATGAGTGAGTTACTCATTTAGCCTCCTACCCTGTGCCTCGATTCGACATGCCAAACTGCGAGGCGTGGCTCTCACACTTGTCTCGCTACTCTCGCTAGGTGATAGAGTGAAATCCATCTGTCCACACGTGTCCACACCTAACTGTCAATCTGTCAGTAGGTCTCGCTAGAACGTTTTGTCTATGGCTATGGCCACCATTTTAGATGTCACTCTTGAGTGATTCCACCCCATATTTCAACTGTCACAAAAGTGTGATCTCATAGTTGTCTCGCTACCTACTGTCAGTTATGCCATGTCGAATAGAGGCCCTGCTATAAAATATAACGGGTACACTCACATCTCTTTATATTCACTTGATATTCACAATATTCACGCAACATGTTTCGGAGAGCCGAGGTCTCCATCTTAAAGCACTAAGAGTGCTATTCGAACCGGTCTTCCAGGTATTGAGACCTAGGTTTTCTGAAACATGTCGCGCTAAGTGACTAGAGACGTGAGTGAGTGTGAGTGTAACCGTTATATTTTATAGTGTTAGTATGTCTTACGAAAGTTTAAGACTGTGTCGACCGTCCAGTGGCGCCCTCATTGGAGGGATTGTATTTACTAAACGTAGCAATTTATGTATAATCCCTCAGTGTTAAATTGTAGTCCTACTGATTACGCAACTTTTGATCTTTGTCACATAGTTTAATTTTGCATATTTTTGCTTCATTACCTAAACGGCAGATGGTAGCCACATTTTTCCGTTTAGGTGATAAACCAAGAGTAAGTAATATAAAACTGTATCACATAGATCATAAGTTACGGAATTAGTAGGACAACAATTTAGCATGATGGATTATACAGAAATTGATTAGTTTATTAGAAAATACAATCTCCCTAATGAGGGCGTCACTGGACGGTCGACGCAGTCTTAAACAATTGGACTTGGACAATTAAAATGTCAGCATTAAAGATGTAAAAGAGTTCTTTTATTCGAATCCGCGATCCACACATTGAGCCAACACATGTCGGCCATCTAAGGAACGAATGTATGCTGCGGAAGGAGATAGCAATATTTTCGCTTCGATACTCCCTTTAAAGTATAACTTCTTCGCTATCGGCCGACGCTGGCTCGATGTGTGCATCGGACATAAGCTGTTGCCAGACAGGAACGTGAGTGTGAGTGTGAGTCTTATTAACGTAAAAATCTCAAATTGTTGTTAACTACTTACGTAGGTATAATTATTTGCATTTCTTTTCATTTTAGCTGTCCCGTATGAACCAATCTACGGCTCTACGGTACGGGCGCCGGAGAAGTATAACAAATACGTTTGTGGCGTCAAAGGTAAGATCTTTTTGCTACTTTTCAATATAAATAAAGTAAAAGATCTCACTGTAGAGAATCCCACTGTAATTTTCTTTGCCGTGTGAGTGGTTAGATTTAGACAAAGCCAGTTAGGTATTGTAGCGCTGGCCTAGATGCTTTTTTCACCTGAGACCTATTAAATAAAGGCATTGTTGTGAACGCTACTGAGGTGTGCCTATACCGCAATCGATTTAGTTAAACCCAGATACTAAAGCCAATTGGTTTCTCATTAAGTACGCCTATGACTTTCAGGAACGTCCTCCCGCAGTTCGCGCCGCCTCGGTCGAGTCATGGGAGGCGAAGACGGCGAGCGAGGCGAGTGGTGCTGGCAGGTGGCGCTCATCAACTCACTCAACCAGTACCTGTGTGGAGCCGCGCTCATTGGGACCCAGTGGGTGCTCACTGCCGCGCACTGCGTCACTAAGTAAGTGAACTATTAGGTATCCATGGGAGGCGAAGACAACGAGCGAGGCGAGTGGTGCTGGCAGGTGGCACTCATCAACTCAAACTAGTACCTGTGTGGAGCCGCGCTCATTGGGACCCAGTGGGTCCCAATGAGTGAACTAAGTAAGTGAAGCTATATTCATTTGCTACAAAAGTAGTCGTGAGATACGATCCGTTGCAGAAGGTGTGAAGCAACATGTAAATATACTAGCAGTCCGCCTCGAACTGAGAACTTGCAATTTCCTTGCAAACGAGTGGACCAATATAACAAGACCCTAATGGTGATTCTTTCGAGCCTTCTAGCTGCATAACCTCATGATCGATCCTGCTCATAAACGAACTCTCAAATTGTATTGAGCTCTACTACAACCCCAAGAAATTCCATAAATATTAGAATCACGTTACTAAAGTACACAGACGTTTAGGTAGCCAGCTGACAGTACCGTTGTGTCCGAAGTTGTCTGTAAGAACTTCACTTCGCTTACGCTCCGCTCGTTCGATTAAATGGTAAAACTGCGACAAAGTAAAAGGAGAACCGTTTACGATTTGGTGCTGTGACCAAGATTAAACCTTCGAATAAATCTAAAATCGTGTCAAAATGTTATGGTCTCGTCGAAGCAGGGACTGTTTTCGTTACGGTATAAGCGGTATGGTAGCGCCATAGCATATCGATACCGTTATGTTTTATCGGTAGAGCTAAACCGGTTGAAATATAACTGTACGCTACCGAAATAAAATTACGATATCGCTATTTTTCGATACTGTACTTATACCTTTATTATACGGTAGCATTTACGATGTACTGTTGTACTTGGTCACGGTGGCGCGCACAGCGATAAAGCCGACCTACTCGTAATTTTTTTAATTTTATTTTTTTAAATTGCATTATTTTCCAACTGAAAATAAAAAAGATAGTAGTTATTAAGACTTAAAATCAACAAAATTCGTATGCAACTAAGCGCAATAGACGACAAACAGCGAACAGTGAATAATTCAAAAATGTTCCGCACTGAACGAAATCTAACAAATATAGGTACTTAGGGCAGGCACTCAATAACTAACACTGATTGGTTGTCGTCGGTCGGCGACACCCTCATAAAGCTCAAACGATACCTTTATGAAGAAGATCGAAAAAATAACGGTACCGTTATATTTCGGTACATAAATATGTCGGTTGCGCTACCGAAATCATACCGTAACAAACGGTATGACGTCATACCGTTTTATAATGGTACCTTTATATTCCGGTTATGCAGTTCCTGCGTCGAAGTAACGGTCTTATTGCTTAGGTATCTACATGTACAAATTTCTTAAACACCAATTTCTATTATTTCACAGTATCGTCCGGTCCGGTGACGCGATCTACGTACGTGTAGGAGACCACGACCTGACCCGCAAGTACGGGTCGCCGGGCGCGCAGACCCTGCGCGTGGCCACTACATACATCCACCACAACCACAACAGCCAGACCCTAGATAATGATATAGCGCTGCTGAAGTTGCATGGGAAAGCGGAGCTCAAGGAAGGTCAGTTTCGTTAGTCTAAGACATCACGACCTGACCCGCAAGTACGAGTCGCCGGGTGCGCAGACCCTCCGAGTGGCCACTACATACATCCACCACAACCACAACAGCCAGACCCTGGATAATGATATAGCACTGCTCAAGCTACATGGGAAAGCGGAGCTCAAGGAAGGTCAGTTTTATTAGTCTTAAGATACCACGATCTCACCCGCAAGTCGGGTCGCCGGGCGCGTAGACCCTTCGCGTGGCCACTACATACATCCACCACAACCACAACAGCCAGACCCTGGACAATGATATAGCGCTACTGAAGCTGCATGGGAAAGCGGAGCTCAAGGAAGGTCAGTTTCGTTAGTCTAAGACACCGCGACCTGACCCGCAAGTACGGGTCGCCGGGCGCGAAGACCCTCCGCGTGGCCACTACATACATCCACTACAACCACATCACCCAGACCCTGGATAATGATATAGCGCTGCTGAAGCTGCATGAGAAAGCCTCAAGGAAGGTCAGTTTTATTAGTCTTAAGATACCAATCTTAAGACTAACAATTCGTCGTGGTCGACCGGACCCGCAAGTACGGGTCGCGGGGCGCGCAGACCCTTCGCGTGGCCAGTACATACATCCACCACAACCACAATAGCCAGACCCAGAGCCAGAAATAAAGATTTTTATCAATCTCTTTATTTTCAGCGTCCAAGCGCCCAAGTTTGCGTATACGTATCTTTTTATTTATTTTTTCCACATAGCAACGTTTGTCGTTTCTCTCCTAGTGATTATCGAGGACTAATACGTTAGATATATAATACCGATAAAATGCAAAACTATGCCATCTGAAGATGAAGTTTAGTAGTTTTGGTTAATATGCAGTAAGATTAGATTATGCAGAGAGGTTTAAGGCACTCCACAGTTGAAGTACCTATCATAAAATCCTTGAATGAACTCTGGGTGCGCTTGTTGTAAAACATCGTTTCACAAACAACGAGAGCATGACAGCTATTTTCCTGTGTGATTTTTGCCTATGAGTTTGACGGTGAAGTATTGTTTCAGGAGTGTGCCTGGTGTGCCTGCCGGCGCGGGGCGTGAGTCACGCGGCCGGCAAGCGCTGCACCGTCACCGGCTACGGCTACATGGGCGAGAGTGAGTGCAGCTTTATCTCAATATGGTTCGACGCTTAAGGACCATGGTTCTTGAGCTTTATAAATTCTTTCTTTGTGAGAATTGACGTGCTTTACCTCCTGTATACATATTTGTGTTGTGGCGAGTGGCGGGCGTGATATGGCTACTAATTATTTTAATTAAGATTTCGAGAGCGGAGCAATCAAACACCATTCCCATTGTCTTAACTTAGATAATGACAACCTCGACCATAGACTATACAATATCTCCAATAAAGATGATTTTAACAAACACAATGTAAAAGTTAGTTACCCTCGTGTAATGGCTGTTTTATCCTGAGTGATGAACTGATGAACCTAATTGCTTAATACAATTAGAATTACTGCCAAGTTATAATTGTTCAAAACCGACGTTCTAGCTAGTATCTTCGATCTGGTATGATCAGATGACATGTCCCTGACCTGACACCGGCTCGGCTGACTCGGTGATCGATAGTTATCTAATTATTTTTTGAGTTTCAAACATTATCTTGGGTTAGGGTTAAGCTACTTTTTGAAGCTGTCATTCTGCCTCTAACGACAAAAGATAACAATATGAAACCATTCTGAGAATGATACGTAGATCTACCTGTTAACACAGTTGGCGTACCTAGGCATAGATTAAGCGAGAAGTTTGTAAGATTGGTCACAATGATTTTCGTATTTTAATACATAAATGTATTGTAATCCAGCTGGTCCGATTCCGCTACGAGTGCGAGAGGCCGAGCTGCCGATCGTGAGCGACGCGGAGTGCATCCGGAAAGTCAATGCAGTGACTGAGAAGATCTTTATCCTCCCGGCCAGCTCGTTCTGCGCGGGCGGCGAGGAGGGCAACGATGCCTGTCAGGTATGAATTCACTTGAAGTCCCGCAACTGTCCCGCTTACTGCGTTACTAGGAATCTACTTTTTAACTTGTCTTAGATAACAGAACTGTAGAAATCGTTCGTTATGTTAGTAATTACGTATCTCAGGACTCCGGACAGCGCTTTTTTACCAAAAAGTGAACCCGGAAGAGAAATCAAAATACGTATTTGTAAAGGGAGTTGCGAATGACGTCGTAAGATAATACCTAATGCCAAAATAACAATAAGTCAATGTTCCATGGAGTGTGACACCGCCCCCTACTTTGATGCCCTCTCTGTTTTCTAGTGTCCTATTAACATTTACACAGTATCCTATAAACACCTGTCTTGCTCGGTAATAAGGTTCGATTTAGATTGCAGTAAAAGTCAGAAGCTATACTCAGGTTTTTTGGTGGTGAGGGTACTAGCGTAAGAAAAAGACAGCATGATTATCTCTGTCTATGCTTGAACTGAGCCAAATGCTATCGTCGTTGTTGTTAGGGTGACGGCGGCGGGCCGCTCGTGTGCCAGGACGACGGGTTCTACGAGCTGGCGGGGCTGGTCTCCTGGGGCTTCGGCTGCGGCCGCCAGGACGTGCCCGGCGTCTACGTCAAGGTAAACATGCGACTTTATAGAACTATCAAAGTAGGACTAAATGTGTATTAATAAGCTTCAAAATTATCTCCGACGTGCCGGAAATAGACTGAAGCAATACCTTATAGCTGCACGTTTTTTAAACTAACCGCTTGGTCTTCAATGAGAATAGGGTTGCCAGTCGATCGGGGCTGTAAGAGAGGACTTGGGACTATGACCCTTCAGTCGATCAAGGCCACAACACACAATGATGGCAATTAAATCCCCTGTAAACATCTAATCTTCTAATATAAATTCAACGACCTCCTAGCCCAGTCGGTTAGTGACCCTGCCTACGAAGCAGGAGGTCCCGGTTTCGAATCCTGGTCAGGGCATTTATTTGTGTGTTTATCACAGATATTTGTTCCTGATTCATGGACGTTTTCTATGTATATAAGTATTTATTCATATCTATCTATTATATATATATCGTCGCGTCGTCTAGTACCCATAACACAAGCCTTATTGAGCTTACTGTGGGACCAGATCGATTTGTGTAATAATATTTCTTTATTTATTTATTGTTATATAATATAACTCAGTCCGCAATTTACATTTAATTAAAATTTTTTGTAAATTTTCCAGGTGTCTTCGTTCATCGGCTGGATCAATCAGATAATATCCGTTAACAACCTATAGTGTTAACCGTTACTAGAACTTTTAAAAGTCCGGGATCTTTCTTTACTTTCACGTGAACTCAAGGTGTGTTAGGATTAGGGTCCAATACAAGAATAGAGGTTACGTCTATACAAGACAGTTAAGCTGACTGCATGAGGACCAAATTACTTTAAAAAACTAGTTTCTGAATGTGCGCTAAAAGCCCTGTTACACTTTACTTTTTTTAGTGTCCTAACTAGCATCCTAATTAGGATCCAAACTTTTTTCAATAGTATAATTACTTGCTAATTGCGGTTATACTTGACTAAATTTAGAAACTAAGTCATTTAGGAAGCTAACTAGGACAAGTGTAACAGGGCTTTAAATGTAAACACGCCCTTTACGTTTAAACATAAAACCTAATTATGTTTGTGCGGAAAGTCAAGTGTCGTGGTTTATATGGGTCCTACTCATGAATTCTACGACACTACTATTTTCGCACCGACTGTATTCAGAATCTATATTGTTGTTGTTGTAGGATTACATACCTACTTGACGGTGAGTTTTCGGTTTTATATCCCACAATCACAAAGGCTTTGAACATTTTTTGTTCCAAAGTGCGACGTAAAAACTGCTATATTAGATGTATGTTTTTCAACTTAATTCTTAAACAAAACTTTTCACACTTTCACATTTAAATTGTGTATACAAATAATTTTGCTGCAGATAATTACAGACCAATTTTTGTAATTCGCTTGCTGTTTGCGAACGTCATAATCAGTTAGGTACTAAATAATGGTACCTTAGTAGAAGTGGAACATCCACTTCAATCTGAATGTAAATAAATAAGCTCTTATTAACGTTAAGTTAGTTTATAAGTTAGGAATATTTAATTTATTTCGGCGGCATTTATATTTCTCCCACCACTTATTTATTCTGCACCATTTCCATGTATTTATTTGTTTAAGAAGCTTCACTACCGTGAAGGTTTCGTCTCGATGACCTAGGTATTCTAGGTCTAAAGGTCTGTAAGTCAGATCTAGGTCACCTAGTTATGTGGGAAATTGCGTTTATGGGGTTCTCAACTGATAAATGTAATACTTAATTTGTATAATTAAATTATGTCACTGAATGTATCGATTTAAGAAAACAAGGTGCTACGTGTAGAGTTTTACTTACATTACAAGAACTACGTAAATTAGGCGATGGCCCTTCTAGGTCAATTTTCTTTTATATTAGGTAATTGAATAAAATCATTCACAAGCTTTCGTGAATCAATTTACTAGGATAAAAATAAAATATATGCAGTCATAATTCATTCTTTATCTAAAAACCTATTGTTAAAAATCATAAGTTCATTGTATTGAGCGTCAAAAATTTAATGTTTAATTTTATTACTCAAAATGTCCCTACATATCGTAAAAAACCTCGATGTCAACTTATTTAGAGCAGTTATTAGTTTTAGTACGGAAACCAAACAACTATACTTATTATACATAACATACAGATACGTTATATTTTATATACTTACAAGGCGTTGTCCAGTAAGATCCTTTCTAGTTAGGTAAGTAGTTGAGGCAATTGTTTAGGAGGGTTGTAACTTACGACTAAATATTTTCAAAATTAATTGATTACTAATACATGTGCTAAGACTCTAGTAGGCAGTACAAAATAGAAGTGAAAAACAACTGATGTAGATGGCGCCTAGGTTGTCATTGTCAAGTACTAAAATTTCAGAATCCAATAGACAACTGCATAATGTATGATAAACGCCATTTGATTCAGCGTCGTTCGATTACAATATTTTGCACAACTCTTCGCGTCTTGAATCCACATCAACAATAGATTTATAGTAAGTGGTAAAGTGATTGAAAATTTGACATTGTAGGTACCTAATTATTAAAACAGCCCTCCTTACTTTCTTCCGTTGATTGGACCACTGGATTGGCCCAATAGTTTCAAAACTGATGTTTCATAGAATAAGATAATAGTATTTTAGTAATTTATTTCTTATATAGGAGCATGGCTATGGTGTTAAAACTACGAGTTTTATGTATTTATTGAATTTCAAGCCATAACTTCGTCAGGTAGTTTCGTATAAGGTCTAGGAGCGTTATAAATAAGACTAAAAATGTCATGTGCAATGCTGATGAGATGAATAAATAAATAACTTTTCATATTCTAAACATTGTTATTTGTTATGCAAGGCACCAAAGTGTAGCTGGAGGGGTTGTACTTGAAATCATGTAAAGGATTTAAAAAACCAGAATGTGTTCTGAGCCAAGCGAGGACTTTGAAGACTTCGGATCTGTGGGCCGATTTTTCATAATAGAGCGCTCGAATTCAAAGAATTTAACCTCGAATATTATCGCACACAAACGTTTGTCGCCATTATTTACACATGAAATTAATAGTATAATTAATCATGATTTTAAATTACTATCGCTGTTATTTTTAAATCATCATTTCTTCGTTTTATTCAGAGTTTTAAACGTCATATTCGAGCGCTCGAATCTCAAAAATCGCCCCTCTGCTTTGCTTCCTTGCAAAACATTTGGCAAAATTTTCATTTTAACCATTTAAGGTGTTTACACGCTGCATTGTTCGAATGGTGTGTTAATACCTTAACTTGGCAGCATTGAGCACGATTTCAACAACAAACCGTACGTTCTTTCTGAATATTTTTTCAAACATCTTTTTGGAATTTATTGATGAGGTTAAGAATGTTAAAGATGTGTTGTAGATTATTGGAGTCAGTTTTAGCTGAGTACCTACTGTAAATTTAAGTACCAACTGTTTGCTAATAAATCGTGGAAATTATACATATTTGTTTTATTCCCCTTTGATGTTAAGATTTGAATGACATGAAAGGCTACGTATTCGTTTCTTTTCTGTCAATCATATTTGATTATTCCTAGGACAAATATGAACGTCCCACTATTAACCCCTTTTATTTATTTATTCTTTTTTTTCATTTTTCGGGAGCTTTTTCGATAAACGAATATGCCCCATTGAGAGAAGACTTAATTAACAGAGTTTGAAAAATTAATAATAACGATTTAAATCACACATTTCTGTCCTTTAGACCGCACTTAACAATATTTAATATTTTTCCCACCACATCAGACATCGGATTCGACAAAAAGGTATTACATAATCCAATGGAACTGTGTTTAAAAAGCTATCGTCTAGGTCCCTCATTTCGGGCACACTCCATCAAAACGTGATACACATCTTCAACACGATTACATAAGGTGCATAATTCCGAGTTCACTTTACGCATGAGATACGCGAACTTATTTAATGGAATGTGTCCGGAACGCAATCTTAACAATAAAACGAGGTCCTGTCTACACAACATACTATTATCAATCCAACCCTTTTAACCTTTTGACCGCCAGGCATTGAACAAAAATGACGCGCCACCGACGCCACGTAATCGCGTTTTGTCAAGCGAAATTGAACTTTGCGGAAGCCCGCGTAGGTCCCTATTGCATTACAAAGCCTATCGGCTGTAGCCGTCGTTGGCGTCTATGGCACAACTTTTTGATGTCGGCCACAGCCGACTGTGGCGGTCAATAGGTTAAGTTATAGACAAAAACGTCACTCACACGCCAAGATTACTGGCGGTAGCGAGCCAATATGTATCTTATTTGAAAGTATGAAGGTTACTTTGACAGCGTACGCCGTAACACTTAAGTAGGTGGTTTTTGTGGCGCCGTGGGCACGAGAACACACCTTTAGGTGTTCTTGGCGTCGACGGAACGTCGTGCCCTCAGCGCCAGTACGTGATATCACATCCAAAATATAACCGGTTTGCCGCTAGCGCTGAGGGCACGATTTTTCCGTCCGTTGCTTAATACTTTCGCAACCGGGCAAAATTTTGAACAATACCCCAGAAACCGACAGAACCCGCCAGGCGGGCCACGACGTGCAACGCAATGCCGCACGCCGCGTGCCCGGCATCGGAGCAAACATTACGAGTGCCTACCAGGCGGGTTCTCTGTAGTCAAAGTGTTAAGCGCAAGTTCGGTACAAGCTTTATTAAATATGTATTTACCTAACCAAGCAAGGATGCAACGAAATAAAAAAAAACACGATTTGTTACGTAAAGTATTTTATTAACACATCTCGAGTAAAATCTACGTACACAATATCAATATCAATTTTATCAACAAGCGTTTATGTCAAACAAACATACATAGCGTGAATATATGCATGTTTATCTTATAAGTAACAACGTCACGCGCAAATAAAATAAACTTATCTTACCCAACTTTAGCGTCACACGGTCACTACACTCGAGAGCGATCAAAACGGGTCACTTTGCACGTAATGTTCATACAGAGATCCGTTTTCATTGAGCTTTTAAGTGTTTTAAGAGTTTCTCAAAAAAATTGCCACTTTCAAAAATTTTAATATTTTCTGAGAATTTTATGTTATTTTTTCTTTTCATTAATAATGCCAGCATAAGAAGTGAGCCAATAAACTCAAATGTTCACCTACTACCAATCAAACTAATGTCTTAAATTAATATTTGAAACAAGCCTATAATGTCAATGTCCAAATAAATGAATAAACAGTTTGCTATGTATTATAATGTCTCGTTTACATAATACTAATTAATTATTTTTAAAATAAAAATTACGTCCATAAAACACGCCGCTTGATATAATAAAAACCTAATGAATTGTCTTATTGTGCTCTTTGACGACTATATCGAACAAACATCGGTTTTGCACTTAAATATCCTTACAAAAACATAATTACATCTAAAATAATTATTCCTACCAAAAAATTATTTAAAGTATATATATACCAAACCTTAATAGTCGTTCGTCATAGCTTTTCATAAGTAGATATTTTGAAGTCAATATTATAAGACGACTTCTGGTATTTGACTACATTCATTATTTGCACACTATTGATAGAGTTGAAATAGTAGTTTATGTAACTGTTACGTAATAAGGGTCCTTAAAACATGAGTGTGGTTTCATGAAATGAGCCGCAGGCGAATTTCATAATAAGATCACACGAGTGTTTTAAGGCCTAATTACGTACAGTTGCATACACTGCTTTATCTACACTCATATTATATATATTAAATTAATTGTTCGGAAACCATAGAATGACCGCCATTGTACCGTCATGGCCAACTCGATTGTGCCGGCGCTCGCGCGGGACCAATCGAGTTGGCCATGGCGGTAACATTATGTTATCAAATTCGATGTTCCAAATTTGAAACTCATTGCTTAACAATATTTGAGCATGCAAAGTTAAAATTACGTTACTGCCGCAGATAAGAAACTTATCATAGTTAAATCGTTTGTTGTAATGCTTGTCATTGTCTACGGTTTTTGAACGCATTTTAGAGTACTTACAGTATGAGTGTAGATAAATCATAATTGCCAATTGTATGTCATCGTTTGCGGAAAAGGATTAAGGAAAGCAAGTTTGTGGGAAGAATAGTAAATAGTATTAAGTTAATAAATGAGGATAAACGCTAAAGCTTAACGATTATTGTAATATCATTATTCATATTATCATTGACCAATTTCAACTTATTTGATTTGTGTTTTTTCCCCTCACCATTTATAATCCTCATTAGGCGGGTACACACCTGACGCACCGCCTCGCGAGGCAGCTCGACTAGTGTGGACGTGCCTCGGCCGAGGCAAACGCACGCGCGGCCGCAATGCCTCGGGCGAGGCACGTCCACACTAGCCGATTTCCTCGCGAGGCGGTGCGTCAGGTGTACACCCGCCCAATGAGGATTATAATTATAAATGGTGCTTTTTAACCGCCATTGTGGAACCATTTTAGACGTTTTCCGAGGTGCCATAGATTGTATGGGTTTGACAATTCCAAACAACACCCAACGAGATGTTTTTGCACGCCATTTGCGTATATTTTTGCGCGTTTATCCACATAAATTTTATGAAAGTTCTTTGTTTTTTAGTATGATTAGTAATTGCACCTTTAAAGTGTATAATGAATTTCTGTCTGTCCGTTTTCTGGTTTTCTGTCTGGTAGTATATTGACATGGTTACTTTTTATCTATAGACCTCAATCTCAGTTAATAATTTTAGTCAGTTTTCGTACGACAATTACTGTTTTTTAGACATAATAAAATAATTGACATTACTAAACCGTAGTGTAATCAATGGTATTTACTATGGATGGGTTACACTCTAACAAAATGAGCACAAGAAATACTTCCAGAGTTATTTCATAACCTAGCAACGATTCTGTTATGTTTATCAATTTTGGCAATCATTACATCTTCGTCACTCTCGTTGTTAGAAAAGTACAGTTTGTCTCTCACGAGGGTGACGGGAGCTCATTGGCACGTCCGCATCTCTCGCTTGCCGATGCGCGACTAGCGACAATTGTTTGAATTCACTCATTTAAGGTGCTTCACTTTTGGAGCGTGTATAACCCATCTGTCATTATTATACATCATAGAGTGTAATGCACAAATGCATTGATTACTATGATTTTAGTTAATACTTCCCGTGCTAGTGTCCGCTACGCTCTCAGCTGTTTCTAGCTTTTTGCCTTAGAAGAAAGCGGCTATAAGCAGAGCCTTTGTAGTGGTTGTTTGGTACTTAATGTCTTAGTAAATGTGCGTGTAAGTTACAGTCAGTCGTTCCTCTCGATGAGCGGTTTCTTGACCGAGGTGGGCGCGGGGAGGCGGGAGGTCTTCTTGTGCGACACGGGCTTGTACGGCGGGATGGCGCCGTTCTCCTTGCCGGGCTGCTGTAACATAAACAAAGTATTATACTAGCTTCAATTTCACTGGGTATGGGGAAAATTGTAAAAATATTTTTTCTACTCGTCGACTGTAATGCTTGAATTGTGATTGTGTAGACCGAACTACTAGCGCATACTTTCTGATAGAGCTTTTATGGTCGCATATTGTGACATCGCCAACGATGGTACAAAGGATTTTCATACAATATTGTAACACTGTTTTCCTTCCCGACAGCCGGCACAATCCACCGGGAGATAGAACTTACTCAATTGTATAGAGGCAGCAGGTCTTTCATCGAACTCTATTCTTACCGGCTTGCCTAGATTGAGCACTCGTAGAAAAAATATTGTATACAATAGTGACATATTCAAGCTTTTCAATCTCGTACCTTACTTAGGCCACTCAGCAAAAATACCATTTTGTTTCTAATTAGTAGGACAATTAATATTCTTGAGTATACATTCATAAATCTGACCACTTTCAGGATCATAATAGTAGTTTATGTAACTGTTACGTAATAAGGCCTAATTATGTACAGTTGCATACACTGCTTTATTTATACACACATATTATAAATCCTAAATGAAGTGTTCGGAAACCATTAGAATGACCGCCATTGCACCGCCATGACCAATTCGATTGTGCCGGCGGTCGGAGAGGAGGACAGATTTTCATTACGTTACCGTAGATAATGAATTTTTATACGTTTTTACCACACTGTCACAGATAATACACTGATGTTACGTACATATGGTTTCCGAACGCGGAATAGAGGATTTATGATATTGGTGTAGACAAACTTCTTGAGAGATTCCGGGATCGAGTTTTTCATTAGATGACAGCACCGTGAAGAACGGTTTCTTTGACAGCAGCTGTTAAAATCCATCCATAAAAAAGAACATGTTCCCTGTGCATGCATCACATGTGTCGCATTTGAAGGTATTGATGATACGTGAATGCTGCACATATGATACACGACCCTATTTAATCATAAGGACAATTTGAAATCTGCACGTACATACGAGCTAAGCAACGTCAACTTGCTTGCACGTATGGCTATGGAAAGTTATAATTTGAGACTACGTAAAGAGGCACTTTATAGAATGTTGCCAGGCTATCGAGTGTACCTAAATACAAAAAAACCGGCCAAGTGCGTGTCGGACCACGCATAGGAGGGTTCCGTACCTTCAATGGAATAAGAACCAAACTAATACCAAAAGGTCGTATCTGATGCCTATGGAAGAAGTTTTTTGGAGATAACTCAAAAATGGCTGAACCGATAATGTTCAAAACAATTTTCGTTGAAAGTATATGATAAGGCGCATCACTTCAAATTTATTCATATTTTTTGAACTTTAGGGTTCAAAAGTTACGGGGGGGGGGCTACACAACTTTTCTGACTTCCGAAGTGATTATTTCAGAAAATATTCACTTAATCACAAAATAGTCAAAGAAACCTCAATGTTATTTTGAAAGACCTATCGATTGATGTGTCATATGTTGATATTTGGTTAATTTTTTTTAAATTTTGTTACCTGTATGGAGCGCCCCCCTACAAATATTTTTTTTTCAAATTTAATTACATAACTAAGTAGCTGCATACAAAATACACCTTATGTGTAAATTTTATTCAGATACGTCGTATAGTTTCCGAGTAAAATGCCTGTGACATACGGACGGACAGACAGACAGACATGACGAATCCATAAGGGTTCCGTTTTTTGCCATTTGGCTACGGAACCCTAAAAAGGACGTGTGGGGTGAATTCCTGTTCTTAGCTGCACAGGTAACGTGTTAAACATGATTGGTGGATTATGACAGCTAGACTTCTCGCCACGGTGCTGCTATCTAGAGAAAATCTCGATCGCGGAAACACTCAAAATGTGTGAACCAGACGTTCACGTTACCTTTCTATAATAGATGTCAGTTTCGGACGTGCACTTGAGCATGGTGGGGGGGCGGAGCTCGGTGGGAGGGCGGGGCTCGGCGGGAGGGCGGGGCTCGGTGGGAGGGCGGGGCTCGGAGGGAGGGCGGGGCTCGGAGGGAGGGGAGGGCGACGTCAACTCGCTCAGCGCAGAGTCCTCCGACACCGAGGACTCGCTGTCCGACGCCGCGCGCCGGGGGACGTCCGACTCTATCACTATACAGTCCTGTTGGAAAAACACAAGGTTCAAAAAATGTGTCTTAGGTTTACTTGAATATACTCACTTACTAGGAAGGTTTACTAAACCTTTGTCCAATTTTGTCTCTTCCCAAAAACACAAATATCAAAATAGACGTGAGCACATCCGCCGCCCGCCTCGCGGACCTCGCGGACCTCGCGGCCCTCGCGGCCCTCGCGGACCTCGCGGACCTCGCGGACCTCGCGGACCTCGCGGACCTCGCGGACCTCGCGGACCTCGCGGCCCTCGCGGACCTCGCGGACCTCGCGGACCTCGCGGACCTCGCGGACCTCGCGGACCTCGCGGACCTCGCGGACCTCGCGGCCCTCGCGGACCTCGCGGACCTCGCGGACCTCGCGGACCTCGCGGACCTCGCGGACCTCGCGGACCTCGCGGACCTCCGCGCGGCGGGCGGCCTCGCCCGAGGCACGTCCAATCTCCTCGCGCGAACACAGTGGACACACATTTATAAACAATACTTTATACGTATCTCATATAGAATCTGATCTATATTTATTGACAGACATATGAACAAATCCGATTTCTCAACCGGCTTCAAGATTTCGAAGGAGCAGATTATCAATTCGTCGTTTTTGCTAATTTTTTTTATGTATGTTCAAAATTATTTTTTTGTTTGAAGGAGTACTTCACAATTGATCCCATTGTAACCAGGTCAGGATCCTGGACAAATCGAGGGAACTCTTCAAGTATTGTAGGCACACCTACAGTTAGTTGCATAACTGAACTAATGTGCATCACTTTGACATGCTTCTTTCATTATTTCAGAAGAGGCTAGTTATTAAGTTACTATTTTATTATTAATTGCTAACAACGCTAATAAACTTACTGACCTATTATGTTATTGTAGATAAAAATAAACATTTTCTCTATTAGATAATATTTGATACTGACTCCGTTTTGCACCGACATCGTTAAATGAAGATAAGTCTGATCAATTACGGAAAAAATAAAAACTTTTAGGTTATATTTGTTCGTCTCGGTGTCAGCTAAGTATCCATATGAAAAGCCAATTTCGATTCATTGCATTCACAATTTTGAGTTTTTTATTCATCCATGATTTTAAACCAAAAACTGTTAAACTACTTTTTTTATTTAACCCAATATTTATATTTTTCTTTTACACAACCAGGTAAGACAATTAGTCGAAATAGTACATTATACGCTCTTTAAAATGAGGTGTATGACTTTTGAAGTCTGCTACAAAAATTAACTAACGAGAAATTTGTTCGGCCATTTGCCTTGACTCAGTTTTGCACCTGACAATACATCGCCATTACAAAAATAAGCCTGATTTAAATGATTAATAACTTAAATAATGGTCTTGGAATTCCTTACTTTAAATGAGTTACTGAATTGGGAATGCCTAAGAAAAAATGAAATAATGGGAAAAATAAATTAGGTGAAATTTTACAGTTTTCGGTATGAAATTGAGAAAAATGTGTATGTCGGAAGAAAATAATTTGTGAGGCAGTTTTGTAGCGGTACCCAAGGATTAATATTCTGCGTTTAGAACTTTTATGTAAATTTGTTTATTATCAAATTATTTACATTTTACTAAGGTACTAATATTGACTCAGTTATGCAACTAACTGTATAGTTTTTATTTTAATATTTTTTTTTTAATAGTGATTTGAGTATTTTTTTACAGTAGCTCAAGCATTTGCTTTTGGAAAGGTGGAGGTTAAGTGAAGTCGGTTCTTTTTAGTTTAAAATTATTTTAATGAAATAAATGCTAGTTAAGTTACTTCATCATGTCCATTGTGTCGCATGGCGCGGAAGCGCGCGAGGATGCGCTCGTGCGGCGACGTGGCCGCCAGCGTGCGCGGGAAGCGGTACTCCTGACGCACCGGCGTTTTACCTGTACAATATTAGTACATTACTTACCAAGGACTGTAAAAGAAAGAAAGCCCGAAATCGCAGGTATTTGTGACCCGAGCCGCAGGCGAGGGTTGTAAGTATGCGATAGAGGGCTTTCTTTTTTACTGCCCGTGGTCAGTACACAATTTTACGTCTCCACCTGACCATTATAGCCAGGTGTGGCGTAAAACTTGTTTCATTACTGAGATAAAACCTACTAATTATAAATAGTGCATTTTTTTTTAAGAACCATTGACTTAAGATCTAGAGACTATGTAACATAGACTATGGATTGAAATCACTACGGTAGAATTAATAATTCCGCGGAGTGATTTGACAGAACTTTACATACATTTGACAACCGCTTTGTATGCCGAGAGCTGTCAAATAACTCCGCGGAATTCTTAATTCTACCGTATGTTCCAATTTATTATGCTGTTCCTTCTGACATATCATATCACTTCTTCATGATACACTTCAATATAGAAAATACGTATGTTGTATTTAACTCTTACACCACACCATAGCTAATGAACGCACGGTCGGCAGACTACCAATACTCACCAGTAGGTGAGTAAGTCTTAAAGTCCTCTCCAAATGTCCTGTTCTCCAGCTGTTCCTGCTGAGCGAGCGCCTGACGCAGGTGGTCATGGAACACGTTGGTGCGCTGCATCATGTCTTCCACTGAGGAGCTGTGGGCTTCCAAGGCGGCGCGGGACTGCTGTATGAGGCCGGCCGTGGAAGACGACACCGTAGCCAATGAAGACACGGTCGATGCGGCTGAGGCCTGGGGACAAATATTATTAAGGATTTCTTTTATTTATTTAAAGCGCTTGTACAATAACGACGATTAACAATCCATATTAGAAACCTAATCATCAGTCCTAATACATTGATACAATTCAATTTTTCATACAGGAAAATTTCGGAAACTTTTTATAATTTTGTATGTCAATTAAATCTGAAATCCTTTCCGTTTCTGAAATTTAAAGTTCCTATATTTCTCGTAAAATTTTCTGTAAATTTCGGAGAACTTTGACTACTTTGAAACTATCCGCAACTTGCACATCGGTAGTGGCTATGGCACCTGGGACAGTTGCCCGTAGATTAGCTGGGTGGTCAAAAGGTTGTACTGGAATACTAATAGCTTCTCAATAAGTCAACAAAATAAAATACATTATAAACAAAATAACTTAAGACTATCTTAAGCCTAGTCACAAAGTCCCCCTCGAGTCGTCCCCGGCGCAAAGGTGCCCATCACGCTAGCCGCGTTACCGCGTTGAATGGCGATGGACAACCTTTGCACCAGGTACGAACCCGCGCGGGCGTCAGACCCCTTCTCTATGATGCGACGTCCCACTTTCCTAATAAAGGCAATAGCCTCTGACCCCCAGCACCCAGAAGTCTCAAAGGCATGGGGTACAAAATAATAGCTACCGCCCAGGGCCGAATATTTATCCCGCTTTTTCCCCGCGGCAAAATCTGCAGCGGCACCAGCTGCAGCTTGTTGAACCAACCTCAATGTTTTGTATGACGGCGTCCAGAAGTTGCTTGTTGCCGGTGACGAGAGAGTCGAGCGCGCGGTCGGTGCGCGCGCGCAGCCGCTGCGCGCCGGCCGCGCTTGATGCGATCGCGGCGGTCGCCTCGCGCTGCAACACAACAGATCAATGGTTAATACACATAATATGGAAGGCAGAGTCAATCAAACTAGATCAATCATTATTCGACAACTTTTCAAAGCTTTATTTAAAGCACAGATAAACTCAACCACTAGATAGATCATAAGTACAACTCGAGGTCACCACAAATAGGCGCTCCCGTACTTATTTAGTATGAGAGCTCGACCGCTTATTTCAGTCGAGTTAACGTTTTTGATCACTACTCATGTCAATTATAAACATCCACAAAAATCAAGTTTAGGGGATTGTTATACTACGAAATAGTTGTTTGAATCGTAGAAATTTACGAATAAAATTGAGCTCATGTACCTCATGCTCCTTGTAAAACCTTAATGATGAGTAGTCTGTGATTTAAAGATGTTATACAAGTATAACATATTATTTATCAATTCAGTCTTAAACTTTTGCATAATAACTTCTAAATACTGGTAATACTGTAACTAGAATAAAATTATATTTGGCATAAAATACCTAAGCTTTTAGCTCGATGGATTTGTTATTTCATTGCAGGATTAACCTATTGGCGTCATTCACAAACATCTGTCCTGTCAGTGTTAGTCACGAAGACATTATTTACATGTTTTTGTTATGTTTTGTAAATATAGAGCGTCTATTCTATTCAAATTTAAGAGGTAATCTCTTGTCCGTGCAATTATTTCCAGATTTTTCTTTTTAATGTAAGTTTCTTCACTTGGTACGACTTTACGGATAAAGGCGTGAAAATAGTAATATAGTCACCTCAATCTGCTGCGTGGCTTACGTGAGCAGGTCCAGCAGTTCCTGGTTATAGTGCTGCGAGACCTGCACCATGTTGGCCGAGTACCTCATCGCGACCGTGCCTGGAATAGTAATATAGTCACCTCAATCTGCTGCGTGGCTTGCGTGAGCAGGTCCAGCAGTTCCTGGTTATAGTGCTGCGAGACCTGCACCATGTTGGCCGAGAACCTCATCGCGACCGTGCCTGGAATAGTAATATAGTCACCTCAATCTGCTGCGTGGCTTGCGTGAGCAGGTCCAGCAGTTCCTGGTTATAGTGCTGCGAGACCTGCACCATGTTGGCCGAGAACCTCATCGCGACCGTGCCTGGAATAGTAATATAGTCACCTCAATCTGCTGCGTGGCTTACGTGAGCAGGTCCAGCAGTTCCTGGTTATAGTGCTGCGAGACCTGCACCATGTTGGCCGAGTACCTCATCGCGACCGTGCCTGGAATAGTAATATAGTCACCTCAATCTGCTGCGTGGCTTGCGTGAGCAGGTCCAGCAGTTCCTGGTTATAGTGCTGCGAGACCTGCACCATGTTGGCCGAGAACCTCATCGCGACCGTGCCTGGAATAGTAATATAGTCACCTCAATCTGCTGCGTGGCTTGCGTGAGCAGGTCCAGCAGTTCCTGGTTATAGTGCTGCGAGACCTGCACCATGTTGGCCGAGAACCTCATCGCGACCGTGCCTGGAATAGTAATATAGTCACCTCAATCTGCTGCGTGGCTTGCGTGAGCAGGTCCAGCAGTTCCTGGTTATAGTGCTGCGAGACCTGCACCATGTTGGCCGAGAACCTCATCGCGACCGTGCCTGGAATAGTAATATAGTCACCTCAATCTGCTGCGTGGCTTACGTGAGCAGGTCCAGCAGTTCCTGGTTATAGTGCTGCGAGACCTGCACCATGTTGGCCGAGAACCTCATCGCGACCGTGCCTGGAATAGTAATATAGTCACCTCAATCTGCTGCGTGGCTTGCGTGAGCAGGTCCAGCAGTTCCTGGTTATAGTGCTGCGAGACCTGCACCATGTTGGCCGAGAACCTCATCGCGACCGTGCCTGGAATAGTAATATAGTCACCTCAATCTGCTGCGTGGCTTGCGTGAGCAGGTCCAGCAGTTCCTGGTTATAGTGCTGCGAGACCTGCACCATGTTGGCCGAGAACCTCATCGCGACCGTGCCTGGAATAGTAATATAGTCACCTCAATCTGCTGCGTGGCTTGCGTGAGCAGGTTCAGCAGTTCCTGGTTATAGTGCTGCGAGACCTGCACCATGTTGGCCGAGAACCTCATCGCGACCGTGCCTGGAATAGTAATATAGTCACCTCAATCTGCTGCGTGGCTTGCGTGAGCAGGTCCAGGAGTTCCTGGTTTTAGTGCTGCGAGACCTGCACCATGTTGGCCGAGAACCTCATCGCGACCGTGTCTGGAATAGTAATATAGTCACCTCAATCTGCTGGGTGGCTTGCGTGAGCAGGTCCAGCAGTTCCTGGTTATAGTGCTGCGAGACCTGCACCATGTTGGCCGAGAACCTAATCGCGACAGTGTCTGGAATAGTAATATAGTCACCTCAATCTGCTGCGTGGCTTGCGTGAGCAGGTCCAGCAGTTCCTGGTTATAGTGCTGCGAGACCTGCACCATGTTGGCCGAGAACCTCATCGCGACCATGCCTGGAATAGTAATATAGTCACCTCAATCTGCTGCGTGGCTTGCGTGAGCAGGTCCAGCAGTTCCTGGTTATAGTGCTGCGAACCCTGCACCATGTTGGCCGAGAACCTCATCGCGACCGTGCCTGGAATAGTAATATAGTCACCTCAATCTGCTGCGTGGCTTGCGTGAGCAGGTCCAGGAGTTCCTGGTTATAGTGCTGCGAGACCTGCACCATGTTGGCCGAGAACCTCATCGCGACCGTGTCTGGAATAGTAATATAGTCACCTCAATCTGCTGCGTGGCTTGCGTGAGCAGGTCCAGGAGTTCCTGGTTATAGTGCTGCGAGACCTGCACCATGTTGGCCGAGAACCTAATCGCGACCGTGTCTGGAATAGTAATATAGTCACCTCAATCTGCTGCGTGGCTTGCGTGAGCAGGTCCAGCAGTTCCTGGTTATAGTGCTGCGAGACCTGCACCATGTTGGCCGAGAACCTAATCGCGACCATGTCTGGAATAGTAATATAGTCACCTCAATCTGCTGCGTGGCTTGCGTGAGCAGGTCCAGGAGTTCCTGGTTATAGTGCTGCGAGACCTGCACCATGTTGGCCGAGAACCTAATCGCGACCGTGTCTGGAATAGTAATATAGTCACCTCAATCTGCTACATGGCTTGCGTGAGCAGGTCCAGGAGTTCCTGGTTATAGTGCTGCGAGACCTGCACCATGTTGGCCGAGAACCTAATCGCGACCGTGTCTGGAATAGTAATATAGTCACCTCAATCTGCTGCGTGGCTTGCGTGAGCAGGTCCAGCAGTTCCTGGTTATAGTGCTGCGAGACCTGCACCATGTTGGCCGAGTACCTCATCGCGACCGTGCCTGGAATAGTAATATAGTCACCTCAATCTGCTGCGTGGCTTGCGTGAGCAGGTCCAGCAGTTCCTGGTTATAGTGCTGCGAGACCTGCACCATGTTGGCCGAGAACCTCATCGCGACCGTGTCTGGAATAGTAATATAGTCACCTCAATCTGCTGCGTGGCTTGCGTGAGCAGGTCCAGGAGTTCCTGGTTATAGTGCTGCGAGACCTGCACCATGTTGGCCGAGAACCTAATCGCGACCGTGTCTGGAATAGTAATATAGTCACCTCAATCTGCTGCGTGGCTTGCGTGAGAAGCTCCAGCAGTTCCTGGTTATAGTGCTGCGAGACCTGCACCATGTTGGCCGAGTACCTCATCGCGACCGTGCCTGGAATAGTAATATAGTCACCTCAATCTGCTGCGTGGCTTGCGTGAGCAGGTCCAGGAGTTCCTGGTTATAGTGCTGCGAGACCTGCACCATGTTGGCCGAGAACCTAATCGCGACCGTGTCTGGAATAGTAATATAGTTACCTCAATCTGCTGCGTGGCTTGCGTGAGCAGGTCCAGCAGTTCCTGGTTATAGTGCTGCGAGACCTGCACCAAGTTGGTCGAGAACGCGCGCATGTCCGCGCTCATCGCGACCGTGCCTGGAATCAACATAATGATAGTTGTTTATAAACATTTACTATGTTATTTTAAACGTGCAAGAATAATATGAGTTTGTATAACACTATAGCATTGTAACACAGAATATATCACTCTTGAGTTTGAGCTCAATCTTCAGCTCTTCTACCAATCTTCCTCCAATCCCTGCCTAATATTGTGTAAATCCTATCGCTTCACAAGTTAATGGGTGACACAAACTCAGTGTTATCAATTCTAGAACCAGTTAACCAGTATGTCACCGCTGGAACCCTGGTTTTTCGACTAGTATAAATATACAGGATAATTATTTCCTAGCCGTTTACGACCACAGGAACTGCGTTTCACCATTGAGAGTAACACTGGTACGCACTTGAATGATTTGAAATAGCCTATTTTTGCAGTAACCGTGTTGTTGTAAGTCTACAACACTCCAACATAATTGTTGTAATGACAATACTTTTTTACTGAAACAATATAAACATAGCAATACGACTTGATGTTGTTCGTACCTTCGACGAGTAGTTTCCCGAACTTGTCCATGCACTTGAGGCAGTCCTGTCCGCCGGCCTCGCACTCGGCCAGGTCGGCGTCGGCCATCTTGTTCTCTTCCTCCACGGCCGCCATTTGCTGCGCCCGCCATGTCTGCAATGTCAATCATTATTTTCCTTCATTCTAGTAGTTTATTTATGATTGAGGGTCATCAACATATACAATTGTTTTCTATGCAGTGCAGTTTTTTGATAATTGTTGATATTTCACTGCGTTGTAAACCATAATTATATTAAAATAATTACTTTAAGAAACGGGAGGATTCTCGAAGCTTGTATCAGTTTGACTTCGACAAATAATATTGACTTTTGTTGACATTCATAGAACATTTCACAGTATGATATTGTATTATGTATGTATATCTGATGAGTTTTTAGGGTTCCGTAGTCAACTAGGAACCCTTATAGTTTCGCCATGTCTGCCCGTCCGTCCGTCCGTCCGTCCGTCCGCGGATAATCTCAGTGACCGTTAGCACTAGAAAGCTGAAATTTGGTACTAATATGTATATCAATCACGCCGACAAAGTGGTAAAATAAAAAGTGGAAAAAAATGTTTTATTAGGGTACCTCCCCTATACGTAAAGTGGGGAGTGATTTTTTTTTTCATTTCAACCCTAACGTGTGATATATTCTTGGATAGGTATTTAAAAATGAATAGGGGTTTACTAAAATCATTTTTTGATAATGTAAATATTTTCGGAAATAATCGCTCCAGAAGTAGAAAAAAATGTGTCGTCCCCCCCCCCTCTAACTTTTGAACCATAAGTTTTAAAAATATGAAAAAAATCTCAAACGTAAAACTTTTTAAAAACTTTCTAGGAAAATTATTTTGAACTTGATAGGTTGAATAGTTTTTGAAAAAAAAATTACAAAATAATTTCTGAACTAAGTTTGTAATTTAACCGTATAAGCAGGTGTTTATTGTACTTGTAATTTCTACAAAATCACAATGAAATGACGTGCTTTCAAATAAAGTAAAAACGGTGAAAATCGGTTCACGCAATAAAGAATTATCCCATAAAAATCATCTTCCATACTTTAAGCTCGCGCGCAATAGTTTACTTAATTTGCCGATAGATATCGCTGTACGTGGAACGCTCATATCATATCCTACATGGCGGTGTTATTTTAACTCTTAATAGTACAGTAAAGATACGGTTGCGTCAAACATTAATTTATAATAGCCATTAAATGTTTTTTTTATTATTAATTCTTATGGAATATTTATAGATAATATATGCAAAAATCCTACCAACTTTTTACCCGGAAGTAGTTAAATAGGTAAAAAAAATATATATACAAATTTTATATTTTTATTTACAATAATATCAATTATTTTTATTTGTAAATATGAAGATATTTAAGTCTTCTTTCTGTTTAAAGCGAAAAACAAGAAACCGTGTCCATTTAAAACCACATAAACAACATAACGTACGGCGCGGGCGATATATATCCTAATTCGTTAGAAACAAATAGTAATAATTGGTAGTTTGTTCTTACACATTTTAAATGACTTAGAAACGATATATTCATTAAAACCCTGCAAGAAAAACGCTTGTAATATGTGTGTACATATTTGTGGCGGTTAGCGAATAACGATATTTTGTAGGATTTCATTGCGTAAATAAATAATATTTGTATCATGATATATCCGTTACACTAAAAATATTAGCTATTATTAATTATTTCCAATTCTCCATGCTAGCCGCCCGTAAAATGACTGTAGTATAAGTGGGGACACTGTGACGGACGGAAAACTACGGTACCCTACACTGAGCGTGGCCCGACACGCTCTTGGCCGGTTTTTTTCATTATTTTCTGCTATTACAAATTCCAAATTACTTAAAAAATTTTAAATAAAAAAAGAAAATCTCTTGGACGAAATTACAGTTTCGATTCAGGCATATCGGTTCACCGCTTTCCTAGCAGTGCCATTGAAGAATGCTCAAGTGTTTTTCATGCTTTATGACACTTCCCGTAACATAAAAAGACACCTACCTCAATATTCCGCACCCGTTCCTCCAAGCCGTTTTTCTCCTCCTCCACATCAGCTATCCTCTTGTCTAGCCTGGCGTACAGCGCGAGCCGCTCAGCCTCGACGTGTCGCGCGAGTCGCAGCCGCTCCTCCTCGGCCCAGCGCTCGAGCCGGGCCTCGCTCTCGCGCCGCTCTTGTTCGATGTCGGTTAGTTGTTTGGTGAGACGTGTTTCTAGTTGTGACTTTTCGGTTTGTAGTTGCTGTGAATACAATATAATGTATGTTAGTAAATATATAGAATGTGTGTAATTATTTAGCGGGACATAAATAATTATTTTACATGTTTTTTTTTAAAGTGGGGCATTCCACTATGAGTTGATAGCAGCGCCATCTATTATTTCCGTTGTGACACTTGTAAAAGGGTCGGCGGGAAGGGTATCTAACTCTAGTAGTTAGCACCTAGATGTCGCTTACGGCTGCTATAAAGTCGATGTAAAAATAAATGCAAAAAGATGATTGAAGGCATTGAGAATTTCGTCAACTCAGTAACTGAACCCATAGCTTAATTGGTAAAGCGATCGAGCCCCGGTAAGGCGTATCGATGCGAGGTTCAAATCCTGCTGGGTTGATTATTTTTTCAATGTTTTCAGTGTTTGTATTTGATTGAGGGACATAAATAAATTAGGAGCATGTTTAGAACATTTGCTTTTCTTGGAGTAGCATATTGAAAGGGCATTAGATATGTATTTATTATACTATATTTCGTAGTGCCAACTACTTTTTTTTTTAATTTTTCAAGTGCTTTAACACATTCAGTGCCGAAAACCCGACTATCGGGTATTTCATGATTTTGTTCCCAGGCCGTACGACCCTATAGTCGGGATCGTGGTACTACAGCTTTATATGACGAAATTTTTATGGCCTGGCGCGGATGTCTTGTTTGGCTGGGTTGCAATGAATGTGTTAATAGTTATTCTGCTATTATAAAATCGATTTATCTGTTCTTGAATTATAAATGTTATAATCGACACGACTTTGTTTTATATATACCTATATATAAAGATTACTTGGATTATTTTCTTGTTAATTCCATCTGTTTAATTTTAATTGTTCCATTTTTGTTACGAATTCCATCATTATAAGAATGAAGTATTTTTTTACCGGCAACATTAGTGTTGTTCTTTACGTAGAAGATATCGTAACTCACAGTGAAGGCGGCGTCTACGCTCCCGCCGGCCCTCAGCAGGCGCTGGCGGCGCGCGTCGCGCTGTCTCCGGTGCAGCTCGGCGCGCTTGGCTTCCAGATCTGTGGCCGCGCTGTGGTAGCTAGAGTGCGACTGCCGGAGCGACGCTACGCGTTCGATGCTGTCATTCAACTGAAAAAAATATCTTGTCAATGTTATGAAAGCGACATATCAGGATATTGTAACAAATTTAAAATATTTTTTGGTAAATCTAAATATATAAAAGAAAAACCGGCCAAGAGCGTGTCGGGCCACGCTCAGTGTAGGGTTCCGTAGTTTTCCGTCCGTCACAGTAAGTGTCCCCACTTAAGAGTTAATAACACCGCCATGTAGGATATGATATGAGAGTTCCACGTACAGCGACATCTATCGGCAAATTAAGTAAACTATTGCGCGCGAGCTTAAAGTATGGAAGATGATTTTTATGGAATAATTCTTTATTGCGTGAACCGATTTTCACCGTTTTTACTTTATTTGAAAGCACGTCATTTCATTGTAATTTTGTAGAAATTACAGGTACAATAAACACCTGCTTATGCGGTTAAATTACAAACTTAGTTCAGAAATTATTTTGTAATTTTTTTTCAAAAACTATTCATCCTATCAAGTTCAAAATAATTTTCCTAGAAAGTTTTTATAAAGTTCTACTTTTGAGATTTTTTTCATATTTTTAAAACTTACGGTTCAAAAGTTAGAGGGGGGGGGACGCATATTTTTTTACTTCTGGAGCGAATATTTCCGAAAATATTTACATTATCGAAAAATGATTTTAGGAAACCCCTATTCATTTTTAAATACCTATCCAACAATATATCACACGTTAGGCTTGAAATGAAAAAAAAAATCACTCCCCACTTTACGTATAGGGGAGGTACCCTAATAAAAAAAAAAATTCCACTTTTTATTTTACCACTTTGTCGGCGTGATTGATATACATATTAGTACCAAATTTCAGCTTTCTAGTGCTAACGGTCACTGAGATTATCCGCGGACGGACGGACGGACGGACGGACGGGCAGACAAAGCGAAACTATAAGGGTTCCTAGTTGACTACGGAACCCTAAAAAACTGACTGACTGACTGACGTATCAACGTACAGTCCAAACCGCTGGTTTTAGAGATTCCAAATTTGGCACGTAGGTTCCTTATAAGGTCTAGGGATGCACTAAGAAAGGATTTTTCAAAATTCACCCCCTAAGGGGGTAAAATGGGGGTCCAAAGTTTGTATGGCGAATCAAGATTTGTTAGACTATTTTATTTGAAACTTCACAGGAATATTCCTAACGATAAATGAATAAACACGTGTTTCAGGTTTTTTAAAAACTCAACCCCCAAAAGGGGCAAATGTGATCACAAAGTCTGAAAATCAACACGGGTATCGCATCCTTTTTGAGTACTCACAGTACGCGGGCGAAGCCGCGGGAAAAGGCTAGTTATTTATAAACTGCCAACACATGGGACGATCGTAAATTCCATCCTATATTCCTTAATAAAAAAACCAGTATATCCTCACCCAACCCTGCACCAGTTTCTCGATGGCTGGCGGCGCGTCCCACTGGCTGACCAGTTGCCGGGCGGCCAGCGCGCGCCGCACGCAGCCCAGCAGCGCGTCGCGGAGCGCGCCGCACAGCGCGGCCGGCTCGCGCGCCAGCCGCTCTCGAGCCGCGGCGAGGCCGTCCGCGAACGACGAGTACTGGCTACTGGTTGTTGATGACGTCTGAAACATAACGCTCAAGCTACTACGAATCGAATCATGCTATACTAGATTGTTTGACAAGGGTCTAAAGTAGGCCATATTACCACGAGGTGGTTATTTTCCCGAACGAAGTGAGGGAAAATTGTTCAAGTGGTAATATGGCTTTTAGACCAGAGTAATGCATACTATTTTTCACTTCGATTGCGAGAAAATAGGATAAAAATACTTATTATTTACGCACAATAACTAAACTAAGGTGAAATGATGGTTTAACTTGCTTGGCGGTCTTTTAATTTTTTTAACTTCTTTGACATAGATACAAAATATGAACACCGCGAATAAACGCCACAGACGACGCTATAATTAGCTCTTTAAACAGTTTAAACACGCTTTAAAGCGTTTCCAAAAAATTAAAATCTTTTTAATGATTGTGAAGTAGGAACTAAAAAACACCTCATGTTTTGAGAAATAAATTGCGTTTCGTGATTGGTCGATTTTATTGGTTGGATTGGTCGTTCCGAGTCATTTCGATATGTGTTGTGATTGGTGGATTTCATATGGTGAAGTGTTCCGATTGGTCAATTTAAAATGTTTTGTAAATCATAAATATGTATACATTTTAGCCCTAGAGGCTAAATGTACTACTTTAGTCCGCCTTAGTAAGCATAATATGACACACTTTTTGAGCATGAGAAGTGAAAAAGATAATATGTGATATCTATTGTTCGTTTTCCTTAATAAACAAAATTCTTTATTTCATAAATTAGGTGTACAAAATGATCTACGGAAGGGAGCCGCCCGGTAAGCATCAAAATGCCTGTGTCGGGAGAAACCGCTCTTCCTTAGGCACTATGTTTAAAACTGAGTACTGATTAATAGTACATTACTGCAGAGACCAGTAAGTAAGCTTTCCTGGCTGAGTATTTAGTAGCCGTCCGAGTCGAAGACGAGGACGGCTACAATACGAAGCCAGGTAAGCTGATTACGGTCGAAGCATGTATAGTGCTTTTCTCAAACATGTAAGGAAATAAAATTACTTGTTTAGTGCTTCAGTTACTGGCTGAGTGATTTAATGTTGTATGAAAATCCTTTACGTACGTCGCGCTGAACCTGCCTTGGAATAGAGTCCCTACTGGTCTCTAATTACTAACGTAACAGGAACATTTCCGAGCATGTTTGAGAAAATTATATTATAACTAATTCTAATTTTAAGACATACTAGATAGGAAGGTACACTATACTAACACTATGCAATGCTTTATTAAACTATGTAAATAAACTAATCTATACAAATAAAATATTAGATTTAAGTAAAACACGATTACGGATGATTTGATTACAGGTATATAAGTAGGTATATAATTTATATCACAATAAAATGAGAGATCTTCTGTATTTTTGTGTGTGTGTGTGTGCATGTGCGTGTGTGTGTGTGTGTGTGTGTGAGCATGTAACGATAATAGAATCGTTGAAATTAATCAATGGAAATCTCAAAACGCTACGTGCCGACATATAGCCAGCCACACACGTTCAGTTATGCCTGCGCAAGCACAACCGAGCGGCAAAAAATATCAATTTTCATATTTCAAATTTTGCTTACGCAGGCAAGGAGTATGTCATACACACGTTCAGTTATGCCTGCACAAAAGAACTGTGCAGGCATAACCATCGGTTACAACCTAGCGTGTGTGGCCGGCTTAAGTTACTGATGATGACAAGTTTTTAAATTATTGGTTAGAAATCATAGAATGCAATTACAATAAGGTGTGATAAAATTTCACACACTAAAGGAAAATCCAGTGACGAAGCGCCCGTGAAACACCGTTTCCACCAGTTAGACCAATTTTTAAACAATAGAGCATTTTTCTAACACGTCGTGAATGAAAGGAAAACAATATTAGTTCCGCCTTTACTACGAATACTTAATACGTAAATTTTATTTTTAAAAACTATAAAGTTATTTTGACAATACACAAGACTTCACTTACTTCGACTAGACTCGACTTACTGCGACCAAGTGCGTTACGACACGCTCAAAACGTCACGAAAATAATTAAAGTAAGTCCCGTGTTTTGTCAAAATAATGAGTGAAAATCGTGTGAGTTTAAATCAGTAAAGTAAAGTTGTTCCAGAGATAATCATTTTAAACCAGTTAAATATAAACAAATCGTGAAAAAAACATACCTCATTTGTAGTTTCGAGAATTTTCTGCGCGAGCTCTTCTAACTTATTTTTATTTTCTTCCAAGCTATTTGTGCTACTCATCGTGTAGCTATCTGCAATTAAATAAAATTCTTATTATTTAAACTACATATACCCACGGACAACCTAGTCACCTTTTATACATACTAGACAAGATACCCATTTCATTATTATTGAGTGTACTTAAATATGCTCCTAAATTACAAACTATTGTATAGTAGGGGTCTAGAGAACAAAAAAAAAACAGAAAGAAGTTGCATACTGCTATGTTTAAAGGTATAATTGTAACCAATATGAATAACATAATATATGCTACTATACGAACCTGTATGTTGGTGTAAACCCTGCAAGGCGCCCGCGAGCTTGTCTATGAAGCTCTGCGTGCCGCCCGCTATCTCAGCACGAAGCGAGCCCGCTTGCTGCCGGAACGTTCGAGTTAGCAGCATGTTCGTCGACTCCACCATCCTGGAAACAATCATATTATAACTACGATTCTTTCTTGATTGTGTATTAAACGCACACTAGAATGATACGTGGATGAGATTGGTACGTGGATAGGAAGTGTAGATGGGCGCTAACACACGCGGTCGAGACAAACCACCAATAAGATGGAAAGACGACATCAGTCAACAGGCTGGCGAGAATTGGATGCAGATGGCAATGGATAGAGAAGTGTGGAAGTGGAGAGGAGGTCTATGTCCGAAGACGGGCCCTGTAAAGGCTGCTATAGATAGATAGATAGAGAATGATACGAGCATCAGTGTGTATCCGCGAGAACGTAACTAAAAGACAATTTCACTAGAAAGACAGTGGTATCAGCGACGGCGATTTTTATTTTTAAAGGAAACCACACTGATATAATGCATTTACTGGTTAAACAGCAATTTCATTTACCTTTATTCAGAGAAACGCAAGGATAATTTGGAAATAGTATGTTTATTGTATACTAGAATCACTTACTTTTTTTATTATTTAAATTCAAAATTTGTTTCTAACTGTTGATGATGGATTATTATAATTTGGAAATTTATGTAGAAGACACAGTTCAGGTAAGAAAGTATATCAAACTTGTATGTAATTCATTTTCAAATAGTCAGATTTGGACTCATCTTTTTTCTTTGGTATTTTTCTTAAACTATAACCTATTGTTGGTTAATCTAACCTTGGTTTGATATGTTTTCTTATAGAACAACGCACATATATGTATTGTTTAGTTTTGATGTACTGTTGTTTTGAAAAAATAAGTCCCGCCGAGTTTCTTGCCGGACATAATTCTTCTCGGGTCAGAGGTGTAGGGTTAGAACCGGTGTAGTTTGATTTTTTTCTCTCTTTTACTTTGACGTGTAAAAGTGCCCTTGTGGCCTACTTACTGAATAAATGTTTGAGTTTAAGTAAAGGAGCGAGGTTATATTTTCGGACTTGAATTAGGTCACATATTTAATGTAGAATATAGATGGTTTTGCTCCTCACACCGTTGGTTCCTAATGTCGAACCTAGAACCGGCAACACTCAGGGTTACTAACCACTAAGCTACAGGCTTTTAATGTTTATAAATAAGTAGAAAAATCCACTGCCTCGGGCGAGACTTGAACTCGCGACTCTGGGATACTTCTTCTTCTGTGTCATATCCTCATGACTGAGGGACGTGACGATTGTGGAGACTTTTCACCAACGCTCTCCAATCCACACGATCCAGGGCCCGATGCATGCTTGCCTGTATTGGCTTTAGTGATGGACGTTATTCTGTCCGCCCAACGTGTAGCCATACGGCCATCCCTTCTCTTCCTTGGCATGCGTCCAGTTATTGTATGCGTCTTCAGACTCTCTGGCCCGGATTTGCTCAGGTGGCCGAAGAAACATAGTACACGTTGGATGCAGATACATTCTCATGTAAATTGTGGACATCAGTGGCAGCAGTTCCTGCGACAGCAATGTCTTTGGCTTGCGCGCTGAGTTCCTCTTCAGTGGCGCGGTGTTTGCTGGCTAGATATTGCTGCTGGTCGCACTGTTGGTTCGTAATGCACTGACCACTAGTTAAGTTACACACCTGCGTTTTTCTACATTCTCATGTAAGTTTTGGACATGAGTGGCAGCGGTTCCTGCGACAGCAATGTCTTTGGCTTGCGCGCTGAGTTCCTCTTCAGTGGCGCGGTGTTTGCCAACTAGATGTTTCTGCTGGTCGCACTGTTGGATCGTAATGCACTATATAACCACTAGTTAAGTTACATACCTGCGTTTTTCTACATTCTCATGTAAGCTGTGGACATGAGTGGCAGCGGTTCCTGCGACAGCAATGTCTTTGGCTTGCGCGCTGAGTTCCTCTTCAGTGGCGCGGTGTTTGCCGACTAGATGTTTCTGCTGGTCGCACTGTTGGATCGTAATGCGCTATATAACCACTAGTTAAGTTACATACCTGCGTTTTTCGACATTCTCATGTAAGTTGTGGACATGAGTGGCAGCCGTGTCGGTGACAGCGATGATGTCTTTGGCTTGCGCGCTTAATTCCTCTTCGGTGGCGCGGTGCTTGCTGACTAGGTGCTTTTGTTCCTCGCATTGGATTTTCGTGGTTTGGAGGACCTGGGATTCGTGTACATTTTTTAAATTACGTATTTTGGCATAATTTGCTTATGGCAGAAAAGCATGCAAAATATCTATAAAGTAAAAGTATAGTGTTTTTGGAGAGTTTAAAAAGCAAAATCCATTTTGTTGTCTATCTTTCCAAGCATCAAGCAATTAACATCTATAGTTAAAATTTCGCTTTGCTTACTTTGAACAACATTTACAATTGGTAAAGTTTTCGAGTCAAAGGTACATCATTGTCGGTTGTTAATAGAGTTTATTTCTAAATGATTTTTTATAGCAGGAACGCCTTATTGGTCGGGTCCTCCCCTGACGAACCGCCTCGCGAGGCAGCTCGGCTAGTGTGGACGTGTGTCGGCCGAGGCAAAAGCACGCGCGGCCGCAATAACTCGGGCGAGGCACGTCCACACTAGCCGAGCTGCCGTGCGCGGCAATTCGTCAAGTGCGGACACGCCTATTGACAATTGACAATGATGTACCTTTGACTTCAAAACGTCACATTTGAAATAGAGTCCGGTGGCAACAGAACATTCACCACGCAAATATGTATTACTTAAATATGTACTCACATTCTTTGTATTGGTGAGCTGTTCCTTGGTGGTCTTCATGACCTTCCGCGTCGTGTTGAGCTCGCAGACCCTCTCCTGCAGGGTCTGGTTGAGCTCGTTGAAGACCGTCTCCGCGCGATCCCTCTCCTCCTCCATGGCGCGTTTCTTCAGCAGCAGCTCTTGTATTTCCTTGCGTTGCTCCTCGTCTTTGAGGTTCATCTCGGCGAAGGTCTCGCTGGAGATGCATACGCCTGGGGAGGAATAGTAGTTAAAATGTTGAATAAAGTGGTAATGCCTTACTTTTGTAACTGATTTGTTTAGGATTCCGGAATGTGCCGACCAACATAGAGGAGCTGTCACACGTCGGAAAACTCTTGCATTTTAAATCTACTGTGTTTCTTGTGATTTTTTAGAATAAAAAAAAACTTATCCAGTTTTTGTATTTTCAGCAACAGCTCATTATGTCGGCCTGAAATGTTTCACGAAGCTCGTATTTTTTTAAGGATTTTAAGTGAGAATTCCCTTCAGTATTAAGCTTTAAGGGAATTTTTATTTTAACTTGTAGTTTAAAGCATGACTTCAGTCCTGTTTCAGTAACGTCTAACCGTCACATTCCTGAGAAAATGTATGGGATTTGACATTGACCGTCAGTTTGGTCACGATTGCTAACCGGCCGTTAATGGTACACAGGTAAGTGAAAATGCCCTTAAACTACAAATATCAACAAGCTAAAAGTTAAAAAAACTATAACCCGACTAAAAAACACATTGAAATCTGTTAAAATGTAGCCATAATAACGAATCGATTGATACCTTATTAATTAAAATCGGACGAATAGTTTTGGCGCTACGGTGGAACATACATAAATACAAACATACATACATTGCTAAAATCATAACCCTTTCTTTTGTCTTCGCCGTAGTCGGGTAAAAATTGAGCTTTAGTGGAAAACATGGGCTGTTTTATAGCTGCTTTACATCATGGGCGATGTCTATGCATACCGATAGGTAGGGGATACGATACCCTATGATGATATAGGATATGTCCCTATGATGACAGAGACGCAGCTATGCGTTAGAGGGAGCAAACTATATTGCGATCAGTCACCACTTACCATTCTTATCCCTAGCAGCCTGCAAATCCCTCTTCAACTTATCAATCTCCTCGGCATACTCCTTCAACATGGCCGTCTTTGTCATCTTCTGGTTCACCTCGGGCTTGTTCTGGATGTTCTTGGCTCTGTGCGCGTACTCCAGGGTGCTCATGGTCTCCTCCAGGTCCTTGTGTCCTGGGGAGATGGTGGCGATGATGGAGGTCTTGGTGCGGCCGCCAAGGGACTCTTGGAGGATGCGGGTGAGCTTGGATTCTCTGGGGGTGGAAATTAAATTGAAATTAATTCATTTTCCCACTGCTAAGTAGAGGCTTCCCTTGGAGGGTTTGGTGTAAAGTCTTCATGCTAACCCAGTTCAGATTATATTTCATATTCACACACACCTCTTAGATATATTTTTTTCAGATGTTGTCAGGTTTCCTCACTATGCTTTCCTTCATAGAAAAGCAGCTGCTAAATACCAAAAATTCTTAGTACAGAAACTTGCAGATACAAGTTGGGATTTCAAGCTATGACCTAAGGTTCGGAAGCCATCAGCCTAGATCATCATCATCATATCATCTCAGCCATACGTTCACTGCTGAACATAGGCCTCCCACTTGGACCTCCACACGTACCGGTCGGAAGCGACCCGCATCCAGCGTCTTCCGGCGACCTTAACAAGATCGTCTGTCCATCAGCCTAGCTAGATACAATCAACTATTCCAGGGGTCGGCAAACCGTTCGCAGGCAGCTCTTTAAACATAAAACAGTCAACTGCGGCTCTATGAGCTTCCGAAAATTCCATATTTTTCCGCCATCAGGCTCTTTGTCAAAAAAGTTTGCCGACCCCTGAACTATTATATTCCTTAGAGTTCTAAGGCTGGCGATAGGATTTATTCCGTAATAGGATAAAGGGAAAATTAGGAAGCAATAATTATAATGCCGGTAATGAGGTAGACATTACTGTTTGTTAGTCAACAAGGTACCTGTACGGAATATGAGGATGTCTCTCTACTAAAGCTGTTATAACTCTCCCGAGCGTCAGCAAGCTCTGATTGATGTTGACGCATTCCCGAGCCCTCTCCTTCTTGGCCGGGTTGTCGGAGCCAGCCTTGCTGATGTTCTCGGAGCCGGCCAGGTCCACCAGGTTGAGCTTGCCGATCTTGACCAGCTCTTCGCCCTCTTGGTTGTTCTCTTTCATGTGGGCCACAATGGTGAAGACGGTGTGGGAGCGGCTGAAAAAGGAATATTTAACTGTATTTTTTTAGTAGGGCATGCCCTGGTTGAGGCCAGTGTGCGGGTTTTGGCCATTTTCAACTTTATTACGGTATAGACAAAGGAGGATGCCCAGATTCACATGGACTCTGGCCTAAAAACCAATAATGACAAGCCATATGTCATTTGAAAGGTTTTTTTCATATTCTAAACCTTTTTGTATGGCGGGAAATCTTAAATCGCTGTGTGAAACAAGTTATGGCAAAATAAAAACATCCCCTCAATAAGATTTTTTTTACTAATATAGGTTTTAAGTTCTATACAACAGTTTTTAAACGTTTTTACATAAATACACATAAGAAAAAAACTAAATATCGATTGATATACCATAAAACAATGACTACTATTCTTTAAGCAAAAGGTTCATCAATAATGAGCTGTGTTAAGTGCCCAGCTGGAGGAATAAATACTCCGTGTCTTCCTGCACCAAGGTACCAAACTATGCTACTACATGTGCACAACTTCCAATAGTGCGACGCAATCATTAAATCATCGTCATCATCAAACAATCATTAAACTATTTTTATGCAGCGAAAACATTTATCACACAAATATTTGGGATTACCTGCTATAGTAAACGTTTTAGAACTTTGAATAAGCTATCCAGTGACATATCGCTTGTCCTTATTGGTCAATAGGCCAATCTGACCACCCTCCTTTACAAGCCAATGGGTTATCTAAATATATAAAAGAAGAAACTGACTGACTGACTGATTGACTGACTGACTGACTGACTGACATATCAACGCACAGCCCAAACCGGTGGTTCTAGAGATTCCAAATTTGGCACGTAGGTTCCTTATAAGGTCTAGTGCACTAAGAAAGGATTTTTCAAAATTCACCCCCTACGGGGGTAAAATGGGAGTCCGAAGTTTGTATGGCGAATCAAGATTTGTTAGATTACTTTATTCGAAACTTCACAGGAGTATTCCTAAAGATGAATGAGTAAACACGTGTTTCAGGTTTTTTGAAAATTCAACCCCTAAAAGGGGCAAATGTGGTCACAAAGTCTGAAAATCAACATGGGTATCGTATCCTTCTTGAGTACTTATAGTACGCGGGCGAAGCCGCGGGAAAAGGCTAGTAGGTAATATAAGAGTAAATTAGTGCAGCACAGATGGCTTGGTTGCTTTAATTGATGGTCACTGTACCACATCACAAACTGTGAGCTACTATTAATCTTTACAAAGAAAAGTATTCTAGACTTCATTTCTTAATAATTTTTAAGAAAAAAACACCGACTTCCATGGGGGTGGGGGGAGCCGGTGGAGCATTATTGTAGATGGTGCACTTAGACTCCATACAATGAAATAACTTGCTTAACACACGCAGCGGAGAGGACAAACCGCCAAACCTGAACTATGCGTCGTTGAAGAGTCGTTCTGATCATCATCAGCAGTTCCACTTCATCAAATGTCACTCTTTTGAATGAAAATGCTTGATTTGTTGATAAAAATACAAAAGTCACTTTATGTATGCCTTTAAGATTTGAGGAATTCCCTCGATTCCTCATGGAACTCATCATCAGAACTTGAGCTTGACGAAAATTGGTCCTGACAATTAAACTTGCTAAACAAACACAGCGAAGAGGACAAATCGCCAAACGTGAACTATGCGTCGTTGAAGAGTTCCGTTCTGATCATCATCAGCAGTTCTACTTCATCAAATGTCACTGTTTTGAATGAAAATGATGGTTTTGTTGATAAAAATATAAAAATCACTATATGTATGCCTTTAAGATTTGAGGAGTTCCCTCGATTCCTCATGGATCCCATCATCAGAACTGCGTTTTGACAAAAACGGGACCAATCTGTATATATATACTTACAATCAAAAAAAGAATTTTCAAAATCGGTTCAGACATGACGGAGTTATGGAGTAACAAACATAAAAAAAAAACATACACGCCGAATTGAGACCCTCCTCTTTTCAAATCTTGAAGTCGGTTAATAAGCAAAAAGCGTGTCTCGTACCTACTCGTCACAAATCGAATTTCACACATTGCGTTTTGGTTAAACGTAAGTACAGTCACCATAAGATATATCGGAGCGGCCAAGGTGGTCACAAATAACTGAACAACGCCTCTATTCTCAAGGCGATACAGTGAATGATCAGATATTTTTGAGTACCTTGGCTGCTCCAATATATTTGATGGCGACTGTACTACATAAAAAGCGTGAGCTACCTTTATTATTTACTAGGAAACGTATTCTAGACTTCATTTCTTTATAAGCAAAAAGCGCGTCACGTACTCGTCACTAATCGAATTTCACACATTGCGGTTTGTTTGTACGTATGTACCTACAGCTAAATACTAACAGGGAGTTTTTTAATAATTAGCCATATCGTACGAGGTGTTATTATAGTATTTTGTGCAACAGGTACATAATAAGGGTTCTTAAGATTCGAGGGTCGAAGTTACAAAATGAGGCGAAGCCGAATTTTGTAATAACAGACCCGAGAATTTTAAGACCTAATTATGTACCGTTGCACACGAAACTTTTTCTACGACAGTAGCAAAAACGTAATTAATAAATAATTTTAAAGTTCTTAAGTATCACGAGTACATAAATCAATTTTGTTTTAAGATTTTTCTATCAACTAATAACTCTTACTTTTGTACCGAAGTCTTCGGATATTCACTGTGAAGTTTTCTTGTCACTTATTTTATGGAAATTAACATAAACTTCTTGATATTGACATAATATACGAGTTTAAATACAAAAATTAAGCCGTACATTGTGTTGAAACTTTTTAAATATTAACTTTTTGACTAAATGTCATAGACAGACCACGAGTTGGTTTTCAATTGCAAAAAAATATGCCTTCGTTCAAGTAACTCTCAATGCAAAAGTTTACATTAAAGTACTATTATGCTTTTCATAAATATGAAAACTAAATTATTTAAGATATAATACTTTAAAAAAGACATGATAATGTTTTTATCATAGTTTGTGCAAAAATAATTTCAAGTATATATCAATTTGAAAATATAATTTATATTGTAAACAAGAACGAACCCTTTTTAGACATGGCACCTGGAAGTCAGTGTTTTAAAAAAACAAAAACAGTTGCACAATATGTTTTGTGTGACTGCTAGCAGTTATAGAAAGTACCTATAGACAAATAGACTTTAGCGCCTTCACTTAAATGATGTAGTTTTAGATACCAGTATCAGTGATTTAATTGGCATATAGAAGTGCTGGAGTAGAAAAAACAACTTTTTTTATGGGACCAACGCCGAAATACAAAAATTTTTTGGTTGTTAAAAAGCCTTGTATAAATACAGGGTAAAATATTAATCACCGTTCATATTGAGCAAGGATGATTAAGACATGGATTGACAATGCCTATACAAAATCGCGTTCCCTTATTTCAGGCTAAAGCACTAGCGTCATCTATCGGTCACCACAAACACTAAATTCCTACTCAACGTTTCTGTTAAGCCCATTGGTTGACTGGTAGAGAATGCCTTATGGCATTAAGTCTGCCATTTGTACAGTCGAGGTCAAAGATATGTTTACACTTTTGCACCTTATTACAAAGGAATAAGGTGAAAATGTGTAAACATATCTTTGACCTCGACTGTACCATCTTATTTTGTGCAATTAAGATTAAATAAATAAATTCTAGTTTCTAATATTTTGTTCGGCGATTAACGCTGACAGAATAACTCGACTCCAGACTCAACAGATGGCGCTGTGGCACTCAGTACCGAAAACAGACGTATAGCCTGAAGGTTCGAAGAACGCGATTTTGTATAGGCATTGGCCATCCATGTCTTAATTATCCTTTATTGAGCGGTGATTAGGTAGGCCATATACTGAACAACTTTTAGTATGGGACCAACTCTGAAATCACGAAAAATGTTTTGGCTTCCCCATAGAAAACGACAACATCTGATCGGCCGAAATGTATGAAACAGCCAGAAACATTTTCGCGATTTCGTTGTTGGTGTAAAAGTTGTTCAGTATGGCCTACCTCATCACCTCGCTACACAACATTTACAACCCCTTTAAATTAATTGTTCTACCAACTAAACTAACAAATAGTTTGCATATGCTTCCTCATCATTGCAGAAAGCAACCCAAAAGCAAACTTGTCCTTGAAAAGTTTCAGAGTTAGTGTTGTAAAGTTTTTATAATGCTACGGCTCCACCTGCGTCGTAACGCAATAATTATCGTGTTTCATCTCGCTCGTTCATGTGCAAACAATATACTGCATCTCCATTATCGCGATAATAGGGACGATGACACATGTTGAATTATGCAATAAAATTTAGTTGATAGGATGCAGAACTACCAATATATCCAAATAAAGTGAAAATTAAAACAATATATTGAAATGGTTCAAAGATATCATGCTTAAAAGTTTAAGTTTTTAAATTTTTTAAAGTACGAAATAAAAAATAAAAACAATTATACCATTCTATTTTTAACATTTTACTGTTAAATAAATTATATGGTAACCATATACCTAGTCGGTTACTAAGTTCTGTTACTAGAGTTTTCACTAAATAAATAGGAATAGGTAGCAACATTTTAATTATTCACGTACATAATTTAAAAGCTTATTTAATAGTCAATAGGTTACAATATATTTAATTGAAAATTATTGTCGCAGTTTTTCAGAATTCATTATAACACTCGGAAAAAGGCGTGAAAAATATACGTCAAAATTACACTCCTTGTTCATGTTGATTTTAAATCCTATTTACTTTTAATCACCTTTAAGACGCATCAGTCTGACACAATTCGGTAGCTATATTCTTTAGCTTCAATTTGGTATATGTATAGTTCACGTGGGGCTATCCGATAATATACTAGACTATACGTTGCAAGTCTGCTTGTTCAATAGCAGTCTAAATCTATGTCTTTTGTGAAAAACTTAAAAATAGGCAATATTTCAAATGGGAATATCCGTGGGATAAAATCGCAAGAAAATTCAATGGTGGTCACGCAATTACCTCTAATAAACAGGTTTCTTACAAACAAGCAATGGAACCTTCTAAACAAAGGTGCAATATTTATTTGATGCACTTTTGTAAAGTGTAATTTTCTTAAATTTACCGCGTGTTTGCGTCTTCAGGCAATCTTGTGCTTTACAAGGATTTTCAATAAAATTTCTCATCTGATTTGTGTATTATTATACCATATTATGTTCATTAGAAATTAGGCTATTAAATAATTACTTTAATTTTTGATTTTCAATCTTTATTTTATATTTTATCAGTCAGAAATCTGGTAACAGAACTTAGTAACCAACTAGGTACATAAACGCAACATTTCACTGTAAAAATAGCAATTTCATAATTTTTCCATACTTTAAACAGGGCGACTATATGATCGTGACGTCACTTTTGCACGTCATTTTGTTAGGAGCGTTTCGAGAAACAAATGCAAATCTTAGACTAAGTCTCATTTCTGACTTTTGTGTTGCTTTAACGCAATTGGCCGCATATAGACATTTGATCCTCACAACAAAACGAATCGATTGATACCATACATGAAAAAAATTCACCATGCCTATTATCGTGTTAAGGCGCAGGTGGAATAGTAGCATAGGAGGAAACATAAACAAACAAAACAAAACAACATCTACATCCGGATAAGTGTTGTTCCACTTACTAGGACAATGTTGGCTTGCCATTGGGATTCTCACTGCAATATTGGCAAAGTACTTAGTGATTATTAAAAAAATATTTCAGTTTTAAACTTCATTAACACTTTGACTACCGAGAACCCGCCTGGTAGGCACTCGTAATGTTTGCTTAGATGCCGGGCACGCGGCGTGCGGCATTGCGTTGCACGTCGTAGCCCGCCTGGCGAGTTCTGTCGGTTTCTGGGGTATTGTTCTAAATTTTGCCTGGTTGCGAAAGTGTTAAGGCTTTTCAAGAACTGTAAATGATGCTTATCAGAGTTATCAGTGTCGAAATGGAATGAGGGTGAACATAATTGTGTTTAGGTATTATTTTGTTCTTTGCATCATGTTTGGACATATACACAACCTTCACAAATTATTATATTTTCTGAGACAAAAAAATATAAAAATACATTGACATTTTCTTACCTAGATTGTGCATTCATGAGTGTGGAAGCGACCCTCTTCCTTTCCTGACCTTGTTCCATAATCTTGTATACTTCATTCTTGTTGTATACCTAAAACATAAACGTGGCAACTATTCATTTTTAGCAGGGATCTTCAAAATACAGCCGTGGGTCGAAGAAAAGTGTTATATCCCATTCAATCTGACCCGCAAAAAGGAAGCCCAGGTCCTCCCGTGACCCGTGAGTAAAAAAGTTTAGAGACTCCTCCTGATTTAACTAAAATACATCATCCATTGCGAACATAGGACTCCCCAAAGGATGATGATGATCCCCCAATGAGTAAGCCTTGACGTGACGTGTGTTGCTGCAATTATTTTCATAGTTCAGTACAGACAGACAAAAGCATGAACATAACTTTATCAGTTTGCAAACCATAGCATTATGGACCAGCCTTAGCATGACCCTCAAAGCAAGAATTTAACTAGAGACCGCACACGCGTACTACCGTAAGAGATAGACATAGATGACGATAAAATCACTTCTACAGCAAAAAACAAAACAATTTCCCATTGTTTTCCTTATTCGACGAAACTTTCTAAGAAAAATATCAGGTTTTCGTAAACACAGAATTTCTTGAAGAAATCGCGAATTATATCTGTTTGTGACCCTCCACTGCTATAAGTAATGGGTGGAGGGTAACAAAAAAAGGTGAGACTATGACAAGGACCAACGATAAGAGCACCTTCTCTGTCGTACCTATTGAAAGTGTAATAAGACCATTCCGTTCTTTTTTTTTTTTATTATTTATTTATTAACATGAAAAAGATACAGCTTACACAAATAAAGGGTCCCACAAAACAGTTTTCACGGTTTGACTGTGAGATCGTGCAGTCTCTACTCTTAGTTCGATCTTGGTATTGTTATTACCATGACAGGTATATGGCTGACATACTGTCTATGGCATGACCTGACTGGTCGCACGAAATTCCATGCGTCAAGCGCAACTCAAAGTAAGTGGCGTACGATAATTAATGTAAGTTATGCTAGGGGGTCAAAAGTTGTAAAAAACTCACCGTAATTTCCTCCAACCCATTAACAATATTAGCCCCCTTCCTAGTAACATCCTCATAGATCCTGAGCTTGGAATTATCCTCGGAACTAGACAGCAGGTCGAACAACTCTTCATTGTACAGCTCCAAGTATGACACCCGGACTGTGTACTCCGTGTTGGAGATGCGGAGCTCGTCGAACAGCTGGCTCAGCGCGCGAGGGATGATGCCGGCAAGGGGGTCCTGAAGAGACATGTTTAGTTGTGAATCAATAGGCCCGAGACAAATGTACTATCGGGTTTATAATTGCATAGCCAATTTATGAATGAATTCATTGATAAACTGGGTATGCAATTATGAACCCGATGGTACGAGCGGCCGCAATGGCTCGGGCGAGGCACGACTACACTGAGCACACCGAGCTGCCTCGCGCGGCAATTTCCTCGAGAGGCGGTGCATCAGGTGTGGACACGCCTAATAGCATAGTCGCCATCAAATATTTGGAGTGAACAATTTACAGCATTCCATTTTTTTCGGTTTGAGTTTGAGGTCATTATGAATCTACGAGATGTCAATATTGTCGTCGGCGTGAGCAAACACAAATTTCACAGCGCGACTGTTACTACGGCAGTTTTATAAATACTTTTTTTTTCCATCCTCTTTGTATCCCGTATCCTTCAGAATCACAAGATGACGTCTTTTTGTACCGTTATATCAATTTGCACAGTTTGGGAGATATTTTTGGAACTAAAAAAATTAAATCTTGAATATAAAATGTACTTTTTTTTATATACTACGATGGTGGCAAACTAGCATACGGCCGCCTGATGGTAAGCAGCTACCGTAGCCTATCGACGCCTGCAACTGGTGTCACATACGCATTGCCGACCCTTTACAAAAAATTTGATTAACGTAAAAAAACAAGAGGGTCCCTCATCATCAACACACTGGGTCCTCTTTGAGCCCTTTACTCTCTCTACTTGGATAATATATCATTGTAATGTATTACATGTAGACCTAAATACTTACATTCTGCCAGTTGACATTTTCATCTCCAGTGCTCTCGCCAACCATTGTGTGCGTCTTGCCGGTGCCCGTCTGTCCGTAGGCGAACACGGTACAGTTGTAGCCACGCAGCACCTCTTTGATCAACGGACTCACCACTTGCTGGTACACTTCAATCTGGAAAGGTACAATATTGAGTATTATAAAGATAATAGTTCGGTATTCTGTGAAATGTATGTCAACCTAATTTATATGAGGGCACTAGAGTTATTAAGGTGCGACCACACCGCTGCTTAAAATACGGTAACGCTACGGAATCGCAGTGACGCATCGTATCCATACCGTTTTTATCGCATGCCCTCCACACCGCTGCTCAAAATACGGAGACGCTACGGAATCGCAGTGACGCATCGTATCCGTACCGTTTTTATCGCATACCCTCCACACAGCTGCTCAAAATACGGTTTGGAAGGTTCGCGTCAAAAATATTTCGTATGGGGCACGTCACGTACACGTTGCGTCTGCATATTTTGAGCAGCGGTGTGGAGAGCATGCGTTAAAGCCGTGACGTTTACGGCACGTCATTGCGATTCCGTACTGTCAGCGTATTTTGAGCAGCGGTGTGGAGGGCATGCGATAAAAACGGTGGGGATATGATGCGTCACTGCGATTCCGTAACGTCACCGTATTTTAAGCAGCGGTGTAGTCGCACCTTTATATTCCACCCTCATGGTGGTATACGGCCTGCGCGTGTAGGCGGTAAAAATGGCTGCCCCAAATCTACGTGGCACCATACCGTAGCAAGAGATGTATTGGGGATGGGACAGGAGGTGACCCAAATCGCCCAGGACCAAGGTCAGTGGAAGAATTTAATTCAAGCCCTACAGTGCGTAAAAGGATGAAAAGAAGATCCCAAATTACAAACAAGCATAGATGATTTGAACCATTTCATTTACAAAGATTGCATATACACGGGAAAATATTACGGGTGCCGTTGTGACCAGGTAGCATTAGGATTAAGGTGTCCGACGAGAATGCAGAAGATACTCGTTTATTTCCAGACGTGGGCACTGGAATCCTTGGTCACTTGTTCCTTTGTAGGGCAGATGACCCAGTTGTGGCCAATGTGACGGTTTTGGCCATTTTAAATTTTATTAAGGTATATAGACGAATTTACAAGTCTATGGTATATAAAAAAGATAAAAGCTATTTATTCTTCAATTTAGGCACATTACAATGCACTTATCGAACGAGCGAAGTGAGTTCTTACAAACAACTTCTGGCTAGTGGGACGTCTCAGCATTTCGATGGCTTTTTGATTTTGAGAGTTTGTTCCGCGATAACTTTAGTAACGCTTTTCTGATCTTCATGAAATTTGTTGGGATTATAGCAGAGATACATATAATTTGAGAGTTCGTATATGAGCAGGATCGACCAAGGGGTCATGGAACTAGAAGACGCGAAAAAATCATCATATGGGTCTTGTTATATTGGTCATCTCGTTTGCAAGGAATTCGCGAGTTCTGAGTTCGAGGCGGACTACTAGTTATATTATAATTAACACTAGTAGTCCGCCTCGAACTCAGAACTCGCGAATTCCTTGCAAACGAATGACCAATATAACAAGACCCATATGATGATTTTTTCGCGTCTTCTAGTTCCATGACCCCTTGGTCGATCCTGCTCATATACGAACTCTCAAATTATATGTATCTCTGCTATAACCCCAACAAGTTTCATGAAGATCAGAAAAGCGTTACTAAAGTTATCGCGGAACAAACTCTCAAAATCAAAAAGCCATCGAAATGCTGAGACGTCCCACTAGCCAGAAGTTGTTTGTAAGAACTCACTTCGCTCGTTCGATAAGAGTAAATTATAGCAGCACAGATGGCACTGTCATATATCAGTTGTCATTTACTTGTCAGGAGCCATGGAAAAAAGTGGCCAAAACTGGCTCCTGGGCCCCTTTCTAATGTTTCATTAAAGAAAAAAAAAGATTTATAAGAATCTTAACAGTGCAGATTCATATAAATATAGTAATACATTTTCAATGACTCAGTATGTAATGAGTATCATAATTTAACTTAATGAGTATTAATTAAAAATACCTCGCCATTTTCTTTTTATATTTGTATCTACATATTGATCTTTTGGACATGAAATCATTATTTATATTTGACACGTAATCATTTGTGACATCTTATTCTAGAATATTATATTTTGAATCTTAATTATTTATTAATTTTATTGTCGTTATTTAGATTAATTGAATGTTACTACAAATTATGATTTCATGACGCTAATTATTTATTAAATGACCAAAATTATTTTGTATGCACTAACATGTAGCTTAAGTATACTAACAATATTTATGGAATCGCAATGTTCTGAAATAAAGATATTTTATTTTATTTAATATAATTCCTTATTGACACAAAGTAACGGACGTCTGAACATACAAACTCTCCTTGAAGTGGCCAAAACCGGAGCATCTGCCCTATATGATATCTGGGCATTTTCACTGAACTGTGTACCATTAACGGGCGGGTAGCAATCGTGACGAAACTGATGGACAATGTCAAATCCCATACATTTTGTCAGGAATGTGACGGTTAGACGTTACTGAAACAGGGCTGAAGTCATGCTTTAAAGTAAAAGTTAAAATAAAAATTCCCATCTATTTAAGTTTAAGAACCTAATTTATTTAGAGGAAACAAATACTCTCTGTGACATCATCAACACCATTCATCCTCATCGCCGTCATTCTACCTCTGCTCTGCTTGCTATCGGCAAGATGTTCATCACACCACTAACCTTCAAGTTTCAGAGGAACACTCAGAATGAGGAATGAACTCTCAATCAAGGTTTTCTCAAGCAACTACAGTATGGGATCGTATTGTACAGGTTTTTTAAATACCAGCAACACAAATATAACAGCCCTGAAGCTGCAGGCACTCATAGGCTGCAAGTGACCAACTACCATTGAGCAGGATGTATTCTTTTTTTGCTAGTGACAATATTGGGGATATACGGGAATTAGTGTTACTCTGCGTCCGTAGGAAACACCTTAGCAGCCCTACACGTGATCCCTGGGTGGTGCTAAAAGAGTAACAAACTTGGCAGCTGCACTGTCCCATACGGACCTCGCAGCACTCACTGGATTTTTCTTTATCAGCTTTCCCACTTCTACTACCCCAGGGAAGAAATGCCAATTTATATCCAGTGACATGTAGCCATACGATAAATAAAAAGTGACAATATACAGTGTAAACTCTATATAACAATTTATTCACTAAACCGTAAAATTTTTGGTTCTAGTTGGTTTTGTTCAACATTAATTTCTCAGTTTTTAGGGACAACTCCTAATAATGTCCCTTATTATGGTATAAAAAAAATGGGCCGTAAAATTTCAACAGCAGGGACTTACTTGTTTAGTATTGGGTGAAAACGCCCGGTCAAAAGTGAACTTCTTGGTAAGACTGGTTTGCTGTGACTGGCGCACAACCACCTCACGCCCGTTCACCACTTCCACCACTCCCAGCGACTTGATGTCCCGCTCCCGCTGATTTAAAGGTCTGTAATAAGGTTAAACGCAAAACATTTTAAGCTCATAATATTGTATAGATTGTATACCTTGCTTTTTTGCAAATGTTATAAGGTAGGTAGATAATCCATTTAAGTATAATTAAAAATAGCCTTTATTATTGAAGTTTTTTTAAGTATAATTATCCTAGCAATTAGGCGGGTCCACACCAGACGCACCAGCTCGCTAGGAAATTTCCGCGCAAGGTGGCTCGGATAGTGTGGACGTGCCTTGGCCCAGGCAAACATCCTCGCAAGGTGGTGCGTCAGGTGTGGCCCTGCCTAATAGCTACACCCCCATTACAGGACTGCAAGTAATAATGATTTGTTCCTGTTTACCAACATTGGGGACATAATAACTGTAAAAGTAGGTATAAGAGCAATAAAATTGTAACAAATTGCAAAGAATTTAAAAATTGGTGGAAAAATAGCCTATTTTAAAAGGTCCTACATTTCTAAACAATCATTGAATGTTATTACTAGAATTCAGTATAGTAAATGTGACAAAAAAATGTACCATATTGTGTTACATTGTCATAAGGAAAGGTTGGACAAAAAGACATTGAACCCATGCCAAAGCATATGCCATGGTTTGAAGATGGCTAAAACACATTGTGTATTTCAATCTTTATATTCGTGAATGAAACTTGCTAACCTGAAATAGGACCCCGAATTCTGATAAAAAAGTGAAGTACATAAGTCCACAAAAGATACATAAAGTTATCAAAGGAAGTGACATGACTCATGCTAACATTTTTTACTAGCTCCTTATTATAGTAGTTAATCGAAATACGCTTAAACCCTATGAAGTAGGTCGATTTTAATGTGTAATATGAATAAGTACTAAGAGAGACGCTTATTATAGTACACTAAAACACCATTATAAACATTAGCGAATTAGGTCAAAACATTGTGTAATACATGCTGTTATAGTTAAATAAGAAGACGTACCCTTAGTTACATGTTGATATTTAGTTTATATGTATGTTATTAGGCAGATAAATAGAGGAAATTACAGAAGTTTACCTTAATCTAACAAACACTTGGATGTTCTGGTTTTTATCTCTCCGAGAACCTTTTTCCGACGTCATCTTGGCACTACACACATAAAATTCTCCACACTATATTTGTTACACTCAATGGTTCCTAAATTCCTGAACAATTCACTAAAATAAAATAAAATGCGTCAAAATCCCAATTTATCATCAAGGGAATCCGTTGAACGGTGTCGTTCAAACAAAATTCAAATTTCGGTTTGGGTAAAATTGCCACATGAAAAAAAACTAAGGCTTACTGTAGAATATTCATATAAAATATTGTTTCAAATAAATAAATTAAAAACGCAAGAAGCATATAAATAAAAAACTATTTTAAATAAATTCTCGTACATTACCACGTACAAATCATTTCTATATAAATTATGCCATATAGAACAGTTAAAGGCGCTTCACACACTTGATCTGAATTCATCAATTCATGAATTCATAGACAATTAGCTATGGTTGCGGAAATTTGTCTATGACCTGCATAATAAAATTCAGTTACCATAGACAAATTTCAAAATCCTTAGACTCCTCAATGAAAATCCTCAATCAATTTATTAATTCAGTGCAAGTGTGTGGAAAAAATGATTACGAGATTCTATATAGTCTGGCAAACCATTTCTGTCAGTAGAAATGCGCGGCAAATTCAAAATACGTACATGTGGCAACCCTTCGTGATGAGACACCGTATTTCCGTGACCGTGACGAACATTTAAATTCACATTGAATTTGTTTCTAGTGCATTTCACTATCTCATCTTAAGCGCGAGTGAGATAGAACTCCTGCAACGTTCCCAATTAAATTTAAATTCACTTTTAAGGCATATCTCAATTGCATCAACCAGATTATCTGTTGCAGTTGATGACAGATCAGACGAAATATCCGTCTCCTTTTTACACACCGTAAATGTCACCTAATGAAAGGGACGGAAATACCAACTAAAATTAAAAACATAAAATTTGATGATCATTGCTGCTTTTTTCACTGATTCTTAGTGTTGTCATACTTTTGTTCCCTGTACATTGCTACGGCGTTCGTTGGCTGGCCAGACTATATATAGGGGATCCGACATATGTAAATCAAACACACATAAAAATATATTCGCCTCGTTTTAACTCAGCGCCATATTCATAAGCAAAAAGAGACGACGAGTATATACGTAAAATCCCAATGCGGCCGAAAAATCCGCCATATTGAGAGCTCTGGATGTCAAAACCTATAAATTTTAACCGCCATGATGATAGCTCCAGTACAAACAGCAACACGCTTAACTGTACATCGGTGGACCTTATTACAAAAGTCATAAGGTTCACCGATGGGCAGTTAACAGTGTGGGCGAGGGTACCTCAAAATCGACACTCGTCTTTCGTTGATATGTCATTTCCCCTATATTTATTTCAATGCGTCAACACGATGGTGACGTCACAGTTGACATCCCCACTCCCGACTTGACGTTTTCAACTAAAACGGGTATTAGACATTGCAATTTGTAGGGTCCAACCTGTCAGGTTGGTAGGTGTAATGGCACCTAGGGAGTAGGAGTCCCGATCTAGGGCGATCGGCAGTGCCCCGACACCCGCAGCTGTTTATGGAGGTCGTTAAAGTTAATTTTCCTGTTTTATGTATAATGTTAGCCATTTTGTTGGTGATTTGTTGGTGAGATAGGGTCGGTAGGGGCGATTTCTAGGGAAAGTTTAATAACGGGCGGTGGGGCCGACAGGAGTTGGACACAACAGGTTGGGCTCTACAAATTGCCATGTCTAATAGCCGTTATATCAAGACGCAGGTTCAGCTATGTATATGACATGGCAATTTGTAGGGCCCAACCTGTTGTGTTGGGAGGTGTAATAGGAGGTTGGGTCCGTAGGGAGCTGAAGGAGGGTGAGGGAGGGGCAGGGTACACAACATGTTGGGCCCTACAAATTGCCATGTCTAATAGCTGTTTTATGCCACCGCGACCAGTCGGTCAAACTTTTGTCTCAGTCTAACTAGTAGTCCGCCTCGAACTGAGAACTCGCGATTTACTTGCCAACGAGATGACCAATATAACAAGACCCTTCTGAATATTTTTTTTCGCCTTCTAACTCCACAACCCCTTGATCGATCCTGCTCACATACGAACTCTCAAATTATATGTATCTCTGCTATAACCCCAACAAATTTCATAAATATCAGAAAAACGTTACTAAAGTTATCGCGGAACAAACTCTCAAAATCAAAAAGCCATCGAAATGCTGAGACGTCCCACTAGCCAGAAGTTGTTTGTAAGAACTCACTTCGCTCGTTCGACTATCACTCCCTCTCACTCTTATCAGTTGACTAGTCGTTTACGTCAGTAAGCCCATAAGGTTTATATCGGTGAGTAAACCCCTTAAATTGCAACTGTAGGATGAATCCGATGCAGCCAATATAACGCATAAAAAATAAAGCAGGAATTCGTGAATAGGAAGCTCCAAATAACGCGTTCCGTTTTTCGCATTCTTGGTTTATAGTCAATTCAACTAAAAATATTTTATTATATAATTGGAAAAAATAATACGGCCAAGTGCGTGTCGAACCATGCACAATGGAAGGTTCCTTCCGTACTTTCAATGGAATAAGAACCAAACTAATACCAAAAGGTCGTATCTGATGCCTATGGAAGAAGTTTTTTGAAGAAAACTCAAAAGTGGCTGAACTGATAATGTTTAAAACAATTTTCATAGAATGTCTGTAAAAAGGGGCATCTTCTCATTTTTTTTCATATTTCTTGGACTTACGGTTCGAAAGTTACGGGGGGGACACCATTTTTTAGACTTTCGTAGCGATTATTTCTGAAAATATTCACTTAGTCATAAAATGTTCAAAGAAACCTTAATGTTATTTTTAAAGACCTACCGATTGATGTGCAACATGTTGATATTGTTTTTTTTTTAATTTAGTTAAATGTAAATAGCGCACCTCCTAAATATAATGTTTATCTGCAATTTAACTACATAACTGACGGACGTACGATGGACGGATAGACGGACATGACGAAACTATAAGGGTTCCGTTTTTGTCATTTTGGCTACGGAACCCTAAAAAGACTGCTAGTTTCACTTTACGTAAGTTCTCATCAGGTAACCCAATAACATAAAGCTCTATAAATGGAGTACGCTTCGCCTCATCTTTCCAAACAAAAAAGTCTGCCAAAATCTGAGGGGGGCGAGGTAGCACGCATGTGATGTTTTCAAGTCAAAGGTACATCATTGTCGGTTGTTAATACAGTTTATATCTAAATGAGTTTTTATGGCAGCAACGCTTTATTGACAACCGACAAAGATGTACCTTTGACTTGAAAACACCAAACATATTTGACATATTCTTTTTATACTTCATAACACTAAATGGAGCAATAGACCGTCGACTGTACCAGTGTTAACATATGGTTCATTATTGGATGCAGTCTTTGCAAATGTCAAACAAAAAAGCCAAGGATCATTTTTAGGGTTCCGTAGTCAACTAGGAACCCTTATAGTTTCGCCATGTCTGCCCGTCCGTCCGTCCGTCCGTCCGTCCGCGGATAATCTCAGTGACCGTTAGCACTAGAAAGCTGAAATTTGGTACTAATATGTATATCAATCACGCCGACAAAGTGGTAAAATAAAAAGTGGAAAGAAATGTTTTATTAGGGTACCTCCCCTATACGTAAAGTGGGGGGTGATTTTTTTTTTCATTTCAACCCTAACGTGTGATATATTGTTGGATAGGTATTTAAAAATGAATATTACTAAAATCATTTTTCGATAATGTAAATATTTTCGGAAATAATCGCTCCAGAAGTAAAAAAATATGCGTCCCCCCCCCTCTAACTTTTGAACCATAAGTTTTAAAAATATGAAAAAAATCTCAAAAGTAGAACTTTATAAAAACTTTCTAGGAAAATTATTTTGAACTTGATAGGATGAATAGTTTTTGAAAAAAAATTACAAAATAATTTCTGAACTAAGTTTGTAATTTAACCGTATAAGCAGGTGTTTATTGTACCTGTAATTTATACAAAATTACAATAAAATGACGTGCTTTCAAATAAAGTAAAAACGGTGAAAATCGGTCCACGCAATAAAGAATTATTCCATAAAAATCATCTTCCATACTTTAAGCTCGCGCGCAATAGTTTACTTAATTTGCCGATAGATGTCGCTGTACGTGGAACTCTCATATCATATCCTACATGGCGGTGTTATTAACTCTTAAGTGGGGACACTTACTGTGACGGACGGAAAACTACGGAACCCTACACTGAGCGTGGCCCGACACGCTCTTGGCCGGTTTTGATTGTATTTTCAAACAAAATATAGAAGACAGCAATCCTTAAGCGCGTTAAATATGGAGAAATGTCAAACGTCAAATAGTTACTGCCCGTCAGAAAGAAAACGATTGTCTTTGAATCGATTCTGTAAACGAAGCTTGATTTTCGATTTAGGTTAAATCTTTTATTACGAAAGTAATGATAAATAAAGTAAAACTTTACTTACATCTGAAATGGTATTTCATCATTTTGTAAACTAGACGAAATATAACATTTTTTACATCCAAAAACAGCGCACAAGGGCATTTTCACGGAGCTTGTTATCCATTGACAGCGATGACGAAAGTGCGTGACATCGATTATTGAAATAGTTTTTATAGATGTACTAGATTTTCCTGCCAATACTTTTGACAGAGCGGAAATTATACCTAAGGCCTCTCCTGGTTTAGAACTCTCTGCCCAATAAATATATAAAAGGTACAATAATTTGGAAGGCCGCGGTGAAACATTTTTTAGAGGGCGCTGTTCCAGGTTCCATATAATGAGAGAAAGAGACACATACAACGAGAGAAAGAAACAGAAGATGAATGGTCCTTAACAAGTAAGCAGTTTACCTTAATCTAACAAACACTTGGATGTAAATATATTCGCTCGTTTTAACTCAGCGCCATATTCATAAGCAAAAAGAGATGACGAGTATATACGTAAAAACCCAATGCGGCCAAAAATCCGCCATATTAAGATCTGAGAACGTCTAAACCTAAAAGGCCTGTTACACTTGTCCTAGTTAGCTTCCTAAATGATTTAGTTTCTAAATTTAGTCAAGTGTAACCGCATTTAGCAAGTAAATTTACTATTGAAATAAGTTAGGATCCTAATTAGGATGCTAGTTAGGACACTAAAAAAAGTAAAGTGTAACAGGGCTCTAATATACTATAACCACCATGTTGATATAGTCTGGCCAGCCAACGAACGCAGTAGCAATGTACAGCGAACAAAAGTATGACAACACTAAGAATCAGTAAAAAAAGCAGCAATGATCATCAAATTGTATGTTTTTAATTTTAGTCGGTATATCCGCTCCTTTCATTAGGTGACATTTACGGTGTGTAAAAAGGAGACGGATATATTTCGTCTGATCTGTCATCAACTGCAACAGATACTCTGGTTGAGGCAATTCACATTATTGACATATGCCTTAAAAATGAATTTAAATTTAATTGGGAACGTTGCAGGAGTTCTATCTCACTCGTGCTTAAGATGAGAGAGTGAAATGCACTAGAAACATATTCAATGTTAATTGAAATGTTCGCCATGAAATACGGTGTCTCATCACAAAGGGTTGCCACATGTACGTATTTTGAATTTGCCGCGCGCTTCTACTGACAGCAATGGTTTGTCAGACTATAGCTCCGATACTTCAAAATCGACACTCGTCTTCCGTTGATGTGGCGCGCCTATGCATTAATTCTATAGAGTTTGTCCGGAAAGAGAAGTGTCGTGGTTTATATGTGAGCTTATATATTCCACGACACTTCTCTTTCCGGACAGACTTCAACGTGTTTTTTGAAAACCGATATCACATAAACTTCAAATGATCTTTGTAATTACTATGACATCAAGTAAGGTAAAAGTAAGTAATCTTTTGGATTTATTTCTACCGCTGACAATAAATTGCCTCTAGAAACCGGACTTAAAACTTGTTGTGTGACCCCATATTTTTTGTAAGTTGGTAGCTTTCTCGTTGGCTGAAACACTCGTTCAACTTTTTAATGCTTTCAAGATGCTATTAAACTTTTTGTTTGCTCTTAACGATTATAATTTATTTTCTTGAGTACAAGAGGTCTTGTTAATTGATTATACGGCAGGAATCCAATCCGGCACATTCGTTCATTCCCTTGACCTCACTCCCTCGTTTCTGTACTACCTATAAATTCCTTTAAAGCCCCGTTACACCTGTCCTAGTTAGCTTCCTAAATGATTTAGTTTCTAAATTTAGTCAAGTCTAACCGCATTTAGCAAGTAAATTTACTATGAAAACTAGTTAGGATCCTAATTAGGATGCTAGTTAGCATACTAAAAAAAGTAAAGTGTAACAGGGCCTTTAAGAGTTTAAGCTACTTTGAGTTTTGTCACGAATAGTAAGTCCGATATCCGGTAATTCGGTAGGTAGGGTGGTTATGCTAGTTTCCCGTCCAGGCTCAGTTTACCGTCCATCTGATTATAATGCTGATTATAAATAAAAGTATGGGAAAAATAATAAATATATGAGGTTGTTTTTAACAAAATTTGATATTCATAGTTAATGGCCTCCTAGCCTAGTCTAGTTGGTAGTGACCCTATGAATCAGGAGGTCCCGAGTTCGAATCCTGTTCAGGGCATTTATTTGTGTGTTTATCACGGATATTTGTTCCTGTATTATGGATGTTTTCTCTGTATTTAAGTATATATATGTATATATCGTCGCCTAGTACCCACACATGCCTTCAGTTTCAAGATTTTTAATGCTCGGAACAGCGCCACCTAGTAGGTTCTCAGTTAATTAAACAGAGTAGAAGTTCGGTTTTATGAATAGTCATAATCGCGCTGCATTATTATTAATTGTGCATTTTAAAACCACGAAATAAAAATGGTTAGACCGTAATCTTTCTGGCGTTTACCATGGCTCAATATACCCTGAGGTCCGCTCGGCAACCTAATACAAAGATTTGGCGTAGATACTATATAGTTATCTTCGAAAGCTATTGCCATATATCTGACCAGTCCAGTTTCCTTGAGATATTTTCCATTACCATAAAACGGTAATTAAATATCGGATAATATTTCGTAATAATGTTATGAAAAACTCATTGGCACAAGCCGTGATTGGACGATGGACCTGAGAGCTCTGGCTTAAAAGTTGGGTGTCTTACTCAAGGCTAGCAGCGCTCCGATTTTACCTAGTAAAGCAACGAATTATAGTATTAGGTAATTATAAGCACATTTTATTAACTTAACAGATATGTGCGTCATTTTGTAGGCTGCCTCAGATTACAAGAATGAGAATGAAAGATACAGAAATTGAATGCAGGTCTATAAGGCCAGAGCCTATAACCGCGAACCACTTTATTCATCGAATTATCTATATGCATCTCTCTTTCGAATATGCAAGAGCGATGGAGACGGGGCCAACGAATTGTCGATTTTAAAACTTCGCGGTAGGCCCATAGACATGTAAATTAAGAAGACGTAACGCCGTGAAGACAATACTGAAATTTCATAATAAGTCGATTTCTTTGTGTTTACGCGTGACATGCACACATAAACAACTCGTGGACGAGCGGTGATTGGTTCAAAGTTTCAAACGTCAAAAGTGAGTGTGTGTGCACGAGACCGCGGCTTATTATGGAATCACAATTTTATCTTCGTGGGATTACGTCTCCTTGAGCATTTGATATGTCTATGGGTAGGCCCCTGTTTACACAATCGGAAAAGTCTTATTAGAAAAAAATTAGGACTGTTGTGAGTTCGCTCAGTTCGCTGCGATAATAAAACGGCCATAGTTTTTAAGGACATACCCGGGTCCAAAACTGGTACTTAGTTTTTAAACTAATATTTATAAGTAGAAGTCGCAAGACTCACAGATTCTACATATAGGTACACTGAAGTAGTTGGTACTTGTTTTTAATTCAAGACAGTAATCTAACATGCCATACATTTTAACCGCTTTGTACGCCAAAAGACGTCAGATTACTGCATGTCTTGAGTTAAAAATACTATTGTAGTTTGTTGATAACCAGACATAGAAGTTTTTGTGGCAAAAAGGACAATTGTTTAGGGAACTTCTGATATCTTTATCGATAACTTTCGAAGTGACGTAGCATATTAAAGTTTAACGGGTAAAGTAATAATTAACCTGTTTACTGATAACTATCTATCGAAGTCATGTAATGGTGGTCATTCTTTTGCACTTATTAGAAATTTTAAATCTTAAACAAAATATTTTTTTTTCAACTAAAACATAGCGGGTGAAATTTATTTTCTTACGCAATTTATAAAAACTTTATGCTCAATAATATATGTAACTTGCAAATTCATACTATATGTACATCATAACCTGACATAAGGCTTTATAGATAAATTAATGTCGTTGAGAGACCCTAGGATATTTTTATTCCCGCCACTTAAAGTTCATGTCTGTTGATAACCTTCTTCAGCTCACTGCTAGAACTATTTAAATATGTAGTAGGTAACTGAAAAAATTATATTCTAGTTACGTTTGCTATTTTTACCCACTTAATTGATAGTTATTCGTACCGATTAGAAAAACTAAATACATTTTTAAAGTAGAAGAAGAATAGCATGTAGGTACTATTTTTTTTCTTTCACCGCCACACTATAGTCCACCCATTCCTATTTCGAATTCCTTAGAAGATGGGAAACGTACTAAAATGATAATCACATCTACTTATCTACTTAAGGCGACATGCCCAGTGTGAAGGTACAGAATGCAGCTCGCGTAGCGTGACACATATCGGCAGGTCCACTTAGCGCTATTCTAATAAGACCATTTGCTTATTACCACCAAGAAAAAGCTCTTATTAGCGGCAAAATGGAAAAAGAATAAGTCCACACTCGGAAGATTCCGGATTTCTTTTTACACGTTGTCCAACAAGAAAAATAAAACTGGATTTAAAATGAGCAACGTCATTATACGGAGCGTTTTTGCGGCTGGCAACACTCATTACACCGTTTCCTCCCGCGCTTTCTTGAAGAAAATTAAAAGAGCCGCATTAATTCTATCCATACGTCGCGCCGTTTTTGCAGCGCGCGGCAATGGTAGGTTTTTGCCCGTGGTAGCGTTCCCAGACTCCGACCCGCAAAAACCCGCCTCGCAGCGAACGAGGGAATTTAGTATAAAAACCCTAACCCCGCTCAATAACTGGCGACGCCGATGAAATACTATGAGTTCCTTTAAGTTTTTACAGCCCGGAACTTTTTCAGCGCGCCATTTGCATCGGACGCCCGCGGTCGCCATCTTGTAGTTTTTCCCGCGCGCCGAATACGTTCCCGAAATTGCCGTTTGGTAAAAACTATCTGATTAAATTCTTGTTTCGAGAATGGGCGTTTATGTATAATGATGTTTTTTCGGAGCAGATGCTTTTGAGACTGAAATCGTAAAATATTTATGTCTATCGCGGTTTAAGGGGTTTAGTTTTTGCTTTGATTTTCAAATGGGCCTTTAATATTGCATGTAGGACAATTTATTTTCACAACCTAGAGTTGCAAAGATCCATAGGACCGTGTAGGTTACTTTGTTAGAAACCATCAAGGTTGTATTATTAGAATTTTCAAGAACTTCAATGGGGGAGAACTGGGAGAGAGCTTTCAGACTGTATGTAGGTATATACTTACAATCAAAAAATAATTTTCAAAATCGGTTCAGACATGACGGAGTTATGGAGTAACAAACATAAAAAAACATACAACCGAATTGTGAAATCTTGAAGTCGGTTAAAAATTGAGTCCGTTAACTTTTGTCATTCACTAATTATTCACTAATCTAATATGAAATGTTAAACTGCTACTTGAGAAATATATCTCTCTAAAATCTCCCAGTGTCTTCGCTAGAGCTCTAATTCATTACAACATTAATTTTAGATTTGGGCATTAAGCAATTTTTCTAATGGAAAGAATCAGACAAGTGAATCTTCTGCTTAGCTCACTTAACTTTAAAAAAAAATGATACCAGCACTAAAACCTAAACATGGTATGTGTTTATTTTATTTACCTAGCAGGTATGTTAACTTATATAAAGCCCATATTATAGGTTTCGTATAAAGCAATTATGAATGGAAGTAGAACACATGCTGGTCTGTCGTGCAAAGCGTGGGACTGTCGTAGAGTTGTAATTGCCACAAGTCAAGAGCTTAACATTATATGTAAGTATAAGTGTACAATGGGTAATATGTATGTATACCGTCTAGATAAACCGGAAACTTCGGCCTAATATTCAGTACAGCAATATTCAGCATTGCGCACCATTCATAAACCAAATAATAATGAAATATTTGGGGGACCTGTTTTTTTAGGTATAAATTTGTTTTTGGGGGGATTCGGTCATCATACGCTGCAGAGGCGACTTCCATAAATAAGAATCCAAATAATTAATTTTGACATTTATAATCTGCATGTTTTGACGAATAATAACCAGTGATCGTACATTTTCCAGCATTTTTGGTGCAGTCCTAAGGTTATTATTATTTTGACGCTATAAATTGTTAAAATTACTATCAAATAAAATCAAAGCCATTTAGAGCTAGGTAATAATGTAGAGATGGTTTGTAATTAAATTACAATTTCACAAAAAAACGTCATTGCACCAAAAATGCTGGAAAATGTACGATCACTGATAATAACATTGACATTGATGGAAAATAAGAAAAAAAACAATTCTAATTAGATAATCAACAAATAATGTAATTAACTTCTGAAGAATGAGGGCTTCCGCGATTGAGATTTTCACTAGATGGCAGCACCGTGACGACAGGTCTTTTTGGCAGTAGCTGTCAAAATCCACCAATCAAAAATTATATGGTTAAACATGATTGGTGGATTGTGACAGCTAGACCTGTCGCCACGGTGCTGCCATCTAGTGAAAAACTCGATCGCGGAAACCCTCATTAAAAATAGTTGTTTATATACGCTGTACTACTAGTTAATGGTAGAATAAAAGGCTTTTTTAATTTAATTTAATTTTTAGTTTTGTATTTGGGGGACAGTCTTAAATAGACCAACCTAGCCCCAAGCTATAAATACCATATACAAACGTCCATAACTCGGGAACAAATATTCGTGATAAACACACAAATAAATGCCCCAACCAGGATTTGACCCGGGTTTCGTAGGCTACGGTGCCGGAGGTCGTTTTTAAACATCGCTTACTATACCTATTAACCGGACAGTAGGACACTGTTAAAGGTACTTGATAACTTTACGACGGATTACTAACATGTATTACTTAATAAAGCCATACATAATCGTATATACACACAGCATGAAGTCTAAACATAGTGCACATACATAGCATGTATATACCTAATCGCCCACATTTCCAGCCGGTTTTTACGCGATTTCACAAAAAAACTACGTTAGATTTTCCCACACAACTGGTACCGTTGGTCCTCATCATATCAACATAGTATACGGCATAGTTCCAGCTACCTGCAACCTTTCACCGCGGAAAAACCAGCCAGGCCTTACTGGACGGATATTATTTACAGAAAAACTTAGGCCGCACAACGAGCGGGGTGAGGAGCGGAAGCGATTAATACAAGTAGTTAGTAGACAAATACGTGTGATCGCGTGGCGTTTTGGTCAACATAGTTTATATTTATAGTTTATTCTTTAGTAGATTTTTTTACTTTTAAGCTTTTATTTTGGGAAAAACTTAAAGATAAAGATATAAATATGTATGGACGGAAAACTGACAAGAGTGGACGAAAGCTAGCACAATCACCCTACGATACCAATTAAGTATGCCCATAAACGTATCACCAGCATTTTTGTTACGTTTTGTACTTAGCCAATTTTAGTTGTAATTAGGCATCAGAATTGACAACTAATATAATATGGAGTTATGGGTAATATTTTACTGTTTACTGTAGTATCAGACTCGGGAACCAATTCTATCAAGAACAGCAAGATTTTCGATCCAAATATCGTCCAAATATGCATAACTGGGGTAAGGATTTCTTTGCCAAGCAGTTTGGAAGCCGTTTGGGAATTTTGACTTCAGAATAATAAATATAATTCAGATTCAGACATTACACACAGACAGACATATTCAAAAATAGTCGATTCAGACATTACAGTAGGATCAAATTTAGTTAATTCAATTCTTTTGGTTGCAATTCTCTGAAATCCAAGTGATGGGTTAGGTAAGTTTATCAACAACACTGAACAGAACGTCAATAATGTAGGTAGGTATGGAAATAATCACGTGACTTTTCATACGTCATTCGGAAATATTTTTTACTTTTCGATCAGTGTTATTGACAGTCGATTGTCGATTGTCTTTGGGCAGTGCAGCAGTTCCGCAGTCATCACGTTACTTTCGCTTCCGTTCTCGCTTGCTCTCTGGCCCCGCAGTTAGGGCTTTCTCGCCCGCCTATTTTCTCACGCTCACCACTCACAACGCGATTCATTAAAAATACGATTTTCATCAACCTACCTGCCACTGCACTGGTTTTGCACACATTTTTTAACGGATATACATAGGAAATTGTCGCGAGTTGACAACTTCATGACAAGTTGAGTTAAAGTCGAGAAAAAGGCAGGAAACAGCGGGAATCTAGCGTGGTAGCTAAAGTTACAGCTTCCTCTTGGTATAGCTAGCTTCTTTTACCGTAAGATTAAGTTCAAAGTTGTGTGTTAGTAATTTGTAATAAAAAAGTACACTGTTTTTCAGGGTGTATACCTATCCTTTTACATTGTAGCTACAGTGGGTTGATTTCCAATAAATTAACAGAACATTATGACGTAGAAAGTTCTTTGGATCCATCAGGACCCCAACAGAAATGGGCGTTGAAATGAATGAAATGAATGAGATATGTTCTACTTATTCAAATAACAATCACGCTCTATTTTTACGGTATGAGTAGCCGAAAAGTTTTAAGACTTAAGTAGATAGGTACATTTTATAATTTCATTCAAAATATGAATAAAAAAATGAAATGAAAAATGTCTATTCGGTGCAAAGAAGAGAGAAAAAACATGAAATGCACAAAAAACATATAAAAGATGGTAATTCGAATACGAATTCGATTACACAGGACAACAATGGATTAGGTTGGTACGAAAAAAGTAGGTTGGTACGTATTTAGATCATTAATATAAATAAAACTTTAGAAAAACTTTACCCTTTAGTAGGAAAATGTTGAAGTAAGTTTGTTTGCAAACAAAAGGGTAAAGTTTTACTAAAGTTTTATTTATATTAATGATCTAAATACGTACCAACCTAATTCATTGTTGTCCTGTAACAATGAATTAGGTTGGTATGAAAAAAGTAGGTTGGTACGTATTTAGATCATTAATATAAATAAAACTTTAGAAAAACTTTACCCTTTAGTAGGAAAAGGTTGAAAATGTTGAAGTAAGTTTGTTTGCAAACAAAAGGGTTAAGTTTTTCTAAAGTTTTATTTATATTAATGATCTAAATACGTACCAACCTAATTCATTGTTGTCCTGTAACAATAAATTAGGTTGGTATGAAAAAAGTAGGTTGGTATGTATTTAGATCATTAATATAAATAAAACTTTAGAAAAACTTTACCCTTTAGTAGGAAAAAGGTTGAATATGTCGAAGTAAGTTTGTTTGCAAACAAAAGGGTAAAGTTTTTCTAAAGTTTTATTCATATTAATGATCTAAATACGTACCAACCTAATTCATTGTTGTCTTGTAACAATGAATTAGGTTGGTATGAAAAAAAACCGGCGAAGTGCGAGTCGGACTCGCGCACCGAGGGTTCCGTACAAACCTTTACAACTTAAAGGTATTATAGACCTGAGTATTTGATATGAATTTCAATTTAATACCTCTACGCGTTTACTAGGAAAAAGGTAGTAAGTTTAAAATTAAAAAAAAAAAAAAATTGTATGATTTTACTAAAAATATCTAGTTTTCGTAATTTTTCCTTTGTCTGTGCTATATGAAGTTTCTTCGTACCAAGTTTCAAGTTTCTGAGTTTACGGGAAGTACCCTTTAGGTTTTGAGTTTCTTGCGAGTACTCAGCTTCAAAATATGCGACTTAAATTGCTATTTCTTTTGATTGCGTTGACATAAAAGTTTCGTTTTGCTACACCTGAAAGGTCCTATAGCCCTGAGTATTTGACATGAATTTTAATTTAATACCTCCACGCTACGAGGAAAAAGGTAGTAAGTTTAAAATTTAAAAACATATGTTTTTGTATGATTTTACTAAAAATGTCTACTTTTTGTAATTTTTCCATTGTCTATACTATATGACGTTGCTTCGTGCCAAATTTCAAGTTTCTGAGTTCACGGGAAGTACCCCGTAGGTTTTGCGAGTGCCGAAACTCTAAAATTTGCAGCATAAACGACTGTATCTTTTGATTGAGTTGGCTTTTGAGTTTGATTTTTTCACAGCTCCAAGGGACAATAGACCTGAGTATTTGATATAAATTTCAGCTTGATACCTCCACGCGTTCCTGTGAAAAATGGTCTTGACAGACAGACAGATAGACAGACAGACAGACAGACAGACAGACAGACAGACAGACAGACGGACAACAAAGTGATCCTATAAGGGTTCCGTTTTTTCCTTTTGAGGTACGGAACCCTAAAAAGTAGGTTGGTACGTATTTAGATCATTAATATAAATAAAACTTTAGAAAAACTTTACCCTTTAGTAGGAAGAATGTTGAAAATGTCGAAGTAAGTTTGTTTGCAAACAAATAAATAAAGTACACCGTACACTCGATCTGGAGCTACAGGCGTAGGCTACGGTAACTGCTTACCATCAGACGAACCGTATGTTAGTTTGCCACCGTCATGGTATAAATAATACCTTATTGTTAATTAGTGTAACACTCACGAAACGAAATACGACAACGAAAGAATAAGAGATTAAGAGTAAAAAAAATTTTTTTTGGTGGTCTAGGCCCCCAGGCCAGACTCTAGGGGTCTGGGCGTCAGCTGCGAAAGCTGAAGACGCCAGTTCAAATCTGGCCTCGGACACCGGAGGTCACTTTTTTTGAAGTATATGACGTCTATTTCAGTTTATAATTTATATAAAATATTCTACAAAATAACTTGATTTGCTTCAAGATTTTTACCCTAAACCTATTAAGGTATAAATTAAACAAATTAATAATAAATATTTGTCTTTTAGGTACACTAAGTTTGATTAATAGCTTGAAAAATGCGGCTAAATTTGTACAGTATACGCATACATTAGTTCCCAAGGGAGTCAACCAGATAGTACTCCCTGATCGTCTACGTGAGGGCATAAATAAATACTATGGGACAATCTTACACAAACCGACCTAGTCCCACAGTAAGCTCAATAAGGCTTGTGTTGCAGGTACTAGAAGAAGATATATATAATAATAGATAGATATAGATAAAAAATAGTTAAATACGTAGAAAACATCCATAACTCAGGTACACACATCTGTGATAAACACACAAATAAATGCCCTTACCAGGATTCCAACCCGGGACCTACAGCTTCGTAAGCAGGGTCACTAGGTCACTACTGACTGGGCTAGGAGGCCGTTAAATAGTATATACAAGCTATTGAAGCTATATTACATACATTCAAAATATGCGAGCTCTAAAATAACAGGTCACAAAAAACGCTCCAATTTAGTCTATGCTCAACCATGAGCATGACCCAGACCGTTTAGACCAAAGCGCAAAAACCCGATCGATTCGTGCCCAAATCAAATTAAAAATGATAACCACTAAAGCTTAATTCCACTCAGAGCTTTCCTGGAACTTAAAGTTATAAAATGGACGCCGCCAACGGTATCCGATGATCTACAAAAACTATGTTTCGACTAAACGAGTCTGCTCAAACGCGCCAATTTTAAAAATGAAAGTTTTTTTTTAATATTGGGGTGTTATTTTTATTTGACGTTAGGTATGGATACCGGGCCTACATATATTTTATTTTGCTTGTAAAATTACTGTAAATAATGAGATTTGCTAAGACATATAAAATACACATTTACATACATATGTCATATACCTACGTTAAATACTGGTTTTCCTTTCCATTTTCATTACGCTCGATTCATACCCTTATGAAGGTTATAATGACTTAATTATGATCTGTACTAATAAGGCACCTCAAAAAAAGTCGATCTTTAATCAATATCGGTTAATAAAAAAAGTTTTACCGTTATGGGTGTTGACGACGAGGGTCGCTCATTTTCCTTTAGCTGTTAAGTTAACACAGTTAATCCTTTTAAAGAGTCGACGCGCTTGTGATAGTTGTGATGTAATACATTTAGATTGCGAATGGATGACTTGCCCTGTAGGGTTGTTGACGCTCATAGCCTAAAGTAGCCGAGCTGTATGCTTGTTTTGTTTGCCGCAAACAAACGTCTATCTAGGTAAGTACCTCTATACCATATAATAGAGAAAAAGCTTTTTCCTATATTCAGATCTTTTTAGCCTGTTGGAGTGTCCCACTGTTCCCGCTTTTCTGCTACACCTATAAAATTATTTTATATCCAAAATTCAGAAAGCGTCAATGAACTCTCCAAATGTAAACCGAATGAACCTACATACGAATACATATTTAAAAACGCTGGTAGTTATTAAATTTAACATCACAGCTCAACATAAAACGATCAATAGCAAGACAGATTTCAACCGAAACTTAACCCTTTCACATAACGCACACACACAAAAGTTTTTTTTATGTAAACGTGAGGGCAAGGAAAGCGTCGACCACGTGGGGGGGTGCCGTGGGGTGCTGGGCGGGGCTGCAGCTGCATAGGGCTCCAACGTCAGTCGCGGCGCGAGCGTCTCACGGCCACGACTACTGTCGCTCCGAAATACGCGCCAAAACCGCGCACTTTCGAACTGTCAAATCCAATTTGAGCAGATCGCGAATGAACGAAATTAAAACCATTCAAATTTCGAACCATAAACAAAAATAATTAGACTTTTTTTGTGGCAGTGTTTTTCTGCCAGTTTTAGATTATGTAATTTATATTTTCAGTGTTTTTGAATTTGCGTTTAGTTGATGTGTGCGAGCGAGAGGGAGATGGAGAGTCCGGGCGAGGAAGCGGGACGGAGCGCCGCCCCCGCGCCGAATGGGTCCAATAAGATCATCGGTCGCAACGTGAATGGAACCAGTAAGTCACATGCTACTTAAAAACTTTGCTCATAATTTATTAATTGAATTCCATCGCGAGTTAATTTATTGCCAACATTCTCCCATTACAAATTGTAAAATGTACGTTTTAAAGTATGAATTTATAATTTGCAAAAAACTTAGGTGGTATAGTGATGATATTGAGTGCCTAGCTCAACTTGTTAATAACAATTCTGATGACGATGGTCTTCTTTGCCTCTTTAGTTCCCCATTCGAATGTTTCATTTACTATTTTTTTGTACCTATTTAGGTACTAATTAAATACACACATTGTGGTTCCTATCAATTTGGAAGTCTTGGGTTCAAACCTCGAATCATATCATTGAACGGCCTCCTAGCCTAGTCGGTAGTTACCCTGCCTACGAAGCAGGAGGTCCCGGGTTCGAATCCTGGTCAGGGCATTTCTTTGTGTGTTTATCACAGACATTTGTTCCTGAGTTATGGATGTTTTGTAAGTATTAATCTATATCTATATATTATATATATCGTCATTTAGTACCCATAACACAAGCCTTATTGAGCTTACCGTGGGCCTAGGTCGATTTGTGTAAGATTGTCCTATAATATTTATTTATTTATTTATTACATTTTCCAGAACTTAGTCAGAATTATCACTTGATATTTACCACTCGCTTTTCAGCCAAGGTACACATCTTGAGGAAACCGGTATTAATCTCAATAAGTCCTAGTTTCCCCTCTGGGTTGAAATGAAAGTTCAGAAAGAAATCTCTGTTGTAAAAGCTAGAGCTCAAGCCAATTCATAGGATTAGGTTGCCGATCGGCTTCAGGTTCAATTGAACCGTAGAAAAAAAAACAGGATAAACGCTAGGAGGATGATGACGCAAGATTCCGTTTGTCTTTTCTGCTCCCATATCTAACATGTAAATTAAAATTTAAACACAGCCCGGAGTGACTTTCCCAATATAAATACTCGTACAAGCTACAACCAGGGTACGTATCCTTAACTTTAAGGAACAGAAGCGTATTTTTTAAAATAATCTATGAGTTTTAGAAATAAAAGGGAATATATACATTGTTGATGTAGGTCAGATAAAGCTTCCAAATACCCTGAAGTCTGAACGACTTTTAAGTACTGACAACTTTTTCTATTTTCCATTTTGAGTAATATTCAACAAGGTATTAAAAAACTTAATAAAGCAAAACGATATACTTAGAGATAATAATGAGAAAACTCTAGAGAGTGTCTACTGACAGACAACATTTTACCAGACTAAATACTCGTACATATAGGTACTATACAAAAAAGACAGTTTTTTATTACTATAAAAACATCTGTCTTTTGTCTTTTTTGGGCTGATATTATTTACTAGCGTAGTAAGTAATAAGTACTTTTATAATAAAATAGAGTTTGATTCTCTGCACCTATATTTAACTGCACTGCGACCCTTGCCAAACTATGCCAAAGTTATTGTAAGTATATCGAAGACATTACAAAATCTTTAATGGCGACACGCGGTCTACGCTAATAAAATAAACATTCCTCACCCTCATTAAGTAAATATAACTTTTTCCACTCGGTAAAAAGTGGGTTCTACGAAAAGTCAGGCGCTGGGAATCGAAGCCGCACACCGGTAATTTGCGTTTTTCTGCCGCTTTGTCTTGGCGCGCTTTTTGCGTGCCCCCTCGGGCTTAATGCTTTCCACGATGGATGCAGCAGTCTTGATCGTTGTAGGATTGTCATACGGTCACAATCAACATATGTGAAATATTTATCATTCGTAATAATGTTAAATACGGTTTATTATAAGTAATTATTAATTTGCTACTACGAAACAAAAGTAATGGTAAAAAATATTTACATACATTAAATATTACTAAACCGCGATTAAAATAAGATAAGAGTTGATAGATCTGCCATATAGGTACTTACGTCAAAATTAGTATGGGTAAACAGCTAACTCAATCGTGTTCTGATCGCAGCTCAGTAATACTTACTCCTGTTTGTCGGATGAAAACACATTATTTATGCAGGAGCTTAAGTACATACCTACTTACATCAATTCACTTTTTTCGTAGGTTTGTGAAAATCAACCATAAAGTCTTTTTTTAAGGATGACTAAACCTATCGTAATATTTGTATTTGTTAAAATATCTTAATATATTACCTGTATACATAAATAAAGTATAAAAACAATTGTTGCAACGCTTGCATTTAATAGGATAAATGTCGTCTGTTACATATGTACATACATTTTTATTTATTTATTTAGTAATCAAATATACATATCACTTACAGACTAGTCCAACGCATGATATATAACATTAGAAGGAAGAAAAAAAGGTTAACAATTAAGTACCTACCTATGATATATAATAATGACAGATGGGTTATGCACGCTCCAAAAGTGAAGCACTTAAAATGAGTGATTTCAAACAATTGACGCTAGTCGCGCACCGGCCAGCGTGAGATGCGGACGTGCCAATAAGCTCCCGCCACCCGCATGAGAAAGACACAAACTGTAATTTTCTAACAATGAGAGTGACAAAGATCTAATGATTGTCAAAATAGATAAAAATAACAGCACCGTTGCTAGGTTATGATATAACTCTGAAAGTATTTTTTGTGCTTATTTTGTTAGACTTAACCCATTCATAGTAAAATCACTGGTATCTACACAAAAAATACACACATTCAATATTTTTTTATTTTCACTTTTACATGTAATTTTATTGATTTTACAATTAATATGAGGTCTCTATTTTTAACCGACTTCAATTTCATAGAAGGAGGAGGTTCTGTATTCGGTTTGGGCTATTTTTATTTATATACAGACAAACCTCGCTTAACATAATCTCGCTTGTCGTGCGATGTTTTTCTCTATAAAAATGCAATAATCCATTCAGCGTCAGATCGCTCGAGGATCAAAACCAGTCCCGGCTGGCGACAAAAACAAAAACCCGCCAGTCTATGTTGTCTGTGGTCTTGGAAAAACCGTGGAAAACGCGGAAAAACTGCGCTCTCATTGTGCGCTGCAAAAACCGGCCGTCTTGGGAAATCGCGTAATGAAAACTGGCTTTAGAATGAGATATACCTAGGTATATAAAATACGAAGAATGTTATGTTATAAGGCTCCATTATGCCTATTATTTCTGTGTTGTGTTGTGTACCTGTGTAGATATTTAAATGTTCAGGTAACTTTTAAAAGTCAAAAGCATTATCATAATCATATTGTTAGTTTTTAAGTTCATAGGTGCGAGTCAAGTTACATGAAAACTTAGGACACTCTCACATACAGACAAATAAATCGTAAATAGGTGTCACATAGGTGTAGTAGCATGTCTGATGATACAGCTTTATAAGATATTTGAAAAAATTGTAATAGGACTTTATCTCTTTTGGGCTGTGAAGAAAAGAGCTAAAGAGTTACGGGCTATCGGAAATTAATATGAATACCTATACTAGGTATGCAGAAAAATAAATAAAGCAAACCGTTTTTTTTTTGATATAATATCTTCAACGGCCTCTTAGCCCAGTCGGTAGTGACACTGCCTACGAAGCAGGAGGTCCCGGGTTCGAATCCTGGTAAGGGCATTTATTTTGTGTGTTTATTACAGATATTTGTACCTGAGTTATGGATGTTTTCTATGTATTTAACCTTTTGAACGCCACGCATCGGACAGAAAAATCGTGCCACCAGCGCCAGAGCGAAATTTGCACGAGCGCACTCAGATACCGTAGTGATTGGAAAACAACATATACGAAACATTTCTTTCCGCCTAATAGTGGATATACTTAGGCAAAATCACTTTAGATATTTAGAAATCATAATAGTAAACCACAGCCAAATAGCACTAGACCCTACTCATAGTGTTGTGTTCCTGCTGGTGAGTAAGGTTGCCAAAGAGCTCAAAGAGGACCCAGTGTGTTGACGATGACGGACCTTTAGTCGTCAACACAGTGAATCCTCCTTTTTGTAAAGGGTCGGCAACGCGCATGTGACTCCTTTGGAGTTGCAGGCGTCCATAGGTTACGGTAGCTGCTTACCATCAGGCGGGCCGTATGCTTGTTTGCCACCGTCGTGGTATAAAAAAAAAAAAAAAAAGTAAAGAATATTCATTTCGTATTTTTCTTATACACCTAAAATCAACTACAAAAATATGAAAATGAATATAAAATTTTATTTTATTTTGTCAATATAGCCACAGCACTACTTAAGTGATAACGTCACGCGCTGACGTGTTATGACGGCTTTGGCGCTGGTGGCACCGTAACTTATTATGAATGTTAGAGTTGGGGGTGAGAGATATTCATTCATTTCTGTATCGATATTTCCGTGGTGTAACTGTATGAAGGAAAATACGTTAGGTTTTTTAAGTGTTTAGTTGAGTAAAAAAATGTTATGTAAATATAAAATTATGTTAACAATACCATCAAATAAATAAATTTTATGATAAAAACTAATGAACATCGGACAGAACGGGTGTGTAGGTAAAAAACACCTCGCGCACATTACATTCTTTTGTACCTAAAGAAACTTGGTATATCCCTAATAATGACATCTTTGTTCACTTAAACTCGGTCTCTCACCGATAACATTCATATTGGTTGACATTTTAACTAAAATACCATTTCATTATTTTTACTTATTTGGTATGAATTAAATGGACTGAAAGCCCACGTGTCGTGGTATTTATCATTGTTTAAGGATTAAGAAGAATGCGGCGAAGCAATAATATTAAAAGAAACGACATACACATTGTTAGGTTTTAAATACGGCCCTTATAACACGCATTGTATTTATTCCATTGCGACTTAAATAAAACTCTTTCTTTTTTAATAATGCATATATTAAAGTAAAAATTTTAAAAATTTAATATATATACCTTTTTTTAACATTACGATATGTAGTTCCTAAAACTAATCTTCTGCACGAATCACAGCCTAATAATTAGTTTTATTATATAATAAAGCTTAAAATGCGAAAAACATTCATAATTACAGTGTTTGGTTACTGTTCATACAATAATCAACATCGACCACTATGCTTTCAAACAAACAACACTATTTCGAAGTAACGTCACGCCGCTTGACGTGATTATCCGTCAACGGCGAGGAGGGCAGTGCCTTTTTGTTCTTTTAAATAGCATTGTGGTATTTTCTAATTTTTTCTTGAGTTACGGGTTATTTTGAATGAATTTTTAACTAAAAAGATAGGTGAATGGTAGAGCTATAATAAATATACAAAAATATTTCTATAAAGGTTGTTTATTAAGGAGTTTTTTGATCTCTCATTTTGGACGTTTTAATACGTCATGGCGCTGAGGGCACGACTTTTCGTTGACGTGTTTGAACGGCTTTGGCGGTCAAACGCTTAAGTATTTATATACATCGTCGTCTAGTACCCACAACCCTAGCCTTATTGAGCTTATTGTGGGACTAGGTCGGGTTGTCCTATAATATTTATTTAAGTATTTTCTATTTATTTATTTACATTTGACCTTTCCACTATAGATAATTAAGTGTTTTAGGTTGTACCTATACCTAACGTAAGATGACATGACAACAAGAGACGAGATGCAAATTATGCGAAGTATTTTAAAGTCCCTCGCGGTTTTGAAATAAAAACTAACTTTCCGTATAAGTAGCCGATTAAGCCTTTTTAGGCATATCACACAGTGCCGTATTTAAGTGTACGTTTGCATAAACAACCCATTAAAAGTCTAAACAAAAAATCCTTTTTGCACGCAAAAACCTAACTGTTACATTAAGTCGCACACGAGCTAGTATTAGATTCCTGAAAAGGGTAGATCTGATAATATAAAAAAAACGCATTTGCACTAAATATTTCATTTATAAAAAGGAATACGTTGACTCGATCTGTTACACAAACAGTTGCGAAGGTACATATTGAATTCCTGTTGAAATAATTCACAATTCTTGTCGAAATATGGCGATACTAACTTATATACCTGTATATCCTGCAATGTTACGTACTGTCTTACGAACCGGATATGTATGTTGGAAACTGGATTTTTCTTTTGGCACTGGAATGCCAAACACAACCACCTTTTTACTACCGAAATGCAATATAAAATAAAACATGCACATAATTTAATTCCCCTTAAATGCATATTCTTTAGCAAAAACTGCTTCTTAAACCACAACATGTGCAATCTACATATTATGGTGATTCGCGACAATTTTTACACAATCTTAGCATAATATCATAATAAACCTAACCTACTTCTACATAGTTTAAGTATGTTTGCTATATTCTTGATATACGGTCTCGGAAGCACTTCCTGTTTTATTTTAAAAAATACAGCTGTATGCAGGAAACACATGCGCGATGCTATGGAATTAAAAATAAGTGTCGGTTTTTTTTGAGCCAACAACATTCGCTCTGAGTAATTGAAGTTAAAAAAGTAAAAATATTGCAATAATGCAATATGGTATGAAATTGTTTTTATTTCATTGTAATGACAAGGACTACCAACATATGCCTATTTATATTGTTGATTTATATCTTCAACAGCCATGTGCAACTGCAAGCATGCTGGGGATATCTTTATCGATATAATGAGCGAGAGTAAAAAAAGCTGACCCTTAAAATCAAAGCATATACATATAATCACCCAGGCGTGCCGGAAAAACATTGCAAAAGTTGCAAACCCCATCGAAATATGTCATTTTGGTAGTGAAATAAATATGGCGACGATCGCTAGCACTTATTATAAATAATTAATGATTCCACCCGCTCTTATGCACGATAAAATGCCATTACGGTTTTCATTGGGTCCACGCAAAAAACCGAAAACCGCCGTCGGCCGAGCGCGCCCAAAAAAATGCCTTTAAAAGCGCGCGCGCATCGCTGAAATTCCCGCGGTTTCTTACGGACGGTCATTTGACTCCACCATTAACTCAAGAATTAAACTGTAAAAAAACAACGGGCCCGATAAAGGTATATCGTTTTTGTGACATAAATAAAGGGAATATGGAAAGGGCGCAAAGCCAGCCACCGCCGCGGCTTAATGGCGTCAACACGATAAATATTGCTCTCATGAAAATTCAAGTTGCGAGACGAGACGAACTAAAAACAAGTTCGCCTCATCTGACATTATCAACGCAGCGTGCAATAATTATTTATGGAGTTCATAATTTGACGATTTTAGTGAGCTTTAATGATCATTAAGAAATATCATTTCAATTCGAAAAAACACAAATATCTAAATTTACATTATATAAAATTCGGCTTGCTTACAGCCGATCACCACTATTGTTATTGAGAACAGTAGATACACAAAATGTAAAAAATGAATAATTTAATGTTGGTACGATAGTCTGGCCAGCCAACGAACGCAGTAGTATACATTAAACAAAATAAATAAAAAGTTTGATACATTTTTAATTATAAAAGTGGCGAGAAGAAATTAAATATTCAATACAGTCAAGAAAATATAAAGGACTTAAAATATGATTGGAGGCGGGGATTATGCAGTCAAAATACAATGGTTTTAACACGCATAAGGAAACAAAATAATTGATTGCTAAAAACATTAAGGCCAATCAAGGAAAAATAGTTTAGCTACCAGAATATACAACTTTTCAGTTTCGAATGGAAGATTGGTATAAAGTGGGTACGAAAAGTATCCTAGTCGGCAAGAGAAATGTGATATAGCCTAAGTGTGACATGCCTACCTCTATTTATTAATTTCCTTTTATTATTAGTTTAAAGACTATTGTATACTAGCTTTCCGCCCCGCGACTTCGTCCACGTATGATAGCACCTTCGCACCCCTATTTAACCCCCTCAGGGGCGGAATTATCCAAAACGCTGAAATCACTTGTATAAATAAATAAAATAAATATTATAGGACAATCTTACACAAACCGACCTAGTCCCACAGTAAGCTCAATAAGGCTTGTGTTGTGGGTACTAGACGACGATATATATAATAGATAGTGCAGTAAAACACTTCTTACTTGCATTAATACGTTTAATTTTGACGATAAAGTAAAAATATTTAATATTAGCAAAAATTATCAATTATTTAAAATTTAGCATTTCACGTAAAAATCACAATAATGGAATCTAAATAAGGGTATTTCACATTCAATAAGTTCCCTAGTGGTCAGAATACAATTAAATTATAATAACAAAAATATTTAAATTTAGCACTTCACTTAAAAATGAAGAGAACTGTACCTATTTCACTTTCACATTCAACAACCTCCCTAGTGACCAGAATGTAATTAAATTACAATAATTAAAAATATTTAATATTAGCACTTCACTTAAAAATGAAGACGACTGTACCTAAACAAGGACATTACAAATTCAATAGTTAGCAAAACCGGTAAGTAAAAATAAAGACTCGGCTAGTAATAATTTGGCTGCAGGAAAATAATGGGTTAATGAGGCGGGTGATATGGATGGTGACAGATGATGCGCTGGCTGAACGTAGCCTAAATTAAAGAGCCAGGTCTTTATACGCCCGTCAAACGAGGCAATTGGAATTTGGAGAAATTTAGCAAAACAACAAAAAAAACTATTATGGCACAAAAATACTGGATACAAAAAAGGAATCCGATTTGTAACGTTTTTTTAACAAAAATATAAATAATTTGATGTTCTCGAAAGCAGGATGCAAAAGCTGTTGCTTAAATTAAAAAAGAGTTCGTGGGCCAGTGTCCGCTTTGATACGGCGGACCCAATAGCTCGCTGAACTCCTTTTCTCACTTGCGAGAGCCCGCTGGATGCGGACTCTAACTCTCCGATGATGTGGCGAAGAAACCCGCGGAAATCGCGGCAGCTGCAGACTGTCCCGCCGGCCCGGCATCCACAAGGGCCTTCCGGAATCAGGCGGTTTCAGGGTATAGCACTTGCTAAATAATTTATATTGGGCCTCTTCGCCCGGCAAGGGTTTCGGTTTTATTTCTGCTCCAACAATGCAACAATAGCACTTGCCATACAATGTTTGAAATAGATCGCACTTTATCACGATGCAGCTAAGCAAATTATGGCAAAAAGGACCAGAACAAATCCAGATTATCTCTTTTTCTTTCAAAATCTCACGGCGCTCTGACAGACTCCATCAAAAATCAACTTTTTTCTTTTGACAATCTGGAATACCTCAAAATTCACATTCAAAATTAGCGCGAGTCTTATCTCAATTTTATAACTGCCAGACGTATTACAAAATACGGACTGATATAAGCGCCATCTACCTGTAATGCCGTGAATCACAATGTACGCTTTTTTATATATCAACCGTGACCTAGCCTTAGACACAGAAGTTCAGAAGTTCTAAAGAAAGTCGACAGATGTCGTACGATACGTAGCGTAATGCTACAGCATCTCCCTACCAAACAAAGAAACAAACAAACAACAACACAAGTAAACACAAGAAAACTAACCCCAAGCAACAAAAACAAACACAACTTAATGCTAAGGCCAAAAAAAGGCACAACAAGAGAACCCTAAACGAATTCCAAAAAAAAACAAAACTAACCAGTTATTAACATTACCCCTAAAGACTAACCTAATAGATTAACAAGATGACAAAACGCCAACCAACGCGTCACGCGGTCCAAGACGTGACGGCCGGGATAGGACAGAAACTGCACCTGGCCACAGATCTTAATCCCTCACATCGAGTCATCAAATTATACAACCAGGCTATCATAGACCGGGAAAGATAAACGAAGCCTTAAACACCAACGGTAAAAAAGGTCAAATCTGGAAAAAGGAGCAAGGAAACGCTCAAACGAAAACAAAAAAACGATAAGAAACAAATCAAGCAAGGATTACCGACAAGGGAATGGCGGACTAAAGCGCATTTTAGAATTTTGAGAAAACTGAACGGGCCGAAAGAAGAAACTATTTCAAGATATCTTTAATATGATAGGTACCGACGTGCTCGGAATCGGTATCAGCCAGTACATATACCTGTGGAGACACCCGTCTAACCACACGGCACCGAACGAAACGTGGAGCGAATTTACCGCCTCGAAAAGGATCAGCGGATCCACGCTGGAAATTCCGGCGCCAAACGATTTGGTCACCAACGATTCTTGGCGAAGAACGGTTCGTGTTGAACTTGGCGGCGTTACGATGAAAGGCTAAAGCCATCGAATCAGAAACTTTATCGTACACCTCACGAAGCGTCTGAAGATTCGAAGCGTGTTCCATCCGGCTGAGTCCCACATCTTGGTCCACAACCTGATTCTCAACACGTTCACGAATCATTGACAACTCGCGGCCGTACATCAAAAAATTCGGTGTATAAGCAGTAGCCAAATTTATACAAGAGTTTAAATAAAGAGCGACCCGATGTAAATGACCCGACCAACTGCGTTGGTCATTTTCAACTAAAATGCTCAAAGTTGTAATCACGACCTGGTTATATCTCTCCACAACATTCGCTTGTGGCGAATAATATGGGGTATAACACGGACCTGGAATATTATAGCTCGCCAGGAAATCCAGAAATTGACGACTATGAAAAACTGTAGCGTTGTCACAGAGAATGTTATTAGGAACACCGTACCGCAAAATAACCTCCGACTCTAATGCCATCGATATTAACCTCGCATTCACCAACTCCAAAGGGACCAACCAAACAAATTTGGTAAAAACGTCAACCAAAGTCAAAATATAACGACACCCATTACGGCTAACCGGTAAAGGACCAATTAAGTCAATGGAAAGAAGATCCATTGGAGCCGCAACACGACGAGGAAATAAGCGAAGTCCACGAGGTTGTGAATTTGCAATTTTATAAGACTTGCAAATCTGACATTCGGAAAGGAACCTTGTAACATCACGGTACATATTCGGCCAATAGTATAAGTCACGAGCTTTTAAATACGTTTTCATAACACCAGGATGAACGTTGATAGGGTTTTCGATAGATACCCTGCGCATTAAGACACCATCCCGAAGAGCAAATGCAGTAAACATTTGAGGATTGTCCAAAACTCCCTGGTAAATTCGTTCATACCAAGGATCTCCAGAAGGATCCATGTCACGCGCGAATGAGATAAGCCCAACTTGAGCGCGGGACAAGGCGTCTGGAACAACATTAAGGACACCTTTTTTATGTTCAATCTCAAAGTTATATTGGGAAATCAAAGTTGCCCAACGAGCCAAGCGCCCGGTAGGATTATCAAGGGTGATCAACCATCTAAGAGCAATATGGTCAGTAATGATCTTAAACCTCATTCCATCGAGATATCCGCGGAAATGCTTTATGGAATCAACAACGGCGAGAAGCTCATGTTCGGTTGTCCCGTATCCACGTTCAGCTTTAGTGAATAAACGAGAATAATAAGCAATTGGATGTTCAACGCCGTCAAACTCTTGAGCCAGGACCGAGCCTAAGCCAACCTGGCTAGCGTCACATTGAAGGATAAAAGGTTTCGAAAAATCCGGGCAAGCCATCAACGGAGCGCTCATCAAGGCATCCTTCAATTTAGAAAAAGCTTTACTAGCACTATCGTTCCAATCGATGGGATCACGTCCCTTTCTCTTACCAATAAGTGCCGTCAGAGGAGCAATAATCGAAGAAAAACCATCCACGAAACGGCGATAATACGAACGCATACCAATGAAAGCACGTAGAGACTTGGCAGAAGAAGGGGTAGGGTAATCCCTAATAGCTTCTAATTTCTTTGGATCAGTTTGAAGACCACGCTCATTGACGATGTAGCCGAGATACTTCAATTCAGACTTACAAAACTCGCACTTATCTAAATTAACCGTAAGACCAGCTTCTTTCAACCTATCACGAACCTTACGAATAAGCCGCATATGACTGTCAAAATCACGAGACACCAAAATCAAATCATCAACATAGCCGAAGATAAAATCCTCAGACTCAGGGGTATATTCAAAATTGACAATCATGTCAGTAAGCCTCTGCATCTCGGACGCAGCGTTGGTTAAACCAAAAGGGAGACGAACGAACTCAAAGAGGCCCCTTTGGGGTATAATAAAGGCCGTTTTCTCACAACTGGCCTTATCAGCTAAGGGGATTTGCCAAAAGGCGCTCCTAAAATCCAACGAAGTTAGATATTTGGCACCTCGTAGGTTATCAAGGATGTCCTGGACGCGCGGGAGAGGGTATGAATCCCTGATGGTAACGCTGTTCAACTTCCTACTGTCCACGCAAAATCTGACACTACCATCTTTCTTGGTAACCATCACCACTGGGGAAGCCCAGGGTGATCGTGAGGGACGAATAACGCCTGACTCTAACATCTTGTCGATCTCTTCGTTGAGAATCTTGAGTTTGACTGGAGATAAGGGATAGTAACGTTGACGGATGGGCGAACCAACAGTCTCAATTTTATGCGAAAGCCACGAAGTACAACCTAATCCAGCTTTATCAGAAGAAATCTCCTCAAACTCGTCAATAACACATTGGAGTTTTGATTCCTGCAGTGGTGCAAGCACCGTACGAGGGTGGACATAGCGAACCTCACCTACTCGTGGGACTGCGACAGGAACATGATGTGAAGCGACGTAAAGCTTACCTGACAAACCATCACGGAATGCCTTCTTTAAAATGTCAATGAGACCAACAGCATTCCAAAACTCAATTCCTAAAATAAATGCAGTAGGAAGATTACTGCTTACTAGACAGGGGTGCAGAACGCGAATGCCACTAAAAAGAATGGGGACGTCCAAACCGCCTAGAATTTCAATAGGAGAATTGTCGGCGGAGACAACATAAGGCCGGATATCCTTGTGATATGTTATACCGAGCTCCGATAAGAGGGATATATCAATTAGTGAAACCTGAGCACCAGAGTCTAAAAGAGCTCTTACCGAAGAGCCAGCAACTAAAACATCAATAAAAAGTCTATTATCCGGGGAATTATTCATATAAACGGGCGACACCGATGGACCTCTCAGTGCGCCACTTATTCGTTTTTTGACGGACCAGAATTACAACTAGGACAATCGCGTGTGATTGCACCAACACGCTTACACTTGAAGCACACTGCCCCTGAAACGTTAGGACAATTACGGTAGTTGTGACCAGTTGCATCACACTTCATACACACTATAGGACTGGGTTGACCTACAACTTGAGCACTAATCGGTGCAATAGCCAAACGTGCTGGACGTGAACCTTGAAAGGCTTCAAAATTTTTCGCGACTTCTAACAAACCATCAATATCCCTGACCACGTTAGTTGCAAGACAAGGATGATATCTAGGATTCATTCCATATTTAATAATGTTAAACAGGTTGTCTTCGGAAACCGGTGTACGAAGCTTTGCGTTTAGATCGCGCGCCTGAATAACAAAATCAACCACTGACTGGTTGTCCTTCTGTGATAAAGCGCGAAGTTGGCTCTCAAGCTTGAAATCGAAATCGGCTACGTCGAAGGTTTTAACGAATTCAGACTTTAATTCCGCATAAGTAAGACCTTGATATCTGATTGCCCTAAAATGTTTCAAGGCACTATCTGACAACAATTCATGGAAACGTCTGACAACATATGAAGGATTGACGTTACGCGCCATACCTTCTTCCTCGATTCGAAAGAAAAATTCGCGAACACAAGTGTCCCCGGAAAAGTTCAAGTTCCATTTCGTAAGTGAATAATCTTTGAAAGGAAAAGGCGGGGGAAGTCCGGACATATGCATCGCCTGAGGTCGTGGTTCAGAATCAAAAAACTGTTCTTCATCGTCTGCCATTGGATCTAAAATCCTCGGATCGTACGAGTTTAAAGATGAGTGCGCATGAGGTGTCTCAGCAATTGATCCTTCATTACTTAAGTGCGACATGGCGAAAAGTCGAATGTTGTCTTGCGTTGCAAGTTCAAACAAAAAATAAAGTTAATCTACCTAAAAGAATAAAATCCGAAGTTCGAGTATATCCGTGGTCTAAACCAAGCGCTTAAGTCAAAGAAAGAAAATAACACTCGAAGTCTAAATGCCAAGATAGAGTTCGAATTTAAAAAAAACAAGTTCAGTTTCTGAAAAAAATAACAAAACGCAAATCATACATTCTATGTCTGACTTACCTGCGAATTCCCTAACGTCTACGGGCTCTAACTACAGGACTCAGACTATGAAATAAGGTATTCGGGATATGTTACGGGTAATTGAGAAAAAGGCATAAGTAAAGGGCAACAGATAAATTCGTTTTTTTTTTAACATAAATAAAAGCAATTTTTTATGACGGAATTCGGGTTAGTGATGGGACGTAAGGAGGCAGCAGGCTGAAACAAACCAAAATCAAGGTTAATAGAACCGCGACCGGTCTACGGTCACCGTCTCACAAATCCAAAAAAAAAATAAAATTTTTTTAATTACAATTATTAAAAGTAAATCCAGAGTTCTTTACCTTCTCGGGCGCCATTTTGCAGTAAAACACTTCTTACTTGCATTAATACGTTTAATTTTGACGACAAAGTAAAAATATTTAATATTAGCAAAAATTATCAATTATTTAAAATTTAGCATTTCACGTAAAAATCACAATAATGGCATCTAAATAAGGGTATTTCACATTCAATAAGTTCCCTAGTGGTCAGAATACAATTAAATTATAATAACAAAAATATTTAAATTTAGCACTTCACTTAAAAATGAAGAGAACTGTACCTATTTCACTTTCACATTCAACAACCTCCCTAGTGACCAGAATGTAATTAAATTACAATAATTAAAAATATTTAATATTAGCACTTCACTTAAAAATGAAGACGACTGTACCTAAACTAGGACATTACAAATTCAATAGTTAGCAAAACCGGTAAGTAAAAATAAAGACTCGGCTAGTAATAATTTGGCTGCAGGAAAATAATGGGTTAATGAGGCGGGTGATATGGATGGTGACAGATGATGCGCTGGCTGAACGTAGCCTAAATTAAAGAGCCAGGTCTTTATACGCCCGTCAAACGAGGCAATTGGAATTTGGGGAAATTTAGCAAGGATATGTTACGGGTAATTGAGAAAAAGGCATAAGTAAAGGGCAACAGATAAATTCGTTTTTTTTTTAACATAAATAAAAGCAATTTTTTATGACGGAATTCGGGTTAGTGATGGGACGTAAGGAGGCAGCAGGCTGAAACAAACCAAAATCAAGGTTAATAGAACCGCGACCGGTCTACGGTCACCGTCTCACAAATCCAAAAAAAAAAAAAAAAAATATTTAATTACAATTATTAAAAGTAAATCCAGAGTTCTTTACCTTCTCGGGCGCCATTTTGCAGTAAAACACTTCTTACTTGCATTAATACGTTTAATTTTGACGACAAAGTAAAAATATTTAATATTAGCAAAAATTATCAATTATTTAAAATTTATGTGTGGTGGGACAAGGAAGTACAAAAAGCAGTATGTGAGAAGAAGAAATTGTGGCGGGATTGGTTAGCTGCAAAAGCTAACCATAGAGCCCAAAAAGCCTCAATTGAAGAAGTGAATGAGACGCAAAAGAATTACAGAAGAATGAAAGTGCAGGTGAAAGAAATTGTTAAAAGAAAGAAAAATGGACAGAATGATCAATTGCATGAAAGGTTGTCGCGAGATTTTCGGACGAACATTAAGTTCTTCTGGAAATCCGTTCGCATAGCCAGAGGTAAGAGTTCGGACTCTGAGCTGAAAACAGTTAAAGACTCGAATGGAAGTTTGCTGAATGGGGAAGAATGTATATTGAAGAGATGGCAGGAATATTTTGAAAGCTTGTTTGAAAGGGAGGAAGCAAATATGCTAACCTCAGATGTGAATGGAAGCCTTCCAATGGATGACAGTAATATTAGCATGGACGAAATTGTGAAAGCTTTGAAAGGAATAAAATCAGGCAAGGCAGCAGGGTATGATAGGATCTCCGCCGAAATGCTGAAGGCTGGACAAGGTGTCGTAGCGAGTCAGTTGTATCGCCTTTTCAATTTGTGCTTTAGTACCGGCCGTGTACCAAGGGACTGGTGCAAGGCCGTCATAGTTCCTCTTTACAAAGGAAAAGGCTCACAACTTGACTGCAAAAACTACAGGGGCATTAGCCTACTCAGCATCGTCGGAAAACTGTATGCGAAAGTGTTGATTGAAAGAGTAGTAAAAGAAACCGATGGGAAAGTGTGGGATGCACAAGCGGGATTTCGAAAGGGTATGGGATGTACGGATCAAGTCTTTTCCTTACGATGCATAACCGAAAAGTACTTGGCCAAAGGTCAAAAGGTCTATTGCGCTTTCGTGGACTTGGAAAAGGCTTATGATAGAGTGATGAGAAATGAATTGTGGTCGGTAGTGTCCATGTATGGAGTAAACAGTCGGCTTGTGCAAGCGCTGAAGTCTCTCTATGAGGATTCCAGTGCTTGCGTGAGGATAAACGGGTCATACACTGAGTGGTTTAGCATTGAAAAGGGTGTTAGACAGGGATGTGTAGCGTCACCGTGGCTGTTTAATCTATTCATGGACAGTTGTTTGCAAGATCTGAAAGATGATGAATGTGGACTGAGGATGGAAGGGTTGCTAGTAAAATGTCTCCTGTACGCTGACGATTTAGTATTACTTGCGTCATCGGCACAGGAGTTACAGTTGATGGTAACAAGAGTGCATGAATCTTTTGAGAAGAAGGGAATGAAGATGAATGTCAGTAAGACGAAAGTAATGGTATTTGAAAGAGATGAGATTATGGTAGATTGCGAAATTATGATTGGTGAAGAAAGCCTGGAACAAGTGAACGAGTTTGTGTACTTGGGGACTTTGTTTACAAGAGATGGTAAAAATGAAAAAGACATTGAAAGGAGAGTGAATGCTGGGAATAGAGTGAATGGGGCACTGAACGCTTTTATGAGCAGTCAGAAGGTGTCGCAAAAAGCACGCCTGGCTGTGCATGGAGGAGTGTTGGTGCCTACACTTATGTATGGTAGTGAAAGTTGGGTGTGGCAGAAAAGACATCAAAGTCAAGTGAACGCAGTGGAAATGAGAGCTCTAAGAAGCATGTGTGGTGTGAAGTTAACAGACAGGATCAGAAATAGCGTAATAAGAATGAAATGCGGAGTGGATGAATATGTAGTGACAAAAATTGAGATGGGTATGTTGAGATGGTTTGGACACGTAGAGAGGATGGATGAAAGAAGATTAACGAAGAGGGTGTACGAAGAAAGAGTGGAAGGGTCAGTTCGAAGGGGAAGACCTAGGCGAACTTTCCTCGATCAAATCGGGGAATTATTGCAAAAAGGCCAGGTCAGAAGTACTCTAAACCGACGAGCATGTATGAGGAATATTATGAAAGTGGGTGAAGCGAAAGTAGTTTGTCAGGATCGTAGTAAATGGAAATCCGTGATCTCTGCCTACCCCTCTGGGAAACAGGCGTGAATATATGTATGTGTATGTATGTATGTATTTAAAATTTAGCATTTCACGTAAAAATCACAATAATGGCATCTAAATAAGGGTATTTCACATTCAATAAGTTCCCTAGTGGTCAGAATACAATTAAATTATAATAACAAAAATATTTAAATTTAGCACTTCACTTAAAAATGAAGAGAACTGTACCTATTTCACTTTCACATTCAACAACCTCCCTAGTGACCAGAATGTAATTAAATTACAATAATTAAAAATATTTAATATTAGCACTTCACTTAAAAATGAAGACGACTGTACCTAAACAAGGACATTACAAATTCAATAGTTAGCAAAACCGGTAAGTAAAAATAAAGACTCGGCTAGTAATAATTTGGCTGCAGGAAAATAATGGGTTAATGAGGCGGGTGATATGGATGGTGACAGATGATGCGCTGGCTGAACGTAGCCTAAATTAAAGAGCCAGGTCTTTATACGCCCGTCAAACGAGGCAATTGGAATTTGGGGAAATTTAGCAAAACAACAAAAAAAACTATTATGGCACAAAAATACTGGATACAAAAAAGGAATCCGATTTGTAACGTTTTTTTAACAAAAATATAAATAATTTGATGTTCTCGAAAGCAGGATGCAAAAGCTGTTGCTTAAATTAAAAAAGAGTTCGTGGGCCAGTGTCCGCTTTGATACGGCGGACCCAATAGCTCGCTGAACTCCTTTTCTCACTTGCGAGAGCCCGCTGGATGCGGACTCTAACTCTCCGATGATGTGGCGAAGAAACCCGCGGAAATCGCTGCAGCTGCAGACTGTCCCGCCGGCCCGGCATCCACAAGGGCCTTCCGGAATCAGGCGGTTTCAGGGTATAGCACTTGCTAAATAATTTATATTGGGCCTCTTCGCCCGGCAAGGGTTTCGGTTTTATTTCTGCTCCAACAATGCAACAATAGCACTTGCCATACAATGTTTGAAATAAATCGCACTTTATCACGATGCAGCTAAGCAAATTATGGCAAAAAGGACCAGAACAAATCCAGATTATCTCTTTTTCTTTCAAAATCTCACGGCGCTCTGACAGACTCCATCAAAAATCAACTTTTTTCTTTTGACAATCTGGAATACCTCAAAATTCACATTCAAAATTAGCGCGAGTCTTATCTCAATTTTATAACTGCCAGACGTATTACAAAATACGGACTGATATAAGCGCCATCTACCTGTAATGCCGTGAATCACAATGTACGCTTTTTTATATATCAACCGTGACCTAGCCTTAGACACAGAAGTTCAGAAGTTCTAAAGAAAGTCGACAGATGTCGTACGATACGTAGCGTAATGCTACAATAGATAGTGATAAATACTTAAATACATGGAAAACATCCATAACTCAGGTACAAATATCTGTGATAAACACACAAATAAATGCGCTTACCAGGATTCGAACCCGGGACCTCCAGCTTCGTAGGCAGTGTCACTACCGACTGGGCTAGGAGGCCGTAAATATTGTTATAAATATCAGCGAACGTACGAAGTTTCAAGTCTCTAACTTAAAATTTAAAATCCTACATATACAAACTTTTAACCCCCTTTTTACCCCCTTAGGGGATGATATTTTCAAAATCGCTTCTTATTATTTGAACACGTTATAAATGTAACCCGACCTGCAAATTACAACTTTCTAGCTTCAGTTGTTACGGTCTCGCTTTAATACAAACTTTTCAACCCCGTTTCAACTCCTCTCGGGTGGAATTTTCAAAAATGCTGAAATTAGTTTTTTTGCTTTTAAGTTAGTACCCTGCAAACGAAATTTCAAGTCTGTCACAAAAAAAAATGTAACCTCTATACAAACTTTCAACCCCGTTAAGAGTTGAATTTCAAAATACGCTGAAATCACTTTTTTTTTTTTTATTATCAGTAAGCGTACAAAGTTTCAAACCTCTAACCTTAAATTTTAAGCCCCATCCATACAAAATTTCAACCCCCTTTTTACCCCTTTAGAGGTAGAATTTTTCAAAATCGCTTCTTATTATTTGTACACATTATATACAAATGTAACCAGATCTGAAATTTTCAACTTTCTAGCTTCAGTAGTTTCGGCTCTGCGTGGATCAGTCAGTCAGTCAGTCAGTCAGTCAGGACAAAGGCACTTATAATATATAGGGTGGGGCCTGTAACTAAAGCAAAAAATTAAAACGTAGATTCTAGTCCTCAAACTAGACAACTTTTGTGTAGCAACTTTTTAAAATCATAAAGTTTTTAGATTGTTATTTTTTCAAAACAAAGTAAATAGTATTTATCTACACTCATACTGTAAGTACTCTAAAATGCGTTCAAAAACCGTAGACAATGACAAGCATTACAACAAACGATTTAACTACACTCGCGATCAAAAAAATCGACTCAAACTAATTTTTAATTTCATCGTTTAATATCTCAGGAACCAATCATGAGATCAAAAAAGCAACGGTACCATTTTAGAGCTAACAGTGTCAGCTTTCAATACGAGCATGTTTTTCAGGCGAAAAATTTCAGTTCATGAAAAACAAGCTAGCATACCAAGGAGGTGTAAAATTTGGGTGCAAAAATGACCTTAACAACGAAAGAAAAAACATTTTCATGAACGAATAACAATTTATTTTTATCTTTAATACCTGGTGTTACCACCAAAAACCTTTTTCACACATGCCATGCGTCTCTTCATTGACCTTATCAGCTTCCTGATGGTATCCTGGGGGCATGCTTCCCACTCTTCGACCAAAGCTTCTTTCAGGGCCATAATTGTCTCCGGAGCAGGATTGCGAGCTCGAACCTTGCGTTTCAGGTAATCCCATAAGTGCTCGATAGGATTTAAATCAGGACTCAGAGGTGGTCACTTCAGAGTCGGGATGCCAACTGCGTCAAGGTACTCCTTTGTGACGCGGGCGGTATGACAAGGGGTGTTGTCTTGCATGAAATGGAACCCCTCGTCAAAGAACCCGGCGTAGGGGACGACATGGTCTTGCAGGATGTCGGTGATGTACCTGTCTGCATTCAAACCACCGCCTCGACCCCCGCCATCAACAAAAACCAGCTCGGTCCGCCCCTCCATGGAAATCCCCGCCCACATCATGACGGAACCTCCACCGTAGGCGACTGTTTCAGCGAAGCAACACTGGGCGAACCTCTCTCCAGGTCTTCGGTACACCCGTCCTCTTCTGTCGCTGCCATGGAGACACACTCTGCACTCGTCGCTGAAGAGTACGCGGCTCCATTGGTCGTAGGTCCAATTTTCGTAGGTCGCCACGAATTCCTTCCGAGCGTCCCGATGCCTCTGAGTCAGTTTGGGCCCAGTAGCAGGTCTTCTTGGGGTAAGGTTGGCTTCCTTGAGTCTCCGCCGAACTGTTGAGGTGCTAACAGGCACAACCCGGTTCCGCATCAGGTCTTGCTGGATGGCAACAGCGGTACGGTGGCGATTACGAAGACTGGAGGTGGCGATGAAGCGGTCATCCCTCTCCGATGTGCACCGCTGACGGCCAGATCCTTGTTTCCGTTTCAAGGTTCCAAACCGACAAAACCGACGATAAACTCTGGAGACAGCAGACTGGCTTAAATTCAGCTGCTCAGCAACAGAACGCTGCGAGAATCCTCGATTCACCAAGGTGACGACTTCGGTGGCTTCAGCTTCGGTGGTATCCATTTTTCGAAGGTGATTCCGGTGTAAGATTGCGAGGAGATGTGCACTGGTCAACTTCTGATAAGCGAATGATAAGAAATAACCGGTTACACCGGTTTTTATTGGTCTCAAGAGGGCACAACTCGTGCATATCATAACCATGTAAAATGCCATTTTGTACAAAAACTGCGATAACCTAAAAACTACGCAACTGAGATCGATGTCTTTTACTGTTTTTTGTAGCTGAATAAATTCGTAATAAAATTGCATTCAAAGTTTTATTAAAATATTTCCCGCTTTCCGGAAATACGACCAAAAGTAAAAAATGTTGCTTGAGTCGATTTTTTTGATCGCGAGTGTATGATAAGTTTCTTATCTGCGGCAGTAACGTAATTTTAACTTTGCATGCTCAAATATTGTTAAGCAATGAGTTTCAAATTTGGAACATCGAATTTGATAACATAATGTTACCGCCATGGCCAACTCGATTGGTCCCGCGCGAGCGCCGGCACAATCGAGTTGGCTATGACGGTACAATGGCGGTCATTCTATGGTTTCCGAACACTTAATTTAATATATATAATATGAGTGTAGATAAAGCAGTGTATGCAACTGTACGTAATTAGGCCTTAAAACACTCGTGTGATCTTATTATGAAATTCGCCTGCGGCTCATTTCATAAAACCACACTCATGTTTTAAGGACCCTTATTACGTAACAGTTACATAAACTACTATTTCAATGTACTTAAAACTCCGTCTAATTGACATCGCCTGTCAGTCTAGTCACTCTACAGACATAATCAATTTCATAGTACATTGCGTGTTCGAATTAACTTTAAAATGTAATAAAATTCAAACCGCAAGTTTTTTTACAAAGTCGTCAAACAAAATGTACATTCTTCTCCTCAAACTACGCAAAGTTTGAGGAGAAGAATGTACATTTTAATTTTTTGCTTTAGTTACAGGCCCCACCGTGTATATAGATTTACCAACTTTCCCGTACAAAATATATAATAACTAAAACGTATGATATTCTGGTATTTATTTAATTTATACATAGCTACAATGACGCAAACATTACAAAAGGTTGATAAAAATCAGTAGCGGGGTGCTCAGTAAACCTGCTATTGACCGCTTGCCTTCCCTTCCTTGTAAGCATCTCGCTAAGTGTGGTAGGGCACGTTCAGCGAATGTCATTTCGCTCAAATCTGGAGCAGAGCCCGACTGGGGAAGTACTTCCACCTTACAGAAAACCACAGCCAAATAGCACTAGACCCTACTCATAGTGTTGTGTTCCTGCTGGTGAGTAAGGTTGCCAAAGAGCTCAAACAGGACCCAGTGTGTTGACGATTAGGGACCTTCTTGTTCCTATAGCCGTCAACACAGTGAATCCTCGTTTTTGTAAAGGGTCGGCAACGCACATGTGACTCCTTTGAAGTTGCAGGCGTCCATAGGTTACGGTAGCTGCTTACCATCAAGCGGGCCGTATGCTTGTTTGCCACCGTCGTGGTATTAAAAAAAAAGCAGACATGTAGGAGAATCACTTACATAGTCTTCGTTAGACTTCTTGGGCACCAGTTTTCGTTTTAATTATGCAAATGAACACTAAAAGAAAGAACCTGAAATGATAACTCAATATAAAATTTTCAGAACCTCAAATTTGCGTTTCTTAGGTACACAAAAAATATTTTACCTGCCTGCAACACATTAACATCTCAGCTAGGAAAAAAGGATTTGACTTGAGTTAATACATTCCTGAATGGTGATGGCAGATATAACTTGAATTAACAATAAAAACGCAAACTGAAACTTGAAATTATAAACAAACTCTACTTTTTTTTTAAGTTACATGCCCATTGAGTAACAGGAGATGACATCCCTAAGATTTTTTTGTCCCAAAAGTTGTAGTGAAAATCACTACAAGTCTATACTACTCTTCGATTCAGTCATAGCTGTCAACCGCCAAACATGGCGCACAAAATTTGTTCTAGATGTCACATCTAGTAGAATACATAATAAATTAATGTACATAGCCCATTGATGTATTATGTATTCTACTAGATGAGCTATCTAGAACAAATTTTGTGCCCCATGTTTGGCGGTTGACAGCTGTCACTGAATCAAAGAGTAGCTTTAACAGAACTGACGTAACACTGTTTTGACAAAATTCATTTTCTGCCTAAAGAAATTTTGTAAGGAAACGTAATTAACTAAATTATTGTTTTATTTATACCTAATGTTTATTTTGCTTCTTACCCTAGAGTTTTAGGAACGAATGGAGTCAAATACTATTTTCGCCGACAAGCGCCTTTCAATACGAACTTTGGGGGTTAATGATCCTTGATATATACTTAAAATTACATTGATATCTTCGCACGAATGAAAAAACATTGTGTAATTACGTATTACACTGGTGATATTTCGATATTTAAGTTTTAAATTCAAATCATAAAAACCGTTTCTATGTATTTTACTCGCATTAACAATTTTAGCAAACTCGCCCTTGTTGAACATTAATATATGTTTAATGAACTAAACATTACCTATCGTACTTATCTAAAATATGTTTATTACGTAAATAACAAACAATATCAAGTGTAACAATGTCAAGGTATATCAAGTGTAGGCACATATGCTGTGTTACTTCTGCGACATTAATCTGTGCGCCAAGGAATATGGCGTCGCACCACCAACATTAATATTTTAAATTAATGTAACACCAAACTTTGTACTTACTTACCTATGGAATGTAATTCCGTGGCTTTTATTACTATTTTTAGAATTATTTTTACAGTTTATGATCACGCAAGAAGCTTTTACGTTTAGTATTTGATTTTTAAAATTTTTGACACTAGCGTGTAATCATGTCTGTGGTCCAACAGCCACTGTCAGACTTGTAGTTATTTTCACTAAAACTCATGGTACAAATAATTTCTTAGGGATGTCATCTCCTGTTACTCAATGATATTAGCCACTGATAAATCAAAGACTATGCACAAATTTTCGAATTATTCATGTAGAGTTTTTCTAACCCGTGATTATTCAAATTTGCCGCGCTTTTCTACTGATAGAAATGGTTTTCCAAGCTATAGGTACTATCGGGTTCAGAATTGCATGGCCAATTTATGAATGAATTCATTGATAAATTGACCATGCAATTTTGAGCCCGATGGTACCTAGCTTAAAGTAGGGTTTGTGTATTGTACTCATTCCAAGTTTTTTGTCATACAAGTACGAAATGGCGCTATTAAAAATAATAGCATTGGATAAAAAATATTCATACGCATGTAGACTTTTCAAGAACAGTATTTTCTCCATTATCTCTTTAATTAAAACTTACCACGTCTGAGCACAAAAAATACGACTCAATAAAAAACCTAGTCATTTGTGTTCAGCTCTTTTCGAATGTAGACGACCGTTTTAATATCAGAAATGACAGATGCGTCACTCCGACTCGCATCACTCGGCCAGTAGCCACAAAAAGTGCGTATTCCAACAATTTAAATAGCATTTGCATACAACTTATTCTCGCATTGTTGAAGAAACTCACAAAGTTGACTTAACTAGTGGTGAAAAACGGAACTAATGAAATTTCATACTTATCTCATCTTTGCTCTTAAATAGTGGCGCCGCTCCTTACTTGTCAGATTAGTTTGCGCAACCGAAGAAATGAATGGAAGAACAGAAAGGGTTGAAAAAAAAGCGCTGTTTTCGAACGCATCTTTGCGTAACCGCATTCTTTATTTGAATTGAATGTGAGCCGATTGTCTATTGTATGTGGCGAGGGAGTTGTGTTTGTAGTTTTTTATTTGTTTATTTATAAACTGCCGTTTGTTCTTAATTTAACTATAGAGATTTTCATTTTATGCCAGTCATGTCGTTTAGTATTCATATTTTAATCACTATTATTATTGCAGTCGAGGAATCTTTAAAGATATAGAGTCTGACTAGCCAAATATTGTTGACAGATATTTCCTTGTTGTATCACCAATTGTCTATGATTTAAAAAAAAGCTAAAAGTCTGTTGTCAATTTATGTCATTATTTAAATTTGTTCACGGTTTATAAGGGGTTTATTTTAAATAAAATAACTGTACCGAGTGGTCCGGAAACTATTATTTAGGCTCGTTAATAATTACGACAATGTGCGAAGTTGACGTGAAGCGTGTTGTACGAGTATAACGAAAAACTGCAATGTTTACAAGTAGTCAACAATTTTGTAGGTTGGAGCTCTATTAATATTTTGATACTTTAAGTACTAGTTCTAACATTTGCCTATAGCTTTGATTAAGTACGTGAGTTTATTGATACCTGAATCTCATAAACTGGACAAGTATGTAAAGAAACGGATAAACTAGAAGTTCTGGAAAATATCAATACAATCAAAAAATTGGAACGTAAGAAGTTACTTACTGAAAACCAATATTTAGGACAGATCTGTGGACTGACTGGTCAGTAGTAATTTTATGTAAAAATATAAATAAAAATATTCTCGCGAAACATGTCTATACAGCATGTAAACCAACTAAAACCATCCCTTAAAACAAGTGAATAGGGAACACAAATACATAGTTATTAGATTGTTTTTACTTGCTTCTGAGTGTATTTCTCTTGTTGCAGTCGGTTAAAGATCTTTCTAACACCCTGTGAAGCTTGTTTACTTCGTTGACTTCTGTCTGTTCACCTAAACCTACCTAAAGCCTGACCAGAAATATATGATCATGCGCCATGTTGCGGAATTTCATTGGAACTAATTTCTTACACTGGCAATAATTTAAATGACAGAATGATATACATGTGTGAGTGCATGTGATAGGCTGTCACTGTCATTGAGGTGGTTTACTTAAATGATAATAAAGTGTTGAATATTAAATAATAAACGCCAGAAAATTCCCAAAATTATCCATAGTCAATAGCGGAACATTGTAGATAGTGTATATAATAAACTGCTGTAAGTAATACGCTCGGGAAATGAAACTTTATTGCTGTGAAACATTTTCAAATTAACATCAAAGCTGACAGGTAAACAAATCAAGATGTCACCATACCATAGAGAACTGAACTGTTGCCACATAAATGAGAATAATAGCGCCCTCTTGACAATAATCATATATTTCTGGTCAGGCTTTACCTACCTACCTTACGTGTGCACAGAAGTCAAAAGTATTTTCTAGTATCAAAACTATTATTCCTGCTACACAAGGTGTGACCAGCCTAAGATTTTTTGAATTTGCCGCCAAATATTTGGGTGATATTTCAATAGTCAGACTCTATGAAATATACCTACTTGCGAAGATATTGTATTGTAGGCGATATAGCCGATTCTAAACTAAGCTAATTAAAAAGTGATAAATCAATTTACTTGTTACTGTATGTCAATAGGCCGTTTAGACTTTCAAAACATACGTCACGCAACGGCGCTATTCTCAATTAATAACTTATTAGTTAAACCGTTTAGGCAAGATTATAAGCAGTTAAGGCAGGCTATTTGAATTCAAATCTTATTCCATCGTAATAAGTCAGCAATTATTATTCGTAGCAAAATCATTAGGGTATAATTATGTATTTATCTGAAAGACCGCTTACGTGCTTAACAGCACAATGCAAAGATATTGGCAGTATTTTAAATGACGTGATAAACACATGTGTGAATATTAACTTTTGTTAAAATTGATTGATGCCCAGAAATTTCCAAAACACAGTAAAAAACTGTATAGGTACATATTGTTAATAAAATAAATAATTAAATATTTGGGCTCAATTTACACAGAGTTATTAAGGTAGCTACTAGTATACTAGACGATGAAAATAAATATATAAATACATAAAGGGTGATTGTGCTAGTTTTCGTCCACTCTTGTCAGTTTTCCGTCCATACTTATTTATCTACTTTTATTTATTAAAATCTACTAAAGAATAAACTATAAATATAAACTATGTTGACCTTAAGAAGTTTTTCCTATTTATTTGCAGCAGTTTAATCAAGTGGACGGTAAACTGGACCCGGACGGGAAACTAGCACAATTACATATTTTTGATTATAACTAAACAGTATGTTAAATCCCAACAAATGCTGACATAATCACTATCGCTCTAGATTAGCCTAGATGTTAGAGTAAAATGAACTTAAAATCAACACGAATTTATGCCTTTATTACCACATTAATGTCTTAGCGTTAAATATTGACTTGGAATTTAAAAAAATCTACTCCTAATATTTTATTTACAAAGAAAAACAAGTACTTATTTATAAAAACAGTACAATATTTAGTAACTGAGAACTTATCATAATTTTAGCATAACTTAGAACGTCAAAAGATTGTTAACAAAGTTTCAAAGATAATGTACTGCCAGTGACACATAACCTGGAATTCAATGATAAACTATTCTGAACAGTAATAATGATTCAATATGGAGCTATTTCCATGTATAATGTGATGCGAATGTGAAATCTCCTTCTTGAACTCATGAAATTATGATACCGAAATGCGAATGAGGAAATAACTTCATCTGAACAGAGAAAGAAGGACTAAGTATGTCTTAGTCTTTGGTCTTAGTTTTAATTGACTGTCACCCAAAATACGTTTCGGTAAGGTTATTTCCTGTTCACCTATATAATAAATAATAATGTGATGTGATACGCACTTCTGATATGAAAATTCTGATCGTCAGCACGTCTACCTAAATGTTGATTAGAGAAATTCTCAAATTAATAAAAGAATATTGGTTTAAAAGTATTAAAACTATGTGTAGGTAAGGTACAGACAGCCCTTCACAATCTTCACATCCTTAAAATATTACTTCTTGCTGTCTTCATATCTACACCGAAGTTTTTGACTCTTATACTATAAATAATTCCTAATCTCTTAAAATTTGAAAGTGTAATGTCGGACGTTTCAAAAACCAACACAATAAATCAAAAATAACCATAAAACTTAAATCGACACCTGTCTTAAAGTCAAACATTCAATAAAATATCAATCTACATTCAATGCATATCAATGCGGGTCGATGACCTTTCACCGAACCACCTTATAGCCGTCATTCTAAAACCGCCCTTTTATTTTACAAGTAAAGATTGATTGTAACCGCAAATGTAAGATTGCTATATAAAACTAAACAAAATTAAAAACCCCCCATTAAAACCAACAATCACCCTTAACATCTAGATTTTACGAGTGTATTCACGTGTAAAGTTATCTTTGCGATGTCCGGTAACATCTGCCAAGACAGCTGCCGAAGATTAGAATCAAACCCCTTCGTTTTCCTGTCTTTGTCTGACATATGGGGTGCGATAGGGAGCGGTGCGGGTGTTCGAATCACGGTCAATGTCAGTCCGGACAGGAAGCTAAAGAAAATTGAAGGCTCAAGGGTGGTTTTTGACATATGTAATAATAATAATCTAATAATAATAATAATCTTTATTGACTTAAACCTAATACAAGTATAACTAATATTTGCACAGTACGCTAATAGCTTAAGATAGACTTATGCATTAGGTTTGAAACAGTTTCACCGGAACTGAGCCTCTGTCTTCCGAACTAGGCGGATGCCTGTGACTCGGAAGTCAGTGATTCCACCGAGAATATGGGTTGAGCCGAGTTATATGCAGTTGTGTCTTATAAACAAAATAAATTAAAAGGAAACTTAACTTACGAAATTATTATTATACAATAATAACACTTTTTACCTGACGTGGTTGTGTACTTGTGTGTATGTATTTACGAGTATGTGTGCGTGTGTGTAAATGTGTGTGTGTGTGTGAGTATAAGAGAGAGAGAGAGTGAACGTGTGTGAAAGTGTGCTAGTGAACATGACAAGTTATAAATTGGGACGTGATATATCGTAATTGAAGTAATAGGATAGGTAGGGTGATTGTTAGTTGAGCGGATTGAGAATTGGTAGCGGTAAGCCATGAGACGCATTTATTTCATACTTTTCATGTTTTTCATACTTTCATCATCGCGGTCTTATAACTTCGTTTATCTGTTAATCATAATGTCCATCTTTTTATATTGTAATATACATTTTCCTTTTACACATTTGTCAGTGACATCGGCGTTGATTTATTGTCTGGTGAAAAATGATGACAAGGCAAAGAGTATATAGGTAGTCTGGCATCAAAGACAGAAATAATTATTTGGGCTTTTTCTTACGCTAATAAGTATTTTATAACCCCTAAAAAGCAGATGAGTATTGTTTTTTTTTCACTCTTACTGATAGATTTGGTTTGCCATACTAATGTTGAATTTACAGTTCAGTGAAGTAGTAATATAACTAATATAACAGTTCCTGGCATAGGTACTATGCGGTTGTCAAATGTATGTAAGTAAAGTGCAGTGAGATTACTCAACTGATATATTAATTCTACCTTATAGCTCGCAGGTTAAGTAATTTGTCAGAGAAAATACTAACCACGAGAACTACATTCATTCATTAACAGCACGCATAAAAAAACTAATGAATTGTTGCGCGTCTGATGACAATCTGCCCACCAATCTGTTGTTCCAATCGCTTGGAAGGGGATTGCAACACGCCTACTCGCTACAATTTGTCTATCCACACCTTGGAGGTGGTTGATTCGGCACGCAACGTCTTACAGACGCAGTTATTTATTGGTATGTCGAACCACGCAAAACTTAAATGGACCTAACGATAAGTTTCCATCGACTGGGCAGTGAAAGGACGGACTTTAATTGTTAAGCCATTTACGGTTCAACATAAATAGATAATATGTATAAGCATGCTGTACAGCTAGAATGTAAGATTAGGTTAAGTAAATTATATGAAATTTGTACGCCAGTATATTGGCACAATGTGGAGTAGAGTACCTGTAATAGCTTTAAGATCCCTCTGAAACCCACTTTTGACAAATAAACATACATACATACATACATACATATATACATACAAGCTATTTTCTTTTGTTTAGTGTTAGTATTTGAAATGTACAATGTAAAGTGAATCCTAAATAGCTCAATAATTAACGAGTGCGATTAGATGTGGTAGTTTAATTCAGAGGTATAAGTAAAATACGGGTTAAGGAGAAAATATTCGATTTTATTTTTAAAATCGCGGTGAACGTGACCTACAAGACACAAAATGGTAGTGTTAACATTATTAATTAAGAGGCCTTATTCCTAAAACGCGCATTTCACGAAATGCTTCATTTTCTTTGAAGGTTATGGCGAAAATACTTAGTTTTTATAAATCAACTATTAATGCATAGGTATAATAAGTTCATTTCTTTATATAGACGGCCAATGGATCAAATATTACATAAAATAGTAAAATATGAAAAAAATGGTTGTCTTGGAAGGCCTTTCCGGCTTTTCCAGTTGGGCGTACCGTTAAATTCCAAATTACACAAAAAAGTGTAAAAGTTCTTATTAAATTTGAATAATATTCAATTGAGTATATCATGTCTGAGACAGTCAATAAAATAAAAATGGAAGATTCATCTTAGATAGTAGACAAAGTACTTTCTGATTATATGCAAGTTTTTTGATAAAAACACGGTTACATTCCATTTTTTCCACGAAAACCCTATAAATATTTTGCCCTAAAAATTTGCTCAAGCAAAGTTAAACTATATTCCTATCACGATAAAAAAATTATTACTATAGTGGGAAATTATAATTTAGTGAGAACATTTAAAAATTACCTATAAATCACACTTCACAGGACACTTAATTATGTTTAAATTAAGAATAGAATACCAATGACGCAAACTTAAGTATAATTACTCCCATGATACGTTATCCTGTAACTCCATTAAACGGATTTTGTAACTACCTGTGGCAAATAGTGTGTATCTTGCTCCTAGATTGTACATATGTTCTTAATTTATCAATTTTTATTTATATATGTATGGTTTATGTAAGTTTATTTTTATTTCATATGCGTAAGTTTATTATTGTTTAGCTTGTTGATTTGAATTTGCAACACCTACTTACTATATTTCTGATTATTTTCAATGGTTTCCGCTTCCCAAAGTTTGTCTGGAAGAGATCGCTTTTTAGCGATAAGACCGCCAATTGTTTTACCTCTGATTATTCTGTTTGTAACTTGTATTTTATGTGTTTCTTTATTTTGAGGTGTGCAATAAAGAGTATTTATGTTATGTTATGTTACTTATAATATAACCCAGTTGTGTAGAGTATTGTTTTTCTACCCCTATAGATGTGCCATGTCCATGTATAGATCATCATATAGTAAGTAGCAGTTATTTTTTATATTATGGAAAAAACTTAGCGTAGGTTAGACTCTCTAGGTAAAATTACCTTTCATATTTATTTCGTCAATAAGAGTAAATCTTAATGTCGCTGCCAAAAACTAAGGCGTGTGATGCAATACAATGTAATTACAAAATATATTTTTTTAAACGGCTGTGGTAAACTATTACACATTATAGCGCCATATTTGTGCTCGCACCAAATTCAATAGACCATTAACTTCATTACCCAATATAGTTTTAATGCACCCAAGCCCTCAGACGGTGGTGGCAAAAAACCTTGCCTCTGTCGCCGAGCCTGACCCACTAAAGCGACATGCGGCAAAACAGAAACCCTGCCACGCTAATATAGACCTTAAGGTTATAGTGATACAGTGGTCGGATATAGGTCAATAAGACATTACAGTGTGATCATAGGGTAGGAACTAGAACTTATTGTTTGTTTTACGACTTTTTAATAAAGGAAACGCGACGATTTGGTTTTTGGAAGAGATCCTATTTTTTTAAAGCCACAAACTGTACCAAAATAAATGCATAGGTTATGCACACATTTAATAATAATTATCGAATACATTTACTATAAAAGTACACCAACGTTACGAACTAAGAACTAACCTAATGTTTCACTTTTTCTATCAATACAAGTTAAAATAAAATGGATTCGTAATATGAATTAATTTATTAGGAAACCACAAGGGAAAGGGTTAAACTTTCAATTTCTTCCCTAAATTAATTAACGAATCTAACACATGTTAATATTTTGTCTGTTACTTTGTCACGCTTTCTCCAAGGAATAAGCATTAGTCACCATCTTAACCCTTTGCCACCTGTTAGATTAAAAAAAATAAACGTCAGTTGTTTCCCGCCCGGCCAAAGAGATTTGTTTTATTTCTTTTTAATTGTTAATTTGAATGATTGCGGATGCCGCTGTTGTATTTTAAAGGGTTCTGATTTTAGTGGCCAGCATCGGATCGGAAGTAACATGTGTCTCTGGTCCGCCGTCAAATTTGATAGTCATTATTTTTAATTTTATTCCACGCTGTCGAGCCTTGTATTTTTTAGGTAGCTCACGTAAAAGAAAATAATCCAAGGTTTAAAATTTATCTTTGATAAACAATTACGCTTCATTCAATGGTGGACTTTCCTTCTTATGAAATTCAACCTCCTATGTCCATGAATAGGTTTTTGATAGGATCAAAGTACAACGGCCTCCTAGCCTAATAGTTGGTAGTGACCCTGCCTATGAAGCAGGAGGACCCGGGTTCGATTCGAATCCTGGTCAGGGCATTTATTTGTGTGTTTATCACGGATATTTGTTCCTGAGTTATAGATGTTTTCTATGTATTTAAGTATTTATATCTATCTATTATATATATCGTCGCCTAGTACCCACAACACAAGCCTTATTGAGCTTACCGTGGGACTAGGTTGATTTGTGCAAGATTGTCCGATAATATTTATTTAAATATGTATTTGTTGTTTTAAAATTTTCATTCAAATATGATTCAAATCAAACAAGGTTTGAAATTATATAACAAAAATATGAATCGCTGTGGTACTTTGCATGTAGCTGGCTTTAATATAAAATTTAATAAAACCACTAATCGGCCTAATAAGGGCGCAGAAGTAAGTTATCATTTTTATCAACATTAATTTCAGGTCATAGAGACTCTTAGAGATTTCAACCAACCGGAGTCGCCATTGACAGGCGTTCCCCTCTGCCGAAAACATATGACCAGTGGTTATACACATGTATGGACTGACGTTTATCTGACGTAGCTATTTGTACGTTACGTACGATAGCCATACATTTGACGTTCCCTCCCCCGCAAAAATCGGCAGACTTTTTTTGTATAGAAAATGACAGACATGGTTACTCCATAGAGACTAGGTAGTTGATGCCTTTGCACTATTATATTGCAAATTGCCCATTGTGATTGGTAAAATTTATGATAGTGATAGCATGTTACGTCTAAATCAATCTATTCGTATCGGCTTTACTTTTTCAGACTAACATGTTACAGTGAAACTTTATAAACCAAGAAACGATTAAATGTAAATATTGAATTAACCTCTCATGGTATTCTCACACTGTTTTTCATTTTGTTTCGAAAAAAGGCGGGCTGTCACAAAAACGCGGGAACCCACATCGCTTTATAGTCTATAGTTAACGCTTCATAAGGTTTTTTATACAGACACCTGTACTGGGAAGGTGAGGGAGAGGCATCAAGAGGACGAGTAATAAAGGAGTGAAAAAGCACGATAAAAAACCTAATGATGCCAACGTGAGAATGCGTTTGTATTTTGTAGGCGACTTGTAACGCAATTAGTGTTTTCGTTCTTATTACATTCCTGGTTTGAAATGGCAGTGCGAGAATAATAATCTATATTGCTTTCACGCTCTTAATTGTCTATCTCTAGTGAGTGCTTCCATATAAGCAGTAGTAAATGAGCTGTAGAACAAGGGACCCCTACTGCGTAGAAATTTCAATGCAAGAGTGCATACCGCAATTACCGAACTAAAAATAGTTATGACTTACCGAGAGCTGAATACTAAAAAGTATGTCTATCTTACCCAAAACAATTACTCTCTCTGAATGTTAACTTGAGGAAATCCCTGAAAGGCATAAGTTCTCTTTTATATTATGTCTCTCGCTGTTTTTATGTATTTTTTTACTACTAAAAATATTTACACGGTAAAAGCGTAAGTCAAAATGCCGTTATCCCGAAAAAAAACGAATTTACCGGATACAAAAGTATATAGAACTGTTTACACTCACGTACGTACTACGTACTTACGCCCTGCTTGATATGACCATACAACTTAATGACTTGAATATGAGTCTTGAATGCCCCAAGCAACTACATTTTAACTAACCCTTATCGGCAATTTGATCAATAAGACTAAAAAGAATTGCCCACCTTTTCTATTCAGATCAGATGAGGGTCTTTATCTCTAAGTAATAACTCACCAACTGTCCACTCGCCCCCTTCGTTTTTTCCTCCTCCTTACTCTATGGTCATGTTTGATATTCTCACGGAAGTACTCCATGGTTTGTCTACGGTTAAAAAACGCGGAAGGGTTCAAATTATTAGTTTGTTTTCGCTGGCCGTAAGGTGCAGGGTCTGTGGGAATAAATGACCCCACTGACATGATTTTTTTATTTCCGGGAAGATGTTTTTGAATTTGGAAGATTCAAATGAGGGTCCGCTGGACCGCGGGTGTCGGGTTGCTTGTCTGTTTTGTGTGAATTATGCACGTTACGTGGGGTAACCAGTTTGATTAGTTTTGGGGCTAGAAAAAGGTGCCTGACCTCTTTCTAGACCAGTTTTTGGTATACGTTACAATGAAAGACCAAAGCAGGATTTAAAATTACTTCCTTTTAAAAATAAATTCGCAGGGATTAGACTCGATTTTCAGTAGTTGCGTTGTGAGGGTCTCAACCCTTTGTCGACAATAAATTGTCGCTTATCCACATATTGATAGCTACAGCATTTTTTTAAGACTTGCTGTCACGATATCGTTATGATACAAAACGAGGTATATGACAAAAGCATGGATCTACATTTCATGTAATTACGTGATAATTATAATTATGCAGCAAGTAGTAGTAGTAGTAAAACATTGTACCTACACGAGGCAATAAACAAAAAAATACGAAATAAACAACGCGCAATGGCGATAATAAAAATGATTGTTATAATTTGGCGCATTTTAAAGATATTAAACTCGAAAAAATTGTATCTGATACGGAGGTCGGAGATACCTCCGATCACCCACGGTTAGCTCCAATAAAACCTTCGCCCTTAATCTCGCGAGAAAAAACGTATTCCACACGACTTTCGACTCAAATCAGAGCCGACAAAAAACAAAAGACAGTGACTAGTCGATTTACATACGAGATTAGACGAATAAAGCGTTTTTGTAAGTTTTTTCCTACGAAAGTGAGATTATGGCAGGTGCCTCTTTTTTAGTAATTAATCAGGTTTGCATCTGTTCAGTAATTACTGAAGGGTTAATCAAATATAATAAAGAAATTAGATCGCTGGTCGGCATGTGTTTTGTCTGATTCGGCCGTTTGATACAGCCCGTAATTATGAGCTGAATTAAAATGCGTGTCATGTCAGATCGCCGAAAATGCGACGGTGTAAAAGAAGCTTTAATCGATTCAGTTGTTAATAAAACATGGAGACATGATAATATACAGAATGCATTCTTTGTACTTATATTATAATAGCGTGTAAAAACAATACAATATCATTGCGTGGCAATGTGTCCTAGCATTTGTCTCGGCTTTTTTGATCCTCCGCTGACTAGACGAGCTTGGGGTCCGTTTGAAATCCTAATCCCAAATATATAAGAGTAGGCGATAGTTTTTATAACAGAAACCGCCATCTGACTTTCCATGCAAGTAACTTGGCCTGTATGGTGTAAAATTAGGGCATGTGTACCAATCGTATTATTTCTTTGACAGGTGGAAAATATAAGGTAGAATTAATAATTCAGTGGAGTGATTTGACAGAATTTTACATACATTTGACAACCGCTTTGTACTTATATTATAATAGCGTGTAAAAACAATACAATATCATTGCGTGGCAATGTGTCCTAGCGTTTGTCTCGGCTTTTTTGATCCTCCGCTGACTAGACGAGCTTGGGGTCCGTTTGAAATCCTAATCCCAAATGTATAAGAGTAGGCGATAGTTTTTATGACAGCAACCCCCATCTGACTTTCCATGCAAGTAACTTGGCCTGTACCAATCGTATTATTTCTTTGACAGGTGGAAAATATAAGGTAGAATTAATAATTCAGTGGAGTGATTTGACAGAATTTTACATACATTTGACAACCGCTTTGTATGCCGAGAGCTGTCAAAACACTCCACTGAATTATTAATTCTACCTTAGCTAAAGTTTTTACTAATACTGACAGTTTGAAAAGCTATATTTCAAGATGATCTCAAGTAAAAAAAACAATTACCACAGACAACAGATAAATTGAAAAGCCACAAATGCCCGAAGCGCCACTTAGGGCCTTTACACATGTTCCCATTATAGACTGTCTAATTGGTGCCGCACCCTGCGGGTAGTTAGCACCTCACTATCGATTTTAAAAAAAAAGTCAGTAATTTTTCGATTTTTAAATGGTTGCTCGAGTAAAAAGTAGAGTTCAATGAAATCTTTTTTAATGTTACCTATTTTATGAAATCATTAAGTTTGAGCCTATAATGAACAGCACTTAAGATGTTGATACGGCTCTATAATGTAGTAGGTTTAAGTAAGCTCATCAAATGAATTATTCGCTACCATCATATTGCAAGTAGCAAACCTAACTACTTTATTTATCAAATCAAACATAATTTTATTACAAGTCAATTTATTTCATAAAGTTATAATTTATACATTCTCTAACAGGCAACTGTCAGATTTTTTTACATGCATTATAATTATAACATTAATAAATAACATTTATTCCACTAACGCAAAAAAGTTACTGCCTAATTAACCTGCCCTATATTTGAGGCCTTTAAATGTCAGAATTAATTTTAAAAGTATTTATACAATTACCAATTGTAGGCGCCAACGAACGTAATATCCAATAACTTTATCCTTCACTATTAAAACTCCACAAAACAAATAAAAACACGTAATGCAACAACCATAAAATGTCTTGTTCGATTTTTTATCCATCGCAACCCTGGACTCGAGCGGCCATCTGTCAGTCAACGGTAGAGTTGGGTCAACCCTTCTTTCAATCACTTGATTATACGCAATGTATTATCAACCCTATTTCATGTTGAGTAGGTTTCATTTTTACGTGGAATGGAGTAGTATTTGTGTGGTTGTAATTTTTTCTATTTAATTTTCGAATGTGTTACATGCTTAAATGTTGACCACAGAAAAGAAACGTAGGTATCCACAATTCACAAAGCGTTGCCGGTTAAAAATATTGCATACTAGCTTTTGCCCGTGAATTCGTCTGCGTTGGATTAACATTCGCTATAAGGAATTAATGAAACGCCTTAGTAAAATCTCATAGCAAATATTATATAATTTCGCACATATGTTATTTTACATTTACAGTGGGAAACAATTACATACAAACTTCCACCCCCCTTTTTCGCCCCCTTAAGGGATGATTTCTGGGATAAAAACTATCATATGTCCTTCCCCGGGACTCAAACTATCTTCATACCAAATTTCATCTAAATCGGTTTAGCGGTTTAAGCGTGAAGAAGTTACAGACAGACAGACATACTTTCGCATTTATAATATTAGTACATGGACAGCGTAGGAAGGAAAGGGTGGTGATCCTGATCATACCTTGTTTCCTGCACCCACTGTTACTCACAAGATGGCCACCTAGAGAACATAAATCCACCTTGTCTTCCTGCTAATTTTATAACTAAACTAAAGAATGCTAAAGATTACGCAGGTCGAAAACCAAAAGATATCGTAGGTAGCAGGAGTAACTGTTTTGTGGCAATAAATTATTCATTTTCATTATAACTGGGAAAAAGCCGAGATAGAAACAGCACCCAGATTTTTCTGTTTGTATCGATGGATAAGTTTATGAGTAAGCATAAAATGTTTAGTACAGAACACAGAAAGAACTACCAGTCTGCCACCCTCAGAACCGGTAAGATAATGACAATGATGATGGAGAGTTTCATCGCCGGAATATTTTACTATCGTTAATCGCTTTTTGTTTTCAATATAGCATAGAAATTATTTTTTCTAGAGCTAAGACACCCGATCGCAAAATTCGCACGGAAGCTCCTCTAAAAAACAAACTTTTTTCAAGTCGTTAGTGTACTCACAATAGAAATTAATATTCATAAAAGACTGTATTACGCATATCAATCACACGGTGCAAGTGCGAAAAAATATCTAATCGTATGCACGAACACATCCCGCCATCATTGTTTTGTTCCGGCCTCTGTCATTAGCGCCTTCACCGTATTCTTTACATTCGCGCGTCTTTTGTCAATCGAATTTCGAATGACAAAAGCGTTCTGTTTATCCGCTAAGATTTTGTCTTTGGCCTTTTCTTTTTTTATATCGCCAAGGGCGGGTTTTTTAGGCTAATTACTGTCGTATTTGGTTCGAATTAGTTGGGATTCTCACGCGGTAGTAGATATGCACGTGTAAGAATGGTAATTATTGAGTCATTTGACAGGATGGCTCTTATCATGGAAATTAAGTTGGGTGATATGCGGTGATACCAGTATTTCGTGACTTACGAAACTACATACTTTGGTAGAACGGCAAAGTACTTAATCAGTATACGTACCTAGCTTCTAAATTTATGTAAGGCCGATGCACTGATACAGAAGTGGCTGAGCGGGTTAGGTGCACAAAATGATCGAGATACGCTATTGTTCTCTTAACAATGTAGTCATCAGCCTACTGCTGACGTTACTTTTGGTGCTGACGGAACCTAATCAAGTAATCACATTAAATTGGTATTAGATTTGAATTTTATTAGACAATCAGAATTTTGCCACTTCAAGTAAGTATAAATAACCAATAACCAGATAACCACTCGTGGAGTGAAGCCAACGAATACCTAAGGACTTGATAAGGATGTATTTTATTTACAGAGTTTTGATGTACTTTATATTGAATTTGTATAGTAGTTCCTTAGATATGTTAGGTCTGTTAATTCAGGAAATAAAACATATAACTATTAGACATTTTGCGTTGACAACATAGTTTATGGCGCACGGTGCACCCACGCACGAAGAAATAAAAAAGTCATACTTATACCTAGTTATAAACTTACATTCCCAAAAAGAGCATTTGATACTGAGTAAGAAAAAAAAACAAGTATTCTATTTCTTTGTTAAATCCCCGTCTTTTCAGCTTTTTTGTTATAGTCATCGGATCAAAACTTAGAGAATTCAACCCGGATGGAGTAGCCATGTCTGTCATTTTTGTCATGAACGTCAAATGTATGGTTATTCGTACGTAACGTACAAATAGCAATGTCAGATGAACATCAGTCCATACATGTGTATGACCACTGGTCATATGTTTTCTGCAGAAGGGAACGCCTGTCAATGGCGACTCAGGTTGGTTGGATTCTCTAAGGATAAAAAAAAAACAAATATAAATAGAGGATCGAGCTTTATTTTCACGTGAGAAGGATCGATAGCAAAACATATTTCTGGGACGTATACAAATATACAAGGTGCCCGCGAGGAAACGGAAATAAATTAACCACGCATTCCTGAGACCAAAAGAAGGAAAAAATATTATTTGATTTTAGGTCAATTTTGCCAACTAAATTTTTATTTTTATATTTTTTTCTATGTTTTGAATGTTTCTTGCACATGAAAAGTAAATGTTATTAATAAAATTATCGCCTAAAACAAATTTAGTTTCTGCGTAGTTTTCATTGTCACTTTGATATCTGTCAATTAAGACGTGTAAACTATACCCAATAGTGGCAACAACGCCATCAGAAAGGCGTTTTGTGCTGAGTTATAATAAAAAGTGTATTTTTTATAAATTGGTATTAACTCTGAAACTAGGCGAATTTCAAAAAAGTTTATAAGACGTTTTTGTCTCTAAATAGGATCTAGAATATACTGTTAAAATCATTCCGTTTCCTCGCGGGCACCGTGTATAGTATTGTGCCTATTTAAAGCTGATAGTAAATTTTAGAGCTCCTACGTTGGAGTCAATAATACTCAATATATTTTACAAACTCTGGTAAACTACATATTCTACTAAAGAAAATTCCAGGTTTTCCAAACTAGTCCTAACCTATCTAATAAAAAAATATAGAAATCCCCGAAACGGCTGAACGTCTAGTCTAAGATCCCTAGAAAAGCTCCTTACATATTTTAAAATGCAAATCCATGTAAAAAGCTGTACTCAAGATTCCCAAATTAATCATTTTTAAATTTCTTTTTTCATTTTCATCAAAACAAAACTAAACTAATCTCTTACGAAAGTAGATGTCATATACCTACTTCAGAAAAAGTGACCAATCCCTCCGGTGTCCGAGGCCAGATTTGAACTGGCGTCTTCAGCTTTCGCGGCTGATATAATCTCTTACGTTTAAAAATAATTTAAATTATTTCACTATACACTGGGATGAACCTCCTAATTGAACTTTGGTTCTAAATACAGAGACAAGACGTATTGAATACAAATAATAAAACTTTTGATGTCTTAAACAACAGAAAAATAATAAATGTTGCATAAATTAAATATTTTAAACACATAGGTCCCACATTCCCAACACATTTTTTTAAACACTAAAAAACTTTCTTGCACCGTGAGACTCAAGTGAGACACCGCGAAAGAAATTAAGGACATTCAAATCGTATGCAAATTCCTAACGTGACCAGAAAAAAAGTAAAAATTAAAAAAAAAGACAATGAACGCGGGTTAGCGCGTCCCTTCTCATAAGGCCGATGCGTGGCGATTTTTTTGCGAGCACAGATTATGCTAATGCGTTTTTTGGACATCGGATCGTGAGACAGGTTTTTTTTATTTTAGAAAAGAGTTGCGTAAGGGCTTGTTAGAGATGTATTCTCATGCGTTTTTTTGGTTCAGTATGAATTATGCTAATAGCAAAATTAAGCTTTAAGCTTTGGTGTTCGAAAAATGATTCGAAATAGGAAATGTGTGTATCTGTCATGGAACTTATGGATATAATCATATATTTATTAGTTTTTAATTTAGGTTTACGTTTAAAGCAAAGAACAATTGCTATCAATTTTTTTTTACATTATCGCTTTCTTTAAATGCCACCGTCTATATACCTATTAATTAATAGGTAAACGTTTAGTAGATAACGATTTCCAGGTGAAAAAACAGCATAATCCATATATAAGTATACAGTGAGTAATTTATCTCACTTTCATTAGTGTCATAATACTCAAAATAATTAAGACATTTATGTGATTTTTGCGTGCGAGCATTAAATTTGCAAGTATATTACAATAATGTCATTAAAATACGATAAACATGTACAAAACATACATATTTACTCGATGGACGAAAACAACCCATTTTTTGCTGCATTTTTTTAAATATCTAACCTTTTTCTACCTGCTAAGAGGTGGAGTCATAGACCCACCCCACATTTTTTTGACTCATAAAAACCAATAGTGCACGAGGGTGGTAGTTTTGGGGTGGCAACATTTTTTCATAGACGATCGATATTTTTGCCGCGCGAAGGGCGTCGGGGCTTGGGACTTAACCCGTTCTGCCAAACAAAAGACGTCCCCTTTATATAAACCTTTCATTTTTTCGTCTGGTAACGGTTGGCGATTCTTTTCGGTAATAGGTAGGGTTGTTATTGAAAGGGGTTGTTTTTTGTGTGCGCCTCTCCTCACGCGAGTCTGCCGCCAAATTGTTTGGGGCACGAACGTTATAACTTTCTGGAAAACCTTGGATTGGATGCGAATGCATTTTAGTCAATTGGAGTTTTAAACGATTTATGGTTCATTTCCGTTGTTATGAAATTAATTTTAGGTCACTAACTACTTACATGATCAATACATTTACCGAATCTTAATATTATACGATTTTTGTGGGTAAGTAAGTACCTAAATCAAATTAAAGTAGTAAAAGGTAAATAAAGTTATTTATTGCTTATTTAGGTAAATAACAGTTGACACGAAATTTTATTTAAATCTTACGATCGTTTCTGAAGGTTAGATTAAGTAGGCAATAACAAAATAGGTACTAGGACACTACTTTAAGACAGAATTGAAAAAAGGAGATTAAGTACCAAACAAGTACATGGTACTTACGCTACGCGTTAGCGCTGATGCAATGGAGGCAGTCTATTAATTACTACATTTTATAAAGACATATGACGGGGAAATGGTTTATTTATAATTAAGCATGGGCCACAGCAATGAGCTTCTTAATATTTAAATTTTCGCTGCCTGATTGTTTACAACAATATTACATTTGGCACAAAATTACCTTGCATCCAAATAAGTACTTATCTTATATACCTAAAGAACATTTTCAGTAAAGAAAATATTTGAATTTAGAAGGAAATAAGTGAAATTCGACCGAAATTTACATAATTTCGGGCGAATTTGACCCTTGAACTGTTTAAAAAATATTTCATATGATGGGGATCGATTAAGAGATTTTTCTAATACCTATAATGTTTAATCTGAATGTCCGTCTGTCCACAGTGGTGGTGACGTCCCGGCCGTCCAACGAGGCGGAGCTGCAGCTGTACCGCGTCATGCAGCGCGCCAGTTTGTTAGCTTACTACGACACGCTGCTGGAGATGGGTACGTACTTCTGTCTGACTGTGTGTGCGCAGTGGTGGTGACGTCCCGGCCGTCCAACGAGGCGGAGCTGCAGCTGTACCGCGTCATGCAGCGCGCCAGTTTGTTAGCTTACTACGACACGCTGCTGGAGATGGGTACGTACTTCTGTCTGACTGTGTGTGCGCAGTGGTGGTGACGTCTCGGCCGTCCAACGAGGCGGAGCTGCAGCTGTACCGCGTCATGCAGCGCGCCAGTTTGTTAGCTTACTACACGCTGCTGGAGATGGGTACGTACTTCTGTCTGACTGTGTGTGCGCAGTGGTGGTGACGTCCCGGCCGTCCAACGAGGCGGAGCTGCAGCTGTACCGCGTCATGCAGCGCGCCAGTTTGTTAGCTTACTACACGCTGCTGGAGATGGGTACGTACTTCTGTCTGACTGTGTGTCCGCAGTGGTGGTGACGTCCCGGCCGTCCAACGAGGCGGAGCTGCAGCTGTACCGCGTCATGCAGCGCGCCAGTTTGTTAGCTTACTACACGCTGCTGGAGATGGGTACGTACTTCTGTCTGACTGTGTGTCCGCAGTGGTGGTGACGTCCCGGCCGTCCAACGAGGCGGAGCTGCAGCTGTACCGCGTCATGCAGCGCGCCAGTTTGTTAGCTTACTACACGCTGCTGGAGATGGGTACGTACTTCTGTCTGACTGTGTGTGCGCAGTGGTGGTGACATCCCGGACGTCCAACGAGGCGGAGCTGCAGCTGTACTGCGTCATGCAGCGCGCCAGTTTCTTAGCTTACTACGACACGTTGCTGGAGATGGGTACGTACTTCTGTCTGACTGTGTGTCCGCAGTGGTGGTGACGTCCCGGATGTCCAACGAGGTGGAGCTGCAGCTGTACCGCGTCATGCAGCGCGCCAGTTTGTTAGCTTACTACGACACGCTGCTGGAGATGGGTACGTACTTCTGTCTGACTGTGTGTCCGCAGTGGTGGTGACGTCCCGGACGTCCAACGAGGCGGAGCTGCAGCTGTACCGCGTCATGCAGCGCGCCAGTTTTTTCACTTACTACGACACGCTGCTTGAAATGGGTACGTAAGTACTTCTGTCTGTCTATCCGCAGTGGTTTAAAATTATAATATAAACTGCACATGATGCACATCAGAACTCTAATACCAGCTTCACACTGGCGTACTTGTGCAAATATTTGTGTTGCGTTTCTTTTTTATTCCGTAGGTAAGAAATATACCTACGATACGAATATATATTTGGAAGAAAAATGCCAAGTGTATTGGCACCATAAAATCTATTTGCGCTTGTTTTGGATGTTAATACAACGCCATCAACAGTCACAATAAAAAATGTTTTTTTTTGTTTAATTGGTAGTAGTTAGGTATTGGTTAGTAGGCAGGTGCCTACCAATGATTGGATGGGTTATACTCTAACAAAATGAGCAGAATAAATACTTCCAGAGTTATTTCATAACCTCGCAACGATTCTGTTATGTTTATCTATTTTGACAATCATTACATCTTTGTTACTCTCATTGTTAGAAAATTACAGTTTGTCTCTTTCTCACGCGGGTAACGGGAGCTCATTGGCACGTTCGCATCTCACGCTGGCCGGTGCGCGACTGGCGACAGTTGTTTGAATTCACTCATTTTAGGTGCTTCACTTTTAGAGCGTACATAACCCATCAGTCATTTATATATATTATCTATATATATAAACGCAAAAGTCCTGACTGACTGACTGAATGACTGATTGACTCACTTAAATCAACGCCCAGCCCGAACCGTTCGACCTAGAGAGCTGAATTTTTCACAATAGGTAGTTTATATAACGTTAGTATCCACTAAGAAGGGGTTTTTCAAAATTCATCCCGTAAGGGGGTAAAAAGGGGGTTGTAAGTTTGTATGGATGGGGTTTAAACTTTTGAGTTAGAGATTTGAAACTTCGTACGTTTACTAATAATTTAAAAACAATAAAAGTAATTTCAGCGTTTTTTTTATTCAACCTCTAACAGGGTAAAACAGGGGTTGAAAGTTTGTGTAGAGATATTTTTTTTGTGACATACTTGAAAGTTCGTTTGTAAGCTACTAAATTCAAGGCACAAAAACTAATTTCAGCGTTATTCAAAATTCCACCCCAGAGGGGTTGAAAAGTTTGTATTAAAGGAGGCCGGAGGGAGGCCGTAACTACTGAAGCTAGAAAGTTGTAATTTGCAGGAGGGAGGCCGTAACTACTGAAGCTAGAAAGTTGTAATTTGCAGGACGGGTTACATTTACAATCTGTACAACTAATAAGAAGCAATTTTGAAAAATTCAACCCCTAAGGAGGCAAAATGGGGGTTAAAAGTTTGTACCGGTGGGTGGGTGGTTTGTGGGGTTCAAAATTTAGAGTTAGAGATTTGAAACTTTGTACGTTTACTAATTTAACCTAGAACGGGGCTAAAATGTGGTTGAAAGTTTGTATAAAGATTTACTATTATTTTGGTTTGAAATTTACTAGGAATTATTGTTCCTATTTCCGTTCCATTTCCATGTTCTAGAGTGAGCTCTGACAATAGTTTGGTCATCGTATCGCCAAATAAAACCACCACTATATAGTACACAAAGAAGTTACGCAAATAATAGGGTACATTTATGTTCTTATTTGCATATTAACACTTATTTGTAACTGAAACTATGTCTTCCTTACCCGTTTTTTTTGCCAAAATAGCTAGAAGTATAAATAGATTAAGAGATGGCTCGGAGATTAACAAAAGTTAGTTAAGAAGATACAATTGGATATGAAACTCTGTATGAGGAACCGTATTATACGCGGACGAAGTCGCGGGCGGAAAGCTAGTTTATTATATATCATAGGTAGTAACTCTGAAACTAGGCCAATTCCAGAAAAGTTTATACGACATTTTAGTCTCCAATTATGATCAGGAATTTATGGTTAAAATCTGTCGGGTTACTCAGATTCACCGTGTAAGTATATACTTTATAACTACTGTGGTCTACCAATAGCAATTGGTAACTTTTAGGAATAATTTTCTCAGTGTGTTAAAGCTTTTTTTGTGTAACAAAATAACTGTAAAGGGTAGTCTTGGTATATAATCGGCGCCCGGGGTCGGCCGGCTGCGGGGCGCCCAGGGCCGGCCGGCTGCGGGGTGCCCGCAAATAATGAATTAACCACGCTTTCTGATCCATCCACGCTTCGACTTTAAAATGTCTAACTACATATTTAAGCACATTGGATTATTATCTACATAAGCAGGAAAACGTTTTTTACCCTATACCTACTTAATAACCAGATTGTTATTAATTTTGTACTAGGCAGAAACGTCTGCAAGCGAAATTTCAATTTTTATAATTGAAAAATTCTTAGTTTTTTTTTATCATTAGGGCGCTTTTATAAAAATCGCGTACATAGTTACCGACAAAATTGAAAAAAAAAAAATATTTTTTTCTTTTTCTTTCATGTTATGCTTTTAAACTATGCAAGTATCCTCATTTTTGTTTACTTTTCTAACACCTTTTCATTTTTATTGTTAAGTAACGGACAATGTCACGAATTTCTAATGAACATAAAATAAATTAAGTATCGTGAATAAATATAATTGTAATACCTATAATTTTTCTAATACTTAACCTCCAAAGTATAGTTTTCCCAGATAGTTTCTCACTTAGAGTAGGTATAGGCGGAGAAAATCATCCTTTTTTCTTACGCTATGTAGGGTGATTGTGCTAGTTTCCCATCCTGGTCCAGTTTACCGTCTACTTAATCAAACTGCTAAGTACAAATACATGGGGAAAACTTTATAAGGTCAACAAATTCTCTATTTATGGTTTATACCATAGTAGATTTTTTAAGCTTTTATTGGGGGAAAAATTGCATATACATCATACATGTATAAATAAGTGTGGAGAGAAAACTGACATATGTGGACGATAACTAACACAATCACCCTACATAGTAGGTACTATCATTATACAATATACATAGTAAATAGTACCTACCATCATCACTAAAAACGGATAAGTATATATGTATAGCTTTTTTCCCATTTTCTTGTTTTTCCTAAAAAAGTTGTAGGTACAGTCGCCATCAGATATATCGGAGCGGCCAAGGTAGTCACAAATATGTGAACAACGCCTCTATTGTCAAGGCGATAAAGTGCATGTTCAGATATTTTTGAGTACCCTGGCGGCTCCGATATATTTGATGGCGACTGTACATGGTAAAATGAAAAACATTTACAAAACTCCACCAATTTATAAGCCAGTGTGGCTATCCAGATCAGACGGTACACCACAGTATATTTGAATGTCCCATCAGCAAGTTTAGTGGGAAACCGGCGGATCTGAAATTACTTACGACGGATGCAAATTGCTTACCAAGATTCTAATATTTTAATTTTTTTAGTAGAGAACAAGTTTATGCCATACGATAAATAAATAATCAGCCTCATCTCATCCAACATCCCTAACCTAAGTTAACAATCTTAGTCCAGTTTTTATGAAACCCGCATTGTTTCGACTCAAGCCCAACACTTACGAGCGGAAGGAACGCAAGAAAAAACACTTTCTCATCACTCAAGTTGCGCAAAAACCAAATTTCCATAAACCTAACCTAAAAAACGCAGACGCTCTATCCCATCTCATGCAAATTACTTTTTTCTTAATTTTTACTTTTTAGCCATTACATCGGAGAAGGGTTTTGGCCGGTTGCCTTTTGTTTTTTTTTCTTTGCAAAATGGTCACGTAGATATTTGCATATTTGCTTAAATTAAATGTGTGAATTGAAGTTTTTTATTGAATCACACGTTTTTATTGAACAATGATAGCGGAATGAACTTACCTCGCCAGTTTTGCATATTAATGTTGGTACGGGATTAGATGAATTGGTTAATTTTTTTGGACTTGAGAAATTGTAGGGGCTTTCGAAGTTAGTTAATGCTATTTGTTTGAAATGCTTTTCTTTGGCGAGTTGCGATTATGCAAACTAAGTTTTTCAGTCTAGAACTCGTTACCGAGACTTCTTTGCAGAATAAGTAAAGCATAACAATTATAATGGAATCGAGTATGTACAGTCGCCATCAAATATATCGGAGCGGGCAAGGTAGTCAAAAATATCTGAACATGCACTTTATCGCCTTGACAATAGAGGCGTTGTTCAGATATTTGTGACCATCATGGCCGCTCTGATGTATCTGATGGCGACTGTACTAAGTTCCTAATGCTCAATTATGTTGATACTTACCTAGATTGACATAAATATTTTGTATTTTTAGATCTTACTTAACACATTAACTGCCAGACGAAAAATAAAGTCCTACTTCAGAAACCGGGTGTACCTCTACGTACAAAACAACCCGCCCACCGAGTTGTCCGGCATCTGAGCAAAGTTTACGAGCGTCCACGAGGCGGGTTCTTTGCAGTGAATGTGTTAATTGTTAACTATAATTACCTACCAAGAATTTAATCCGTGAGAAACAAGTTACCTAATACTGCAATTTTTTTGATAACTTACTTTTATTGCTGACTGTTCCTCCCGTTCTTTGCACGTTTACCAATTTCAGTCTATGTTCCAAAATTAACTTCAACAATTTCCATTTCAGGCGGTGATGACGTCCAGCAACTATGTGACGCTGGGGAAGAAGAGTTCTTAGAAATCATGGCGCTCGTCGGCATGGCCTCCAAGCCCCTCCACGTCCGCCGTCTCCAGAAGGCCCTTCAGGAGTGGGTCAACAACCCCGCCCTCTTCCAAATCCCCATCGTCCCCCTCTGTCCCACCGAAAATCCCTTCATCTGTAACCAAAGATTACTCAACATGCCCGCCTTACCTAGTCTACCACGAACAGTCAGCTCTCCCGAAAGCCGGCCAATGTACAGTCCATCCCCTGGTGCGCCAGAAAACAGCTGTGGTAGCACAGCATCCCAACCTAACGCTAGTCCTGTCCATACGAATAATTTTACTAAAATAGTCCTACCATCGTCCCCTGCGGCAACGCCTGTTACTACTACCGCCTCCAGAAGCTATTCTCCACAATCCGCCTGCCCGCCTTCGGCTGGTTCTAGTCCTAGCTCAGTCACATCACCAGTCCAGCTAACACCAGTCTTATTAGACGTTCACGTGCACAAACTAGCAGCTGCGGCAGAGAAGCTAAGCAAGCATTTGCCTCAGTTAGAACCAAAGCCTCAGAACACGAAGAAGAAGATGTGTAAAGATCTGGAGTTGGTGATGATGATGCCGGAGTCGGATCCGCGGAGAATGGAGGAGATTAGGAAGTACGCGGCGATATACGGCAGGTTCGACTGTAAGAGGAAACCGGAGAAGCCGTTGACGCTACATGAGGTAATTAACTGAAAAGGTTCTTTTATATAGTCGGAATTACACTTGTACCTAAATTTGACTAAGGCAAATTGACTTACCTTGTTATCTAGATGTTCAGAATGCACACATGTTTGTATTGTTCGTCCTTACGTAAGCAAGATAAGAAAAACTTTCAAGGGTAAATCGTCCTTAAAAGAGGAATGTCATCTTTTTACATCAATATATTGATTGAATTCTGGATCACATAAATACAAGTCGCGGGCAGAAGCTAGTGTATCCTAGCCCAGTCGGTAGTGACCCTGCCTACGAAGCAGGAGGTCCCGGGTTCGAATCCTGGTCAGGGCATTTATTTGTGTGTTTATCACAGATATTTGTTCCTGAGTTATGGGTGTTTTCTATGTATTTAAATTTCAAAGTATTTATCAATATGTATCTATTATATATATCGTCGTCTAGTACCCATAACACAAGCCTTATTGAGCTTACTGTGGCCCTGGGTCGATTTGTGTAAGATTGTCCTATAATATTTATTTTTATTTATTTATTTTATATAATGATTAAAAACTTATTGATCAATGACAATAATTAATTGCAATCATGTTTTGTTTTTTGCAACCATATATTTATATGGTTTGACTTGTCCAAAAAGATGTATTGATTCATCGATTGTAACGCCATCTACGCGTTGCATTGTGCGTTTATCCTCATCCTTATACCTTTTATGTCCTTTTCCTCAGGTGATGGTGAACGAAGCGGCGGCTCAGATGTGCCGCTGCGTGCCGGCGCTGTTGACGCGACGGGACGAACTCTTTCCTCTCGCGCGGCAACTCGTGCGGCGCGCCGGACTCCATTACTCCAAGCACGGGTATTTATGCTAAAGTTTAATTTGAAATTAGTTAACTAGTAGTCCGCTTCGAACTGAGAACTCGCGATTTACTTACAAACAAATCCATCACTATGGCCATCGACAATATAACTTAACTGAAGATGTTTTTTCGCCTTCTAGCTCCACAACCCCTTGATCGATCCTTCTCATATAACGAACTCTCAAATTATATGTATCCATGCTAAAACACAACAAACATAAAGATCAGAAAAACTTTACTAAAGTCGTCGCGGAACAAACCCTCAAAATCAAAAAGCCATCGTAATGCCGAGACATCCCAGTAGCTGAAGTTGTTTGTAAGAACTTCACTTCGCCCACGCTCCGCTCGTTCGATTAATTACAATAAAACGTTTAGAAACTTATGTGTGCCGTGTAGGGGCTGGTCCTGTTCCAATTTTGTATGGCGTCAACTTTAATTACCTACATAGAAACTATAGAAAGTGTAATTTTGTTATAAATTATAATACCATGTATTTGGTATGTTGGCATTATTACAGAATAGTCCCTTAACTGTTTGTCTTTTGTTTCAGTCTTCCTCCCACCGCGGCCGGCAACGATGAGGCCGACGAAGACGCGACCGCGGCTAAACGGCCTCGCCAGGTCACTCACGTTGACCTCACTGGCTAGCTTGTCACTAACTCTAACTAGCACAAATCTAGACCTAGAGCTAGTCGAGCCTACTAAAAGGGATTAAACAGTTCACGTAGACCTAACTGGCTAGTAGTGCACTAATTACTCTTATGGTCCTGCCAAACTACAGTTATATAACTGCAGTGTGACAGCACTATTAACTGCACTGGCTTAAATAGACTCATTCACATGCTCGAAAGCGGCGGTTGCAGTTATCTGATATAATGAGATTGCACTTTTATTATGTCAGACAACTGGGTGTCTTAAAATATTATGAACTGACACTGCATAACAAACTAACAGGCCTTGGCATGAAATTAGCAGACATATTGATTAACAATCATCTTTTCCATAGACTAACTAATAGTGTCTCGTATTATTTTAATTTTAAAGGAAGCTTTTTATACGCGAAAAAAACGATTTAAATTATATTCACTACAACTATTTATACTTCTCAAGTTGTCATAATTGAAATACCTTTTCTCACTATTTATCAGTCATAAATTAACAGCAAATTCCTTTTATCCAATGCGATCTTGAAGGTTGAGAACTAAATTCAAATTTAAAAAAAAAAACCAATACGTTTTCATCATTCATTTCATAACTTATATTCTAATAAGACGTCTCCTTCACTACACATTTTAAATATAACTGGTCCAATAATCTATCCTTGTGCCAAACAAAAATATACTTATTAGAAGTAATCGATGCAATCGATTCTAATTACATTAAAATCTATCTAATAAGCGTTCGGCTGTCCAATAAGATTCTTATTAAGTTTACTTTGCAATTATACTCGTACGTATGTTATTTATCAGGTAAGCATGGTAGACACAGACTCAAACGCTTTGTCAAGTTCAGTTGCATTATTACTATAGTTTTGTTTACTTAGATCACTTCGAATGGTACTGGTTCTGGTAAGTAGAAATCCTCATTTATTAACAAGACGCTTAATTCTAATTAGTTAAACTGCATGTGTGACTTATTACATTAATTAATATTCTGATTTTAAAATATAAGGCTCTTGAAATTTCTATTTGAGCTTTATTATTTATTTTATTTAACGACTACTTTGCATAGTATTTTCAGCATAAAAATGTGGATTGCCAACATATTATTTTTCCATATTAATTTGATCTTCATACTCCATGCCACACATTCATATTTGTAAATTCAGTGCAAAGTTCGCGTGATATGACTGTATAGTCATATATCATATAGTCATATATATATAAAATCGAAGTATCCGGACATTATAAATTTTTAGTTGGACTGTATAGTCCAACTAAAAATTTATAATGTCCGGATACTTCGATTTTTAATTTATTTGTACCTCGTTTCCTTCTGATTAGAAAAATATTTAAATGAGACTTACTTTTTTCCATTATTAGTGATACGCTTAAGCCAATAAGATGCCAAATGCGAATTTTAAAATCGTTTTCCGAAAAATCGCACGATTTTTCTGATCCGAAAAAAAAGAACGAGTGAACATTTTTGAATAATTATAACATCATTTAATATTGTTGTCATACATATCTGAAACTAATAAAATCACTGATTGATGAAGATAGCGATTATATACTTTGTGTTTGTGCAGGATGGCGAGGAAGGCAACGGCATCCGCGTCAGTCCTGATGCTGCTCGAAGCAACTCCAATCACAGGTAAACTGAAACCAGTGTTATTTACATTACAGTGAGATAGCAAATAACAATTTATGTTATAAAATGTCTTTGTAATTGGTATACGAGAACTCATTATGATACTTTCTTTATTAAATATTTCTTATTTTTTTCAAAACATCTTTTTTTTCTCTGGAGCAAATACTTGCTGTTTTATGTAACAACTTTAATGTAACTAGTATAACGAAAATTTGTTATTAAATCGAAATACAAACATTAAAAAACAATGAACCCTGCAGGACTTGAACCTGCATCGATACGCCTTGCTGGGGCTCTATCGCTTTACTAATTATGCTATGGGTTAAGCTACTAAGTTGAAGCAAAAAACAACTAAGTTGTTGATGCCCTGCTTTAAAAATATGTAACAATTATTATTTGTGTAACGAAGCTCGTAAATTATAGGGTAAATATCAATACGCTCGTTTGTGTACGTTCAGTTTTGAAAACCTAATGAAAAAAAATCTATGTGGTCAGAGACAAGTAACTTTTACTCTCTCACAGAGCTCACTAGATAGCGCTATAATTTCATTTGGATTTCTAAATTAAATTTTATGCTTTTATTGGAGTTATATTAAGTGTGAGACTTGAATTATTAATATGCGCTTTAACTCATAATTCCTTCAAGGAATTTCCTTCATATTTTTGAAATATTTTTTATTAATGTCGCTAGATGGCGTTGTACAGTCGCCATCAGATATATTGGAGCGGCCAAGGTAGTCACAAATATCTGAACAACGCCCCTATTATCAAGGCAATAAAGTGCATGTTCAGATATTTTTGAGTACCTTGGCCGCTCTGATATATTTGATGGCGACTGTACTTAAAACATTGCATGTTCCAGTTGGTGGGGCGTGAAGGCGGAGAGCGATGACGCGGACTCGCGTTGTTCTTACTCCAGCACCAGCACACCACCGCCGGTAACTATCTTTTCTTAGTTTCTAATGTAGAGATACATTTAGAACTTTGTCAAAGTGTAGACGAGAAAGCGAACATCTGGCTCAAGAAATGTGACTGAAGAATAAAACTCGTAATATAAATATAACTTAATTGTAAACCTCTTTATCCTTATAACAAGAGTTGTCTTCTACAACTCCTACTTAAATCTCCACTGTCAAATTATTACTAAGTCCTGAGAAACTTCCAGCAGCTCCAATGTCATGCAAATTACCTATATCTCGCGTGTAATTATGAATGCTCTATCTCCATTTAATTATTATTTATCGTATGGCTACATGTCACTGGATATACTAGATAGGCATTTCTTCCCTGGGGTAGTAGTAGTGGGAAAGCAGATGATAATGGAAATCCAGTGAGTGCTGCGAGGTCCACATGGGACAGTGCAGCTGCCAAGTTTGTTACTCTTTTAGCACCACCCAGGGATCACGTGTAGAGTTGTCTAAGGTGTTTCCTACGGACGCAGAGTAACATTGATCCCCAATTAATTATATTACTGTTTCCTCCAGGACACAGAAGAGAGACCTCAAGTGGTAGCCGCTAGAGGAGACAGCATCATAGCCGTGGCCAACCCCGCGCTCCAACCGCCACCACCACCGCACCCAGCCAGGAACCACTCCAACTGACAAAACTTCGAAGTTTAAACCCAATTTCAATGTAACTAGAATTGAGGCAATGTATAAGAACTGTAAAAGTTATAATTACCAGTGATCATGAACTAAGCATCGACTGGATGCGTAAAGCAGCAGACCGGCGGGCTCTGTGGCGTACCTTGGGAGATGCCTATGTCCAGCAGTGGACTGCAACGGGCTGATGATGATGAACACAGAATCATAAACGTTGGCAAACTGGCACTGGAACTCGATGCACTCAACTGCCAATACAGCTAAAACAATTAACAAGCTTAATGAAATGGATAATATACCTACTCTATGCCAATTAATACTAAAAATGAAGCTAGAGCATAATCTACTTCAGCAGCGCTGAAAATTTCATGCACAGTCAGTACAGGACCTATAAAACTTGTGTTGAATAAATCATCATAATCTTCATCAGTAATAGCTCCATCAGATCGTGACATCATGTCCTTCTGTTGAACACTTCCTCCATGTGTTAGCTAAGCGCAGCGCCTCAAGCTATTTTAATTGCATGGGTGCAGTCATTTGGGGATGAATAAATAAGTGACATTTGTTTGAGAAGACAGCATCATAGCCGTGGCTAATCCGGCGCTACAACAGCCACCACCACTGCTTACGACCAGGAACCACTCCAACTGATATTGCACCTGCTAGGATTAACTTCTTGCTGATTGATGGTACTAAATTAAACCTGTTTAAACTTCAGAGACGCAGATAGTCAACGTTACTGCAATCAACCAGTGTGAGGACTGTAAAACTTACAGTTAAAAGACTTTAAGGTGAAGTGACGGCAAATAACACTACCGCCGCTATTAGGTATATTACACAACACATTAACAATATTGAGCATGAAACTAGCATGATTTTGAAAAAAATGCTACCAGTTCCACAAAAAAAAGCAGACGTTACTGAAATCAGAAGAAAATAATCACTGCATTATTTAAAGAACCACTTATAAAAAGTACTATTACCATCAAGAAAGACTGTTAAGGTGGTGCAAGATAACACAAGACACCTAAAACACAGGACACGTTCAGTAGACTATTAGGCAATGACGTAATAAAGATTAACAAATATGATGAAAATATCTTTGAACTGAAATTTGTATGAAATGATTTTTCCAATAATTTCGGGATATACTTTACAAGAAGTGCCACATTTCGACTAAAAACATTTGAATAAAGTGAAAGTGAATATACACAAAGTGTACCACTAACATTCCACCAAAAAGATAATTTTAGAATTGTAAATATAGTTATAGAGGTACCTTACTAATAATATAAGCAAAGCCATACATGCCTTGTAGTCATTATTCTGTAAGGCCGTGTACACACGATACCAGTTTTAGAGTCGAAGAAACTATTTTTGGTCAGTTTTGGAAGAGTTAGATATCGATGGTACAGTCACGTCTGAAAATATGGATTCATTTAATGTGACAAAAATATGTAGCCACGACTCTATTACCAAGGCGTAAAGTCTTGGATACATGTTTTTGTCACCTTAAATGTGTTCATATTTTGAGACGTGACCCTAGGGTACCTACATATAATATATATCTTCTTTTGGCAAAAAAATCTAAATACTAGAAAATGATCTGCTCGTATGCCTCAATGGCTGAGATGTTACTTATTTAGGAGGGCAGTATTTGTCTCCAAGCGCCACTGTGAAATCTATATTAACGGCCTCCTAGCCCAGTCGGTAGTGACCCTGCCTACGAAGCAGGAGGTCCCGGGTTCGAATCCTGGTCAGGGCATTTATTTATTTATTTGTTTATCACAGATATTTGTTCCTGAGTTATGGATGTTTTCTATGTATTTAAATATTCATCTTTTATATATATCGTCGTCTAGTACCCATAACACAAGCCTTATTGTGCTTACTGTGGGCCTAGGTTGATTTGTGTAAAATTGTCCTATAATATTTATTTATTTATATGAAATTAACGAATGTACTACATGTAAGTGTATGGAAACGCTTTTGCGTCTGGAGATTTTAGCAGCAAATATTTAAACCGCGAGACGGACCAATGTTTTTAGTCGACAGTAAATACATGTAGCAATTGTGATTCTATAAAATTCAAAGCAATTATGAATATCTAGCTACTCATCAATGTATTTTATTGCGTTGTAAAACAGCGGCGTTATTGTGTAGCTAAGTAGTAATAACAATAACGATAGACATTAACTGCGGTTTTATACAAATCATTGCACACCGTGCCAGATGGACGAGAAATGAAATAGATTTTCTTAATCCGGACCTACTCTAGGTACCTGTACAAAATTACTTACTTCATAAAAATAGTCTCGATTTATGTACTAATATCGAAGGAATAGTTTTTCTACAAGTATATATGTTCAGGGTGCGTAGCAAACGTGCCAATCGTTAACGCTCCGTAGCGATCGAAACAACTGTCACTGTCGCACTAATATCGAAGAGTGGATAGAGAGTGGTAACTGCGATACGCTACGGAGCGTTAACGATTAACACGTTGGCTACGCACCAAGGATGATTAAGACATGGATGGACAATGCCTATACAAAATCGCGTTCCTCGAATCAGGCTATACGTCTGTTTTCGGTACTGAGTGTCACAGCGCCATCTGTTGAGTCTGGAGTCGAGTTATTCTGTCAGCGTTAATCGCCGAACAAAATATTAGAAACTATAATTTATTTATTTAATCTTAATTGCACATAATAAGATGGTACTAATGGCGGACTTAATGCCATAAGGCATTCTCTACCAGTCAACCAACGGGCTTAACAGAAAGGTTAAGTAGGAATTTAGTGTTTGTGGTGACCGATAGATGACGCTAGTGCCTTTTAGGCGCTATAGCCTGAAATAAGGGAACGCGATTTTGTATAGGCATTGTCAATCCATGTCTTAATCATCCTTGCTACGCACTCTGATCATAAGTAAGACACCTAACTGCCTGTTTATTTTACAAATAGTGGCACTGCTCTCCCAAATTGTAGTGTGTGTTCTCGGCCTTACAATTTGATACTTCGCTTACTTCATTATTGTTTTATCTGTGCAAAATTAATTGAATTGTTACCCAAATATGTATCAAACAGGATGGGGTAAAAGAGGCATAAAGTCTGAGAAATAATCTAGCCTCGAATTTGACTGTTTTACTAGATGGCGCTTATATGGTGCCATATGTTTATATATTATATTTATATTCACCTACAGTCAAGGTTAAATATATTTTTACACTTTAACACCTTACCCATTCTAACAATGTGTAAAAGTGTTGACATTTCTTTGACGTTGACTGAAGCTAACTAAATGGGGAAAGGCTGTCACAATGACTTTTCCAACAATGTTCCGTGGAAAAGCTAAATTTTTATGGCGGGAAGTATTTATTTATTTTAGCGAAAATGATTCAATTCTTCGTTTCGAATCTTCCCCAAGGGAAATTCGCAGGTTTCCGGAATACTTAAAATACTGTCGAATGAAGCTACAGGGAAGAATTTTCCCTAAGAAAAGCTTTCTGACTGTATATAGTTTCAGTCATATACTAAATATTATATATGGTTAGTTAATTATTCTATGGTTTCAGTACATTGTCAAGGGCTATTAATCTTTTGTTTCTTTCTCTCGTAGTATGGAATATGGAACAGCGCCCTCTACACTAAGTTTTGACCGGCCCTCCCCATTGTCAATCATTAAAGAGGGTGTCCGCGGTCGAGATTTTCACTAGATGACAGCACCGTGGCCAGAGGTCTTTGACAGCAGCTGTCAAAATCCACCAGTAAAAAAAACATGATTAAACGTGATTGGTGGATTATGACAACTAGACCTCTCGCCACGGTGCTGCCATCTAGTAAAAATCTCGATCGAGAAACCCTCATTTTCGTCAGCTAGTCACCGGGTGATGTACGGGGGCCGTACAACGCCATCTAATCCAGCTGTCAAATTAGATGCACAATTTTTTCGACTGTAGACGACTGGGATATGAAATGTATTACACTGGCAGGACCTCGATTTGACATGCCAAACTGTGAGACGTGGATGTCGCACTTGTATCGCTAGTGAATAAAGTGATATCCATCCTGTCCACACGTGTCAACACCTAACTGTCAAGCTGTCAGTAGGTCTCGCTAGAGCGTTTTGTCTATGGCTATGGCCACCATTTTAGATATCACTCTTGAGTGATTCCACCCAGATTTCAACTGTCACAAAAGTGTGATATCATAGTTGTCTCGCAAGCGACTGTCAGTTATGCCATGTGGATGTCGCACTTGTATCGCTAGTGAATAAAGTGATATCCATCCTGTCCACACGTGTCAACACCTAACTGTCAAGCTGTCAGTAGGTCTCGCTAGAGCGTTTTGTCTATGGCTATGGCCACCATTTTAGATATCACTCTTGAGTGATTCCACCCAGATTTCAACTGTCACAAAAGTGTGATATCATAGTTGTCTCGCAAGCGACTGTCAGTTATGCCATGTCGAATCGTTAGGTTTCTGAGGATTTCTAAACAATTATTCAATGAAAAGACTGCTTGAAGGAACGTCATCTATTACCTAAATTGGGTACCTACTTCAATCTTCATAGCTAATCATAAACTGCCATAATAAAGTAAGCGAACTATACATTTGTATACCTACTACCTATGTATATCGTAGGTTATTGTAAATATAGCTATTATAACTAATTATTTTAACTGAGATTGACATTGCGAGCCATAATGTATTTACGTAGCGCATAAGGAATTTATATAATACATAACATTTATACCAACTGAAGTCTTTTATTACCAATATAGCTACATTATTATTATTAAAAGATTCAAGATATTTATTCATGACGTACACAATATTACATAAACAATTACATACAAACAAAATAAAGACGTATAGGTGTAGCACCATAAAATGGACCATGCTCAGCAAAGTGCTAGCTAGTATGTCAGCTAGCGCTGGTATTATTAGCTGTTGGTACCCCGAATAAATAAATAAATTAAAATCAATTCATTAAAAAGCATATTTTTAAAGCAAAAAATAGTCTAACGAGCCGGACTAGATCCTTTAGGGTTTCGTAATTCCCACATTTTTTTACTTTTTTGTTTTACTTAAGCCCGACTCACGTTTGGCCGTAGACATCTTTAAAAAAGGTTTTCCTATTATGTATCTACTTATAAGTATTCTCGTAATTTTAGACCGAGTAATTTTATAATGATAATTCTTGAATAATTTCTAAACTTCTTCAAATTACATATAAAAATCTCATAACAAGCTATGCTACACGAATACCTATAATTTGCAATAATATATAAAATATTCTATAAATAACATACTTACTTATGGATCAGATAGCAAATATTCAGTAATGCAGGGGCAAGCGGCTGTGATATGTACTTACCCACCTAAAAGTAGGTTTAGGTACATAGTTTACTATAAGGATCTAAGAAAATTAATATCTTAAAGTATGTACTGATTTAAACTTACACGATTTTCACTCATTATTTTGTCAGGGAAATAATAAAAGTAAGTGTACGCGATTAAGTCCCGTTTTTGACAAAATCTTAAAGTATCCTCAGATACCCATTCTTCATAGGTGTCATCACTGTATTTATTCCCCATTAAATATGTCGCAATCATAACTGCGCAGTATGCCGTAAATTGGATAATGGCGTTTATCATATTAAAATAATAACGCCAACAAGTAGTAAAGGGGTAATAAACAACAATGCACATGTCAGTAACTTGGTTTATGTAATTATCCTGTTAGTCACTTGTATGTGGCAAGTAAGTTCATCAAATAATTTAAACATACATGAATCTGACTTCACTTAGCCTGCTCCACATCTTTCTAAAAGCAAATGCTCGAGCTACTGTAAAAAAATACTCAAATCACTATAGGTGTGCCTATAATATTTGAAGAGTTCCCTCGATTTCTACAGGATTATATTTATTTATATTTATATTTATTTCCAAACACATTACAACAGCATTACAGTATACACCAATACGCCGAGTAAGATTTACAAAACATCAATACGGTACAGACAACAAAAGAAATACATAGTTATAAGTAGGTAGTGGACGGCCTGTCATCCATCTCCTCGCAAAACCTCAGACATTCATAGCACACAGTTGCCCATCGCCACGCAAACAGATCACACTCAGAAGCTGATGTCAGAAGCGCGTTCAGCAGTGACAACGCGCGAGGAACTGGTGAGTTCCGGTGCGAAACCGTACGCGTAATCGGCACAGCCAACAGTGGCCGTTGCCGCGGTCTTAAGTTTATTCTTGGGACATCTGGGACGTAAAGCTTTACCACACGAGCCACAAGCTCTGGGCAGTCTGACTCACCGCGCAATATGCGACAAGCAGTAGTAATAAGGTTATGGTTCCGCCTCACCTCTAAGGAGTTGTACCCAAGGCATCCGAGTAAGAATTTTGTGGGGTATAGGAATGGGTAATACCCAAATCTTTTTTTATACAAAAAACGCAGGAAGGTTTTTTGTATCCTCTCCAGAGATAGGGCGTATGAGGATTCGTACGGGTTCCATATTATAGACGAAGTTTCAAGCTTGCTCCTTACTAGCGCGTTAAAAACCAGCTTTATCGCATTTATGTCCTGGAAATCTTTAACATTGCGCAGCACGAAACCAAGTCTACGAAAACAACTGTCAGTGAGGATTCGCATGTGATCATGAAAGGTAAGGTGATTGTCAAAGACCACTCCAAGGTCTTTAACGGAGAAAAGCCTCTCAATGGTCTCAGTCCCCAATTTGTAGTGCGCGTGCTGGGGAACAGTGGAACGACTAAATGTACATACACAACATTTTGCTGTGTTAAAGTGAAGCTTATTTGCGATACTCCAGTCCACTACTGAGGTAATATCCCCTTGTAGAAGCTCACAATCTACTTCGTTCTTTACCCCATACACTAATTTTAGGTCGTCAGCATAAAGTAGACATTTTGCATGCTTCACAACAGTTTCTAAATCATTGATCATGATTCCGAATAATAGGGGGCCCAGTATTGAACCCTGACCAACGCCTGATCTGGTATGATAGGGAGCCGATACAAAACACCCATGACGAACGTACTGCTTTCGATCGCGTAGATAACTTGCAAACAATGCAAGCAGCTTTGGAGAAAAGCCTAAATCACTAAGCTTGCACAGCAATATATCGTTGTCTACGCGATCGAAAGCCTTTTTAAAATCGAAATACAGAACATCTACCTGAGTCCCTCTATCGAGATACTCAGAGATGATGTCTGTCAGGGTCATTAAGTTGGTGTCGACCGAGCGATTAACCCTGAAGCCATGCTGGGAGTCACTCAAAACTGGTTTTAACTGGATTGCCAATATTTTATGGACGATAGTTTCAAATAACTTTGCCAATGTTGAGAGTATGGCAATAGGCCTGTACTCTTCAACATTAGCAAGGTTACCCGTCTTCGGGATGGGCGTCACCCTAGTTGTCTTCCACAATTTAGGATATATTCCAGTAGAAAGTACCAAGTTAAACATATAGTGAATAGGAACCTTAAGCTGGTCCATACATCCTTTGACTATGTATGCAGGAATGTTATCGGGCCCAATAGAACTACTGGCTTTCAACCGCTTTATGCCCGCTTCAACTTCCTGCACTGATATGTCAGCGATATTAACAGCTGGAGTCAAACAGCAATGCTGGCGGCTTTTAACTGATTGCACGTCCAGTCGAGGGATACCGGGTTGGAAGACACTAGAGAAAAACCTTGAAAAGGCTTCTGCAGCCTCCACACCCATGAAACACTTGCCTTCGAACTCAACTTCACCAGCAAACCCGCCTTTCGACTTCAGACTGTTGATATGCTTCCAGAAAGAACGAGGATCACATTTGACTCTATCTTGAATTCGCTCAACGTAGTTATTATATGCCAACGTAATTCTAATTTTGATATCTTTCCTAAGCTGAGCGAACTCTTTATATGCTTCAAAGTTTTTAGTTGCTTTCCAAGTCCGGTGGTTTTTAGCTTTCCGCTTAATATCGGAAATAAGGTCAGCCGTGAACCAAACTGGGTAGCGCCTAGTAATTTTCTTTGAGCGGATCTTTCTCGGAAAACAGGTATCAAAAAAGTTATAAATGATCTTATAAAAAACATCAACTGCAGTATCGACATCGTTGATTTGAAGAACGTCTCGCCAGTTTTCCGAACAGATCAATTTGTAAAGAAGCTCGTAATCACCCCTACTGAAATCCCAGTCTTGAGCTGAGTCCAGGATCCCATCATCAGATCCTGACCTGACGATAGTGGGACCAACTGGTCAGAATATCCGTTCAAACAAAAAAGGAATTTGCCCATAACCGCCTTCGAATAATCGGTGAACATACTCGTACATAAAAAACAAAGATCCCGACGAATTGAGCATCTCCTCCTTCGAAATTGTCGGTGGATAAAGTATGTGATTATGGATTTAATTATGTAGGTCATCCAGGTACAATCTTTTGATGGATAGTATGGATATCTGTGGCCTGTCATGTGGTCACCTATAAGAACTCTCTGCCTATAATACATGCTATGCATCTTTTCATGATTTTTGTATATTATTTAGTACCGTACCTATATGTAACACCCGTTGGTGACACTTAAATAAATAAAATAAATTAATCATATATAATTTGGTACTAGTCAGACATATGTAAAAAATCACTATATTTAAAAGCCAACCATACTTACTTATTTACTGCAGTGGCGCAGCGACCCAAAGTGGATCTTGGCCTCCGACACCAAAGATCGCCAGACTTCTCTGTTCACAGCCGTCTCTGTCCAGTCAACGGCGCCCAGCGCGGTGAGGTCCTTCAGCACCTCGCCTTTCCAGCGGTGCCTAGGACGCCCAGGTGGTCTTCTACAAGTTGGCTGGCCAGAGTATGCTCTCCAGACGGCACGATCTTCACCCATACGAACTACGTGTCCGAGCCATCGGAGTCTAGCGGCTGTTGTTTCCCCAATGATGTTCGGCTCGGACACCAGTACTTCGATTTCCTGGTTCTTACGGAGCCTCCAAGTTCCATCCTCTCTGCGAATGGGTCCCAGTATTTACAACCAACAATGACAACCATACAATGAATAAATCTAATTAGATTATATCGTATTTCTCAATATTTATTTAAAAATATAGTCTGAATAATAGTAGGTATTATCATGAAATATCGATATATTACAGATGTTATCATTGTCGGTATTAGCACAATTTGACGTTTTAATTTGCGATATTTTGACCATTGCAACTTTAAATCTGATAAATATATAAGTACCTACCGGCGTCAGTGTACCCATATCAAGTTCCATGAAATTTGGATAAAAATACCGCCGCAAAGTATCGCCTAGCCATCATATTATGCAAAATATGAATTATGATTGATGGCATTGAAAATTTCGTCAACTTAGTAGGTAACGTAAAGCGATCGAGCCCCGGCTATCGATGCAGGTTCAAGTCCTGCTGGGTTGATTATCTTTTCAATGTTTTCAATGTTTGTATTTGATTTAATAACAAATTATTGATGAAATAAAACAACTAAAAACGAGTCAACGAGTCGACCCGTTGACCACGAACGCTGTAAAGTGTTCGAAACGTCGGGATGTAATTTATGCTCAGTACACGCGATATAACCCGTTTTTAGTTGTTTTATTTCATGAATAACTATCGCGGCAACCGAAGACAATATTAACAAATTATTGTATGAGTGGAATGCCCCACTTTAAAAACATCCAAAAACAATAATATAAAACCCCTAGTTAACCTATAGACCCGCCTTTTTGCTCACGCAAGTTATATGTATGTACATTATTTTACTAGTCCTTTGTTAATACTCTAATGTTGACGTCAACAGTAGGACAGGTTTATTTCAAAAATATGCAAAAACGGTAGCCATAACTTTGTGTTGTGAGTCAGCTACTAGATCTTGGAATCACAGGACATTTGACATGTTTATATGCCGGTTTATCCGTGGCATACGAAGAATTGTGATAAATCTTCTTACAACATCTAAAAGGTAACTACCATCTATCAAAAAAACCGGCCAAGTGCGAGTCGGACTCGCGCACCGAGGGTTCCGTACAAACCTATAACACGCAAAAGTTGTAGTATATTTATTATTAATTTCAATTTAATACCTCTACGCGTTTACGAGAAAAAAGGTAGTAAGTTTAAAAATTAAAAAAAAACCTTTTTTTGTATGATTTTACCAAAAATGTCTACTTTTTGTAATTTTTCCATTGTCTATGCTATATGACGTTGCTTCGTGCCAAATTTCAAGTTTCTGAGTTCACGGGAAGTACCCCGTAGGTTTTACGAGAATTGCGAGTGCCGAAAAACTCTAAAATTTGCAGCATAAACGACTGTATCTATTGATTGCTTTGGCTTTTAAGTTTGATTTTTTTACAGCTCCAAGGGACAATAGACTTGAGTATTTGATATAAATTTTAGCTTGATACCTCCACGCGTTCCTGAGAAAAATGGTCTTGACAGACAGACAGACAGATAGACGGACAACAAAGTGATCCTATAAGGGTTCCGTTTTTTCCTTTCGAACCCTAAAAAATACAATAAAGTTACCATTTGTTAAGCATGAGAACAGCAAATTATTTACGATTAAATTGACTAACACAAGCCGCCAAGCGACTTCTTAGACCCCTTTCATTCAGCTCCTTTAAATATAAAGAGAATAAATAAGGCTATATTCGACCGACTTCAAGAATTCGAAGGAGAAGGTTCTCAAGTCGCCGGGATGTTTGTTTTTGTTTTTTTTTTCTTCATGTATGTTCACCGATTATTCGAAGACGGCTGGACCGATCTAGAAAATTCATTTTTTATTAAGAGTATAACGTCACAGATGGTTCCATCTTATCTTATCTTATTTGTCTCGGGCGCCCAAATGGATACACTTCGACCCAAAGGGATCTTTTGTGTAATTGCCCCCTAGTACACTTACTCAAGAGCTTTTTCAACCATCTCCATGTGTTGGGTGATGGAGCTCAAGGGCAGTGCTTTGAGGTCCTCTGGATCTGGATAGCCGATTCCAAAGTCCCTCATTCTTAGTCTGGCAAGAGCATGACATTCACACATTAAGTGTTTCATTGTTTCTTCCTCTTCGCCACACATTCTACAATCAGTATTGTCTGACAGTCCCAATTTAGCCAGTACTCCTTTCACGGCGTAATGGCCTGTAAAAACTCCTGTTATGATTTGGAGCCTTTTTCTACTAAGTTTCCAAAGCTTTTTGCTCCAGCTTGAGTCAACTCTATGCATGAATAGCTTTGAATGCCTTAGACCTGTCAAACTACCCCACTCTTGTTGGTGTTTATGTTTGGTGTGGTCCTTTATGGCCGTTGTTATGGTTCCCTTTGAGAGTCCCACAAATGGTTCCGGGCCTAAGAAGTTATTCATAGAGCCCCTTCTAGCAAGCTCATCAGCATTTTCGTTGCCGATAAAGCCCTTGTGCCCTGGGATCCACATCAGTTGCACTTTGTTTTGCCTTCCAAGCCTGTTGAGGACTTGGATACCATTGAATATCAGTCTGGACTCCACTTTGGGCGCTATAAGTGCTCTAAGCGCTGCCTGACTGTCGCTGAGTATATAGATATTCTTTCCCCGGGTCTGTCTATCTATATTCTCTTGTGCACAGGCAATAATAGCATACGTCTCCGCTTGGAACACTGTTGCATAATTGCCCATGCTTATACTACTACTGTAGTCATTTGCATAAATGCCAGCTCCCGTACTCGATCCTATTTTGGAACCATCGTCTTCACCATCAGAGATTGGTGGTTCAAGACCCTCGGCCCAATCGGCCCTTGTGGGAATTTTTACTTTAAAATTCTTTTGGAAAACAAACTTGGGTTGCATCTTGTCACAGTCCATGCTTGTTAGCCTATCCATGAAATTGTCAGATTCCATTCTTGTGTGTTTGGTCTTCGGCTTGCTGTCGTCCCAGAGGCCTGCAACAGCCAATCTGTGTAACGACTTGCGCGCTTCAGACTGTAGCACTAAGTGTAACGGCGGTAGATCAAGTAATACATCTAGCGCCGCCGTTGGCGTCGTTTTGAATGCGCCGGTGATAGCCATGCATGCCATTCTTTGTATTTTCGTTAGGGCTTCTCTGCATGTGCTCTTTAGTGTCCTTGGCCACCAGACCAGGCTCCCGTACAGTATGATAGGTCTTACCATCATGGTATAGATCCACCGCAGTACCTTCGGGGTTAAGCCCCAGGTTTTGCCATATGCTGACCTGCACATGCCAAACACTCTCATAGCCTTAGTTATGGTGAGGTCGGCATGCTTTTTCCAATTTAGTTCTTTGTCCAGTGTCAGACCTAGATACTTTACGTCATTGGATATTTCTAGTACCCTTCCGTAGAGTCTTAGTTGCTTCATACCATTCAGGGTCTTTTTCCTGGTAAATGGTATTACCACTGTTTTGCCTGGATTGATCGAGAGTTGGTGGTTATTGCACCACTGCTCCACAAGCCTCAGTGCTCCGTTCATGATTTCTGATACCGTGCTGGGGAATCTCCCGTTAACAAGTATCACTAAATCATCTGCATACCCTACCGTATAAGTTGGGCCTTTATTCAGTTCCTCCAAGAGTGAGTTGACTACCAAACTCCAAAGAGTTGGTGAGAGAACCCCTCCCTGTGGGCAACCTTTTGTGGCCGTTGCAATAATTTCGTCACCCATAAGAGAGGACTTAATAAGTCGGCTATTTAGCATGTTGCCTATCCATTTACATATGGTCGGTTCTATGCCGTGTTTTAATGCTGCAACACTAATTGCTTGGTAGGTGGTGCGGTCAAACGCTCCCTCTACATCTAGAAAAGCAGCAAGGCATAGTTCTTTGTTTTCTATTGCCTGTTCTGCTCTGGCCGTCACCAGGTGCAGTGCTGTCTCAGTTGATTTGCCAGCCTGATAAGCACATTGCATCTGGTGCAGAGGATGTCTTTTGAGCGGACCATCTCTTATGTGTCTATCCACCAGTTTTTCCAACGCCTTGAGAAAGAATGATGAAAGACTTATTGGCCGATATGATTTGGCCTCTGTGTAATCTGCCTTGCCCGGTTTAGGTAGGTACGTTACTTTTACCATCCTCCAAACACGCGGAACGTGTCCGAAGGCTATGCACGCCCTGTACAGTCTACTCAAGTGTGGTATGAGTACATTGGCGCCTTCTTGTAGTAGGATGGGGTAGATTCCATCTGGGCCCGGGGTTTTATAGGGCTGAAATGTCGAGAGCGCCCATTTTAGCTTGTTGTGATCTACTACCTTTTTTGACGTGTCCCAATTGTGTCTAGTAGTTCTCGTTGACTGTTCTACAACACTAATTGTACTTTCGTCTGGTTCGCCCTGGTGTATTACCGAGCCTGGGAAGTGTGTCTCACACATTACTTTGAGAGTTTCTAACCCTGTCTGTCATCAATCCGTCACTCCTTCTGATTGAGGTGAGCGGTACTGACTTTGTCGAGGCTAGCGCTTTTGTTAATCTCATGCCTTCCGGTAAAGACTCTATCTGATCGCAGTGGTTCCTCCACGCTTTCCTTTTCGCTTTTCTCACGGCTTTGTTAAATTCCGTGAGTTTGCGTGCATAATGCTCAAAGTTGTTAGTTCTTTTAGCATCGTTAAAGATGGCCCGTGTTTCTTTCCTGAGTTTTACGATCTCTGGATTCCACCACGGTATCTTCTTAGCCAGGTTTTTCTTTTCCGAGCAGTTGCTGGTCCATGCCGTTAACACAGCTTGGACGATTTTGTCCGCTTCGAATTCTATGTCAATAATAGAGTTTAGCTTGCCTTTTGGATCCCCTAGATCCGCCTTCAGGTCGCTCCTAAAAGCTGACCAGTCTGTGTTTCTGGGGTTCCGCCTACGTACAGTTTCTACTGGGATTATAGTCTTGTACTTAAAGCATATATATCTATGGTCTGATAAAGAAATTTCTTGAGATACATGCCATGAGTTAGTATTATTACTAGCATTGTTAGAAGCTAACGTTATGTCAATAACCTCACCTCGTCTAGCGTTGACGAATGTCGGTTCATTGCCTTTATTTAGTAATTGTAGAGAAGAACTCACCAGAAAATCCAGTACTTTCTCCCCTCTTCTGTTGACATCTGAGCTGCCCCAGATGACGTGGTGCGCATTAGCGTCGCAGCCAATTATCAGGTCGGTGTTCACCCGGCTGCCGTACGCAACAAGATCTCGCAGTTGTGGTGTAATTGGATCTGTTGCCTCATAGGGAAGGTAGGCTGATGAGATGATGAGTGCCGTACCCCCCCCCCCCCCCCCTTGTTATGGATCTTGACCGTGGTCAGATCCCTGGAACAGAAAGCGTGTAAGATCATAAAATCAACGCCATTTTTAACATATATACATGTCCTCATATTACTTTCGGGGCAAAGGTATATTATTGTCCCTCCAGTACCATTTAAGCCTATTATCTCACCTTTATAGATGTATGGTTCTTGAATAAGAGCAATATCAAACTTATCGCATTTTAGCTGCCTTGCCAGAAGGGCAGTGGCCGCTTTATTGTGTTGTAGATTTATTTGTACACACCTTAGGCCCTCCATGAGTCCTCTTGTTATTTGGTGGTGCTGAGATCAGCAGTCACCTCCTGGACAGTGTCGTCAAAGGACATGGGTGACAGGGCGTTCTCCAGGTAGAGCTCCGCCAGTCCACGTAATTCCTCCGAGCCAGCCACCGACGACAACGGTGACGACTCGCGAGCCATACGTGGTCCGGCATCACCCCCCCTGAGCACACCATGCCCGCCCCCTCTGCCGACTGTCCCTCTGCCACCTGAACTGCTCCGCCACCAGAAGGTGGCTCCGCTGAATCAGGGGCCGTTGCGGCTGCCTCCACAGGCGCCTGCTGTATCCCTACCGTCACACAGGGACCGCTCCCAGCCCCTCCATGCCCCTTCCCCTCCGCATCCTCAAGGAGCTTGAATGAGCTGAGATCGATCCCTGTGTGTAGTTGATAGCCAGATTCCTTGATGACGTCCGCCGACACCCGGTCCATCAAAACGATTCTCCTGGTACCGGCGTCCGTCGCCAAGGTATCCACTATCTTCCATTCCTCCGTGTGAAGCCGAGGATTAAACCTCTGCATCAGACGGAAGAACAGTTTAAGGTCAACGCCGGCAAGAATCTTCGTTTTCCAGGCCATCTTGACTGGTTTTGGAAGATCCCTGACGGCCATGACCCTAAGGCGCAGCCCGGCAACCTCCACTCCCCCGATTACAGAGCTGAGCCATGTGGCGGACTCCCTCCCTACGCAGTTAACGTGGAGGGCACCCCCCACACTGTTTCCGACGGAGACCCTTGGTAGGGGATCCACAGCGCTCTCCACCATGAGCTCTATAATGGTTGTTTGGATCGATGTTACCTGCCCTAACAAGATCTTCTCAGCCGGAAAGGCCATTGGGACAATGACCATCTTCTCGCTCGCAGCGACCTCAGCGAACGAGCCACCGACCTTCGGTCTCTTGTGGTCGCCAGCGAGCAGGGAAGATTCGCCACTCTCTCTCAATGGCCAATCATTTTGTGCTCCCACCCTTGCTCGCAGTTTAGCACGCCTCTTCTGCCTCCTGGTAAGAGCAGCTCCTCCACCCGACTGCGAGTCCGAACCCTGGGGGTTGGCCACGCTATCAAGGGCGACCGGTGCCGCTCCAGCAGGATTTGGAAGCGGTGCTCCTGCCCGCCTATCACAGGTGGCTGCAGTTCCGCCCCCCATTCCTCCAGTACCTGCACCAGTCGGCTTCCCTAAGGGAGCTTGCTGAGCGTGTCCACTTTTCAACCCTGAGGGAAAAGGTTGGACGGTACCTTTGGAACTGGTTGCTCCACCCCAGCCCCTGTCCGTTGCGGTATACGCCGCGTCAGTCCTAGCAGACCCTATAGCTTTCCCAGCTCCCGCGTTCCTGTTTTGAACAGGTACACGACCCGCTGGTCCCGCTTTTGCGCTCTGCGCCATAGCCTCATCCCTTAAGGGTCCGGCATTTCTCCCTTCCGTCGTTTTAGGTAAATGTGTGTCCATAATACCTCCATTGAAAATTTTCATTAGGCTGGCTCCCCACCCTCCTCGGAGCCCTCACATTTGGGGGTGCTTTGACGCACCAGGGATACCAGACTAATATAGTGCCCCAAAAGTGTGTTATGCATGAATCCGCACGGTGCCAAAACCATCGTCAACTCCCACAGCCGACTCAGGAATCGTGCTCCGCCGATTATGCACCCCACACCCCAGGACACTCACCATGTGGCCATCAGACTGGACACGACAGCCGATTGATCCTGACTGGCTAGTTCAGGACCTCCCGTGTGAGATGAATCTAGAGCCAAAGGAGTTTCGTCTAACGGGGATAACGACCGCAGACCCCCGCTTCGAAAAACCCACTCCCAGGATCTCCTTCTCCACCCGTACGGGTCCCCGCGCACGGCACAAACACGCGGGTGGCATTCTACCGCTAACCATCCTTCTTTGTGGATGGAGAGCCCAATGCGACATGCCACGTCATCGCTTACGGCTGATTATAAAGGATATAGGTCATTATTCACGAGCTCCCGCCACCCTTCCTCCATGGAACCGCCCCCGAAAGACTCGACCGATGGATTAACAGCAGTCGATTCCCCAGGGACGCGCACACGAAGGCAGGCAGGCAGGGACCCGACAACTAATGACCCATCTGAGGGATAGGGATGTGTTGGGATTCCTAGGCAAGGCGTTTTTGCACTGAGTCACCTACCATACTCGGTCCTCGACAGCGGCATACGGATGTCGCCACCGATTCTCGAATATGACATTCGACCCTTTGCAAATGCGCCCCGAAGTGGCTCAACTGGTTGTTTCCGTTCTGCCTGTTTCTACGCTAGAACCAGGCAGTTAACAGGCAGTAACCTCGGGAAGGAGCACAACCAGTTTTGCCTCGGGGTTCTCGGCAACTGTGAGCTCCCCCCGAGACCCTTCACCATGTTAACTACCGGACAGGGGACAGACCCATCACAAGCAGCGACCGGTCGCAAATTATATCTTGCATATGGACCCGCCTCCGCCCTGACTGATGGTTCCATTGTCATCAGGGTCAGGATCTGATGATGGGATCCTGGAGAAATGAAGGGAACTCTTCAAATATTATAGCCACACTTATAGTGATTTAAGTATTTTTTGCAGTAGCTCGGGAATTTCCTTTTGGAAGCTTAGTGAAGTGGGTTATTATTTGTTTAAAATTATATTGTTTACGTCACACCTGGCCATAATACTACAGTCATTTTACGGGCGGCTAGTATGGGGAATTGGAAATAATTAATAATAGCTAATATTTTTAGTGTAACGGATATATCATGATACAAGTATTATTTACGCAATGAAATCCTACAAAATATCGTTATTCGCTAACCGCCACAAATATGTACACACATATTACAAGCGTTTTTCTTATAGGATTTTAATGAATATATCGTTTCTAAGTCATTTAAAATGTGCAAGAACAAACTACCAATTATTACCATTTGTTTCTAACGAACTAGGATATATATCGCCAACGCCGTACATTTTGTTATTTATGTGGTTTTACATGGACACGGTTTCTTGTTTTTCGCTTTAAACAGAAAGAAGACTTAAATATCGTCATATTATTATAAATAAAAATATTATTGTAAATAAAAATATTATTGTAAATAAAAATATAATTTTTTTTTATATATTTTTTTTTACCTATTTAACTACTTCCGGGTGAAAAGTTGGTAGGATTTTTGCATATACTATCTATAAATATCCCATAAGAATGAATAATAAAAAAATCAGGCTATTATAAATTAATGTTTGACGCAGCCGTCTCTTTACTGTACTATAATGCGAGTTTTACCGTACGCGTAGCGTCAGCTGAAGACGTAAAATTGTGTACTGACCACGGGCAGTAAAAAAGAAAGCCCTCTATCGCATATTTACAACCCTCACCTGAGGCTCGTCATCTTTAATCTAAAGTTGCGCAATAATTTTCCGTTAATTGCTAATTTTCTGTCCATTATGTATACATATGTGTATATATACAGTAGAGAAAATTGACTTTTGTGGATCAACGTTTCTTATGACCTATTTGACGTTAAATTTCATGACTGTTCTTAACCATCGTGCAGCTACTAATTACAGTGCACACATGTATTTAATATTTGTATGAAATCCTACTTCCTAGGAAGGTTTGTTACAGCTAAAATTAGATCCTGTCGATTTCCCTCTACTTCCGATGACTTCACTTAGTTTTTCTCTAAAGATATTTCTCAGAAGTTAGTCGCCCGCTGACGGGTTTTGACCGTGAGGGATTTTTATTACCTTCGCGTCAATTGACATTAGTTATATATAATTATTTAATGCATAGTCAACACCGGTAGCAACCTTGCTATGTACAGACGGACTAACGGGCGGGCATGGTGGTTTCATATGGTTTTATGATATTAAAAGTCCTAAAATGGCTTGGTACTTACTTATGGACTAAGAGCTGGCCACGTCAGATGTGACACAATAATGAGAGCAACGAAACAAGAGAACTTTTAATGGGTGGAGACAGACAGTGACAGACTAACAAAAATTTTCAGTTGGAAAAAAGTAATACGACAATAGGTAAGAACTGCCGAAGTTATCTTATTTATAAAGGACGGGGCCTATATTTTATTATTACAGCAAAAAACATTGCGTATTATTTCGGAAACAGAAACAGTAGGCGAAAAACTGTGAATTACATTACACGTCGTTTTGGACTACTTTCCCGCAACAGAAACTTTTGGAAATGATATAATTTAGTTATTTATATAATTTCTCATAATACTGCATCAAAACCAGAACTCAAGGATTTGTATTCTTGAAGTGGTGTGCATTCTTTGACCTTCACCAATTTACAGCTGCCAGATGTCCGGATCTAAAAATAAGCATAGTATAGCAAACTAACTAGAAGGGTTTCGTTACTCTCATTATTGTGTCATATCTGACGTGGCTAGCTCTCCGTCTATTATACATTGGCAAAAAAGACTAGATCTAACTAAACTATTTTAGCGCAACGATCCAAAGATAATCTTGGCTTCCGAAACGATAGCACGCCACCTGTCCCAATCCTGCGCAACTTCTTGCCAGTTATTGACGCAAAGCTCCAGCAGATCCGCCGCCACACTGTCTTCCCAACGATACCGGTCGGTCGTCCCAAGAATGCTCTTTTAACAGCCCGATCCACACCCATTCTCGAACCAGAGAAGACTGTGGGCTTTTGTTTTGGCCCATGATATTGGGTCCGACCACTAACTCTTCCGTCCGTCATTATGTCTGTCTGTCAAGACCCTTTTCTCAGGAACGCATCAACGTATCAAGTAGAAATTAACATCAAATAACTAATGTCTGCAGTCGCTTGAAGCAATAAACAATCAAGCTGCTAAGTCGAAACAAAATATACGGCCATATGAGCCCCATTTTCCAACACTTCGCAGGGGAATCAAAACCTATAAGAGACCTCGCAAAGGCCTAGAACCATGAAATTTGGCAATAAGGTAGGGCTAACAGCACAAATAAAAGAAAAATTCCGAAAATCGTTGTTGTTCCATCACAATTTTTATTTTTGTGATTATGAATTTATTTGCAATTGATAAACATGTGTACTAACAAATAATTATTAAGATGTGTAATTAACAGCTTATGGATTTGACATCTGAAGTAAACAATATACAACACAATAAACTAATCGCAACCTATATCAACCTATGACAACGGCAAAGTCAAAGTTTGTCTCTCAACCCATTTTTAACCGACTTCAAGATTTGAAAAGAGGAGGTTCTCAATTCGGCGTGTATGTTTTTTTTTTTTTTTTTTTATGTTTGTTACTCCATAACTCCGTCATGTCTGAACCGATTTTGAAAATTCTTTTTTTTATTGTAAGTATATATATATACAGATTGGTCCCGTTTTTGTCAAAACGCAGTTCTGATGATGGGATCCATGAGTAATCGAGGGAACTCCTCAAATCTTAAGGGCTTACACATAGTGATTTTTGTATTTTTATCAACAAGTCAAGCATTTTCATTCAAAAGAGTGACATTTGATGAAGTGGAACTGCTGATGATGATCAGAACGGAACTCTTCAACGACGCATAGTTCACGTTTGGCGATTCGTCCCCTTCGCTGTGTTTGTTAAGCAAGTTAGATTGTCAGGACCAATTTTCGTCAAGCTCAAGTTCTGATGATGAGTTCCATGAGGAATCGAGGGAATTCCTCAAATCTTAAAGGATACATAAAGTGACTTTTGTATTTTTATCAACAAATCAAGCATTTTCATTCAAAAGAGTGACATTTGATGAAGTGGAACTGCTGATGATGATCAGAACGGAACTCTTCAACGACGCATAGTTCAGGTTTGGCGATTTGTCCTCTCTGCTGCGTGTGTTAAGCAAGTTATTTCATTGTATGGAATCTAAGTGCACCATCTACAATAATGCTTCACCGGCTACCCCCATGGAAGTCGGTTTTTTTTTAAAAAAAATTATTTCTTTTCGTTACAGCAATTACAACATGCGTAATTCATACGCTTTTATTGCTTTCATTAATCAACATTTAGCTTATGCTATTCAGCGAATTTGCGAAGTCAATGAAGAAAATACTTGTACTAATAATGTTACATACTCGTATCTACGTACATATCATCAACAAAAATATAGTTTTTTTTAATGAAAACCATATATCTACTTAATACATTAAATTATTATCGTTAAAATAATGGTCATTAGTATTTTAATTAGAGATAAATTGAGTGGTAACTATATACTCGTATTGTATGAAGGTACAAAAATTCGATACTGCCGGATAAGCCAAGCATTGAGCCGGTTGTGGCTATGAAAGATAAATAAAAATTTAAACAAAAAGTGCTTTACCTTCAGTTATAACGCCATTTTACGTCAGTTCCTGACTGCTGAAGATCATGTGTAACGGAAGCGTTGCAAAAGTCTTCTGTTTAATGGACAGCAACATCAACATCTAAAGTTCAGTCAACCAGATGTGAGCCAGCGTCTGGGACTGCATCTTCTTGGTCCTTAAGTTATACCTACAAGTGGTCCAGAATCTGGAAATATGGAAAAAAAATAATGATCATGTAATGCTATCGAAAAATGTTTGTGCCATTGTTTGAAAATTATACGACATCTTACGAATTTTTGACCTCTGATGATGCTGATTCCGTTGATAATTCTTCGTTGGATTACGAATTGGATTGGGCGATTTGGGCGCCGTGCGACAAATCGACGGAATACTACGATGAAGAACTCTGCGAGTATATACCACTAATAGATAAAGTATATGACATATTCGTAGATTTGAACGTTGTGCTATGTTTTGGTACTGTAATCTTGGGAATAATCTCGTGGATACTGATACCCAAATGGAGAAATTTCAGAAATTTTGCATTTACTAACCTTTTCCTGGCAAATGGACTGTATTTGATGGTAGATACTAGTTTTTTTAAACGTTGGCACCGCGACTTAATTATGGTTTGGTACTTTATAATGTTTGTAGGTCTCATCTCAATGCCTTGCTGGCTAATTTTCTGCGCTTATTCCTTTTACGCTGATATAGTAAAAATCTTCAGCTATTCATCAAGGATACAGTTATATGCTATTTTCTGTGCATGGGTAGTTCCTACTTTAGTAGTTTGTTGTTGGATTGTGATGTTGGCTATGGCAGATCAGGCAAAGTCTCGTGCGCTCGCCGAAAATTTATTGGCTTGTATTGTGTATGTGGAAATATTGTCTACTGTTATAAATCTACTGCTTTATTTAAGGGTCTGTTATGTTTTGTTGTCGTCGAGTAAAATCCGAAGAAGCGCTACGAGTACAATTTGTCAAAGAATACAAATCACTACCTTTATATTCGTAATAAGTGGCGTAATAACCTATTTGCCGTGTCTAATAGGGAATAGGATGGATATTAAGGGACTGCGTTCCATCAAAGAATTCGGTGATCTAGCAAGTCAGACATATTTGTCCGATTTTGTTTACCTGCTGCAATTGTTCCTGAGTAAAGTTCTCTTCCTGATGCTGAAGAGCCACAGAACCCTGTGGATAGAATCCATTAAAAGATGGTACAATAGACGGGACTTCTTAGCGGTCAATATGTTGGTGATGATGTAAACTTTGTGTCAAATAGATAACATTGTTAAAGTGATCTCCAACTCAAACCCTCTTAAGTAACGTCCCTATCAGATTTATGAATATAAAACTAAAGAGACCTAAGTTTTTAGTACTTAGTAAACGCTTTATTGTCAGACCAAAGAAAAATGCATTAGGAATAATAACAAATATCATTTGTATTAAACTTATTCCATTTTTGACTGATGGTTAAATACACCGTGGGCTGGAAAAACCCGACAGATCTTAACCACGAATTTCTAAGACCAAAGGAAGGAAATAAATATTATGTGACTAGGTCAATTTCGCCAAAAAAAAAATTTTTTTTTAAATTTTTTTAATGTTTATTGCACATGAAAAGCAAATGTTATTATTAAAATTATCACCTAAAATAAATTGGTACATTTGTTTTTTGTAAAAATGTAGTTTCTGCAAAGTTTTCCTTGTCACTTTGATATCTGTCAATAAGGACGTATAAACTATGTCTAATAGTGGCAACAACGCCATTAGAAAGGTGTTTTGTGAGTTATAATAAAAAGTGTATTTTTTTAAAATTGGTATTAAACTCTGAAACTAGGCGTATTCCAGAAAAGTTTATAGGACATTTTAGTATCCAAATATGATCAGGAATACACTGTTAAAATCTGTCTAGTTATATGGGCCCACGGTGTATAAGTGGATAGATTTAGTTTTTACTCATCTATATAATTATAAGTGAAGCGGTTGGGCTGCAGATCAATAAAGCAAAGATGAAAGTAATGATCGTGGATAGAGCAGGCCGACTCACTCCTTATAGAGTTCTTAATGGCCTTTATGTGGTCAGCGAATTCGTGTACCTCGGATCGATGCTGAGCAGTCAGGGGGGTAGCGAGAGGGTAATACGACACAGATGGCCAAAGATGCAATGACCAAGCTCACTAGAATATGACAAAATCGGAACGTCTCAACAAAAACCATGATGAGACTCGTGCGTACACTGATCTTCTCCATTTTCCTCTACGGATCTGAATCCTGGACCATTCGTGTATCCGAGCGGAAGAAAATTGACGCATTCGAGATGTGGTGCTGGAGGCGTATGTTGCGAATACCATAGGTTGCCAGGAGAACCAATAAGTCAATCCTAGACCAGCTGAAGATCAAAACGAGGCTATCGACAATATGCTTTCACAGAATTCAGTCCTATTTTGGTCATATTGGGCGTAGAGATCCCGATAACTTCGAGAAAGTCGTCATGGTTGGTAAAGTCGAGGGCAATCGTAGCGGCAGATCACCTGCCCGTTGGTACGACCAAATTAAATCTGGCACGGGTCTATCCATATTCACTGCTCTACGTGCAGCTGAGAACAGAACCCTGTGGAAGTCCATAATCAAGAACGTAGCCTATACCTCTCATAACGGACACGACCTTCAGCAATGAAGAATAACGACTAAGAAGAGATATAATTATCATAGCAAAGCTTATTCATATGAGGAGTTTATGTAACACGATGTCTATTATGTAAACTTATAATACCAAGTTGTTACCTTACTGACATTATTCTTAATTAATTGTATTTATTGCCAAAACCTTAACTTTAGTAATAACCAAAAACAGTCATTTCTATTTACTAAATCAACAATTATTTATTATTTAAAATAGGTATCCATTTCAATGACTATAATTATTATAATTTCGCATATGTTGAATTTAAGGTAATTTAAGGTACCTACATATATTGTAAGCTATATTTGCTATACTATATATCGGGTCCATGAGAAACAAATCAACTGTAGCAACTTTTACCATGGATTGCAATAAATAAACGATATAAATAGAAGAATTAAGTAAATTGACCATATCCGTTTTATTTCATAATTTATTGACTCGAAGCAACGTTAACTCCATTATGACTGTTAATTAACAAAATAAATAAAATTAATAAATAGCGTTCGTTATGGTTTAAGAGCTTTATTCACAATAAGAATTTACAAAACTCGCTTACTTGAAAACAATAAATATACAACTATATACAACTTAAAACTAACGTGCAGATAAATGCAAATTTAAATTCTACATATAGGTAATAGGTAATTCTAGTTAGTTTTGACCTTAGATTATCGTTTATATACACGGTGTAACATGAGGAAACCGAATAATTTTAACAGCGTATTCCTGATCATAATTGGAGACTAAAATGTCGTATACACTTTTCTGTAATTCGCTTAGTTTCAGAGTTACTACCACTTAAATAAAAAAAACATTTTTTAATGTGACTCTTTGCAAAACGCTTTTTGATGGCGATTTCACCCTTTATAGGGTCTAGTCTAGACATTCTTATTGACAGATATCAAGGTGCCAAGGAATACTTTACGTAAACTATTTTTTTCGAAAAAAAATGTATTAATTTATTTTAATCGACATCTTTACCAGGAACATTTATGTTTTTATGTTCAAAATCATTTAAAAAATCGAAAAAAAAAGCAAAGAAAAAAAATTTTTTTTTGGCGAAATCCAGAAAAGTTTAATACGACATTTTAGTCTCTAATTATGATCAGGAATACGCTGTTAAAATTATTCGGTTTCCTCATGTACACTGTGTATAGGTAGCTTGCGAGTAATATCGATGGCTTTATCTTCTATCTGTCCAAAATGTTTATGATTCTGTTCAGTTGAAGTAAGTATTGCGTGTTACGAAAGAAGAGCGATCTGAGAACTATCGAAGTTGGGTAAGGAAAAAATATTAGGCATTTGATACAACACGATTTTAAAACTATTTTCGAGAGGAGGTCAGATCGCAGGGCAGGAGAGGAGAGTTAGAAGCAAATCCAGATGCAGTTACATGGACCAAGTGATAGAAAAGTAGGACCGTGTCTTATCAAAAGGTCAAGGATAAAGACAGCTGGGAGATACACCATCGACAAGAGAATAACTCTTAAGGGGCTCCACACGTTTTTTATCGATTTTTGACCAGTTTTGAGTCGATATTCCAACATTTGCACTACAGATAAAATTATAAGGCAAACGGCTATTGGTTCTTGAATCTTTTTTATCTCCATTTGTAGAGCCGGATTTTGAAATAATGAGCACTTATTTTTTATGTTTTTCTTTAAATATGGTTTAAAAATACACTTTTATCGATATTCGAATGGAGTTCCTCTTTGATGTCTCTAAAAACTGACGAGAGATTTTAATTTTAAACTAATTAACATGTGTTAATTTATGACCACAAAACCACTTTTTGGCCTAACATTTTTAGACGTTGATGTCAAATATCTCAAAGACAATGAATATTGAAGTAGGTAAATATAACATACTATATTGTTTAAGGCCGTTACTGATAATATGATAAGCTATAAAAATGATTAGAAATTTAAGGGATTCAGATTGAAGGTCATTGGCGCCAGGGAGCTCCTTAAGTTTGTTAATGACATTAACGAGTTTAAAAAAGTAAATGAGTTTAAAACTGCGACAGAATGTCCTAGATAAAATTGATGCTAGGTGAGGGGGTTCAGGTAAGGTGGGGAATGAATATAAGAACTACATCGTCGACATCCTCATAATTTTGTTGTACTCTCCGTGATCTATGTTTTCTAGCTCCTTTAACAGATTTGAATTTCCACTTTCTTCTCTTCTCAGCAACCACTTGTCTTGTCCATAAACGCTTATTTTTTAACGCTTCTGCTTGCAGATCTTGTATCATAGCCATTAAAATAATATCCTCGGAATGCCGGAAAGCTTGCTCTCATTGGTTGCAGTATGGCAAAGTCAAAAAAACTAACACATGTGATGGGACCCATAGTACTCAATAAGTTGCCGCAAGTTGTAGTGGAGGCTCCCAACTTAAGCAGCTTTAAGCGCCGACTAAAGAAATGGCTTGTCGAACACCCGTTTTACAGCTACAAAGAATTTGTTACTTGTAAACAGTTTCAAGAGGTATTTTGTGCCGTTAAATAATGCGTATATTTGGATTTTAATTAAGCATTTTAATAATGTGAATTTTGACTTTAAGTGTTTTGATTTGACATGTAAATTGGCTTTATGAATAAAGGAGATGGTCAATTTTTGTTAGGCGATTCAAAGGCGAATTAAAGCGAGGTCAAAACATTCGCTTTAATTTCTAGATCAGGGTGATCATAAAATAATTATGAAATGTAACGGGAAAATTGAGAAATCGGGATGTAAAAACATGATTGTGATAAGGACAATATTCTAAAGCGTACATGTTTATGATTTAAAGTATAGCACAAAATGAATACCTGTTTTTTAAAGAATTTCTACAAAATCTGACATGATAATGAAACGGAAATCATAATAAAATAATAAGAAGTCATATTTTGATCTTGCCGCAGATTTCTTGTATTTGGGTAAACAATGATAATGGCTGTCAAACCATCATTGCTACTATTAACTAAACAATCGTAGCACTTATTACAAAGGTATAAGGTTTATCACTGTTAGTGAGCTCCTACTAGTATCCATGAAGTTATAATTTTAAACCGGAGCACACTCTTGGGCCAAAAAGCAAGGCCTAAAGAGAGAGTAATTTATGGAGCCGCCTCCCGCTTCGACTTAGGGAGTTATGACGTCATTAGACAATAATGCCAGCATGACAACAAGTCAAAATGTCAATGTATGTCAGTTTTGTAACGAGTTCGAGTGAAACACCGCCCCCCATATTATATGCCCTCTATCGGACCGTTTTTTTTAGTCAGCTATGAACGACTGTTTTACACGGTAATAAGGTTCATCAGATGAACCTTATAATCTGTGGTTAGGGAAAAAGTGCAACAATTACATCCACTTTTTAGAAATCCATGGTAGTATCAGACATTACCATTACTTAATAGAAAAATAGTCAAAACGTCCGTTTCGTCTGGGCTCAGGAGAAGTTAACCTTATGTCAATGCTGTAAAGACGTTAACAATTTATTTAGCACTATTTGGATGGCGGAAGGATCAACGAAATTACTTTTTATTTTTCATTTCTAATTCCCGTTTTATTTTCATGCAATATTTTGTCTAGTTTCGTAATAAAATGGGTATTTGCTTAAAATTGAAGACCAAACTTTATACGAGACCATATCGCAAGTGGGTGTTATCTTATCTTAATATTAGAGTAATGCCTAAAAACATTTCGCAAAACTAGTCGGCGGCGGTAATCCATGGCGAGATCTTGTAAACTAATACCATTCTCTAACACCAATAGTGTAGACGGTTACTTGCCACTTGTCACTGTGCATATAAGTCCCTAAGCACCTACACTAATGACAAGTACTAAGCCCGTGTAAACCTAGCATAAGTGCCATTACACTTTTTAAGACTATTGCCTATACCTAGTGGTGGTGAGTTTACAAAATAATGCCAGTGTCGTTTCTTTTTTAATGAGGCCCTGTAGGTTGTACGGGTCAGTTTGGCAGATGATTTCATGGTCCAGTCGTGGATTGCTGAATTTTGGGTAAGCTTTAATAAGATAGTCTTTGGATTGTGAGGTGCTTTTGAAACGGTAGGTTTGTGATATCCACGGCCAGTAATAATTTGAGTGAGGTGAAATGTGATGGTGGTCTTATTTCGTAAATCGATGATGTCCTTTAGGGTCGGCAGCCAGTTTTTTAGATGAACTCCGGTGGTACAGGTGCCCTGCATCTCAACTCAACTCATAACAGTCTGCCGGAGATCTATCCCTCCTAGGTACGTATACTTAGTACTTAACACTCTAGCTATATTGTAGCGATAGTCATAACTCATAATAAAACAACCATCGTATCGGATTAATATTAAGCGTTACTTAATAAAAAATATTATTTACTTAGGTACTTATAAATTGTAGGAAAACCAGTATGGTCAGACGAAACGGATTAAAAAGAATATTTTTAAAATGTGGGTCATTTAGGTATGTATCGCCATCAAATATATTGGAGCGGCCAAGGTACTCAAAAATATCCGATCATGCACTTTATTGCCTTGACAATACAGGCGTTGTTCAGATATTTGTGACCACCTTGGCCGCTCAGACATATCTGATGGCGACTGAAACGGGCGCGATTCCGACTCGCACTTGGCCATTTTTTTATGGACTGAGTTGGACCCTATTTGACATATATGTATTCTGAAAATACTATTTTAGAATATGAAGCTAAATAAGTAAGACTACTTCCAAGGCCTTTGTATATAGATGATCCCACCAAAAACATAAATGTAAAAAAGGAGAGCCAAGTTCAATACAAAAATTATGCTTGTGAGCTTCGTCGCAAAAAGAATGGAGATCTAAATGAGTGCCAAGTTCTATGCAAAATCCAAATATGTATTTATAGGAACAAAATAACATTATAAACAAGTATTAAACTCTATTTCTTTTCTTTATTGGATACCTATAACAAATTCTGTTATTTAAAAATGTGAGATCTTAAAGTAGGTCAGATTTGACTTGGCCAGTTTTCATTACATCAGTCATTTTATAAAGTTCTTCAACATATATATATATTTTAATTCTGATAAAAACTGGCCAAGTCAAATCTAACCTACTTTAAGATCTCACATTTTTAAATAACAGCAATTGTTATAGGTATCCAATAAAGCAAATAAATAGAGTTTAATACTTGTTCATAATGTTATTTTGTTCCTATAAATACATATTTGGATTTTGCATAGAACTTGGCACTCATTTAGATCTCCATTCTTTTTGCGACGAAGCTCACAAGCATAATTTTTGTATTGAACTTGGCTCTCCTTTTTTACATTTATGTTTTTGGTGGGATATCACTACTTTTTGTAAAGAAAACTAGGCAGGTATTGAGATTTAATGTTTTTTCTTGCGTTTCCGCTGCATAGTTTTTTTTTAATGCTATTGTCTACATTCTCTTTACTTCTGTTCTGTGTATAATTATGTGGTGCCGCGCGCCGCCGACGACACACCGTTGGCCGGTCGTTTAGCGCGTATTACAAGTTTTTTTTGTATGGGGACACCACTTATTTTTTGACTTAACTTTATTTTTCTATTTCTGTTATATAGCAAATACAATAATACATATATTGGGATAGTTTCAAATATCTGCTTGTAACGGTTCCAACGATACAATTTAAAAAAAATTGTGTATGGGGACCCCCCTATTTTTTAACTTTTTTTTATTTTCAGATTTTTTCCTACGCTTACACACAATTACCGAGCTGGATTCCAAATTTCATCCTTCTAGCTCATCTGGAAGTAGGTTAGGTTTAGGTACTATATGTCAGTCAGTCAGTGCTAAAATTTACGACTTTTTGACCTTCATATCTAGACACACGGCAGTGTGTCCGCCAAGTTCGAGCAAAAAAAAGCGACACACCGGCCGTGGGTTATATTACACGAACCATTTCGGGCCAATTTCGACCACCCTATAACTCAAAACATATTTTATCTACGCATATGAAATTTCGAGTGCCTGGTGACATCCCCTTAATTGTCTAGAATACAAAATTTCATTATTCTACCTATAGCTGTTCTTGAGATATTGACGTCAGAAAATCGCTATTTTTACTATACACTCACTCACTGACTCACTGACTCATCAAAAACCTAGACCACTTCCAATGGTCGTATAGGTCTTAAGGTCAAAGTAAAGGGAAAAATCTGAAAACGGCCAAGTGTGAGTCAGTTTTAAAAATAGCGAAGGTGTAACTTTGTTCTACTATGAAGTCATAATGAACTAAATGGGTCTATCTTCCAATGGTCGTACCGACCTGAAATTTGGCTCGAAGGTTTGTCTTTAGGTCGAAATAAAGTAAAAATCTGAAAACGGCCAAGTGTGAGTCAGTTTCGAAAACAACGAATGTGTAATTTTGTTCTACTATAAGTAGGTATGGAGTGGAAATGAGATAAGACTTATTTAAATTTAGGTACATACCAATTTAAGACAATACATGTTTGTCTTAAAGACAAGAACAATAAAATTGTTCACCACTCTGTGTGTGTCTGTTGCGGGAACCGAACCCACGATTTACGAAGTGCAAAGCAGGTCACTAGGTACACTAGGTGCGCTAAATCAGTCAAACAAAAATGAAAAGACTATTTTTTCTCGCATAGTCTAAATAATTTCTAATTTTACAACTAATAAAATCGCAGATTCAAGAACATGGAAATCATATATACTCTAACATGGAATTATATATACTACTGCCCATCTCACCCTCCGATACGCCACGAGATGAGATGGGATGGTGCACTTCTAGGGCTACATAATAGGCCACCAATTATAATACCTACTGGTAGGTAGGTATTACCAAGTTATTAATTATCTATGTAGGTAGCGTACTTACAAACAGAATAAAGTACGTTATTGATGTATGTAATTATATGTAAGTAGGTACATTTTATAGGTGTAGGGAGCCAGTTTATTTGTAAAAATCACCTATAAATAAATAGTAAAATAGAATTAGACGCTTAGTATAAAGGGTATAGTATAAAGTACATACCTAAGTGGAATGAGACATTTCCTAAAGCAAAAGTGATAAAAAAATAATAAAGGACCTACACCTAACAAAAATAAATGAAATCCCATCAAAAACATAAAGGCTGCCAAGTTCGATACTATGGGAATGCTTCGCCTATAAAAGAAGTGAGATCTGAATAAGTACCAAGTTCCATAAAAATACCTCAAATCATAAATAGTTATAGGAATGCACACTTGATTTCCAGCACTTTTTAAGGTACATTTTGAATTTTAGGTATTTCTATGTAACGTGATACTTATCACGTTACATAGAAATACCTAAAATTATAATAGTCAGAGAAACGCACACCGGTTTTTTTAGCAGTTTCCTGATAACATTTATTATTTTCAGTACTTTTTAATGATGTAACTTGGCAAGTTTTAATAGAAAATTATATACTTGACACATTGCAGTCCAAAGGTGTCGATTCATTGCATTGAAGAGGTGTGTGGTGTGTGAAAACTTGCCAAGTAACATCATTAAAAAGTATTGAAAATAATAAATGTTATCAGGAAACTGCTAAAAAAACCGGTGTGCGTTTCTCTGACTATTATAATTTTAGGTATTTCTATGTAACGTGATAAGTATCACGTTACATAGAAATACCTAAAATTCAAAATGTACCTTAAAAAGTGCTGGAAATCAAGTGTGCATTCCTATAACTATTTATGATTTGAGGTATTTTTATGGAACTTGGTACTTATTCAGATCTCACTTCTTTTATAGGCGAAGCATTCCCATAGTATCGAACTTGGCAGCCTTTCACATTTATGTTTTTGATGGGTCTTTATAACCGTTTGAGCTAGCTTCATGAAATTTGGACTTCTAGATGTCCTTATGGATATAATTAAACACACGTAGTTTTATGTGTTTACGTTAAAGAGGTTTTGAGTTATAGAAGGGTCAAAAGTGGCACCAAGTGGTTCGTGTAATATACACTTGGCGCTGGCTAGCCCGTTCCTTTGCTTGAACTTGGCTTGACACGCTGCCGCGTGTCTAGATATCGATCTCTTTATAATTCAGATCGGTGCAGTTGGAAATAAAACTGTTGTCACTAGTGCAGCTTATGAATCTTAATGGGGTTGGTGACACATGTTGAATTAAACAATATATTCTAGATAAACCCAAGTAACACATCAAAGCAGTATAACGGCCGTCTTACAGCATATCTGTATGCTTTTAGCATTTTCAGTTCGTTTTATAGTAACATTATAAACGTTTATAGTGCTGATATAGGTCTTAAATGGGCACGAATTACCCAGCTTGAGATCCTATACAGGTTATTTAATAGCATTACAGGCGCAATATGTCTGCGCTATTAGCATTATCGTTGTCATGGAAAGTGCCAATCGCATTAAAGAATCATTAGTACGCTCTATTAAGTTGCCAACTGCATTAAAGAAGCATTAATACGGCCAAAAAACTTGCTAATCGCAGTAAAGAAGCATAAGTACTCTCGATTAACTTGCCAATCGCAATACAAAAGCATTATACTAGCATAAGAGTGTAGTAAAATAAACCTTACGTCAATGCAAAAACGTCTCTAACACCGATGCAACAAATGTTATAATACAATGAACCTTGTGATTTAACTACTTTGTCTCGCAATATAAAATGGACGAAGACGGTACAAAAAACTGAATGAGTGACACGTCATATTTGTTTGCATCCTAGCAAAATTTATAAAAGTTTTTGACTCTTTTACGTTATTATATCCTTCAAATATTACTGCGCAATGTAGTTTCCTGTAAATGTGTATATAAGTTTCATTGAAAATTTTCACGCACCTTTGATTTATTGTGGTTTTGCTATAAAATATTATAAAAAGATATGCGTCAAATAAACAAAACAATTGTGTAATCCTCGTATAGAACGAGTTTTGCATTATTAACATAATAGTGTTGGTTGAGCAGTCTTAAATTAAGTAATTTCATTATTATATAGGTATTTTCCTTGTATAAATAGGTCCGCATGATTTTATTTTTAGGTTATAAATTATTTACAAAATGGCGTTGGTCTATATAGATGGAGAGCTAGCCACGTCGGATATGACACAATAATGAGAGCAACCAAACCCCTCTAGTCAGTTTGGTATACTATGCTTATTTATAGATCTGGACATCTGGCAGCTTTAAAGTGGTGGAGGTCAAAGAATGCAAACCATTTCAAGAAAATAAATCCTAGAGATCTGGGTTTGATGCAATATTATGAGAAACTATACAAATACTATACAATATTAAGAGAAATTATACAAAAGTTTATGTTGGGAGAAAGTAGTGCCAAACGATGTATAATTAAATATAGTTCATAGTTTGTCGCCTACTGTTTTTGTTTCCTTAATAATCATACATCGGGGTTTTCGGTGCGGAAATGATTTGAGAAAGAGTAGAGATAAACAGATAGGTTGAGAGTTAGTCTGAGAAAATATCATATTATGCCTAATGGATAACTACCTCTCTGTGAATAGCTTACACACTATGATACGAGCTTTTTTTCTTAGAGGCATGATGTATTGACTATTATATACTTAGTATTTTAAAAATGCAATTGCATATCCGAAATTTATTAACTAGATCTACCTAAGACCAAGACACGGTATAATAAGTGTCAAATATTAATCTTGACGTCCGATATTTATGAACTATTTGATTAACTGAAGAGGTTGACAATGATCAGTCATTACATGAATTAATAAAAAAATACTTGAAATAATCATAGGTAGTCAGCTATTACATATAAATTGTATATACCTATGATTTTTTCGATCAATTATTCATTAGTTAGAAACGTGCCAAAGTACATTCTGTTTTTTAAGTTAATGACTACTCTTTGGCTAATGTCAAACATTCTCGCACCGAAAACCCCGATGTATGGTAATAATACACAATATTTTTGGTCTAAGATTTTTTTTTATCGATTTTTGACCAGTTTTGAGTCGATATTCCAACTCCACTATAGATAGAATTATAAGGCAAACGACTATCGGTTTTTGAATCTTTTATCTCCATTCTGTAGAGCCGGATCTTGAAATAAATGAGCCGTTATTTTTTTATGATATTTTTAAAATATGGTCTAAAAAAACACTTTACAGAAATATCGATATTCGAATGGTGTAAAGAATCTTACATATACGTAATCTACATATTAGGGTTCCTCTTTGATGTCTCTAAAAACTGTAGAGAGATTTTAATTTTTAACTAATTAAAACAAAATTTATGACCATAAAACCACTTTTTTAGCCTAAACCGGTTGGACTTTGATGTCAAATATCTCGAAGACAATGAATATTGCAGTAAATATAGGATACTATATTGTTTAAAGCCGTTACTGATAATATGATAAGCTATATAAATCATTAGAAAACTAAGGGAATCAGATCTAAGGTCGTTGACGCCAGGGAGCCCCTTAAAATATAGGCCCTGTCCTTTATAACTGAGACAACTTCGGCAATTTTTACCTAGTTTAGTATTACTACTTTCCAATTAAAACATTTTGCTAGTCTGTCACAGTGACCTCCAACCATTAAAAGCTGCCAGATGCCAGGATCTAGCAATAAGAATAGTATAGCAATCTAACCAGACGGGTTTTGTTGCTCTCATTATTGTGTCATAATCTGACGTGGCTAGCTCTTAGTCCAATAGCAGCTCAGTGACCCTTAAAAAATGCCTTATTTATGCCTACAGCATTACACGTGAATAATTATGCTATTAAACAACATTAAGCATTTATTTATGCTATTGTAGGACCTAAGGCACTAAAACCGCTAAAAGCTGTATAGGGGCTGTTCATAAATTACGTCATCAATTTTGGATGATTTTACCCCCCCCCCCCTAAAATCATCCAACCCTCCCCCTGCCAAATAGAGTTACGTCATTTAAAAAAATGCGTTTTAAGCTTAATTGTAAAATAAAAAACTATTTAGTAGATAACATTTTATAGCATTAAAAGTTTATAGAAGCACGACTTTCATTCCTTTTTTTACACATTGATGATGTGATCTTCGGCATGACCGCCCCCCCCCCTCCTACGTCATGCTACCATCATCCGATGTCCAGACCGGCCCCATTTGAAATGACGTAATTTATGAACAGCCCCTTATAGTGAATTCCTTGGCTTTATAATGGTTTATATTATTGCTATTGTACTGCATTAGGAACGTATTACCTACTTAAAAATGCTATTGTACACCCTAAGGCATTAAAAATAGCTGATAGCTGTATAGCGAATTTACGTGGTATTATAATGGCTAATATTCATGCTCTTAAACAGCATTAAGCATTTATTTATGCTATTGTAGAACCTAAGGCACTAAACCAAACCGAAGCATTAGTGTAGCAAACCAAAACGCAACTGTACAGCATTCAGCTGTACAGTTGCATTTTGGTTCGCTGCACTAAAACTAAAGGCTTTAATAAAGCCTTTATACATGCCATTATACAACCGTTATACATCTTAAAGCATTATGACGGACGGACGGACGGACGGAAGACAGACAGACAGACAGACAGACAGACAGACAGACAGACAGACAGACAGACAGACAGACAGACAGACAGACAGACAGACAGACAGACAGACAGACAGACAGACAGACAGACAGACAGACAGAGAGGCAGGCAGGCAGGCAGGCAGGCAGGCAGGCAGGCAGGCAGGCAGGCAGGCAGGCAGGCAGGCAGGCAGGCAGGCAGGCAGGCAGGCAGGCAGGCAGGCAGGCAGGCAGGCAGGCAGGCAGGCAGGCAGGCAGGCAGGCAGGCAGGCAGGCAGGCAGGCAGGCAGGCAGGCAGGCAGGCAGGCAGGCAGGCAGGCAGGCAGGCAGGCAGGCAGGCAGGCAGGCAGGCAGGCAGGCAGGCAGGCAGGCAGGCAGGCAGGCAGGCAGGCAGGCAGGCAGGCAGGCAGGCAGGCAGGCAGGCAGGCAGGCAGGCAGGCAGGCAGGCAGGCAGGCAGGCAGGCAGGCAGGCAGGCAGGCAGGCAGGCAGGCAGGCAGGCAGGCAGGCAGGCAGGCAGGCAGGCAGGCAGGCAGGCAGGCAGGCAGGCAGGCAGGCAGGCAGGCAGGCAGACAACAAAGTGATAAGGGTTCCGTTTTTTCCTTTCGAGGTACGGAACCCTAAAAATAGATTTAAATATCTTCTTCTTCGTCGCACCCATCATGACTGATGATCGTGGTTGGTGGGTTTTGTTCGGGCACGAATATACTCTCGCCATCGATTCCGGTCCATCGCTTCCCTCACCACATCGTAGAACTTCTGAGAGGGTTCCTCGCCTTTCCTCGAGGGGTCTAAATATAGTGGATATAAAAATACTATTAAAGTGACTTCTAATTCTGAAGTAACTTAGTAACTAATACTATTTTCCCTAAGTGAGTCCTTGAGTAACCCGACAGATTTTAACCAAAAATTCCTGATCATAATTGGAGACTAAAATGTCCTATAAACTTTTCTGGAATACGCCTAGTTTCAGAGTTAATACCGATTTTTAAAAAAATACACTTTTTATTATAACTCATCACAAAATGCCTTTCTAATGGCGTTGTTGCCACTATTGGACATAGTTTACACGTCCTTATTGACAGATATCACAGTGACAAGGAAAACTTTGCAGTAACTAAATTAAAAAAAATAAAAAGTACCAATATGTTTTAGGCGATAATTTTATTAATAACATTTGCTTTTCATGTGCAATAAACATTCAAAAAATGAAAAAAATAAAATAAAATAAAAATTTTTTTTTGGCGAAATTGACCTAAAGTCACATAACATTTTTACTTCTTTTGGTCTTAGAAATTCGTGGTTAAGATCTGTCGGGTTATTCCAGCCCACGGTGTATACAAGTCCCCCTTATTCATAAACTTAGTTTTTCTTTCAGAGGCTTGTAAATGCATTGCATCCATATTACATGGCGATGAAAATCTATAATAGGTATTTAACTTACCCAAAAATACGTCAAAAGAAGCGAACTACAACAACTTTTGTTAAAAAACTAAAAGAATATCTAGTAACACAAGTTTTCTCAACCATTGAACAATATTTTAATGTTAATAAATATATAGGTTAGGTTTTAAGTTGGGCCTAGACGGCAGATAGCCGCAGATTCTGCCACGTGACCTTGGTTGGAGCGAGTTGTTGAAGCGAGCGGCTACATATTACCGGTTAGAAACCCAAAGAGTAATAAATGAAAATGAGAATCCATTTTTAGATGCTTTGAAGATTCACAACTCTTCCTCCAAACTGCCACATGGAGCTTGCTAGCCTCGATTTGCTATCTCTGAACTACATTATGTATTAGGTATGTAGGTATCTAATGTAGACTACATTTTATCGCAATATATATCAAACCTTCAAACAATCATGTCATTAATCAAAAATAGGATTATTTCAAAATATTTCGTTGCATCACACTTGTTTGTTTGAACCAAAATTACCCATTGCATAACAGTTCATATTTGTGTATGAATGAACCGGAAAATTGCTGATTTTATAGATAACCCAATTTCCAACAAAGGGTTTTTTTAAACCATCACTGGTCAGTAATAATCGAACCATACAAGTGTTTGGAAGTAACACACACGCGGTAAAAAAACGAATTTATTTAAATAATACCTCATCATACCTACTAGTAATATCGCTAGGTTTTTACCAAAAGCGCTCGAAATAGGCTTCTCAGAGAAAAGTTTCACACTTACTTACTGCAGTGGCGCAGCGACCCAAAGAGGATCTTGGCCTCCGTTACCAAAGATCGCCAGACTTCTCTGTTCACAGCCGTCTCTGTCCAGTCAACGGCGCCCAGCGCGGTGAGATCCTTTAGCACCTCGCCTTTCCAGCGGCACACTAGAGTGACAAAATGACGATCAATGGCGACACAGTTTGTAGTGTTATCCAGGCATTCCCAGTATTACTAATCCTAGCTCAGAACTCCAACAGATGTCTAAAAACACCGCTCATCTATCACCCCCCACACCCCACCCATTCCCCTGAATATTACGAGGCCTTAGACGCCCTCGTCCAATCTTTACACGGCCATGGTAATGACCATAGTCACGGCCACGACGACCACGGCTGTGACAACAATCACGGCTACCAATACCACGGAGATTACGGCTACGGAAAGAAATCAGCGAATAATAAATACTACTACAACCAAAAGCCTTGCCATCAAAAGCCACATTATGGAACTGGGCATGGCCATGGTTACGGTCAAAGTGGCCATGGTTACGGGCAAAGTGGCCATGGTTATGGGCACACCAGCCATGGGTACCCGACGTATGTGAAGCAGCACAGCTATGGGCATGGGCATGACGGCACGAAGGTGTACGCGCCTAATCCGATATATAAAGTCAAGCACAGGACTAAGATCGTGGTGAGGAGCAAAAATCATGGAAAGCAGAAGTTGGCTGCTATAACCGTAAAAGGTAAGTTATTAATGAGACAAACTCTTCGTATTAAAATTTTATATACAAGTTGACCCGTATTCATTTTCTTAGTTTTTTAAACGGCTTTTACTTATCTATCAGTAATAACGGGACTTAACCGCGTATATATTAAAAAAAATTACCTTCGACGTTAAGTCCCGTTATTACAAATAGATATGTGTAAAAACCGTGAAAGTTTAAATCAGGGCTTTTACTTATATTCGAATGTAAACACGTGCTGCATATTTATTTCTAACCCACTTCATAGTACGTACAGGTGAAAAAGGGGACCAATAGACTTAAAATAACTATAATTAATAATGATGATGATGGTAATGAGTTTGCACGATATCATCACTTAACTGAAATAAACAAAACAAAACGCTGCCTTCGCGAGAATGGAGACACACTAGTAATTTTGTAATTTTCTAACAGTTGACCAGAGAGGTCAAACGGCATTAAAACATCATCCCATGAAGATCCCAATTTTTTCCATGCCCTTTGCTGTCATTTCGTCAACCTTTCCCGCATTACGCATTACGTACATTACATTACTTTGTTGATGTGTCATTCAGAATGCCTATTTATTTCACCATGTGAAATCCGGCTTCTGTACGACTGCCCTTTAAAATTCTGTCACGTATTCTATGTCATAGACTATGAACTTGCGTTCATAGAATAAGTATGTTATATCTCTTATTACTCAGAGAGGACTAAATTAATAAAGAGTTCACCTTTACGATAGAACAGCGATCCTACGCCTATGTAGTCATAATCATAAGTATACGACGTCAATGGGCACGTCCTGAGGCACGTCCCACGGTACAATGGCGCGGACAGTGTTGACTCTGGTAACGATATGAAAATGAAAATCGCTAATAATGAAGTAACGCACATTAAAATACTTTTGGTACATATACAGGTGAAATATTTATCACCGTTCATATTGAGCGAGGTGATTAGGTATAAGGCGAGGTGATAATGAACAACTTTTACTATGGGACCAACTCCAGAATCGCGAAAAAATTTTTGGTTTCCCTATCATCGACATATAAGTTCCCCATAGAAAATGACAACATGTCATCGGCCGAAATGTATGAAACAGACAAAAAAAATCGCATTTCGGAGTTGGTCCCATGCTAAAAGTTGTTCAGTATGTCCTACCTAATCACCTCGCTCAATATAGACGGTGTCTAATATTTAATTACAACCTGTATATTATTATTCAGTTCCCGAAAACTCAATTCTTACAGAGCTTCCACCAGCACCGGAGGCCTAGGTCACTTTTCTTTGTATATGACATCTATAAGTTTATAATCTTACAGAGCTTATTTGGTGAGGACGTTGTTTCGTGCAAACTTGTCGCTTCATTTTTTAAGATTGTTTTTGTTGTATATTACCTGATTAAAGAATAAAGTTAAGTTTATTTTTATGAAATACTTTAATATATTCCTAAAAATATCACCTAACATCGGTATTTTTTCCTAAAATTGTTCTAGCTAAAAAAAAAATCTTGCTTAAAAAACTTATATGAAAATGAAAAAAACTGTTCCACTTATTCCTTAGACGACTTATTTTTCAACGTATGTACATTGCCAGATATTTCATAACCAAATAAGTAGAATTAAAATAAAGTAAACCTTCCATATCTGCAAAAAAACTCACTATATTATTGTGAAGGTACGAAATCCTCCATTGCGCGTTTTTTTCGGCAGGTATGAGGACCCTATTCGACATGCCAGACTATGACAACTGGATATCCAATCGAGACCAGATCACTACTTATTTGACTTATGTTCTACTTTATTAGAGTGATTCAAAGTGGTCTCAGTGAATCTAGCGATTGCCAGTTTTCGAATCGGGCCCCAGTTTCCAAAAAAATCATCGATGAACAACACCCACAAAAACACTCATTATCAATTAGGTACTTAACTGATCTCTGGATACAATAAATCCGGTGTCGTACTCTCGCTACGGTCCACTTGGCATGGTCAACTAGGTACCTACTCGACTCGTACGATGACTCACCAAACTGAAGGTTTGATCTTACTAATTTCAATGAGACTACCATTCGGACAGTTTAATGGTAGGTTTTTTTTGATTTCTCATAAACCTGGGTTTTACCATGGTTTTATAATATAAATCTACACCAGACTATCTCTATAATCTTTCACTGCTGGGCCACACACTGATTATGGCCCACCTAGATAATCACCTCGCTCAATATGAACGGTGATTAATATTTCACCCTGTATATGAATCTCTTAATTCTGATTATAATATAGGTACCTGGATGACTGGATTTCGGAACCACTGGTCAGAAATTGCCGTAAATCGTGAGGATTGGAATACTAGGGGGGAGGCCTTTGCCCAACAGCGGGACACCCTATTTATAGGCTTCCAAAAAAATATACCTACTGTATACTAAGTAAGGTGCATTCGGGTAATTTCGTAATTCGGGAAATTCCGAAAACTACAAATTTCTACTAAACGCGGCATTTTAATGCGCGCTAGCAACGCTCTTGACGCTCATTTAACTGCCCCCTCGCATCCGTCAGCTCAGAACGCCATCGATGGAATTTGGAATCACGTGAGTTGCGCGCCATTTTTGTGAGCGCGTGCTATTTCCCGCGTTTTTGATCTTTCGGAATTAGCCGCATATCAGTAAATCGGAATTTTGGTAAGTAAATGGTTTTAATCCTTTTGTATTTAATAGATTTTCATTTTTAACTAGCCTTTTCCCGCGGCTTCGCCCGCGTACTATAAGTACTCAAAAAGGATACAATACCCATGTTGATTTTCAGACTTTGTGACCACATTTGCCCCTTTTGGGGGTTGAATTTCAAAAAACCTGAAACACGTATTTACTCATTTATCGTTAGGAATACTCCTGTGAAGTTTCGAATAAAATAGTCTAACAAATCTTGTTTCGCCATACAAACTTTGGACCCCCATTTTACCCCCTTAGGGGGTGAATTTTGAAAAATCCTTTCTTAGTGCTCCCCTAGACCTTATAAGGAACCTATGTGCCAAATTTGAAATCTCTAGACACAGCTGTTTGGGCTGTGCGTTGATATGTCAGTCAGTCAGTCAGTCAGTCAGTCAGTTTCTTCTTTTATATATATAGATTACTATTCAATAGACTAAGAACCTTCTAGATTGAAAATTTTGAATTTTTAGGATTAACCCGCACTGGGGAATTCCGAATCAAAGAGTGTTTCGAAATTACCCGACTTTATTACTTCATAGTGTTAGCCAATGGTTCTCAAACAATCAATTGTACTACACTACGAATATGAATTTTCGTAAATATTCTAGCCTGTTAGTAGTTCACTATTTATAAGCATACCTGTGCTAACCTGGGTCAAGTTCTAGGGATTTGATATCGATAATAAATAATACATATGCTAATTGAAAATCCTCGATTACTAACTATAACAAAGATAGAGCCTCTTAAGATAATAAAATTATGCGGATGTCATTTCAATTAAAAATAAGACAATTTTCTGTCAGCACCATTCATATGCTAGAGTAAGAATAATATATGAGGTGATATTCCGCTACGATTGCTACGAAGAAAATAAATAATATTTATTTATGTTGACTAACATCTAGATGTTGACAGTAACATCAATAGAATATTTTGCTACATCACTTTAGTACTGGTGCTCCAAAGTAGCACACGCATAAGTAGAAATCGGTCAACTCACAAATTCACTAATGTTTCCGGTGTCTGTATGTGATGAAGAACAAGCATGCTAATTTTCAAGCGGTTCCCTGACATTTTTTTCTTCGCTCTCGTACAAGGCGCCAGTCCAAGGAGGGATGGCATTAAATTTTTGTTATGTATAACCAGCATACATTCTTTCAGGCAACCGCTGTGTCAATCGTTTGCCTCGCGATTTTTGTTTTTTACTTTATTTGAAAGCACGTTATTTCATTGTGATTTTGTAGAAATTACATGTACAATAAACACCTGCTTATACGGTTAAATTACAAACTTAGTTCAGAAATTATTTTGTAATTTTTTTTCAAAAACCATTCAACCTATCAAGTTTAAAATAATTTTCCTAGAAAGTTTTTATAAAGTTCTACTTTTGAGATTTTTTTCATATTTTAAATATTATGGTTCAAAAGTTAGAAGGGGGGGGGGGACACATTTTTTTTTAACTTCTAGAGCGATTATTTCCGAAAATATTTACATTATCAAAAAATGATTTTAGTAAACCCCTACTCATTTTTAAATACCTAACCAACAATATATCACACGTTAGGGTTGAAATGAAAAAAAAAATCACTCCCCACTTTACGTATAGAGGAGGTACCCTAATAATTTTTTTTTTCCACTTTTTATTTTACCACTTTGTCGACGTGATTGATATACATATTAGTACCAAATTTCAGCTTTCTAGTGCTAACGGTCACTGAGATTATCCGCGGACGGACGGACGGACGGACAGACATTGCGAAACTATAAGGGTTCCTAGTTGAATACGGAACCCTAAAAACGGTAGACAAAGGCCAGCATTACAACAACCGATTTTACTATGATAAGTTTTTTATCTGTGGCAGTAACATAATTTTAACATTACATGCTCAAATATTAAGTTATGAGTTATGAGTTTCATATTTGGAACATCGATTTTGGTAACGTAATGAAAATCCAGCCCTCCTCCCCGACCGTCCGCACAATCGAGTTGGCCAATTGGCCATGGCGGTGCAATGGCGGTCATTCTAATTGTTTCCAAACACGTCATTTAGGATTTATAATATGTGTATAGATAAAGCAGTGTATGCAACTGTACGTAATTAGGCCTTAAAACACTCGTGTGATCTTATTATGAAACTCACCTGCGGCTCTTTTCATAAAACCACACTCGTATTTTAAGGACCCTTATTACGTAACAGTTGCATAAACTACTATTGTGATACTTGTATCATTAAAGTTTGAGAACCACTAACCTCATGTCGGATAATTCCGAACTAAAAGTTTGTTAAACACCTGTTTAGGTACTTCTATAGGCACAATCGAAAAAAAAGAGAGGGAGGCTAAATCTGATTGAAAAGCGATATATGTGCTTTATGTTGCAAGCAAATAGGACGTAATTTAATTGTATTCGGATTTACCTACCCGAGATAATTCGGAATTGCACTTTTATAAATAAAATAAATTATAGATTTGTAACACATTTATCTAATAAACCCGAAGTTATTTATGAAAGTTCGTGACAAGGAATACATGATTAGTCCATCCAGTAAATACATTTTTCATTAAAGGTCTCAAAAAATGTACCTATACCGGATGATTCACGAATAAACGTACATACCAGCAACTAGTGTACAAATGTTTCGTAATTACCCGAATGCACCTTACCTACGTCATATGTATACCTATATGTATACTCGTATTAATAATTATCAATTTATTTTGCAGTCAGAGGAACCTTGATTTCGGAAACTCGGTCAGAGTAAAGGTTATCAGCAAAAACAAAGTTGTGCCTACTTAAATGCGTATACAAACATAACGATAATTTAATCGATTCTACACTCAGTGATACCAAATCGTCTCATTCTGCAAACTTTCGTAAAGGTCAAATTCCGCTGTTCCTGGCGATTATAAAAAAGTTAATGTAAGAAAATAAACCATAAATGTAGCAACGCTGAAAACATTCCATACTAAAAAACTTGCTTACATGTACGAGTATATAGTAATTAGATATAGGCGCTGATCCAGGATTTCGTTCAGGGGGGTAATTTCCTTCACAAAAAATCTCGCGGTCCTCACCTAGCCGACGAGCCGCGGCCGAGTGTGGCCCCCGTAGTAGGTGTATGAGGTTTGCATTTCACTTGGAAAGGTTTCATGAGCTTACACCTAATATTAAGAGGCTTTTTCGTAGCTCGCTATTTTAATAATTTTAGACTTTACAAAAAAAATCAACAAAGTACCCACTGTGTTTCTGATGTTTCTGTACCATCCAAGTAAGGTTACCATGTAACCTCCATGTTACCTCCAAGTTTCCAAGTATGCATAGTACGGTCTTCTTTTGCCACCTTTGAGTTTCAAGCATCTACGGTGTAGTCTGCTACCGTCGTAATAAATTCAAAGTGCGGTCGCACTCGCGCACGAGGGTTCCGACCATCTATAAAAACGGCAAAAAAATCATGTCTGTTGTCCTATACCAGGGGTCGGCAAACTTTTTTGTCAAAGAGCCTGATGGCGGAAAATATGGAATTTTTTGAAGCTCATAGAACCGCAGTTTTCTGTTTTTCACTGTACTATTAGATTTTTTTAATTTTGCGGAACTTGAAGAGCCACAACTGACCCTTCAAAGAGCCGCATGCGGCTCGCGAGCCGCGGTTTGCCTTGCCGACCCCTGTCCTATACAACTTTGCTCCCTTCAATGTTTAATTTATTCTGTTTTTTAGTGTTTGTAGTTATAACAGCAACATAAATATATCATCTGTGAAATTTTGAACTGTCTAACTATCACGGTTCATGAGATACAGCCTGATGACAGACGGACAGACTGACAGCGGAGTCTTAGTAATAGGGTCCCGTTTTTACCCTTTCTACACGGAACCCTAAAAATAAAACAAAACACCGATACCTCATTGAGTAACACCTGTGACGATGATGACGAGTGGTTGGTATTGACACTGACCGTGCCCACCACCTTCCGCTGTGACGTCATTGTCGGAATTTTGCGCGAGATTCCGTCCCGTTCAGTTCCGGCAATTGAGACTCACTTCCGGAAATGAAGGTCTGAATATTGAGCGCGACTGCTATTACGTGACGCTATAAAATAAATCAATAAATAGTTCATTTGTTCTCGTATTACGGTGTATATGAGAACTAAATGACAATGAATAGTTATTTATTATAAAGGGGGCAAAGTTGATGTTTAATCTCGTGCTTTCATTGAGACTCTCCAGGGAAATATCCCAAAATAGAGCCACGATCGTAGCGACTGACTCAAAAAATGGAATCTTGGTGCGCGAGGGCTTCAAAGCAAGAGAGGTTGAATTAAACAAACTTTGCTGCCGAGTATAAAACAAAAATTTTCCCACCTCCACAGGAAAAATATAAGCTATACAATATAAAAGATCAAAGCCAAATGAATGCTTTCAAAATTATATAATTAAAACCATCTTCTTAAAGTCCATCCTGTCAGATAACGTGAAAAAACAAAACATACCAAATCACTTTCCCCACATGTGGATAAAATGCTTTTTCCCCATCGCTTTCAAGGGATAAAGACTGCGCTTCCGAGGTGGAGTGGTGAAAATTATTTTTCACGAGTAAAATACTTTCCCAATACACAGACAAGTTAAAAAGTAATTGGGGATCAAAATATATACATTTAAGACTCGTAAAAGTAAACAATACAAAGTAGTATTAAATTGCCCCTCAACATAAAAAAAAACCTAAAAAGTAAATAGGGTTGCTAATTATGTAACTATTTGTTTTGAAATGTCCAAATGTATCCGTCCAGATTCCTGTTTAGATAAATTAAATTCAAACTCCTTATTTAACAGTTTTTTTTTAGTTTTGAATGATTAGTGGTTATTACCTCGAAATTACCTATAAATCAAAAAGCACACAAGCGCACGTCACTCAAATCACATACCTTTTTTCACACACGTGCGTCATACGAAAATGACCAGTGGTCAATATATCTCCGACCCAGCCTCCGATCCCTCAGTACCTCGGCGACCATCAAACTGTACCGGCAGTCGATAAACACCTTCTTAAATATACTTTAAAACATAGGAATAAGGATTAAATTACTTTAGCGTGCGATATTTTGTTTTTTTTATTGAACTTTTTATCAAGTGTTGGTTAGTCGAGGAGAGACCTCCAAACGGAGTGTGCGATGGCCAAGTTACTCTGTGTGTGTTTGTTTTTGTGTGTGCAGTTAGTGTTTTGTCAGTTCGGTGAGTTTTTTAATGCTTTAAAGACAGCTTGCAAGCTTTTTAGCTAGTTAGTATTTAGTGTAACTTGTCTAACTGTAATTTGGACTAGAACTTCCTAGAGTACCGTTATCGAAGAAGTGGCTTAGCACAGGTTTCGAAGTAACTTTGAAGTTCAAATAAATAAAAAACTTTTAAATAGAAAAAGGTATATTTACTTGATGCACATCTTAAATAACTAGCGCAGTTACCAATTACAATTTCTTCCCTTGTAGATGTAGGTGATATACAGTCTTACAGTAGTCAAGACTGGCCTCCGTATTTCTAACTTCTAACACAATTAAAATTTTCATCCATTTTAATTCGATCTTAATATTAATATTAATTTAGTATCGATTTTAATATTAATTTAGTTTTATAATTATCTTTTAATTCTTATTATATTATAATCTTAATTTACTTATAATATATTAGTAGGATTTGTATTAACATTAACGTATGAAACCACTTCTTTGCTTAACATATCATTTCATATTGCATGTTTGTTTACAAACACACCTACTTAGTTAAAACTACCCTCAAAAATATCAACATTTCTAAAATAAACTCAAAAATAAGTAGGCACTCACGCAAAAACTTAAAATAAAAACTGATCTAAATCCTTGCCTTTTTAAGATTAGGTAAGATTATTTGTCATGCCATAAGAGCGTGTCACATATTTTTGCGGCCTTCGTGTAGAAAGATACTATTGCCGGTGACTGTACTTATTACAAATCTGTTGTACCTACTTATTGTGTCAATTATAACTACACTAAAGGAATTGTCCTTTAGTGTAGTTAAAAAAAGCCGTATTCATTGTATTTATATCTAAATACCTCTAGCACTGGACCTGTCAGTTAGTACGAGTAGAGTCACTGACAACTAATTATTGATTTTAACATAGTCGTAGCATACAGTGAGTTCTATAGTTTATCTTGATCATTAGACTGAGGATAATAAAGCATTAAATAATGCATCGCAAATAATCTAACATCCTAACAAAAACAATATTGTTAGTGCAGTAAACAAATAAATAGGTATAAACATAAATTATCCTTGTGGTCTTAGGTAAGTACAAAACCTTAAACCGCGTAAAACAGTATATATTAAAAGTGCTAAGCATTATTTTAAGAGAATGTATATCTATATCTATACATTCTTAATTCAATGTTACGTGGCGCTATCTATGAATAGGGATAGGGACCAATAATTGTCGAGTTCATAATTTTCATATTTGTTTTTCTTTTTCTCCAGATACTTACTAAAATAAGATTGTTCAACCTTATACACAAATTCGACCTATTCTACTCTGAAAACTTATTCATTTATTTAACAGTGATAATATTTTAAGAGAACACATTCTATTAGATAACTCACAATAGCTTTACAAAACCGCATTTCATCAAATTTAAGGCTATTGCTAGATTCAAACCTCTGTTTTCTGGTTCTGGTTCCGCCATCTAATAAACGGAAGGTGAGTTATGTTGACCAGAGGTCAAAGAACCCAACAGATTAGATGAAACAGATAACTGCTACATGACTGTCTTCTGAAGCCATATATGGCACCAGGACAATAGTTAGGTACCTAGCCTAAAATAGACAGGAATGCGATTTTGTATAAACATTGTTATTCCTTTTGGCTTATAGTTCGTAGTTATATATAATACAAGTTTGAGGAAAACACAGGTATCTGCGCAAACGCCGCAAACTCACTGTACAATTATAATCCGGTAGTAGGTACAAAAAACTGACCAAAAAACCCGTGCGGTTAGACACCATGTTTGTTTACTAAAGGCAAATAAAAGTTGACCGGGGAATTCTTGTTATTAGGTAAAGTCAACATCACTACATGTGATTTTTACTATTGGTGTTAACCACACCAATAGTAAAAATCACATGTAGGTGTTTTAACCAAACACATTGTAATTGGCTCCAAAGTTGAAAGTTCGAAGCAGAACAAAATGTGTACTTTTTGGTTTATAGATTTGACATATCAAACTTACAAGGATTAGTTGTAGTAGACCGTTAAACCACGGAAAATTATTTCAAAACTTAACTGTTGAAAACAAAACTCAAATCCCAAACCTTTGTAAAAGTTAGTAGATAAATAATTGAAAAAAATAAATAAAAAAAATATTCTATACATTCTTATTATAATAAGTACTTTGAATTATTCCCTAGTTGTAAAGATATGACTTTTGAAGAAATCAGGTCGAATATGTTCGTAATAAACTGCACATTTATGATCTATTTCCACCATCTATGAGTCTCTCTTTCTTTGGGTACATCTTCTGCCTTAAAAAAAAAAGTGGTAATGCATTTAACATTCTTACGTTACACTTCATACCAGTGTTACGATCATAACACTTATTTCCAAACTAAACCTTTTAACTGCCCCATACAGGTCAGGTATTGTGCTGATTCATCTGTAAAGCTTTCTCTGAGTTTCAACTTTGCTTGTATTTTATTATGTGAAATGTACAACTTATCTTTTTTATTGTTCTCTTTTCATTGTCTACCTATACATACATAGTCAACGTAATGTGTTTAGTCATTTTGTAGAAACTTATCCACAGATTTTATTAAATAAACTCATAATCACATCTAAAGTACTCAATTCTTACATCTAGGGTTCTACCCGCCGCGCGACAACCGAGGTTTCAGTCAGAGCCTGTATAACCCTTCCAGGATGAGGGACAGGCTCCAAAACATTCTTCATCTGCAGCCTCAGAACTCCAACAATAACCCAAACTATGGCTATCCCGCAGATGAATACGGTAGACCCATATACGAATACCGCCGACCGAATTACGAATACGGTAGACCAGGTATAACTAATCCAAATCAATGGGCACCAAACCAGAATGAATTTTACTATCAAAACGGCGGCAACCAATACGACTTCCAGAATCCAGCATATCAAAACAATTTCCAAAATCTGCCAAGCCAAAACGAGTTTCAAAACCCACCCAGCGCAAATGGGTTCCAAACTGCACCATCACAAAGCGAATTGACAAATTCTAATGAAAATGCTTTCCAGAATCCACCTGACCTCAATGGATTCATAGATCCGTCAAGATTGGTTCCTAATAATAATGGTTTCCCTGATTCGTCTATTCAAGTTGGATTTCCTACTGTACCACCACAGAATGAGTTCCCGAATACGAATGGAAATGACTTCCAGAATCCACCGAGTCAAAATGGATTCCAAGACCAGCCAAGCCAAAATAACTTCCAAAGTAAGCCCAACCTAGTTGGCTTTCCTGATAGAAGTGGTGTTGATGACAATCCCAACGGCAACTTGAATCCAAATGTGCCTAAAGAAGCAAAACAAAACGAGGATACTCTTATTGTGATACCTGGGAACCCACAACCAGATGAACAACAACCAGGTTTGGTCTTCGGAGGGCCTAGTAACACAGTCGTATTTCCTGACTCTGATAATTATAAAACTCCTGGATTCACTAAAGCCACAGAAGAAACTCCCAAAGCTACAGCAGAAACTCCCAAAGCTACTGAAGAAACTTCCAAAGCTACTGAATCTACAACAGTATCCGGTGCTCCAGAATTCCCGCCATTAACTCCAGTGGCCACCGACTCGAGGAATAATTTCAACTTTGGACCAAGCGGCATTTTTCGTAATGATTTTTCCTTAATTAGATATGGGACATTAACAATAGGTGGATCATTTTCTTTCTAAATCAGTATCTGGTGCGATACTTATCTAGTTTTCCTTCATTGTAGCATTTAAATTTAACACCTTGTTTTTTTGTACCGATAGAAAATATAATACTATAGTAGCATGACGTGTGTCCCATTTGTGTAGTGTTATTAAGGTAATTAATATGGTATCTATGGCTATTGTACAGCTTTCATCCTAATCAATACCATCCTATATGGTCCATTTTTAACCAAAAATCAATCATTTGAAAATAACCTGTTTCTTAGCTAATTCCATGGTTTCATATTTCAGAACATTTCATTTTTTATATTGCTCTATTTCAAATTATTATTTCTTGGCACATTTCTCCTATAATTAAACATTTACAAGAAAAATATTTAATATATAGGTGTTAGTATTTAAGTACCTACTAAATAAAATTTCATACAAGTTTAAATCAAAATAATTAACTATAGAATTAAGTAAGCGACTACTTTTAAGTATAACTACAAAATTAAGCAGCAAAAATCCAAACTCCCTTTTATCTAGATGTCGCGCAAGAGTCGCAAGAGCAAAACCGAACCTATCACTCCTTAAAAAGCTAATAAAATATATATCACATTAGGCCACCAGGCATTGTCAGTAATAATGATATTATTTCTCTACTCATCCTACTCCCCAAGTAGCACACTAGGCTGTATAGCAGCTGATTAATAGAATACGATTACGCTTAAAGCTGAATATAAAAGCTGCATAATAGCTGTATACGACCTTATTCAGCTTTTATACCTCTTAAATGGGCACAAAATTATACAGCCTTAATTTCACATAGCTGCTTAAGAGCATTGTAGCAGAAATTTAACAGAGTTATAAGGGGTAATATTTAGGAGTTATAAGAGCGGAATACTGACTGTCTAAGAGACCTCTAATCATCCTTCATATACGGAGAAAAGGACGGGTAATTACATTATTACTGACAGTGTCTGGTGGCCTATTCGTCCTCATCACTCTATACGACATGCACTACAAGTTCAATTAAAGTCGGATGTATCGTGCATATCGATGCGTGGCATTGACGACCGAGCGACCTCACGAGCCGTGGTCAAGGTCGACTGTTACTCAATGACTTGACGTAAACATCACGACAAGTGTCGTTGACAGACCGGTCAGTAGTGGTTGGTAGGTTAAAGTAAAGGACAGAATACACAAACTTGAAGCAGCATAAACGTGGTGCATTACCTACCTATGTAAACGTTATCTTATCTTATGATATAATTTGGTTGTGTTACTGTCATTACTAGAGTACGTCTAAGCGAACTCTGCATTGCGCACCGACCGACACGTAACCGTTATTAACGACTATGGCGGTGTATACACACTTTGTCGTTTGCGAAGTGCATTAGTGTGGCAAGACTCTTGAATTATTTCCTTCAAAATTGTGTTACGAGGGCATACAAAGATTTTAAGAGATATCTACTGTAAAATCGGAAGTCATGAAACTTCATGTGAGAAGTTTTGCTCACAAGCGGTTCCTTTACTTGATATTTATTTTTTCTTTATAATTTTTAATCGATCTTAATACATGTTTGGATTGGAAATATTTCAAGATGAAGGAAATTTACTAATAGCCATCATCTAAACATCTAAAATTGTAAATAAATAAAATCTAATGTTAAATGAAATAATCTAAAATAAACAATCCCCCGCGTATCCTACTATCCCCATGGTACAGTTACGTCTGAAAATATGTATACTTTAAAGTAACAACGCCAATATGTAGCCATGACTACCAGGGCGTAAAGTCTTGGATACATTTTTTGTCACAATAAATGTATCCATATTTTCAGACGTGACCGTGCCGTAAACACTGGCAGCATTCGCTGTATCACCATTCTAGTAATATATATAATATTCATAATTGCATCAGATTTCGAGCGGTTTAAAAAGTCAAACGAATAAAACAAAAAATAATAATACTCAAGTTAGAATCCCAAGCCCATTAAAAAGGCTAAAAAACAACAATTAAAATGAAACTTCATATGAGAAGTTTAGCTCGCAAGCGGTTCCTGAACTTGATATTTATTTTTTCCTTATAATTTTTAATAGAACTTAATACATGTTCGGGAATATTTCAAGATGAAGGAAATTTATTAATAGCCATCAGTATCTAAACATCAAAGACTAAAATCTAAAATTGTAAATAAATAAAATCTAATGTAAAATGAAATAATCTAAAATAAACATTCCCCCGCGTATCCTACTATCTCCATGGTACAGTTACGTCTGAAAATATGTATACTTTAAAGTAACAACGCCAATATGTAGCCATGACTACCAGGGCGTAAAGTCTTGGATACATTTTTTGTCACAATAAATGTATCCATATTTTCAGACGTGACCGTGCCGTAAACACTGGCAGCATTCGCTGTATCACCATTCTAGTAATATACATAATATTAATAATTGCATCAGATTTCGAGCGGTTTTAAAAGTCAAACGAACATAACAAACATTAATAATACTCAAGTTATATTCCCAGCCCATTGAAAAAGTCTAAAAAACAACAATTAAAATGCGTCAATAACAACACTTCACTTCGAGTCTACATACAAAAAGTCGTATGGTTACTGTACCTCCGTAGCCGTACAACATTTTGGTCGCCATTTCGTCCGTAATTTGCCAAGTCCGTGATATGATAACGTTTAAAATATTTAAATGTCGTCGAGCGAATGAAAACCTGACGAGCAAGGTGAACTGGTGGGCTTACAAGTGTGTTTTGGCCTGAGTCAATTATTTTTAGGTCCTATAGCTATGACTTAAATGATTACAGCACGGTGAGCACAAGTGTGCACCAAAAGTATCTCGCGGGCGAGATAGACATCTGTCACTTTCTAACTGTATTCATCAGAAAGTGACAGAGAGTCTGTGGATTTGTGTAACCGTGCACTACAGTGAACTAAAACTCTTTGTGGCCACGAGTCGCTGTCTTCATTTTATTTCGGAATTCGTATTTGTAACCGAAGAGAAAATGGTTTATTTTCTCATTTATTATTTTCCGTGATGAATTCTATCCAAAAATAAGGTAGGATTATCTCTTCATCTCCATTATTTTCCATTATTTAGACCCATCTATATTAACTAAACCAAACTTCCCTACATGTTAACAGTTTACGAGTAGATAGATATACAAGGTGTCGGTACCGTGGGTTAGGAATCCTTAACCATATGATAATTGTGACTGTTATTTAACATTAACCAATAACGGCCATAACATTAAAACAATGTGCATGAATTAAAACTGGTGTTTTTATTCTTATGTATTAATATTATTAACTAACATAACAAACATAAATACTCTTTATTGCACACCTCAAAATAAAGAAACACAAAATACAAGTTACAAACAGAACAGAAGAGGTAAAAACAATTGGCGGTCTTATCGCTAAAATTCGATCTCTTCTAGAAAACCTTTGGGAAGCGGTAACCATTGAAAATAATCAGAAACACGTAGGTGTTACAAATTCAAATCAACCAGCTGAACAATAAAAATCAATCAATGAATCAATTTTAATATTATTCAATTTTGCTTATTATCAACTTAGGTACGGTCGCCATCAAATATATCGGAGCGGCCAGGGTACTCAAATATACGCACTTTATCGCCTTGACAATAGAGGCGTTGTTCAGATATTTGTGACCACCTTGGCCGCTCCGATATATCTGATGGCGACTGTACACATGTCAAGCAAAGTTGCTTTTCCCCAACCACACAAGATATTCTAATTTATTTCAATTCTAGTTAGGTACATCGAAAAAAAAATACTTATTGTAGCTACAAAGTATGTTTATTTGAATTATTCAATTAAAAACCCAATTTTCTTGCAGAAGAAACGTGCACAACTGTAGAGAATGAGGTGGGCAGCTGTATCTCGGTCGCCGAGTGCCAACCCTACCTGAAGTTGATTCAGGAGTCGAGGAGCAACCCTAACGCGTTGCGGTTATTACGAGAAGCGCATTGTGGATTCCAAGGAAACAACCCTAAGGTAAAATCACCAACGCCAAGTCTACTTAAACTAGTCCGACCGACCCTTCCACCTAATTCGGACTCGATTTTGCAATTTTTTGAAGCTTATTCAGACCCAGGTTTGGGTAGCAGTATAGTATATGCACAAGTACATATACTCGTATAATTATACATATACCTACCTACATGACCATGATGATCAGAAAGTGGCTTTTTGCATTATAATTTCGTTCTGTGTAACTGGTGGCTGCCTAAACCAACAGTCTCATAAATGGAACGTACTGTTATAGTATAGGGCAGCCTCCGTTGGAGTTTTGAAGAAAACTCATTAATACAACCAAACAGTTTATTCTCCCAAAAATACACTGCACAAACTTAGACACTAAAATATTTAGAATAAAGTATTAATAGATCTATATTTAAAGAGTAAATTACGAGTGACGATGAACTAGTATCCGGATTTTTATTCATTAATATTGCTGTCAATTCTTTATCTACATTTGAGTATAGGTAAGCTAAATAATTATGAGTGTAAAGGAGATCGTCAATTTTTGTTAGGTGATCTGGCCCAGATTATTTAGGACCGTTTAGGAATGGTTCTGACCTTTAAAGAATCGTCATAATTTCTAGATCAGGATGGTGATAAAAATATTGCGAAATCTAACGGGAAAACTGAAAAATCATGTATTTAAAACTTGAATCTGACAAGGACAATATTTGAAAGCGTGCTTGCCTATGATTTATATATTAATGTAAAAAAGTACCGATTTTTTAAAGATAATGTACAAAAGCGGACTTAAAAACAAAACGGGAATCATGAGGAAATAATAAAAAGTCATATTTTGATCGTATTTATAGTTCCTGTATTTCGGCAAACAAAGACGGCTGTCAAACCATCGTTGATACTATTCATAGCCTAATTATACAGGTCAGTTAAATTTCTGACACCTCGTGACGTCAGTGACCACACTGACGTCATCAGGGAACGATGCGGTTCTCAAACTTTTAAAATAGGGAAAATTATTGAATAGAGGATTACCTCTATTATTAGTAATTATACTAGACATTTTAATAAGAATGCAAATTAAATGCCGTGCCATTAAAAAACAAATCATTGGGTATATCTAAACGACACCATACCAAGGGTGTGCAAGTGTGCATCTCTGTCAAAAAAATTGAGTTTGACATTTAGTATCCGATACGTTTCCCTAAGTGAGAAAGAGAACTTGTCATGCGTTAAGAAGGGACAACATGATTCGTAACCTCAAAGAAGGAGCTCTGTATCAGGGATATTACGGATACTGATTTTTTGACATCCGCGGAAGTTTTGTACTACTCACATCATACAAAGCCCTTCGCCCTACAATAGCATTTCAACACTAAAATCAAAACAAAACAAACTCATCATTTCCTGTCGCTTTCCGTCAAGGACATAGAGCTCGATCGACGAATCACAAAAATGTAACAATATTCCGATTGGGTAATGGTGAAATTACCTACGTTACTTTACCTAGCACGTGCGCCGTCGCAGAGACGTTCCTGTACCGACTTCGATTTGATGCGGAGGCGGATGCGGATTTTGAAAATGATGCGGAAGATCCACGGTTTCCACAAACCATAGACAATTTTCCGCACAGTATTGAATATTATCTACTTATGGTGTCCCTATGACGGAATTCATGGCCGGCCATAAACTGTTATAGTTTTAAGGGGCACTACACATTAGAGCGGAATTTAGCTATTCGTAAACACAAGCGGAAATTGGGCTATGGTAGCGGAAATTTGTCTATGGCCTCCATACAAAAATTCAGCCTACCATAGACAAATTCCCGCTTTTGTCTATGAATAGCTAAATTCCGCTCTAATGTGTGGTGCGGTGCGCCTATGGGATATTCTTCATTAATGGGTCAATCCAAAAACAAAAATTATCATTATTCTATGTAAGTACAATATTACTAAAGTTTGATTTATTCCTATTACTTATAGTTTCCCCGTTATACAAAGTTAACGACATGCCGTTATACTGTTAAGTTTGCGTATTGATTTCTACTAAACGGTTTAGTCCATTGAAAAAAGAAATTAAACTCATAAATATGTTACTAAAGATTACAATGTAATTCCATTACAATTACAACGTAACTTATAAAATATTTTAGCGTAATTCCACATTCAGTGCGTTGGTATGAAATTTTACACGCAGTTACACTACACCAATATTTATTACGAGCAACTATTATTATATACATTATATAGCTATCAAATATTTGGGAATCTCAGACAAAATGAAACGGCGTGATAAGTTTAAAAGAAACAGAGATAATACAATATGGCCGTCTGTCAGTGTAATACTCGCCAAATAGTTGTATTGCCACAATGTTAAAAAAAAGTCCTTATTAAATTACACGCCGTAAATGAATGGCCAACTAAAAGTATTATATTAAATTACCTAAAATTATATGAAGCTTATTTTATATAATATAATTAAAAAACACAAAATAAACTTAGTAACGGCACGCTAACATTTTTGAAAATGAATAGTGTGTTAATTAAACTCCCTGACTGAATTGAAGATGTCAACGAATGGCATCATTATGTGACGTAGGTGAGGTCTTTTGGACGAGCTGTTAAAAATTTAAATGACCTTTATAATTAGGCTATGATACTATTAACTGAACATTCCTAACACCTATTGCGAAGGGATAAGGTTTACCACCGTTAAGTGCGACAGCACTAGTATATGACATTACAAAATTGAAAAAAAGATGCGTTTCGTTATCGAAGGAGCATGATATTATGCCATTATGAAACCCACTTTTAATATACAAACTCCGATCAAAATTGCAAAAATATGCATTTTTAATCTTTAGGCGTTTTAATACAGTCGATTTCTAATTTAAACTCCCGTATTCGTAGGCTTAGATACTATTTTTTTAACCGACTTCAATTTCATAGAAGGAGGAGGTTCTGTATTCGGTTTGGGCTTTTTTTTTATGTATGTTCACCGATTACTCCGAAACGCGTGGTCCGATTTGAATAATTCTTTTGTTGTTTGAAAGGATATACTTCCAAGGTGGTCCCATATTAATTTGGTGCTGTTCTGATGATGGGATCTATGAGGAATTGAGGGAACTCCTCAATTTTTAAAGGCACATGTATGGTGATTTGGGTGTTTTCTTAAGCAACTCGAGAGTTTTCTCTCGAAAACCACCAATTTGATGAAGTGGACCTGATAATGATGATTGTTTTGATGATAATGATGATGATTTTTTTTAATGTAGGATGTTAAGCGATTACTCCGAGACCCGTGGTCCGATTTGAATAATTCTTTTTATGTTTGAAAGGATGTACTTCCAAGGTGGTCCCAAATTAATCTGGTGCTGTTGTGATGACGGCATCCACGAGGAATTGAGGGAACTCCTCAATCTTTAAAGGCACATGTATGGCGATTTGAGTGTTTTCTTAAGCAACTCAAACATTTCCTCTCGAAAACCACCAATTTGATGGAACGGACCTAATGATAAAGACCACATATGACATGTGGAACTTTCCTTAGTTTAAGCGGGTGTATTATGAACTTTTTCTTATACGTCTATACCGATTATTCCGAGACCCGTTGTCCGATTTGAGTAATATTTTTATTGTTTATAAAGAGTTACCTCGAAAGTAGCAGACTAATTTGGTTGGACCTGATGATGGGAATCCATGAGGGATTGAGGGAACTCTTCAATTTTAAAAGGCTCATGTATGGTGATATGAGTGTATTTTTAAGCAACTCGAGTGTTTCCTCTCGAGAACTACCAATTAGATGGAGAGGACCCGATAATGAAAACCGCAGATGACATGTGGAGTCCCTTCCATAAATAGCTATTTGAATTGGGTAAACATTGTGTGAAAGAAGGAAGCAAATTTAGTTTATGTCGAAAGAGCTGATTGAGATCCCGAGAAAGCGTAGCAAAAGATTCTACTAATTTATAAGCCTGAGCGTAGCGAGGGCGTTTAAGGCACGAGGTGCAAAGTTAATAACGTCAATCTCGTGTGGCACATATAACTCTTCACCTCAGCCTTCACACCGACTACATCTGCATCGCTGACCGACAGCACCGCGCACCCTCGGGTTTTGATTTCCACCTCAATCAGACTAGTGATACCTATTACGACTATTTTATTTTATATGCGTCCTAAACGCGGGGGGTGGTACAGTCGACTACAAAGAGATGTATCCACTTTTGGACCATATTACAACGCAATAAGGTGAAAAAGTGGATACATCTCTTTGTATTTGACTGTACATTATTAACCGACTTCAATTTCATAGAAGGAGGAGGTCTGTATTCGGTTTGGGCTTTTTTTTGGGTTCCGTACCTCGAAAGGAAAAACGGAACCCTTATAGGATCACTTTGTTGTCCGTCTGTCTGTCTGTCTGTCTGTCTGTCTGTCTGTCTGTCTGTCTGTCTGTCTGTCTGTCTGTCTGTCTGTCTGTCTGTCTGTCTGTCTGTCTGTCTGTCTGTCTGTCTGTCTGTCTGTCTGTCTGTCTGTCTGTCCGTCCGTCCGTCCGTCCGTCCGTCCGTCCGTCCGTCCGTCCGTCCGTCCGTCCGTCCGTCCGTCCGTCCGATATGATTTTCAGACTTGAAGCTGATTTGACCGGTATTGTAACTTTTTGGCTTGGCACCGACTTCAAACATATCAGTTTGTAACGCATATAAATAATATAATTATTTATTTTATACTTTTTGAAGTCGGTTTATCTTTTTTTTGTAAAAAGTTTTTAATATTACAATGTTCTAACTTACCGAACAGTATCAAAACGCAGATTATGTAACGGTATACGTTGACAGTGTCAAACCAAAAAACAATCCCGTTTCAGGCCAGGTTGAAGTTAAACTTTATGTCAATGCCATAAGGACGTTAACGACTTGTTTTGCTGCATTTTAATCGCGGAAAAATCAACATAATGTTTATTTATTTAGTATTTCTAATTCCCGTTTAATTTTTTTGCAATATTTTGTCTACTTTAGTAATAAAAAGAGTATTTATTTTACATTGCAGTACAAACTGTATACGGTTTATATCAGGTGGCCCAGAATTGACGATCTCCTTACAGTACGGCGGTTTACTACTTTATTTTATTTTTAATATTTTTTGCTATGAAGAATACTATCTGCAACTCTCTTCGTTTAGGTATAATTTAATTGTTTATCCAATCCCGCAGGTCTGCTGCCCACGCCCCGGCATCCCAACCGTTCCACCTCCCACTCTTCCAGCCTCCACCGAGCCAGCCCCTACCGAGGCCTCCCGGCCAGTGGAACCTGAACCAAGCCAGGAACCTAAGGAGCTGGAGCCACAGCTGGAAGCCGTGATGCTGCCGGAGGCGCCGGTGTGCGGTGTCAGCAATGCGTCCTTCAGCAGAGTTGTTGGCGGCATCCCTGCTAAGCTGGGTAAGTTGGTCTGAGGGGAGAACCTGAAGGACTTATCTAGCCGGTGGAACCTCGACCAAGCTGGGAACCCAAGGAGCTGGAGCTGCAGCTAGAGACTGTGTCGCTGCCGGAGGTGCCGGTATGTAGTGTCACCAATGCGTCCTTCAGCAGAGTTGTTGGCGGCTTCCCTGCTAAGCTGGGTAAGTTGGCCTGAGGGAGGACTTAAAGGACTTATTTAGCCGGTGGAATCTTGACCAAGCCAGGAACCCAAGGAGCTAGAGCTGCAGCTGGAGACTGTCGCTGCTGGAGGCGCCGGTGTGTGGTGTCAGCAATGCGTCCTTCAGCAGAGTCGTTGGCGGCTTCCCTGCTAAGCTAATAAGGTAAGCTGAGGAATAATATCTGATAAAGTTGGTAACTAATACATTCTAAGGAGTTTTAAAGTGTGGATCAGCTTAAGGCCGTAACCTCGCCAGATGAGCAAGTCCATCAAATCACTGCCAACGGCTACCACTTCATTCTAATTCGAACTCCACCCCTCTGGATATGGTTTCGATGTCGGAAAAGAACAATGTTAAGGTACCTGCAGTTGATTGAAAATACTGGTTTAAGATTAAAGATCATGATGCATGTCTACTTATGATCACCTGACACGACTTGAAGTATGAGTACCCAATTGCTGATGTTAGTTTTAGGCATTTATTTCCTCTGACTAATGCCGTAATCCGTATGGGAATGCAACGACGGATCCTGTGTTGCGGCGCAAATCTACCACAGTAAAGTTAACCCGGCCAACATGTGTGTGGGATAAAAGCACCTCAACTAACAAGCACTTGTTTCAGGTGACTTCCCCTGGATGGCACTGCTAGGCTACAAGGAGCGGCGCGCCGGCGCCGGCGCACGCTGGCTGTGTGGGGGCTCGCTCATATCTGCCCGCCACGTGCTCACGGCTGCCCATTGCATACACACCAGAGAGAATGACCTGTGAGTTGAATTACATCTATCCTTTTATAAAGTACCGTAAAACGGGGTAAAAAGGGATAGCGTGCGTAGTTGGGTCATGAGTGGGGAGAGTAGGGATGATAGAGGGACGAGTTGGTGTTTGTAGACCAGGGGGTTTAGTCAATATGACAATCGTTTGTAGAAAACGAAACGAAACGCTATCACTATCTCTAATCACTCTTCCATATTAGTGCGGTAGAGAGACGGATAGCGTTTCGATTCGTTTTCTACAAACGATTGTCATCTTTGCTAAGCTGCAGGGTTGTCATATCGCTACGTAAATAAAGTTATTGTATGTTCATAGCCCGAAATTTTCCCAACTCACCTCATTGGTATCCTTCCTAACCCCAATTGGGGTGAGGTCGGATTACCCACTATTTTGTGTTAATCGTTATAATTATTAAATTTTGCCCTTACGTGGCCCTTACCCTATGTTGCGGTATAATTTATCTGCTTTGCCCGAGCGTTTACTGAAGCTTTAGATTTCCGAACATTCATTATCTGATTAGGTTTGACAACTGTTGCTATAAAGCACTAGTTATGAAACATAGTATCTAAAAAAACGTCACTTATTTAAATATATTAATCTTATTTAGCGATAATTTACCCGAATTAGGTTTAAGTTTCGCCAAATAATGAAGCATTTACAAATGAGTAAAAAGATAAAAAAAGATAAAAGATATTTATTCTTTAATTTAGGCACATTACAATGCACTTATGAACGTCAGGGAATAAAAAAATTCCACCGGTTCTAACCCTACACCTCTGACCCGAGAAGTATTATGACCGGCAAGAAACTCGGCGGGACTTATTTTAGTAATTAGTACATCAGTCGTATTTTATACTACATATTTTCAGAAAGTAGGTATATCTAAACATATGTGATTCTATTATTAGTGGTATTTCCCAGATACCATAGAGGAAATAATAATTTGCTGTTGAATAATAAACTTTGTAAATTAGCTACTAATAGCATAGTTTTGCTTGTCATGCTACAGGGGTATTTTGATCGCAGTGACAAATATATACGCAATTTGCAAAAAAAAATCAGCCGTGATTTCGTAATAAGCCTCATTAGTAGGTATGTAAACAGCGCTATTGTGTGCTCGTGGAAAATGAGAATAAATGTAAAAAATATGAATTATTACATTTCATCATGAAGTTCTATGCACCTTCGTCTGAAGTGTACCTGTATTATCTACTTAATTTGAGAGTTCCGTTAAAAACGTAACTTTTTTTAATGATTTACACAAATACTTATAAATACTATAAAAGGGTTATTTACCATGTATATGTGTTTTAAACACTAATGGTTTCTATATAATAATAGTAATACTGCACTCAAATGCAACGCACATACAGCAATTTTCCTCGCCATAAGGTTAGATAAGTGGTATATTGTCATATTGTATTATAAATCGCTTCTTGTGAAGGGCAAACGGAAGCATTGCGGTATGAGTTACAACTTAAATACAAAAAAAAACGTAATAAAAAACGGGAATTTCCCAGTTCTGTGAAATTATAAAACGTAATATCGTTCACGTAAGCGAAGTGAAGTTCTTATGGACTAAGAGCTGGCCACGTCAGATATGACACAATAATGAGAGCAATGAAACCTGACTAGTTAGATTGCTTTACCATCCTTATTGATAGATCTGGACATCTGGCAGCTTTTAATGGGTGGAGGTCAGAGTAAGAGACTAACCAATTTTTTCAGTTGGAAAAAAGTTACATCAAAATAGGTAAAAACTTCTGAAGTTGTGTTATTTATAGAGGGCAGGGCCTATATTTTAACATGAGAACAAAAAACATTGCATATTATTGCGGAAAGAAAAACAGTATGCGACAAACTATAAATTGCATTATACGTCATTTGGCACTACTTTCCCCCAACAGAAACTTCAGGTTATGATATAATCTAATTCATGACATAATTTCCCATGATATTGCATCAAACCCAAAACTCTAAGATTGGTTTACGTCAAGTTATTTGCATTCTTTGACCTCCACCACTTTCCAGCTGCCAGATGTCCAGATCTAGAAACAAGCATAGTAAGCAAACTAATTAGAGGGGTTTCGTTGCTCTCATTATTGTGTCATGTCTGACGTGGCCAGCTCTCCGTCTATTACTGACAACTTCAGACATAACGGAACTGTCAGCTGGCTACTTACCTAGTGTTACAACTTTTTTGGACTGGGAATATATTTAAAAGAAACTAGAAAATATCTTTGAGTCGTTTATTACCCAAACTACACTTTTACAAATTTCCACCGGCTAGCGTTTACAAAATTAAGCTACTGTAGGGTTTTTTTTTTAAATTACTTCTAACAAGTTATATTTTATTAACTACAGTTCGCTTAATAATAACAGGGTTATAGAGCAAATTGGTGGGTCAGCGAACTAAATATATATATATACTGCTTGGTTGGAAACCACTGCCGCTTTAACACTTCAACTTAATTTACATTCTTAAGGGCGCCAGCTCGAATTACATTCAAGCAAATAAATGAGTTAAAGGAACAGGAACCTCTGACCTTAAAGTTAAATAGGGACCCCTTGAATCCTCCCTCAACGTGTAGGGTAGCAGCCGGCGCAAGCCCCAAGCCGCCTCAGCGTCAACTCTCGCCGACCCCGCTACACCAGCAGACTGCGACAATCCACCGTGACCGACGGGGCGGAGAATCAACGGCCAGGACGTAGCCCCGTCTCAAAAAAACCCTAAAAAACACAAGTACAATCTATAAGCCTGAATTCACCCATGTCTCAGACAGGTTGAAAACGTTTTTAATAACGCTATTTTAGCTTACCCGGCGTAGAAAAGTGGCCCACATTATAGTCGTTGCGACATATCAATACGCCGGGGTCTTCCTTCACAAATAATCTAATTTACGAGATTCATCGATTTGCCGGGACTGAAAATAAACGCGACACTGATTAGTATGACATCTACCAACAATAACCCAATAACAAAATCACTGAAATAACTCACTCAAGGGGTCGATAAAACCCGCCGATACAAAATAAGGCACCACGTCGTGGGCCTGCAATCAATCGAAATCAAAATCTCCGGACCTCCATTCTCGAGCCGAGGGACCGCAGTGACAGTAACAGAATGTTGCCAACGCAACAACCCGTAACCAGAAACGCTTAACAATTAACTAATGATAGTTCGCAATTTAGTCCAATTTATTTTCGAAACAATATTATTTAATCTAGGAATTCCGGATTTAGTCCGTTTGTGAAGAATTAAAAATTAACCAACTCTGAATGACATTAAAAAGTCTATAGCGATACCGAGTTATTTGAGCTAGCAACTGTATACCACAGATAGCGGAGCAGAGGCGTTTTTTAATTACTCATTCCAACAATTAAGGTAAAGAACGGAAAACTATTTAGTTTAGGTTATTAATGAATCAAAACCCTGCTTTCCTTGAAATAAATTAACTAAATAGAACAAAACCAAAACGATGCGAATGGTCTTACTAGCGCCATCTAGTCTCAACTTGGGACAACTCGTGACTTCAGAGGACCGTATCAAGATAACTATTTGCGTGGAATGTCGATACGATCGCCTGGACGAATCGATAGGTGGCGCTATGCACCCTAAATTATAACATTAACGAATACTACCTAATCTTTACGAACCTACAAGGGGGAGGCAATTTTATCTACGTAACAGTGCTTCCCAACCCGAATAAAATTTTGCCATAGCAAAATTTTGAGCTGGTCCCCAGCTCGCAACGTTCCTCTACATAAACTAAGAACTAAAACAAATTTACTACCAGGCAACTGAACAATTAACAAATCGAACCCACGCACAATACAAACTAACTACGGTCTACTAGGTACTTTAAAACATATCACGAACTGCTGCTAAATATGAAAGTCTAATTTAAACGTAGCGCGCTGTCAGGCCGTGTCTAAGTCGACAAGGTCCGAACGCTCGCTACTCTAAGCGAATAACATTTAACAAGGAACGGGACATATCAGGCTGTGTCTGAGTCGACGACAAGTCTGTAAAACACACTACAAGACAACACAGTACGCAACTACAGTCAGCACAAGCGCCAACCCGTCCGCGTCTGAAGCGACGACAAGACGGCACCATAGAACGACAAACCACACTCGGTGCTTGCGAATAGTGCTTTAAAGCAACTACAACAAGACACCCACCAACTACAGGACTAGTGTTCACGCATAGGGTTTTAGGGCCACTACCGCAAAAGCACTAAGATACGACACTAACTATTAAGGGAACATGTGTTTAAATCCACCATGGCCCGAAACAGAAAAGTGAAGAAACGTGAAGTAGGTTTAAAGCGCCTACTCCACAATAACCACGTGAAGAGGGTTTAAAGCGCCCTCTCCACCCACTCAAAACATGTAACAAATACCACGCATTCGGTCAGTTAACGAGTTTACCCCGAATGCGATCGAAAATTAAGGTACCAACTCCCACGTAACACGATAACTCCCATCCCCAACACATGAAACATATACTAACAGCAGTCGTATGAAATCAAAATAACATGGTACCTACTCTCCTGCAACTACCTACATAACAATAAAAGGAAGTCTCAATGAGAAGTCGAGATTAATAAGTAATAATAATTAATATTTATATCTTCCATCAGAAAACTTTTAAAACCTACTACAATAAGACAATAATGTCCTGGAAAGGGTAGATCTCGAAAACCTGGAACAATTTACAATTGAAGTCAGACGTCCAAAATTGTGCACTTCAGTGTATGGTTGAATGCTAAAAGGAACCCTAAGAGGCAGTGGTCAAGCTTATAAAACTAATACAACCAGTTAATTCATTAATGAATGTTCTTTGAGCCCTTTACAACATTCAGATGATGATGACACTAAGTCTCATCAATTAGTCTTAGGTCTAATAATCTATCGGTGCACAAATTACAAGGACCGGTCTCCAACCTTATCAAACTCACAAGAGATAAGGATGACTTCCAAAAACTTAAACCTCACCATAAAATTGTGGGCAACTGTACTTAATAACAACATCAGTTAACTTCATCAAATAAACAACAGAACACACATCTTAATAAAAAAAAATATTTGTGGGTAAAAATTAATTGTCCGCCTAAAGGTACATTTACCCTACTAATATGTAACTCCATACCACAACACTATGTAATAAATTTTCAGAGTAAGTCACCTCTTCTCTAGGAGTATGTAAACAACAACATTTAAGTTATGGTAGAATAATTAAATTAAAAGAAAAACTCCATGTAAAAGGTTAATTCCTAATTACACAAATAACTCCTCGGGTTTAAACAACAGGTAATACTTAAACATAACTCTAATAGCAGGTAGCGTGACTGCATTGTAATAGCAATCTAGGAAATAGGTATTTAATTTATTATCAAAAGTTAGAGAAAGCAGGCTTATTTTGCTTCCGACTGTACCACCACATATTAGGTAAATAATGTAATTAAAGATAACAAAGTTACCTTTCAAAACGTTTAAATTATTTTGGTAAAAACTAGAAAAGGATTAAAATACTAAGACTGAATATATTTAGCACAATATTAACGAAATAAATTTATAAATCTTCAAAGCTGCAACACTTTTGTACTTGACTCTCCGGTAAACATGTGCAAAATTAATTAAATTGTTAAAAGTTAAAGTTGCAAATTATAAAAAAAATATATATATTTAAGTTTACATTTAGTTATGCAGTGCTTAAAAACAAATTTAATACTAAACTGTTTGTAAATAGGTAACTAATGTGCATACCTTAACCTCCAAACATTACCACAAATCTCAATAAATGTAAGCACAGTGCACAGTAAATATCATTTAGGTTTACAATTACAAGTAAACACGGTACAAAACAACCAGGCTAGTGGACCAAGCAGTATAATAACCTTCGGCTAACAAAACAAGGTGAATGTGACTAAAGGTAGTTCGCTAAAAGAAAGCCCCACGTTGGGCGCCAGTGTTACAACTTTTTTGGACTGGGAATATATTTAAAAGAAACTAGAAAATATCTTTGAGTCGTTTATTACCCAAACTACACTTTTACAAATTTCCACCGGCTAGCGTTTACAAAATTAAGCTACTGTAGGGTTTTTTTTTTTAAATTACTTCTAACAAGTTATATTTTATTAACTACAGTTCGCTTAATAATAACAGGGTTATAGAGCAAATTGGTGGGTCAGCGAACTAAATATATATATATACTGCTTGGTTGGAAACCACTGCCGCTTTAACACTTCAACTTAATTTACATTCTTAAGGGCGCCAGCTCGAATTACATTCAAGCAAATAAATGAGTTAAAGGAACAGGAACCTCTGACCTTAAAGTTAAATAGGGACCCCTTGAATCCTCCCTCAACGTGTAGGGTAGCAGCCGGCGCAAGCCCCAAGCCGCCTCAGCGTCAACTCTCGCCGACCCCGCTACACCAGCAGACTGCGACAATCCACCGTGACCGACGGGGCGGAGAATCAACGGCCAGGACGTAGCCCCGTCTCAAAAAAACCCTAAAAACACAAGTACAATCTATAAGCCTGAATTCACCCATGTCTCAGACAGGTTGAAAACGTTTTTAATAACGCTATTTTAGCTTACCCGGCGTAGAAAAGTGGCCCACATTATAGTCGTTGCGACATATCAATACGCCGGGGTCTTCCTTCACAAATAATCTAATTTACGAGATTCATCGATTTGCCGGGACTGAAAATAAACGCGACACTGATTAGTATGACATCTACCAACAATAACCCAATAACAAAATCACTGAAATAACTCACTCAAGGGGTCGATAAAACCCGCCGATACAAAATAAGGCACCACGTCGTGGGCCTGCAATCAATCGAAATCAAAATCTCCGGACCTCCATTCTCGAGCCGAGGGACCGCAGTGACAGTAACAGAATGTTGCCAACGCAACAACCCGTAACCAGAAACGCTTAACAATTAACTAATGATAGTTCGCAATTTAGTCCAATTTATTTTCGAAACAATATTATTTAATCTAGGAATTCCGGATTTAGTCCGTTTGTGAAGAATTAAAAATTAACCAACTCTGAATGACATTAAAAAGTCTATAGCGATACCGAGTTATTTGAGCTAGCAACTGTATACCACAGATAGCGGAGCAGAGGCGTTTTTTAATTACTCATTCCAACAATTAAGGTAAAGAACGGAAAACTATTTAGTTTAGGTTATTAATGAATCAAAACCCTGCTTTCCTTGAAATAAATTAACTAAATAGAACAAAACCAAAACGATGCGAATGGTCTTACTAGCGCCATCTAGTCTCAACTTGGGACAACTCGTGACTTCAGAGGACCGTATCAAGATAACTATTTGCGTGGAATGTCGATACGATCGCCTGGACGAATCGATAGGTGGCGCTATGCACCCTAAATTATAACATTAACGAATACTACCTAATCTTTACGAACCTACAAGGGGGAGGCAATTTTATCTACGTAACACTAGACGTCTGTGCATTTCGATAGCTTTTTGATTTTGAATAGTTGTTCGGGTTGTTCCGCAATAACTTTGGTAGCGATTTTCTGATTTTTATGAAATTTGTTGGGGTTTTAGTAGAGCTCAATACAATTTGAGAGTTCGTTTATGAGCAGGATCGATCAAGGGGTTTTGGAGCTAGAAGGCTCGAACAAGTCATATTGGTCAACACATAATCTTGAACGAAACAATCATCTTGTTTTATTGGTCAACTCGTTTGCAAGGAAATCGCGAGTTCTCAATTCGAGGCGGACTACTAGTTATATAGATTTAAAAGTTTAGCGTCGCATTAAAATTTATAAATATAAGTTCAGCTCGGCATGAGATTATTGTTCGAGATTGCTCTTCGCACTGTGTTTGTAAGGCCGCCATCAGAGATTGCACAAATTAATGTTGTATATTAAGCTAAGGCGCCTGCTAATGATACCACAATGTTATGAACGAAGGAAAGTAAGTAAAAACTTGAGGCCTCGCCAAAAACTCGAACTCGCGACTCTGATATACCAGTCCGCTGTTCCATTAGCTACCGAGATTCACCCGTTATCAGTTTGAGTGTCGCTCGAGGCTGTGATATTTTTATTTTTCCTTTTTTTATAATTATTGCATTTTCCATGGAAAATAAATAACTATTTAGGTACATGTAGCTTACCCTTCACGTTATTAACATATTCTTCACAACGAAAACAAACCTAAAATTCAAATTTATCGTATTTAGGTCCTATAGTTTCTGTTGCTAAACCACAGACGTACCTACAATAATAAATCAGTTTTATTGTCTCTCCAAGGCTCTTCAACAGATCTCCGACCGGTTTATATGTAAATACTCGATGCATGTTCGGATCGTCACTTCATATTTGTCTCTGCTAAGTGGTTTGTTACGTTATGAATTTTCTGGCAATAGTAGCAATCCATATAATAGTAGTTGGATCTTCATTTAAAACCAGGGGTCGTTACCGGTATTACTAAAAATCTAAATAGCGCCCGACTTATGCAATGTTTACGTGATATTATTAAATGTAATTTAGGTAACCGTAATAAATTATCAGATTATACAAAAAATATTCATTAACAACCGAGATACCGAAATTGAATACCGGTTAATTTGTTTGAAAATAATACCGGTATTCGTTCCCTGTTTAAAACATTACATACTCAAATATGAAATACAAATTTATTTTTATTACTGTTTCTTTATTGAGTAACAAAATAATAAATACAAATTAAGGCTCAATGTAGTTACCTACTAAGAAACTTACCTAGGTAGCTACCTAATTGCATATAAAATAATAAAACGGGGAGTTTTCAAACTTTCGGCGAAATGTTAAAAAGCGTTCTTTCAGTTTTAAAACCTAACCTAACTCTTGGACTATAGGAAAATTAACAAGAGCTGGCTTCGAATGTCTATAAAACTGTTGATAATTCGAAACAAATCTCGCGCCTGCTTTCATTATTTAGCCTATAAGGTAAACGTATCAGTTCCCCAATAGTTGACACCCTACTGACACGTTTTATTGCGAATATGGCATAAAGATGACATGTACTGGAACAGTAAGGAGCAGTCGGATATTTATCTTACGGGTAGGTTAATTGTGGCGTTCCATATTTAAAAGCCCTTATGCTGGATTTTGAGTTAAACATGGATCCTAAATCTACTTTAAATAATATACTACCTAACACAACAAAACAAAAATTTGATTTTTTTTTTTCCTTGCACCTTATGTACATGTCTCTGTTTGGCCCAATGGTTGGCTAGTAGAGAATGCCATTTGGCATTAAGTGCGCCATTAGTACCTACATACATTTTTGTATTTTGTGCAATAAAGTATAAATAAATAAATAAAAATACCCCAATCAAAAATAAGGACAAACTTTCGGTATGAAACGCCATTATTGTTTGGGCTACAACAGGATAAATGTAGAACTCGGTATTTAATTTATTTTCAAACGATATAACTACTATAATACTACACGCTGAAGTCCGATGCGTGACAGTAAAGTGTATTATTTTTCTACACTTTCAATTAAAGTATGGTTCTTGTTCTTCAAGCAGGATTTTAATTTATAGTTTTTAATAATTTACTGTCTTTATTTCCAGCTACCTCGTCCGACTTGGCGAGCTGGACCTTGCCCGGGATGACGAAGGCGCGACCCCGGTGGACGTGCTCATCAAAACCCTGGTCAAGCACGAGGAGTATAGCCCCAAGTCCTTCACCAATGACATAGGCATCCTCGTTCTATCCCGGAATGTGCAGTTTACAGGTAACGCACATTATTCTGTTCAGAGCAAAGTTCCCGGGCATTCGCATTAAAAATTAAGTAGGTAACAATTGAACGGGTAAAAAATGAAATATAACAGAGATTCAGTAAAATCAATAAAGGAAATTTCATAAACGATTAGTAAATAAAATAGATAATTTTACACTTAGTCACATGATAACAAACATGATGTTAAACTTAAATAGATATCATATACAAAGGAAAAGGCAAACATCACATCATCATTATGTTATCATTTATACAGTAGCTACTTACTGTGTATCTGCTTACAATAAACAAATCAACAATATTTATTAAAAGTAATTTGATTTGTTCTCTAGTTAAACATGTTTTCAGGAATAAATACCTTCTTTAAAAACTGATTAGATAGGTACTTCGATTTGATGGTCGTTGTTATAGGAGAAATTTACACGTATTCAAAGTAATATTTATTATTTGAAATCATATGAAATTATATATCTCTTATTTCCAATATTTACCTGTCAAATGTAATAGTAGATTGTTTGAAGAGGGTCTAAAGCAAGCCATATCACCACGAGAGTTATTTTCACAAACAAAGTGAGAGCAAATTGTTAGAGTACCAAAAAAAAAAAAAAATTTTACTTTTGCTTAGTCGCAATACGATACCAATTATGCCTTTAAATAGATCATCCGTATTTTTATTAAAATCTGTACATTCGCGTATTTTTCGTTATTTGTTCAAAAAGTTTGATCCTTAAGAGGCCTTATTCCCAAAACGCGCGAATTTCACGAAATGCTTCATTTTCTTCGAAGGCTATGGCGAAAATACTAAGTTTTTTAAATCAACTATTGATGCACATAATAGTTCATTTCTTTATCTAGACGGCCATCGGAGCAAATATTACATTTTAACGAGTGAAATATGAAAAATTTGGTTGTCTTGGAAGGCCTTCTCGGATTTTCCAGTTAGGTGTACCGTTCATTTTCAGATTACGCAAAAAAGGGTAAAAATTCTTATTCAATTTGAATTCAATTCAATTGAGTATATCATGTATGAGACGGCCATGGAAATAAAAATCGAAGATTCATCTTGGATAATCGACAAAATACCTTCTAATTATATGCCAGTTTTTTGATGAAAACACGGTTACATTTCATTTTTTCCACGAAAACCCTATGCATATTTTGCCCTAAAAATATTACCATTGCAAAGTTAAACTATATTTCTATCACGATAAAAAAAAAACATTACTATAGCAGTAAATTTCAAATATGAATTTTTCAAAATGACACTTAAATCACACTTCACAGGACACTTTTTGTAAGAATCGTATTTTTGGGTACTTAGTAATAATAAACATGGTTCAAAATTATTTTTTTGTATTACTAATACTTCAAACTATCTTATAAATAGCATTTTATGCGGCTTTTTTCATTAATAGAGTTTTTCGACCTTTTAGGGAATAAGGAGCCTTAAGAGCTGTTTTCATGCACCAGATCCATAAACATGTCTCTAACGGGTAGGCATGGCTTGTAAGAATCGAGGAATGGCCTTAACAAGTAAACATACTAATTTCTAACTGACTACACCATTTTCAGGTTTGATCCAGCCCATCTGCATCCCGCGCAGCGGCCAACTGCGCTCGCGCAGCTATGAGAACTACACGCCGCTCATTGCCGGCTGGGGCGACACAGAGTTCCGTGCGTATTTCTCCCTGCTTTATTTTTTCCGGAACTTATTTATTGCTCTATTAATGCCTTCTTTCCGAAAGTTTTGCATTACTCTTATTTACTATAATCCCGAATTTTTGTATTAAGTACCAAGCCGATCTTGATGGCATAGTGAAGTGTCAAAAGTGTGAGTTACACAATTCTTTTTTTGCCAATATCTAGGACGGATCCGCGTACTTTTTGAAAAGCGTTTCAAAAGTGGTGGGTTTCAGAAAATACGTGATTGGGTTTCGGGTTACAGCTTTTCAAATGTTTTACTCAAAAGAGCCAAATACTCACGACGACGTATAACTAGGATAATGCAAACAAACGTAGAATTCATATCGCTATTACAGTTTATCGCTCTAATTATATATATAATCTCAAGTAAAGTGCTTTTTAGCCTTTAGTTAGCTACTTGTCAACTAGGGCACCAAAATGGTACCTATCTATAATAAGATCCTCCTCCTCCTCGCGTCGTGCACCTCATTACTGAGGGTCGTGATTCCCCCAATGGGCGATTAATTTGTCTCTAATGATGCTGCTCCATCTGCGTCTGTCTTTAGCATCATGGAGGGCATCATGTAGCTTGGTGTTGAGCGTTGAGCGAATTTGGTCGGACCACCTGACTGGGCTTCGACCTCTCGGCCTTCTTCCGTCGACCTTCCCGAGAACCATTAGTTGTTCAAGGTTGTGTCCATCTTTCCGGGCAATGTGACCAAAAAACTCCAGGATTCTTCGCAGGCAGGTAGTGAAAAGCCTTGTCTTTATATTGAGTTCTTTCAATATCGATGTATTTGTTCGAAATGCAGTCCACGGAATTTGAAGCATTTTCCGCCAGCACCACATCTTGAAGGCGTCAATGCGATCACGGTCAGCCTTCCGTACGGTCCAAGTTTCCGCGCCGTAGATAAAAATCGAGAAGACCAGAGACGTGACTAGCCTCTTCTTCGAAGTTCTTTTTTTCTCTCAACTCCAACTCATAACTTAACGAACCACCTTCCAACTAGTCTCTTGACACATAATATGTACGAAATATCATTTGATTATCACCATATTTCTTTTTCAGGTGGTCCATCAGCCACGCACCTCCAAGTACTCCAACTGCCAGTAGTGAGCAACGATTTCTGCGCACAGGCATACTCTGCGTATAAGACGCAAGTGATCGACCAGCGCGTGCTGTGTGCAGGCTTCAAGAAGGGGGGCAAGGATGCCTGCCAGGGGGACAGTGGGGGGCCGCTAATGCAGCCTATAGTAAGTAAACTTTATATCTAGTATACTCTGACATACTTGTACCAATTACCCAAAACTGTTTTTTTTTTTTTAATTCTATAATTACTAAAACGCCATAATTATCATTATTATTACGCTGCACTATTTCTTCAATGATGTAGCTATAATAACCAAGTAGTAGGCGTTTTACCTTTAAGCCTTTGATCGTGACATTCAGAGTAAAAAAAAAAAATGACAGAGTACCTACCTATTTTACATCAGGATTTCATACATACCAGTATCGGAATTACGTACACCTTCTGTACGATATACACCGCTTAACACGAGGGGCCATGAAACAAAGGGCCATTGGAAATTATATTCTCCAAATTTTTTATCACCCGATGTAGTAAGATAAATCATCATCCTAAAACCTTTAACATTATCTGATCAAACATTCTTCTTTTCCAGTACAACAGCGAGACCCGAACCACATTCTTCTACCAAATCGGTGTGGTCTCCTACGGGAAGAAGTGTGCAGAGGCCGGCTTCCCAGGCGTATACACCAGGGTCACCAACTTCGTACCCTGGATCGAAGAGATCGTCGCCAACAACTGAATCAGTTGGAAACTAGGAAACCCTAGAAGCCTAGTAGCCCCTAGAAGTTCCATAAAATCGACCTAATAAAAAACCGGCCAAGAGCGTGTCGGGCCACGCTCAGTGTAGGGTTCCGTAGTTTTCCGTCCGTCACAGTAAGTGTCCCCACTTAAGAATTAAAATAACACCGCCATGTAGGATATGATATGAGCGTTCCACGTACAGCGACATCTATCGGCAAATTAAGTAAACTATTGCGCGCGAGCTTAAAGTATGGAAGATGATTTTTATGGGATAATTATTTATTGCGTGAACCGATTTTCACAGTTTTTACTTTATTTGAAAGCACGTCATTTCATTGTGATTTTGTAGAAATTACAGGTACAATAAACACCTGCTTATACGGTTAAATTACAAACTTAGTTCAGAAATTATTTTGTAATTTTTTTTCAAAAACTATTCAACCTATCAAGTTCAAAATAATTTTCCTACAAAGTTTTTATAAAGTTCTACTTTTGAGATTTTTTCATATTTTTAAAACTTATGGTTCAAAAGTTAGAGGGGGGGGGGGGAAACATTTTTTTTTACTTCTGGAGCGATTATTTCCGAAAATATTTACATTATCAAAAAATGATTTTAGTAAACCCCTATTCATTATTAAATACCTATCCAACAATATATCACACGTTAGGGTTGAAATGAAAAAAAAAATCACCCCCCACTTTATGTATAGGGGAGGTACCCTAATAAAACATTTTTTTCCACTTTTTATTTTACCACTTTGTCGGCGTGATTGATATACATATTAGTACCAAATTTCAACTTTCTAGTGCTGACGGTCACTGAGATTATCCGCGGACGGGCGGACGGACGGGCAGACATGGCGAAACTATAAGGGTTCCTAGTTGACTACGGAACCCTAATAAAGCCGGAATAGGCACTTATGCCTCGAAATCCATTACATCAATAGAGTGAAAGAGCGATTACTGCAATGTGTTGATATTGTGTTATAATGTCTTTATTATAATTGTTGCAAGGATGCACCTTCTAGGCCTGTTACGAGTATTCTGGGCGTTGTTAGGATATAACATAACATAAATATTTTTTATTGCACACCTCAAAATATATTTGGGTGACTCGTTTCTACTTTCTATGAACATTAGTTGAACGCACGTAAAAGACTACATGCTTGTATTCATGATCCGAGATTTCTTTGATTGTATACATACCAATTGTATATCATCTGGGAGTAGTGGGAGTCTTATCGAACTAGGATTAGTGTCGTGGGCTCTAATACTATTTGGCTTTACTTGAAACAATCCAAAAAGCCTTGTTTTGTACGTATTATTTAAGTAATAGTGCACAAAAGTCTTTAAAAACTATGAACATCTTATTCAGATCAAAGATGAAATTATGGAAAAGTAATCTCACAATTAGATAAGTAAGTATTAAGTTTATGTTAGTCAGAATTACTTATGCAACTAATCTTTGAATATTGATAGCCTTAAAAAGAACTTTACAACACCAACATTAGACTAAGACCTGGAGTGCGATTTTTGAATCTCACCAAGTGACTAATTCTCACCGATGTGAGTGATTTACTTTCGGAAATCACTCACATCGGTGAGAATTAGTCACTTGGTGAGATTCAAAAATCGCACTCCTGGCCACGTCAGATATGATATGACACAATAATGAGAGCAACAAACCCCGTCTAGTTAGATTGCTATACTATCCTTATTGCTAGATCCGGGCATCTGGCAGCTTTTAATGGGTGAAGGTCAGGGTGATATGAGCAAAACTTTTCAGTTGAAAATAAATAAATACCAAAATAGGTGAAAACGCTGAAGTTATCTCATTTATATAAGATCCCAGGGTCAATTAGCATTCAAACAAATTTTTTTGCGTATTATTAAGGAAACAAAAACAGTAGGCTACAAAGCATGAATTACATTATATGTCGTTTGGCACAATTTTTTCCCAACAGAAACCTTTGGCAATGATAATAATCTAATTATTTTAATTTCTCATAATATTGAATTAAACCCAGAACTCTAAGATTCTTTGACCTCCACTAATACCAGATGTCCGGATCTAAAAATAATCATAGTATAGCAAACTAACTAGAGAATTTTCGTTGCTCTCATTATTGTCATATCTGACGTAGCTCTCTGTCTACTGAGAAGATCAAATCACTTGTTTTTTTAAAGTTTAAGCTCTAAAACAAAATACATTGTGTTATGCAAACTTAATGCTTATACCTATTTGAACTGGAACTGGTGGAAGCTGAAAAAATTATCACACTCGACGTGTGACCAAAAAATCATACCAATTTACATAATAATTATTGCTACAGCCAGTGACCGAAATGAGAAGTTTAGTCATAGCAATTTATTAATAAGAAGTTTGTAGTAATTATATATTTATTATATAACTGTTTAATATTTAAAATAATTTATCAAAAGTAGGTATTGAATTAAGCTTTAAATAATGTGTTTTTTTAATGAAATCACAACATTTGTTTACGCACTCAGTGAGAATAAAATTTATAACAAAAATAAATGGAAAAGTACTTTTATTTATTGCTAATAATCCTCGTATTATCTTATCGTCTCACATACCAATCGTTGTATTGTTTAAAATATAATTATTTTACCTTGGTATAATGCTTTTGAGTCAAATCACTCCTTTTCATTGTCTTAAGTGTCCTAAAATATTTTGAACCGACTTCAAGATTTGAAAAGAGGAGGTTCTCAATTCGGCGTGTGTTTTTTTTTTTGTTTTTTTTTTTATGTTTGTTACTCCATAACTCCGTCATGTCTGAACCGATTTTGAAAATTATTTTTTTGATTGTAAGTATATATATACAGATTGGTCCCGTTTTTGTCAAAACGCAGTTCTGATGATGGGATCCATGAAGAATCGAGGGAACTCCTAAAATTTTAAAGGCATACATATAGTGATTTTTATATTTTTATCAACAAAACCATCATTTTCATTCAAAACAGTGACATTTGATGAAGTAGAACTGCTGATGATGATCAGAACGGAACTCTTCAACGACGCATAGTTCACGTTTGGCGATTTGTCCTCTTCGCTGTGTTTGTTTAGCAAGTTTAATTGTCAGGACCAATTTTCGTCAAGCTCAAGTTCTGATGATGAGTTCCATGAGGAATCGAGGGAATTCCTCAAATCTTAAAGGCATACATAAAGTGACTTTTGTATTTTTATCAACAAATCAAGCATTTTCATTCAAAAGAGTGACATTTGATGAAGTGGAACTGCTGATGATGATCAGAACGGAACTCTTCAACGACGCATAGTTCAGGTTTGGCGATTTGTCCTCTCCGCTGCGTTTGTTAAGCAAGTTATTTCATTGTATGGAATCTAAGTGCACCATCTACAATAATGCTTTACCGGCTACCCCCATGGAAGTCGGTTTTTTTTTCTTAAAAATTATTATGGTTACGTATTAGTCAGAAAGGAACTCTTATGGTGTCTTCGACTCCTTCTGTTTGCATGTCCAGCTTATAAGCAACTAGACACTGTGGCCCGAGACTTTGTTGCTATTAATTCTGTAATTTGGTAACCCATAATTCAGACATCGGAATATAGAGGGCTAAATTTAATGACAGGTAGGGAATTCCTATATCGATAAAGTCAGTTATCGATGTTTTCCCCGTATACTAGTGATTGCCCTTAGCTTTGTCTGTAAATATGTAATTTTTGTGTCATTTTGAAATCGAAGATAAAGTTTACACTAAAGCTTTTCAAGGGTTGCTAGGTTTTAAGTGCTATGAAATAATAATAATTATATTTTCATCAAACTTCTGTAAACAATAACATAAATGCTGGTGAATGTCACCGGATAAAACATATATATTCCGATGTCTGTCCATATCATCGCACCGATAAAGTGGTAAAATTAGGATACCTCCCCTAAACATAAGGTAAGTATACTTACTAAGCACGTTTTTTTCGCATTAACCCCCATAGTGTAAACTCTATGGGGGTATTGGGGTTATTTAAAAGTTTTAAAACCCATTTTCATGCCTTAAAGGGGTAATATATAGGCTTGTTCAACATGTGTGTGTCGTGTGTCTGCGAGCCATTCTGTAGCATCGTACTCCCAAACGGCTGAACCGATATGAATTCGTATTTTTTTTGTCTATTTACACTTTAGGTCACTGGATGGCGCTGTTATAATTTTTTTATTTATTTCTCTCAGAGTTACGTTTTAACGTTAGTCAAAATAGTCGAAACAAAACGAACGATTGCCGGAACTACACATTAGTGATACTATCTCCCGATATGCTGATAAGGTTCGATAAACTCAGTCAACCAATACAACTCGGTGCAAGCGAATGTGTAGTGGACTTGTGATCGTTAACACTCATGTGTAAAATAGTAGATTTAATTTTAAACCACTCTAGACGGAGTCTAGTATGATTAAGACTGAGATAACTTTAGTGTAGTGTGAATTGATTTATTTAGATTAAAATGGCAAATATCTGTGGTAAGTATCACAAGACTCTCCACTTGAGATCTACTTTAATTATGAGGATACTTAATAAAATAAACAAAAACTTCAAACGCGCCAAAGAAGGCACAGAGCAATGAAAAAGCAAGTATATATGAATCATGTTGAAGATCTCATGTCAAGTAAAAAAGGCGTTCATGGAACTCCATTTTCAACCGCTTGCTAATTATCAGCCGGTTAAGTGAGTTACTTTTAGTAAGAGCTCATAAATTAACGTTAACTATTCTAGCTATAATTTAACGTTAATTAATTCTGCTATTGCTCAATCTAGACACACGGCAGTGTGTCCGCCAAGTTCGAGCAAAAAAAAGCGACACACCGGCCGTGGGTTTACACGAACCATTTCGGGCCAATTTCGACCACCCTATAACTCAAAACATATTTTATCTAAGCATATGAAATTTCGAGTGTCTGTTGACATCCCCTTAATTGTCTAGAGTACAAAATTTCATTATTCTACCTATAGCAGTTCTTGAGATATTGACGTCAGAAAATCACTATTTTTACTATACACTCACTGACTCACTGACTCACTGACTCATCAAAAACCGAGACCACTTCCAATGGTCGTACTGACTTGAAATTTGGCATGGAGATAGGTCTTAAGGTCAAAGTAAAGGGCAAAATCTGAAAACGGCCAAGTGTGAATCAGTTTTAAAAATAGCGAAGGTGTAACTTTGTTCTACTATGAAGTCATAATGAACTAAATGGGTCTATCTTCCAATGGTCGTATCGACCTGAAATTTGGCTCGAAGGTTTGTCTTTAGGTCGAAATAAAGTAAAAATCTGAAAACGGCCAAGTGTGAGTCAGTTTCGAAAACAACGAATGTGTAATTTTGTTCTACTATAAGTAGGTATGGAGTGGAAATGAGATAAGACTTATTTAAATTTAGATACATACCAATTTAAGACAATACATGTTTGTCTTAAAGACAAGAACAATAAAATTGTTCACCACTCTGTGTGTGTCTGTTGCGGGAACCGAACCCACGATTTACGAAGTGCAAAGCAGGTCACTAGGTACACTAGGTACGCTAAATCAGTCAAACAAAAATGAAAAGACTATTTTTTCTCGCATAGTCTAAATAATTTCTAATTTTACAACTAATAAAATCGCAGATTCAAGAACATGGAAATATAGACACACGGCAGTGTGTCCGCCAAGTTCGAGCAAAAAAAAGCGACACACCGGCCGTGGGTTATATTACACGAACCATTTCGGGCCAATTTCGACCACCCTATAACTCAAAACATATTTTATCTACGCATATGAAATTTCGAGTGTCTGTTGACATCTCCTTAATTGTCTAGAATACAAAATTTCATTATTCTACCTATAGCAGTTCTTGAGATATTGACGTCAGAAAATCGCTATTTTTACTATACACTCACTCACTGACTCACTGACTCATCAAAAACCTAGACCACTTCCAATGGTCGTACTGACTTGAAATTTGGCATGGAGATAGATCTTAAGGTCAAAGTAAAGGGAAAAATCTGAAAACGGCCAAGTGTGAGTCAGTTTTAAAAATAGCGAAGGTGTAACTTTGTTCTACTATGAAGTCATAATGAACTAAATGGGTCTATCTTCCAATGGTCGTATCGACCTGAAATTTGGCTCGAAGGTTTGTCTTTAGGTCGAAATAAAGTAAAAATCTGAAAACGGCCAAGTGTGAGTCAGTTTCGAAAACAACGAATGTGTAATTTTGTTCTACTATAAGTAGGTATGGAGTGGAAATGAGATAAGACTTATTTAAATTTAGATACATACCAATTTAAGACAATACATGTTTGTCTTAAAGACAAGAACAATAAAATTGTTCACCACTCTGTGTGTGTCTGTTGCGGGAACCGAACCCACGATTTACGAAGTGCAAAGCAGGTCACTAGGTACACTAGGTACGCTAAATCAGTCAAACAAAAATGAAAAGACTATTTTTTCTCGCATAGTCTAAATAATTTCTAATTTTACAACTAATAAAATCGCAGATTCAAGAACATGGAAATATAGACACACGGCAGTGTGTCCGCCAAGTTCGAGCAAAAAAAAGCGACACACCGGCCGTGGGTTATATTACACGAACCATTTCGGGCCAATTTCGACCACCCTATAACTCAAAACATATTTTATCTACGCATATGAAATTTCGAGTGTCTGTTGACATCCCCTTAATTGTCTAGAATACAAAATTTCATTATTCTACCTATAGCAGTTCATGAGATATTGACGTCAGAAAATCGCTATTTTTACTATACACTCACTGACTCACTGACTCATCAAAAACCTAGACCACTTCCAATGGTCGTACTGACTTGAAATTTGGCATGGAGATAGGTCTTAAGGTCAAAGTAAAGGGAAAAATCTGAAAATGGCCAAGTGTGAGTCAGTTTTAAAAATAGCGAAGGTGTAACTTTGTTCTACTATGAAGTCATAATGAACTAAATGGGTCTATCTTCCAATGGTCGTATCGACCTGAAATTTGGCTCGAAGGTTTGTCTTTAGGTCGAAATAAAGTAAAAATCTGAAAACGGCCAAGTGTGAGTCAGTTTCGAAAACAACGAATGTGTAATTTTGTTCTACTATAAGTAGGTATGGAGTGGAAATGAGATAAGACTTATTTAAATTTAGATACATACCAATTTAAGACAATACATGTTTGTCTTAAAGACAAGAACAATAAAATTGTTCACCACTCTGTGTGTGTCTGTTGCGGGAACCGAACCCACGATTTACGAAGTGCAAAGCAGGTCACTAGGTACACTAGGTACGCTAAATCAGTCAAACAAAAATGAAAAGACTATTTTTTCTCGCATAGTCTAAATAATTTCTAATTTTACAACTAATAAAATCGCAGATTCAAGAACATGGAAATATAGACACACGGCAGTGTGTCCGCCAAGTTCGAGCAAAAAAAAGCGACACACCGGCCGTGGGTTATATTACACGAACCATTTCGGGCCAATTTCGACCACCCTATAACTCAAAACATATTTTATCTACGCATATGAAATTTCGAGTGTCTGTTGACATCCCCTTAATTGTCTAGAATACAAAATTTCATTATTCTACCTATAGCAGTTCTTGAGATATTGACGTCAGAAAATCGCTATTTTTACTATACACTCACTCACTGACTCACTGACTCATCAAAAACCTAGACCACTTCCAATGGTCGTACTGACTTGAAATTTGGCATGGAGATAGATCTTAAGGTCAAAGTAAAGGGAAAAATCTGAAAACGGCCAAGTGTGAGTCAGTTTTAAAAATAGCGAAGGTGTAACTTTGTTCTACTATGAAGTCATAATGAACTAAATGGGTCTATCTTCCAATGGTCGTATCGACCTGAAATTTGGCTCGAAGGTTTGTCTTTAGGTCGAAATAAAGTAAAAATCTGAAAACGGCCAAGTGTGAGTCAGTTTCGAAAACAACGAATGTGTAATTTTGTTCTACTATAAGTAGGTATGGAGTGGAAATGAGATAAGACTTATTTAAATTTAGATACATACCAATTTAAGACAATACATGTTTGTCTTAAAGACAAGAACAATAAAATTGTTCACCACTCTGTGTGTGTCTGTTGCGGGAACCGAACCCACGATTTACGAAGTGCAAAGCAGGTCACTAGGTACACTAGGTACGCTAAATCAGTCAAACAAAAATGAAAAGACTATTTTTTCTCGCATAGTCTAAATAATTTCTAATTTTACAACTAATAAAATCGCAGATTCAAGAACATGGAAATATAGACACACGGCAGTGTGTCCGCCAAGTTCGAGCAAAAAAAAGCGACACACCGGCCGTGGGTTATATTACACGAACCATTTCGGGCCAATTTCGACCACCCTATAACTCAAAACATATTTTATCTACGCATATGAAATTTCGAGTGTCTGTTGACATCCCCTTAATTGTCTAGAATACAAAATTTCATTATTCTACCTATAGCAGTTCATGAGATATTGACGTCAGAAAATCGCTATTTTTACTATACACTCACTGACTCACTGACTCATCAAAAACCTAGACCACTTCCAATGGTCGTACTGACTTGAAATTTGGCATGGAGATAGGTCTTAAGGTCAAAGTAAAGGGAAAAATCTGAAAATGGCCAAGTGTGAGTCAGTTTTAAAAATAGCGAAGGTGTAACTTTGTTCTACTATGAAGTCATAATGAACTAAATGGGTCTATCTTCCAATGGTCGTATCGACCTGAAATTTGGCTCGAAGGTTTGTCTTTAGGTCGAAATAAAGTAAAAATCTGAAAACGGCCAAGTGTGAGTCAGTTTCGAAAACAACGAATGTGTAATTTTGTTCTACTATAAGTAGGTATGGAGTGGAAATGAGATAAGACTTATTTAAATTTAGATACATACCAATTTAAGACAATACATGTTTGTCTTAAAGACAAGAACAATAAAATTGTTCACCACTCTGTGTGTGTCTGTTGCGGGAACCGAACCCACGATTTACGAAGTGCAAAGCAGGTCACTAGGTACACTAGGTACGCTAAATCAGTCAAACAAAAATGAAAAGACTATTTTTTCTCGCATAGTCTAAATAATTTCTAATTTTACAACTAATAAAATCGCAGATTCAAGAACATGGAAATATAGACACACGGCAGTGTGTCCGCCAAGTTCGAGCAAAAAAAAGCGACACACCGGCCGTGGGTTATATTACACGAACCATTTCGGGCCAATTTCGACCACCCTATAACTCAAAACATATTTTATCTACGCATATGAAATTTCGAGTGTCTGTTGACATCTCCTTAATTGTCTAGAATACAAAATTTCATTATTCTACCTATAGCAGTTCTTGAGATATTGACGTCAGAAAATCGCTATTTTTACTATACACTCACTCACTGACTCACTGACTCATCAAAAACCTAGACCACTTCCAATGGTCGTACTGACTTGAAATTTGGCATGGAGATAGGTCTTAAGGTCAAAGTAAAGGGAAAAATCTGAAAATGGCCAAGTGTGAGTCAGTTTTAAAAATAGCGAAGGTGTAACTTTGTTCTACTATGAAGTCATAATGAACTAAATGGGTCTATCTTCCAATGGTCGTATCGACCTGAAATTTGGCTCGAAGGTTTGTCTTTAGGTCGAAATAAAGTAAAAATCTGAAAACGGCCAAGTGTGAGTCAGTTTCGAAAACAACGAATGTGTAATTTTGTTCTACTATAAGTAGGTATGGAGTGGAAATGAGATAAGACTTATTTAAATTTAGATACATACCAATTTAAGACAATACATGTTTGTCTTAAAGACAAGAACAATAAAATTGTTCACCTCTCTGTGTGTGTCTATTGCGGGAACCGAACCCACGATTTACGAAGTGCAAAGCAGGTCACTAGGTACACTAGGTGCGCTAAATCAGTCAAACAAAAATGAAAAGACTATTTTTTCTCGCAGTCTAAATAATTTCTAATTTTACAACTAATAAAATCGCAGATTCAAGAACATGGAAATCATATATACTCTAAGATGGAATTATATATACTACTGCCCATCTCACACTCCGATACGCCACGGGATGAGATGGGATGGTGCACTTCTAGGGCTACATAATAGGCCACCAATTATAATACCTACTGGTAGGTAGGTATTACCAAGTTATTAATTATCTATGTAGGTAGCGTACTTACAAACAGAATAAAGTACGTTATTGATGTATGTAATTATATGTAAGTAGGTACATTTTATAGGTGTAGGGAGCCAGTTTATTTGTAAAAATCACCTATAAATAAATAGTAAAATAGAATTAGACGCTTAGTATAAAGGGTATAGTATAAAGTACATACCTAAGTGGAATGAGACATTTCCTAAAGCAAAAGTGATAAAAAAATAATAAAGAACCTACACCTAACAAAAATAAATGAAATCCCATCAAAAACATAAATGTGAAAGGCTGCCAAGTTCGATACTATGGGAATGCTTCGCCTATAAAAGAAGTGAGATCTGAATAAGTACCAAGTTCCATAAAAATACCTCAAATCATAAATAGTTATAGGAATGCACACTTCATTTCCAGCAGTTTTTAAGGTACATTTTGAATAAGTATCACGTTACATAGAAATACCTAAAATTATAATAGTCAGAGAAACGCACACCGGTTTTTTTAGCAGTTTCCTGATAACATTTATTATTTTCAGTACTTTTTAATGATGTAACTTGGCAAGTTTTAATAGAAAATTATATACTTGACACATTGCAGTCCAAAGGTGTCGATTCATTGCATTGAAAAGGTGTGTGGTGTGTAAAAACTTGCCAAGTAACATCATTAAAAAGTACTGAAAATAATAAATGTTATCAGGAAACTGCTAAAAAAACCGGTGTGCGTTTCTCTGACTATTATAATTTTAGGTATTTCTATGTAACGTGATACTTATTCAAAATGTACCTTAAAAACTGCTGGAAATCAAGTGTGCATTCCTATAACTATTTATGATTTGAGGTATTTTTATGGAACTTGGTACTTATTCAGATCTCACTTCTTTTATAAGCGAAGCATTCCCATAGTATCGAACTTGGAAGCCTTTCACATTTATAATTATTTTACATGTTTTTTTTTTAAAGTGGGGCATTCCACTCATACAATAGTATGTTATTCAATCAAATACAAACACTGAAAACATTGAAAAAAATAATCAACCCAGCAGGATTTGAACCTCGCATCGATACGCCTTACCGGGGCTCGATCGCTTTACCAATTAAGCTATGGGTTCAGTTACTGAGTTGACGAAATTCTCAATGCCTTCAATCATCTTTTTGCATTTATTTTTTTACATCGACTTTATAGCAGCCGTAAGCGACATCTAGGTGCTAACTACTAGAGTTGGATACCCTTCCCGCCGACCCTTTTACAAGTGTCACAACGGAAATTATAGATGGCGCTGCTATCAACTCATAATTATTTTACATGTTTTTTTAAAGTGGGGCATTCCACTCATACAATAGTATGTTATTCAATCAAATACAAACACTGAAAACATTGAAAAAATAATCAACCCAGCAGGATTTGAACCTTGCATCGATACGCCTTACCGGGGCTCGATCGCTTTACCAATTAAGCTATGGGTTCAGTTACTGAGTTGACGAAATTCTCAATGCCTTCAATCATCTTTTTGCATTTATTTTTTACATCGACTTTATAGCAGCCGTAAGCGACATCTAGGTGCTAACTACTAGAGTTGGATACCCTTCCCGCCGACCCTTTTACAAGTGTCACAACGGAAATTATAGATGGCGCTGCTATCAACTCATAATTATTTTACATGTTTTTTTTAAAGTGGGGCATTCCACTCATACAATAGTATGTTATTCAATCAAATACAAACACTGAAAACATTGAAAAAATAATCAACCCAGCAGGATTTGAACCTCGCATCGATACGCCTTACCGGGGCTCGATCGCTTTACCAATTAAGCTATGGGTTCAGTTACTGAGTTGACGAAATTCTCAATGCCTTCAATCATCTTTTTGCATTTATTTTTACATCGACTTTATAGCAGCCGTAAGCGACATCTAGGTGCTAACTACTAGAGTTGGATACCCTTCCCGCCGACCCTTTTACAAGTGTCACAACGGAAATTATAGATGGCGCTGCTATCAACTCATAATTATTTTACATGTTTTTTTAAAGTGGGGCATTCCACTCATACAATAGTATGTTATTCAATCAAATACAAACACTGAAAACATTGAAAAAATAATCAACCCAGCAGGATTTGAACCTCGCATCGATACGCCTTACCGGGGCTCGATCGCTTTACCAATTAAGCTATGGGTTCAGTTACTGAGTTGACGAAATTCTCAATGCCTTCAATCATCTTTTTGCATTTATTTTTACATCGACTTTATAGCAGCCGTAAGCGACATCTAGGTGCTAACTACTAGAGTTGGATACCCTTCCCGCCGACCCTTTTACAAGTGTCACAACTTTCACATTTATGTTTTTGATGGGATATTACTTAATGATAAGGATATATTTAAACTGTTTTAAATGTTAGATATTTGTACTAAACCATAGTTTACCGTAACTAGGACTTCCTCTTTAAACTATGAAGTTTGTTTTCCATTTATAAATAATATTCATGTTACTTGTAGATATATAACTGGGTTAAGTATCCTTCTCCTCAAACATTTGTATGCTAACAATGATCTTTGCGGCGATTGTAGAAGTAGGCGGTTTATTCCCTGTTCCCTATAAGATAGGTTTACCTAGTTTAGGGCTCAGGACACTAATCCTAGGCTTATCTTGCAAAAATTATACCAACTCCTAAAGATTTTAAATGCAAATCCATGTAAAAAGCTGTACTCAAGATTCCCAAATAAATCATTTTTCATTTTCATTTTCATTCTCATAACGCACAGACAAAATATGAGAAAAAAACCTTAAGCCTCCCTATGTTTCAAAGAAACCACCACGGTTATCTATAACTATTTACCTACATTATTTAAAACAAAACACGTTATAATTACCCCCTGTGTTAAGATAGTAAGAGATAATTTATATTTTTTATTCATAATGAAATAATCCGTTTATCGATAATGTGTTAATTACGCCTGAAGTACACATGACTGACTCTCCATTTCTTTTTTTTATCTCGCGTACCGAGATGTAGTACGGTCACGTCTGAATATGGATACATATTATATGACAAAAACATGTATCCAAAACTTTACGTCTTGGTAATACGAGTGGCTACATATTTTTGTCACAAAAAATGTACTTACTTACCCAAATTTTCAGACGTGTACATGTTAGTATAGGGACGCCGGATTCACTCATGACAATTAATAAATAACTGATATAAGAGAGATTTCAGAGTTTTTCGCCTTTTACATATTTGGAATTTTAATGTAGCCAAAGCGTGTAAAATTGTTCAGAAAAATTTATAGTAATTTTTATAAGGATTGTACTTAATTAATTTATCCCGTAAGAAAAAAAAAATCAAGTATCATTATTGTTAAGTCGCCTTATATACGGGGTTGTCATACGATGTTTTTATTTAAATTTATCCGGCTGCAAATTGTCTGTGGTTCCATACAAAAATTTAATTACCATACACAAATTTCCCACTTTTACTAAGATGTCTATGATATTCCGCGCATAATTCCTCTCAAATGTGTGATGCTCGTTAGTTGAAATTATCTGTCGGCGAAACGTTCGTCGTCGAAAAGTTATGTCGTCGAAAAATCAAAAGATGAATAGTGCTGTCGGCGAAACGTGCGTCGGAGAAAAGTTCTGTCGACGAAAAAAAAAAGATGAAAAGTTCTGTCGACGAACAGCCCGTCGTCGAATCGCCTGTCGGAGAACCGTTACAGATTCAGCCGTATCAACTTAATTACTCAACTAATCATAATAGATAATTAGGCAAATATGTGATGATACTAGATAAGTAATAGATAAGTATTTAAATATGTCTTTTTAATCAAATCTTATCTTTAAGATTACTAAAATCAGTGTGTTATTAAGGAGCATAAAAGAGCAATAATTTGTTTGTAAAAGGCTTGAAACTACCGTCATATTCCAGATTTATAATGGTGGGAAACTAGCGTGCTTCCTGTGTTGTTAAAAGGCTAGTGCTGAATTTTCTAATCGGATGCTGAATTCAGATAAAGATGTGTCTTCCAACCTTCCATATTGCAGGTGTCCCCAGACCACTCCGCAAGCTATGGCACCTACTCACGACATACATCCTGACGCTGCCGATTTTCGGCCTGTTCCTCCAGGGTGCCCTGTTGATCCTCGTCCTTCTGGACACTAATGTCAACCTGCTGCTGAAGAGAGAGACAGCTTCGGGGTTTGTTTCCGAGAGTACTCATGGTGAGTTAGTTACTCCAATATACGAACAATCGGGGTAAGTATCTATATGAAAAAAGGCCCGGGTGTTCCAAAATTCAGCGCCAAACCAGGACCTCGGTTAGATCGGTAACAACAGAGCACTGGTGTGCAGACGGAAATATGTTAACATTACGAGACATTTCAGAAATGCTAGCATTTTCTGAAAATGTTCGTACAAACTTTCCGTAAGCAGAATAATAATTAATAACTAACATTGACATATGAACGTACCTAAAGCTTATTTTAAGTTAGAGAAAGCAGCGATTGATTTTTATATACCAATTTGGAGGCAAATAAGTATACGGACCGCCTGATGGTAAGCAGTCACCGTAGCCTTAGGACGCCTGCAACTCCAGATGATTCAATGGGCGTTGCCTATCCTTTAAGAACCTACTATACACTCCTTTTTAGGGCTCCGTAGCCAAATTGCAAAAAACGGAACCCTTATGGATTCGTCATGTCTGTCTGTCTGTCTGTCCGTCCGTATGTCTCAGCCATTTTACTCGGAAACTATACGACGTATCTGAATAAAATTTACACATAAGGTGTATTTATGTAACATGTAACTAAATAAAAAAAAGTGACACGTCAATCGATAGGTCTTTAAAAATAACATTGAGGTTTTATTGACCATTTTGTGATTAAGTGAATATTTTATGAAATAATCGCTTTGAAAGTCAGACAAATTGTGTCCCCCCCCTGTAACTTTTGAACCGTAAGTCCAAAAATATGAAAAAATTTGAGGAGATGCGCCTTATCATATATTTTCTACGAAAATTGTTTTGAACATTATCGGTTCAGCCATTTTTGAGTTATCTCCAAAAAACTCCTTCCATAGGCATCAGATACGATCTTTTGTTATTAGTTTGGTTCTTATTCCATTGAAAGTACGGAACCCTCCTATGCGTGGTCCGACACGCACTTGGCCGGTTTTTTTAGGTACTATTATTTATGAGTGTTTCTCCATGGTACTTATTTCAGACTGGGTGACCATTGGTGCGGGATTAGTGGAGTTCGGTCTAGGCGGGCTCATAGCCTGGTGGGGCCAAGCCAGGAAGAACCTGGCCCTGTCCTTCTGGCTAACGGCGGCCGCTGCAACCGGTCTGCTTGTGCTAGCCTTTCCCCCTGAGAGCGCTACTGACTCCACAGTGGGTACGTTTTATCAATCCACTATGAATATGAACTTAATTAAAAGGGGCGCATTTATTCTCATTAGATGCTTGTGCAATTGCTTATCATTGAACCGTAAATTATAGTTGTAAATGCGACATTTAGTAGCATGCGTTTGCGTATGTCAAGATTCAAGACTTTTCAGTGTCTTCCCCGGTTCACTTTGATTGGATGTCGTGCTTATCTACTTCGTATAAAATAAACTATTAAAATTACAACGGGAATAGGCATGATGAATTGTTTTCATGTATGGTATCAATCGATTCGTTTTATTGCGAGGATCAAATGTCTATATGGGGCCAATTGCGTTAAAGCAGCACAAAAGTCAGAAATTAGATTCAAAATCTGACACTCGCTTTTGTTTCTCAAAACGCCCCTAACAAAATGATATGCAACAGTGACGTCATGATTGCATAGTCGCCCTGTTCAAAGTATGGAAGAATTATGAAATTGTTATTTTGACAGTGAAATATTACGTTTTGTATATATTTGCTGTACAATTTATTTTACAGTAATATATGAGAAATCGAATGGTGTCATTGTTCTTTTAATTTTGTAATTTTAAAAAATCGTAAAATTTTGAAACTTTGAACACTGATATCTTTGAACTATTTCAACAGATTTCCTAAATTACCACTTTATTAGGATATATTGATCATTTTGCATCCATTCAACAAAATTTTACTACAAAATTCAACATGAGTCATCATCCCTATTTGTTAATTGTGACACGTACAGTCACCGGCAATAGTATTTTCCTACACGAAGGCCGCAAAAATATGTGACCCGCTCTTATTTGTAGGGCCACAAGAGAATGTCACATATTTTTGCGGCCTGCGTGCAGGAAGATACTATTGCCGGTGACGTACACTGGAATGGTAGCCCCTACATTTTTGTGAAAAACTATGTCATAGGTGGCCTAATTCACCAAAACGGATTGCACTGCTTTGAAACAGTGGATCACAGAGAATTCATAAGATCGCGGGTAGCCACTATCAACCAATCGGAATCAGCGTCCCGCGTTGTACTTGACCTTGCCGCACTCCTCAGCGGCGGCCACCATGGCATGACAAAAATGCTTCCGTTGACCCTAAAAACTAGTTGCCCTTTAGATTCTGGTACTCGTAATCTTTACAGAACTATGCGGTGGCGAGGACATAGACCAGTACTACAAGAATGTAGGCAGCCCCGGAGACGATCCCTGGGTCGCTCGCGTCGCCATGCTGTGTCTAACGGCCGTGTTCTGCGTCCTTGCGCGACTGAGCCTCTTCGCGCACGGCTTCGTTTATCTGGACGACCATGATACTGAAAATGGAGCGTATCATTATGGTAAGTAGGTTTTTGACAAAACAACAGGGGTAAAACCATTCAATAAGTAGGTAATTTGCTGAATTTATTTCTTCACTAATCGAAATGTACTCAACTTGTTTTCCAGGAATACTAATCACAATCCGCCTTTCCCTGGGCCTGAACGGCGTGAACTGGTTAACTCCGTCCTCCACCCGAGACGTGTGGTGGCACGCGCATTTATCACTGTGCATGCTGACGCTTATGTTCGCGATACTGTTCACTCTGTTCCCGAGACGTAAGGTCCAAAACAAGGGGGATGACGATGAAATGGTCAGCAAAGGTGAGTTGATAAAAGTAACTTTAACATAGTTATAGCGCAGCCCTATCCTGACTACTAACTGGCGGACACCGTCCTCCACTCTAGATGTATGGTGACATGCGCATTTATCATTGTGCATGCTAAGAGCGTTTTCACATTGCCCGATCCGATATCAGATGTCGGATGGCCCATGGAAAAAAGAAGCTGCTATAGAATACCCTATGGCATTAAGTCCCCCTTTTTTACGTTATTACTTTCTTTTGAGCAATATACATTTGGTATTAAAATAAAAAAATAGAGAAATCACAAATTTTAAATTTGTTTTCTTCTTGGTCCTATCCGACATCCGATATCGGATCGGATAATGTGAAAGCGCACTAACGCTCTTCGGGATACTGTTCATACTTTTTCCGAGACGAAAGTCTCATAACAAGGGTGGTGACGCTGAAATGGTCAGCAAAGGTAAGGTAAAAATACTTTATAGCATACTCGTAGCTGCAGCACGACCCTACCACTCTGACTTCTAACTTTTTACTGCTGGGTACTAAAATGTGTATACCGATAGAGCCAAGTTTTCCGATACAATACACACTAATACAAATAAAAAATAAACCTGCTAACTCAGCTACGACGATCTACTTCACTTCTTACTAGGAAAACACTGCGGAAACGACTGACTTGGTGGCAATTACCAGGCCCTGTATAGCTGAGGAATGAGGTTGCATTCGGGATTTAAGAAATAGAGAAAACAAACATTTGTTTATAAGGCTGCGTTTCCACCAGAGATGAGCAAGGATGTGTTTCGAGGATTTTTTTAGAACCAATAGAATCACTTCATTTACATGTCCTCGCACAGCGCAGGTCTAAGATTGGTTCTTAACAAACAGATCTCGCAACGCATCCTCGCTCGTCTCTGCTGGAAACGCAGCCTAAAAGTTTCTGCATGTTTCAGAATTTTTCTCAACCCTGGGCCGTGTGCTGCGCAACAAGACCGTTGTGGTCCAAAGCATCGCGCTCTCCTTCCTCTCTGCCGCTGTATTCGGCTTCGTACGTTACGACGACGACATTGTTCAGGTTTGATAAACATTTGCCTGGCTTATATCAACATCCACTCAATATTACAATAACTTTTAAATATAGCCTTAGTTCCAGGAAACCGATAATATGAAAATAAGAAGCCAAAATAAGAGTACTTAAATCCGTGTCAGCCGCTTTAACAATAATTGAATGATAGATCGAACGGCGCAATAAATAGGTAATGGTTTAAATTACCTAATCTCTCCAAACTTTTGTTCTCGAAACCCATCCTCCAGCTTAGAAATCTCGCGCGGTGGGTTTCGGCGGATCATGACTCACAGAGGTTCGTGTCCTGTCAGAATAATGACACTTTGTTGCTGGCAAAATCTCGGGTAAAAGTAGCCAACATGAATGACTCTCTCGCGGGCCGGCACGTTTAGTTAGGGCAAGGCTTATATTAAATTAAATGAACATATTGTATTTTTTTAGGCTCAATTCCACATTGAGACGGAGCGACAAGACCCGCGCGCCTCTCGACAGGTCACTAATATTTTCCGCACTCTGGTAATAGTGTTCTTCGTCATGGTAAGTCCATTCACATTTTAATATTTTTTAAAGCTGCTTTTTGCAGACGCAGACTTAAAAAGCTTTATTCATATGAAACTTAAGCTTTATTTTTATTTTTGCTTATGCAAGAACTTCTCTAAAACTTATAATATACTTAAATCCACACTGACACATTTTTGAAATCATATACAGAAAGCCAACTAACACACCCCTGTGCCATATTGATGGTGACAAAATCACATGCTACAGAGAAAGTTAACTCTTAACGCTATGTAGATAGGGCATTGATAGGCCGCATACTCTAAACACGCGACCAGCGACCGCGGTGAGTGGCGAGACGAGCGGCACCGAAGTGTCGGTAGACCGTTCTCGAAACCAGCGGTCAATTCGCTCGGTAAGCCGCGGTGTACGGCGGTCGCGTGTTTCGAGTGTTTGGCCTAACTCGGGTAACTCCGTACTACATGTCCACATTTCCAGGTTTTCCGTACCCGTTTCTCCGGCCGCCGGAGCGACGGCGTAAAGGCGACGACCTCGGCGCGTGTCGGCGGCATCGTGGCGATAGCCACCGCTGTTCCTCTGATAGTAGTCAGCCTGCTGGGCTGCGATACTGGCGACATTGCCGGGAGCAATGCGGAATACGGGCAGCCGGTGTGCAGTATGCAGTGCGGGTATGTAGCCTGGGGTACAACGCCAAAAATATTTATACAATTATGAACCTTATTATAGTGGATTAAGGAATATTTATTTACAACTAACAATAAAATATTTATGTATAGAAAATAAATAAATAAATAAGACATTTAAAAAAGAATTTAAACGAACAATCCGCTCCCTGCCAGTCCCGGTGCAAAGGTGCTCATAAGGCTTGCTGCATTTCCACGCTGGATTACTATGGACTGCCTATGCACCAAGAACGACTCGGAGCGGGGATTCTCCCCCCTTTGCCGGAGTCGACGGCCCAGCTCGTGTACGAATCGCTTAGCGTGTGGACGTCCCAGCAGCCCGCGGTTTCAACTGCGAAAGGGACGAAGATAAAACTGGATCCTAATGGAGCATATTTTTGTCGCTTTAGTGCCGCTCCGGCCGTGCGAGAGATACAGCTAAAATGGGAGGCGGTGAAGGTGCTGACACAAGTAGCGTCCCACACCAAACACCGCCCCCTTTCCCAAGGCACTAAAGTCAAGCCGTCAGACCTTTTACCGTCTGTACGGCTAAGGCCTGGCGGCTAGAGCACCGATGGCACACCAGCCGATCTTAAGGTGCAAACGTAGATTTAAGTGGGCTTAGAAAATTGAAGTGCTATTGGCTGGTTGTTACTTCGCAGGTGTTCAGCGGACAGTTACGGGTTCAGCCCCGTGTGCACGATCAACACCACCACCACGTACTTCTCGCCGTGCCACGCCGGCTGCAGCCAAGTTGAGGACCTCAATGGATTCTTGTGAGTACCGAGCCTCTAAATCCCATCAAATAAAGGCCATCAATTGGTCCTTCTTCAGAACCAATTTTTTTAATAATTACCATACAATAAACATAAGAATTCTTCTTACATATGAGTCAAACTTACTGGTTATATTCAGTTCAATAGTTTAATTCAGATGTGCCAGTTATTGCCTTAAAGACTAGGTATGTACGTTTTCACCAGAGATGTGTTTAGAATACCTACATATAGAATAGAATAGAATCACGTCATGTGCCTATCCTCGCACAGCGGAGCTCTAGGATTGGTTCTTTACAAACACATTAGTCGCAACGCATCCTCGCTCATCTCTGGTGGAAACGCAGCCTTAGTGGTAGGCTCGTACGACGTCTAAATTCTGGTTATTTCGCAGATTATTCTCAGAGTGCTCGTGCGGCGGAGGGCTCGCTGCGCGCGGCGCATGTTCTTTATCAAATTGCGGATCCGTTTTCAACGCGTACCAATTACTCTTTGCGTTGGTGCTATCCATGGCAGGTGAGCACGTGTTTTTTTTTTCTATTCTAGGACTAACAATAAAGTATTTTTTAGTACGAGTTAATGTCCGAGGATTTGGAAACTAAGGAAGCAGGAAGTTTTGCATAATATTGGCAATCTGGTGCAAAGGCACCAGAAGCATACGTACGTTCATTTTGCATCCTCGGAAATTGTATGCGAAGTGTAATCTGTTCAACACTGAGATTTAAAAAAAACACTAACCAAAGAAATGGACGTTGAAGTCGAAACGGCATGGGGACTGGGAAAGCTTAGCTAATTAAGAAAACTCCTGGATTTTCTTGGTATTCTCATTACCAAATTTTAAAGGGAGATCTGAAAATATACAGGGCGTTATTTCAACAACTAGCCATATTGTGCGAGGTGATTAGGCAGACCATACTGAACAACTTTTTCTATGGGACCAACCCCGAAATACCAATAAAATGTTTGGCCTCCGCATAGAAAACTATCGACATCAGAACGGTTAAAATGTATGAAACAGCCATAAATTTTTTGTGACTTCGGAGTTGGTCCCATAGAAAAAGTTGTTCAGTATGGTCTGCCTAATCACGTCGCACAATATAGCTAACTGTAGAAAAAACGCCCTGTAGCTATGTTTTAAAATACTTTGTTTCTTAATGAATAAAAAAAACCGGCCAAGTGCGTGTCGGACCACGCATAGGAGGGTTCTGTACCTTCAATGTAATAAGAAGCAAACTAATACCAAAAGGTCGTATCTGATGCCTATGGAAGAAGTTTTTTGAAGATAACTCAAAAATGGCTGAACCGATAATGTTCAAAATAATTTTCGTAGAAAGTACATGATAAGGCACATCGCCTCAAATTTTTTCATATTTTTTGGACTTACGGTCCAAAAGTTACAGGGGGGGACACAATTTTTAGGGTTCCGTAGTCAACTAGGAACCCTTATAGTTTCGCCATGTCTGCCTGTCCGTCCGTCCGCGGATAATCTCAGTGACCGTCAGCACTAGAAAGCTGAAATTTGGTACTAATATGTACCTATATCAATCACGCCGACAAAGTGGTCAAATAAAAAGTGGAAATTTTTTTTTATTAGGGTACCTCACCTATACGTAAAGTGGGGAGTGATTTTTTTTTTCATTTCAACCCTAACGTGTGATATATTGTTGGATAGGTATTTAAAAATGAATAGGGGTTTACTAAAATCATTTTTCGATAATGTAAATATTTTCGGAAATAATCGCTCCAGAAGTAAAAAAATATGCGTCCCCCCCCCCCTCTAACTTTTGAACCATAAGTATTAAAAATATGAAAAAAATGTCAAAAGTAGAACTTTATAAAAACTTTCTAGGAAAATTATTTTGAACTTGATAGGATGAATAGTTTTTGAAAAAAAATTACAAAATAATTTCTGAACTAAGTTTGTAATTTAACCGTATAAGCAGGTGTTTATTGTACCTGTAATTTCTACAACATTACAATGAAATGACGTGCTTTCAAATAAAGTAAAAACTGTGAAAATCGGTTCACGCAATAAAGAATTATTCCATAAAAATCATCTTCCATACTTTAAGCTCGCGCGCAATAGTTTACTTAATTTGCCGATAGATGTCGCTGTACGTGGAACTCTCATATCATATCCTACATGGCGGTGTTATTAACTCTTAAGTGGGGACACTTACTGTGACGGACGGAAAACTACGGAACCTTACACTGAGCGTGGCCCGACACGCTCTTGGCCGGTTTTTCTGAATTTCGAAGCGATTACTTCAGAAAATATTTATTATCAGTATCACATGTTGATATTTGGTTAAAAAACATTTTTTGAAATTTAGTTACATCTATGGAGCGCCCCCCTAAAAATATATATATTTTTTAATTTAACTCCATAACTAAGTAGCGGCATACAAAATACACCTTATGTGTAAATTTTATTCAGATACGTCGTATAGTTTCCGAGTAAAATGCCTGTGACATACGGACGGACAGACAGACAGATAGACAGACATGACGAATCCATAAGGGTTCCGTTTTTTGCCATTTGGCTACGGAACCCTAAAAAAGGCCACGACTCTATTATCAGGGCGTAAAGTCTTGAATACATGTTTTTGTCACATTAAATGTATCCATAATTTCAGACGTGGCCGTACCTTGTTTTATTTCAGGAGCTGCTCTGCTGATGCAGGGTATGGTGATAGTCCGCTCCGTGCTCACACAAGACAAGGCGGTGGCCCTCGGCACCTCTTTCGCGGTCGTCGCTCTTCTGTCTCATATACCAGGCTACATGCTCTACATGTTGATCAGTCGTGAGTATTATTTGATCTTGAACCCTTTGCCACCGTAAAACTGTGTGTGCTGGAACTGCACGGACCAGAACGGGCCATTACGTTATTGTATTTTCCTAACTATACAGTTGAACCTTATTACCGAGCGAAACAGTCGTTCATAGGTGACTACAAATAGAAAACTAGATGCTGCTGATGCTTGCTGGATGATAACAGGTATTATAAAGAGAATAGGTTAATATTAGCTCCAGAAACCAAAAGTTAACGTTTAACAATATCAGCCGCATAATTGCATATATCCAATTTGTGAATGAATTCATTCATAATGAAATTACCTTCATTACATTAGTGTCATCTCCAACCTCGATAGAGTGAACACAACCTGTCGACTGCCGTTATTGTTAAGAGCACCACTATCAACCCCCTTTCTCGTAGAACTAGAATCAGTGTTGTGTAAGTAAACAATGCCGGCGATATCCTGGTGTACATCAAAGGTCTAAGTTAAAGGATCTGAGGTAACGGTTACTAGATACTCTAGCTAGCGACGAGAGACGGCAGCCTGAACTAACGGTCCCATAACGGAAGCCAACGATCTTGCACCACACAATCCACGGAATCAAGGTAACTTCACATCACACGCTTGTAACTCTAGCTATTCCATCTCTAAAACTTTCTACTAACTTTCTTGCTCAACCTACTGTCCCTAAAGATATCTACGCCCGGTATTTCATTCCCCTTTTTGCGCTTTCGAAACTACAGTCCACATGCTGTCGCAATCGAACATTTTCGGTTGAAATTATTGCAGCCTACCGTAAATATTATTAAAATTATTAAAACTAGTCACTTTCTTTGTGAAAGTTGTAAGTAAATATATTGTCATTCAATAATACCTTCAACTTGTGGGATTCTTTATTTGATCAATTAAATTAGCTAAGTATCTGGACCTAAATTCATCATCATTAATCATTATACCTGCAACTAAATAAGAGGGAAGCAAAGTCTGCGAGTATGAAATTTAATTACAATATATGTAAAATTCAAACTAAAAATTATGTCTACGTACTGTCAAATAAGCTCCCACGAGTTGTCCCGGGCGCAAAGGTGCCCATCACACTTGCCGCGTTACTACGTTGATGGCGATGGCCAACCTTTGCACCAGGGAAGAACCCGCGCGAGACTCAGAGCTCCTTTCCCTAAGACGGCGCCCCACTTCCTTTATAAAGGTTAGAGCCTCCGACCCCCAGCACCGTGTTGTCGTAAACGCGAGATGACTGATAATAATAGTTGAACTCAAGGGTACAGTACTTGCCCCGCTTTGTAACCGACGCTAACTCCGCTGCAGCTCCAGCCGTTTGAACCGTTCGACCGCGGTGTGAGGCGGCGAAAGTGCTGACGCATGTGGCGTCCCAAAGGAGGGACTTACCCTTCTGCCATGGCACCAGCGTTAGCCCGTCCGACCTTTTGCCATCAGTGCGACAGAGGCCTGGTGGTTCCAGCACTCTGGAACGGACTACAGAGGTCCCTCTTTGACGGTACGAATCATGTTGTCCCTTCTTAACGCATGACAAGTTCTCCTTCTCACGGCAAACGTATCGGATACTAGTTGTCAAACTCAATTTTCTCGACAGAGATGCACACCCTTGGTAATACTTGCCTTCCTTTTCCACACTTTTATTTTATATTTCAGACTTAAGCTGCGCTTACACCGCCAACGGAGGCTGCCTGTTCCACTATCCGTCACTCTGGTCCATGACAGTTTTGAGTGCAGCCTTCTCTGCGACTTCAGGGGTGTTAAGCTTGGTCGCGAGTCGGTTGGCTAGATCATTATCATAGAAATTATTATTGACATTGAGGCAACGGCGGATGTATCTACAGCTATGTTCCATGGACTTTCAATCTCTTTCTACCCCGGATCACGAAGGCAGCTTGTTTAAGGTCCGCTTGGTAATCTAATCTCAAGAATTAAAGTAGAAACTAGTTTTTACGAAAGCGATTGATGTCGGTACATTAAATTTGGACGGAACTTATTGTTATTAAATTGGTTTTCACGTAGGTATCGACGATAAAAGGTTGTCTGGAAGAGATCGCTTTTTAGCGATAAGACCGCCAATTGTTTTACCTCTGATTATTCTGTTTGTAACTTGTATTTAACTTAAGGTGTGCAATAAAGAGTATTTATGTTATGTTATGTTATAAATACATACTTATGTAGGTATAAATGACATAGCGCAGTTATACGAAACTCACTGTTCTCACTAATACCTCGAGGACCGGGTTTGTCTAAGATTTATGGTTTATATAACTACATAATCAAAGACGTTAGGTTTGCTTTTAAACAATTGCAGCGCCACCTTGGCGTTGCTTTTCGTGTTTATCCTCGTTGTAAGTAATTGTAAATAATTTGTAAATAAATGATTAGGTATTTATATTTTTAAGCATATTACTCGTTAGCTTACCTAACCTATCCGTTCAGCACTAAGTTGAGTTTTGTCTCATAGTAGGGATAAAATAAAACCCACCATAAGAGCTCGTTCACACGGAGACATCCGACTATTCTTATTCAATAAGTAGTATTTCAATGCATGCGTTCACACAAGCGTACGGTTGCAGAATCCGGCAATAAAACGGATCCTGCAAAATATGTCATGCGATTTTGCGACTACAAATTGGTCCGGTCGTCCGTTAAAATGCCGGGTCCGGTTTAGTGGCAACAGTATTCCAATACTTGCATTCACACGAGCTCGGAGCAAGAATCCTGCAAAAACCCAGTTCCGGCAAGTCGGAGGGGAGCGGGCACGGGCGGGGCGCACCCGATGATCTTATAAAACCGGGCGGCTATGTGAATACACTATCCGGTTTTACAGGATCCGATAGTTAGTATATCCGACAAAACTTGATGCCGTGTGAACGGGCTCTAAGGTTGTAAATTATACGTTGCACACACTGCTTTATCTACACACATATTATAAATCCTAAATGAAGTGTTCAGAAACCATTAGAATGACCGCCATTGCACCGCCATGACCAACTCGATTGTCCCGGCGGTCGGGCGGGCGCGTGCCGGCGGTCGGAGAGGAGGGCAGATTTGCATTACGTTACCGTAGGTAATAAATTTTCATACGTTTTTACCACACTGTCGCAGATAATACACTGATATTACGTTACTGGTATAAAAATATTTATCTTCACCAATATCATAAATCCTCTATTCCGCGTTCGGAAACCGCATGTAATTACCACCATTACTGCAACCAGTAACGTAATATCAGTGACAGTTTGGTTAGAACGTATGAATATTCATTACCCACGGTAATATGCCCTCCTCTCAGCCTGCCGGCACGCGCCCGCGCGACCGCCGGGACAATCGAGTTGGTCATGGCGATGCAATGGCGGTCATTCTAATGGTTTCCGAACACTTCATTTAGGATTTATAATACGTGTAGATAAAGCAGTGTATGCAACTGTACGTAATTAGGCCTTAAAACACTCGTGTGATCTCCAACCAAAATCAAAAACCACACTCGTATTTTAAGGACCCTTATTACGTAACAGTTACATAATCTACTATTATTTGGATCTGTGTATCGAAACGGATGATTTCTTTTAAGCTTTTTGCATTGCATCATCATCTGCGCTAAGCTTTGCGCATTTGTGTTGTTGGGAATCTAAAATTGAGGACAACGCTTCGTAAGAAGCTTCTCCGAAGTAGAACAGAAAATTAAACAAGCGCCTTTCTTTCAACAGTTTACTACAACAATCGATGGCACTATTATCAAATACACATCCCTAAACTACAATAAGTACAAAAATAAAATAACATACCTAATAACATTGCTGGCCTGTTAAACAAGCCATAAATACATTTGTTTGAAACTATTGTGACGTAAAACTTACAAAAAACAAAGCTCCAAATAACTCAAAATAATTTTATTTTTTGGTTTGGCAATTTAAAACAAGATTTTACCTACAATACGTAATACCAAATATAGCGCAAGCTTAGAAAAAAGCGATTATATCGACTTTGGCAAATGTTTATCTACAAAAAAATATAAATACTTTTATATAAGAATCTTAATGATTGTATACAATTAATACCTTATTTCTAAAATTGTATTATGTAAGTACTACGAATATATATACTTATAGACATATAGGCAACATAATTATATACTACATAACGTGCAAAGTACCTTGTTTCTGAGCAAATATAAGAATTAATTCGTACAAATAATTCACAAAAATCTGTATAAATATTCTACTTAAAAACTAAAGTTACAATTCAGAATGCACTTGTTTTTGTAGACTAATTTTAGTACGTACTAGCTTTTGCCCGCGGCTTCGCTCGCGTTAAATTCGGGTTAACACGGTTCCCCTTTGCCCTCCGTAATGCTCCATACAAACTTCCACCCCCCATTTTAGGAAAGTGGGCTGTTACAAAGCGACAAAAAGTTGCCTATGTCACTCTCCATCCCTTCAACTATCTCCACTTAAAAAATCACGTCAATTCGTCGCCCCGTTAGACCGTGAAAGACGGACAAACAAACAGACAGACAGACACACTTTCACATTTATAATATTAGTATAGATAATAGTAGTTTATGTAACTGTTACGTTAAGGCCTAATTACGTACAGTTGCATACACTGCTTTATCTACACACATATTATAAATCCTAAATGATGTGTTCGGAAACCAGTAGAATGACCGCCATTGCACCGCCTTGACCAACTCGATTGTGTCGGCGGTCGCGCGGGCGCGTGCCGGCGGTCGGGGAGAGCGCGGATCTTGGTAACGTTACCGTGGGTAATGGATTTTCATACGTTTTTACCACACTGTCAGAGAGGTTACGTTACTGGTTGCTATAATGGTGGTAATTACATACGGTTTCCGAACGCGGAATAGAGGATATATGATATTGGTGTAGATAAAAACATTTATATAACGTAGAGTGCCTTTGTAATAACTCAGAGCTGTACACGTTTTACCCATAGACATATAAAATATGAAGACGTGGTCCCACGAAGACACAACTGTGATTCCATAATAAGCCGCGGTCTCGTGCACACACACTCACTTTTGACGTTTGAACCAATCACCGCTCGTCCAATAGTTGTATATGCGTGCGTGTCGCGCGTAAACACGAAGAAATCGGCTTATTATGAATCACAATTTTGTATTCACTACGGTTCAGTCTTCTTATTTTATATGTCTATGGTTTAACCTTTGTTTTTCCGATGCAAACGATTCCCTTATTAGATTACACATATACCTACTTTACATTTATGTACTAACATTTTAAAAAGTTTACAAATAAACTTAATCGTACTTTAAAAGAGGTTTTTGAGGCATCGGTCTCCGGTACATTCTACACCATCTAGTTCCTGATTGTGTGAAGTATCTGTACGTATTATTAATGGTCCAGGATGCGCAGGTTGCCAGATACGATCTTGTTCTCGAGTACGGCCCCGGATGGGATGTCGATGCGGTCGCCGTGGTTGGCTATGATGATCACAGTGCCCTGAAAACGAGTTATGTCATCTTGTAAATATAATCTTTATAAACATTACCAGCTTAGAGAATTCAACCCGGATGGAGTAGTCATGTCTGTCATTTCCGATACAAAAAGTCTGCCGATTTTTGCGGGGGAGGGGAACGTCAAATGTATGGCTATTCGTACGTAACGTACAAATAGCTACGTCAGATAAACGTCAGTCCATACATGTGTATGACCACTGGTCATGTTTTCGGCAGAGGGGGACTCCGGTTGGTTGAATTCTCAAAGATTACCAGGGATTCGTAAAGCTCCGGTCACTATAGGCAAAACAAGAATAATTTCTGATTAAGAAACTACTTTATACATTTGGTTTTCAACCTCAACAGGCACAGAATGAAGCCAGTATGGCGATTATCACACTAGCGCCGCAACCGTATGCGGCGACGGTGTGCAAGCGTGACAGCGCCATATACACGCAGAGCGCTATCTCGCTAGCGCACCGGCGCCGCATGCGGAAACCGCAGCAGTGTGAAAGCCGCCTAAAGGCAGTAAAGCTGTACAGTATGTTTTTTTTAAGTGGGACTGCAGTATGGGGAAATCCTAAAGTATAGGAGATACAGGGAAACTGCCTTAGGAAACATTAGGTATTTTTTTGAGAAAAAGAAATTGGTGTAGTCAAAATTTTGGCCAAGTGTGAGTTGTCCCTAAAAATTAATAATATTTGCAAGAGGGAAGCCATATTGAACATTCAATTTCATGTGAAATTATTTTAGTAAATTTACCTAACTTCTGCTGTTCCTATTTTTTTCTTCTGATACAATAAAATGATTCTCTCATGAAACTGAGTAGATCTTCGTCAAAAAAAAAAATCATCAATATTATTAATTTTTAGGGACAACTCACACTTGGCCAAAATTTTTCCTATACCAATTTTTTTTTGCCAAAAGAATACCTAAAGTTTCCTAAGGCAGTTTCCCTGTATATCCTATACTTTAGGATTTCCCCATACTGTCCCACTTAAAAAAAACACACTGTATACAAATAAATAAATAAATAAATAATAAATAAATATTATGGGACAATCTTACACAAATCAACCCAGTCCCATAGTAAGCTCAATAAGGCTTGTGTTGTGGGTACTAGGCGACGATATATATAATAGATATATACATATAAATACTAAAATACATAGAAAACATCCATAACTCAGGAACAAATATCCGTGATAAACACAAATAAATGCCCTGACCAGGATTCGAACCCGGGACCTCCTGCTTCGCAAACATTTGTAATAATGATTTTATCGCTTTTATGATGAGACAAAGTGGTAAATCAAAATCTGAAAAAATATTATTTTTAGGGTACCTCCCGTACACATGAAGTGGGGGGTGAATTTTTATTTCGCTCTAACCCTATCTTGTGTGGTATCGCTGGATAGGTCTTTAAAAAAGAATAATGGATTTCTCAAACAATTTTTAGATAAAACTAATATTTTCTTAAATAATAGCTCCGAAAGTATTAAAAAGTGCGTCCCCCCCACCCTTTAACTTTTGAACCGTGGGTCCAAAACATTTGGAAAATTACAGGGAAGTGAGGTCTGATAAGTACTTTCAATGAAAACTATATGGAATAACTAATAATAAATATGTAAGTAATAAAAGTCAAGTTTGAGGAAATAAAAAAATCTGAAATTATGTATGGCAGAACTAAAAATCAACTAACCTTCAACGAAACTCCTCTTCCAAACGTCACATCGCCAGACACCGTCAAATGATCCAACTCAATCAAGTCCGGTATCGTCGCGAATCTGTTCAGAAACTCCTTCACTTTCGCAAAATGATTATCTCCCAATTTAACCAGTGGCGTTGACGGGAACATTCTCTGGTCAGACATAACTAGCGAACCATGCGATAGGCTGTACAAATTAGACATAACCAGCAACAAGTCTGAAGTTTTCTTCACAGGCAAGAATCTAGATCTAGGCACGTTAACGCCTATCCCCCCTTCGAAGCACTTCATAGCTGCTCCAACCGCCGTCTCAAGCTGAATAACGTTCAAACCGTCGCCCAAGTGCTTGTTGTTGACAATAATCTCCATATTTAGAGATCCTTGTTCGACCACTCGCTGTATTGCGTCGAGTTTGGCCCACAAGTTGTTGGTGTTGAAGAATTTGAACTGGCTGACTGATTTGAAATCGTCGATGTGCTCTTTGGGGACCTGGGCTATTTCTAGGAGACGTAGTTTGTCTTCGTATTGGATGAGAGTGCCTCCCTTGACGTCCGCTCGGGTTTTGTCGGTCACCTATTGAATAAAAAGAACATGTTTAGAACACTTTTAAAACGCACCGCATTGTGCGAGATTTGACCACGCGAAATTTTCTTGAACGCGTTAATTCTTTTGGGGGTTTTTTCTTGCTTTAGCACATAAAAAATGTGACTCAAAGGGAATTAATTTATAAAATATGATCATATATAAATATTCATGGCCATAAAAATCAGGTATCATAATGCAAAAGAATATTGTTTCATATGTACAATGATGAAAAATATTAATGATTCAACTAATAAACTCGGGATTTATGGTTTTGATTTGACGTGAATGGAGGCATTTTTTTATGAAAACTGGATTTTGTCAAGAAATAACAATTCTTTCGATAATATTTACCTCCATAACAAACTTGTTGACAGACCGTTGAGGATCTGGGTTGAGCAGCAAGTTGAGGATGTTGAGGTCGACGATGGAACCCAGATTGACAATATTGCTGATGAAGCAGTATGTACTGCCTCTGATGAACTATAGTTACCTCCATAACAAACTCGTTGACAGGCCGTTGAGGATCGGGGTTGAGGACCATGTTGAGGATGATGAGGTCGACGATGGGACCCAGATTGACAATATTGCTGATGAAGCAGTATGTACGGCCTCTGATGAACTATAGTTACCTCCATAACAAACTTGTTGACAGGCCGTTGAGGATCGGGGTTGAGGACCATGTTGAGGATGTGAGGTCGACGGTGGAGCCCAGATTGTCAATGTTGCTGATGAAGCAGTATGTACGGCCTTTGATGAACTATAGTTACCTCCATAACAAACTCGTTGACAGGCCGTTGAGTATCGGGGTTGAGGACCATGTTGAGGATGTTGAGTTCGAAGGTGGTGCCCAGATTGTCAATGTTGCTGATGAAGCAGTATGTACGGCCTTTGATGAACTATAGTTACCTTCATAACAAACTCGTTGACAGGTCGTTGAGGATTGGAGTTGAGGACCAAGTTGAGGATGTTGAGTTCGAAGGTGGTGCCCAGATTGTCAATGTTGTTAATGAATCTGTATGTGCGGCCTTTGATGAACTATAGTTACCTCCATAACAAACTCATTGACAGGTCGTTGAGGATCGGGGTTGAGAAGTAGATTAAGGATGTTGAGGTCAACAGTGGCACCCAGATTGTCAATGTTGCTGATGAAGCAGTATGTGCGACCTTCTTTGATGAACTTCTGGAGGAGACCGGAGTTGTTGAAGGATTCGTAAAAGTCTCCGTGACCGGGTGGGTACCAGCTGAAATAACGTGTTACTTGTGTTAAATCGAAATTAAACCCTATTGTAAAGTCTTAAGGTTTTAAATGACTTGCTTGAAAGAAACTATTGCAAACTAAATTGAGCCTTATTCTATTGAATATATGTCTTATATAGTAGAGAACATTTCCCGTCATTAAATGATGGATTGATTATGGTTAAAGATTATTGAGCATCAGGTCCTTGTATTTGCAGATGACCTTAAAATATCACCAATGAATGTAAACTGAACTTTCCCGACCACAGAACAATGGTGTTCCGGACCTTTGGGAGGCGTATGAGGAGCCGAAACCAACGCGCAGAGGCCCTTGCGATAATTTAATGAAAAGTGAGGGGTACACTAAGCGAATGCTGCCCCTGCCCGTGTCATGGGGACGCATGCAGAGACAGCACCTGCCATGGTGTAAGGTCTATTGAGAGTTAATGGAGTCTAAAATGTACTAGGCTATTGGGAGAAGAGTATGAACTAACTACTGGACTATTGGATGAAGAACCGGATACCTGCCTAATAAAACGGTAGCCAATTTTATTAAACTGAACTTTATTATTATACCATTACGCTTCAAAATCGTAAACCTGCACGCTAGCTTCTCCTATTAGTTGTTTGATATCGGGAGTATGGCGACTAAGCTAAACTCGACTTTACAGCAATACACATACGCTTCAATATCGTTAGCTTCCCCTGTTAGTGTTATAAGCTAAATTCAACCTTATCCCTATACACTTACGCTTCAATATCATTATGCACGAGTCCGTCTTTGGCCACTGGCAGCAGAGATTCCCTGTTGATACGCGGATGGCAGGATTGGTTGAATGTATGAATGTCTAGTTTTAGGCCCTTGTATTTGCGGATGACCTTCTGGGTGTCTTCGTCGGTGTTGAACGAGTTCATGAGTACGAGCGGGACGTTGCATTTGTAGGTTTTATTCAGGTGCTGGAATATAAAACGAACAATTTAAGATTTGATGACGTATTGCTGAAATAATTAGCGGAAAACAGAACGGAATGGCGATTACTCCACCGACAAGAGCCAGGCTCTTAAAATTATGATGATGATGATGACGTATGTGGGTACTGTAGCCTCTGTCCCCATGTAAATACTTGTTAAAGTACAAATTCAAATTGTACTTTAGAACTATTATACTTTCCCATGGGTCATAAGCGTAAGAGCATAAAGTGTATATATTATATACCTAAATTCGTAATGGTGCATCCCTCTATTTTCAACCGACTTCAAGATTTCGAAGGAGGAGGTTATCAATTCGTCGGAATCTTTGTTTTTGCTATTTTTTTTTTTTTTTTTTTTATGTATGTTCACCGATTATTCGAAGACGGCTGGACCGATTTGGAAAATTCTTTTTTTGTTTAAAAGCGTATACTTCACAGTTGGTCCCATTGTAACCATGTTAGGATGTGATGATGGGATCATGGAGAAATCGAGGGAACTCTTCAACTATTATAGGCACACCTATGGTGATTTGAGTATTTTTTACAGCAGATCGAGCATTTGGTGTTGAAAAGGTGGATGCTTAGTGAAGTCGGTTCTTTTTTGTTTAAAATTATTAGTTGTAGGTTAGTTATTTAAATTTGAATCTGTATTTTATTTTACTTGCCCATCTGTAGCACCGCCCATATCTCTTTGCTCTGCCTAAATGTTGACTGGTAGAGAATACTTTATGGGGCGGACGCCTTTTGTACGATAACTTTTTATTTAGTGTTATAAAATTTAAATAAATAAATAAAGTTTTACCAGAGTTAATGGTTATATTCAAAGTTGACAGTATGGAGGGTAGAGGTAAGGAGGAGTATATCTGTGGATCAAAAGTGTCTGTCAAAAAGCGTTAAATAATGGTGGCGCCACAATATTTAGAGAGTAAAGGTTGGGTTGAGGTTGGTTAGTAAGGTTAGGGAGAGGTTTTCTCCCTAGTCGGTCATCAAACATTTTGAATTATTCGAATAGTTTGTCGAACATGTGATGTGTCCGTTCAAATTGACCACAATTCGTTTGTCCTGGATATGGCAGTTATCAGTGGTGGTGGTAGTAGAAGGTCCTGGTCTACATTACATTCATAATCGGTGATCAGGAAACAAAGATGGGACCAACAAAAACATTTTTTTGGCTGTTTCATATACTTCGGCCGATCAGGTGTTATCGTTTTCTATCGGGAAGTCATAGTTATAGCCGTAGCCATTTTTTTGCGATTTCGAATTTGGTCCCATACTAAAAGTTGTTCAGTATAACTGTATTAGAAAAATTGGTTCCAGAGGGCTTAGCCAACGTGGCAATCGTGAACGCTCCGTGGCGTAGCGTAGTCATCTCTCTCTATCACTCTTTCATATTAGACCGACAGCGACAGTTGCGTTTCGTTCGCTACGGAGCGTAAACGTTGGCTAGGCCTTCTGATCAGTTGATCACCGATTATGAATCCTCCTGTAGATTCCAGCGCAAAAGGAAGTTGGAGTGAGAGGGACATAGAGCGGTAGTAACCATAGACTAATAACCCAAGACCCCGCATAGCCGGGCGACCGACGCTGCCACGCTCGAAGTAATTTCACCCTATAGTGAGATACTAATTTATGGTAAGTGACAGTAAACTTAGTCGTCTCCATGGCAACCATAAATGTCTGACTCTCTCTTACGCCCCACGGAACAATGGCGCGTTCCCTGCCTAGCACTGCGTGTTCCCCTCCCGCACCCCTTCTTTTTGGCAGCTTAGGTTTCAAAGTAATAACGTGCTAAGCTGAGTATAGAGATGTCTTGTATATGGTAGTAACTAACCTCAATCTGTTGTACAGTGAGATCGAGGAACGTGAGCTCATTTCTAACTTGAATGACGGACTTGGGCCCCTTGCAGCCCATCGACGTGCCCAGACCTCCGTTCAGCTTGACCACGACTAGTTTATCAAGCATATGGTGGATGTTATCGGTGGTGGGGGTCTGTAGGGAGCCGTAGTCGATGACGGCGCCTTCTGGAAGTTTCTCGATCTTCTCCCATGTTACTGATGGACCCTCTGGAAAGAGAAATGGCTGTTTTTATTATTTCTGAAGTGCATTCTGATCAACTTTACCTAAAAAAATATTCGTTTGGAGATTAAGTTTCACTGCCCTAATACTCTTAGTTGCGTTTGCAGACGACATAAAAAGGTGAAATAGGGCTTTTCGTGAACAAAGGATTTCCTTCGTAGACCTTTCCTAGTAGCTTAACTGATGTAGATATCAAGAAAAAGTTGAGAGCCTACCCACATAAAAATTTACATCAAAAATCTTGGTGGCTCCTTCTCAAATCCATCCTTGGGTCCTAAGGAATAATCCGAAGGAAATCCTTTGTTCACGAAAAGCCGTATTTTTTCTGCTACAACGGCCACTATAAGCCATTGTCCTTGCAAAAGCTTCAATCTGTTCTAAGTTATATAATAAAGTCGGAAAGAAATAGGCGATAGCGATGAACATGAAAATGTTTTGACTGTGGCTTACATTTCGTCTGATCAGGATTCACCAACCCAGACCAACATTCTTTAAAAATTTCGGGGTTGATCCCATAGAAAAACTTGTTTAGTATGTCCTACGTGTTGTAGTCACCTCGCTTGATGCATCGATATCTCTTTTCAGGATCGTTGTATGACAGCCTCTAGTCTTTATCTAACACTTACGTTCAGCAAGGAACCTGCTGAAGAGGTTCTTGAACCCCTGGAACTCCTTAACCACGAGCGGTCTGCGGGACTCATGCACAGTGGTGAGGAGTCTCTCCAGTTCCACTTCGACTCGTGCGAGGGCATCTCGTTTCGTTGCTTCTTTGAAGTCGCGGGAGCCGGAGGGCGCGCGCTGGTGGCTGCGGATCTGAGGATGGCAACAATTAAATGTTAGTCTTAAATTAAAACATCCGGCTAAGAGCATGTCGGGCCATGCTGATTGTAGGGTTTCATAGTTGCCGGCCTGTTACAATACATCCGTTCTAAATGTCGTTTATTAAGGGATATTTTGCGGCACTTACGTCATTTTACTATACGGCACTTAAATCCTTTTACTATGCGTTTTTGAGTTATAACTCCAAAACTGCTCAACGGATATTATTCAATTCACTTCCATGATCTTTTCAATTTTTTTGGACCCACCGCGGTTCAACATTTAAAGTACTTTTTTAAACTTTCGGAGCTATTATTTAAGAAATATCCTTAATAGTATTTTTATCCAAAACTTTTAAAAAGTTTATTCTTTTTAGAAGATCTATCCAACGATACCCCATCCCCAGTCCCCAGACGATAGGGTTGGAACGAAAAATAAATTCACCCCCCACTTCATATGTAGTTTTACCATTTTGTCGGCGTGATTAAAACAAATTCTCATACGAAATTTCAGTTTTCTTGTACTAACCATCACTGAGCAAAGCCGCGGACGGACAGACGGACAAAAGGACATGGCGAAACTATAAGGGTTCCTAGTTGACTACGGACCCTAAACAAAATAACTAAACCGATCATCTAATATTTCTGATGACAATTTTTTTGGCTGACTTATATATCAAACTTCCGTTTCTTTTATTTGTTTTTATTTTGCCCTCATCGGCTTTTAAAAATGGCAAAAATGGAAATTTGATTAGTAAGCATTATTATGCAAAAGTTAATATTGTGCGGCGGGATTGATTGCCGGCATTGAATTATCAAGAGTCAAGCTTATCAACAAATTAAGTACTACCACCATACCACCATTCCCACCATTCCCATTCTACTTTTCGTTGTACATAAGTTTTTGACACCTTTTCGTAAAATATATGAATTTTGGTCAACAAATTCCTATTATTTAGTTCAGGTACAATTTTGGAATACAGTTTCATACACAAATTCAATGTCTATCATACTTTTTTTGGCAATAGATTAATGGTTACGAAAAAGTAGAATGAACCTACTACCAACGGAGCGAAATCTAACATGAACACTTTAGGCAAATAATAATGTTCTACTCATACTGCCTACCAATTTACTTTCACAGAACGTTCAAGTCATTGAAATCTCTAGTATTTAGTTTTGATCCTCGTATTATATGTAGTAAGTATACGCCCTACCAATGTGTAAACAAAATCGCTTGAATATGAGTGGGAAATATCTCTATGCAACGCAAATGATTCATATCATGGCTGATTTTATAGAACGCTACTAGAATTGACTCGTTGCCGCTGGATGGCGTGTTTACAATGTCGGCTGGGCAGAATAAATAACGACGTCTGAAGGTCGCCCGTACTAATTAAATATTACGTACACTTTGGCCCTTATGTCGATGTAGTAGGGTTTGAAATTGTATTTTTGTAGCTACAACTTATGTGTGATGTGCAATTACAAATTATAAGTATTTATGTTTTTTGCAACTATGATATTTACTCATAATATTTAATTATGTTAATAAAATATAAAGGACGCCCTATGTGTTTTTTTTTACATATAACAAGAATAATATTTACTGCACACCTCATTATAAAGAAACACACAAACTACTAACTACAAACAATAAAAATAGAGGTAAAATAATTAGCGGTTTTATCGCTAAAAAGCGATGTCTTCCAGACAACCCACACCAACACGTTATTTTTCACCGATTTTTGCGTAGTGTACGAAGGCACAGAACCCTTCATTTGGATTGGACCGGCACACAAATTGACGGTTTTTAATCGCAAATAATAGCCCGATCAATAGTTTAGGTATATATTACGAATGTTTTCTATTTTGAGATTAAATTAATAACATATTGACTACCTAGAAAAACCTTGAACAGTGTTAAAATATATAAAATAAAAATAGTTAGGAAACTACGTAATGTAACCGTGAATAAGTAAACACGCCATAATATATTTCCTGTTTCTAGTGTAATATCAAATACCCATCATTATGTGCGTGCCAATCAAATTTTCCTCATTAGTCATTATCAAATCATCAAAACTTCTAAACGTATCCTTTATGTAACCAAGATTTATTATTCAATCTATAAAAAAAAGTCCGAATAAGGGCTTTTTTATTTTCAAATCTAGGTATATACAAATACACGCATCTGTAAAACACGAGCCGGTCCATGCATTTAAGAGCTAATCATTTATATTTTACTAAATGTCTTCACGTTCATTAAAGTTGGTGCCAGACGGCATACAAGCACAGCCCTCTGCCACGAGACCTTGGCAGTAACAGATTTTAAACCATGTAGCCAGTGGCAGGTGCCAAATTCTACATGACCTTTAAACGCCCTTGGTGGCTAGGTGTGCTCTGCCAACCATTGGCAGAAGCGGTTGGTTGCTTATCAGCCATGTAGCCGCTCCCTTCAACAACTCGCTCCAACCAAGGTCACGTGGCAGAATCTGCGGCTGTCTGGCCCCAACTTTACATTTTAGGGTCAAAACAGTTACACTATCACAATAAATTACATACTTACTCGTATATTGACATTATTGTATATATTCAGCAAAATACAATGTCATGCCAGACATAGGATTCCAATAGCAACCTTAAACTTTGCGTCATGCTTTCGGGGGTTTAATAATAATAATATATTATTTATTTTATTATTTAACCAACCACATTCTCATCCTATGAAATCTATGTAAAATCAAAAGTTTAGGCAAACATTTCAAGCTAAAAATAATCGCACTAAGATTAGAAGAAGAAGCATTAGATATGACACGAATACGTAAATTGTCAAAAAATTTGGAAGTATCTATACCTACATAATTTATTTATTAACAACAATATGTTGACTCGGCATTACAGTGACCACCAATGTGCCGAGAAACTAAATTAATCAAAAGTATGATAGGTACACAATTTGATTCCTAGGCCACGCTAGAACCTTGTCACAATAGCTAGTTTGGTAGCGAATAGATTACGTTTATACGTATCCACAGGCAACTGTTATTACAAGGTTCTACAATGGCCTAGGAATCAAATTGGTTGACCGTATATTATATATAAGGAAAGGAAGAACAAGTAACATCTGATTATGAACAAGTGCTGGATAGCCTATCATCCATCAACTCGCAAAACCTTAAGCATTCACGGCACACAACCACCCATCTACACTACACTCGTAATATGCACTCTTAATCGTTAGCTACTAACCCACGATCTCATAAAGTCAGTTTCACCCGGCATTTTGTCAAAAAACAAATCACAATCAATAAAAAAAAAAACAATTTCCCAAAAGCAAGTGCACTTCTTTATATACAGGCGTCGACTGATCATTGGACAACAGTTGATAGCAGCCCTACCAACAAACACTGTAGCTACGGCAAGCGAAAATAAGTTTTATGATTTAACAGGTAAGGTGTTTGCCTTGTATCTGATAACTTTGTATGATCGTTGGTTGTTATCACGGCCACCTCTTACACAGTAACGTCTGTGAGGATATAAACTGTATAAATATATACAGCTGAGGTGTCGTCGCAAAATAATCATTGTTATTACGAATTTGATGTATTAATTTGGTCGCGCGCTGTCGGTTTAATAAGTCATTTTGAATACAGTTGCTCAAAAAACGGGTTTTGTGCTAGTTGCGGAAAATTTGTTTTCGTGTTTTTTTACTTTTCCATTGTAAACACGTGTTTTCAACCGACTTCAAGATTTCGAAGGAGAAGGTTATCAATTCGTCGGGATCTTTTGTTTTTGCTTTTTAGGGTTCCGTAGTCAACTAGGAACCCTTATAGTTTCGCCATGTCTGCCCGTCCGTCCGTCCGTCCGTCCGCGGATAATCTCAGTGACTGTTAGCACTAGAAAGCTGAAATTTGGTACTAATATGTATATCAATCACGCCGACCAAGTGGTAAAATGAAAATAGGATTTTTTTTTATTAGGGTACCTCCCCTATACGTAAAGTGGGGAGTGATTTTTTTTTTTCATTTCAACCCTAACGTGTGATATATTGTTGGATAGGTATTTAAAAATGAATAGGGGTTTACTAAAATCATTTTTCGATAAAAAAAATACAAAATAATTTCTGAACTAAGTTTGTAATTTAACCGTATAAGCAGGTGTTTATTGTACCTGTAATTTCTACAAAATTACAATGAAATGACGTGCTTTCAAATAAAGTAAAAACGGTGAAAATCGGTTCACGCAATAAAGAATTATTCCATAAAAATCATCTTCCATACTTTAAGCTCGCGCGCAATAGTTTACTTAATTTGCCGATAGATGTCGCTGTACGTGGAACTCTCATATCATATCCTACATGGCGGTGTTATTAACTCTCAAGTGGGGACACTTACTGTGACGGACGGAAAACTACGGAACCCTACACTGAGCGTGGCCCGACACGCTCTTGGCCGGTTTTTTTATGTATGTTCACCGATTATTCGAAGATGGCTGGTCCGATTTGGTAAATTCTTTTGTTGTTTGAAAGAGTATACTTCACAGTTGGTCCCAGTGGCGTAACTATAGGGTGGCAGAGCTGGCAAAATGCCACGGGCCCTTGGCCTAAGGGGGCTCCCGGTCGGAAGGGACAAGACTAAAGGAGGATTCTAACATTTTCTGTAAAAGGGACCCATACTATGAATTTGCCACGGGCCCCACTTAGCGTAGTTACGCCACTGGTTGGTCCCATTGTAACCAGGTCAGGATCTGATAATGGAGAAATCGAGGGCACACTTCAAATATTATAGGCACACCTACACCGTGTCCAAAAAGTTCGAATACACTTTGGAGGTCTTATAACTTTTTTGTACGAATAGTTATTGTAGTGAAATCTGTATTTTATTAAAGCTATACTAATATACAAAATATGCTGCAAATATTTTGGACTAACTCCACCTCTTACCTATTTTACTAGCTGACTACATTTTTCAACTCAATCTCACGCGGCACGCACCGCTTTCAAGGTTATTTCGTCCCAAATATGCTCGATATCTTTTTTTTCACTGTCCATATTTGCTATTTTATAATAATGTGACCTACAGTGCCTACAAGGCATGTAAAAACATACCAAATCAATGTAATAAACGCAAATCTGGAGAATGGAGTGGCCATTTACTTTCGGCAATATAATCATCGAAATTAGCTTTTCTCAAAGCTTGAACAACGTTTGCACAATTTTGTGAGAAAATATATTAATTTTTATTCCTAAACACAGTTTTCAAATTTTCAGGATCGTTTTTCGACGAAAACCTCTGATTTATAATTTTCATTATTAATGTGCGACTTTATCGGTAAATATAACGAAATTTGGCCCCACATATTTAACTGAACCCCACACTACCACCAATAGTTCCCTCTGGAGTCTGGGAACATTAACCTCATGGTTTAGGCTGTTTTTTATACTTGCTGCTCACAAACGACCGTTTTGAGCATTGTAAGGCTCAGAAAATCAACTCCTTCCTGCGTGCCAGGAATGTATTGAGTTGGATTATGTACTCTAATTTTCTCGATTGCTACGGAAAAACGATGAACTTCACGTTTATTGTAGCTATGATATCCAGGATCCACCTCCAAAATACCACGTAAGGATCTCCTCAAAATTTTCAGATCGGCAGTTGATTTTTGGATAAAGCGGCTTTTGTCCTCTAAACTCGCACTCTCACGATATTTAGTATTTTAATGGTTCTAGCTGCGTAGCTGACCAGATTTTTTCCTGTCTTCTAAAGAGGAGCTATTTTAAGACCTTCTCATTGTTGTGTAAACGAGATTGCGTTTGATTCCAAAAAGTTTTACCGCCTTGAAAAAACACCTTTGCAGTCGCCATTACGAAATTTTGTACTAAATTGTTAATCGAAAGTACTTCATTGAAGAGTGAAGACAAATTTCAAGTCCTTGGCGTTTTTTACTATTACACTAGCTGACCCGGCGAACTTCGTACCGCCAACTTCCACAGACTCCCGTCGACCTCAAGTTCACTCCTACGCCAGTCCTACCGTCTCCCACCACTCTCCCACTGTCGCCCAACCATCTCCCACTCTTGTCCACCCTTCTCTCACTCTCTTCCACCACCCTTCTCCCACCGACTCCTACTTCACTCCCATCCCATCGACTCCATTCCCACTGACTCTTACACTACGTCAGTCTCATCGTCTCCACCTCCTCCCATTGTCTTCATCCACTCCTATTAACGGACTTACACTTTCTTAACTTCCATATAGGGTTGCCAGGTGTTAGCCGGACATGTTTGGCTTTTTACCAGTGTGTCCGGCCAAATAATTCCTCGTCCGGCCTGTCCGGCTTTTGTTAGGCTTCTGTCTGACTTACGCTACGCGCCAGTCACGCCAGTGGCACGATTCGAAAGACCAGCGTAGCGTATGTAAAAAAGGCATGTCCGGCTTTTGGGATCAAATGTCCGGCTAAATTAAGCGGCTTTTTCATTTTTGGGCCTGGTAACCCTACTTCCATAGATTATGTTCCATTTCTTTTTAGTTTCTCCAATATTTTAATAGTTATTCTGTTATTCGGGGTGGAGATATGTACATCCAAATATTTTTTAAGAAAAAAAAACCCGACTTCAATGGGGAAAGCTGGTGAAAGATTATTATGTAGATGGTGTACTCTTAGACTCCATACAATGAAATAACTTGCTTAACAAACACAGCGAAGAGGACAAATCGCCAAACGTGAACTATGCGTCGTTGAAGAGTTCCGTTCTGATCATCATCAGCAGTTCCACTTTATCAAATGTCACGCTTTTGAATGAAAATCTTGATTTGTTGAAAAAAATACATAAATCACTATGTGTATGCCCTTAAGATTTGAGGAGTTCCCTCGATTCCTCATGGATCCCATAATCAGAACTTGAGGTTGACGAAAATTTGTCCTGACAATCAAACTTGCTTAACAAACACAGCGAAGAGAACAAATCGCCAAACGTGAACTATGCATCGTTGAAGAGTTCCATTCTGATCATCATCAGCAGATCTACTTCTTCAAATGATCTTCTTGAAAAAATGGTGAAATAAAAACTGAAGTTAACATTTTTTTTGGGTAAGGTTCACATGAAGTAGGGGTAAAATTTTTTTATCGGCTTCTAGTTTCTACCCTATTATATTTTAATACACAAATATGAAATTATAAAAGATGGTACAATAACAGCTTTAGAAAATAAATAAATAATTCTTGAAATGATTCACTGTTTTGAATGAAAATGATGGATTTCTTGATAAAAATATGTATATGTATGCCTTTAAAGTTTGAGGAGTTCCCTCGATTCCTCATGGATCCCATCATCTGAACTGCGTATTGACAAAAACGGGACCAATCTGTAATATATATATAAACTAAAAAAACAAACACACGCCGAATTGAGAACATCCTCTTTTGAAATCTTGAAGTCGGTTAAAAATCAAAGATCATGAAAATCGGTTCAGCCGTTCTTGAGTTATAAATGGTATATAGCGTTTTGTTATACCACGTTTTATGTCACGTTCCGCGGGAATGGGATAAAAAGTATCCTATGTCCGTCTTCTTGTTCTAAGCTACCGCCCCACCAATTTTCAGCCAAATTGGTTCAGCCGTTCTTGTGTTATAAATAGTGTAACTAACACGACTTTCTTTTATATATATAATATAAAAGATTGTCTACGGACATAAGACATACAGCCTTGGCCAGAAGTGTTGAGCACCCTTGCGATTTTCATACAAAACTCGAAGCTTTAGTCCAGCGTTTCTATATTTTTAATTCAAACTGAACAGGCATGTTTTGTTGAAGTTAGTAGTAACTGCATAGAATATTTGCAATTTATCCCACCGACCTAAAGTCGCATTTTTGTGACCTTAAGTTTTCATGTTTTATATTTACCTTGAAATTGTTATTAAGTGAAGTTTTCTAGATATATAAATGAAATGTAATATTTTACGTCACCGTACATTGTTATTATTGGGAAATAATACTTAACATCCAAACTGTAAACAAAAAACTGCTATGCTCAATACTTCTGGCCAAGGCTGTATACAGCGAAAGGACAACGTCGTTGCTGACGCTTTATCTAGAGTTGAGATAGTCGATTTTCAAAATATTGCAATAGACTTTTCTTTGATTGCGAAGGCACAACACAAATATGACGACTTGTAAACATTATTACAATTCACCATTAAATTATGACAGACAATGACAACAAACAGTCAAACACAAAAATAAAATAAAAGTTTATTTAAACTCGGTAAATAATGGTAATACAAACTCGGCTACCGGCGTTTATGTATTGATCTTGAACAGACTCGTCGTGCCAATGTTACGAATGCTTCAATTCAATTTTATAACTACCCTCATTTAAATATTGAGCTGCTACCCACTTTTAAATATTGAGCTCGAACAGGCTTGTCATATCAATGTCAATAAACAAAATGGCCGACATGGCCGGCTTTTAATTAAGGTCATATTTGTTCTTTGAAATCAAGGGTTTTGTGACTTTTTAATACTTATTCTGTTAACCAGGGCTGTGACCATTCAAACTAATCCGAAATCATCTAAATCGGTTTAGCCGTTCTCGAGTTATAAACGGTCTTACTAACACCACTTTCTTTTATATATTTAGATTATGTTCAAGTTAACTCATTCTTTAGATTAATGGACCCGGGGTATGTCCTTAAACTACGTCCGGACCTGGGTATGTCCTTAAACTACGCCAAAAAGAGAGGTATGGGCACTGCGAATGGCATCTCGCTAAGTGTGGTAGGGCACGTTCAGCGAATGTCATCGCTCAAATCTGGAGCAGAGCCCGACTGGGGAAGTACCTCCACCTTACAGAAAACCACAGCCAAATAGCACTAGACCCTACTCATAGTGTTGTGTTCCTGCTGGTGAGTAAGGTTGCCAAAGAGCTCAAAGAGAACCCAGTGTGTTGACGATGAGGGACATTCTTGTTCCTTTAGTCGTCAACACAGTGAATCCTCCTTTTTGTAAAGGGTCGGCAACGCGCATGTGACTCCTTTGGAGTTGCAGGCGTCCATAGGTTACGGTAGCTGCTTACCATCAGGCGGGCCGTATGCTTGTTTGCCACCGTCGTGGTATAAAAAAAAAAAAAAATATATAATAAATGGATGGCCTGCAGCCTGTATGCCTTCAGGGTCAACGCAAAAATATGTGTATTCGAACTTATTGGACAGGGTGTATACTACACACTATACTATAGTGATTTAAGTATTTTTTACAGTAGCTCGGGCATTTCCTTTTGGAAAGGTGGAGGCTATGTGAAGTCGGTTATTTTTTGTTTAAAATTATTAAATAAGCCGTGTATTTAAATAATGTGTAAATGGAATAATTCGTTACTGTAGGTTTACTAGGAGTCCGAGCCCTGATACGGTACGGTGTAAATGCGACCACCAATTACCTCCATAGCATTGGTCACCAAATTAAATGTGGTTTTCTCAACCAAAAGGGATCCAAGTCGCTATTGCTATAAAGATTCAATTTGAAATGAACTTAATCGTCATAATTAAACATGTTCTCCTCTATCATCCAGAATTTATCCGTAGACTTCGATTTCATCACGATAAAAACTGATAAAGAAAACTTTTTTTGTAAAATTTACGTAATATTTTGCAATTGATAAAATGATAATGCAAATTTTTTTTTTTAAAATCACGAGCTAATTTCGCTCGTCATTCTTGAGTGTTCTAAATAGTATGTATTCTAAAAGATAAAAAAAACCGATAATTGTTTTTGTACAGTCAACGGCAAAAGTATCTTCCTACACGAAGACCGCAAAAATATGACACGCTCTTATTTGTAGGGCCATAAGAGGGTGCCAAATATGCGTGTAGGAAGATAATATTGCCGGTGACTGTACTAAGAAGAACACCGTGTGCAACAAAAGGGTGACATGCAAACAAAATCATTAGCAGAGCTTGAATTTGAAAAAATTGTGCGCATCGAGAAAAAGTTGTGAATTTTTGGCCATGGATAGAGTGCCCCACGATAAATATTTTTTAGTATTGGAGGTCTGTAAAATTTTTGGACCTTCATGTCAAAATCAGGGGTCCCGTGCAATATGTTATTACTCTCTGGTTAAGGCTGTTAGAGGTTGTGTGGTATCATTTCCGCATAAAACAGACATGCAGAATTCATTTTTGATAATAAAAAAATAAAATCGAAACTAAAAAAAACTTTTTTTTAATGTGGATTCTTACTTTTTTTATATCAAAAATGAATTCTGCATATCTGTTTCATACGGAAATGATACCACACAACCCCTAGCAGCTTTAACCAGAGAGTAATAACATATTGCACGCGACCCCTGATTTTGATGTGTAGGTCCAAAAATTTTACAGACCTCCAATACTAAAAAATATTCATCTTGGGGCACTCTATCCATGGCCAAAAATTCACAACTTTTTCTCGTTGCGAACCATTTTTTTCACTTTTGTACTCAGAGAAAACCCTACTAGGTACATTTACCTTCTCATGTAATTTCAGTTTTTCACGGGTCACTTTGAAAGGATTCATTAAATGTTAGTCTCTCTGCGCTCTTCAAAACATGTCGCGCATAGTGATAGATGAAATAAACCGTAAAAATATTATTAGTTAACATATTCAGTGAGTACAGTCAGCTGCAGCGAAAAGTGCATACAAACTGTCTCTCCGTCCGTACATAATAAAAAAAATAAACGATGATATACAGTGTGTAAATTTTATACGGGCGTATATTGTAATGGCAATTAGTATTGGATCTAGGGAACCTATTTACATTTATTTATTTATGAAAATAGGGATTTTTTTTTCATACATACTAATTCAGCCCGCAATGTATTGCATCCATGACAATTAACTACAGATGCGTTATGTCAGTTGGATAGCGTACATTGGTGCCCGGTAGGACTTTAAAAAATCGTTACGTACAATTAATAACACTATTTAACAAAATGATTATACTATACGAGTCCTATTGCTGGATACTATAGGTGGATAAAGTATACGCCCGTATAAAATTTACACGCTATATATCGCTGTATAATATGTCTAGTCATTCTGATTTTTAATGCGTAGATAATCGGATAACATAACAGACATTATATGTAGATAAGGTGCCAGGTACACTTAAACTTTTTATCTACTTGTCTGGTTATTTTCAACATGTTTTCAACCGACTTCAAGATTTCTAAGTAGGAGGTTATCAATTCGTCGGGTTCTTGTTTTTGCTTTTTTTTTATGTATGTTCACCGATTTTTCGAAGACGGCTGGACCGATTTGGAAAATTCTTTTTTTGTTTGGAAGAGTATACTGTAATCAGTATCCAACCAAATCTGTTGGTCCCGTTGTAACCAGGTCAGGATCTGATGATGGGATCCTGGAGAAATCGAGAGAACTCTTCAACTATTATAGGCACACTTATAGTGATTTGAATAAAGGTTGAACACGCCAAAACTTAGGCACGCAAAATTTGTTTTTAAACCAGTTTGAAAATAAATAACTAAATTATGAATACCACATTAAATGACAAATTTAATTACCTCTTAAATCACATTTTTAATTCTAATTAATGTTTACACAGTAAGCCATGAATCGAATTTTCTACGCACACGGCTCATAAGACTTTGCACCATCTCTTTAGGAAAGATTTTTGTCGCCCAGGTCCGTATTTTTTGTAACTGAGGGACCGATTTTACTTCTCCGCCTTTCTTTTTTAGAATTCCTTTCATAATACTCCAGTACTCTTCAACAGGCCGCAGTTCTGGACTATTTGGCGGATTGCATATTTTGGGTACCACCATGATCCTGTTAGCGTTGTACCATTCCATAACTGATTTTGCGTATTAGCAACTGGCTAGATCTGGCCAAAACAGCGGTGGTGAGGCATGCTGTCTTATAAAAGGCAGCAAACGCTTCTGTAAACAATATTTCCGATAAATATCGCCGTTTATTGTCCCGGTGGTGATAAACGTGCGACTTATTTTACCACAGCTGCATATTGCCTGCCAAAGAAGGTATTTTTTTGGGAATTTCACTCGTTTTTTTAATTCACAATCTTCAGGAGCATCTGTTCGTGATTTGCTAGTATAAAACTCTTGACCAGGTATTTGTTTAAACTCCGCTTTTATATACGTCTCGTCGTCCATCACCGCGCATTCAAATTTTGTAAGAAAATATTCATAGAGTTTTCGCGACCGTTTCTTTGCGGATAAGTTCTATTTTGAGTCTAGGTCTGGTGCGGCCTGGGCTTTATAACTACTCAGTCCTGCCCTCTATTTCATTTTTTGGACAAAAGACTTTGAAATTTTCACTTTTTTAGCAACATCACGAGATGAAATCGTATGATTTGAGGCAGAAATCTTTAAAATACTCTGTTCCTTTTTCTTATTCTTGACTCACTGCAACCCACCACTTCCTGGCTTTCTATCTATTGGCAAGCGGTCATGGAATGTTTTTAATACGTGACCAACCGTAGATTGTGGATATTTCAGCCTTTTCGCGATATCTTTGTAGCTTACCATGGGATTTTTTACATGTTCGTGCAGAATGCGTTCACGTTTTTGATGTTGTACGCTCGACTTTTGGCCAATGAATAAATAAAAGAAAATGAAACGATCATCATTTTATAGCCCAGTTCCTTGTGAGAAAATTGTTGTTTAAAAAGTTTGAATATCTTCATTTTTCGAATAACTATAGCTATTTTTACATGCCCAAATTTTGGCGTGTTCAACCTTTAATTATATAACGTACAGAAGTTCCGAAATACTCAGTGGTACGAGCAGGTGTTTGAACCCGAGACCTTCGCATTGAAAGTCTGACGTCTTACCGCCAAGACACCAGCGCTCACGACGGTATCATTAGGAAATTTTAAGGGCCTATCACGCTTATGTAACATCGACACTAAGGTATGTGTAAGGTAACAATATTTACTTTTATTCGCAAGTTGCTTATATTCGATTATTATTAGTAATTGCTCGTATTCTACTTATTAAGGGACAGTCAATTGATTCTTTTGGCAAGTCACGTGATCTGTGGCGTGACTTGTCTAACGGACCGATTGAGGGGGTAGATTGGCGGGAATAGTCGGCTATATAACAAAGCGACCACCTGAGCAGGCATTCGATTGTGAACTGTCAAGCGAGACGCATCTAGTTAGTACCGATTGAGTTATGATTATGATTCGAAAGGATTGTGAAATTTAGATTAATTTATATGAATTAGAAACAGACATATTGGTGCGATTGGTACATGGATGTGACCTGGCGGCGCTAATAGGTCAGAAGTGGGATACAATAAAGGCTTAAACCTGTCTTACTGCGCTCACTACTTGGAAAAATATAAGTTAAAATATAATGTTAAAAAACATTTTTAACATTTATGATAGGGATAAAACTATGAAGATTAAAGTAATTGTAGAAGTAAACTTTGATTAAAGGAGACATTCTGTAGTGATTACATATAGCATAAAACTATAAACTGATCATACTCTTAGAATACCATTTGTTATTATAATTCCATTTTTCTTACGGCTAAACCAATTTTACGCTTCGGTCAGTCCATAGCAAAGTGACGTTTGTCCAAGCCCGATAGGTGATGCTTTGTTTTGTATGCATTGTTATCATGAAGGTCTATAAAGGGGAGTTAAATCTTACACTTTTTCCCTACCTAACAGTTTAACCTTATTACCGAGCGAAAAGGGCCCGTCCCTTTATCATTACTCCCTTAATCAAAATGATATGCAGTGCTCACTGTGACTTCTCTTTCGGCTTCATTTTTAGGTCGAAGCGCGCTGTCCGGTATATTTAGGTATTGGATCGTGATTGTTTTAAATAACGTGTTTAGCGAAGGATTAACGATCTATATTTATAAATACAAAGTTTTTGTAAATTGCTTCTTGGTTTGATTTATTTATTTCAAAAGCATTTTTCTTGTGTTAATATCAAACTGCTTATATAATATTTCTATATAATATGCTTACATTTTTTAAACATTTATTCTTTCAATTACTTTTGATAACTCTAACCATCTGAAGCTTACTTGATGAGCATGAAGCTTAAATTGATTCATTCTTATCCACCCAATATAATTTTTGTTTTGTTTTACGAGAGTCTAAGCATACGGCGTAAGTTTCAGATCACTACGTTTGACATGACCAGCGAGGCTGACCCGAGGAATGGGCCCAGTACTCGTTTCGAGAGGTTTGGATTGGATGAAGATGAAGGCTATGTAAACAGTCGAGGGGAAGGGCTGTCGCATAGACATTCGGATGGAATGCCCGAGGTTAAGGGCATAGGAAAGGATGATGGAAGTTTCAGATAACCACGTTTGACATGACCAGCGAGGCCGGCCCGAGGAATGGGCCCAGTACTCGTTTGGAAAGGATTGGATAAGGATGAAGTCTATGTGAACAGTCGAGGGGAAGGGCTGTCACATAGACATTCGGATGGAATGCCCGAGGTTAAGGGCATAGGAAAGGATGATAGAAGTTTCAGATAAACACGTTTGACATGACCAGCGAGGCTGGCCCGAGGAATGGGCCCAGTACTCGTTTGGAAAGGATTGGATAAGGATGAAGGCTATGTGAACAGTCGAGGGGAAGGGCTGTCACATAGACATTCAGATGGAATGCCCGAGGCTAAGGGCAAAGGAAAGGATGATATATTGGCAGGAGTTGCGTCAGGCTCACGGACTGAGCGGGCAGCACGTGGACATAACACGGCATGCAGGAGGAGCCACTCGACACATCGATCAACAGACTATGACTGTGAGGAAGAGTATAAATCGTTATAAATCATGCATTTATTTGTAGATACAGGTTTTGCAGTTCTTACATAGATGGGATACCACCATGTGTAGCCAATTGTTGGGCATACAAATGTTAATGTCGGGATGGCGCAGGCCACGAATGTAATTTGTATACAAGCACTGATTATAGCTACAAGGCTGCAATAATTTGTAGGACGATTAAATTTCTAGGTCGGAGAGGTGTTCTCCTGCTGAATAATATGCTTTCCTAACTAGCGGTTTAAACAGGCTCTTTTTCTCTTGATACTTATAAGTTCTCTTGATACTTCTGGTAATTTATTATAAATTTTTGGGGCCATGCCGAAAATACTTTTAGCCAGAAAGGGAGTTTGTTTAGCATTTGTGAAAATTGTTGCGTCGTCGAATACTATTGCTAACCGAAAATTGGCCATCGTTGTTTTTAACGTATACCGCTGTTTCGTAAATGTCAAAACGTTATATCTAATGAAAAGCGGTTTGCAACTTTCAGGTGGTAGTATTCCACATACAGAACTTAAACAGTCTCTTTGTGCCTGAAAAGCCATGTTACGGTACTGTTGAATTACCCCAGAATATGACACCATATCGTAAAGTTAAGGTAACATATGCCTGATAAGCAGTTAGGACTGCTTGTTCATTGACTATTTTTCTAAGGTTAGATAATACATATGAGAATTTACTAAGTTTTTTTACATATAATGTCAATCTGATCCTTCCAAGTCAATTTATTGTCTAAACTTAAGCCTAAAAATTTCGTTAGATCTGTCTCGTCAATATGGTGTTCTTTATATTTTGCAGTTAGATTAGTTGTCCTGTCAACTCTTGAAACTGCTTGAAATTCTTATTCAGTCAATCAATTACTGTCTCTAGTGCTTTATTTATGCTGGTCTCTAAGGCTAAGGAGTCCTGTCCTGTAAAAATAATCGTGCTATCGTCAGCGAAAAGAATCATGGGATTTTCTACAGTTTGTGGCAAATCATTAATATAAATTATAAAAAGCAATGGGCCAAGCACACCGCCTTGAGGCACTCCGTATTTAATTTCTTAAAATTTGGTTTTTTGTACATATTTTGTTAATTCTTACGAGTTGCTTTCGTCCAATTAGGTAAGATTTAATTAGACCGTGAACGTTGCCGCGTACGCCGTAGGCATACAGTTTATTTAATAATATGTTATTATCCACAAAATCGAAAGCTTTGGACAAGTCCATGTATAAGGCACAGACCGGTCTACTTTCATTCATTTGAATCATAATTTTATGTAAAAGAGCAAAAATTGCCATATTGATAGATTTGTTTTTCCTAAAACCTTTTTGTTCTTCAGAAAGTAAATTTTGGTGTCTCAAAATATTGATATAAACTATTATAAATTACCTTCTCTATTATTTATGAAAAATACGGAAATGAGTGCTATTGGCCTGTAATTATCCATATTGTCTCTTTCACCTTGCTTAAAGATGGGCTTTACAACGGAGACTTTTAGCGTTTCCGGAAATTTACCTTTTTCGATGCACAGATTTTTTATGTAGCTGAGAGGTCGTGCTATTAAGAGTGCTACTTTTTTTACGATTTTACATGGTATACCGTCGTAGCCAGTACTTTTAGTATTTTTCAATGAAGTGATAATTTTGATAATGTCATCAGCACTTGTGGGTGTCATATTGATACAAATTAGTATGGAGGAGGAAGAAAAGGAGGATAATTAGGATGAGGAGTTCTTCGTCTTCTGGGTCATCTGAAGTGTCACTCGTACTGCCGGCGAAGATGAAACAGGGAGCGAGAAGTATAAAGACAATTAAAAATAGACAAAGAAGTTTGCTACTAACTTTTCATCGATTGTTTGTTTTGATTAATTACTATTCTTTGAAAAAATACGTGACTATGCAATATTAACTACTATTTATATTTTTAATATTTACATACTATTTATGGTATTAACAGCGAAGGGACTCGCTATGTTTAGGATGGCCGAGCTGTAAGGTAACAATATTTACTTTTATTCGCAAGTTGCTTATATTCGATTATTATTAGCGATTATTATTATATACGAGCAATTATGCTCGTATTCTACTTATTAAGTGACAGCCAATTGATTCTTTTGGCAAGTCACGTGATCTGTGGCGTGACTTGTCTAACGGACCGATTGAGGGGGTAGATTGGCGGGAATATTCGGCTATATAACAAAGCGACCACCTGAGCAGGCATTCGATTGTGAACTGTCAAGCGAGACGCATCTAGTTAGTACCGATTGAGTTATGATTCGAAAGGATTGTGAAATTTAAATTAATTTATATGAATTAGAAACAGACATATTGGTGCGAACATGGATGTGACCTGGCGGCGCTAATATATGGTATCATGTTCTGAGCAAACTCAGTTGATAGAGAAACTGCATTTAAAGCGCAAAAAAGATGCGTTAGATCTTTATGTGGAATTCAGCTACCAGCTTCACGTGTACCACACTTTAAAAAGCTACGTATATTGACTCTACCTTGTTTGTATATTTATGAATTAGTTATTTATGTTAAAGGCAACCTGCACTTATTTAAAAGATTTAAGAGTATTCGTTTAAGAAATAAAATAGCTTCAATGTCTTCCGACACAGAATTTTTAAAGAAAATATACCTGTTATGGCTCCAAAAATCTATAATAAAGTTCCGAAACAAATAAGAAGTATAGAAAATATTATAAGTTTCAAAAGAAAATTATTTGATTTTTAGTGGATAGTACATATTATACTGTTAAGGGTTTTTTGTCCGACTGCAATTTATATTAACATGTAGTTACAGATTTAAAGAAAAAACACTAAAATTTGTATGCCCTGTGGCCCGACATGGTGATGCTACTCTATTTCTGTAAGACCTGTACCTCTGTTTGTGCTATATTACCCATGTTGTACAAATAAACTATTTGACTTTGAAATGGATATTTCTTTAAATAATTATTATGGGGTCACCTATTGCAGTATTATTTTGTAGTACTCAAGCATATTATTATGCTTATTTTGAATTAATCGGAACATCTGCTAAAAGGATGTGGTGGAGAAATTCGCAGCCGGGTAAGTCTCAGTAGCTAGATGGTTAGAGCGACGGGCATGTATCCCGGAGTCGCGAGTTCGAGTCTCACCTGAGGCACTGGATTCTTCTACTTTTCCTTTATTTCTATACCGAATTCATCCTTGTCTTATTATGTTAACAAACGTGAAATCTAGACATCGTAATGTCAGTTATTTGTTCGCTACTTCTATTATTAAAGTAAATCTTATTAGAAATGATATTTTTCAGTAGTTCCATCGTTAAATAGGGAAGATGCAGCTATAATATTTACCATTATTTTGTAATCAAAATGTGGAAAAAACATAAAATATTAAAACGTTTTTACTTTGATTTATACTAATTTCAAACAATAATTACGATTTGAAATAATGTGAAAAGGAACGTATTTTAATACACCAATCATCGTCTCGTGACGTCACTCCTGTTTTGACAACTATGGATGATATAGTAAAAGCGAGCTAGATGACACTCTCATATGGTGGAATTTAACGCCTTTTGACGGACACTTTTGCAACATAGAGATTGTCATCCTTACCTTCTAGCATCCATAGAACCAAGAATTAACAAATACAACGACTATGGCGAGTGACAATGACAGACATGAGTGACGTCACATGAACTGTAGATCCTTATAGGCGCGAAAATTTAAATTGTCAGTTTGTAACAGCATTTTTTTACTATAAATTATAGTATTTTCATTTTTTTTACACATTCGTGGTCTATTCTACATGCAATTCTTTCAAATTAAAGCAAAAATGAAAAAAAATCATCTTGCCTTCTTTACTTATCGAACGAGCGGAGCTTAAGCGAAGTGAAGTTCTTACAAACAACTTCTGGCTACTGGGACGTCTCGGCAATTGGATGGCTTTTTGATTTTGAGAGTTTGTTCCGCGATAACTTTAGTAACGTTTTTCTGATATTTATGAAATTTGTTGGGGTTGCAGCAGAGATACATAGAATTTGAGAGTTCGTATATGAGCAGGATCGGTCAACGGATTATGGAGCTAGAAGGCGCAAAAAAAATCATCACATGGGTCTTGTAACTTGTTATATTGGTCAGATTGTTTGCAAGTAAATCGCGAGTTCTGAGTTCGAGGCGGACTACTAGTATTTACAACAACATTTTAAGTGATAATTCCAGAAAAAAGTGTGATAATGTCTTTGAGAAATGTTTGTTGACATGATAAGACAAGTAAGGATGAATTTGGTATAAACATTATCGAACGAGCGGAGCGTGAGCGAAGAAAGTTCTTACAAACAACTTCTGGCTACTGGGAAGTCTCGACATTTCGATGGCTTTTTGATTTTGAGAGTTTGTTCCGCGATAACTTTTTTTTTAATACCACGACGGTGGCAAACAAGCATACGGCCCGCCTGATGGTAAGCAGCTACCGTAACCTATGGACGCCTGCAACTCCAAAGGAGTCACCTGCGCGTTGCCGACCCTTTACAAAAAGGAGGAAGGGGTTTTTTTCTGATCTTCATGAAATTTGTTGGGGTTGTAGCAGAGATACATACAGGGTGTTTGGTAACCGGATGCAAAGCCGAAAGTAGGAGATAGTCTAGGTCATGTAGAACATTTTTAGCCATACTTGTCTTAGACAAATGTTATTAGTTTTTTTTTAATTTAAATTTTAAGATTTGTCGGAGAAAACTGCAAAACTTCAGACTAAATCGATAATTAGTACTTTTTTTACTGCAGGTAGATTTTTTTTTGTTTTATTTCTTATTGTGCAATGTCTATCAAACACTAGAAAAGTGATTTCAAACATCTGTGTCTAAAGAAAACAAGTTGACAGCGATTTAAAATTTTAGTTACATGAAAATGTAAACGATTTAAGTGATTTCAAAGTACGATAAAAAAAAAACTAAAATAGCCACGAATTTTCAAACCATTTTAAAAACATGCTTGGCTTTTACCCTTTTATTTAAGCTATCAAACACGACTGTAGCTACTGTATCCTTGAAAATAAGCCACCTAAACCAACTGGGTAGCTAAAATGTTTCACTCTACTTGTGATACTTGTGGTAGTTGTGGTGACGAATCTCATTATGATTTTACAATAAAACATTGGTTCTGAATACTAAGTTGGCGTTGACTTGACATTTGACTTGTTTTAAAAGGGTTAAGTGTACTGGACAAAACTACCACATGCAATTTTAACAAACAAAGGCTTGCGGCGGTGAGAGACAAAAGAGACTGATAGCGGCAGGCGGTGAGCGGCGTTAAACAAAGATGATCGGTTTTGTGCTTTATTGACAAAGATAAACTGATTAGCTACATGAGTATTTGTGCAAAAACTAGTAATTTAGTCTAGTTACAACTTCAGTTGCGATTAGACGTTCATTGTGGTTTAATTTCCCGCTCTCATCTCAATTTACCGTGTCAAGTTGTAGCTGCCGTAGGCGCTCCTTCACGTGTAATTACGACTTCTTCATTGTAAACATGGAGTTTACGAACGAAGAATACGCCGACATTATCTACATGTACTGCAAAGCTGACAGTAATGGAGCGATGGCCCGACGGATGTACCAAGAGCGTTTTCCAAACCGGAGATTGCCTAATGTGAGAGTGTTTTACAATTCATTCCGAAGGCTACGTGAGAATGGTATTGCTGTGCAACATGGAGGGAATCCAGGACGTAATCGCCCTGAAGTGGAGGAAGACGTTCTACAGGCATTTGCAGAGGATCCGAATACGAGCATCAGAGTGGTAGCTCGTAATCTGAACTTGTCCACATGGAAAGTATGGGCCACAATGAATCGTGAGGGAAAATATCCTTTTCGCGGCATCGGAGTTCAAGGTTTGGACGAAGGAGATCCTGCACGCCGAGTGGACTTCTGCCGATTTTTACTCAATGCGGATATCGAAGACCGACGTTTTTTGCGAAGCATTCTTTGGACCGATGAATCGAAATTTTCCCGGGAGGGGATCACAAATTTCCATAACCTACACCAATGGGCTGACAAAAACAACAATCCACATTGGAAAAAGCAAGTGTCCTTCCAAAGAAGGTTTTCCGTCAATGTGTGGGCTGGAATCATCGGCAGAGTCCTTATTGGGCCACATTTTTTGCCAAATAATTTAAATGGGGCAAATTATTTGGAATTTTTACAAAACGATTTGCCCAGGCTTATTGACGAAGACCAGCTGCCCGGTGCAGTGACATTTCAACACGACGGTTGTCCCGCCCATTACTCTCTGGCTGTAAGGGAGCATCTGGATAACTGTTTCCCGGACGGTTGGATCGGCAGAGGCGGACGAATCCCTTGGCCCGCTCGGTCACCTGATTTGACACCATTGGATTTTTTCGTTTGGGGCCGAGCTAAGGAGCTAGTCTACACACAAGAGGTCATTAATACCGTAGAAGAGCTGAGGGAGAGGATAGAAGCGGCGTTCGAAAGGATGAGGGAAGAAATGATATTCGGAACAACCACCACAGAAGTAAGAAGACGGGCTCGTGCTTGTATTCGAAACGGCGGGTCACATTTTGAAAACGAGCGATGATGTGTAATTTTAATGTGTTGATCGTAAAAATAAATAACTTATCTTTTATGCTTTTGTTTTAATTTACCCTAAACATTCCCTCTTATTAGTACAGGTAGCCTATTTTCAAAGATAAAATGGCTTGAGACATGATTGTCTTATCACCCGCCGCCTGCCGCTATCAGTCCCTTTTGTCTCTCACCGCCGCAAGCCTTTGTTTGTTAAAATTGCATGTGGTAGTTTTGTCCAGTACACTTAACCCTTTTAAAACAAGTCAAATGTCAAGTCAACGCCAACTTAGTATTCAGAACCAATGTTTTATTGTAAAATCATAATGAGATTCGTCACCACAACTACCACAAGTATCACAAGTAGAGTGAAACATTTTAGCTACCCAGTTGGTTTAGGTGGCTTATTTTCAAGGATACAGTAGCTACAGTCGTGTTTGATAGCTTAAATAAAAGGGTAAAAGCCAAGCATATTTTTAAAATGGTTTGAAAATTCGTGGCTATTTTAGTTTTTTTTTTTCGTACTTTGAAATCACTTAAATCGTTTACATTTTCATGTAACTAAAATTTTAAATCGCTGTCAACTTGTTTTCTTTAGACACAGATGTTTGAAATCACTTTTCTAGTGTTTGATAGACATTGCACAATACGAAATAAAACAAAAAAAAATCTACCTGCAGTAAAAAAAGTACTAATTATCGATTTAGTCTGAAGTTTTGCAGTTTTCTCCGACAAATTTTTAAATTTAAATTAAAAAAAAACTAATAACATTTGTCTAAGACAAGTATGGCTAAAAATGTTCTACATGACCTAGGCTATCTCCTACTTTCGGCTTTGCATCCGGTTACCAAACACCCTGTATAATTTGAGAGTTCGTATATGAGCAGGATCGACCAAGGGGTCAAGGAGCTAGAAGGCGGGAAAAAAATCATCGTTATGGGTCTCGTTATATTGGTTATGTCGTTTGCAAGGAAATCGCGAGTTCTGAGTTCGAGGCGGAAAAGAATCAGTTGGTAAACTGGCACTGCTGATGAAGACTACGGGTGAGGGGCTTTCAACCTTCTGTCACTTTTAAAACAAAATTAGCTAAATTTTATTGTATGGGAAGTTTCATAGAAATCTGCTGAGTAACGGTGATCAGTCCGTCAATTTGGTGCAACTGGCTCTAAGTTGATAATACTATAGAATAAATAAATAAGTATGTATGCCTACTTAATTCTCTTTGGATATACAGGATGGCCAAATAACAGGTATACACTTTAGATTTTGTAGGTAATTTTATTCTATGAAATATAAAAACTAGTAGTCCGCCTCGAACTCAGAACTCGCGATTTCCTTGCAAACGATATGACCAATATAACAAGACCCATGTGATGATTTTTTTCGCGTCTTCTAGCTCCATGACCCCTTGGTCGATCCTGCTCATATACGAACTCTCAAATTATATGTATCTCTGCTAGAACCCCATAAAATTTCATGAAGATCAGAAAAGCATTACTAAAGTTATCGCGGAACAAACTCTCAAAATCAAAAAGCCATCGAAATGCTGAAACGTCCCACTAGCCAGAAGTTGTTTGTAAGAACTCACTTCGCTCGTTCGATTATTAAGTATTTCTTATTATATATAGTATTTAGGGCCGGCAACTAAATGTGGAAAATAATGTCAGACAAATGTCCACCGAGCAGCGTGGCCGATGTGAACCCTTTTCATCGCGTTTTTCATCACATTTCCTGCGTTATCTCAGTGACTGTGTCTGGAATATTTTGTTTTAATTGCTGAAGGTTCATTGGCCTGTTACGAGTAGCATAGACACGTCCCTTTTGATGGCCTCACAGAAAAAAGTCAGGAGCTGTTAAATCAGGCGATCTTGGGGGCCAATCAATGTCACCGTGACACGATTTCTATCAAAAATTGGCCGCAATTTTCTTAGAGTTTCCACAGTACATTATTGGTTTGAGTATAACGTTTCAATAATTAAAACACGTTGTTCAGTCGTAAAACGCTCCATAACAAATATGCCGTATCTACTATACAAAGTAATTTTCATGCAACAACTGTATTTGCCGCCAAAACAAAATGACGGCAAAAAAAAGTTGTATACCTCCAAGTTGGCCATCCTGTAGATATTTCTTTGTTTAAATATGAAATGAAATGAAATTATTTATTTCCGGCACAAGTCCCATACAATATTAGTTACAATTAAGACTTAACCTATGTTAGTATTAAGGATATTCATAAATTATAATTATAAAATATAATAAAACATAAAAAACCAATTACAAAATTAAATTATCAAATTATTATTGTTTTGACGAGGCATTGAGTTCATGCAGTTTATCCCAACGCCTCATCAGTGGGCAGTCTATTCTAGCGACTAATGCGTTTAGGATGCTGTTGGTACCACTCTGCTACATACTTAAGGTACTAATCTTTATTGATTGAAATCACCTTTAGACCGAATCTCGAACACTCTCCGCCTGAGATAACTTATTTAAACTAATAGTTCGAAGTATTCGAACGCACGCGCAGACGACATTGTCTGACCCGGCATATTTGTCAATGTTACGTTTATCAACCTTATGTCTAAACGATAGAGGTCAAATTTAAATGCTGCAGTCATCCTCATACAGACAATAAAATTATTTGTTTTGATTGAATGAAGGCCGAATCCTGTGCAATCAGCTATGCTATGAAGCACCAACGATATAATAAGGACTCCAAACCGCTTGATATAATATAAAAGACGAAGTGCTAAACCCTGGCAATGATATACAATTTTGAAATTTGGCGTCTGACTATGTTCATCGGTTGAAGTCCGACAATGCAGAATGTTAATCCTTTTTCCCGCGATTGTTACTTATTCCTTTTTATAGCGAGGATGAACAATGAAAAATGGACCAAGCGCGAGACACTTTGGAAGGGGCCGCAAAGTAGAAGAAAATCTGGCCGTCCAACTACGAGGTGGGTCGACGACATCGCGAGCAACGTCCCGCATAAATGGCATGACGTAGCGCAGGACCGCTCAGAATGGCGGAGGCTGCGGGAGGCCTTTACTCGCGAAGAGCCTTACGCCTTCACTCTTAGTGCTTGAAGATGGAGACCTAGGCTCTCCGAAACATGTCGCGCGAAGTGACTAGAGACGTGAGTGTAACCGTTGTATTTTATAGTGTTAGTATGTATCACGAAAATTTTAATTTAATAGCTGCTCAAATCCAAAATAACCAGACCAATCAGGTCAGAGGCGCGGGTGCGCATTCAGACAAGTACAGGTTAACGTACTTGTCTGAATGTGGCGTAAGACAAGGGGGTCTCAGTTCACCGAGGTTGTTTAACCTGTACATGGATGACTTTATCGCTAGGCTCAGCAGCACGGGTATTGGATGCTCAATTGGTGGTACCACTCTAAACTTATCTGGCTATGCAGATGATATGGTGCTGCTGTGCCCGGCGATCAGCGCTCTAGTCAAACTGCTGAGAAGATATGTGAGAAATACGCGGTCACCCATGGCCTAATATACACCAAAAAGAAGAGAGAACTGTTGGTCTTCAATGCAGGCAAAAAAGAGTATGCGTCAGTGCCATCTGCGTGTGTGTCTGAGCGGAGTTCCTCTTAATAGTGTCGCGGTTCATGTATTTTGGACACTGGGTCACCGAAGACCTACAGCAGCAGCAGCGGCAGCAGGATGATGCCGATATAGAACGGGAGTACAGGGCATTGTCGGTCAGACGTAATACACTGTTGCGCAGGTTTGCACGTTGTAATGGTGATGTCAAGACCCTTTTCGAGGCTTCTTGACAATCCTATTACACGTGCAGCCTGTGGACGAACTACACTAAAGACACCCTCAATACCCTGCGCGTCCAATATAACTGTGGCCGCCAGGCTACTCTCTGGCGTCAGTCTGCATCAGCGACAGCACAGTCTAAATATTTATTTATGCGGATACAGAGCATTCGCTGGTTCGGGATCCAATTCCTCCCACTGTGGAACGGGACTCTCAGTAATAACACTCACTGCACTTGGATTCTTATTTATTACTAAAACACAATCACTCGGTACACTTGGCTAACTATGGCTATTTACACTATTTACAACTTATATCCTAGAACAGGTACATATACCCTGTCCGAGGATAGGCACATTTACCCTACTTCGCACTGTCACTAACTTTACTTGAACTACTTAGTCCACGAACAGGTACATATACCCTGCTCGAGTACTGGCACGTTTACCCTAAGAGCACTAGGTACAAACTGAGACACTAACACTTTACTTATAACGCTTAGTCCATAAACAGATACATATACCCTGTCATATGAACCCTAGGTACGCTAGGCACTAAACTTTAACACTAGGCACATAGAAAGCCGGTACGCACACTGATATACTGATACTGTCGACTACTGGTCACTATTATCTCTTCTTCTTCTTATTTTTCTTGCTGGAACTGCTTGCTGAACTGAACTGAACTGTCGCTACGGCGGTGCGTGCCGGCTTTTATATGATTCGAAAATAGCGAGGGTGGAAATATCTAGAACAATCTGAAAGAGAGATCTATCTTCATCTCTTTTACGCTATGGAAAAATCTAGATATTTTAGACAAGGATATCTCTATCTTTTTCATACATTCGAAGACTCTAGAAGTTTTAGACAGAGAAGTCCTTTGTTTACATTGCTATCTCTTTCTTGCACTCGACTTAGGATATTTGCGTATTTATTTACATTTTTGCTTATATCTCGAAAACTACTGGACGGATTTCGATGATTTATACCTTGTTAGAAAGGTCTTTGCAAGATCTGTCTATCTAGGACAATATCTTTACAGAATATCAATAAACTAAAAAGTTGCTTTTTCTTATTAGTTAATTTTGTATGGGAGTGAGCTTCTATCTACTCTAACTCCGGTATCCTAAGTCCGAGGCTTACAAAACTATTTCTACTGGATAGTTTACTAGAAAACCTATCTCTAGAGGTATGTATGACCTATGTGGGCTGCGGCATTTTCCGGAAAAATCAAAATGTTTTCGCGGCTCTCGCTTCGGTCAAGCTTTGCCACCTCAGTCGGGGCCCGCGGTCGTCGTTTGGTAATTACGGCTGCTTGGGTCAACATTCAGTCAAATACGCTGCTCCCCCTCTGCCCGCCCTCAGTCGGGCGCGTACCATCACAGAGGGCACACATACTGCTTTTCAGCGGTACAAACAAGTCTTGTTTCTGCACAAACATTAATCAATCTAGTTTTACTTTAATAAAGTTGACCTGTGTGTACCACTTATTTATCACCTTACCTAGACACCTTATTACTAACTAGGTAGAATACAATTTATTTAGGTAGGGATCTAGGCTGTCCGTAACAATAACAACGGCTTCCGCATGTCGATGGGACTGCCACGTCACTGTAGCGCGTTGGGGATGTTTGCGGAGGCTAGAGTTGATGGTTTTCTATACATATAATACATATAATTACATATATTACATATAATATATATAATAAAGCTGAAGAGGGTCGAAAGTCTGTACATGGAAGATAATCGAAAAAAAGTTGGCTGGGGATACTCAGAATCGATAACAGAACACGTTCCAACAATTTTTAGAATTTTTGTCTGTTTATCTGTTTATCTGTTTGTCTGTTTATTTGACCGCGCATCACGTGAAAACGGCTGAACGGATTTTGATGAAATTTTGTACAGAGATAGTTTGAGTCCCGGGAAAGGATAATATATAGTTTTAATCCCGAAAATCAACCCTGGTGGGGGTGAAAATGGGGTTGAAAGTTTGTATGGAGAATTTTTAACCGCTGAAATGATTTATATAGAAATGAGTAGGGAAATAATTTGAGTCTCGAGAAACGTCATCTATGATATAGGATAGTTTTCAAACCCTTGTGGGGGTGAATAGGGGTTGGAAGTTGGTATGAGGATATTTTACCGCTGAACTGATTTAGATGAAAATTGGTATAGAGATAGTATGGTTCTCGAGAAAGGACAAAGGATAGTTTCAACTTCAAAAAAGCCCCCCCCCTCCCCCCCATCTTACTTTAGAACCGTAGGTCCAAAAAATTTGAAAAAAATAATGGAAGTGAAGCCTGAAAGGTACTTTCAATAAAAACTATCTATACATATAATAGCTGAAAAGGGTCGAAATTTAGGGGTGAAAAAGGGGTTGGAAGTTGGTATGAGGATTTTTTTACCGCTGAACTGATCAAGATGAAATTTGGTATAGAGATAGTATGGGTCTCGAGAAAGGACAAAGGATAGTTTTCAACCCGAAAATCAACCCTAAAGGGGTGCTAGGAGATGCTGATACAATTCCTCGCCAGTCTGCCTGCGACCACGAGCGTTACGGCACGCTCGAAACGTCAGGAAAATAATAAAAGTAAGTGTACGCGATTAAGTCCCGTTTTTGTCATAATAATGAGTGAAAATCGTGTAAGTTTAAATCAGTACAGTGAAAAGGGAGTTGGAAATTTGTATAGGGAATTATTAACCGCAGAATCGATTTAGATAAAATTTGGTATGGAGATAATTTGAGCTCTGGAAAAGGAAATAAAATAGTTTTATCTCGGAAATTATCCCTTAAGCGGATGCAAAAGGGTGGAAGTTTACATGGGGAAGAAACAACCAATAGCCGCTTTACGTATTTAGATGAAATTTGTTATTGAAATAATTTGTAATTTTTTGGTCAATATTTATAACATGTTACCCGTCGATGCTTTAAATTTACCTATACCCGCTCTTAAAAAATATTTGAAAATGTCATGAATGTCAAAGGGTTATTGCAGGTTTATAGGACACCGTTTAGGTAGGAAAACATATCAAACGTTTTTCTCAAACATGCAATGAAATATTGATGTTATGTTCCTTATAATAAATAGGCTGCGAAGTATCACGTTTCAGGTGCGGCTACACGAGAGGTCGATAATGGAATTTCATACTAATTTGTAGGCCGGCAAGTGCCTTTTTAATTTCCATTCCACGTGTATTTGTGGCACAGGATCAAGGCGTTCAGCCATTTAAGTCTATTAGCGATATTTACTTTTTGGTTCGTTTGACATTCTGCCACTACTACGCCTATTAAAAAAATCAATAAACAATATGATATATTTTTATTTAGCAATTTCGTTTATATTTAAAATAGACATGAAAATAACAAATAACACTTTATTATCAAAATCCTATAATTTTAAATTGTAAAGATGGAGGCAGATTATAGGAACAGCTGATGTTGTTTTTTTTTTCGTGAAAGGTTGGTTTATCAAGCTAAAACCGGTATTAGACATTGCAATTTGTAGGGCCCAATTTGTCAGGTTGGGAGTTGTAATAAGAGTTAGGGCCCTTAGGGAGCTGAAGGAGGGTTAGGGAGGGGCAGGGTACACAACAGATTGGGTCCTACAAATCGCAATGTCTGATACCGGTGTTAAATATTAACAGCAAGGGCTATTACACATGAGCTGAAATTAAGAATTGGAATCTATAGTTACGAAATAAATTCGGAGGGTTCTGATTCTTATGAATATTTTCTATAATAATGCATAAACAGAGACAATATTTGTAACGTTCTGAATTTATTCAGTCACCATGTACATTTTTCTTCTTAATTTTAGCTCGTGTAGAATGGCCTAAGTGCAACCTCTCGAACAGCACAGATACTGTGAAAAAAAAAGTATTTTGGTGGGAAAATTTTAAAAACGTTCTCAATATTTTATTATGTTGCGTATATTATTGTGAATTAGAATGTCGATTTGTTTTATTCTATGGTAATTTGGCTATAAATAGGTACAATAAAAGTGAAATAGGTCTAGATGTTGTTCAAATGCAAGTGAAAATTATACTTAAATGGTAGATGTACGTAATAGTTATACATTTTTAAAAGCCGTTCAGTGACAATTAAATGCAGTCAGAATTTAGCAATCCAGACTTCATATAGTAAATTGTTGTAGAGGCTTGAAAGTAAGCTATAGGTGGATCGAGTTAGTTCGAGATACGAGTCCACCTATAGCGCTTTCGGCTGAGATATTACATAGTGCTTTTCACGACTACTGTGAGGAAATAATAAAAAAACATTTGTCATAATAATATAAATGCTTTAATAGAATATCCAATTCCATTCCCGCCTTTTTTCTTTTTTTTTCACTTTCAAGAAGCGTTTTTCTGTTGTTTGCTTCAAACCGACTCATTACTTAGAGGCGTTTTTGATAGGAAACCACAAACGGCTAAAAAAGTAAAAATGCCTTAAGGGTGAATAAATGGTTTTGACGTTTCTTTTGTTTAAACAGGTAGTTGGCCCGATAAACAACCTTATTTTATTTTTGAAACATAAAGTTGTGCCAAAAAAAGACCTTTTAATGTTTTTAATGAATGCAATGACATAACTGGACAATTTACTTTCCAACTAATGACATTTCATCGTTACAATAACATTGCTGTATTGGTGGTTCAGATGCTACAGCAAATGCTTACTTTCCGGCTTGGATTGTAACCATCTTTTGTCACAATTCCGGACAGTAGCGTGAAAACGTAATGTTTTTACACATTTTTTTGATTACATGGTAATTCTAATTAATGTGTTTGTTGATAGGATAATTCAATAATAAAGAAGATGAACATATATACTTAGTCGTAATAGTGGGAACGTTGGTTTAACATTGTTTCTAGAAATTAATGCAAATTTTGGTTGTACGTTTGTGCCTTATTGAACTTATTGTATCATTTTAGATAAAAACCTAAGTACGAAGGTGTTTGAAGTACAGTCGCCATCAGATATATCGGAGCGGCTAAGGTGGTCATATCCGAAAAAAAAAATAAGTTTCTTATTTATTTTATTGCATGTTTGAGAAAAGCACTATACATACCTCGGCGTGAAAAGGGGTTGCCAGCCTCGTTACTATCCGGCCTTGCTACGCTCGGCCGTCTATATGTACGCGGCCGGCAACCCCCTACTTCCCGGCCTCTGTAGTAATGTACTATTGTGAAGCAGTCAGATTAGGATTTATTTTTCTTTATAATTAAACAATAGGTACATTATCTGTCTCTCAAGCTATTCTGATATGTCTTCTTGAAGAACTACGCATTATTTTGTATATTTAAGATCTAATAATGTATTACTGTTTTGAAAAAAAATAAGTCCCGTCGAGTTTCTTTTCGGTCATAATACGTCTTGGGCCAGAGGTGTAGAGTTAGAACCGGTGGTAGTTTTGGAACGAAGTTCCTTATCGGACGGTTCGCGGATGGGGGGCTAGGCGAAAAAAAGTCACGTGACCGTCACGAAAAAGCGTCACGTCACGAAAACGCGACATCCATACGATTGAGAAACATGTAAAATGGAATGAAATAAAAAATATATAAAATAGAATAGAATGAAGTGAAATGAAGTGTAGTGAAGTGTAGTGAAAAGTGAAAGTGAGAAGTGACAAAGTGATAAAAGTGAAAAGTCAAGAACCTAAAAGTAAAAAAAAAATACGAAAATGTCAAAAATGGCAAAATTTCTTAATTACAAAAATTTCAAAAATTTTGTAAAATTTCAAAAATTACAAAAATTTCAAAAATTTGAAAAAGTACTAAAACTACCAAAAGTTTAAAATAAAACCACAAAATTTACGAAAAAGTCAAAAATTTAATAAAATTAAATAAAACAACTTCGTTCCAATCGCGTGTTCCACGACACTCATGTATTTTATTTTTCTCTGACGTTCATAAGTGCATTGTAATGTGCTTACATTGAAGAATAAATATCTTGATTTATACCAATATCATAAATCCTCTATCGGAACCGTATGTAATTACCACCATTATTGCAACCAGTAACGTCACATCAGTGACAGTGTGGTAAAAACGTATGAAACTTCATTTCCGACGGTAACGTAATGAAAATCCGCCTCCGACCGCCGGCGCAATAAGGTTGGTCATGGTGGTGTAATGGCGGTCATTCTAATGGTTTCAATGGATATGTGTGCTTCTAAGCAGTGTATGCTACTGTACATAATTAGTCCTTATTACGTAACAGTTATATAAACTACTATTTATCTCTATTTAGGGTTCCGTAGTCAACTAGGAACCCTTATAGTTTCGCCATGTCCGTCCGTCTGTCCGCGGTCTAGCTCAGTTACCGTTCGCACTAGAAAGCTGAAATTTGGTGAGGCCTGATAAGAACTTTCAATAAAAACTATATTGAATAAAATCGGTTCAGTCGTTTTTGAATTATCAGTCAAAAACGCATATTGAAAGGAAGTGCCGAATAGTAAAATGACGTAAGCGCCGCCAAATATCCCTTAATAAACGACCTTTTGAACGGATGTTTTGTAACAGGGCGGCATCTACAAAACTCTACACTGAGTATCGCCCGACATGCTCTTGGCCGGTTTTTTGCATTGTTATCCCGGAAATTACCCCTTAAGGATTACTAATTCCAATTCAAGAAAATCCCCAGCCAGCCTATAAAATTTCAACGTCTAAAGGGGGGGAAGCCACTACACTCGATTGAGTTAAATTTGCTGGGTCATGGACCCCCCCCCCCCCCCCCCCCCCTCCAAGTGCACCGTAAATAGGGTCACAAATCCTTCCCCAATTTCAACCGCGCCTGTTCTTACCTTTCATGCTTAGACTGATTTGACGGGAGGACCGATTTGGATGTCATTTGCCGTGGACATGAACGTATAAATACAAAAGTGGTCCTGTATCGTCCGATATACACCTACTACTCTATGTCTTTTAAATCATGCCAAAAAAAATTATATGTTAAAAAAAGTATTCATTTTTGAGTGCAGTTTCATTTAGTGGTAATTTTAAAATATTTTATTAGGACTACTGTCCTCTAGCGTATCCATCTGTCAACTTTACTTCAAGTTCCGCCTCCAGGGTAGCGGGAGAGAAATTAGGGGTGAATTAGCCGCTTACTGACACAGACCGAATTCCACACGGGCGGAGCCGCGGGCACAGCTAGTAGTCTAATAATCCGTAATCGCACCGCCTCTCTCATGCGCAATTTATACTTATTGTGATGGAATTTTATTTTTTGTTATTGTATTGTGTGACATATTTTAATTTCGTTTTTTATTGTATTAGTGTTAATGTAATTTGATTATTATTTAGTTATAATTTATTTCTTATGTAATTCTATGGACATCTTGGTGTCAAATAAACAATTTGAATTTGAATTTAAAGATCCTAATGACGCCGTATATTTATACTGGCGAATAAACTTTTAGACCAACACCCTTCACGTCTCTGGCGTTACCAAAGATGTCTGTGGAGTCACCAATAAATCACGTTTTCAATTTAATATTTATCTACATTTTAAATTTACAAGCAAATCCCTTGTATAAGTAACATAAAATGAAAATAAAAAAGTAATTTATTACTTAATAAGCGAAATTTGGTGGAAGTTTTAATGTCGTGGACAGATTAAAAATAATAAATAAATAGGTTAGTGTTGGTCTAAAAGTTGATGCATCCATTTACGGGCATAAAGTTCTATGCCCCGCTTCCATTACACCTAATGTACACGGTATGTTGTTACTGGGAAGAACGGGGGTACAGGTAAAACCTAGACATTGATCAGTTTCATCACACACGCAATCTCCTACTGGCCCAGTTAGCTGTCGCATCACCGACCGATAGGCCACGCTTCAAAGGTACTTCATTTATTATTAATTTACAACCGGGATTATTCTAAATAAGTAATACTTATCTCAGACATCATTGCTGTTAAATATCATGCGGGAAGTTTAATATAGAAGTAGTATTTTAATGTAAACTACGAAAGTTTATGTTTTTTTTTATACTTTTTCTCAAACATGCTCGGAAATGTTCCTGTTACGTTAGTAATTAGAGACCAGTAGGGACTCTATTCCAAGGCAGGTTCAGCGCGACGTACGTAAAGGATTTTCATACAACATTAAATCACTCAGCCAGGAACTGAAGCACTAAACAAGTAATTTTATTTCCTTACATGTTTGAGAAAAGCACTATACATGCTTCGACCGTAATCAGCTTACCTGGCTTCGTATTGTAGCCGTCCTCATCTTCGACTCGGACGGCTACTAAATACTCAGCCAGGAAAGCTTACTTACTGGTCTCTGCAGTAATGTACTATGAATTGCGATCCAAGAGTTTCATTTAAAACCACAATTTTGCGGATTAATGCTAGAGTATACTTGTCGTATCAAAAATAGTCAAATTATTTATTAAAAAGTAATTTCTAACGCACCTTGCTAAGCATATCCATATTGTCAAACAGAAACGAAACGCACTAAAAGTTATGGCGGGAGACGTGTAATGTATGCGCGCGACAACAGACACTACAAGAATGGTGCACCCGCGCCGTTGAGGACGACCCGATACTGGAGTTCAGATAAGCTATCGTAGGTCTCTGACCAGCTGGCGTTAAGATATGACAATTTAACAACTTACGTAGACAGACCGAGTAATGTGTGTAATAATGTTGTACAGCTAGCATTATTAATGGGGCACCTACATTTAAAATAGATTTTGGACTATATTTTTATAATAAACCATTTTTGCGTTGGAACTACATAAAAGATATTTATTCTTCAATTTAGGCACATTACAATGCACTTATGAACGTCAGAGAGAGAGAGAGAGAGAAAAAAAAACTACCACCCTACACCTCTACCCGAGAAGTATTAATGAGTATTATGACCGGCAATTTTACAGCATCCCCACAGGTGTTCGCCACAGTTTAGGGAAAATAGCTTTTTTTACTCCCACGGCTGAAGGGATATTATATCTATGCTAGTTTTAAGGTCTATGGGGTAGTTTCCTGAAAATAAAAATATTTCATTTCATTTATTGCACTCACTATATACGTCAGAGCACCACTTTAATTCTCAAACTTAAATTTTGTGGTAAATATAATATAATATGGACGTAGCCACTAAGTCACATTACAAAGGGTTTAGCAGGCTAAGGAAGGACGTGTGGTCCCTGTGCGGAATGTTGAATTGGTAAATGTCAATTGTTTGTCGCCTCATAACAGTCATAACTAGTAAGCACTCCAACTTTCAGTCCTCTATCTTGAACCGTCACAGAGATAATGTCATAAATGTATTTTCTATATTTTTTTAAAACTCGTGTCTCTTCTAATCCATAGCAGTTAAAGCATCGAAACAAAATCACAGCTACGTAATTTGAGGAGTATACCCTACAATTTTATTAATATTTTATACGTGAACAATAAAAGAAATAAATGGGCAATTGACAGGGGCAATGTCGGTTATGTTAATAGACAGTGAGATTTCTATACGTAAATAGGTAGCTTAAAGGTTCTATAAGTAGGTAGATTGCACTAACAGTCAGTTACATAAACCGTGAGGTATTCAAAATGACCTCCTGCTTTTATTCTCTCAACAATAAAGTCTTGCCAAGAACTCTTGATCAGGATCACCCGTGATGCCCTGTTTAATTCCTGCTGCTGACTGTACATCTGTATCAATGGTGCAAAAATAGGTAGAACAATAGTCCGAACTATGCAAACACCCATTGAGAGACGCGTGCAGCCATTACGTATTATTGTAACGTTATCTTGTAAATATTTATAGAAGTGCAGAATTATATTACGTAGTACTAAGTAGAGACGCAACGGATATCCGGCCAAATTCACTATTCAGCCGAATGATCGAATAGTAAAATGACACCTGGTCAAGCTTTTTAACATCTATTGTGTTGATATGTTTTCTTATAGAACAACGCACTTATATGTATTGTTTAGTTTTGATATACTGTTGTTTTGAAAAAATAAGTCCCGCCGAGTTTCTTGCCGTACATAATTCTTCTCGGGTCAGAGGTGTAGGGTTAGAACCGGTGTAGTTTGATATTTTTTTCTCTCTTTTACTTTGACATGTAAAAGTGCCCTTGTGGCCTACTTACTGAATAAATGTTTGAGTTTGAGTTTCATAGGGTTAATTGAATTTCCAGACCTTGTAATTTGTCGTGTCCACTCCAAAGTGCTATAAACGCTTACAAGTCGCTAGCCCAATATTACAAGGCTCTATGTTACATTTTCAGGGTAGTTAATTTTAGACTTAGTGTCACTATGACAATGTTCAAATTTCAATTCGATAAAAATGAAACATAGAAGCCTGTAATAAGCCAGCAAAGTGTAGATAATGGCTTGTACCCGTGATGTTGGCGTATGTGTGGTATTCTTAAAATAAACAATTCTAGGTTTTGGAAAAATTGAAATTAAATTATTAATAGCTGGATATAATATAAATTAGCATGCGATGATGATATGAGGTCACCTGGCTCGTTGTGAGAATTTTTATCTATATGAAGCGACCCATTTTCATGTTCCTTGATTGTATTTAGATTAACCCTCCAAAAACCAAGAAACTCAAGAATCATCGATGTAAATCATGGAATCCTGCAGCGTCAATAGTGAATCATCATGCATTAGGAAAATAATTAATTAAATTATGCAGGGCGTTTTTTCAACAACTAGCTATATTGTGCGAGGTGATTAGGTAGGTAGGCCATACTGACCAACTTATTCTATGGAACCAACACCGAAATCTAAGTACTAAGTTGCGGATCTATAAAACCGTAATCCGCCCCATACTTATGTATGGTTGTTAGGTCTGGACACTGACGCTCAAGGAGGAGACAGCCTTCTAGTCACAGAACATAAGGTGTTAAGAAAGATTCTGGGACCCATTAAAGGGGACGATGGTAGCTGGAGGATCCGCAAAAATGCCGAAATCCAAGAACTGGTGGCCGAACCAAATATAATTGGTGAGACAAAAGCGCATCGTCTCCGCTGGCTCGGCCACCTCGAGAGGATGGGTGAAGATCGCTCTGTAAAAAGAGCATATTTGGGTCGACCGACAGGACGGCGTCCTGTGAAAGCTGACGTGAAATAGCGCAGGACCGAACAAAATGGCGTGCTCTTGTCTCGGAGGCCAGGACTCATTTTGGGTCGTTGCGCCAAATAAGTAAGTAACACCCAAAATCAATAAACAAATTTTGGCTGTTTCATACATTTTGGCTGATCAAATGTCGACGTTTTCTATGTTGAGGTCAATGTTTTTTGGGATTTCGGGGTTGATCCTATAGAAAAAGTTGTTCAGTATGACCTACCGAATCACCTCGTACAATGTGGCCAGTTGTTGAAAAACACCCTGTATGCTTATTTTTAATGTAATCATGCTAGTGTTAGTATATTATAGTTAAGCTAACTAAATCATGCATTTAACATGTTTGGCGACCAATAATATTATTTAAATAAAGATCTGGCCATATAATTTATTCTATACACTTTCTGATAAATCTATATATATATAAAGTTGTGTCGGTTACACCATTACTCAAGAACAGCTGAACCGATGTTAATGATGTTGAATGAATATTGGAGTATATAAAAAAAAAATTAGTAGGCGGTACGAAGTTCGCCGGGCTAGCTAGTAGGTATTGTATAAAACTGCTACTGTATTTTATCTATAATATTACAACAACTACTAAATACTTACTCTCTGCGTAATTAAGGCCATCTGTTATCCTTTATATTCATCGTCATCATATCATACCAGGGGGTGTTGGAAAATTTCTAATTTGTGGTATTCCAATCGAGCATGCATACCCTTTAGGTATTGAATGCCACCTTTATAGTCATAATTGACATAATTGAGCCTGACTGGGGAAGTACCTCCACCTTCCAGAAAACCACAGCCAAATAGCACTCATAGTGTTGTGTTCCTGCCGGTGAGTAAGGTAACCACAGAACTCAAAGAGGACCTAGTGTTTTTTTTTTATACTACGACGGTGGCAAACAAGCATACGGCCCGTATGGTAAGCAGCTACCGACAAGACGACAAGGGTCCCTCTTGTTCCTTTAGTCGTTAACACAGTGGTCCACCTTTTGTAAAGGGTCGGCAACGCGCATGTGATACCTCTGGAGTTGCAGGCGTCCATAGGCTATGGTAGCGGCTTATCATCACACGGGCCGTATGCTTGTTTGCCACCGTCGTGGTATAATAATAAAAAATACTAGACTACTATTATTAAATACCAATAAATATGGATTGATGGGTCAGATCTTCACAATGCACCAATTTACTTATAACTACAATATTAGTCTAATCTAAGGGCATGCCAAAAAGCCTGTTAGGTCTTACCGCGGGTCTGAGCCGGTTGTCATTGGCCTGGAAGATGTAATTATTGAGTGAATAAGCCAAGAAACAGTTGTAAATTTAGCATATTGGTCCCTGTCTTAATAGTCCGTTTATTCTGGCCAATTTGACCCTTATTGCGTCAGTAGAAAGTAGAATTTACAAAACACAAATAAAACTATTAAGACTAAAGGGTTACTATTAAGACTATTAAGACTGGATTTTAAGGTGTCCCTTATATTGTGATTTTGAGAAATTAACAAAGCATACCCCCTAAATATATTTCGTTTACCTCAAAATACTCTACAAAAAAATTCCAGGCCATTCGTGTAACTGTAACCTGTGCCGACTTTATCCGATTTTCCCAAACAAAGTATGAAAATGACTAAAAAAAATTTATATTTTTTTTTTCATATCATCAGTGCATCCTACTCCTGTATGAACGTTTTTATGAAAAAAATCTCGCTACAAACTGAAACCGATAAAAAAGTAACAACTTATCTTCTGCCCAAATGTCTTCATAGTAGTAGTAGTAGTGTTTAACGGCCTCCTAGCCCAGTCGGTAGTGACCCTGCCTACGGAGCAGGGGGTTCCGGGTTCGAATCCTGGTCAGGGCATTTATTTTTATGTTTATCACAGACATTTGTTCCTGAGTTATGGGTGTTTTCTATGTATTTAAGTATTTATTCATATTTATCTATTATATATATCGAAAATAGATGTCATATACTTCAGAAAAAGTGACCAAACCCTCCGGTGTCCGAGGCCAGATTTGAACTGGCGTCTTCAGCTTTCGCGGCTGACGTCCTGACCACTAGACCACCCGGTCACGGCGGAACTTGACAAATTTTCTCATGTATATGCAATCTCTGAATTTGAAACGGCTAGGCGCCGTTGACCATACTCTAAGGGCATGCGCAGTACGTGCTTGCACCTCCTATCCGAATCTCTTACGTGATTCTGGTATAGCGAGAGAGATGGTGCTGCCATCTATGAATCTTGAAGCAAATCAAATTATTTTGTTCAATATTTTTTGATTTGCAATTTTTAAGTAGTTACACTACTATATATAAATTGAAAATAGATGTCATATACTTCAGAAAAAGTGACCAAACCCTCCGGTGTCCGAGGCCAGATTTGAACTGGCGTCTTCAGCTTTCGCGGCTGACGTCCTGACCACTAGACCACCCGGTCACGGCGGAACTTGACAAATTTTCTCATGTATATGCAATCTCTGAATTTGAAACGGCTAGGCGCCGTTGACCATACTCTAAGGGCATGCGCAGTACGTGCTTGCACCTCCTATCCGAATCTCTTACGTGATTCTGGTATAGCGAGAGAGATGGTGCTGCCATCTATGAATCTTGAAGCAAATCAAATTATTTTGTTCAATATTTTTTGATTTGCAATTTTTAAGTAGTTACACTACTATATATAAATTGAAAATAGATGTCATATACTTCAGAAAAAGTGACCAAACCCTCCGGTGTCCGAGGCCAGATTTGAACTGGCGTCTTCAGCTTTCGCGGCTGACGTCCTGACCACTAGACCACCCGGTCACGGCGGAACTTGACAAATTTTCTCATGTATATGCAATCTCTGAATTTGAAACGGCTAGGCGCCGTTGACCATACTCTAAGGGCATGCGCAGTACGTGCTTGCACCTCCTATCCGAATCTCTTACGTGATTCTGGTATAGCGAGAGAGATGGTGCTGCCATCTATGAATCTTGAAGCAAATCAAATTATTTTGTTCAATATTTTTTGATTTGCAATTTTTAAGTAGTTACACTACTATATATAAATTGAAAATAGATGTCATATAGAATTGAAAAGAGATGGCAGCACCATCTCTCTCGCTATACCAGAATCACGTAAGAGATTCGGATAGGAGGTGCAAGCACGTACTGCGCATGCCCTTAGAGTATGGTCAACGGCGCCTAGCCGTTTCAAATTCAGAGATTGCATATACATGAGAAAATTTGTCAAGTTCCGCCGTGACCGGGTGGTCTAGTGGTCAGGACGTCAGCCGCGAAAGCTGAAGACGCCAGTTCAAATCTGGCCTCGGACACCGGAGGGTTTGGTCACTTTTTCTGAAGTATATGACATCTATTTTCAATTTATATATAGTAGTGTAACTACTTAAAAATTGCAAATCAAAAAATATTGAACAAAATAATTTGATTTGCTTCAAGATTTATTATATATATCGTCGTCTAGTACCCATAACAGGAGCCTTATTGAGCTTACTGTGGGCCTAGGTCGATTTGTGTAAGATTGTCCTATAATATTTATTTATTTTATTTATATTTATTTATTAATTTTATTTATATTTATTTTATTTATATTTATTTATTTATTTTATTTATATTTATTTATTTATTTTATTTATATTTATTTATTTATTTTATTTATATTTATTTATTTATTTTATTTATATTTATTTATTTATTTTATTTATATTTATTTATTTATTTTATTTGTATGGGGAAATTACGATGCAAGTCGGCACGGGTTAGAGTTACAGGAATGTCCTGATTTTTTTTTGTACAGTAATTTGAGGTATAACAAATACATTTAGGGGAATGTGTCATTAATTTCTCAAAATCGCAATATAAGGGACACCCTACTGGAATTTGAAACACAGTTGTTGCTGTGAACATTGTGACTAAAAAAAACTTTAAGTACATGCCAGAGTTAAAACAGCAAAGCAACTTGATCATTTGTTTGTTTTACTATTTGCATCTCTACTTTTAGCATATTCAAACATTCGAGTGACAGTGAAGCAGATATATATTTGTAATTCATAGTAAGCGTTCCTTGTTATTAAAGAGGCATGTATAGATAGAGCTTGTCTATTTAAACATACCTCTCTGATGTTAAAAACATGTATCTGAGTTACCTAATTGAAATATAAATATATAGGTACTGTTATTGTTATTTCTTATAGTTTAATGGTTTCCTAGCCCAGTCGGTAGTGACCCTGCCAACGAAGCAGGAGATCCCGGGTTCTAATCCTGGTAAGGGCATTTATTTGTGTTTATCACAGATATTTTGTTCCTGAGTTATGGATGTTTTCTATGTATATAAGTATTTATCTATATCTTTATATTATATATATTGTTGTCTAGTACCCACAACACAAGCCATATTGAGCTTACTGTGGATCTAGGTTGATTTGTGTAAGATTGTTCAATAATATTTATTTATTCATATAGAATGGGCAGCAAAAGGTTAATAGCATTTTATTTTGATATCAGTCTTAACAGTTAACACCATCAAAATGATTCCTTACAAAAATCTACACAAAAATATAATAAATACCTTCAGAGACATGAACTTTAGTTACCGAATTATATGGTTTCAAAATAGTTATCTTCACACAGCACTTAAGAGCTGCCAGGATTTCAAGCCTCAATATACTAAATGCACAATCAAACGAAGAGTCTGCTCATTTCTTTAATTGATTGTACTATTGTTCATAGATGGAAATATAAATTATAAACTACTGTGGTGTCTGTGGTTATTATGAGGCAACCCAAGTTATTTTATTAGTAGTAATTAAGATGAGCCTGCCTCTATTAGCACTAATAATCAAGTAGCCACATAAACATTAATATTGCCTTTAAATAAGGCATTCCATACAATGGCATGTATAAAAAAACTTAGGTAAGTATTGTATGATTTAACATAGAATAATGCATTGTCATCCATCTAATAGCATTACTAGGATGCTACATCATCCACATAATTGTAGCTTAGTTGTTTATTTACGTTCTACTATCGACTTGCGTCCGATCTGAGCGTCTAATCGTCAAGTGTTGACCTCTACGCCGAGGCAAGGTTAAAGCAGATAAATACTCCCATTATAAAGCCTTATCAATGAACCTAAGCGTAAACATGTATAGTTACCTTCTTATTCAAATCCGCTGTTTCTGCCATTGTCACTGGGTATTATAAAACTCGAGTGTTTTATCAGTGGGCAACGGGAATGCCGATACGCCGAACGAGGCAAGCGCGCTTCGCGTTTTTGACAGTGACAATCAGGTGATTGTCAAAATAGATAAACGAAACGCAGCGAAGGAAGCTACGTTTTGTTTCATCATGGATGGTGGACGCGTCTGTTTGGCAATTTTTTTCAAAGCATGTATCTCTAGAGTCTAGATACACCGATCAAATAATACTAGGGATAGATAATTAGCCCAAAAAAATGGGCCCACAATAGTACCACAAGAACGACTCGAGCGGTACTTTTATTTGACTAAGTACTGTTTAAAACCCTGTTACACTTGTCCTAATTAGCTTCCTAAATGATTAAGTTTCTAAAATTTGTCAAGTGTAACCGCATTTAGCAAGTAAATTTTCTATTGAAAAAAGTTAGTATCCTAATTAGGATGCTAGTTAGGACACTAAAAAAGTAAAGTGTAACAGGACTTATAAGACTGGCCGGTTACAGGAACCCCCGTACCTTCGACACAGAGAGTTCTAAAGCTTGATGCTTCGAGACCCTTCGTTCGAGTGCCTTCGATGAAATAAGAACGAACTAATGCCAAAAGTTCGTATCTGCATAATGAAAGAAGTTTAAAAAAAACCGGCCAAGAGCGTGTCGGGCCACGCTCAGTGTAGGGTTCCGTAGTTTTCCGTCCGTCACAGTAAGTGTCCCCACTTAAGAGTTAATAATACCGCCATGTAGGATATGATACGAGAGTTCCACGTACAGCGACATCTATCGGCAAATTAAGTAAACTATTGCGCGCGAGCTTAAAGTATGGAAGATGATTTTTATGGAATAATTCTTTATTGCGTGAACCGATTTTCACCATTTTTACTTTATTTGAAAGCACATCATTTCATTGTAATTTTGTAGAAATTACAGGTACAATAAACACCTGCTTATACGGTTAAATTACAAACTTAGTTCAGAAATTATTTTGTATTTATTTTTTCAAAAACTATTCATCCTATCAAGTTCAAAATAATTTTCCTAGAATTTTTTTATAAAGTTCTACTTTTGAGATTTTTTTCATATTTTTAAAACTTATGGTTCAAAAGTTAGAGGGGGGGGGACGCATATTTTTTTACTTCTGGAGCGATTATTTCCGAAAATATTTACATTATCGAAAAATGATTTTAGTAAACCCCTATTCATTTTTAAATACCTATCCAACAATATATCACACGTTAGGGTTGAAATGAAAAAAAAATCACTCCCCACTTTACGTATAGGGGAGGTACCCTAATAAAAAAAAATTTTCCACTTTTTATTTTACCACTTTGTCGGCGTGATTGATATACATATTAGTACCAAATTTCAGCTTTCTAGTGCTAACGGTCACTGAGATTATCCGCGGACGGACGGACGGACGGACGGACGGGCAGACATGGCGAAACTATAAGGGTTCCTAGTTGACTACGGAACCCTAAAAATGGCTGATGGAACCGATAATATTCAAATTATTTTTTATTAAGTGTTAAGGCGCATCTTCTTTAATTTTTTCATATTTTTTTACTTATAGTCCAAAAGTTAAAGGGGGAAGACACAATTTTTTTGACTTTCGAAGCGATTATTTCTGCAAATATGAACTAAAAAAAAAGATAAAAGTTGATATTTGTTAAAAAAAATGACAACCCTTCATATCTCGCAAAGTATTAATCCTCTATATATATATACATTTTGACGGCCTAGTTGCTAGTGACCCTGCCTATGACGCAGGAGGTCCCGGGTTCGAATCCTGGTCAGGGTATTTATTTGTGTGTTTATTACGGGTATTTGTTCCTGAGTTATGAATGTTTTCTATGTATTATATTATATCGTCGTCTAGTACCCACAACACAAGCCTTATTGAGCTTACCGTGGGACTAGGCCGATTTGTGTAAGATTGTCCCATAATATTTATTTATTTATTTATATATATAATAATAATTAGGTAGTTATTTCTTTAATTGGGACACGAAATGGCGATGCTGCATTGCAAAAAACCTGGCGGTGAACTTTTTTTTTTAATATATCTGGTTTCGAGTACGATAAGACTCCCAGGTTTCCTTTGTTCCTCGAAGCAGTTTAGTCTCTGTAATCACGCGGCTATCAGCGATGTTTGTATACGCGTACTATTATATATAATAATGATGATTATAGTAAATATCATTGTACGCGTAGTGCTCCTTGATTATAGACCCCGAGAGCCAGCCACAAATTTTGTTGGTCATCGTGTCCCGGGCGTTAGCATGAACCCTCGCGAAGGTCAGCCGCCGCTCCTTTGGTGAGTTAAGAAACTGCAGCCATTTACCTAATGTCTTAAAAAAGGTCCAATGATATAGTTTACATGGATAGCCACTTCATTTCCCACTATCTCCAACCAATTTCCTTCCTATCTTCCACCCTTTTCCCATTATATTCGTTTCCACAATTGGTCCACCCGCCATCCTGACGTCAGGATGGCGGGTGGACCTTTTTTTAGAAAAATCTCGTTTTAGAAAGAGGTACACTGATTTCTACTGAAGGTACACTGAGGTACACTAAAGGTACAGTACTTTTATTAACAATTCGATATAATTCCCGAGGTCCACCCGCCATCCTGACGCTCACAATATTTGTTTAGATAATAAGTTAAATATACTATTCATTATAAAAATAAGTATGACGAATAATATTGTTTTTTTAATTGTATGTAGAACTCGTGCTTATATTTTCTGGAAACCCCGATACATACTTGCAGTACAGCTATCAATAGGTGCCTACAGTACAGTATCATAAATTATGAATCTATGTCACGATAGTCGATTCGTGGTATTTAAATAAATAGTTATATTTAATAGTAATAATTATCACAGTAAGTAATTATTTTTATTAGTCATCTGCCTGTCACAAAAAATACTAAAATCAACTAAAATATTACAAAAAGTGTAATAATTATGAATCATTATATTCATTATACTTAAGTATACTTACTTATTTTGTTTTTGGTATGATTTAACCGATAACCAAATAAATGTGAAGTCGATTACCTAATTAATAAAAGTAGGTGGCAAATCTTCGGTAGCAGAAAATATTATCGTATTTAAAAAATATATGTGACCATTTATCAGAAGGCGCTTACGTTTCGCGGTGTTGCACTTACAGGGCCTCAATTCGACATGGCATAACTGACAGTAGCTAGCGAGACAACTATGAGATCACACTTTTGTGACAGTTGAAATTTGGGGTGGAATCACTCAAGAGTGACATCTAAAATGGTGGCCATAGCCATAGACAAAACGCTCTAGCGAGACCTACTGACAGATTGACAGTTAGGTGTGGACACGTGTGGACAGATGGATTTCACTCTATCACCTAGCGAGACAAGTGTGAGAGCCACGTCTCGCAGTTTGGCATGTCGAACCGGCCCAGTACCTCTACCACGAGTCATGCAAATAAGCCCAATTCGAGATTCGTTCACGAATTCGTAAATTATTTGTATGGAGAATTTGTGCAGAGCCTCTAGCGGTCACTTATAGAACAAAAAATTACTGCCATACCATAAGTTAAATGATCGTTTATGCAATTCGCTCACGAAAGTTCGATTGCTTGTTTCGTTTGTGTAGATTTCAATACTTTAGAAAGTGACGTGACGTGACAAACGTCACATCCTTCACACCAACCGAAACAGATTGTAGGTAAGCCAAAAAGGTTTTACTTCCTAAGTACATTTTATCTGAAGGTTTAGAAATAGTTTAGAACTGTAGATATAAAAATCATCAGCCGGCTGTATAGCACTGAAAAAACCGTAAACTAGTCACATGAATATATGGTATTTAGGGTATCAGCAGACGGTTTTTCTACCTCAAATCAGCCGGCTGACGATTTTCCTGATAATAAGAGCATCAAAACAGCTGACCTACGCGAGTCATCATTATACCACTTTGTTTCTGGCTTACGGTTCATGCCAGCGGAGCCGGGAAATACAAGCTATGACAGTAAGCCTTTTTTTCACCTGATTTAAGAGGTCTTATTCCCAAAACGCGCGAATTTCTTAAAATGCTTCATTTTCTTCTAGGCTTTTCTCAGGTTATGGCTAAAGTACTTAGTTTTTTTAAATCAACTATTGATGCATATAATAGTTCATTTCCTTATCTAGACGGCCATCGGAGCAAATATTACATTTTAACGAGTAAAACATGAAAAAAATTGGTCGTCTTGGAAGGCCTTTCTGGATTTTCCAGTTACATGTACCGTTCATTTCCAAATTACGCAAAAAAGGGTAACAATTTTTATTCAACTTGAATAAATTTCAATTAAGTATATCATGTCTGAGACGGCCATGGAAATAAATATCGAAGATTCATCTTGGATAATAGACAAAATACCTCCTGATTATATGCCAGTTTTTTGTGGAAACACGTTTACATTTATTTTTTTCCACGAAAAGCCTATAAATATTTTGCCCTAAAAAGATTACCATAGGAAAGTTAAACTATATTTCTATCACGGTAAAAAATATCATTACTATAGTGGTACGTTTTAATTTAGTATGAATTTTTAAAAATGACCTATAAATCACACTTGACAGGACACTTTCCGTGAGAATCTTATTTTTGGGTTCTTAATAATAATAAAATAAGTATGGTTCAATAGTAGATTGTACACCAAGGGGATAAAGCACTGTTTTATGTCACGGGCGCAATATTGAATCCTGAACGTAACGAAGGACTCCAGATTTTACTCCCGAGCGCAGCGAGGGGGTTATGAGTTAAATAAGACTGAGTCCTGAGTGCAGTGAGGGGTTCAAGCGCGCCCGTGACAAAAACAGCTTTATCCCCGAGGAGTATACTCTACTTTTCTCACCTCTTGCGAGACAATAAAATAGCTAAGGCTACTAGAAACGAATTTTTATTAAAGTAAATCAATTTAAAAGTAAAAACCGGCAAAGTGCGTGTCGGACCACACATAGGAGGGTTCCGTACCTTCAATGGAATAACAACCAAACTAATACCAAAAGGTCGTATCTGGTGCCTAGCCATTTTTGAGCTATCTCCAAAAAAACGGAGATAGCTCAAAAATGGCTAAACCGATAATGTTCAAAACTATTTGCGTACAAAGTATATGATAAGACGCATCTCCTCAAAATTTTCATATTTTTTGGAGTTACGGTTCAAAAGTCACAGAAACCCTCTTCTGTGCACAAGTTTTCTGACTTTCGAAGCGATTATTTCAGAAAATATTCACCTAATCACAAAATGGTCAAAGAAACCTCAATGTTATTTTTAAAGACCTATCATTGATGTGTCACATGTTGATATTCAGTCAAAAAAAATAGTTAAGTACATGTATGGAGCGCCCCCCCCCCTAATTTTTTTTTAAATCTACATAACTAAGTAGCGGCATACAAAATACACCTTATGTGTAAATTTTATTCAGATACGTCGTATAGTTTCCGAGTAAAATGGCTGTGACATACGGACGGACAGACATACAGACAGACATGACGAATCCATAAGGGTTCCGTTTTTTGTCATTTGGCTACGGAACCCTAAAAATTGATTCTTGATACATTAGTCCATTTTATTCGAATTTTATATTCAATTTTTATAGAACCTGCAGTTTTACTCCGTATACTGCAGCGTCTTATGACACTCGCGGCATTTGTTTTAGGTATTTAAAAAAGGTGGCCAGCACGATTTTCCGAATAAATTCGATTTTCAAATCAGTTCGACGCGGCGGCGCGGGCCCCGGCTGGCGTCGCGGGGCTGTGCACCGTGCGGACTTTACCAAATTAGACTTTAAGCACATAACAATAAGAACTATGGGAAGTGAAATCACATTATTAACCAGCGGGTTATAATGAGATTTAGTTCAACATTATAACCCGGCTAAAGCCAAGGGCTATAATGATTTGCTTTCGGTGAGGTTTGCATGATATATAATTTGGCATTGTCGAGCAGGTGGTGTGAAAAAGTATTTTTTTGTATTACTAACACTTCAAACTATCTTATAGATAGCATTTTATGCGGCTTTTTTCATTAATATAGATTTTCGACTTTTAGGGAATAAGGAGCCTTAAACGCGCGTGACTTTTAAAGCATAAAATGTTATCAACCGACTTCAAGATTTCGAAGGAGGAGGTTCTCAATTCGTCAGGATCTTTATTTTTACTATTTTTTCATAATGATCACCGATTGCAACTTTTTTTTAAATAGGGAAATTACGTTTTTCGTCATACATATTCAAAGCTAGGAAAAGGGGTGAAAACTGTCAGTACTTCATCCATTTATCCATATATTTATTTCGTCGTAGGATATAGGATTACATAAGAAAACCAAATTGATGAAATGTCAAATGTACAAATAACACTACTAGTTTAAAACGTCCTAGAACTACGACCATATGTAGTGTTAGGTGATTCTTAATTTATTTGGTTATTTTGTCAACATGACAGTTCGACTTTTAGAGATCATAGTGGATCATAGGTTTATTTCTTATTATTTAGGTCTATTGTATAATCACAAAAGGATAAGTACCCTTTCAGGATGTTGTTGATTCTCTAAAGTATCTGCCGACACGTTGGCAAAGTCCTTTAATTTATTTACCAGCGAACAAGCCGGAGCGGCGCCCGACATCCGAAATCACTACAAGACTATTAAATATAGTTGTCGTTCGTCTAACTATTGTTGGTGTCGAGGAAATCGATCCGTAGAGCAAGGGGCACGGAGCCTCACGACCTAACAAACGCACAAGGGAAGCTAAAGATGCTCCAGCAAGCCGCCGGTTTTCATACATAAGCATAACACAACGCAGAATTGCGGCTTTGCCGCTTCTTGCATAATGATGGTTTTATTTCTATTTATAAGTTATACGTACGAGTAATTGTAAGTACTTATAAGTTTCTAGTTTGTGACAATGTTACTTGAAATAAATAAATCTTTAATATAATTATGTACATTATAATTTCAAAGTGCCCTGTTAGTACTAGAGCCCACGACCAAAACCATGTCTCATAGCAATACGGCAAAAACCCTATAAAATCGTTAGATTATATGATTCTGAACCCGACTAGGTGTGTAGTAACGGTCGAAAGTGTAGCAACTGCGTGGGAGGCCATTTCTGCTGTGTCAAAAAAAAAAGGCAGTCGGTATTATAGCAATACGTCTGATATTGAAAATGTACATAGATTTTATAATTGTATTACGAAAAAGTTTGTTTTCAGACATTTTGCGCGTAGCATATAGCCTGAGCGCATTATTGAAAATGTCAACAAATTTAGCCGACCTGTATCATAGCAATACGGATAAAAAAAAATTTAAACTTTTCGTATTGCTGCCAGGATTACCAAAAACCTGTTTTCAGACACTTTAAGTGTAGCATATACTCCCAAAAACGAAAATAACGTTTCGGAGTCGCCTGGCCGACGCCTCAGCGCTTGTTACGCTCCTGCGGCGGGTACGGCAACTTCAATGTTACGGTTTCGGGTAAATTCTTTGTTAATTATCATCTAATAAATTCAGGGTCGCAACGTATTCATTGGTTTGTAACAGAGAATTCAAGATGCCTCAATACGATTTTTAAATGATATCTGAGTATCGAAAAGTTGTCTGATAGAGAAGGTGCTACACTTAATTTGTCTGATATAAATTTTTTGCACATGTGGACAACTTATTTTATCATGTCCAACAATTTTCAGACATATTGCATATTATATGATACCGATCGGTAAAATTTGTTAACATTTTCAAAACGGTCTCAAAATTTAATGCGTTCACATTTTCGTCTGAAAATTGTTTTGTTCGCATCAAATAACCAAAATTTACTAATAAAAAAGATTTTCAGACGTATTGCTATGAGACATTTTTTTTGTCTCATTTTTAATTTTTTTAAGTGATTTTACGGGTTTGCGCTACACCACTAACGTCTGAAAAATATGTTTCCGGTATCTCAGAACTATCATTCAACTACAGTCTGCAAATCAGACATATTGCTATGATGCAGTACGGTAAAATTCTTTGACAATTTTGAAAATTCGGTCAGATCAAACGCTACGCGGAAAATGTCTGATATTGGTATTTTCGAGTTCAGGATAATCGTATCTATCGATTTGATGCGGTTTTGGCCGTATTGCTATGAGACAAAAATTTTGGTCGTGGGCTCTCGTACTATGTATAAATCTGGATGTCTTCGAAGATCCCGGCCTGTAACGCAGTTGTTACTTCTTGAATATAAAATAATACACCTTCCTGGGATAAATAGTTTGCCTTGCTGGTGATAAGTTAGCTGCTACAGCAATCAATCAGAAATGAATGATGCACAAGAACATGTATAAGATGTTTCAATATTATTTGTTATTTTTCACAGTTTCATTGTAATTATTATGATTGAAAATGAAAGTGTTTATAACTATCATATAAAATTTCAACTACTTTTAGGTAATATAAGGCTTTGTCGATATTATTTCGTCAACTAATAATATATAAATATAACACAATAAATACGAATGGTTTTCACTTTCACCATGTTTTGACATCTTACCTTATAATTTGATAGTGAAAGAGTTTTCTACAGTCGATACGGTATTTTTCGGTGACGTAAGTCAAATTAGTGTCTTATGGTAACGTTTTCATAAAACCTATCGATAACAAACTGTACTGACCTTCAGTGCGTTAACATGACAGATCACATTCGACGTGCCGCATACATCCGTCTCGTTCTACCTATGAGACGGATGTATGCAGCGCACTAAACGTAATCCGACATGAAATGTCAGCATAGATCGTTTGTATGTGTTGCTGTCGAAACTGAAGGAAAACGATTCGAAGCCCGATTATTCGTTAACGCCTATAGAAAAATATTCAGTACCTCTACCAAGAGTCATGCAAATAAGCCCAATTCGAGATTCGTTCACGAATTCGTAAATTATTTGTATGGAGAATTTGTGCAGAGCCTCTAGCGGTCACTTATAGAACTAAAAATTACTGCCATACCATAAGTTAAATTATCGTTTATGCAATTCGCTCACGAAAGTTCGATTGCTTGTTTCGTTTGTGTAGATTTCAATACTTTACAAAGTGACGTGACGTGACAAACGTCACATCCTTCACACCAACCGAAACAGATTGTAGGTAAGCCAAAAAGGTTTTACTTCCTAAGTACATTTTATCTGAAGGTTTAGAATTGTAGACAATTATATGAGCAGTGAACAATAATAAGCATAGAAACCGTACTAGCTCTGAAAAATTACCCTACTTTTTGTGGATGTTTAATATGCTTGCTAGGCCGTAAACCAGGAGTAATTTCCGTTGGTCATCGTGTCCCAAGCGGTAAATTTTAAGTGGTTAAGGGCGGTAAATAATCAAGCTTCGTGATGGTCAGCTGCCGTTCCTTGAGTGGGTTGAGGAACGGCAGCCATTTTCTCACATAAAATATATATAAAAAAACCGGCAAAGAGCGTGTCGGGCCACGCTCACTGTATGGTTCCGTAGTTTTCCGTCCGTCACAGTAAGTGTCCCCACTTAAGAGTTAATAACACCGCCATGTAGGATATGATATGAGAGTTCCACGTACAGCGACATCTATCGGCAAATTAAGTAAACTATTGCGCGCGAGCATAAAGTATGGAAGATGATTTTTATGGGATAATTCTTTATTGCGTGAACCGATTTTCACCGTTTTTACTTTATTTGAAAGCACGTCATTTCATTGTAATTTTGTAGAAATTACAGGTACAATAAACACCTGCTTATACGGTTAAATTACAAACTTAGTTCAGAAATTATTTTGTATTTTTTTTTCAAAAACTATTCATCCTGTCAAGTTCAAAATAATTTTCCTAGAAAGTTTTTATAAAGTTCTACTTTTGAGATTTTTTTCATATTTTTAAAACTTATGGTTCAAAAGTTAGAGGGGGGGGACGCATATTTTTTTACTTCTGGAGCGATTATTTCCGAAAATATTTACATTATCGAAAAATGATTATAGGAAACCCTTATTCATTTTTAAATACCTATCCAATAATATATCACACGTTAGGGTTGAAATGAAAAAAAAAATCACTCCCCACTTTACGTATAGGGGAGGTACCCTAATAAAAAAAAAATTCCACTTTTTATTTTACCACTTTGTCGGCGTGATTGATATACATATTAGTACCAAATTTCAGCTTTCTAGTGCTAACGGTCACTGAGATTATCCGCGGACGGACGGACGGACGGACGGACGGACGGGCAGACATGGCGAAACTATAAGGGTTCCTAGTTGACTACGGAACCCTAATAAAATGCCCATCGCGTCCCAGTTGAAACAGGTGATAGTTTAAATAAAATAAAATAAAAATCATCAGTAGCTGTATAGCACTGAAAAGACCGTAAACTAGTCACATGAATAGGGTATCAGCAGACGGTCTTTCTACCTCAATACAGCCGGCTGACGATTTTCCTGATAATAAGAGCATCAAATACTGACGATCCGCAACCCACCAACGGAGCGACAGCTGACCTACGCGAGTCATCATTATACTTCGTCCTTAACCACTTCAAAAATTATCACCGCCTGGGACGCCATGCGATTGGTCATGAAATTTGTTCCTGGCTTACGGTTCATGCCATCGGAGCCGGGAAATACAAGTTATGACAGTAAGCCGTTTTAGGGTTCCGTAGCCAAATGGCAAAAAAACGGAACCCTTATGGATTCGTCATGTCTGTCTGTCTGTCTGTCTGTCTGTCCGTCCGTATGTCACAGGCATTTTACTCGGAAACTATACGACGTATCTGAATAAAATTTACACATAAGGTGTATTTTGTATGCAGCTACTTAGTTATGTAATTAAATTTAAAAAAATATATATTTTTAGGGGGACGCTCCATACAGGTAACTAAATAAAAAATTTAAAATTTAACCAAATATCAACATGTGACACATCGATCGATAGGTCTTTCAAAATAACATTGAGGTTTCTTTGACTATTTTATGATTAAGTGAATATTTTCTGAAATAATCGCTTCGAAAATCAGAAAAGTTGTGTAGCCCCCCCCCCTCCGTAACTTTTGAACCGTAAGTTCAAAAAATATGAAAAAATTTGAAGAGATGCGCCTTATCATATACTTTCTACGAAAATTGTTTTGAATATTATCGGTTCAGCCATTTTTAGTTATCTCCAAAGAACTTCTTCCATAGGCATCAGATACGACCTTTTGGTATTATAGCCCACCGAACGAAGGAAAACTTAGAGGAAATAATTCGTGTATAGCTGAATTTTGGTGTAGTTGTAGATGAAGGTATCTTACACAACATACTAAAAGTACCGGTCGATGGAGGCGCCGCTAACAGGGCGAGGGTGGTGTAAAAGTACCTTTTTTTGGTTTTTCGTAAATAGCTCAGTAACGGTGGTTCATACGAAAACATGTTCGTCAACTTAATTCATCCACATATAATTTTCTATAAAAAAGATTCTTTGCACTTTTCTGCTGGGATCAATGTTCAATGAGATATCGAGGAAATACGATAAACACTTTTTTAAACTTTCGGAGCTATTATTTACTAAAGTATTCGTTTTATCCAAAAATTGTTTTAGAATACTCTTATTTTTTTATTAAAGAGTATGTGTTTTAATCACGCCGACAAAGTTTTAAAACAAAATCTAAAAAAATATTATTTTTTCGGGCACCTCCCGTACACATGAAGTGAGGGGGGTAAATATTTTTTTTACTCCAATCCTAATGTGTGGGATATCGTTGGATAGGTCTTTAAAAAAAATAAGAGTATTATAAAACAATTTTTGGATAAAACTAATACTTTAGTAAATAATAGCTCCGAAACTTTAAAAAAGTGTTTATCCTATTTCCTCGATATCTCATTGAACATTGATCCCAGCAAAAAAGTACAAAGAATCTTTTTTATACAAAATTATATGCGGATGAATTGAGTAGAAGAAATTATTTTCGTATGAGCCACCGTTACTGAGTTATTTACGAAAAACCATAAAAAGGGATCTTTACACCCCCCTCACCCCGTTAGCCGCGCCCCCATCCACCGGTACTTTTAGTATGTTGTGTAAGATACCTCTATCTACAACTACACCAAAATTCAGCTATACACGAATTATTTCCCCTATCAGGCAGTTAAGCGTCTTCTTTGGTGTGCTATTAGTTTGGTTCTTATTCCATTGTAGGTACGGAACCCTCCTATGCGTGGTCCGACACGCACTTGGCCGGTTTTTTTACCTTATTTAAACGCGCGTGACTTTTAACGCATAAAATGTTATCAACCGACTTCAAGAATTCGAAGAAGGAGGTTCTCAATTCGTCAGGATCTTTATTTTTACTATTTTTTCATAATGTTCACCGATTGCAACTTTTTTAAACAGGGAAATTACGTATTTCGTCATACATATTCAAAGCTAGGAAAAGGGGTGAAAACTGTCCGTACTTCATCCATCCATCCATATACTTATTTCGTCGTAGGATATAGGATTACCTAAGAAAACCAGATAGATGAAATTTCAAATGTACAAATAAAACTACTAGTTTAAAACGTTCTAGAACTACGTCCATATGTAAAGTGTTAGGTGATTCTTAATTTATTTGGTTATTTTGTCAACATGACAGTTCGACTTTTAGTGATCATAGTGGATCATAGGTTTATTTCTTATTATTTAGGTCTATTGTATAATCACGAAAGGATAAGTACCCTTTCAGGATGTTGTTGATTCTCTTAAGTATAGGCAGTGCGCTACTGTTACACATCCTACCTGCGTCGACGCCGACACGTTGGCGAAGTCCTTTAATTTATTTACCAGCAAACAAGCCGGAGCGGCGCCCGACATCCGAAATCACTACAAGACTATTAAATATAGTTGTCATTCGTCTAACTATTGTTGGTGTCGAGACAATCGATCCGAGAAGCAAGGGGCACGGAGCCTCACGACCTAACAGACGCACAAGGGAAGCTAAAGATGCTCCAGCAAGCCGCCGGTTTTCATAACACAACGCAGGATTGCGGCTTTGCCGCTTCTTACATTATGATGGTTTTATTTCTATTTATAAGTTACATGTACGAGTAATTGTTAGTAGTACTTATAAGACTCTAGTATGTGACAATGTTACTTTAAAAGGCTATTTCGCAAGTAACATTGTCACATACTAGAGATCTATAGATCTGGATGTTTTTTTAACCCTTTTCCAGGCCGCCCCAATCTAGATTTTTTTTCAATAATCCTAAATATCTTCAAAATAGTTATTATCGACAAGTTTTATAATTATTGCCTTTTCGACAGTTTCCTGTTAATCAACTTACAACTCTAACAAGTAAGGAAACTAAATTGCCGACGCCTGATTAGTAATAATAAGATAAAAGTGAAACATAGAACCCTGTAATATTCGGCCAAGTTTTGGTAATTCATTTAAAGGCGAGTAGAATTTAGCGATAGTTAAACCGAAAGATTAAGGTTGAAATACAATTGATACGGAGCTTCCGTCTTTGATCGACTCCTCATCCGGGCGGGACCGAGCCAGGCTGCTTGCAACATCCAGGCCAGAGTCGGGGCATTGGCTTCACGCCTACCCGTCACCTAACTTAGGTACTTTTATTGATCCGGGCACACTCCGAATTGCAGTCGCTCTCCGCGTCGGAGTTGATGTGTGCGTGGACCACAATTGCATTTCCTGTGGAGCCGCAGTAGATAGCTTTGGTCACCATGGACTCGCCTGCTCCTCGGGCGCCGGCCGCTTGTCCCGTCACGCTGCACTCAACGACATCCTGCGAAGGGCGCTTGCCAGCGCATGCGTCCCCGTGGCTCTTGAGCCTCGGATTGTACGGGATGACGGCAAGCCTGGCGGATGGGCCGCGCACTGGTGTGGCGCTGGCGCTACTTGCGCTGATACGTTGGCAGCGTCCTACTTGCCAGTCACGTCCAAACAAGCTGGGGCAGCGGCGGATGCCCGAGAGCGATCCAAGGTCGGGAAGTATAGCTGTCTCGGCGCCCAGTACGATTTTGTTGCATTTGGCGTCGAGACACTCGGCCCTTGGGGAAAAAGCGCGCGTGGGCTCCACAAGGAGATAAGTAAGAGGTTGAGGGACGCAACGGGTGACCCTCGCGCGGGTAGCTTTCTCGCTCAAAGAATAGCGATTGCTATTCAGCGCGGGAATGCTGCCTGCGTGATGGGCACCCTGCCTAAAGGGCAAAGTTTTGATACGTTTCTATAATTAATTAATGGTATATTTGTAATTTTATTTTTTAAGTAGTTTTAAATGTATAATGACTTGTTTTTAAAGTTTAATAGCATGTATGACAATTTTGAAATAAAATTTTAATCACATTGATACGGATGTGGTCGTTATATCGTACTACGCCTGAAAAAGGGTTAAGTCAGCACTATTTTATAGGACTTGGATGCAATAATTCGAAGACTCCGTCATGTAACGCAGTTGTTACTTCTTGAATATAAAATAATACACCTTCCTGGGATAAATCGTTTCCTCTTGCCGGTGATAAGTTAGCTGCTACATGTGCAGCAATCAATCATAAATGAATAATGCACAAGAACCTGTAAAAGATGTTTCAATATTACCTATTTGTTATTTTTCACAGTTTCATTGTAATTATTATGATCGAAAATTAAAGTGTTTATAACTTTCATATCAAATTTCAACTACTTACCATTCATTTTAGGTTAGAGTTGATATTTTTGTGTCGTTATAAAATCTGTTTAATTGACTATTAATACATAAATCTCACAAATATTCAGCAGTTCTTGGGTCTAGATTTCTTTTTTAAAATTATTCTTATTGAAGTGTTGATGTGGATATTTATATTTCTCATATCGGCTTGAAATTTACCGTTTCGTTTTCCAGTTCCAGTTATCATACTATGCAGTCTCATTAACAAATTATGCTTAATATAAGGCTTTGTCGATATTATTTCGTCAACTAATAATATATAAATATAACACAATAAATACGAATGGTTTTCACTTTCACCATGTTTTTGACATCTCACCTTATAATGTGATAGTGAAAGAGTTTTCTACAGTCGATACGGTATTTTTCGGTGACGTAAGTCAAATTAGTGTCTTATGGTAACGTTTTAATAAAACCTATCGATAACAAACTGTACTGACCTTCAGTGCGTTAACATGACAGATCACATTCGACGTGCCGCATACATCCGTCTCGTTCTACGTATGAGACGGATGTATGCAGCGCACTAAACGTAATCCGACATGAAATGTCAGCATAGATCGTTTGTATGTGTTGCTGTCGAAACTGAAGGAAAACGATTCGAAGCCCGATTATTCGTTAACGCCTATAGAAAAATATTCAGAATTTTCTACATGACTCGTGGTAGAGGTACAGTACAGTTTGTTATCGATAGGTTTTATTAAAACGTTACCATAAGACACTAATTTGACTTAAGTCACCGAAAAATACCGTATCGACTGTAGAAAACTCTTTCACTATCAAATTATAAGGTGAGATGTCAAAACATGGTGAAAGTGAAAACCATTCGTATTTATTGTGTTATATTTATATATTATTAGTTGACGAAATAATATCGACAAAGCTTTATATTAAGCATAATTTGTTAAGAAGACTGCATAGTATGATAACTGAAACTGGAAAACAAAACGGTAAATGTCAAGCCGATATGAGAAATAGAAATATCCACATCAACACTTCAATAAGAATAATTTTAGAAAAAAAATTTAGACCCAAGAATTGCTGAATATTTGTGAGATTTATGTATTAATAGTCAACTAAACTGATTTTAAATCGACAAAAATACTAACTCTAACCTAAAATGAATGGTAAGTAGTTAAAATTTGATATGATAGTTATAAACACTTTCATTTACAATCATAATAATTACAATGAAAATGTGAAAAATAACAAATAATATTGAAACATCTTTTACAGGTTCTTGTGCATCATTCATTTCTGATTGATTGCTGTAGCAGCTAACTTATCACCGGCAAGGCAAACTATTTATCCCAGGAAGGTGTATTATTTTATATTCAAGAAGTAACAACTGCGTTACAGGCCGGGATCTTCGAATTATTGCATCCAAGTCCTATAAAATAGTGCTTACTTAAAAGACATCCAGATTTATACAGGGCACTTTGAAATTATAATGTACAGAATTATATTAAAGATTTATTTATTGCGAAATAGCCTTTTAAAGTAACATTGTCACAAACTAGAAACTTATAAGTACTACTAACAATTACTCGTACGTGTAACTTATAAATATAAATAAAACCATCATTATGCAAGAAGCGGCAAAGCCGCAATCCTGCGTTGTGTTATGTATGAAAACCGGCGGCTTGCTGGAGCATCTTTAGCTTTCCTTGTGCGTTTGTTAGGTCGTGAGGCTCCGTGCCCCTTGCTCCACGGATCGATTGCCTCGACACCAACAATAGTTAGACGAACGACAACTATATTTAATAGTCTTGTAGTGATTTCGGATGTCGGGCGCCGCTCCGGCTTGATTGCTGGTAAATAAATTAAAGGACTTCGCCAACGTGTCGGCGTCGACGCAGGTGGGATGTGTAACAGTAGCGCACTGCCTAATTTAGAGAATCAACAACATCCTGAAAGGGTAAATACTTATCCTTTTGTGATTATACAATAGACCTAAATAATAAGAAATAAACCTATGATCCACTATGATCACTAAAAGTCGAACTGTCATGTTGACAAAATGACCAAATAAATTAAGAATCACCTAACACTTTACATAATGGACGTAGTTCTAGGACGTTTTAAACTAGTAGTGTTATTTGTACATTTGAAATTTCATCAATTTGGTTTTCTTAGGTAATCCTATATCCTACGACGAAATAAATATATGGATGGATGGATGAAGTACTGACAGTTTTTACCCCTTTTCCTAGCTTTGAATATGTATGAAGAAATACGTAATTTCCCTGTTTAAAAAAAGGTTGCAATCGGTGAACATTATGAAAAAATAGTAAAAATAAAGATCCTGACGAATTGAGAACCTCCTCCTTCGAAATCTTGAAGTCGGTTGATAACATTTTATGCGTTAAAAGTCACGCGCGTTTAAATAAGGTAAAAAAAGGCTTACTGTCATAGCTTGTATTTCCCGGCTCCGCTGGCATGAATCGTAAGCCAGAAACAAATTTCATGACCAATCGCAAGGCGTCCCAGGCGATTATAATTTTTGAAGTGGTTTAGGACGAAGTATAATGATGACTCGCGTAGGTCAGCTGTCGCTCCGTTGGTGGGTTGCGGAACGTCAGTATTTGATGCTCTTATTATCAGGAAAATCGTCAGCCGGCTGATTTGAGGTAGAAAAACCGTCTGCTGATACCCTAAATACCATATATTCATGTGACTAGTTTACGGTTTTTTCAGTGCTATACAGCCGGCTGATGATTTTTATTTTATTTGTAATAGCATATAAATTATCACCTGTTTCAACTGGGACGCGATGGTCATTTTATTTTATATATATTTTATGTGAGAAAATGGCTGCTGTTCCTCAACCCACTCAAGGAACGGCAGCTGACCATCACGAAGCTTAATTATTTACCGCCCTTAACCACTTAAAATTTACCGCTTGGGACACGATGACCAACGGAAATTATTCCTGGTTTACGGCCTAGCAAGCATATTAAACACCCACAAAAAGTATGGTAATTTTTCAGAGCTAGTACGGTTTCTATGCTTATTATTGTTCACTGCTCATATAATTGTCTAATTGTCACTTGCTTGTTTCGTTTGTGTAGATTTCAATACTTTACAAAGTGACGTGACCCCACAAACGTCACATCCTTCACACCAACCGAAACAGATTGTAGGTAAGCCAAAAAGGTTTTACTTCCTAAGTACATTTTATCTGAAGGTTTAGAACTGTAGACAATTATATGAGCAGTGAACAATAATAAGCATAGAAACTGTACTAGCTCTGAAAAATTACCATACTTTTTGTGGGTGTTTAATATGCTTGCTAGGCCGTAAACCAGGAATAATTTCCGTTGGTCATCGTGTCCCAAGCGGTAAATTTTAAGTGGTTAAGGGCAGTAAATAATCAAGCTTCGTGATGGTCAGCTGCCGTTCCTTGAGTGGGTTGAGGAACAGCAGCCATTTTCTCACATAAAATATATATAAAATAAAATGACCATCGCGTCCCAGTTGAAACAGGTGATAATTTATATGCTATTACAAATAAAATAAAAATCATCAGCCGACTGTATAGCACTGAAAAAACCGTAAACTAGTCACATGAATATATGGTGTTTAGGCTATCAGCAGACGGTTTTTCTACCTCAAATCAGCCGGCTGACGATTTTCCTGATAATAAGAGCATCAAATACTGACGTTCCGCAACCCACCAACGGAGCGACAGCTGACCTACGCGAGTTATCATTATACTTCGTCCTTAACCACTTCAAAAATTATAATCGCCTGGGACGCCTTGCGATTGGTCATGAAATTTGTTTCTGGCTTACTGAAATACAAGCTATGACAGTAAGCCTTTCTAGGGTTCCGTAGTCAACTAGGAACCCTTATAGTTTCGCCATGTCTGCCCGTCCGTCCGTCCGTCCGTCCGCGGATAATCTGTGTGACCGTTAGCACTAGAAAGCTGAAATTTGATACTAATATGAATATCAATCACGCCGACAAAGTGGTAAAATAAAAAGTGATTTTTTTATTTTATTAGGGTACCTCCTCTATACGTAAAGTGGGGAGTGATTTTTTTTTTCATTTCAACCCTAACGTGTGATATATTATTGGATAGGTATTTAAAAATGAATTGGGGTTTCCTAAAATCATTTTTCGATAATGTAAATATTTTCGGAAATAATCGCTCCAGAAGTAAAAAAATATGCGTCCCCCCCCCCTCTAACTTTTAAACCATAAGTTTTAAAAATATGAAAAAAATCTCAAAAGTAGAACTATATAAAAACTTTCTTGGAAAATTATTTTGAACTTGATAGGATGAATAGTTTTTGAAAAAAAAATACAAAATAATTTCTGAACTAAGTTTGTAATTTAACCGTAAAAGCAGGTGTTTATTGTACCTGTAATTTCTACAAAATTACAATGGAATGACGTGCTTTCAAATAAAGTAAAAACGGTGAAAATCGGTTCACGCAATAAAGAATTATCCCATAAAAATCATCTTCCATACTTTATGCTCGCGCGCAATAGTTTACTCAATTTGCCGATAGATGTCGCTGTACATGGAACTCTCATATCATATCCTACATGGCGGTGTTATTAACTCTTAAGTGGGGACACTTACTGTGACGGACGGAAAACTACGGAACCCTACAGTGAGCGTGGCCCGACACGCTCTTGGCCGGTTTTTTTACCTGATTTAAACGCGCGTGACTTTTAGCGCATAAAATGTTATCAACCGACTTCAAGATTTCGAAGGAGGACGTTCTCAATTCGTCAGGATCCTTATTTTTACTATTTTTTCATAACGTTCACCGATTGCAACTTTTTTTTAAACAGGGAAATTACGTATTTCGTCATACATATTCAAAACTAGGAAAAGGGGTGAAAACTGTCAGTACTTCATCCATCCATCCATATATTTATTTCGTCGTAGGATATAGGATTACCTAAAAAAACCAAATTGATGAAATGTCAAATGTACAAATAACACTACTAGTTTAAAACGTCCTAGAACTACGACCATATGTAGTGTTAGGTGATTCTTAATTTATTTGGTTATTTTGTCAACATGACAGTTCGACTTTTAGTGATCAAGATCATAGTGGATCATAGGTTTATTTCTTATTATTAAGGTCTATTGTATAATCACAAAAGGATAAGTACCCTTTCAGGATGTTGTTGATTCTCTAAAGTATAGGCAGTGCGCTACTGTTACACATCCCACCTGCGTCGACGCCGACACGTTGGCCAAGTCCTTTAATTTATTTACCAGCGAACAAGCCGGAGCGGCGCCCGACATCCGAAATCACTACAAGACTATTACATATAGTTGTCGTTCGTCTAAGTATTGTTGGTGTCGAGGCAATCGATCCGTGGAGCAAGGGGCACGGAGCCTCACGACCTAACAAACGCACAAGGGAAGCTAAAGATGCTCCAGCAAGCCGCCGGTTTTCATACATAACACAACGCAGGATTGCGGCTTTGCCGCTTCTTGCATAATGATAGTTTTATTTCTATTTATAAGTTACACGTACGAGTAATTGTTAGTAGTACTTATAAGTTTCTAGTTTGTGACAATGTTACTTAAAAAGGCTATTTCGCAATAAATAAATCTTTAATATAATTATGTACATTATCATTTCAAAGTGCCCTGTATAAATCTGGATGTCTTTTAAGTAAGCACTATTTTATAGTACTTGGATGCAATAATTTGAAGATGCCGGCCTGAAACGCAGTTGTTACTTCTTGAATATAAAATAATACACCTTCCTGGGATAAATAGTTTGCCTTGCCGGTGATAAGTTAGCTGCTACAGCAATCAATCAGAAATGAATGATGCACAAGAACCTGTAAAAGATGTTTCAATATTATTTGTTATTTTTCACAGTTTCATTGTAATTATTATGATTGAAAATGAAAGTGTTTATAACTATCATATCAAATTTCAACTACTTACCATTCATTTTAGGTTAGAGTTGGTATTTTTGTGTCGATTTAAAATCAGATTAATTGACTATTAATACATAAAACTCACAAATATTCAGCAGTTCTTGGGTCTAGATTTCTTTTTTAAAATTATTTTTATTGAAGTTTTGATGTGGATATTTCTATTTCTCATATCGGCTTGAAATTTACCGTTTCGTTTTCCAGTTCCAGTTATCATACTATGCAGTCTTCTTAACAAATTATGCTTAATATAAGGCTTTGTCGATATTATTTCATCAATTAATAATATATAAATATAACACAATAAATACGAATGGTTTTCACTTTCACCATGTTTTGACATCTCACCCTACAATTTGATAGTGAAAGAGTTTTCTACAGTCGATACGGTATTTTTCGGTGACGTATGTCAAATTAGTGTCTTATGGTAGCGTTTTAATAAAACCTATCGATAACAAACTGCACTGACTACATCCGTCTCGTTCTACCTATGAGACGGATGTATGTCAGCATAGAGATTTCGAATTTCTTGCTGTCGATACCGAAGGAAAACTATTCGAAGCCCGTTGATTCGTTAACGACTGCAGTACCTCTACCACGAGTCATGCAAATAAGCCCAATTCGAGATTCGTTCACGAATTCGTAAATTATTTGTATGGAGAATTTGTGCAGAGCCTCTAGCGGTCACTTATAGAACTAAAAATTACTGCCATACCATAAGTTAAATTATCGTTTATGCAATTCGCTCACGACAGTTCGATTGCTTGTTTCGTGTCGTAGATTTCAATACTGTAGAAAGTGACGTGACGTGACAAACGTCACATCCTTCACACCAACAGAAACAGATTGTAGGTAAGCCAAAAAGGTTTTACTTCCTAAGTACATTTTATCTGAAGGTTTAGAAATAGTTTAGAACTGTAGACAATTATATCAGCAGTGAACAATAATAAGCATAGACACCGTACTAGCTCTGAAAAATTACCATACTTTTTGTGGGTGTTTAATATGCTTGCTAGGCCGTAAACCAGGAATAATTTCCGTTGGTCATCGTGTCCCAAGCGGTAAATTTTAAGTGGTTAAGGGCGGTAAATAATCAAGCTTCGTGATGGTCAGCTGCCGTTGCTTGAGTGGGTTGAGGAACAGCAGCCATTTTCTCATATAAAATATATATAAAATAAAATGACCATCACGTCCCAGTTGAAACAGGAAATTTACTCGTATATGCTATTACAAATAAAATAAAAATCATCAGACGGCTGTATAGCACTGAAAAAACCGTAAACTAGTTACATGAATATATGGTATTTAGGGTATCAGCAGACGGTTTTTCTACCTCAAATCAGCCGGCTGACGATTTTCCTGATAATAAGAGCATCAAAACAGCTGACCTACGCGAGTCATCATTATACTTCGTCCTTAACCACTTTGTTTCTGGCTTACGGTTCATGCCAGCGGAGCCGGGAAATACAAGCTATGACAGTAAGCCTTTTTTTACCTGATTTAAGAGGCCTTATTCCCAAAACGCGCGAATTTCTTAAAATGCTTCATTTTCTTCGAAGGCTATGGCTAAAGTACTTAGTTTTTTTAAATCAACTATTGATGCATATAATAGTTCATTTCTTTATCTAGACGGCAATCGGAGCAAATATTACATTTTAACGAGTAAAACATGAAAAAAATTGGTCGTCTTGGAAGGCCTTTCCGGATTTTCCAGTTAGATGTACCGTTCATTTCCAAATAACGCAAAAAAGTGTAACAATTTTTATTCAACTTGAATAAAAGTCAATTAAGTATATCATGTCTGAGACGGCCATGGAAATAAATATCGAAGATTCATCTTGGATAATAGACAAAATACCTCCTAAATATATGCCAGTTTTTTGTGGAAACACGTTTACATTTAATTTTTTCCACGAAAAGTCTATAAATATTTTGCCCTAAAAAGATTACCAGAGGAAAGTTAAACTATATTTCTATCACGATAAAAAATATCATTACTATAGTGGTACGTTTAAATTAAGTATGAATTTTTAAAAATGACCTATAAATCACACTTCACAGGACACTTTCTGTAAAAATCGTATTTTTGGGTTCTTAATAATAATAAGTATGGTTCAAAAGTATTTTTCAACCGACTTCAAGATTTCGAAGGAGGAGGTTATCAATTCGTCGGGATCTTTGTTTTTGCATTTTTTTTTATGTATGTTCACCGATTATTCGAAGATGGCTGGACCGATTTGGAAAATTCTTTTTTTGTTTGAAAGCGTATACTTCACAGTTGGTCCCATTGTAACCATGTCAGGATCTCATGATGGGATCCTGGAGAAATCGAGGGAACTCTTCAACTATTATAGGCACACCTATGGTGATTTGAGTATTTTTTACAGCAGATCGAGCATTTGGTGTTGGAAAGGTGGATGCTTAGTGAAGTCGGTTCTTTTTTGTTTAAAATTATTTGTATTACTAATACTTAAAACGATATCTTATAGATAGCATTTTATGCGGCTTTTTTCATTAATATAGTTTTTCGACCTTTTAGGGAATACTTAAGGAGCCTTAAACGCGCGTGACCTTTAACGCATAAAATGTTATCAACCGACTTCAAGATTTCGAAGGAGGAGGTTCTCAATTCGTCAGGATTTTTATTTTTACTATTTTTTCATAATCATCACCGATTGCAACTTTTTTTTAAACAGGGAAATTACGTTTTTCGTCATACATATTCAAAGCTAGGAAAAGGGGTGAAAACTGTCAGTACTTCATCCATCCATCCATATATTTATTTCGTCGTAGGATATAGGATTACATAAGAAAACCAAATTGATGAAATGTCAAATGTACAAATAACACTACTAGTTTAAAACGTCCTAGAACTACGACCATATGTAGTGTTAGGCGATTCTTAATTTATTTGGTTATTTTGTCAACATGACAGTTCGACTTTTAGAGATCATAGTGGATCATAGGTTTATTTCTTATTATTTAGGTCTATTGTATAATCACAAAAGGATAAGTACCCTTTCAGGATATTGTTGATTCTCTAAAACACATCCCACCTCCGTCGACGCCGACACGTTGGCGAAGTCCTTTATTTACCAGCAAACAAGCCGGAGCGGCGCCCGACATCCGAAATCACTACAAGACTATTAAATATAGTTGTCGTTCGTCTAACTATTGTTGGTGTCGAGGCAATCGATCCCTGAAGCAAGGGGCACATGGGCAGCCTCACGACCTAACAAACGCATAAGGGAAGCTAACGATGCTGCAGCAAGCCGCCGGTTTTCATACATAACACAACGCAGGATTGCGTCTTTGCCGCTTCTTGCATAATTATGGTTTTATTTATAAGTTACATGTACGAGTAATTGTTAGTAGTACTTATGAGTTTCTAGTATGTGACAATGTTACTTTAAAAGGATATTTCGCAATAAATAAATCTTTAATATAATTATGTACATTATTATTTCAAAGTGCCCTGTATAAATCTGGATGTTTTTTAAGTTAGCACTATTTTATAGAACTTGGATGCAAAGATTCGTAGACTCCGGCTTGTAACGCAGTTGTTACTTCTGAATATAAAATAATACACCTTCCTGGGATAAATAGTTTGCCTTGCCAGTGATAAGTTATCGGCTACAGCCATGTGTAGCAAACAATCATAAATGAATGATGCACAAAAACCTGTAAAAGATGTTTCAATATTAATTGTTATTTTTCACAGTTTCATTGTAATTATTATGATTGAAAATTAAAGTGGTTGTAACACTTACAACTATCATATCAAATTTCAACTACTTACCATTCATTTTAGGTTAGAGTTGGTATTTTTGTGTCGAATTAAAAACAGATTAATTGAATATACATAAATCTCACAAACATTCAGCAGTTCTTGGGCCTAGATTTCTTTTTTAAAATTATTCTTATTGAAGTGTTGATGTGGATCTTTCTATTTCTCATATCGGCTTGAAATTTACCATTTCGTTTTCCAGTTCCAGTCATCATACTATGCAGTCTTATTAACAAATTATGCTTAATATAAGGCTTTGTCGATATTATTTCGTCAACTAATAATATATAAATATAACACAATAAATACGAATGGTTTTCACTTTCACCATGTTTTGACATCTCACCTTATAATTTGATAGTGAAAGAGTTTTCTACAGTCGATACGGTATTTTTCGGTGACGTATGTCAAGTTAGTGTCTTATGGTAGCGTTTTAATAAAACCTATCGATAACAATCTGTACTGACTACATCCGTCTCGTTCTACCTATGAGACGGATGTATGTCAGCATAGAGATTTCGAATTTCTTGCTGTCGATACCGAAGGAAAACGATTCGAAGCCCGATTATTCGTTAACGCCTATAGAAAAATATTCAGAATTTTCTACATGACTCGTGGTAGAGGTACAGAAAGGTTTCAGAATTTTCTGTAATGACTCGTGGTAGAGGTACAGAATTTTCTACATGACTCGTGGTAGAGGTACTGATAGCATGAAAAACGTAAGCGGCTGCTGATTTAGTAAAAAAAACAATACAAGATGTAACAGAAATGCTGGTGATCCGTTTAAGGGCATAATTAGTATCGTATTCTAATTACAAAAAACTAAGTACAAAAATTGGTTTTGGATGGAGGGTAGACCGGCCGGGCCGACGAGTCCCATGCGAAAAAATACTTATTTGTGCAACAAGAGAGGAAAGTTGGCTTTTCTTGCGAGTGTTGATTTTGAGTCCCGAGTAAGCGAAAGATTCTATAATTGAATCACGAGCGGAGCGAGTGATTCTAAGTTAGAATCTTGAGCGTAGCGAGGGACTCAAAAACACGAGATGTAAAATAACTTTGCTCTCGTGTGACACATACAACTTTTCACCTCAGTAGTGAGAACATATTAAAGGTTAAAAATATGTATTTCGAATTTGTAATAGACCCCGAAATATGAAGTGGCAGTTCATGGCCTTCACTAAAAGAAAAACTACTTTTCTCACTCCCCGGAGTGATGAAAGTCGCACTTTCGTCACTCCAGGGAGTGACGAAAGTGCGACTTTCGTCACTGTGTATTCGCAGGGAAGTAGGCTTGTTCGAGCTGCTGAGGTGAAAATGTTTTTTTGCGTCCAAAAAATTTTTCTCCCATTTTTCTTAGTCGCAATACGACACCAATTATGCCCTTAAACGTATCACCAGTATTTTTGTAACACCCTGTATGTAATTATTATTTAGCTAAACTACTCAATAAAATAATTTCAACTGGAACGATACTAGTGGATATCAACGCCATCTCATATGAAACTAACTAACTAGTTCATATGACAGTAACTAAACAATCCCAAGTCTTTCATGGTAATATTGGCTTATGTATTAATTGTATTACAAGTACCCTGTTTGTCGACATGTTTTAGTGAGAAAGACAGAGTAGAAAGGCTTATTATATTATTTTTCACATCTCATGCTCAAAAAGTGTGTCATATATATGCTTACTTAGACGAACTAAAGTAGTACATTTAGCCTCTTGAACAAATATGCATACACATTTATGATTTACAAAACATTTTAAATTGACCAATCAGAACCCTTCGCCATATTGTCCACCAATCACAACACATATCGAAGTTAATCGGAACGCTGGATTCTTTTTTGATGCATATAGGTATACTGTTTAAAAAAATTTATTCCTTAAAAAAACATTGTATTTAGTATCAACCAACCAGAATACAGCAATGTTAAAATGGACTAATCAGGAAACGCAATTCATGAGGTGTTTTTTTAATTCCTACTTCACAATAATTGAAAAAAGGTTACAATCTGTTAAGGCGTCGTATATGGCATTTATTTGCGTTGTTTATAATTTGTATCTGTGTTAAAAAAAGAAAAAAGACCGTCAAGTTACACCATTTTTTCACCTTAGATTAGTCATTGTGCGTAAATAATAAGTATTTTTATTTTCTCGCAATCGAAGTGAAAAATAGTATGTATTACTCTGGTCTAAAATCCATATTACCACTCAATTTTTTTTCGAAAATAACAACCTCATAGTGATATGGCCTACTTTAGACCCTTATCAAACAATCTACTATTATTTCTCTGGCCCTCTCACCAGTGTTCAGCGAAAATAATGATATAATAAGCGCTTTAGACATTGCTATCACCACTTTTGTAGAGTTTGCTGATGATTATGATCCATTTAAATGTGCCCTATCAAAGACTCAACTCATCATTCTTCGGTTCCTTCTGTCTCCTGAGGACGAAGAAGGTGATTACGCTGATAAATGTGCCAAAAAGCGCCAGGACTGCACTGGTGTAGCCGATCCAATTCGGAAACTGGTCGTTCTGGAGTAGACACTTTGAGCCGCTGCTGAACGCGCACGTGAATGCTGGAAGGTAAAACTAGAGTTATGAAGGCAATGAAATACTTTTATTTATTTCGTTGATCTAGCCTTTTATTTAGGATTTATAAATTCATTTTTGTACTAAGCAGAAACGTCTGCTAGAGATTTTTTTTTATAATTGAAAGAAAGGTCACAAGTTAGAATCTTGCTCGACACGGTGAATGATTCATTTTTTCTTTCAGTTATATAAATTAGGTTTTATGCTCTTAAAGTAGTAAGTGCAGGCGCGGATCCAGGATTTCGTTCAGGGGGGGGCCTCACCCATGCAGGGGCAATTTCCTTCACAAAAAATCTCGAGGTCCGCACCGATGGCCCTCATAGTATACGATGTTTGAGTTTCAGTGGGGGGGAGGGGTGGGGGGGAGGGGGGGGGGGGGGGGGGGTGTTTGCCCCTGTCCCTGTCCCCCCCCCCCCCCATGTATCCATGTATTGTTTACTGAGAAGGTGGCAGAGGGGAATCCAGGACCCTTCCGAGTAGCCAGGGGCGTGTTTCTAAAAATTTGTAATATGTGAGTCAATGAAGCGGAAGTCCCTTTCAAATAAAAGGCCACTTTTGGACTTTCGTTTGTACATATTCCAAGTTGAAAAACGGGCGCCAGACTCTTAATATTGCTACACTGGAATGCTCCTATCGAATTTACGCTTCCAGCGAGATCAGTTGAGGAGACTTCAACCTGATCCGAGTGAGTGGGAATCGACTGATGGTAGTTAGTTGCTGGTTCTTAGGCATTAGTCATGACTCTAGTAACCAACGAGCAGACGAGCCGTCTGATGGGAATCGGTCAACGTCGCCCATGAACATAAGCAACATCAAAGGAGCCGGCTATGCGTTGCCGACCTTTGAGAGCCCTGTACGCCCGCTACTTGAAGAACCCCATGTCAAAGCGCAATGGAAACATCTCGGGAGGCAGTTCATTCCACATTCCGCACATTCTAGGGAGAAACGAGCGTGATGCCCGTTTATTTTTGGTAAACCAATTGTCTAGGAGGATGAAGTCCTCAGTACTATATACCTTTATTGCAGTACTTGCTATTACAGGGTTCATATTTTGAGCTGATATTAAATAGGTACTTGACGATACGATACGTAAGAAGCGATTTGAGCTTGAGACCATTTCTTCATCATGGTGGCAGGTGAATAACTCCACTAAACTTGAGTGAATAGTTACAAAACGGTTATCCATACTAATATTATAAATGGGAAAGTGTATGTGTTTGTTTGTTTGTCCGTCTTTCACGGCAAAACGGGGCGAGTAATTGACGTGATTTTTTAAGTGGAGATAGTTGAAGGGATGGAGAGTGACATAGGCTACATTTTGTCTCTTTCTAACCCCCCACTTCCCTAAAATGGGGGGTGGAAGTTTGTATGGAGCATTCCGGGGGGCAATTAGGAAAGGGGAACCGTGTTACCTCGAATTTAACGCGAGCGAAGCCGCGGGCAAAAGCTAGTATTTAGTAAATGAAAATAGGTACTTACAGCTGATCCCCATGTACAACCCATGAGCCCCCACAAAACCAAACAGGGAGACGAAAGCCGACGTGAGTCCGATAGCCACCGCGACGTCCCTTTTGTCGACTGATTCCAGTATCATCGTGGCTTGCCATGCGAACCCCAGGGCTGGAACAACATTCAGTGTTTTTTATCGACTATGTAAGTGTACAGCATTTTATATTTCTTGTATGTAAGGATTTATTGAATGTTTTTTCAAGATGGTGGTAAAATCAGCGCTTGAAACTTCAGTGAGAAATTGGAGGTCGAATTAAGGATTCAGTCTTAAGAGGTCATATACGCTGCAATTTATTTATTTTATTTTCAACCGACTTCAAGATTTCGAAGGAGGAGGTTCTCGATTCGTCGGGATCTTTGTTTTTGCAATTTTTTTTATGTATAATTCGAAGTACACCGATTATTCGAAGACGGTTAAACCGATTTGTTTGAAAGAGCATATAGCACTTCACAGTTGGTCCTATTGTAATCGGGTCAGGACCTGATGACGGGATCCTGGAGGAATCCAGGGAACTCTTCAACTATTATACAACTATAGTAATTTGAGTATTTTTACAGTAGATCGGTTATTTATCGGGCTTTTGGAAAGGTGAAGGCTAAGTGAAGTCGTTTATTTTTGGTTTAAAATTATATTTATAAACAATGACATAAAACATTTGGTGCACGAGGTACCTACTGGTGCGCGCAGACGACGTCGTTACACGCGCCGATCGAGACACGTCCGCCTGGCGCGCATGCGTAGTTAGAGTACCTATACTTTGGTATGACTTACTGTTGGTCATCACCGCAATGACAGAGAACATTTGGTGCACGAAGTACTGGTTCACGCAGGAGCCGTCGCCACACGCACCGATCGTGACACGTCCGCCCGGCGCGCATGTGCAGTTTGAGAATACCCTGAAAACAACATAGGTATTAATATTAGTTTACTGCATGGTAGTTCGCGCCAAACTGTAAAACAAACTATCAACAATACTGCCACTAATGTTTTATCAGTACACACTTTAATTGTTGATTGTATCTCCTGTATTTTGCATGTACCTGTAAGTCTATCATTGGTTCCTCGACTACCAATCAAATTAGGGCTTATTAGAAGGGTCTTATAAGCCCTAATTTGGTTGGTAGTCTCTAACTCATTTATGAGCTAATCTCTTCTAAGTGACCCTCGATCGTGAGAATGTCGTTCATCCAAACAAATGGAACCTTAACGCACTACTTTCGAAAATACAGGATATTGATTGCCACATAGTTAATTTACCCTGATCCGACGCAGACCAAGGGTGCTTAAATGTGCGAAATTTAGCGAACTGAAACCTTAAGCAAAGATAGAAAAAGAACTCACCCAACACTGTTGACAGTATCAGCCGTGGCGCAGCCGGCGTGGCAAGGAGAGAAGTACGTCGTCATCTGTTCTGGGACGCAGACGGGAGTGAACTCTATCCATGGTCGGTCACATCTGGAAAATTTGCCATGTAACTTTAAATATGTTAACGTAATTTTGTTTGTGTTTTTTCCTTCTTGAGGCCATTGTAGCTAGGCGAAAGTTGCAGGTTTGAACCCTGATTTGTACTACTAAAGATATTCATAGCTCAATGTACCTCCGAAATACCTTTTTCTTTATGATCAATAAAGTATCACAATATCGTGAGGAAACCGAGCCTTTCACGGAATAAGGTCTAGATATGCTTTTGGGCTGGTAGGTTACATAACAGTTTCTCTCGTAAAATCTAGGGCCTACTCCAATGTCTCTAATTCATGGAATTAGATGACCTAGCGAACCCACAACCGCAGCATCATATCAAAATATTGGTTTTTGATGGCACCCACCTGCAATTTTGTCCACAAGCCGGTTGGTTATACTTAAGATCGTTTAAACCACCGATCCCACTTCGATTGCATTCCAGCATAAACGTCATCAGACCGTAGGCCATTGCAACTCGGCTACACGATCTTAATGCATTCATTAATGCCGCCTTTCGGTCGTATTTAGCCATGACAGGAGTAGTATACATGTAGCCCGCTAACTGAAAGAGGTAGACTTATGTTATGTATGGGGTTGGCAACGGTCAACGGTTTGCCAGATGGCGCCTGTCCTGTACCTGTCAATAGTTTTGTTCTATGGGAATTGGCTAGAAGTGCTAGCATCCACGTCAAAAAAACTTGACACTTTGGTAGGTTTGACAGGTACAAGCTATGCTGGCGCCATTTGTAAACACTTTCGCCCGGCTAACCCCATTTCATCTTAATGTCATGTAAGTATTTCGTAATATTCGTAACATTTTTGAGAATCAAAGTGGTGTTCTGTGTCGTTGTGATAGCTCTTCCTTGTTTTGTTCTACCATGGTGTTTGACCATTCATAAAAGAAGGCTGACTGCTCCTTAATACAAACGTCATTCGAGTGATGTCAAAATAACATAATAAGTATACATGCGAGCATCGAGCATAAATTGCAGGGTACCATCGCCCACACTGTTAACTGCCCATCGGTGGACCTTATGCCTTTTGTAATAAGGTCCACCGATGTGTACATGTACAAACAGCAACACTCTTGGTTGCTGTTTGTACACGGAAAGAACATGTCTAGTCACTTTGACAACATTTTGAGTTATAGCGCTTTTAAAGTTAGGAACGATTCAATTAACCAAACTTTTTTCGTAACTAGATTGTTTTTATGAGTTATAAAATAATTGACTTGAAAGGATACTTACAATAACTGCTAAGCCCACGGTCATTAGTTTGATCACTGTTGCAATTTGTGATTCGTTGTTTGGAACTATGTAGTATTTCACCTGTAAAACCAATATATATGTACCAAACCAGCATAATTATAACGGAGATTTTATATCAGCGCCATCTAGTTGCACAGTTCTAGGAGTAGTGTTATTTGGGGAATAGATTACACGTGTGGACTGTAGAGGACAGCATATTTTTTTTTCTTTATTGGAGAAACAACAGAAGCATGCGACAATAAGAATTACATTCAATAGTAAAAAAATAGAAATAAACACACCTTCCTTAGGCGTTCTCACTAAAAACATACAGTAACATACACGGACTTAACTAGGCAAGTAACCGGCAAGTATAAGCATTTGAACATGAGCAACTAATAAGAAATATACAATTAATAAGTATAACAACACATACTAAGCACTAGTGAAATGACGACACAATATTAGCAGTCACAGGGTTGGCTCTTAAGAATATTAAGTATTTGATCCCGAAATTTAGGCCTTTTAACATTAAATATATCGATAGAGGTAAATTCTTTATTATAGGTGTTACAAATACGATGTAAGGGGGCGCGCAAACCAGCGTTGGTGGAAGCATATGAGGCCTTAGTTAAAGCAATGGCGCGTAGTTTCAGTGTCCGCGAGGCAACCGGATGGTTCGCGGTATTTAAGTGTCGTGGAACCACCCTGTGCAACCCGAACTGGACCTCTTGTTTTTCATCTCCCCTCCGCCCCTCATTTTTTTCCGGCTTTCAACTCTTGACCAGCCGGCATGAATGGCTATTTGCATGCTCGTTTTTAATCACATAAAGATACTGGACATTGAGGGGGAGGGGGTGGAAAAATCAAGTCCAACGTGGTTCAGGGGTTGCACAGGATGGTTCCACAACACGTAGGGAGCTTAAATACTGCGAGCCATCTAGTTGCCACGTGGACACTGAAACTACGCGTCATTGCTCTGAATACCTGTTCTAAAAGCTAGGCCTAAAATGGCCCTTCGACGCTTAAAGAAAATTTTCGGCTTAACAGATAGCGCTTATAAGGCGCTATTTCATCCGTCGTAACCATGTTGTAACTGAATTGCCAAGTGTTAATTTTTGATAACCAAGGGTGTCTCTTTACCGCACAATCAAGCGTCCGTAGGAAACACCTTAGACAACCCTACACGTGATCCCTGGGTGGTGCTAAAAGAGTAACAAACTTGGCAGCTGCACTGTCCCATCTGGACCTTGCAGCACTCACTGGATTTTCTTCATCATCTGATTTCGAACCACTTCTACTCCAGGGAAGAAATGCCTATCTATATCCTGTGACATGTAGCCATACGATAAACAATAACAATCAAGCGACAGTGAGAGACAACGAACGAAACAAGTGGTTCGCCGTGCTAGATCAGAGTGGATTTGGACCCGGGGTATGTCCGGACTTGGGTATGTCCTTAAATTACGCCAAAAAGAGAGGTATGGGCACTGCGAATGGCATCTCGCTAAATGTGGTAGGGCACGTTCAACGAATGTCATCTCGCTCAAATCTGGAGCAGAGCCCGACAGGGGAAGTACCTCCACCTTACAGAAAACCACAGCCAAATAGCACTAGACCCTACTCATAGTATGTGTTCCTGCTGGTGAGTAAGGTTGCCAAAGAACTCAAAGAGGACCCAGTGTGTTGACTATGAGGGACCTTCTTGTTCCTTTAGCCGTCAACACAGTGAATCCTCCTTTTTGTAAAGGGTCGGCAACGCGCATGTGACTCCTTTGGAGTTGCAGGCGTCCATAGGTTACGGTAGCTGCTTACCATCAGGCGGGTATGCTTGTTTGCCACCGTCATAGTATTAAAAAAAAGTGGTTGTAAAATATGTACCTATATTGTACACGTCAACGCCAAAAATTATGTTTACACTTTTGCCCCTTCTTCCTTTGTAATAAGGTTCAAAATGGATACAATTTTAGCGTTGACTGTACAAGGCCGTTGGCCATTTACCTGAACAAAAGCTGCTTCATGCATCCCAAAGCCCCACGCCGCGGCCGCCAGCAGGGACATGGCAAGAATCTGCAGGACTACCACACTGTTGCTAAGCACTCGACCCATGCTACGAAACAGACCTAGAAATATTTCTGTTTAATCGGTGACATTCTAGTCTCCAATTTAAGCTAAAATGGTTTGCAATCAAGCAGCCAAAAGCATTGACGCAAGATTAGGAGGCGACTACGAGGGCCGTTTGATAAGTTTTTAAAAAAGTCAAAAATCATCAGTTTTTTTATACAAAATACATTTATTTCTCAACATAATCTCCTTCAAGGGCCAAACACTTATTCCAGCGAGTTTCCAATTTTTTTATCCCCTCCAAAAAATAGGATTCGTTGAGGTCTGGAAAATAGTCATTCACACCTGCTATACAGTCTTCATTTGTCAAAAATTTTTGTCCTCCAAGCCATCTCTTCAAATTTGGGAATAGGTAATAATTACACGGAGCTAAGTCCGGTGAATATGGAGCATGAGGAACCGGCTCGAAGCCTAATTCATGGATTTTTGCCATTGCAATAGTTGAGGTGTGCACTGGGGCGTTGTCTTGGTGAAAGAGTACTTTTTTCGGAGATAATCTTGGTCGTTTTTCCAACAATTCGGCTTTAAAACGGTCTAACAAATCTGCGTAATAACGGCTGGTGATAGTTTTCCCCTTAGCTAAGTAGTCGATCATGATGATTCCTTCGCTATCCCAGAAAACTGTCGCCATCACCTTCCCAGCCGACAAAACAGTCTTTGCCTTCTTTGGGGCACGTTCACCAGTAGCCATCCATTGTTTGGACTGTTGTTTTGACTCGGGCGTGTAATGGTGGACCCAAGTTTCGTCCACAGTAACAAATCGTTTCAAAAAGTTTCGAGGATTACGCTTCATCATATCCAAACACAGTTTTGAAACTCGCTTTCGTTCGAGTTTTTGTTCGATCGTCAACAAACGTGGCAGCCATCGTGCAGACAGCTTAGTCATGGCCAAATCTTTGTGTAGGATTTTATGTACACGCTCAGTAGAGATGCCTATCTTTTCAGCTATTTCACGCACCTTCACTCGGCGGTCGTCGAGTACGATATTATGAACTTCTTCAATAACGTCTTCAGTAGTGACTTCGATTGGACGACCAGAGAGTGGAGCATCAGATGTGCTTGACCGGCCACGTTTAAATTCATTTAACCAGTTGTAAATGGTTTGCAACGTCGGTGCATTAGTGCCATGAACAGAATCAAGTTAAATTTTTATAGTGGCAGCAGTGCAACCCTTCATAAAAAAGTGTTTAATAACGGCACGAAATTCAGATTTTTCCATAGTTGACAAAAATGCGTAGGTGATCTCAGTTAAGCAACGATAAAAGTGACGTATCTTTGTTTTTTTTTCTTAATTTTTCGTCAGTTATCCATTGAAAGATCGTGTCAGCCAGTGTTAATGCCATTTACCAAAAAAAAGATTTAATAAATAGTTTTTCAAACGGCCCTCGTATATGCGCAAGTATCTCCTACCATAGTGTCACACGGGTCGGGGGACCGTCTAGCTTCTTACTAGCTGGGTCGTACCCGACTTCATTTGCTCTGGGATATTGCTCTAAAGCTCGTGACACATTAGTTGAAACGGTGATCATAAAGTGTTGATGGTAAACTGCTGGATCGCTGGATTGTAGAGGATAGTCTGGCATAGCCAGACGGCCGCCCCTAACTTAGTACGAGTATGTAGTTTATTTAAGTCCTTTATTTAGTGCGGTAATAGCCCAGACTACGCGGTTCCGGTTGCCGCCAGCCCATCTACATCCACAGCATTGGAGTATCTCATACGTACCCCACCCCACCCCGAGCACGTTTGCCATTCATGTCTGACTTCAAAAGGGTCGACTGAAAAAGTGTCCGAAGGAGTAGGTACCTCTGTCACTTCCTCCTTGGACTATCACCGCCGGAGCCGCCTCAGGATATCTATACAGCTTGAGCAGCGTAATCAGGTGTGTGATGACGATTAACAGCACCTGCAGCCACAGGTTGTTCAAGACAATACTTTCGAAGGTGGTGCCTACCAGGTAAACCATCACGCGGCAAAGGACGAAGATACCTGAAAGGATAAATGAGTTAACTTCATTGAAGTGTAATGATAAGTAATGTTCTTTTTAGGGTTCCGTACCTCAAAAGGAAAAAACGGAACCCTTATAGGATCACTTTGTTGTCTGTCTGTCTGTCTGTCTGTCTGTCTGTCTGTCTGTCTGTCTGTCTGTCTGTCTGTCTGTCAAGACCATTTTTCTCAGGAACGCGTGGAGGTATCAAGCTGAAATTTATACCAAATACTCAGGTTTATTGTCTCTTGGAGCTGTGAAAAAATCAAACTTAAAAGCCAACGCAATCAAAAGATACAGTCATTTATGCTGCAAATTTTAGTTTTTCGGCACTCGCAAAACCTACGGGGTACTTCCCGTGAACTCAGAAACTTGAAATTTGGCACGAAGCAACGTCATATAGCATAGACAATGGAAAAATTACAAAAAGTAGACATTTTTAATAAAATCATACAAAAAAACATTTTTTTAAATTTTAAACTTACATTTTTTTTCTCGTAAACGCGTGGAGATATTAAATTGAAATTCATGTCAAATACTCAGGGCTATAGGACCTTTCAGATGTAGCAAAACCAAACTTTTATGTCAACGCAATCAAAAGAAATAGCAATTTAAGTCGCATATTTTCAAACTGAGTACTCGCAACAAACTCAAAACCTACAGGGTACTTCCCGTAAACTCAGAAACTTGAAACTTGGCACGAAGAAACTTCATATAGTACAGACAAAGGAAAAATTACGAAAAGTAGACATTTTTAGTAAAATCATACAATAAATATTTTTTAAAATTTTAAACTTACTACCTTTTTCCTCGTAAACGCGTAGAGGTATTAAATTGAAATTCATATCAAATACTCAGGTCTACAATACCTTTAAGTTGTAAAGGTTTGTACGGAACCCTCGGTGCGCGAGTCCGACTCGCACTTGGCCGGTTTTTTTTTGGTTTCCTTTCTATCGAAGGTTAGAATATCAAGGTTACACTTATCTCTATTTTGATAACTGCGAAACGAAACAAACCACGAGTGCTAGAATTGAATCAGTCAGGCGTAAGATAAGTTATCAATATACTTAAATTGTTATGCTAAAGCGGCCGAAAATCAAAGGATCTCGGTCTCTGGGGGTCTCGGTCCCGAATGCATTTTCAACCAATTCAGACCCGTGGGGTCTTCATATAGATCTCGCTAAAAACTTGTAGACTCCACGGCAGCTTCTTCGCGCAACTCATTAGGTAAGTACTGTATTGCGATACAACGTGCAGCTGCAGCGGGGGCCCCAATTATGATGTTTAGTTTTATGTAGTATTTATCTTTATCTTCTTCTCTTCTAAATACATAAAAGAAGAAACTGACTGACTGACTGACTGACTGACTGATTGACTGACTGACTGACTGACTGATTGACTGACTGACTGACTGACTGACATATCAACGCACAGCCCAAACCACTGGTTCTAGAGATTCCATATTTGGCACGTAGGTTCCTTATAAGGTCTAGGGGTGCACTAAGAAAGGATTTTTCTAAATTCACCCCCTAAGGGGGTAAGATGGGGGTCCAAAGTTTGTATGGCGTATCAAGATCTTATTCGAAACTTCACAGGAGTATTCCTAACGATAAATGAGTAAACACGTGTTTCAGGTTTTTTGAAAATTCAATTCGAATGTGGTCATAAAGTCTGAAAATCAACATGGGTATCGTATCCTTTATGAGTACTTATAGTAAGCGGGCGAAGCCGCGGGAAAAGGCTACTTGGTTTATAAGCTTATAAGTTTCCTTTGCAAATTCAGTTTAGACATATCTTATTTTTAGTTTACTTTAAAGCGTATTCTTTTTCCGGCCTACCTGCTTAATACATATATTTTTTGCATTTTAGATGGTCCCTGATTAACCCCCGACGCCAAGAGATGGGTGTGATAAGTTTGACCGTTATGTGGGTCTGTCTGTATATCTGTCTGTGGATCCGGTTGCTCCGATTTCGCCCGTACTCATAACTCGCAGCGGTGAATCGCGAAATATACCTGGGGGGCGATTTTTGACAATTATGCGCTCGAATTCAAGGAATTTAACCTCGAATATAATCGCACACAAAAGTTTGTCGCCATTATTTACGCATGAAATTAATAGTATAAATAATCATGATTTTAAATTACTATCGCTGTTATTTAAAAAATAAACATTTATTATAATTATTTTACATGATTTTTAAAGTGGGGCATTCCACTCATACAATAGTATGTTATTCAATCAAATACAAACACTGAAAACATTGAAAAAATAATCAACCCAGCCGGACTTGAACCTGGCATCGATACGCCTTACCGGGGCTCGATCACTTTACCAATTAAGCTATGGGTTCAGTGAACCCATAGCTTAATTGGTTCAGTGAACCCATAGCTTAATTGGTAAAGTGATCGAGCCCCGGTAAGGCGTATCGATGCCAGGTTCAAGTCCGGCTGGGTTGATTATTTTTTCAATGTTTTCAGTGTTTGTATTTGATTGAATAAACATTTATTAGTTTTATTCAGAGTTTAAATGTCATATTCGAGCGCTCGAAACTCAAAAATCGCCCCCTCTTCTCAAGGTTATTGAGGGCGGCACGCGTATAAAATGCTTTTTTTATTTTATTTGAAGGCAGGTGTTCTAGCGAGTGTTTTGGACAGTTATTGTCATAATCAGTTCAGCCGTTTCGGCGGGATTTCATAAATTCTTAATTGATGATGATGATAAGTAGGTACTTATTTTCTTACCAACATGCATATGCAGATTATCCGACGGATTGTACTCGTTTAAATAAGCAAGTCCATGCGAGATGTAGGCCGCCCTCCCCAGCGCGCTTACAAGTCCAAATATTAACAGCATGGATAGACGTACTCCCGCTTTTGCAGAAATTCCAGCGGAGGTTAGTGGAGCTACGGTTGTGCAAAGGCCTGGAAGAACAAAGGTGAAAATTAGTTTGAAATTGGCGAGCTATCAACGGCGCGTTCGGCTGCGACCTGCGTTAGGTTAATTTTGCTGAGGCCACTCTCATACGTTTGCATTTGTTTACTATGGACGCGCAGCCGGCTGCTGCCGTCACGTCCGCCGCTCGGGCAGTCACTCAATTTCGACTAGGTGCAGTTCTTGTTTAACAAAATGCAAGTTGAGGTTTAGGCGGCTCCAGATTTTAGTAATATCTAATGAGTTGAAAGACGTGGTAACAAATCACAAATCTGACCTAAGATTCGCGTTTTGGGTTTGACGCGTGGTTGACGCACAGATGTCTGCCTTAATACGAGAACACTAAAGTGTGTATTAAAACAATTTACCAACATCAGACAACAGGGGTGTCCGGGCTCGGCACGGCAACGCAAACAGCGTTACCGTGCAGAATAGAGCCGATGTAGTCCAGCACACGAGGACGCTTTTTCGGGAACCCAGCCAGCTGATTAGTGGATGTTCAAGCGTGATTGACGCACAAACGTGTGCCTTAATACAATAACGATAAGGTAGGTATTAAATAAACTTACCAGCATCGACAGGGGTGTCCGGGCCAGGCAACGCAAACAGCAGTAACGTGCATAATAGGGCCGCTACCGTCCAACCCACCAGGACGGTTCTTCTTCTATCGCAGCCCAGCCAGCTGATCAGTGGGACTACAAAGAGCTCCAGCGAACTGATTCCGATTATAAGGGCATCTGGAAGGAAAAACTTTGTTTAATTTCGAGAGAAGTGTAGTAAAAATGACACATGGTATACAAACGAGTGGCGGGTATTTTACATCGCCACGAGGGATTGGCTTCCCATAATTGTAACATTATCATGGTTTCTTATTAAGCGTTAGGTATAAAGAAATATACAAAAACAATTATATAAATCAGTCGTCAATTTTTAGGGTTCCGTACCTCGAAAGGAAAAAACGGAACCCTTATAGGATCACTTTGTTGTCCGTCTGTCTGTCTGTCTGTCTGTCAAGACCTTTTTTCTCAGGAACGCGTGGAGGTATCAAGCTGAAATTTATATCAAATACTCAGGTCTACTGTCCCTCGGAGCTGTGAAAAAATCAAACTTCTAAGCCAACGCAATCAAAAGATACAGCCGTTTATGCCGCAAATTTCCGCAAATTTTCAAACTCGCAAGGGAATCAAAACCTACGGGGTAGGTACTTCCCGTGAACTAAGAATCTTGAAATTTGGTACGAAGCAACGTCTTATAGCACAGATAAAGGAAAAATTGCGAAAACCGTAAATTTTTAATTACATCATGTAAAAAAATATTTTTAATAATTTTTAAGTTACTACCCCTATATACCTACATGTTTGTACGGAACCCTCGGTGCGCGAGTCCGACTCGCACTTGGCCGGTTTTTTCTATCTACAGAAGAAAGCCTTGTGCCTTTTTAGGGTTCCTTAGTGAACTAGAAACCCTTTTGTTTCGCCATATCTGTCTGTCTGTTGGTCCGTCCGCGGCTTTGCTGAGTGATCCTTATTAGCACTAGAAAGCTGAAATTTGGTATTAATACGTATGTTTAGTTTAGCTCTTGTGTTTTGTATATATATTTTTTTGTGTCTAGTATGGCAACACCGCGTTGCAGTAGATTTTAGAAATGACCGGTTTTCCAGTCAGTTGACGAACGAACGTGTGTCGAATCATACGCTGTCCATAGCCACAATTCTCGTTTTCGCGCTCTTTCGTAAAGCACCACTATCGACTCTCTCGCAGCATTATCATAACCAGTGTAGTGTATTCGGAGCCAGCTGACGACAACCGTGCATAAACCAAGGTCTAAGTCGGACGACTGGAGGTAACGGTTTTAAGGTCTACTCTAGCGAGCGACAGGACACTTTTCAACTAGCACCAACAGTATCCGATAGCGACCAGCGGTTCTGCCGAAGCAGCAACGGCGTTCGAAGGTAAGCTCCCTATTTACACCGAACACTTTTAACGTAGACCGATAAAGAAGTTAATAACAACCTCCTCACTTCACCCACCACTTCTCGCATATTCCGCAAACTTATAGCAAAGTACAGTCCACCTCTTCGGAACCGAACATTTTTGGTCTTTCGAACCGCATAATTTGATAGGTGACCTTTGGTTTTTTCATTTCTTTTCGCAAAGTCACTTGTATTGTCGAAATTCGTTTTGTTATCGACAAGTTTTTAAGTAAGGTAGTTATTAAAATTGTTGAGGGTAGGGTAAGAAGTAAGAAGGTTGTTTGCATAGTGGTGCTTTAAACTGTCGTTGGAATCATTCGTTCGTCTGTTATTGTTTTTAATACCGCTGGCAACATTGTTATAGCTGTCAGGTGTCACTGTCAGCTGTCTAGTCAGTATTGTTATTGTTTGGTTTGAGGTTAATTTTAGTTTAATTTCGTGTTTTCCCTTGTGAATAATTACATTGTAGTGATTATTTCCTTTGTTTACAAAATGGGACATGGGGATAAGTCGTCGGACTCTGGGGCGGATGCGGATCCGCTGTTAGTTGCACGAAATTATGAGGTCATGCGGATAGAACATTTGCAGATGTTGTCTAACGAAGATCTAGCGTTATGCACAGAGGCTGAATTATCTTCCATAGCTAAGGGCTTTCACGAAGCACAAGTAAGGATTTTGAGTTGCGCTCCGCCAAGCGACCACCGCGAAATATGCTCTTACACGTCGATGTTTGACGCGAAGTTAAGAGCAGTAAGAGCTCGTTTGTTATCGATTTCCAAGCCTGTCGTTGGAAGTTCTGGCATTTCGGCAGCGCCCCTACCGGTCTTACCTAAGTTACCGAAGATACAAATAAGGCCGTTTGACTCAAAAGTAGAGAATTGGATATCATTTATCCAATTGTTCAACTCTTTGGTGCATAAGCGCAGTGATATAGCCCCTGTAGAGAAACTTCATTACTTGTTGTCTAGCGTTCAAAATGAAGCCTATGACCTGATTAAAAATTATCCTGTCACTGATGATAATTATTTGGTAGCATATAATATACTGTACAAACAGTACAATAAAACTAGAATGATAGCGACTACCTACTATGATAAGCTTGTGCAGTGTGAGCCAGTGAAAGCGTCTCGGGCTAGTGACCTCCTCAGGGTACAACGGGTCTTTAATGAAAACTTGTCTATTTTGACAGCGTTTAACCTGCCAGACAAGAATTTTATGCTTGTCCAACTGCTGTGGTCAAAGTTAGATGAATGCACAAAGGAGCAGTTTGAGTTGGAGCATAACTCTGATAGTATTCCGGAGCTTGATAAATTGCAAGACTTTATTGAAAGAAGGCATCGGGCTTTGGAGGCTGCAGCATTTGTTAGTGATAGAACCCAACCTAGTAGCAGTAAGTCTGCTAGTAATGCTAGTAAGTCCAAAATCGCTTTGGTTGTAGCTGGGTCAGTATGTGTATTGTGTAGGGAAGCTCATGGCATTGCTTCTTGTCCGACCTTCTTGAGCTATGACCCCGCTACTCGTTTCAAGTGTGTCAAGGAGAACAAGTTGTGCATTTTGTGTTTGTGCGGCGGTCACCTGGTGAAATCCTGCAAATCAAAGCAACGGTGTGAACACTGTAAGTTCTCACATCACTCGCTACTGCATTTTGAGAGTTCAAGTACACCCATGATTACCGCCACAGATGTAGATAATTCGAAAGGTCAATTAGATACTCCGAACCCACTGGTTATGGTGGCGAATAACATAGCGGCTCCTTCATTGTTTAAGACAGCTAGAGTGCTGATGAAAGATGCCCAAGGGGACTTCGTTCCAGTTAGGGCTTTGCTCGATGGCGCTAGTGCTTGTAATTTTGTGAGTGAGGCATGTGCTAAGAAGCTTGGTCTTCATGTAGATTATGGGGAACATGCAGTGACTGGCATTGGTGAGTCCCTGTCTCAGCCAGGTGGAACTTTGTCCATTAATGTTGTGCCTAAGAGTGGAGATCCTAGCGGTACCTTCGCGTTAGAGGCTTACCTGCTTCCAAAGATTTGTCCGGATACACCCTCCGAGCATGTTGACGAGTCTTCATGGCACCATATTGGGGATTTGGATCTAGCTGACCCCTCGTGGCACACTCCGGGGCCGGTAGACCTGCTTCTTAGCGTTAACGTTGTCGCCTCATCGTTGCGTCCTGGTTTGGTCCACGGGGATCCAGAGCAAGCTACTGCCCTCAATACCGTGTTTGGTTGGGTCCTGATGGGTGATGCTGGCGCGTCGACGGCAGAAGATTACCGCTCCTCTTGTCGCTCTCACCCTAGCTACTGCCCTCTCGCACAACCTATCGTCTCCAGCTCTCAACCCCGCTCCTACTCTCGCTCTCCTTCTCGTTCTCGCCTCGACTCTCGTTCTGACTCTCGCTCTCGCTCCGATTCTCGCTCCCGTCCTCGCCCTCAGCATAGCGATGGCTATCGTTCTCGTTCTCGCTCGCCTTCAAATCCAAACTTTGTTCTCGCTCCCGCTCTCGCTCTCACTATCGTCTTCGCGCTCGTTCCCACTCTCGTTTTCGCTCTCATCGTCGCTCTCACTCTCGTCATCGCTCTCGTTCCCATTTTCGTTCTCATATTCCTCTCGTCCTTTCCATTTTTACATCTTCGCTCTACATTTAGTTATCGCTATCGGCCTGATTGCTGCCCAGACTCCCGTCTCCGTAGCAACACTCGTTCTCGCTCTCGTGATGGGTCATTTGAGGGCGGGCAGACGCCTCACTCGAGCTTCTCTCGATTGAAATAGCTCAATTTCTAGCTCTCCACTATGACCGTGTCGTCCAGTTTTCGCTTACTTTAAATTTTATCGACATTCGTGTTCCTATTTTCTCGTCTAATCAAAATACTAACGTATTTTGGGCTGGCAGAATGTTTAGTTTAGCTCTTGTGTTTTGTATATATATTTTTTTGTGTCTAGTATGGCAACACCGCGTTGCAGTAGATTTTAGAAATGACCGGTTTTCCAGTCAGTTGACGAACGAACGTGTGTCGAATCATACGCTGTCCATAGCCACAATTCTCGTTTTCGCGCTCTTTCGTAAAGCACCACTATCGACTCTCTCGCAGCATTATCATAACCAGTGTAGTGTATTCGGAGCCAGCTGACGACAACCGTGCATAAACCAAGGTCTAAGTCGGACGACTGGAGGTAACGGTTTTAAGGTCTACTCTAGCGAGCGACAGGACACTTTTCAACTAGCACCAACAGTATCCGATAGCGACCAGCGGTTCTGCCGAAGCAGCAACGGCGTTCGAAGGTAAGCTCCCTATTTACACCGAACACTTTTAACGTAGACCGATAAAGAAGTTAATAACAACCTCCTCACTTCACCCACCACTTCTCGCATATTCCGCAAACTTATAGCAAAGTACAGTCCACCTCTTCGGAACCGAACAACGTATATTAGTCACGCCGACACAATGGTAAAGTAAAAATTAGAAAAAAAATTGAGGTGGGGACATGACGTGGGGAAGATTTTTTTTTCGCTAATCCTGTTGTTTGGAGTGTCGTTGGGTAGGTATTTTAAAAAGATATACGGGACTTAAAGTAATTTTGATAGAGTCAATACTATTATAAACAATGGTTCCCAATGTTCAAAAAAAATTTACTCCCGAACTTCCGCAAAACACTCTATCAAAAACAATCTCCACTTTAACGGGGGGTGCGTAATATACCCAAGGGCAATGAAACGGTTTACTTTGCATAGAAATATCTGTAATAAGTGAACCGTTTTACTGTCGTTGAGTGTAGTCCAACAGTAGTTACAACAACCATACCAATACGTCTCTCTCAATATGAACTCCGGGCCTCGCGGATTTGGGGGTTATCACGCCATGCGGAGCGGCGATCCGAATACCAATCGACAAAGTTAACTGATCCTTCGTGAGCCTTATTGCAGTGAGGTAAGAGCTATTATTGGGCAGTCAAGTGGAATGACCGATGCGACGTGCGGCCTTGGTGAAGAGGTCGTAGTTTTTGCCAATATGATACCATGTGTGGCATAGGAAACAAAAGGGCGCCGTGGGTGAACAATGTGCTGCTGGTTAGCCATCAAGTGATTATAATATGTTTATGTTACAAGACTTACAAGACGAGAAAAGACAAGACGCGCTGGTGGCTTGGCGGTAAGGCCCAAGGGCGCGGGTTCACACCTGGGCTCGTACCACTGAGTTTTTCTGAACTTATGTACTTACGAAATATCTGTTGATATTTACCAGTCGCTTTTTGGTGAAGGAAAACATCGTGAAGAAACCGGATCTAATCCCAACAAGGCCTAGTTTCCCCTCTGGGTTGAAAGGTCAAATGGCAATCACTTTCATAAAAACTAGTGCCTACGCCAATTTTTGGGATTAGGTTGCCAAGCGGACCCCAGGCTTAAAAAGATGGGACAAACGCTAGAAAAACGTAACAAGACGAGAAAAAACATACGTTTAGTGTTTCACTTAAACATGATGGCGGCATTATCATCGAACGCACTTAGTTCAGTGCGTTGTATTGTTCCTGCTTACGTCTCCTGAATCAACATGTATATAAATGAACTTTAAATCCCCGTACAAAATGGTAAGAAATGTCGCGCGCAGCGCGATTCGCCATGTAAAACTCGGTATGTATCAACACTAGTAATGTCAATCTATTTGTAGTGTGGTAACACCACTCTTGTCTTTGACTAACTTTGTATGTCGGTACCTTGGTAGAAAGATGGCGGGAATAATGGCCGCGCGGTACACGAGCGGTGAGTGAGCAGAAAAATCGTGTGGTCATAAGACCAGTTAGTTGCTACGAGCTTCTAGGAGGCCTGTGCCCCAGTGGAACACCCCGGGTGAGTGTTTATATTACTAAATGGACATGTCGACCTATATGTGCATGATATGTGGAAAGATGAGGAGACCTATAAGGCATTGTGTTCTTTCCGTTACTAGTAGTCCAATCTTGCAGTGCAAAGCACATTTGGTAGTCAAGGACATTGGACAGAGGTGTGTCGGGAAACACACTGGGCACGGTCGACTGAGTTGGAGCATCCGTGGCGAGACTATGGGGAAGGTGGAGGTCTCCGGGGGGCCAAAGGCCCCCTGTCCGGCTAAGTGACTAATATGCAAACATGATTAGAGTCACCAGGGCTGCACCCTGTTTAGACCGGAGCAAGTCGACCGATGCTGCGAAGCCATAGGAAAGCGGTACACCGCTACTAATGGCTAAATGGTTACTCTATGGTAGACGTGGGTCTGCAACCACGCAGAGGTAACTAGAGATGGCAAGGCACTTGGTAAAACCAAACATGAATGTGAGTGGCATAGCCACAAGCGAGAGGCACGACCTCACTTTATTAGTATACACATTAATGACAGCGAGAATAGAATAAAATGGTCGACTTATCTTTCCACTGTCATGGTAAATCAAAATGTGTAATGTAATCCATGTCGTCCATTCAGAGGTGTGAACCCAACATTAAGTATTTGATACAGGCATCATATATTGTGGAGGGACGACAAAGAAATTTCCGTAATTTTCCTATGTGGTAACTGTGATAAGTGATAAGATAACTACCGTGATTTCGAAAAGTTTAATTGGCACATTAGCACTAAACACTGCTTTGGTGCCACCGTCCAGTCACGAGTGCTTGGGAATACCCGTGCCCTCGAGTCACCGTCACCGCGTCACGTAGAACTACAAAATACTAATTTGTATGTATGTAGGTAGTTAACACATGGTAGTGGCAGGACAGGAGCCGCTCGCCTTCACACTTACTCTTCGCGCGGAACATCTATCGTGTTGTTTAAAAACTAGTTCGACCGTTTGCTATACGACACGACACACACACGTGATGTCACGACATTAGCTGTGGCGACGACTGGACGGTGTCAGCTAGGTATAGATTTTTTGTGTATACAGTACTCCGTATGGGACTGCAAACGGTGGACCTTTGAGCATTCCTAGCCAAACAAAACATAAGTTACTTACTAGTAATATGTGGAAATATATAGGAATAGTTGGTGAAATATGCGGTCACGGTATGTTAAAATAAAGCCGTCTGTTAATGGTAAAAACACTAAAATCATCACAACTGAATAACAAATAAAGTTATTTTAATAAATATTAAGTTTTATTTATTTTTAACTGGACACACTAATAAATTATAAACTTATATGGATTTCATATAATTATTGCAATAAAGTTCTATTCTATTCTATATAAATTCGACGGTGCCGCTGTTACCCGGGTAGAGCGTCTGCCAAGAATGCAGAAGACGCTGGTTTGATGCCTCAACTCTGAGCACCGGAGGCCTTAGGTCACTTTTTTCCTTTGTATAATTACACCTATATAAGGTACTAACAAATTAACTACAAACATTTTTACAGCTTATTTACTCGGCTCCTGGAGTAAATTTAAGTTTGAAAAATTATAGCTTTTATTTGTTTTTTTTGAAGAAAACTGGAAAACAAATTTACTGTGTAAAAACACCTGTTCATGAAATAAAGAATAATCAGTAATAAGACCTTGATTATCTCTGAACTCTATCACTTGACTAGTCACTTGCTTAAATATGCCAATGTCATCCTATTTGATGTTGTCTCAGACTAGATAGACATGCGATAAACCCCGACTGTTGAGTGTTGATTCTCTTTGACGCCGTGAGTCACGCACTGTCACTTCTTGCTCCTCGCTCTTGTAATACTTAAATGCCATAACGCATGATAGCGCAATAACTGGAGCATTTGCCTTACAAAAGGTGGAGTAGAAAATGTTTTAATGGTTATTGGTAGGCTATAGGGTGGTTATTAAAATACTAGATTTGAGACCTTGAGGGGGGGGGGGGTGCGTTGGCCGCCATCTTGGTTTAAACGTGCCATAAGTCCGTTTTTGAACCTTGACGCTTAAACGGTTATCAGTATGCCTAAAATGTCTACGCAACGTATGAAGACCATAAAATTGTCTACAATATTTCCATACACAATACATCTGTAAGTCTTACAGATATAAAGATACAGGGGGTGAAAAAGTGTATATTTTCTTATATCATAAGAATTTTATTTATTAGCTTCAAAGTTTTGTGCTTCGAGATAAGGAAATGAAGTCTCTACCACAGTTTTGTCATCTCCTAATGATTCTTTTAAAAGATATTCAAAAGTTGAATTCACCCCTAGAGCGCTTATAGAGGGGGTGAAAGTAGTAAGTTTCACACACAAAATCAGTGTTCTATTACTCATCATAAAAAACTACTAGGCGTTGTCAGGTATATCTATGGATCAATTAGGGTATAATTAATTTAGATTTGACAAAAAACACATATGCTTTCATACAAAAAAAAATTTTTTTTAAAGAAAGTGCTTGAAAATATTTTTATTTTTTTAAACTTCATATAACTGTCAAGTTATTATTAAAATATCATATAGGCTTTAACATTTTTTACATAATGCTTGAACAGTTGACTTTATGACAAAAATGTCTACGAGAAGTATAAAGACAATGAGTATGAGTAATTTTTTCCTTCCTGTAACTTTGTATCTTCTAAGACGTACAGAATAAATACAAATACAAAAAAAATAGAGTCTTTATAATTTTCGTAGACATTTTTGTCATAAAGAGAGCTGTTCAGGCATTATGTAAAAAATGCTAAAGCCTATACGATATTTTAATAATAAGTTGACAGTTATATGAAGTTTAAAAAAATAAAAATAAATTCAAGCACTTTCTTTAAAAAAATTTTTTTTTCCTATGAAAGCGTATATGTTTTTTGTCAAATCTAAATTAATTATACCCGAATTGATCGATTGCTTTACCTGACAATGCCTAGTAGTATTTTATGATGAGTAATAGAACATTGATTTTGTGTGTGAGACTTACTACTTTCTCCCCCTCTATAAGCGCTCCAGGGGTGAATTCAAATTTTTGAATATCTTTTAAAAGAATCATTAGAATATGACAAAACTGTGGTAGAGACTTCGTTTCCTTATCTCGAAGCACAAAACTTTGAAGCTAATAAATAAAATTCCTATGATATAAGAAAATATACACTTTTTCACCCCCTGTATCTTTATATCTGTAAGACTTACAGATGTATTGTGTATGGAAATATTGTAGACAATTTTATCTTCTTCATACGTTCCATAGAAATTTTAGGCATACTGATAACCGTTTAAGCGCCAAAGGTCAAAAACGGACTTTTGCCACCTTTAAACCAAGATGGCGGCCGCGCCCCCCCTCCCTCAAGGTCTCAAATCTAGTATTTTAATTACCACCCTATAGCCTACCAATAATCATTAAAATATTGTCTACTCCACCTTTTGTAAGTCAATGTATGGAAATAATTCCCCAATGATTGGATTATGACTAGTCTAAGAAGTAATCTTTATGAAATCGATGAAATGTATGACAAATATCACTTGACAGCAAGTATTAAACATCATGAGATTTAACTGGAAACCAAGTTCTTTCAAAGCTCCTTAGATCACTGTTTCTGTCACTCGTATCTGTGAAAATGTTTTTTTAGTTTATTTTCAGATGTCAAGAAATTAAAAATATACATTTTACCCTTTTAATCTTTTCACGCTTTCCCCATTTTACCTTTTCTACTTACATTGCAATAAGAAAAAATGCTAAGTTTAAAAGACGACGCCAGCTGTTAATTAATACAGTGAATTTTCCTATTTTGTATAAAGTATGAAAATTCACTGTTCATAGACTTTTCATATTGTTTACCCACGATTGCCTAGCTGGATGCTAAATCTCAAGTTTCTAGGTCATCTGGAAGTAGTCAAAGGTTTTGATGAGTCAGTCAGTCAGTCAGTGGTAAAAATAGTGATTTCCGGAGTTCAATATTTCGTGAACGGTTAGAGATTTTAGCTGAAATTCAGGATTCAGTCTTACAATACTCTCAAAATTGGAAGTATGAATCTCAAATAGGTTTCAAGTAATTGGGGGGGGGGGGGGGGTCAAACGTGGCCCCAAGAGAGATGTGCAAAATGGTTTAGAAAAAGTATTTAAATACAAAATGCAAATACTTTCATGATTTACTATTTCAAATACAAAATACTTAGCAAAATTGTATTTCAAATACTAAATACAAAATAGGTATTTTTCAAAATACTTTTTTAAAATACAAATGCTTTTTAGAATTCCGTCGCCAAGATGGTATGAGTTATATTTATCTATATAGATCCAAATGTCATTTATTTCCGTTCCAGGGAATTTACTTTCCAAGTATGTATATTTTTTTTAGTTTCAATGCAATGTAAATTGGGTACAAAAATGGATTGCTATTTAATACGATTTCCATTCTTATAAGACGTGCGACTTTCAATCTGGAGGTCTCGGGATCGAATCCCGACATTGTACCACTGAGATTTTCGGAACTTATGTACGAATTATCGGTTGATATTTATCAGTCGCTTTTCGGAGAAGGAAAACATCCCACGGAAACCTGAACTAATCCCAATAAGGCGTAGTTTCTCCTCTGGGTTGGAAGGTCAGATGGTAGCTGGTGCTTTTGTTAAAAAGGTATTTAAATACAAAATAGGAAATAGGTATTTTGCATTTTGTATTTGCATTTTAAATAAGTCACATCTCTGGGCCCCAAATGGATCGTGTAAATATTTCGATGGGATACCCACGGTTGGTGTGTCGCCTCTTTGCTCTGCGAACTTGGCTAACACATTGCCGTGTCTAGACTTGTTGCCTAATCATGGTTCAGATCAGATCAGCCAATTTCTCTTTTCCGACAGATCGGAGACGGTATAGTTTAGTTAGTTCGAACAAAGGCCACGTTGATTCAGCAGCGATGGTTAACTTTTAACTCGCTAGGAGCTTTTTAAATTTTAAGTTTAATTTTTCCTTCAAATTACCTGTAATATTATGCGGCAGCTCTCCATGTTGCGCACTCTGTCGCAGCAGGATGTAGACCACCACCTCGCTCAACAACAGCATCAGCAGCCCCATCATCAGCATTTGCCGAAACGAGGTCGGGTCAAATTCGTTCGGGTGGAAGAATTTTCTGACATGCTCCCGAACTGCCAACATAAACAAGTCGAATTAAAAATATTAGTAATTTTAAACAAAGAAGAACCAACTTTACTTATAGATACTTCGTGTTTTTTCAGATAAGAAAAATTGTGCGTAACCTTGCCGCCTGTGAGCATGGGATACTTTGCGTCAAATCCGGTAGCTCTGATTTTTTTCAGCCTCGTTTATGATGTTGGCCCAATGAATAATCCAAGTTTGTGACCTCGAGCGCCGAACGTACTTCGTCAAAAATCTAAAATTCAGTTTTTTTTTCAGATTTTAGCGATTATAACCCTAAAGGACTAGTTTTTGGTCGTACCTCTTAAGGCGTTTCTAAAGAAGAAAAAAATTGCTACAATATGAGACTAGAATTGTCTCTGTAGACCCAATAGTTTCAGAGATAAAGCAAGTTTATATTTTTTTCGAATTACGCAATATTCTGTCGTTCTGAATGTACTTACAGGCGACAAGGTTAATGGATTAATCGTACGATTTTTCTAATTTGATTTTGCTTGTCTATCACTTTGACGTCCGCCCATTAAAAGCTGACAGATGCCCAGATCTAGCAATAAGGATAGTATCAATCTAACCAGACAGATTTTCTTGCTATCATTATTGCGTCATATCTGACGTAGCCAGCTCTCAGTCTATAGTCCCATGTCGCCGCAGGAGACATCAACGGGCCCTTAACGGGCAGACCTGCACTTCGTGAGTGTCAGGATGGCGGGTGTACATCAACTGACTGTCGCTTGCGAGACAACTATGATAGCACACTTTCGTGACAGTTGAAATTTGGGGTGGAATCACAGTGATATCTAAAAAACCATAGCCATAGACAAGACGCTCTAGCGAGACCTACTGACAGCTTAACTAACAGTTAGGTGTGGACACGTGTGGACAGATGGATATCACTCTATCCACTAGCGATACAAGTGTGACATCCACGTCTCACAGTTTGGCATGTCGAATCGAGCCCTGTATAATTCGTCGGGATCTGCGTTTTTGCGATTATTCGACGACGGCTGGACCGATTTGGATTTTTTTTGTTTGAAAGGGTATACTAGACAGTTAGTCCCATTGTCTCCAGGTCAGGATCTGATGATGGGATCCTGGAGAAATCGAGGGAACTCTTCAAATATACCTATACCTTGGCGGGACGTAGATTTTCAATTAGATACTTACGTTTTCACATTTAAACATTCGTGAAACATAATAAATTTGAGTTTAACCGTAAACTTTTATATAAACATACTTGATTTTTTTACTTTTTTTATTCATAGAAAAAGTAACATATAATCATTGATTTATACAAAAAGGGAGATATGGTACCAGGCGCTCGATTCTGTGCCATCAAATATAGGTTCCGGCACCTATATTGAATTAGTCGTTTGGGTGTGGCCGAGTGTCTCAGTCACCTGTGCAATGCGCAAAATATGGAGGTCTCGCTTGCTCCGTGTTAACTATATATTAGGTTAATCTCTTTTGCCCATGATTCAAATACATTATAGCGGTGTGTAGCATTTTACAAGTGTGTAGGTGCAGGGCCACATTTCAGTTTTGTTTACTATGAACGTCACTCTTCTTCCTTTTTGTTTATGTCTAATGCATACAATACCTAAATTCGTCAGGGTCTATAGAAAAGTAAAATGTACCTAAACAAACGCATTTACTTGTACCATCATTGCTTCGCAATCACGTACTTTACAGAACGACTAAATATGGTTTAATTGTCAGATTAAGACATACATATCCTTTAAATAAGTAGTTTTATTTAAAAAATAAGGAATTTCTTTCATTATATTTTGTCATGTGTCAAATGCTTTTTTGTTTAGAAGCGCCGCCATATTTGTTTACTTTATTTTATTTTTCTATTGATGCCGAATAGAGTGACATAATTAGCTTTACTGACCTACATACATTACTTATGAAGGTTATAAAAAAAAATAGTTTTTCTATATACTTTTTTTAATACCACGACTGCTTTTTTTAATATCATGAATTCACTTTTTTAAACATTATACTGTAGGGCTGGTTCCCACGTGTCGTATGTAGGATCCGGATTTTAATCGGTCGTTCCAGTGGCGGAACATTTTGAAGCTATTCACACTCGTCCGACACCGATTTAGTGTGAACAGCTTCATATAAAATGTTCTGCCACTGGAACATCCGATTAAAATCCGGGCCCGACATCCGACAAGTGGGAACTAGCTCTTAGGCCATGTGTGTCCGCATTACCTTTCACATACTTTTGTTAACTTCTGCAGCCCGTAAAAAGACTTGCACTATTTTTTTTGCGAAAGTCTATCTGGATATCGCCGTACAATCTTGCAAACCTCCATAATGTACATCGCTGAAAAAGTGGGTAACCTCAACTGCTTGAATAATTCTCTACACGGGCCCCGTCTAGATGTAATCCCATTTCAAATACTTAGGTACCCAATCTTTTTGTAAGAACAATAATATTTTTATGTCCACATAACTACCCCATATTGCCAATCCGAAAATGATGTTGGACTGAAAAAAGCGTAATACGATAGCGTAAAGTAGCCTTTTTTTTAATTCTTCGCAATTCTCGAAGCGCATAACTAAAACCGCTAAACTTTTTACAAAGAGAATCAACATGCATTCTCCAATAAAAGTTTTCATCTATCCAAACTCCTAAAAATAGAAGGCCGGAAGGTGCTTTTTAAGGCTGAATCCAGGCTATTTAAATTGGTTTCACTTAGATTTCTGCACCACCTAAATTTACATCACTCTTTGTCGCCAAAGGTATTGGAAGGAAAGGAAGATTAGCAAATTGCAAAGTATGGTCCGAGATAGCTAGATCTATAACTGTAACATTTTCAAGTTCCATACTTAACTAGTACACGTAGGAGTAATTCTAGTTGGCTGCTTTACAAAACATTTAAGAATATAGGTATTTAACATACACTCAATATCCCGAGCTTTCGCACTATTATTCAAAATATTTATATTAAAGTCACAACCAACAATAAGGCTAAATGCTACATTTGTTAAATTATCTAAATTATTGATAAAGTTGTCTTTTTTGACAGTTTTATGGCTGTACACGCATACAACGACGTTGTTATCGAATTTTACACCACACACTTCAAATTGACATATCTTTTATATATGATAAAACTTAAACAATATTATCTCTAATAAGAAATATACAGGTACCACCACTACTTTTTTTGGTACGTTGGTAAGTCGGCAAGGGTACATTTCCTATGATGCTCAGGTTACTGACGTATCAGTCAGTCAGTAAGGACATAGGCATTTATTTTTATATACAGCCTTGGCCAGAAGTTTTGAGCACCTATGCGATTTTCATACAAAACTCGAAAGTTTAGACCGGCGTTTCTATCTTTTTTGAAGTAATTTTATCAATTAATTCAAACTGAACAGGAATGTTTTGTTGAAGTGAGTAGTAACTGCATAGAATATTTGCTATTTTTTGCACCGACCTAAATTCGCATTTTTGGGATCTCCACTTTTCATATTTTATAGGTAAGTACCTTGAAAGTGTTATTGTTCACGCAAATCAGCGACCTCTAGTTGAAATGCATTCAAATCTAATCAATGAACGAATCAATGAACGGGTGTCTCTTATTCCGTTCACTCCGCGAGTCATCTCCCTCTGTTCATCTGGCAGCCGTCACGGATGGACGTGCCGTCATTAAAGCCTAGCGCCTAGTTTTCCTTTCCCGAGGTCGCCGCCGATCCTCGAAGACCTGATTGAGGTTTAATCCGCGTCGCGAGCGGTAAATCTAATACGCTGTGCGCGAACATTTTTTAAAGTGTTGACACTTGACCAGTTGTATTTTAGGTTAAGTCGAGTGAAATATACGTGTAAAGTGTGCCCGTTGTTTCCCTTCGAACAACCCATCCACCATTACCACAGCAGGTGCGGCGGCGTACTCGTCTACGTCACAGATGATGGTGGCCCTCTGGAACCTCTCTACAGCAGCGTGCCGGAGCGACTCGACAGCTACAGAGAAGTATGAGATGTAACTAACCGGCCTACCGCGGCGACTGGGCTAGTTCTGTGTACATTTTTGGTGTGACCCATGAGAGGGAACAATCGCACGATAGTGGAAAACCCGTGATTTGGGAAAATCCATACTTACTTAATATTATAAATGGGAAAGTGTGTGTGTTTGTTTGTTTGTCCGTCTTTCACGGCAAAACGGGGCGACGAATTGACGTGATTTTTTAAGTGGAGACTTTTTGTCTCTTTCTAACCCCCCACTTCCCTAAAATGGGGGGTGGAAGTTTGTATGGAGCATTACGGAGGGCAAAGGGGAACCGTAACGTGTTACCCCGAATTTAACGCGAGCGAAGCCGCGGGCAAAAGCTAGTATAAAATAAAATCCCGTGATTGGGGCAAGATTACAGCAGTCCAAGGTCAAGAATCGCGCCGGCAATCAAGGACTCATCGAGTGGAATTACACCAAGTCGTTTGCATTTGTGTAAATTCAGTGCGCGATTACATAATAAACATTCCGAGCAACGTGAAACGTGTCATTGTGGGGACATTTGGAGGTCACCATAGTGAGGTACTATATCCGGTTGACGTTTACCGGTTTCGTTGCTGAGTGAACGGAACGTCGCGTCGTGGCGGCCATCTTAGAGACTTTATTGTCTGTGACATTGAACTTCACTTGACAAACGTCAGTGCCAAACGTCAAGTTGTGTTGTGATAGATTTGGATTTTTTCAACTAATATTACGTGAAAATACTTAGGATTAGATTTAATTGGTTAGAATATAGCTTAACATTGGTTAGTAAATATTCACAAATAAGTGATTCATTGAAAATAAGCGTGGCGCTGTGAAATATTTGTGTTTTACCAGGTAAGTTAATATCTTAGTGACAACAATGTCTCTCAAAGCTGCGAAGGTCCAATTCCGGTCAAAGTACCAGATGCTAACTGATTATACGGGATCGGCAGCTACGCGAACTGGCTCGGGTGCGGCCACAGTCGCAAGGCGACGCTTTGAAGCCGTGTATTTGACATTCGTAGCGAACTATGAGACCTTGTTGGCAAATGATACTGAGTTGACAGAGACAGAGCTATTACAGTATCAAGAGAGCTTTAGCGAGATAAACCAGCTCCTCTTTCAAATAGAAGAGGCTTCGATGGAGGAGGAGGGAACCATAGTAGCAACACGTCGCGTTCAACCAGGTAAAGTCAAACTCCCTGCGGTACAGCTACCCGTGTTTTCCGGAAACCTGCTGGAGTGGCTGTCCTTCAATGATTTATTCCAATCATTGGTGGATACTCGTGATATCTCGGACGCCGAGAAACATTATTACCTGAGATCGTCATTACAGGGCGAGGCCCTGAGCGTCGTTTGCCATCTGCCCATGGACGGGCCGAGTTACTCGGTGGCCTGGAATCTGTTGCAGACCAGGTACCAAAATAACCGTTTATTGCTGGATACTTTCATCGCAAGAATCATGAGCCTGCCTTCACTGTCATATGTGAGCGCATCCCTCAGATCGGAGTTTTATGACCCACTGCGTGAGTCGATCCAAACGTTGGAAAAGCTCAAGGAGCCCACCAAGGAGTGGTCTTATTTACTACTGTTTATCACATTACAGAAGTTACCCGTTAAATTGAGGACGCTGTTCGAGGAGCGCTACGGCGGCAACCCAAAGGAGCTGCCAACGATGGACCAGCTGATGCAGCTTATAGACGAGCAGTGCAGGGTGCAGCAGATGGTTCCCACTGCGGCAGCGGGAAGAGCACCGGTGGGACGGCAGTCACCGACCAAGGGAATACGCGGCAGAGCGTCCCCTCCACGTGTCCTAGCTGCGGAGCTGGAAGAAACTGATCAGGTGATTCGGTCTAACCGGGCTGTGCACGTACTGTTCCAGTAGTGCACACTCTATATACAAATGTTCATTCTTCGCAAGTCTGGCTGTTTCGGAGTGGAAAACCTGGGTCAGGAAGAATGGTGCATGTTTTAAATGCTTTCGCTCTCATTACGCGAGAGAGTGTATGGCTCGTAATTGGTGCAGTGCATGCCAATCCGGGTTGCATAGCCCGTTGTTGTGCAGGGAGGGAGCGGAAGCCGCTGAACAGGTGCACCGGATCCATGAGCGAACCCTGGTCCCACTCCCCAGAAGGGTATGTACACCACCACAGCGTAGGTCCCCGCCGCGACGCAGGGCGTCGACCCCGCCACAAGGGTCTTGGGCGCAGCGAGCTTAACAACCCCGTACGAGCCCACCAATGTGGAGGGAAGAGACTAGATCGCCTCCTCCACAACAGGTCCAGCCAGCTCAATTGATGACTGCTGGTCACATCCCGTGCCTTCCGGTGGGAACGAGGGCCTGCCAGGCGCAGGAGTCTTTCCACAGCCTATGTTTCGGCACTCGAGGCAGCCCTGAGCGCCGTTCTTGAAATAAGGCTACTGCTGATGTACCACAAGAACCTCGGATGATGATGCCATCGATCCGGGTCAGCCCTACTGCTATTGTTATGGTAAGGTCAGGCCATGGCAATTATATTATGGCAAGGGCACTGTTAGATACCGGAGCAGGGTGTTCGATAGTTAAGAAATCATTTGCAGATAAAATAGGATTGCATCAGCAGTATGTAGGAAATAATATTGTTGGAATTGGAAACCAACAGGTCAAGGTACCCGGTACCATTGCTAAATTAGTATTTAAGCCAGTAGGAAAATTAGTCCCTATAATTAGCGTTGTTGTAACAGTCATGTATACAGTTACAGGAAATATTCCGGCCTGTAATCATTACCTAAAGGCCCACTTAGATGCGTCTAAACTCAGCCTGGCCGATCCAGAATTTGACAAATCTTAAGATGTAGACATCATTTTCAGCCTGGATGTGCTAAATTATATGTTCACTGGTTCAAAGATGCTCACAAACATTACACGAGTGGAAGCCTACGGTACCTGGTTTGGTGATGTCCTCATGGGGGCCATCTGGACATACCCTGCTGACACCTCGGCGCAGCAGTCGAGAGGGACGTCCGTGGAAGACTACGGCGTGCACGCTACCAAGCTTGAAGAGGTGCTGGAGAACTTCTGGAAGGTGGAGCAGCCGCCAGAAGACCCACCGGATCATCCGGAACATTTGGAATGTGAAAGGTTGTATACTTCCTCTACTAAACGTATGCCTGACGGCAAATACATGGTGCGGCTGCCCTTCTTGTCAGACAGACCCAAGCTAGGCGAGACCAGAGCCATTGCTGTACGCAGGCTTCATTCGTTAGAGGCGAAGCTAGCCAAGAATCCAGTCTTTGCTGAGAAATATAAGGATTTCATGCGAGAATATGAGTCGCTAGGACACATGTCTAAATCCAGTTACCAGTTTGACTCTGAGCACTACTGCGTTCCGCATCATGGGATTTTCAAAAAAGATTCAAATAAGCTTCGGGTCGTTTTTAACGGAGCATCGAAGAGTAGCAATGGAATAACTCTTAATCAATGCCTGCACTCAGACAAGCCTCTTCAGAATGATATTACAAAGATATTGTTGAATTTCAGACGGCACCAGTTCGTGTTCACGGCCGACATTCGCATGATGTTCCGGCAGACGTGGATACACCCCAGTGATAGGCGCTATCAGCTGATCCTGTGGCGTGAGGACCCATCGCAGGACATACAGGTATACGAGTTGAATACTAATACCTACGGACTACGGTCAAGCCCTTTTGTCGCAATACGGACGCTGTTGCAGTTAGCCGCGGATTGGCAAGCACAGCATCCAGGGTCTCCAGCTGCAGACGTCATACGACGTCAGAGCTACCTCGACGACCTTCTGGTTGGAGCAAACTCACTTACAGAGGCTCAGCAGCTTCAGTAGGAGCTCATAGAACTCATGAGCAGTGCCGGCTACGAGCTCAGGAAATGGTCGTCTAACTGTCACGAGTTACTCCGGGACCTACCACAGGAATATTGTGAGATGCCTCGTCAATTCGACGCTGAAGACAGGAGCCTCATAAAGGTATTGGGAATACAGTGGAACCCGGTGCACGACACCATGTCGTATCAGGTCAATGTACCGTTGGGGCAGGCGGTAACGAAGCGAAGCGATTTAAGTACTATAGCTAGGCTTTATGATCCGTGCGGGTACTGCGCACCGATTGTCTACAGATTCAAGCTGTTCATGCAGTCATTATTTACCGATGGAATGACGTGGGATGAACCGCTCATGGCTACTCAAGGAGGAGTCGCAGTGGCCAACGATGTCAGTCACCATGTCACCGGAGCTGCCAGGGTTCAAGCAGCTGGTTCATGTCGCCAATGAATTATTACTGTCGAGAGTCAGCTCGTATAGTAAACTCATAAACGTGACGTCGTACGTTTTGAGATTTTGCAGGAATATTCGCTTGCCGAAGCAGCAAAGAAATCTGAAACAGAACCTTACTATCGAGGAAAATCGTGCAGCAACGGATCACTGGATCAAGAAGGTTCAGTTGGATGCATACCAAGATGAAGTCATCTTACTGAAAAAAGGAAAGCCGGTATGCAAATCACTTCAGAAGTTGAGCGTCTTCGTGGACGACAATCATTTTATTCATGTCGGAGGCAGACTACGTAATTCAAGCTTGCGTTATGACGCAAAGCACCCAACGCTTATAACTAAGGTCCATCGATGGTCACAATTATTGATGGAGCACTATCACCGGATCTATTGTCATGCGTCGACAAGTGCCCTGATCAATATACTTAGACAACGATACTGGATTCCGTCAGCACGGCGTCAGGTGTCACGTGTCATCAGGGGTTGTATGTCATGTTTCAGATTCAACGCGACAGATCAGGCGCCTTTCATGGCTGATCTGCCTGCGGATCGCGTCACGGCGACGCGTCCATTTTCCGGCGTAGCGACGGATTTCGCTGGCCCCTACTTGGTTAAAAGTAGCCAGCTCAGGAATGCCAAATCTCTTAAAGATTACCTATGTGTTTTTGTATGTCTAGGTACCAAGGCGGTACACCTCGAGGTCGTCTCGTCGCTGAGCACCGAGGCTTTCATCGATGTGTTCACACGGTTTGTGAGTCAACGTGGGCTGCCCGCCCTCGTCCGGAGTGACCAAGGTACCAATTTTAAATCTGCTAGCTCATACCTCCGAGAGGTTAACCAGTTCTTGCTTGAAAACGAAACCATCCTAGAGGATGAGTTTCGTCGCCAAGGCGTCCGCTGGGAGTTCAATCCTCCCGGCGCTCCTCACATGTCTGGCCTAGTGGAAGCAGCGGTCAAGAGTAGCAAGAACCTGCTTAAACGAGAGATAGGTGACCGTATCCTGACCTTTGAAGGTCTGCAGACGGTATTCTGCAGGGCGGAAGCTATCCTCAACTCTAGAGCGCTGGTTCCAATGTCAGAGGATCCTTGTGACCTGGAAGTTCTCAGCCCAGGTCATTTTTTGATAGGTCAACCTTTGGTGTCATTAAACTGAACCTTCCTGGAAGGACACGAATATGTCACGGCTGTCGCATTTTCAATTTATTCAGGCTATAACTCAAAAATTTTGGGCTAGGTATCACTTAGAATATTTAAATAATTTGCAAGCCCGTAACAAATGGAATAATGTAGCATTAAACGATTTAGTCTTAATAAAGTACGAAAATGCCCCGCCTCTACAATGGCGTCGAGGTAGGGTCATCCAAGTTTTCAAAGGCTCCGACGGAGTCGTCGGGTCTGTGAAACTGAAAACACAGATAGGCGAACTTGTCCGCCCCGTTGTCAAGTTATGTAAATTACCAATGGAGATTTAATTATTTGAGTAGCTCTTGTAAATTACCAATTATAAATTTGGTTTAAATTGTAGCAATTAGTACTAATTATCTTGAACTATGTACCACTGTTTCCTCGGGAAACCATGTAACTAACTTAGTAAGTAACTTACCATTGTTGTTAAATTTCATGATTCATGTTTTGATATTCTGTTGGAATGTTATTGAGTGCAAGTGCACTGGATGGTCACTGATTACTTATACTGTAGACAACTAATGTAACATTTATTACTGTTAATAATTGTTTGTTTTCATATCTCTTGTTTATGCTAGATCGTAGCGATGTAAACTTCAGGTCTTCAGCTCACCTTTTCCCTGGGCCGAAAAGGAATGTTTACGCAATCAGCGACCTCTAGTTGAAATGCATTCAAATCTAATCAATGAACGAATCAATGAACGAGTCGCTCTTATTCCGTTCACTCCGCGAGTCATCTCCCTCTGTTCATCTGGCAGCCGTCACGGATGGACGTGCCGTCATTAAAGCCTAGCGCCTAGTTTTCCTTGCCCGAGGTCGCCGCCGATTCTCGAAGACCTGATTGAGGTTTAATCCGCGTCGCGAGCGGTAAATCTAATACGCTGTGCGCGAACATTTTGTAAAGTGTCAAACCAGTTGTTTTTCAGGTTAAGTCGAGTGAAATGTACGTGTAAAATGTGCCCGTTGTTTCCCTTCGAACAACCCATCCGCCATTACCACAGCAGGTGCGGCGGCGTACTCGTCTACGTCACAGATGATGGTGGCCCTCTGGAACCTCTCTACAGCAGCGTGCCGGAGCGACTCGACAGCTACAGAGAAGTATGAGGTGTAACTAACCGGCCTACCGCGGCGACTGGGCTAGTTCTGTGTACAGTTATTAAGTGAAGTTTTCTAGATATATCAATAAAATATAACATTTTACGTCGTCGTACATTGTTATGATAGGGAATTAATACTTAACATTAAAATTGTAAACAAAAAAGAGCTATGCCCAACACTTCTGGCCAAGGCTGTATATAGTAATCTATCCACGCAGAGCCGAAACTTTTTTTACAAGTTATCGCGGAATCAAAAAGCCATCGAAATTGCACGAATGCCCAGTAGCCAGCTGACAGTACTGTTGTGTCCGAAGTTGTCTGTAAGAACTTCGCTTCGCTATGCTTGCTCGTTCGATAAACATAAATTCAGATGGTACGTTATTATATTACCGACCCGGGTGACACTTAATACGTTAAAATTCAACTCTTACCTTTAACTTCACGAATCCCCGACAACAGTCTAGTACTCTCCATTGCTGAATAAACACGTTTAAAAAAATCCACTACAATCCTATCTATAAGACTTGTACACACCGCGGCTGATTATCTAAAGATATTAAAGGATGTGAACGAACGAATACTTATGTTATGTGACTTATGTGTCAGCGATGACTCGTAAAATTATCGAGATATACCTTAAGCAAGGTCGTACGACGCTGTTTTTTAAATCAGAATCGCACTTTATTAAATAGAACAAAGTTGATATTACCTAATTGCGACGAGGGAAGATGCTGATAAATAATAATATGTATATGAGTGTGAATTTGTGAATCACGCAAGTTCTTTGTAATTCGAGATTTTTAATCATAATAACTTTTGTATTTTGAATACAAGCTTTTAACATCGCGCCGACTGTATTTTTCTTGTAAACGTCACCTACCTAGTGCTAAACATGATGATTCACTTTCATACACCCAAACACAACGAACTTCCATTGTTTTACCTCAGAGTTCTTATCCTTCTCAGACCAGCTCGATGGTACCAAAATATTGTATTGTTATCCAAGTTATCCAGCTTAATTTCAGGCTCAATCGAACATCAGAAACTTACCAGTTTGAAAATTGAAAACCAGTTTAAAATTTTTTACCCAAAACAACAAACAGAACTAACTGACAAACATTGAATTAAATAAAAGGTTCTTAATACAAAAAAATATTTACCTTTTCTGGCGGAACCCATTTCAGTACAATCCTTCTGTCACTTTCTTTTACACTAAATTAATCGAATAAAGTAGCAGGATTCAATAAACGGCTAGTTGTAACTTCGTATCTGTCGAGACTGCTAAATTTACACGTTGAGCATAGAGCTGTCTCGTCGCACAGTTAAACGACTACTAATGCAAACATTGCCAAATCCGAAGTAAAGAGAAGGCCAAAACAGAACAAGTAAATATTAAACTACGATTACGAGGAAAAATAAGAACACATGTATACTATTTCTTTAATAAAAGCCCTGAATTTTATTTCTTGTTAACCTGTGTTATAAATACACTCTAGTACTGTCAATAGTTTGTTTCAGTTTATATAATATAAATGTGGGATATTATCTCAAATCCTGTTATCTGTTATTGTATCTCGACCTCCTTCTTACGCTGTCTGTCGCAAATAGATGTACAAATTATTATTGTTTGCCACTGATTGTTTTCGCATGTACTAGATTTAAGTAATCATTTTCCTTGTTTACCAATATGTTAGTTCTCATTGTTTGAATAAAATGTATTATTGTTGATAATTGATAATAATGATAATTGACCGTAGGGCTGGCTCGTTCCTCGCCCAGCGAATCAGTATCGCCATCCAGCGAGGCAACGCAGCTAGCCTTATGGGCATCTTGCCAAGTAGCAGCGATATAAGGGACATTTGTATATATAGCTTAGGTACCAATAGTTTTTAAATTAGGTTAGGTTGTACATTTATATGTTTTCATAATTAATGTTATTTTGTCTTAATAATTGATATGTTATGTAGTTTTTTAGGAATATTTTATCTGATAAAATGTCTAGTAGTTAACATTCGATTATTTGTGTCTTAAAGTTTAAGGTTCTATGTCGTAATGCCAATATGTGTAGTTTATAAGAAATTGTATAAATTATAATGATTGTATGTCCTAAAAAGTAAAGATAACCCTTCCTTAACGTAATGTAACTTGCCTAAGTTTACTGGTTAATAAACAATTCACACACCCGGCACATATCAGTCACTAGTACGAGTATGCTAAAAAATCCATAAAAGAGGTGAGCGCTGGTACTCGTTGCTCGCGGCTGGGCCACCGGGCCCGCCGCGGCACGCCAGGGCTAAGACTCGAAGCAGAGGACATCACCGCGGCTGGGCCATCGGGCCCGCCGCAGACCGCACCTGACACCATCGCTGCGGCAGGGCCATCGGGCCCGCCGCGGCCACACCAGACGTCAAGTCGTCCTCAAAACGACGACGAGCGACCATCCCACCGCAGTGGGATGCGACATGACACAGGAGTCATAGCAGCAATGCGGGCACTCCAACCCCTGCCCCCATCATAAGAGGAGCAGCGGACGACACCACACACACACACACTCGTTGCTCACCGTCACCCCGATAGTCGTCGGGCACTCGAGCACTCGGGCCTAGCTGAGTTTCTTGCTGGAGTCTACTCAGCTAGGCTAGGATTAGCGAACCGGCGACAAAACTCCCATTAGCGCTCCAACTCCAACCCCTGCCCCCATTCCAAGAAGAGGAGCAGCGGACGACTCTACTCCTACTACCGTTACTCACTTCAACTACGACTCCCAGCGGAGTAACACCTCAGTACAAGTTGCAATTTTACAAAACAAATAATTGTTTTATACATCAGCGCATCACATGTCCTGGTAACGAGAGGTAGGTACAGCGTACAGCGGCCAGCGCTGCTTGTTTCTACGTGAAAATTCCGTCTGTACCCACACTCCACACCACAATTATGCTGATATTAAGACATAGGTAATCATTAAATAGAAAAATTATGCATTTAATAATCCAACTCTCAATCCGGTGATCTCGGGTTCAAAAGATGTTTTCCTCCACCAGTAAGTAGGGATGTGCCATTCTCGAGACCGTTACCGTTTACTTTACTACGGGCAATATTCTTGAGCGGTTCCCATACAAAACGGTTAAGACTGTGGCGCCCTCATTAGGTGGATTGTGTTTCCTAATAAACTAATAAATTTCTGTATAATCCATCATGTTAAGTTGTAGTCCTACTAATTCCGCAACTTATGATCTATGTGGTATGGTACAGTTTTATATTACTTACCTTTGGCTTCATCACCTAAACGGAAAAAAGTGAAGCAAAAAATACGCAAAATGAAACTATGTGACAAAGACCAAAAGTTACGTAATCAGTAGGACTACAACTTAACACTGAGGGATTAAGTATACATAAATTGATTTGTTTATAAGGAAATACAATCCCTCCAATGAGCGCCACTGGACGGTCGACGCAGTCTTAATGTTCTCGAGAATTCTGGCACAACTCTACAGCAGTAACTGGTGAAAGGAAACATCTTGAGGAAACCGGGCCTAAGCCCAATAAGACCTATAACTTAGTTTTTTCAGATTAGAAAAACCATGCCGTTGTGGTTGTGCGTTTGTTGGGAAAACGATTTTAAAATTTGCCATTTTGCATCTTATTGCCTTAAGTGTATCACTAATAAAATAAACTAATGATGGAAAAAAGTCTCATTTATATTTTTCGCTGATATGGGTGAAAAAAATAAAGATACATTGGCAAAATCGACCGTTGTTTTTCTAATCTGAAAAAAAAACGAGGTATAATTTGAAAACACAGTTCTGTTCTGTGTGTTATAAGTAGGGCCCGGAATTTTGCGTGCGGTTTGTGAAACGTCATAGGGAGAGAACACCAATGTTTATCGATATATCGATAAATCGGGAGTTTTTTTATTAGTGTCTTTAAAAAATAATACCTCAAACTTTCCAATGATACATGAGGTAAAAGTACCAGTGCTCGACACCCTAATGCCCAATAAATGACACCCTTTTGTCAGCTCTTTTGACAGTGACTTAATAATAAAGGTGGTATCCATAGGGGCAGTGTCGAGCACTCGTACGTTTACCGTACATCATCCTTTATAAAACTATAATTTATTATATTTTAATTATTTATTATAATTTATTTGTTAAGCTTTTTTCGTGAATGACCGTTAAAAAGAGTATGTATCATTTGAAAGTTTAAGGTATTATTTTTGAAAGACAGTAATAAAAAAACTCCCGATTTATCGATATATCGATAAACATTGGGGTTCTCTCCCTATGACGTTTCACAAACCGCACGCAAAATTCCGGGCCCTAGTTATAAGGTAAGATAGCTATCGCTTTCGTTAAAACTAGTGCGTTCGCCAATAGGGTTGTTTCCATTTTGTTGAGACGCAAGTATAACGTTCTGTATTGACCAAGAATTCATATTTTGCCTCGAAAGGGGGCTTCAAATATGGGAAAATTTATTTGGACAGATTCTTCACGTAAAAAAAACGTATGACGTCAAAACTCACGCTTTGACAAATAAGTACATACACACGCATTACACACGTAACACTCCCATAGAAGATTTGAATTGTCAATTGCAACTAAATAAGTGCGTTTATTTATAACCAGATTCTGAATCACGATATGATAAATCGGATTGCCTAGAACTATTTTATTCTTGTTAATCTTGGTTAGTCAAGTACTAGTAAATTATTATTTTTTGTTTTTTGCAAGTCACTGTATAATCCAATCATCGTGGAATCATCTAAATACAAAAATTGCGTCACAAAAGGTGGTCTAGAAATGTTTTAACGGGTCAATACCCGAACCAATGGTAGGCGACAGGTTGGTTATTCAAAATCTAGATTTAAGACCTTGATGGGGGAGGGGGTGTTGGCCGCCATCTTGGTTTAAAGGTGCCAAAAGTCAGTTTTTTAACGTTGGCGCTTAAACGGTTGTCAGTATGCTTAAAATGTCTTTGAAACGTATAAAGAAGATAAAATTATCTACAATTTTTCCATACTAATAGATCTGTAAGTCTTACTGATATAAAGATACAGTGGATGAAAAAGTATATTTTTTAGGGTTCCGTACCTCGAAAGGAAAAAACGGAACCCTTAAGGCTTGGCCAAACTGCCAGCGTGGCGCAACATGTTAACAGGTTAGCCACGTCAAACAGACTGCGTCCCGCCGGCACCGCGCCCCGCTTCTGTCGCGCCCCGCGCCGCGCGGCCCCGCGCGTCCACGCGGCGCGGGCGCAGCGCTGCGCGGCGGGACGCGGCGGGACGCGGCGGGACGCGGCGGCACGCTGCGCCGCGCTGGGTCACATCAGTCGGACGTTAGGCAGCGCGGACGTTATACTGTGATTGTGATTACGGATTGTAACATAGTTATTTTAATTCTCTTAAAGTTAGTTAAATTATAAAAGTAAATTTATTAAAGAGTAGTGATTAATGATAACGCCATCTCTGAGCGCGGTGAGGAACTAGGAGGTATATCCAATAAGTTGGCTCATTCACGTTATCAGTTAGCGAGGTAGGAAAATAGTTCCGGACTTGACCGCTACCATAGTTAGGGCGCTTCAAGGAAAGATCCTTCTTTTTGGTATCGGACTGCCACGAGGAAGACGCTCTCGAAGATAGATTTCGGAAAATGGATTTGTGCCAGAATCCGCAGCCAAGCTGGCGTACAAAAATGAAGCCACGTACATTTTAAATAAGAAAAAGTAAAAACAATGGAGAAAGACGTCGCTTAAATGAACTCTTAACATCCCGAAATGTAAGTACTGTCAATAACCTCAAATACCTAGCACGTGTTAGCTTTGCAAGATTTCTTTGGTTCTACAGCTGGGTTTGCCTTGTTGTAGGGGTTCTTAGTTTGACTTTAACGTCTGAAGAAGAACGAGTCACTGGCGGTGCCATGAGCACCGATCTGCATCTGGGGTTCGTGCTGCGATGCCAGCCCACGCCACTACTTGACCAGGGATTGCTTCCTGGAGGCATCTGCGTCTGCGTGTAGGATCCAGTATGCGTAAGAATGTGTAACCGGGAGTGATTTGCGACAAATAAGGTTAGTTACCTCATTAATATGAACTTTAATTTAACGTCGATGGACCTGAAGTGAAGGAACTGTGTGTTACAGTTAATAAAGACTTTCTCCAGCAATCGTGAATCTATTTATTTCATCACAACCCAGTATAAGGCGCCCTGAGGTATTTTTGATAGCACGAGTTTCATGCCAGCGCTGAGTGACCCGGTGAATACCAGAGGAATCAATTTCCACTGTTACAGGATATAGAAAAATTAAATCTCGGCTTCGGAAGGAATGAGCGACCCTCCGCGCGCGCATGCTGTATCGGGCGGGAGTCACGCCAGCATCGCGCGCGCCCGCGCCGCGTTCGCGCGCGCGATGAAGGCGTGTTGAGAGCGCGAGGCCGGCGCGATCCGCGCGCGCCCTGTTTGAACAGTCATAGCGTCGGCGTCACGCGGCGCGGACGCAGCGCAGCGTCACGCCGGGTGTTTGGCCAAGGCTTTATAGGATCACTTTGTTGTCCGTCCGTACGTCCGTCTGTCAAGACCCTTTGTCTCAGGAACGCGTAGAGGTATCAAGCTGAAATTTATATCAAATACTCAGGTCTACTGTCTCTTGGAGCTGTGAAAAAATAAAAACTTCTAGTCCAACGCAATCAAAAGATACAGCCGTTTATGCCACCGTTTCGAAACTCGCAAGGGAATCAAAACCTACAGGGTACTTCCCGTGAAGTCAGAATCTTGAAATTTGGTACGAAGCAACGTCTTATAGCACAGATAAAGGAGAAATTGCGAAAACAGTATTTTTTTTAGTTACATCATATATAAAAAATATTTTTAATAATTTTAAAGTTACTACCCCTACCTATATACCTACATTACCTACAGGTTTGTACGGAACCCTCGGTGCACGAGTCTGACTCGCACTTGGCCGGTTTTTAGGGTTCCGTAGTCAACTAGGAACCCTTATAGTTTCGCCATGTCTGCCCGTCCGTCCGTCCGTCCGTCCGTCCGCGGATAATCTCAGTGACCGTTAGCACTAGAAAGCTGAAATTTGGTACTAATATGTATATCAATCACGCCGACAAAGTGGTAAAATAAAAAGTGGATTTTTTTTTTTATTAGGGTACCTCCCCTATACGTAAAGTGGGGAGTGATTTTTTTTTTCATTTCAACCCTAACGTGTGATATATTATTGGATAGGTATTTAAAAATGAATAGGGGTTTTCTAAAATAATTTTTCGATAATGTAAATATTTTCGGAAATAATCGCTCCAGAAGTAAAAAAATATGCGTCCCCCCCCCTCTAACTTTTGAACCATAAGTTTTAAAAATATGAAAAAAATCTCAAAAGTAGAACTTTATAAAAACTTTCTAGGAAAATTATTTTGAACTTGATAGGATGAATAGTTTTTGAAAAAAAAATACAAAATAATTTCTGAACTAAGTTTGTAATTTAACCGTATAAGCAGGTGTTTATTGTACCTGTAATTTCTACAAAATTACAATGAAATGACGTGCTTTCAAATAAAGTAAAAACGGTCAAAATCGGTTCACGCAATAAAGAATTAAAAATATTTATAACGGGTTACTCACGTAATTTAAGTCGATTTTTGCTCGACATGTTTCGGTCAATTTACGATGACCATTTTCACGAGCTGCCTTCCGCGACGGCAGCGCGACGGCTACTACGCGCCTGCGCGCGGTGTGCCCTGCTGCTGGCGGTGGGAGGCGGCGGCGGCGGCGGCGGTGTTGTGGCAGATCTACCCTCGTTCACTTCTTCACTATTGCCGAAATGTTTGCACACTACACTAACGACGTCACTTGCTAAAGGCACGTCCACACTGCCCACCGACCGCCGTCGCGGAAGGCAGCTCGTGAAAATGGTCATCGTAAATTGACCGAAACATGTCGAGCAAAAATCGACTTAAATTACGTGAGTAACCCGTTATAAATATTTTTAATATGTTAGAGTCTCACGAAAGTTTTATAGTTAAAATAAAGAATTATCCCATAAAAATCATCTTCCATACTTTATGCTCGCGCGCAATAGTTTACTTAATTTGCCGATAGATGTCGCTGTACGTGGAACTCTCATATCATATCCTACATGGCGGTGTTATTAACTCTTAAGTGGGGACACTTACTGTGACGGACGGAAAACTACGGAACCCTACAGTGAGCGTGGCCCGACACGCTCTTGGCCGGTTTTTTTTAAATCATGATAATTTGATTTATTAGCTCCAAAATTTTGTGCTTCGAGATAAAGAAATGAAGTCTCCAGTCTCCACCACAGTTTTGTATGTGAATTCAACTTTTAAAAGATAAAAGTTGAATTCACTCCTAGAGTGCTTATACTCGTAGAGGGGGATGAAAGTAGTAAGTCTCACACACAAAATCAATGTTTATTACTCATCATAAAATATTATTAGGCGATGTCAGGTATAGCTATCGATCAATCCCGGTGTAATGAATTTAAATTTAACAAAAAACTTATATGCTTTCTTACAAAACATTTTTTTAAGAAAGAGCTTGAAAATATTTTTTTTTAACCTTCATCTAATTGACAAGTTATTATTAAAACATCGTATCAACGGTTGACTTTATGATAAAAATGTCTACGAGAAGTATAAAGACAATAAAATTTAATTTATTTGTATTTATTCTGTAAGTACCTACGTCTTATAGATACAAAACAGGAAGGAGAAAAATCATTTATACAATAGATCATCTATATTTTTTTAAACTAAATATTTTAAACCAACAAATTATTTTTAAACCGTTTTGGGATTCCAGGTAAATTCACATCGATAACTTCATTACATTATTCGCGCTGGCATTTTCCGTCTCATTGTATTGTGAAATTTCGTCATTATAATGTCCGGTTTTTATCTCAATTTCTAATGCATTTTCGCATGCCTGATCACTACAGAATGTCGGCGTGATTAAAACACATACTCATACCAAATTTCAGTTTTCTAGTAAAAACGATCACTGAGCTAAACCGCAGACAGACAGACGGACATGGCGAAACTATAATATTTAGAGCAATGACGCGTAGTTTCAGTGACCGCGAGGCAACCGGATCGCTCGCGGTATTTACTCGTAAGCTCCCGAGTGATGAGGAGCCGAGCTGTGTAACCCGAACTGACCCATCTTGGACTGGAGCGGAAATAGAGGTAAGGGTTAACATTTTTTTTTATCGCGAGGAAAACGATTCAAACGGCGGTTATCTGAAAGAATGGTTGCCTCGCGGTCACTGAACCTACGCACCATTGCTTTAACTATAAAGAGTTCGTTGACTACGGAACCCTAAAAAATGAGGACATTTGTGACAATCCACATTGAAAGGAAATCGCTCAGTGAGCATGGCCCAAATTGCCCAAAACACCCTTTGTTTGTTTATTGACTTAATATGATTCACCAATTTTGTCAGATTACTTTTAAAACGACGATAAAGTGACAATACACTGATGACTCATACCCTAGATTTCGTTATCATTATGTTTTTATGATAATGACACTTAAACATTCTGTTATCCAAGTACATATCACAAGCATAGTTATGACATACCCGGGGTTTTCGGTGCGGGAATAACTTGAGAAAGAGTAGAGATAAACAGATAGGTTATTTTGATAAAATATCATATTGTGCCTAATGAATAAATACCTTCCTGCGAATTGTAAAGAAACTACAATTTTATTTTAACTTTAGTAGTAGGTACTTTAGCATTTCTACCAAGCCCTACGATATAATAATAAAAATAATGTTTATTAATTACCTGCCGTCAATTAGTAGTTAACACGATTTTCAAAATAAACAATTAATATTTTTTCTACATTTGGAACAGTTAAGCTTCGGCGTCTAGCTGTAAATATCAATTTCAACAAACTAAACGATCTTTCTACGTCGGCAGTCGTAATAGGTGCAAATTTAAATTTTTTGAAGAAGTCAATTGTTGCACGATGTGTTTGCGATTGCAATTCTATTTCTTTGCCTTGTAACAATTCATTCATAGTTTTTAGTGTGCTATAGCCAGAATTCTTATTTAAGACCAACTTTAGTTTATTAAAAATACTTTTTCCTTTTACGCTCAAGTTTAATTTGGAGATGTCTTGATAGGTTGTATGAATGATTTTTAGACTGTCGTTAATGAGCAGACTTGCACCCTGTACTTTTTTAATGGCATTTGGGATAGTCATTAAATAACTTGCTATGAAATTTAAGTCGCTTCTAATATCGGCGTTCTCAAATGCTCTTTTTGCTTTACTAACACTCTGGCCTTCAGAGGGACTGAATGTATTCAAAACACTTTTAACTTCATCATAATGTTTGCTATAATATGCCGCTGCTTCTATCCAGGTCCCCCATCGAATAATTGTTGGTCGGGGTGGCAAAGGTACTTTCGGAGACTTCAGAAATGTCTTTTTAACATTGGCGATTAACGCATCCACATTTGGATAAAGTTTTCTGACTTGTTCAGCCACTCTATTCAAACCATGAGCTAAACATGTGACGTGCAAAAATTGGGAAAAGTACTTTTTAAATTCCTTCCTGCTTTCAGCATGTAACCTACGCCGTCAGTTAGAAGTAAAATCACTTTATTGTGATTATTATGGTCGACGCCCCATAATTCATCAAGAGCACTTGTTACAGTGTTGGTTATTGTTATATTGTTAGTGGTGTCTAAACACTTGCTAGATATCAAGTGTTGAGTGCCAATATTATCATTACGTAACGCCCCTACTATGACATTAGCTATTTGACGATCGTTACCATCCTTGATTTCGTCAACACTCACGTAAATATACTCATTTTTAAGCTCATTCCGTATTGTGTTAATTTTTTCATCGTAAACTTTACTTAAATATTCCCGCCGTAGTTGACATTCTGAAGGAACTTTTACAGTTTTTTAGAATTTACCGGATACACATTTTTCTATAAAATCTTTAAATATAGGATTGTTAAGCTGCGGTCACGGTATGTTACAACCCACAACAAATTTCACGAGCTCACAATTGAAATCATGTATCTTACCCGTATGATTATTGGACGCAACATGTCGTGTTTACACCAAACTTCGTTTGGGCGAAGCTAACATTGCACTTGGTGCAAAAGAACATTGAATCTCGAACCTCTATTTCTGCATTATTTTCTATCCACGAATGCACGAACTCGTAACGAGCTTTTTTTCGTGGAGGCATGTTTGTATTTACTGTTATATAGTATTTTGAAAATGCTATTGCATATACGTAAATTACATAAGACAAAGGCACGGTATGTATAACAGACATTGAATGTCAAATATCAATCTTGACGTTCGATATCTGTGAAGTGTTTATTATTTATACATGAGTAGGAACTTAACTGAAGAGGTTGATAATAAATTACTGACCATTCTATTTGATATTATACTAGATGTTACCCGCGGCTTCGTAAGCGTAGTTAAATGAAATATTTTCAAATAAACCAATAAATGAACGTATGTTTTTTTTAAGTATCTTTTTATTCAATTAATTATTCAGTAGGTAAGTATACATTCTGTTTTTTTAAGTCAATACCTATTCTTTGGCTAATATCATTCATTCCCGCACCGAAAACCCCGGGGTATGGTTATGACTCAAAGTGGTTTCCTGTATTTAAAATTCTTTTGAACAAAATAATAGAACAGAAAATATCTATACATATAAATATAAGACCCTAATGATTAAGGGCCTATTTCTCGAAAGGTATTAGACCAATATTATTAGTCCACGAACTGTCAAATCGTATGGGTTTCCAAAATGGCTATGTCATTCTATTTATTATAAAAATATAAACACCTAATATTCAAAGGATCACAATGACATGTTGTTAGTAAACTCCGGCACACCGGCTTGATTTTACATTAGATCTCAATACTTTTTGCAGTAGGAGATCTGCGTTGGGAGACTGGCATTTTTGCACATGTAATGTTTTTGATGGGATAATATTAGTCTAATAAACCGTTCGAGAAATGGACCCCAGTACTCGCAGTCCAATTATTGGACACATTTAGTATATGACCACGAACTTCTCAGGCGATAACTTACTCGTAAGCGATAACTCGTACGCAGGTAGTTTAAAAGGGATTGTATATATATGTGTATGAAACATCGTGAACGTCTGCTGCCGCTCCGTTGTAACTACAACTTGTTTTTTTAGAACACACAAAAATATACGTACCCTCCAATTGCCCGGCCCTGCGCTGATCATATCACACTAAGTAGTAGTAGTATAATACTTTATGTACAGTAAAGTATTATACTACTACTACAAAGAAAAACACAACAGAAAGAATACATATTTGTACAAAGGCGGACTTATCCCTTAAGGGATCTCTTCCAGTCAACCTTTGAGCAGTTGAGGGAGAATTAGGACTGGTAGATGTTTTGTTAAAGGTTTTTTAATTAATTTGTTCATTGAATGAAAACTACAGCTTAGAGTTGCAACGCCATCTTTATTTCCACCTTTTTCTGATCCATAGACAAACCTCACAACATCCTCCTTTTTATAATAATAGTAAGAATCAATCAGCTTCATATTTTTTGGGCCTTTTTATTGTACGCCCTGACCTGGTTACATAACCCGCACCCTATTGTTCATCAACATTTCCTTCGTTCATATTGTCTTCAAGAGAATGAATATTTATTTGAAGAACTTTCACAAATTACTAAATAATTAGGTACTACTACAACTACTAACAATATCAACAGCATCCTCTAATAGAGGATCAATTACACAGCTGTCATCTGACTGCTGAGATAATGAGCAATATGAGTCGGCATCGGATGTTTTGTTAAAGGTTTCTTAATTAATTTGTTCATTGAATGAAAACTACAGCTTAGAGTTGCAACGCCATCTTTATTTCCACCCTTTTTCTGATCCATAGACAAACCTCACAACAGTAGACATAACTAGCTACGCTAATACAGGTATCAAACAAGAGCTTGTTATTAACTGAATCCGTAGTGTTAATCGTGTTCACGTCTACTGAATATAACTTTTATTATTTAAATTCTAAATTTGTTTCCAACTGTTGATGATGGATTATTATAATTTGGAAATTTATGTAGAAGATACAGTTCAAGTAAGAAAGTATATCAAACTTGTATGTAATTCATTTTCAAATAGTCAGATTTGGACTCATCTTTTTTCTTTGGTATTTTTATTAAACTATAACCTATTGTTGGTTAATCTAACCTTGGTTTGATATGTTTTCTTATAGAACGACGCACTTATATGTATTTTAATAATATTTCTTATATGTGTTTTTAAGTGTGTTTTGACGAAGCATGTTGTGGATACTAATTTTGACTGTAGAAACTATGACGAAACCTGCGCTGTGGATATGATATGAGGTGTATGACAATTTTTACTGTGATTTACTGATTTAATAAAGGATGCCTGATTTTTTAAGTGTTGATGTACTGTTGTTTTGTAAAAATAAGTCCCGCCGAGTTTCTTGCCGGTCATAATTCTTCTCGGGTCAGAGGTGTAGGGTTAGAACCGGTGTAGTTTGATTTTTTTTCTCTCTTTTACTTTGACGTATAAAAGTGCCCTTGTGGCCTACTTACTGAATAAATGTTTGAGTTTGAGTTTGAATATGTGTATGTATTACTGTATAAAACCAATTTTCGGCCAGCTAACAACAAGACGGCCGATAACTAGTTAAATAGAGCCTGTTTCTGGCCATAGAAATTATACATGTTTAGCGACCAAGTGGTCACTACTCAGTCAATTCGCAACTTTCGAGAAAAAATATTTAGATTTTGAAACATGAAGATTGACCGGATCAAATGAATTAAGATTAGAACGGATGATCTATTTATTTTGACATTATAAGGTATTTAAAAAATGTGCAAATTGGCCTAAAAGGGGTAGTGGCCGGAAAACTGGTATGTTTACCCTATTAATTATAAAATCATTTTCCTAGTGCCTGTCCAGGCTTTTTACCAAGGCTCAATGGAGCCTAAAATCCGCTTGGCCTAATTCCAAGAATTGACATAGGTACCTACCTACTTGTTTTTGCAAAAGCTATATCCTGGACCTCTGACATTTCTTTCCAACCCTGGTAGGAAACTAGGCCTTATATTGAAACACCATTCATTTTATTTATTCAATATTTATAATACAAACATTACAAATTACATTCTGAGAAATATCTTATCTTTACTAAATTATTATTTAACACCTACACCTATAATTCACTATCGTAACATTTTTCATCATAATTGGTTCCTGGTATTTAACTTTAATATTAATAGTAATAATAATAAATTATCACAGTTATACTCGTAAATTGTCCTTTACCCACTCACATGCTTTCGCCCGCGAGAAAAGGCGCATCGTGAACTAATGTTCAATTTAAAATTCGATAATTTGGTTTTATTTTACTCAAGGAATTGCAATGAAATTATATACCTACCTACCTACGGAACAGCTGATTGAGTGGCAGGTAACCATCATGGGGGCAACGACGTTCGCCGGCAACAAAAATAACTTGAAAAACGGCACTAACACACTTTTTATACACCCACCTACTTATAAAACTTTTTATAACACTTTTTAACCAACCAACAAATAATAACCAAATACTCATGAGTAACGTAAGAAATAACAATAATTTTGATTTTAAACAAACAACGCGTCGCGCGACCCGGTGAGACATTTATAGTAGAGACAGAATTCATTTTAGTATAACTTGGCTAGTTATTGAAGAAGGGCCAATAATTAAAACCTTATACTAAAATAAATTCTATTTATAGGTGAACAGAGTTAATTATTAGTATGAGGTGACCAGGTTACTGAACGGTGGCCTGTTACTGGCGATTTACCCTTCCAGGAGACACTGACCGGAGATTAGCATTTTGCCAGTGGTTTGTAGCATGCTCGATTAGAAACCCGTCTTTTCCAAGCCGGATTATTTGGACAGATGAATGCAATTTTTCAAACAATGGCATGTACAATAGAAAAAATAATCATTTTTGGGCACGTACAAACCCCTTCCGAACTACGGCAACCCATAACCAGGTCCGCTTTTCCTTTAATTGTTGGTGTGCAATATTAGATAATAAAATCTTTGCCATTAAAATTTACCATGGAACATTGAATAGTCAAAAATATCAGGAAATATTAAACATGGCTGTGGATTTAGTAGATATGGCAATTCCATTAAATAATTTGAATAATATCATCTACCAACAAGACGGCGCCCCTGCCCACAATAGTATCGATACTAAACAGTTTTTAAATGAACATTTTCTTGATCGCTGGATGGGCACAAATGGCCCTATTAAATGGCCACCACGTTCACCAGATTTAACACCGTTGGATTTTTTCATTTGGGGGTACCTTAAAGGTCGAATTTATGCAGATACTTACAACTCGGTACAAGAGTTAAAAGACGCAGTGCATTATCATTTGAACAACATACATCACAACGCCTTGTCTAAAGCAACCAGAGGTGTTCTGAAACGCGCTCGTGCCTGCATTCGACAAGAGGGAGGCCACTTTGAACATTTACTTTAATGTAAAATTATTTTATTAAATTTACCTAACTTCTGCTGTCCCGATTTTTTTCTTCCCATACAATAAAATGATCCCCTCATGAAACTGAGTAGATGTGCATCAAAAAAAAATTTCATCAAAATTAATCATTTTTAGGGACAACTCACACTTGACCAAAATTTTGACTATACCAATTTTTTTTTCACAAAAAAGTACTTAGTGTTTCCTAAGACAGTTTCCCTGTATCTCTTATACTTTAGGATTTCCCCATACTGTCCCACTTAAAAAAAACACACTGTATACTTCAAAATAAGAACACTTTATTATTTAATTAGAGCTCAAAGAGGACCCAGTATGTTGACGATGAGGGACCTTCTTGTTCCTTTAGCCATCAACACAGTGAATCCTCCTTTTTGTAAAGGGTCGGCAACGCGCATGTGACTCCTTTGGAGATGCAGGCGTCCATAGGTTACGGTAGCTGCTTACCATCAGGTGGGCCGTATGCTTGTTTGCCACCGTCGTGGTATAAAAAATAATATTTACGGTGGAACATTTGGGGAGTGAGCTGCTTATTAGGTAGAAGACGATTACTACGCCTGGATTGAAATATTGCAGAGTATTGTTATTCTGTTTCTACTCGTATACATATTGAAAAAAAATGATTATATACCTACCGACTTCTGGTTTGATGACACAAAAAATCAAGAACTAAAAAATAATCCTACACACAAATTCTAAATGCAACAAACAGCTCTTATATGACGCTATTGTAGGTTAAAAGTATAACATCATAAAAAGAAATATGCAGTACATTTGAAATGAGCAGGCGCGAAGATTATTGTGGGGCAAATTGATGGCAGACGTGCACAAGGAAGGGCACCTACCAAATGGTCTGACACAATTAAGGCCGGGCACTATGTTTTGGCTGTAGTGTGTGCTACGCCTTACCCACATATTACATGGCGATCCAGTGGGGATTGTGTTCTATGGACACCAGCTTGGTTTTAAATTAGATCTCAATACTTTTTGCAGACTGGCAATTTTGTACATGTACTGTTTTTGATGGGATAACAATTTACACCTTATCTAAGCAGCCATTTAAAGATTAAAAATCAAAAACCGCACGAACGCCGCTGGGTAGCTGTGGCTACCAGAAGCAATTTAGGAGTGCGCAAAGGTACTCGAAGCAAGTGAGTGGTTACCAGGACCAGCGTCTTCTGCAATCGCAGCAGACCTTGGTTACTTTTTCTTTCGTACCATTCAGTTTATAATTTACATAGTAGTGTTTTCACTTAAAAATAACAAATCATTAAGTAAATAATATGTTTTTTTTAGCTATTATTTGTTTTGTATATTATTCTCCACATTAGCAATGTCAAAGGCTCAAGTCTTCTTCTTTCGGGTCTTTCTGCCTCCTGAGAGCGATGCATGAAATGATGGTAAGTATGAAAGAGAATCCAGCTAGGACTGCACTGGAGTAACCGACCCAGGCCGTGAAGAGATCGTCCTGGAGCAGGCACTTGGAGCCCCGGGTAAACGCGCAGGTAAAAGCTGGAAAGGAAAAGAAATGATATTGAACTTTTTACTTACTAAATACTCTCTTCTTACCAAAGATTAGAGTAAGGTGTTTTTTTAGGATGTTAAAACGTATAACTATGGTCGTAGGTCTATCCTGTAGGTCAAATTCTAACTGGTACTTGTAATATATGGAGATCAATCACTTTCTGAGAACGAATTTATCACAGAAAATACATCAAGCTAGAAGCTACAAATGCTCATACTCCTTGTGCTATTTAGTTAACCAAGAATCAACTAATAAATGATGAACTCGTGATGTTCCAACTGTCAGGCATTGGTTTCTAAAATAGAAAATGGTACGCCGAAGTAATTACTAAAATAATAATTTTAAACAAAAACAAACCGACTTCACTTCACTTAGTCTCTACCTTTCCAAAAAGCAAATGCTCGAGGTGCTGTAAAAAATACCTACTCAAATCACTACAGGTGTGCCTATAATAGTTGAAGAGTTCCTTGGATTTCTCCAGAATTTCATCATCAGATCCTGACTTGCTGACAATGGAATCAACTGTGAAGTATACTCTTTCAAACAAAACAAATATTTCCAAAACGGTCCGGCCGTCTTCGAATAATCGGTTAACATACATCAAAAATAGCAAAAACCAAGATCTCGACGAACTGAGAATCTCCTCCTTCGAAATCTTGAAGTCGGTTGATGGAATGTTGGTGATGTTTCCGTATAATTACTAGGCATGAATAAATCGACACACGCGGTTCCATACTATTGAGGGTGCTTTTGTAGTAATTAGGTACCAGTGGCTTTTCGCTAAGGAAAAAAAATCGTGAAGAAACCGGACTGAACCAAGAGGGATCTAGTTAGTTCCCCTCTGGCATCTCCTGATAACCGTAAATCTCCTGACAGTTATATTTTTACAACTGGCAGCTAAAGTTAGAATAATCCACAGAAAAAAAGAACACGTATTTTTTTGTTTTAGGAACAACAAGTCTGTTTTCAGCATTTGCATAATATTTTTGTGGTTTTGTTATAAAGATAAGACTGAAGCAAGTACTCACAGCTGATTCCCATGTAAAGCCCATGGGCCCCCGCAAAGGTGAAAAGCGAGACTACTCCTGAGGCGAGCCCAACTGCCACCGCCACGTCCCTTTTGTCGACTGACTCCAGCACCACAGTGGTTTGCCAGACGAACGCCAGGGCTGAAACAACAGTCACGAAAAAAGATCAAAATCAGGGATTATATTATAATATAAACGGTGCTTTAAACAGTTTAAACCGCCATTGTAGAACCAATTTCGAACGTTATTCTGAGGTAAGAGATATTTTTGCGCGTTTATCGTCATTTATCGAATCTGTAGGTAAGTACAACTATTACCTAGTTTTAAACTTAGTGACATGCATGATAGCTTAAAATCGTTTATTGACCCTAATTGAGTGATAATAGGCATGATGAATTTATTTCATGTATGGAATCAATCGATTCGTTTCGTTATAAGTATAAAATGTCTATATTGGGCTAATTGCGTCAAAGCAACACAAAAGTCAGAAATAAGATTCAAAATCTCTCACTCGCTTTTGTTTCTCAAAACTCTCCTTACAAAATGATATGCAACAGTGACGTGATGGTTGCGTAGTCGCCCTGTTTAAAGTATGGACAAAATTATGAAATTGTTATTTTGACGGTAAAATATTGCGTTTATGTATATAATTCCTATACAATTTATTTTACGATAAAATGTAAGAAATCGAATGGTGTCATTGTTTTTTTGAATTTCATACTTATTTTGAAATCGTAAAATTTTACAATTTTGAAGTCTTTGAACCATTTCAATAGATTTTTTAAAATTTGACTTTATTAGGATATATTTATCATTTTGCATCCATTCAATCAATGCATGTCATCATCCTTATTATAATGTTACCTTATCGAAATACCTTAAACAAATAACGGCATTTATTTGTGTAATGACACTGATGACCACTTATATTTCTGCAATGGTGACGCATGTGCAGGAGTATGCCCTGGTATGACTTACTGCTGGTCAGTGACACCACCACGTAGAGCATTTGGTGTAAAGAGAGCGCGCTCGCGCAGGAGCCGTCGTCGCACGCGCCGACGGTGACACGCCCGCCCGGCGCGCATGTGCAGTTTGAGTATACCCTGGAAATATACCAGAGGATTGATATACAAGGAATCCTAAATATTAAATAAGACGGACTCGGACGGTACGGCCTTGTCATTTGGCGACCATAGCAAACAAGTTCTGAACATGAGCAAACAAGTTCTAAAGATGAGCCCAGAGGACGCGGCATACCGAAACAAACTTGGATGGGGCTTATAAACAGCGACTTGAAGAACGCCCAAATATCTATGGAGACAAGTCAGACGGCCCAGAATATTAAATCAAGAAATCCATATTGTTTACCCAACACTGTTGACAGTATCGGCCGTGGCGCAGCCGGCGTGGCAAGGAGAGAAATACGTCGTCATTTGTTCTGGGACGCAGACGGGAGTGAACTGCATCCATGGTCGATCGCAACTGAAAAAATACATTTAAATTAATTTCGTGGGCCAGATATTTCAGGACAATTTTTCTACATTAATATTTTTATGTGTTAATTGAACGTAGAAACACTACAATATTAACCACTTCAACATCACAGTATGATCATGGCTCATGATCTGCAAAATCTTTTTATACTTAGGATAGGAAAACAGAATTATCTGGTAGCCAACAGTAAGCTGCGAATCCTTAAGACACCGGTTTTTTGGATTTCTATAAAATCTTTTTTAATAGGTAGAGCTGTTTTTTCTCTTGCGCAAGGCAACTTTTCAGGCACATATATTGGCGACTACCACTGCCGCCTCATATTCAAATATTGGATATTCATGACATAAATCCATCTCCAAAAGCTAAGGAGAGCAAACATGAACCAAGACAGAAAAATGTAAACGTCGTGTCATATCAGGCACAATCATACATGTAAATTTTTACACCGACAATATACTCTTCATTTTAAATCTACGGATGATGTTGATGAAAAAAATTGTGACCTACCCACAGTTCTGTCCACAAGCAGGCTGGCTGTACTTCAACTCGGCCAAGCCTTCTATTCCACTTCGATTGCAGCTCAGCATGGTTGTCATCAGAACGTAGACCGAGGCAGCTAGAAAAGTCATCTTCGCCGAACTGGCAACTGCAGACTTACGATCGAATTTCGGCATAACAGGAGTAGTATAAATGTAGCCGGCTAGCTGAAAGAGGGAGATACCTGATTGTGTATTCAAACGAGCGAGCGCAGAGAAGCGAGGTTCTTACATACAACTTCGGACACAACGAAACTGTCAGCTGGCTACCGGGACGTCCGCGCATTTCGATGGCTTTTTGATTTTGAATAGTTGAACAACGCGATTGTTACGTTTTTCTGATCTTTATGAAATTTGTTGGGGTTGCAGCAAAAATAAATATAATTTGAGAGTTCTAGAGCCAGAAGGCACAAACGCGATCTTCATAAGAGCGCGTGTAGACGATGCCGCTCCCGCGCCGCCGCCGCGCCTCTGCGCTGTGTACATGATACGCGCAAATACCGCCACCGCGCTGCCACCGCACCGTCGCCGCGCTGCCACCGCCAGGTTTGGTTTCTCGTATACACAGCGTAGAGGCGCGATGGCGACGTGGTGGCGGTGCGGTAGCGGCGCGGTGGCGGGCTTTATGCGTCTCGTATACACAGCGCAGGGGTGCGGCGGCGGCGCGGTGGTGGCGCGATGGTGGTATCAATGATACCGGTATCATGTACACGAGACCCGCGGCAGCGGCGCGGGGTCGGCGTCGTCCAGACGAGCCCTAAGTGTCTTGTTATATTGATCATCTGGTTTGCAAGTAAATCGCGACTATCGCAAGTTCTCAGTTCGAGGCAGACTACTAGTAAGTAAGTAACACTTTATTGTACATAACACAGTAAATAAATCTTGTTAACAAAAGATGTAAAGTACATTATGAACAAATCCCTTTCGTTCACTATACAAACTCGACACCACTGCAGCACCAACTCAACTCAGACTAATCAACTAGGTGACCCACCCTATGGTCACTAATGGAGAGCGTGGTGTCAACGAGTGGGCAATGCCAGCGCAATGCAAATGCCGGGCTGTCGCAAGCGCGTACGTAGGTCATAGCCGCGGGGCGGCGGGGCTGCCATGTGGGCAACGCGTTGCAAACGGGTGGAGTTGTGTACGAACGCGTGGACGACACGTAGACTACACTACATTTACATACATTTTGAGAATTGTATTACAGCTTAAGAAGAGGTTGGTGGAGGCAGCAGGTGACCGTAGGGCTGGCTCATTTCTCGGCCAAAGATTGGGTATCGCCATCCAGAGGGGAAATGTAGCCAGTAGGTATTATGGGCACCCTTCCCCAGGGGAGTGATTTGGGGGACATCTGGGGGCTGGGTTGTTAATTTAGGTTATTAGTTTAGTTTTTAGTGCTATATGTCTGCTTTGTTAAATCTAGACACACGGCAGTGTGTCCGCCAAGTTCGAGCAAAAAAAGCGACACACCGGCCGTGGGTTATATTACACGAACCATTTCGGGCCAATTTCGACCACCCTATAACTCAAAACATATTTTATCTACGCATATGAAATTTCGAGTGTCTGTTGACATCCCCTTAATTGTCTAGATACAACATTTCATTATTCTACCTATAGCAGTTCTTGAGATATTGACGTCAGAAAATCGCTATTTTTACTATACACTCACTCACTGACTCACTGACTCATCAAAAACCTAGACCACTTCCAATGGTCGTACTGACTTGAAATTTGGCATGGAGATAGGTCTTAAGGTCAAAGTAAAGGGAAAAATCTGAAAACGGCCAAGTGTGAGTCAGTTTTAAAAATAGCGAAGGTGTAACTTTGTTCTACTATGAAGTCATAATGAACTAAATGGGTCTATCTTCCAATGGTCGTACCGACCTGAAATTTGGCTCGAAGGTTTGTCTTTAGGTCGAAATAAAGTAAAAATCTGAAAACGGCCAAGTGTGAGTCAGTTTCGAAAACAACGAATGTGTAATTTTGTTCTACTATAAGTAGGTATGGAGTGGAAATGAGATAAGACTTATTTAAATTTAGGTACATACCAATTTAAGACAATACATGTTTGTCTTAAAGACAAGAACAATAAAATTGTTCACCACTCTGTGTGTGTCTGTTGCGGGAACCGAACCCACGATTTACGAAGTGCAAAGCAGGTCACTAGGTACACTAGGTGCGCTAAATCAGTCAAACAAAAATGAAAAGACTATTTTTTCTCGCATAGTCTAAATAATTTCTAATTTTACAACTAATAAAATCGCAGATTCAAGAACATGGAAATCATATATACTCTAAGATGGAATTATATATACTACTGCCCATCTCACCCTCCGATACGCCACGGGATGAGATGGGATGGTGCACTTCTAGGGCTACATAATAGGCCACCAATTATAATACCTACTGGTAGGTAGGTATTACCAAGTTATTAATTATCTATGTAGGTAGCGTACTTACAAGCAGAATACATAGGCTGCTATTTATATATCCGGAAACCGGGATTACAATCTTCTTAAATAGCATATTTGACCTCCATGGTAAAATTTGAACTTTTTTAAGTACTGGCCGGTATATTTTTTCTTTCTTATTAACGCTCATGTTTTGTTTTTGACGGGTTTTAAATGTCATCTCGCAGCAAGAATGGAACTCACTCGTGAAAATATTCGTGCTATGATTTATTATGATTTTCGGCGTGGTTTAACGCAACAACAGTGCATAGATCAACTAACTTCAACTTTTGGTGATGAAGCCCCATCTAAAACTACTGTGTATCACTGGTTTAGTGAGTTCAATCGTGGACGTAGTATGCTTACGGACGAAGTTAAGGCAGGTCGCCCGAAATCGGTCATTGTACAACAAAATATCGAGGCTGTGCGAAAACTTATAATGGACGACCGACATGTTACGTACTGCGAGACAGAGGCGACTCTGGGTATTTCTATGACCAGCATTAATAGCATATTACATAATTATTTGGCTGTAAAAAAAATTTGTTCGCGTTGGATACCCCACAACTTAACAAAAGAGCAAAAAGATGCTCGCGTCGAATGGTGCAATAAAATGTTAAAAAAATATAACCGTGGTGACTCAAAAGCCGTTTATAACATCTATACAGGTGACGAATCCTGGATCTATGCATACGATCCCGAAACGAAGCAACAATCAACGGTATGGGTGTTTCAAAATGAGCCGAACCCTACGAAAGTTACTCGTGCAAAAAGTACATTGAAACAAATGGTGGCCTGCTTCTTCGGTATTAATGGCCATGTAGCTACAGTGCCACTAGAAAACCGTAGAACGGTTAATTCAGAGTGGTACACGACCATTTGCTTACCGAAAGTATTTGAACAAATTCGTAAAACTAACCAGCGACGAAGAATCATTCTTCATCATGACAATGCCAGCTGTCATACGTCACGCGAAACAACTCTATTTTTGGAGGGTCAAAATGTGGAATTAACGGGTCATCCGCCGTACAGCCCTGACTTGGCACCCAACGATTTTTATTTATTTCCAAATATAAAGAATAAATTACGCGGTCAACGATTTTCGACCGCTGAAGATGCTGTCGACGCATTCAAACAACACGTTATGGAGGTACCTCAGGCGGAGTGGCAGAAGTGCTTTAAAAATTGGTTCACGCGAATGCAAAAGTGCATAGATCATCAAGGGGAATACTTTGAAAAACAATAAAACCATTTTCAGCCGTGTACGTTTGTTTGTTTTTTTGTTTCCGGATATATAAGTAGCAACCCTCGTAAAGTACGTTATTGATGTATGTAAGTAGGTACATTTTATAGGTGTAGGGAGCCAGTTTATTTGTAAAAATCACCTATAAATAAATAGTAAAATAGAATTAGACGCTTAGTATAAAGGGTTATAGTATAAAGTACATACCTAAGTGGAATGAGACATTTCCTAAAGCAAAAGTGATAAAAAAATAATAAAGAACCTACACCTAACAAAAATAAATGAAATCCCATCAAAAACATAAATGTGAAAGGCTGCCAAGTTCGATACTATGGGAATGCTTCGCCTATAAAAGAAGTGAGATCTGAATAAGTACCAAGTTCCATAAAAATACCTCAAATCATAAATAGTTATAGGAATGCACACTTGATTTCCAGCAGTTTTTAAGGTACATTTTGAATAAGTATCACGTTACATAGAAATACCTAAAATTATAATAGTCAGAAAAACGCACACCGGTTTTTTTAGCAGTTTCCTGATAACATTTATTATTTTCAGTACTTTTTAATGATGTAACTTGGCAAGTTTTAATAGAAAATTATATACTTGACACATTGCAGTCCAAAGGTGTCGATTCATTGCATTGAAAAGGTGTGTGGTGTGTGAAAACTTGCCAAGTAATGAGGTATTTTTATGGAACTTGGTACTTATTCAGATCTCACTTCTTTTATAGGCGAAGCATTCCCATAGTATCGAACTTGGCAGCCTTTCACATTTATGTTTTTGATGGGATTTAGATTATATACTGATACAGATATACATTTTGTGATGTTCTAGTTAATGTTATTTTTAGGCTTAAGTTTGCTGTTAATTTTGTTAGACTGTATTGTTAAAGTGTGTGATTTGTAAAATATTATTTTTTCCGAATAAAATATTACAGAAATAGGACATACGGCTTAAATTTCAATATTTAACGTTGAGTCGAGTGGGTGTTGAGTTGGTATAGTGTGCGAAGACCTGTAAGAGTCCGGTAACGGTTTGAAAACGAAAATCACTAATAATCATCACAATTTGATATCGATAAAAATATGTCGATGTGCTCATTTAAAATGCTCGATTACTATCAAGCCTTTTAAGATAACAAAAGTATGAGAATATCATTTCAATCAAAATAAGACAATTTACTGACAGTGCCATTCATTTAAGATAATATAAGATAAGATAAATCTTTATTTCACATAACTTAAATTACAGGCAGCTTCAGGGGTCTCCGCACTAGGCTTCGCCGGTATCGCGGTGAACCAGTTGTGAATTGAATAAAGATCTAATTAGTTACAAATAAGTCACATGCATATTTGGTAAAACTTATACTTATTTGTTTATTTAAACTTTATTGCACAATAAAAATAAGTACAAATGGCGGACTTAATGCCTCGAGGCATTCTCTACCAGTCAACCATAGGGCCAAACAGAGATTTGCTAAAGTGGGTGCTGTATGAGAAAACTTAAATAAATAAACAAAATAAATAAATATTATAAGACAATATTAAACATATCGACCTAGGCCCACAGTAAGCTCAATAAGGCTTGTGTTGTGGGTACTAGACGACGATATATATATTAGATAAATATGGATAAATACTTAAATACATAGAAAACATCCATAACTCAGGAACAAATATCTGTGATAAACACACAAACAAATGCCCTGACCAGGATTCGAACCCGGGACCTCCTGCTTCGTAGGCAGGGTCTACTACCGACTGGGCTAGGAGGCCGTTTAAATATAACATTAAAAATACAATACAAGTAAGAATAATAAATAAGGTAATAATATTCCGGTACGATTGTTATGAGGTCCAAAATAATCATCCCGCTCAAGAAAATTAAGAGAAAATAAATAATATTGATTTATGTTGACTAAGATCTACACTTTAGTATCTTTGCCCAGAGTTACCACACGTATGCTAATAATGATATAACGCACATGAATTGCATTTGATAGATCAAATCAAATCAAATAATTCATTTGCTCGAATACAGTCAGGTGGATAAGGCATTTTGAAGTCTTGTTTTTCCAAAATATATATATTTTTTGGGTCATATATATTAATATTTAATACCCGAAAACTTGTTTAGTAAAGCTTGTTTAGTGAGGACTTTGATTCGTGCAATCCTGGCGCTTGATTTTTTATTATTATTTTAAGCTCTCAATATTTTAAAAGACCGTTTTATTTTAAATTGCGTAAGTGGAAAACTTTTTTATTTTATGTTTCATTTATGAATAATTCACCGTAATCTAACAGTTGTTCCGCGATTTTTGCTTGCTATATTATCTGATTAAAGCATAAAGTCAAGTAATTTTTTATACTTATTTTTATTTTTGTGAAATACTTTAAGAGTCCGGTAACGATTTGAAAACGAAAATCGCTAATAATGAAATAGTCGTAACGCACATGAAGTCTTGTTGTTGCAAAAAAATACTTTTGGTACATATTTATTATTATTGAATACCCGAAAACGCAATTCTTGTAGAGCTTGTTCAGTGAGGACGTTGATTAGTGCAAACTGGTCGCTTGATTTTTTATTATTATTTGTCATGCCCTCCAATATGTTTTATATTATCTCAATAAAGCATAAAACCTAGTTTATTTCTACATTTAAATTTATTATACATATATTTTATGAAATACTTTAATGCATTCCCAAAAATACCACCTAAACTTCGGCAATTTACTTTTCGGCTTTAGGTAAACATACTCTTGCTTAAAAAATATGTATTAAAATGAAGAAACCTGTAACACTTTTTCCTTAAACGACTCATTCTTCAACGTATTTATATATTTTACATACATAAGTACTTGTTTAACATCATTTTAATCAATTGAAATCTTACTTTTTCCACCTCTCCAAGCAAAAATCGCGATACAACTGTCAGATTACGGTGAAATATTTATAAATGAAACATAAAATAAAAAATAGTGTTCCACTTACGCAATTTAAAATAAAAAGATCTTTCAAAATATGTAAACAAACTATTAGAAGTCTTGTTCGTTACTACTACAACTAAAAAAATTGTATCGAAAAGTTGAGCCAAATCGAAAAAAAAACGATACCGGGCTCTTAAGGTCTTATTAGATTTATGATATGTGTTTGCTGTTAGAACTAGTTATTCACAGTATTTTATACAAGCGTGACATAATAAAAAGCTCTTCAGTCGAGTACTGTGTTTAGGTCACGAAGCTTGCTGAGTAACAAATTATAATGCAGAAGTAGAAAAACTAATTTAGACAACACTTACAAGGACTCCGAAGAAGATGGACAGTATTCTTATATTCACATTCAACATTCCCATTTCTGAATCGTTGTCTGGTCGGATGTAATATTTCACCTGTAATCAATAAAAGGTAAGACCTTTAGCCACTCATAAGTGAAAGTGGACTGAATGTTAAAATTTTAGGGTAAATCTAACATTGATTAATTTTTCTGTTAAAAGTACATGTATTCTGGTATTTTTAAGGGATATGGTGGATAGCAGTGCTACTTAGGTTGCCGATACAAAAAAAAACAGAAATATTTGAAATTTTTTTAGACATGGTCGTTTAAAATACCATTAGGGTGTCGACTTTTTTTTTGTAATTCCGTAATAAATTGAGATAATTTCTTTTCGAGTAGTCATGAGCAGGTCCATCTTCTGGTGCCAGCTTATCGTTGAATTTTGAGACACATTGTATATAAAACCGGGAAGTTCCGATATGAGAATTAAACACTCAAACATATTTATATTTTACCAGGACAAAAGCCGTTTCATGCATCCCGAAGCCCCACCACGCGGCTGCAAGTAAAGACATTGCGAGGATCTGCAGAACTGCTATCCCGTTACCAAGCACACGACCCATGCTAGGAAACAGACCTGGAAATACAATGTCTTGGTTTATTTGTGTAAATTTTCTTTAAAAACTCTCAGAATAGCCTAATACGGTAGCTATGTGTACTATAAAGTAGTTAGTTTTTGTCTCGAACTGGTATTTAACCGGGGTACCTATGTGTAAAATAGAATGGTAAGAGTGGCAAATGAGAGATCTCTCACGGACCGAAGTCCAATGAGAGGTGGTTGGGATTTGTATATATGCAACTGACATTTGGAACTTCGTTAGCGCGATGTAGGTCTTGTATGAGCACTTGATACAAGTTGCACTCGTAGTATGGAAGTTAACAGTGCGGTGCAACTAGGTCGCCATCTGTTGGAATCGTGGCGCGACACTAGAATTGACAGCTGGCAGAGGAGACGCCACACCTACTTTAATATGGCGCAGTCGGTAGGATACGCACCTACGCTCCCAGAGTGAATCTGATTTCCAAACTTCCTTCACCTTCTATTTCTTCTTTTCCTTCTTTAATAACAGTCACTGTTTTACAGACACCTGCAGCTACGATATCACCATTAGTGTTGCTAAGGTCAAGCTCCAGTTTGGACGGTTGTTTATATCGAGAGACCCTAAATAGCTGCCTTACTTCTACAAGTGCCAAAAGCTCATAATCGTTCCTAAGGTCTAAAAGCGCAACTAAAATTGAATGAACCTATACCCGGGAAGCACGTTTGCTACTATCATGATAGGTCAGCATTGAAAATAAGAAACCTTTGTCAGTAATGTCAATTCGACATTGCTTTTCTGCCACCGGAGACACCCTAGCCGGTAGAGATACTTGACCAGCGGCAGCGTGATCATAAATGGTGTCTATGATGAGTATCTACAGTCACGACATGTTCAGCATTATTTTCATGTGCTAAATAATCAATATCAATGCATTGGAATGGAAATCAATTTAATGAATATGTCTCTGTCACTTCTACGTTATTTTTGTGCCACTGCAGCATCCTCGTGGTATCTGTAGAGCCGAAGCAGCGTGGTCGGGTACTTGCTACGTCAGAGCAAAGTAAATCTATGTATTCAAAGAACATACCTCCGTCACTACTACGTTCTTTTTCCGCCACTGGAGCAGCTTCAGGGTATCTGTAGAGCCAAAGCAGAGTGATCAGGTACTGGATGACGATGAAAAGGAATTGTAGCCACGGCATGGTCAGGGTCATGGTTCTCATGGTGCTGCCGAGGAGGTAGATCATCACGCGATGGAGGAGGAAAATGCCTGAGGAATTAAATTTAAATATGTCAACAGTTAAATAAGGAGTTAATAATTCTTAGATATCTCAGAAATGGAGATATTTCTGCTTACAGGTTACAGTGAAATATCGTCAGATGATCAGAGATATTTAAAATATGAAGGTTTCATAATGTGGTATTTGCACCACACTTGAATACTTTGGTATAGGAACTTATACAGAACCTTTCTGGAAATTGATTGATTTACATGATCCGAATTACCATCGCACTCCCCAGCCCACAGATGACAAATCTATTGATTGACTACTGTTAGGATCCTACTATAGGGCTATATCAAAATAGGCTGGTTTATTCCGCCTTAATTACTGTGGGAATCCCGGCAAAAAAAATCTAAAAAGCTAATTTTCGGGGTCATCCGTTGCCCACGGAGTAGATAAAGCCGAGTGTCGTTCGCGGATCGCTCGCGGTGCGCGGCGGTGACGTCGCGTTCTGCCTGCTCCCCGCACGTCTCCTCTCGTGCGTATGTCCAGTTCTCAATAACTACTTACTATCTACGTGAAAATCCTAAAATGATTACGTCTCAAACTGATAAAGGCAAAAACCCGCACCATTTATTTCCTTACCAACATGCATATGCAGATTATCCGAAGGATTGTGCTCGTCTAAACACGCAAGTCCATGCGAGATGTAGACTGCTCTCGCCAAGGCGCTCACCAGTCCACATATAAGCAGCATAGATAGACGGACGGCTGCCTTTGCGGAAATACCGTTAACTTGGCGGGTTAGAGGAACTACGGTAGTGCAAAGACCTGGAAGTATAAATATAAGAGGTTAAGTTTTGCATATTTTGTGCATAATAATCCCTATTCAATTTCAGAACTTTCTAATACCGGTACAGGTACCATGCCGAACACGAAATACAGCTTTCATTTAAGAACTTTTTGTAGCAAGCGTCAAGCATAGACAAGTAGAATCATGCTGTTTTTCGTAGCCTTACCAGTCTCAACACTAAAAAACCGGCCAAGAGCGTGTCGGGCCACGCTCAGTGTAGGGTTCCGTAGTTTTCCTTCCGTCACAGTAAGTGTCCCCACTTAAGAGTTAAAATAACACCGCCATGTAGGATATGATATGAGCGTTCCCCGTACAGCGACATCTATCGGCAAATTAAGTAAACTATTGCGCGCGAGCTTAAAGTATGGAAGATGATTTTTATGGGATAATTCTTTATTGCGTGAACCGATTTTAACCGTTTTTACTTTATTTGAAAGCACGTCATTTCATTGTGATTTTGTAGAAATTACAGGTACAATAAACACCTGCTTATACGGTTAAATTACAAACTTAGTTCAGAAATTATTTTGTAATTTTTTTTCAAAAACTATTCAACCTATCAAGTTCAAAATAATTTTCCTACAAAGTTTTTATAACTTTTGAGATTTTTTGCATATTTTTAAAACGTATGGTTCAAAAGTTAGAGGGGGGGACACATTTTTTTTACTTCTGTAGCGATTATTTCCGAAAATGTTTACATTATCAAAAAATGATTCTAGTAAATCCTTTTTAATTTTTAAATACCTATCCAACAATATATCACACGTTAGGGTTGAAATGAAAAAAAAAATCACTCCCCACTATACGTATAGGGGAGGTACCCTAATAAAACATTTTTTTCCACTTTTTATTTTACTACTTTGTCGGCGTGATTGATATACATATTAGTACCAAATTTCAGCTTTCTAGAGCTAACGGTCACTGAGATTATCCGCGGACGGACGGACGGACGGGCAGACATGGCGAAACTATAAGGGTTCCTAGTTGACTACGGAACCCTAAAAAGGGATGATTATATCTTATTACTTCTACTATTCCTGCAGTTTTTGGTTTGCCAGACTATATCTCTGTATAGGCTGTTTCTCTTTTTCGGATACTTTCCAGTGAGGAAAATAGAGAAAGTTATATGTTATTTCTCTATCCCTCTCACTAGAAAGTATCCAACGAAAAGGATGATTTAAGGCTATATACTCATAATCAACACAATTGATACGACATAGCCTGATACCTGCACTACCTACAGAGTAAGAAGTAGGTCATTAATCATTATCTACATATACATATAATAAATGCGTAAGGAGAAAAAAAATGTACATTGAAGATATTTGAGAAAAACTAATTCGGGGGGTCTTAGAAACGTTGACTGAATACATTTCAGTGATTTTTGGAATTTTTGTCTGTCTGTCTGTGAATTTGTCCGCGCACTACACAAAAACTACTAAACACAATTTCATGAAATTTGGTATGGTAACAGTTTGTACCCCCGGAGCAACATTTAGGGTAGTATTTATTCCGCTAATTTATAAAAAAAAATCATATGTATAGTTCTAAAAGTGATCACAGATGGCGCTGTATAAGAGCCAACAACCCATAATCATGCTTTCTTCTATACATACAATAAACGCGTAAGGAGAAATAAAAATCACTTCGTTTTGAAAAGTGTAAGTATACGTATAAACAAATAAAATAGGTAGTTAGATTGATCGATTCCGATTTACCCGAGGGCAAAAATTTTACCGATGCAACATGTTTTATCTCGCTTTAACATCCGAATACACATAAAAGGTAGTCATAAATCTAACAAAGTAATTTTACCCTTTTTATAAAAAGTTTGACGTTTGAGATTTGTCTGGTCCCTGTCATGTTGCTGCTGAAGCGATTCTCGCTACAACGTTCCGGGCCTGGGCCCTACGTGGTATTCGGCCTTTAACTTTTACAGACATTGCCCCTCACCCTCGGGCCCTTAGCCCTCGGTCCCTGTCTGGCTGCTGCTGCTGAAGCAATTTTCGCTGCGACGCTCCGGGCCTGGGTCCTACACGATACGCGGCCTTTGACTCTCGCAGACATTGCCGCTCACCCTCGGGCCCTTAGCCTCTGCTCTCTTGCCTTCACTTTTGAGATATTTATTTGAGATATTTAGCCCTTGAGTTTTGTTTGGTCCCTATCATGCTGCTGCTGAAACAGTTCTCACTGCGACTTTCTGAGCCTAGGCCGTATACGATACTCGGCCTTTGGTCTTCGCATACACTGCCGCTCACCCTCGGGCTTTCGGCCCTCGGATTTGCTAAGATACTTGATCACTGAGTTTTTGTGCAGTCTCTGTCATGCTGCTCCTGAAACAATTTTCGCAGCTACATTCCGAGCCTGGGCCCTACCCGGTACTCGGCCTTTGGCCTTTACAGACATTGCCGCTCACCCTCGGGCATTCAACTCTCAGTTTCTTTTTTAAGATACTTGCCGGTTGAATTTATTCCGGTCCCTGTCATGCTGCTCCTGAAGCAATTCTCGCAGCTCGAGGCTGGGCCCTAACGCGGTACTCGGCCTGTGGCCCTCGGTTTCGCTTTTAAAACACTTGACCGTTGATTTTATTCCGGTCCTTGTCATGCTACTGCTGAACCAATCCCTGCTGCGACCTTCCGGGCCTGGGCTCTAAGCGATACTCGGCCTTTGGCTTACGCATAAATTGCCACTCACTCTCGGCCTTTCGGCACTCGGGTTTGCTATGAAACTTGATCACTGAGTTTTGTCCGGTCCCTATCATGCTGCTGCTGAAATAGTTCTCGCTGCGACGTTCCGAGCCTAGGCCCTACGCGGTACTCGGCCTTTGGCCTTTGCAGACAATGCCGCTCACCTTCGGGCTTTCGGCCCTCGGATTCGCTAAGACATTTGACCACTGAATTTTGTCCAGTCCCTGTCATGCTGCTGCTAAAGCAATTCTCGCAGCTACGTTCCGAGCCTGGGCTGTACGCAGTATTCGGATTTTGGCCTTTGCAGACAATTTCGCTCACCCTCGGGCTTTCGGCCCTTGGATTCGGTAAGACACTTGATCACTGAGTTTTGTCCAGTCCCTGTCATGCTGCTCCTGAAACAATTCTCGCAGCTACGTTCCAAGGCTGGGCCCTACGCGTTATTCGGCCTTTGGCTTTCGCAGACATAGCCACTCACCCGAGGGCCTTCGGCCCTCGGTTTCGCTTTTAAGAGACTTGACCGTTGAGTTTATTCTGGTCCCTTTCATGGTGCTGCTGAAACAATTCCTGCTGCGACGTTCCGTGCCTGGGCCCTACGTGGTACTCGGCCTTTGGCTTACGAATAAATTGCCACTCACTCTCGGTCTTTCGACCCTCAGTTTGGCTAAGAAACGATCCCTGAGTTTTGTCCGGTCCCTGTCATGCTGCTGCTGCTGAAGCAATTTTCCGCTTGGACGTTGCGCTCACACGCTACGGCGTTCGGCCCTCTTTTCGAAGTATATTCTGCTGCAGGAACTCGGCCATTATCATTCGCAGGTCTTGACGCTCGTCTTTTAGTTGGTTATCTTAACACGGCTGAACGAATTAATTTTGATTCAGTTACCAATTTGATGGACATTAACATCGTAAAAAGCGTAAGTTTAACTATAATGGCCTGGATTTAGTAAATTAAACTGACAAACCTCCCAAACGCACGCGAGCGAAGCCGCGGGTACATACAGCTAGTACTTAATAATTGTTGTGACTTCTGTAAGGTACTTCAGTGAGTTACTTCACTTCCCCGGTGGGCTACTTAAAATTAGGGCTAGTAAACATTTCGTTGTGCCCTGCCTCTCTTAAAATCTCGAAGGATTTTATTTTATCATGACGTGGACCTCACTTACTGAGCTAAAAGCTACACAGGGATGAAAAGACAGACGGCCAGCCATGGCAAAATTATATAAGTTCTTTTAAATGAATATAAAACCCAAAAAGTATTTACTGTAGAAGTAGTTTAAGGTCAATCGCCTTGCCGGATTAGGCGGGATGGGAATCACTAGTTGCATTAATTCAGCCCAAGAATATATACTACTCACCTGGTTCAGCAATTATATCTGGATCTGGCAACGCAAACAGTGGTATCGTGCACACTAGAGCTGCCACCGTCCAACCCACGAGGACGCTCCTTCTTCTTCGTGAACCCAACCAACTGATCAGTGGAACCACTAGGAACTCCAGCACGGATATGCTGATTATCAGAGCATCTGGAAGAGGAAAAACACCTATTATATATCAGGAAGATATAGCAACTGCTTCGTTATAGCAACTGCTTCTACATGTAACTTAAGGGCTGATCATACTAAGAGACGGGTACAGCGCACTGTGAGTTCAATGGGATGTTCAGTTCAGGTTGCTGATGGGGCTTCCCAAATTTTGCTGTACATCAGGGCTGGTCGTTAGACTGTTTCTAAGCCATAATGTACAGTAGAAGCATTCAATTGTAGTAATTATAATTCTGGTGCGGAAGGGTTCTGGATTTTGCCCCGGCTATATCCTCTCCACACAGCCCTACAGCGCTCAGCTCCTACGCTTCAAGATCATAGAGCCCACGTCATAATCAAATACCTGTTATATAGTGAGGTAGCTCCCCAAGGTCTGCACTCTGCTGCAGCATTATGTAGACCACCAGCTCCGCCAGCAGTAGCCCCAGCAGCCCCAGCATCAGCATATCGCGAAATACCCTCGGGTTGAAGTCTTTTGGGTTGAAATATTTTCGTACATGCTCGTAAACTGACAACATTCAAAATAACAGTTAGTTTTGAAATATTTACGTGAACGATGATGGTAACTAAATTTTAATTTAAATGTAAATCCTAGTAAGCTGGTGTTAGTATCACGCTGATTATCATAAGTGCTGACTGGTCGTGATGTCCAAAGATGTATCACAGCGTACGAACGGCCGCGTAGCCACTTGTCACGTCAGTAGATACTTCAGCGTTATGAGTAGAGGCCAGTCCCTAAGAAAACATACGGGTACCGCCATGGATGCGCTAATTGAATGTGGCGCTCTGCTAGAAAAACCGGCCAAGTGTGTGTCGGACCACGCATAATGGAGGGTTCCGTACCTTCAATGGAATAAGAAAAAACTAATACCAAAAAATACAATTTTAAGCTAATGGTTTTAACCCAAAATGGTCATTAACACTACAAAAACTATAAAACTTTCGTGAGACTCTAACATATTAAAAATATTTATAACGGGTTACTCACGTAACCCGTTACGTGAGTAACCCGTTGTAGATATTTTTAATATATTTTTAATACTACAAAAACTGTTTAAAACGGGGTATTTACCATGTATATTTGCTTTTATGAGTTTCCTATATTTCGCCAGGTACATGTTCTTTCGAGCTCACTTTTTTCGTCCGTTGTCACTGCTACTACTACCATCCGCATTCTCACTTGGAACTCACGATTTCGATACACTACTACATTTACAGTTTTTCAACTTGCGCGTTATTTACCGAAACAGACTGTTTTGGTTTTGAGGACTCAAGTACGGATCACTGGATAACACTTGCTGCAACTTCTCAAATTTCGTTGGTCATCGCGTACCAAGCGACAACTTGTGAGGTGGTTAAATGCGATGTGTAATGAAGCCTCGTAAAGATCAGCTGCCTTTCCGTTGGTGGGTTGAGGCAGACATTTAATAGATTAAAAAAAATTGTCATCGCGTCCCGGTTGAAACTTTGTCAGATGATAGTTTATATCTAATTATAAATATTAACAATAGTCAGTCAGCTGTATCGCAGTGAAAACTGTGAAAAGACCGTCAGCTGGTCACGTGAACATACGATCTTCAGGGCATCAGCTGACGGTCTTTCCTCCTAGATACAGCCTGCTGACGATGGGTCATGTTTGTAAGAGCATCTAAACTATCATCTCACAAATTTTCAATCGGGACACGACGACAGTTTTTTAAGTGATTAAATATCTGCTTTTCCTCAACCCACCAACGGAGCGGCAGCTGACCTTCACGAGGTTTCATTATACATTCCCTTTAACCACTTCACAAGTTATCTCCTGGGACGCGATTGGTCATGTTCCTGGCTTTAAAATAAAATTTGTCCATTCAGTTGCTCCGTGATAATGACGCATGTAACTGTGCCGCCGTAATATAAGAAACTCATGAAAACAAATATAAATACATGGTAAATACTTACCCCATTTTAAACAGTTTTTTTAATAACATAAAATCGTATGCCATGAAAAAGAAAACTTGTAAAAAAAAACAAGTCTCGCAACTCAGTTCTTCTACCGTAAAAAGTTGTGAGACTCATATAATACCAAGTCGGTTGATTTATTCAGTCCCTACTAAAGGGACCTTCTGTCTTAAGTTATTACGTAATTAGCTAATCTAACAACATCTTATAGTGACCACATTAATATTAAAAATCTTTTATGTTTAAATAAAATAGATTGACTTGGCCATCGCATGAAAACACAATGCCATCAAAAAAAAAAACTTGTAAAAAAAACCAAGTCTCGCAACTCAAGTTTTGTTTTTGATGGCATCTCAATTATTTCCAGTACCCTTACTGGAAAGGAAAAAAAGGAGGTCTATCTACAAAAATAAATGAGACCCAACATACGCCTTTACTTTTAACACCTGTGTTTATTTATTTTCAAGCGCGACATTTTCGTTGTTGGTATTTAAGAACTAGAGGGCTACTTCTTAAATACCAACAACGCATTTTCTTAAAGCCCACTTACACTTACTTACTTACAAGTCTTATGAGCTTTTCTTATTTTTGTAGGTAGTCTTCCTCTTTTTCTTTTCCGGTACTACTTGGTGAGCTTCAGCTACAGTTTTTCTCAAAGCCCACTCCCTGTCTCTATGGGTTTGTCTCGGAGGATGCAAGGATGATTAAAACATGGATGGACAATGCCTATACAAAATCGCGTTGCTCGAACCTTCAGGCTATACGTCTGTTTTCGGTACTGAGTGCCACAGCGCCATCTGTTGAGTCTGGAGTCGAGTTATTCTGTCAGCGTCAATCGCCGAACAAAATATTAGAAACTAGAATTTATTTATTTAATCTTAAGGCGCTAGGCGCTGAATGTGGCCGAAAACTGTTACTTTCTAAGGGATATATCTCAATAACGAGTCATTCAAAAAATTTGAAAAAAATATATGTTAATTACCATTTCATGTACAACATTGTCAACGTTTTAATAACTCATGTAACGTATAGTTTCTCCGTTATTTAAATGTAACGAAATGTCGTTTTACGGTTAATTTTGCTTATATTATATCTACTGAACGGCTTATTCGATTTAAAATATTGTTGAACTAAAAAATGTGTACTATCGAACACTACAAACTCAACGTAGGATATTTAAATTGATTAAATTTTCTTAAACAACTTGATCATAATTCCACATTTTGTGCGTTGGTAGCTCGAAAACGGCGTTGCTGGCAGTCGTGAGCTAGCTTTGAGCCGAGGAGGCTGTGTCGCTCGTCGCTCCGTGCTTCCCTTGTACTACATATACTTGTGATTGGCCCGTGAGCAATAATATCGGACTTACTGTGCCTAAAGACTAGATAACTGCAGAGGGTTCATGCGATGCGGACATAACGTGTCTTCCCGGAATCTATAAAGTATAGACGTTTTATCTTTTAAGATAATGTTCTCGTAGGCATGTTTATGTATGTTCGTATGAAAAGTGTATTTTATTTAGATTATAATACAAGTAAAAAACAAATAAAATTAAAATGGAGGAAAAAACAAATATCATGAATCTCACAATTCTCTGAAAACAAATTTGGTCATGTAAGTAAACTACAATTATTATGTTTTAGTAGACTAATGCATCACGCAAAATAGGCGTTAGTCGTCGAGTTGTGGAAATCTGCTAGTACTGCAATACAATAGACTAATAATCAATTTAATAAAAACTCCGAAGCACCGAATTTATTTGAACATATTTATTTAAGAATACCGTGTTCTAAACGAATGTAATATGCGTTTTTTTTTAAAGATTAAACACAATTTTTAATGTTATACTTTATACTAATTTATCAAATCAAGAAATTGCGAAGTAAACTGCAAATTATTGCATATAAACCGGCCAAGAGAATGTCGGGCTATGCTCAGTGTAAGGATCCGTAGTTGCCGGCCTGTTACAATACATCCATTCAAAAGGTAGTTTATAAAGAGATGTTTTGTGGCACTTACGTTATTTTACTATACCCAAAAACGGCTCAACCGATTTTATTCCATATATTTTTTATTGAAAATACGTGATAAGTATTTCAATGGCCTCACTTCCAGGAATTTTTCCAAATTTTTTGGACCCACGGTTCAAAAATCAAAGAGCATGTTTTACTTTCGAAGCTATTATTTACGAAAGTATTCGTTTTATCCAAAAGTTGTTTAAGGCTTATTCTTCTTGAAAAACCTATCCAACAATGTGTTTCAGATACTTATTGTTTTACCACTTTGTAGGCGTAATTAAAACACATACTCATACCAAATTTCAGTGTACTAACTATCACTGAGCAAAGCCGTATTGAGATTCTATTAAAAAATGGCTGATATCTAATAGTTCAATGTATGTAAGAATAAAGGAAAAAAGCTTTTTTTTATATACCACGACGCTAGCAAACAAGCATACGACCCACCTGATGGAAAGCAGTTAGTAAGTAAAGCCTATGGACGCCTGCAACCCCAGAAGATTCACATGCGCGTAGACTACCCTACAAAAAACTTTACTATGTCGGTGAAAAAAATACAAATTTTATATTAATTATCAACACAAAGGAAATAAATAAATTACTAGTAAGGGTTAATACTACCTATCAAATATATTTAAAGGACCGGCCAAGTTTGTATCGGACCACACATATTGTAGGGTTCCGTAGAAAGTAGTTAATAAAATATTTTTAAAATCGTATCGTACAACATATTCATATTTACAAAAAATATATTCTTGACATTTAGTTTGGCATATGTATGTATGGAGTGCCTCCCCTAAAAGTTTTTTAGCAATTTAGCCAGAAAACTAAGTAGCGGCACATGAAACACACCTCTAGATAAAATTTCAGTAATATATGTTTTATAATAAAAATGGCTTTGACATACGGACGGACAGACGGACATGTTTCAAAAAACTTTTAAGGGTTCCGTTTTTGCCATTTTGGCTATGGAACCTTAAGAAGTGTTTGCGCTGTGTTATATTTGAAAGATCTAAATTTAATGGGCTTACAGCTCTCATGACAATTGTATGACGATTTCATGCACAAATACCGCTCCTTACATGTGCATTTTTACTATACGCAACTCGCAACAGGCTTAGTTTTGTTAATTTATCGTAATTAAGTGAATTTTTACGGTTAATATTTAAAATCGCAACAAAAAATAACCATCTATTAAGCTCACTTGCACAGCAAAAAAAATCCAAATTCACATGAAAACACCGCTTTGATGTGTATTCAGTTTTTTTTGCTATAATAGTCAGTATTTTTTTATTTTTTCTGATATGCGGAATATTTTTAACCATATTTCGTAAATTCGTAAATATTTTGCCGCTCACTGTACTTTAAATTCAAAATCTAGGTTTTTATTTTTTTTATAAAAATCTACTAATCGAGATCGTTATTACTTATCTTATTTAATAGGTAAGTAGCATTCCTAAAAATGTCACCGTAGTACTTAATCACAGTATTCAAAGCACAAAACATCCGCAAAAGGATTATAATTATTATAAAGCTGCCCGCGCGCCTCTGAGTAAAGTCACATTCTTTGAACATTGTTGCGGTGCATCGCGGTGGATTTACGCACGATCGAAATGAGAGGGGTACGCGGGTGGCGCGGGTAGAGAGCGCCCAAACGCTCAAGGACACTCCGGCGACAATCGTCTTTATTGCACAAAATAAGATGGTACAAATGGCGGACTTAATGCCATAAGGCATTCTATACCAGTCAACCAATGGGCTTAACAGAAAGGTTAAGTAGGAATTTAGTGTTTGTGGCGACCGATAGATGACGCTAGTGCTTTAGCCTGAAATAAGAGAACGCGATTTTGTATAGGCATTGTCAATCCATGTCTTAATCATCCTTGCTTTGATGTTACAATTTTTGACATATATTTAATTAATCATTTATGTATATCATATCATATGGGATTACAAAGTTATTTATGCAGTTGGTGTATCTAGAAAACTGGACTGAAATTGCAAAATATATTTAATTAGTGTTTCGTACCAATTCTTGGTTTACGAAACACTTATGGGATCACTCCGGTCGCCGAAATCGGTAAAACGCGTCTTTCACGGAAACGGTTTAATGTAGAAAGCTGAAATTTGATATAGGTATAGAAAATGTCAGCTGTAACAAGGTACCGAGGCTTTAACTGCTTAAATTTAATTTTATGAGAAAGTTTAGGGGGATTAAGGGGGAAAGTGTATTTTATTTTTCATTTGTAAGAATCGTGTGGGGTACCAATAGCAAGCCTGCAAAAAGTTAGGACAGTTGACTGATTTTGACTTAATTTTACGAGCAGTAGTTTTGTTATAAACGCATTTGAAAATGCAGTTTTTCATACAAAAATTACGGCTCTGTCCCCGCGTTTTTTTCAGAAACTATAGCTAACTAGGAACTGAGAACTGAATAGTCCACTAAACAGAACCTGCAGATGATGGCATAATTATTTGGTAGACCTATCTTTAACAGTTTACAGACCACGGATTGACCTTAGGTTACTATAGGACTCGATATGTACCTATAATTAATGTACAGTAATTTCCTATGATTTTTATATTAAAAGCATATGAGAAATATAGTATATACATAATTAAACTTTACTCAACGGTTATAAGTGTAAATATCGAACGAGCCTTCCTACCCAAGGAAAATTATTTTGAAGTTTGTCGAACAAAGGAGATCGTCAATTTTTGTTAGGTGATCTGGCCCACATTATTTAGGACCGTTTAGGAATGGTTCTTACCTTTGAAGTATCGTCATAATTTCTAGATGAGGATGGTGGTAAAAATATTGCGAAATCTAATGGGAAAATTGAAAAATCATGCATTTAAAACTTGAATCTGACAAGGACAATATTTGAAAGCGTGCTTGCCTATGATTTATATATTAATGTAAAAAAAGTACCGATTTTTTAAAGAAAATGTACTAAAGCGGACTTGAAAACAAAACGGGAATCATGATGAAATAATAAAAAGTCATATTTTGATCGTATTTATAGTTCCTGTATTTCAGTAAACAAAGACGGCTGTCAAACCATCGATGATACTATTAACTGAACATTCCTAACACCTATTGCGAAGGGATAAGGTTTACCACCGTTAAGTGCGATAGCACTAGTATCTGACATTGCAAAATTAAAAAAAAGATGCGTTTCGTTATCGAAGGAGCATGATATTATGCCATTATGAAACCCACTTTTAATATTCAAACTCCGATCAAAAATGCAAAAATACGCATTTTCAATCTTTAGGCGTTTTAATACAGTCGATTTCTAATTTAAACTTTCGTATTCGTAGGCTTAGATACTATTTTAATATTACAATGTTCTAAGTCACCGAACAGTATCAAAACGCAGATTATGTAACTGTGTACTTTGACAGTGTCAAACCAAAAAACAATCCCGTTTCAGGCCAGGGTGAAGTTAAACTTTATGTCAATGCCATAAGGCCGTTAACGACTTGTCTTGCTGTATTTTAATCGCGGAAAAATCAACATAATGTTTATTTATTTAGTATTTCTAATTCCCGTTTCATTTTTTTGCAATATTTTATCTACTTTAGTAATAAAATGAGTAGTTATTTTACATTGCAGTACAAACTGTATACGGTTTATATCAGGTAGCCCAGAATTGACGATCTCCTTTGAATATAGAACTCCATACTTCATTGCTGTTTTCTTGTTTTTATGAGATAGTAGATAACATAAGTTTAAATTTCGAACAGGCCTTCAAAGCAACGCACGTTGTCGGGTGACAAACAAATTCACTAATTACCTACTACCACAAGTTTATAGCCGTAATGAACCGTATTGGTAACAAAACAAGGCGGATTTTAGTTTACTTATTTTTTTTTGCAATTTGCGAGATTTAGTTGTCACCTGATAGTATAGACTATACCCTTAGAGAATTCAACCAACCGGAGTCGCCATTGATAGGCGTTCCCCTCTGCCGAAAACATATTGGACTGACGTTTATCTGACGTAGCTATTTGTACGTTACGTACGATATTAATTCATGACAAAAATGATAAAGTTGAATGTTTAAGACGAGAGAAAAATAATGTTGACAGAGTTTACTACATGTCAGGAGGTAAAAGGGAGGCTCGGGGGGCGGGAACACAGAAGAGACACTAATCGATTTGTATTCTTATATTATACCATAAATGGTAAGGCTAAATGTTTAAGTCGGGAGCAAAAGGAGTATCGATAAAGGTAACTGAGTGACAATCACAAGAGGGGGGCTCGGGGGGCGAAGCCCCCCGCAAAAAGAAAAAATACACTGAACTATATTAATTCATACCAAAAATGATTAGGTTGAATGTTTAAAGGTGCGACCACACCGCTGCTTAAAATATGGTGATGCTACGGAATCGCAGTGACGCATCGTATCCGTACCGTTTTTATCGCAAGCCCTCCACACCGCTGCTCAAAATACGGTGACGCTACGGAATCGCAGTGACGCATCGTATCCGTACCGTTTTTTATCGCATGTCCTCCACACCGCTGCTCAAAATCCGGTTTGGAAGGTTCGCGTCAAATACATTTCGTATGGGGCACGTCACTGCGTACACGTTGCGTCTGCGTATTTTGAGCAGCGGTATGGAGAGCATGCGTTAAATTCGTGACGTTTACGGCACGTCATTTTATTTACCATGTACCAGTATTTAATTTTTATTTGCCTGTGAATAATGTATATATATATATATACTCATTGCACCTATGGGCGCAATTACCTAGATGTATAATTGTATAAAGAGCATGTTAGAACATAAGTATAAATACAGATTAGCACGTAAGGTATAACTGTCAGTGTTAATTTTCATGCAATAAATAAATTTGAATTTGAATTTGAATTTGAATTTTGCGATTCCGTACCGTCAGCGTATTTTGAGCAGCGATGTGAAGGGCATGCGATAAAAACGGTGCGGATACGATGCGTCACTGTGATTCCGTAACGTTGCCGTATTTTAAGCAGCGGTGTGGTCGCACCTTAAGACGGGAGAAAAATAATGTTGACAGAGTTTACTACATGTCAAGAGGCAAAAGGGGGGCTTGGGAGGCGGAGCCCCCCGCATAAATAAAATAAACTACTCGATTTGTATTCATACCATAAATGGTTAGCTTAAATGTTTAAGACGGGAGCAAAACGAGTATCGATAAAGTGACAAGTGTAAGAGGGGGGCTCGAAGAAACAATACATTAAACGATATTAATTCATACCAAAAATGTTAAGGTTGATCGTTTAAGACGGGAGAAAAAGAATGTTGACAAAGTGTACTACATAACAGGAGGTAAAAGGGGCGCTCGGGGGGCGGAGCCCCCCGCACAAAGAAAAAAAACTCTATTCGATTTGTATTCACCCCATAAATGGTTAGGTAAAATGTTTAAGACGGGAGCAAAACGAGTATCGATAAAGTTAACTGAGCGACAAGTGTAAGAGGGGGGCTCGGAGGGCGGAGTCCCCGCACAAAGAAAAAATACACTGAACGATATTAATTCATACCAAAAATGGTTAGGTTGAATGTTTAAGACGGGAGAAAACGAATGTTGACAGAGTTTACTACACATCAGGAGGTAAAAGGAGAGTTCGCACAAACAAAAGACCCACTAATCGATTTGCATTTATACCATAAATGGCAAGGTTAAATGTTTAAGACGGGAGCAAAACAAGTATCGATAAAGTTAACTGAGTGATCAGTGTAAGAGGGGGGCTCGAAGAAAAAATACAATGAACGATATTAATTCATACCAAAAGTGGTTAGGTTGAATATTTAAGACGGGAGAAAAAGAATATTGACAGTTTAATACATGACATGAGATCAAAGGGGGGCTCGGGGGGCGGAGCCCCCCCCTCACAAAGAAAACACACACTAAACGATATGTATTCATACTATAGATGGTTAGGTTAAATGTGTAAGACGGGAGCAAAACGAGTATCGATAAAGTTAACTGAGTGACAAGTGTAAGAGGGGAGCTCGGGGGGTGGCGCCCCCCGCACAAAGAAAAAATACACTAGACGATATTAATTCATCCCTAAAATGGTAAGGTTGATCGTTTAAGACAGGAGAAAAAGAATGTTGACAAAGTTTACTACATTTCAGGAGGTAAAAGGGGGGCCCGGGGAGCGGAGCCCGCACAAAGAAAAGACCCACTAATCGATTTGTATATATACCATAAATGGTAAGGTTAAATGTTTAAGAGGGGAGCAAAACGAGTATCGATAAAGTTAACTGAGTGATCAGTGTAAGCGGAGGGCTCGAAGAAAAAATACACTGAACGATATTATTTCATACCAAAAATGGTTAGGTTGAATGTTTAAGACGGGAGAAAAAGAATGTTGACCGAGTTTACTACATGTCAGGAGATCAAAGGGGGGCTAGGGGGGTGGAGCCCCCCGCACAAAGAAAATATACACTAAACGATTTGTATTCATACTATAAATGGTTAGGTTAAATGTGTAAGACGGGAGCAAAACGAGTATCAATAAAGTTAACTGAGTGACAAGCGTTAGAGGGGGGCTTAAGGGGCGGAGCCCACGCACAAAGAAAAAATACACTAAACGATATTAATTCATACCAAAAATGGTAAGGTTGATCGTTTAAGACGGGAGAAAAAGAATGTTAACAGAGTTTACTACATGTCAGGAGGTAAAAGGGAGGCTCGGGGGGCGGGAACACAGAAAATACCCACTAATCGATTTGTATTTATACCATAAATGGTAAGGTTAAATGTTTAAGCCGGGTGCAAAACGAGTATCGATAAAGTTTACTGAGTGATCAGTGTAAGTGGGGGGCTGGAAGAAAAAATACACTGAACGATATTAATTCATACCAAAAATGGTTAGGTTGAATGTTTAAGACGGGAGAAAAAGAATGTTGACCGAGTTCACTACATGTCAGGAGATCAAAGGGGGGCTAGGGGGGTGGAGCCCCCCGCACAAAGAAAATACACACTAAACGATTTGTATTCATACTATAAATGGTTAGGTTAAATGTGTAAGACGGGAGCAAAACGAGTATGATAAAGTTAACTGAGTGACAAGCGTTAGAGGGGGGCTTAGAGGGTGGAGCCCCCCGCACAAATAAAATACACTAAACGATATTAATTCATACCAAAAATGGTAAGGTTGAACTCAAACTCAAACTCAAACATTTATTCAGTAAGTAGGCCACAAGGGCACTTTTACACGTCAAAGTAAAAGAGAGAGGAAAAAAAATCAAACTACACCGGTTCTAACCCTACACCTCTGACCCGAGAAGAATTATGTCCGGCAAGAAACTCGGCGGGACTTATTTTTTCAAAACAACAGTACATCAAAACTAAACAATACATATAAGTGCGTTGTTCTATAAGAAAACATATCAAACCAAGGTTAGATTAACCAACAATAGGTTATAGTTTAAGAAAAATACCAAAGAAAAAAGATGAGTCCAAATCTGACTATTGAAAATAAATTACATACAAGTTTGATATACTTTCTTACCTGAACTGTGTCTTCTACATAAATTTCCAAATTATAATAATCCATCATCAACAGTTAGAAACAAACTTTGAATTTAAATAATATATAAAAAAAAAAAAAAAAAAAAAATTGATCGTTTAAGACGGGAGAAAAAGAATGTTGACAGAGTTTTCTACATGTCAGGAGGTAAAAGGGAGGCTCGGGGGGCGGGAACACAGAAAAGACCCACTAATCGATTTGTATTCATACCATAAATGGTAAGGTTAAATGTTTAAGACGGGAGCAAAACGAGTATCGATAAAGTTAACTGAGTGGTAAGTGTAAGGAGCCGCCCGCACAAATAGAAAACAGACTGAACGATTTTTATTCATACCAAAAATGGTTAGGTTAAATGTTTAAGACGGGAGCAAAACGAGTAAGAGCACAAAGAAAAAATAGACTGAATGATTTCTATTCATACCAAGAATGGTAAGGTTGGATGTTTAAGACGGGAGAATCAGAATATTGATTGAATTTATTACATGATAGGTGGTAAAAGAGGGTTCGGGGGCGGACCCCCCGCACAAAGAAAATACACACTAAACGATGTCTATTCATACCATGAATCGTTAGGTTAAATGTTTAAGATGGGAGCAAAACGAGTATCGATAAAGTTAACTGTGTGACAAGTTCCAGAGAGGGGCTCGGGGGCGGGCTGTTATTTAAGTGCCTTATACCGGTTCGAGTATAAGGCACTTAAATAACAGTTAATAAAAGCCTCCGCCCGCCGAACCCGCCGCACAAAGAAAAACACACTGGACGATTTCTTTTCATATCAAAAATAGTGAGGTTGAATGTTTAAGACGGGAGCAAAAAGAGTATTAAACTAGTTAACCACGGCACGGGATACGCGGGATTAAGTTGTGTTCGATCTCTCACCTGCAACTGCAGAAGCTCTTTTGACTGGGATGCTTGGGGCCTTCGACATTACGTCGAGCTCAGGCCTTACCACTAAGCCTGCCCTTTTAATGCGGAGATGATCGGAGATAAGTGTGGGCATGCGGGAATCGACCAATAGCAATGCATTGTTCACGGTCACGTGTCTTAGTTAGGCTACGTTTCCACCAGAGATGAGGGAAGATGCGTTGCGAGGAATATGTTTGTGAAGCACCAATAGAATCGCTTCATTTGTTTATCCTCGTACAGCGTAGCTCTAGGGTTGGTTCTTTACAAACACATTCTTCGCAACGCATCCTCGCTCATCTCTGGTGGAAACGCAGCCTTAAAAGCGTTAAAGTACAAAGCTATTGCTAAAATGCTGCCTTATTGTCGGGTTTTCCACGCTCCGGTTCACTTGATGACATTAATCTTTAATTTGTGTTCGATCTCTGTCCAGCTACCGCAGAGGCATTTTCTACTACTACGCTTCGGGCGTTCGGCTCTTCGGGGAGCTCTGCCTTCAGCTCGGCAGATCTTCCCGCTCATACGCTTCCCTTGATCATTGATTTCGCTCTTAGTCTCTGCTGCTACTGCGTTAGTAAACTGCTGCACTGACTTTTTGATATGTTGAATGCGTAGGCAACTTTTAGCAGTAGACTCTTGAGGGTAACGAAAAGTGGTAAAGCCTACTAAAACGCACGCGAGCGAGGCCTCGGGTACAGCTAGTATAACATAAAAACCCTCTTAAGGTCACACGGTGAGGATTATTTGTTAACCCTGTGGTACGAAACACTTGGTGTCCCGAGTTCCGACTCGGACTTGGCCAGATTTTTCAGAGCTAATACGACATCTATCCTTTTTGTCGTTCATTGAAGTTACCACGTTACCACATAGTGAATTAATCCTTACTTGGATTCTCATGTAAATAATCACGCCCCAAAGCATTATCACACCTTTCTCTGGGATTATCACTAAAAATGTTATTATTTACTTAAAGAAACTCACAAAGTATTGAATTCGATCATGAACCACTGAAAAATATCATTTTTAATATAATTTTCTTCAATAATCGAAGTTTTGTAACGGAATTACAGATTTTCGTTTATATGATAAGATAAGTAAGGAAATCACTATATATATCCATAAGTGCACACTAAAACTAATGAAGAACAACCAACCTGTCCTAGCATTGAGATGAGGCTGCATGGCTACCCATTTCTTAAGATATTGTATTTCATCTTTAAGTCGCTGCGGGTCTTCCCCGAGCTCGACGCGAGCTAATTCATGCAACTCGGGTGGCAATGGTCGGACAGGCATGATCTTCTTACAATACTGTGGGAAAAAATATATTTTTCATCATTATAATCAAATAGAAGTGGTCATTTGTTTATTTATGTCATACCACACACTTGAGATGCGATGTTTTTGAATCACGTAATAGTAAACATAAAGAGTCAGTATTTTGTATTGTGACAACTAGCGGAAACTTGTACATCGGTAAAAGAGGCACATAGATACAGACGATTTTAGAACCAAACAAATGGGGGCTGACTACTCTTAGATTAACATTTAGAAGTCCCTGACGTAACCAATGATCTGCCAGAGATTCACCTGCGCTTGGTCTCTTGTGTTTTTAGAGGTCTAGCTAGACTAAGATTAAGTGAAAATCAGGCAGTTAATATTTTTGCTTTTGTATATATCCGTGAAACAAATCCCACCAAAAACATAAATGTAAAAAAGGAGAGCCAAGTTCAATACAAAAATTATGCTTGGCTGTGGGCTTCGTCGCAAAAAGAATAGAGATCTAAATGAGGGCCAAGTTCTATGCAAAATCCAAATATGTATTTATAGGAACAAAATAACATTATGAACAAGTATTAAAGTCTATTTCTTTGCTTTATTGGATACCTATAACAATTGCTGTTATTTAAAAATGTGAGATCTTAAAGTAGGTTAGATTTGACTTGGCCAGTTTTCATTGCATCAGTCATTTTAGAAAGTTATTCAACATATATATATATATATATATATTTTAATTTTGATAAAAACTGGCCAAGTCAAATCTTACCTACTTTAAGATCTCACATGTTTAAATAACAGCAATTGTTATAGGTTTATTCATTGAATCTCATGTATGTACTTCACTTTTATACTACTACCAAGTTTTAAAAAATCTGATGCAGTTACTGTAGTCCTGTCTATTTTATCGGCAGTTAAAACAATGGGCTCAAGCTGATAAGTATGTTCAACGTATTAAGCTAAGCTGTCTCAATTCTGCATACTTTGTTCAAAATTGTACATACAAATTTTGTTCAAAATGTCTGCTAGAAGTACCTTAGAATATTGATTATCAGTGAATGTGTCAGTGGGCGTTTTCACAAATTTTTATAAGTAATTACCTAAGTACAGATGTTTTTTCTGATTCTGAGTTGGTAGTTTTAGGCTACTTCTACACAGAATCGTGAGCAGAATTGCTCCTACGAGGACACTACGGTACCTGTCCATAGTATTGTAATTCACTAAAGCTACTTTTCCATGGCACTTTTATATGGAAGAAGCGTAACTCATGCTATGTCTTCGTAGAATCAAATCTGCTCTAGATTCTAAGTAACATATCCTAAAACATTTCTCGAAGTATGAAAAACACCTTAAATTAACACGATTTGTGAACACGAAATTACTGATACCAAGCAGGAAAAGATTGTCTAATTAGGTAGGTACTTATTATAATTAAAATCAATTTAGGTATTAATCATATGTAGGTACATTACAAGCAATACAATGGACTCCGTGTTAATATAAACATTTTACAAATTGTTAAAAACAAAAATAAATCGTCAAACGTACCTTCACTGGATTTGAAGTAAATACAACACGTGTAACAAAGTATGAACAGCTACTGACCGAGATCCCAGACGAATATACGAGTTTGTTATAATTGCCGATACCACTGATTATCTCGTCGATAACATGCGCGCCCTTTATAGACGGAGAGCTAGGCACGTTAGATATGATACAATAATGAGAGCGACGAAACCCCTCTCGTTAGTTTGCTATACTATGCTTATTTCTAAATCCGGACATCTGGCAGCTGTAAAGTGGTGGAGGTCAAAGAATGCAAACCACTTTAAGAATACAAATCCTAGATGAAGGTTTTGATGCAGTATTATGAAAAATTATATAATATCATTGCCAAAAGTTTCTAATGGGGGAAAGTAGTCCAAAACGACGTATAATGTAATTCATAGTTTGTCGCCTACCGTTTCTGTTTCCGAAATATTACGCAATATTTTCTGTTCTAATGTTAAAACCCCGTCCTCTATAAATAAGTTAACATCGGCCGTTTTTACCTGTAGTGGTATTACTTTAATCCAATTCAAAAACTTTTCTAGTCTGTCACACTGACATCCACCCATTAAAAGCTGCCAGATGGCCGGATCTAGCGATAAGGATAGTATTGCAATCTTACTAGATGGGTTTGATTGCTCTCATTATTGTGTCATATCTGACGTGGCTAGCTCTTAGACCATTAGGCGCATAACATACTTGAGCGGAATTCAGCTACCATATTTAAACAAAAAAACCGGCCAAGAGCGTGTCGGGCCACGCTCAGTGTAGGGTTCCGTAGTTTTCCGTCCGTCACAGTAAGTGTCCCCACTTAAGAGTTAATAACACCGCCATGTAGGATATGATATGAGAGTTCCACGTACAGCGACATCTATCGGCAAATTAAGTAAACTATTGCGCGCGAGCTTTAAGTATGGAAGATGATTTTTATGGAATAATTCTTTATTGCGTGAACCGATTTTCACCGTTTTTACTTTATTTGAAAGCACGTCATTTCATTGTAATTTTGTAGAAATTACAGGTACAATAAACACCTGCTTATGCGGTTAAATTACAAACTTAGTTCAGAAATTATTTTGTAATTTTTTTTCAAAAACTATTCATCCTATCAAGTTCAAAATAATTTTCCTAGAAAGTTTTTATAAAGTTCTACTTTTGAGATTTTTTTCATATTTTTAAAACTTACGGTTCAAAAGTTAGAGGGGGGGGGACGCATATTTTTTTACTTCTGGAGCGAATATTTCCGAAAATATTTACATTATCGAAAAATGATTTTAGGAAACCCCTATTCATTTTTAAATACCTATCCAACAATATATCACACGTTAGGCTTGAAATGAAAAAAAAAATCACTCCCCACTTTACGTATAGGGGAGGTACCCTAATAAAAAAAAAATTTCCACTTTTTATTTTACCACTTTGTCGGCGTGATTGATATACATATTAGTACCAAATTTCAGCTTTCTAGTGCTAACGGTCACTGAGATTATCCGCGGACGGACGGACGGACGGACGGACGGGCAGACAAAGCGAAACTATAAGGGTTCCTAGTTGACTACGGAACCCTAAAAATCAGCCGGAAAGCGGAAATTTGTCTATGGTGGCAGAATTTTTGTATGGAGCCCATTAGGGAATGCGGTACCGTTATCATTCTCAAAACCGGGACTGAGGTTTCCGGTACTGGGTCGGAACCAGGTTTTGTTACAGTACTTTTCGGTGTTCATTTTTATTCCAGATTGTGCTATTTTTCCTTATACACAATGAATTTTGACGTGTTTCTTCACGTTTGTCTTATTCTTTATAGGTCTGCTATTCATTATACCTTTTCACAGTTATAGCGGCTTTCTTTTGGTAACATTTAAATAAGGTCTTTCTTCTTTATAGGTTAGAATTTATTGCACATGCTTTATAGATACAGATTAGGCCGTAGGCAACCCTACCTCATCGAGTACCAGAATTCGGCTTATGTAGGGCAATGCACGATATAATGTTATGTATTTTAATACCTGGTAGCCTGAGCCAAAGTTGGAGCATTTTGTACAGTCAGCAAAATATGACTTTATTTTTTGACGAAAACTACTTCATTGACTCAATCAATTGATTGATTGCAAGTGGACACGTGGCCTATTCGATAATGCTCATCGAGAAGTGCCACAAAAGTTGCGGTAGCAACACGCAAACCTGACATTTTAGGATTTAGTATTCTTTAAAGGTTATTTTGAATGGCACAAATTTCATCATCTACTAGGTTATTTATTGCAATTATTTTGAACTAGCCTTTTCCCGCGGCTTCGCCCGCGTACTATAAGTACTCAAAAAGGATACGATACCCATGTTGATATTCAGACTTTGTGACCACATTTGCCTCTTTTGGAGGAGGTTCATTTATCGTTAGGAATACTCCTGTGAAGTTTCGAATAAAATAGTCTAACAAATCTTGTTTCGCCATACAAATTTTGGACCCCCATTTTACCCCCTTAGGGGGTGAATTTTGAAAAATCCTTTCTTAGTGCTCCCCTAGACCTTATAAGGAACCTATGTGCCAAATTTGAAATCTCTAGATCCAGCGGTTTGGGCTGTGCGTTGATATGTCAGTCAGTCAGTCAGTCAGTCAGTTTCTTCTTTTATATATATAGATAAGGTAGAATCACGAAGTTGCCAGTTTTGGGCAATGTAACCTCTCATTTTTTGGCACTCGTTGATAAACTGTGTCTTATGTACCGCGTAAAACTAATTTAAACATCCCGTGTTTGCACGTTGTTCTTGCATTAGTCGATTCGATGATGTTTTTGCCGACTGTATAAAATGCTCTAAGTTTAACTCTGGCTACCAAGTGCTAAAATGATAAATTTTTTCACTATGCATTGCCCTACATGAGCCAAAATCTACTACTCGATGAGGTATGGTTGCCTACGGCCTACTCTTGATCTACTAATATCATATCAAGGTAGGTATATGATATGAATATAAAAGTTTTGGTTGAGTATACTAATACAGATAAAATATGCAAGATATATTAAACTCTAAAAATTAAACTTTTGTGAACATTTCGTTCGTTGCAGTACCCAATGTGTTTACATTTTGGCTAGGGGATCATAACGGAAAAGAAAAATATATATTTTATTCTGAGGTGATCAAAACGGAATGAAAAACGATTAAAAATAAGATGGATTCTTTAAACATCTAGAACCCTTTTAAGTAGACTTATGGAGTTTAAATGTAAATAAAGACATCACTAGGTACTTAGAAACCGTCACGTTGAAAACAGAAATTATATTTGTTTGTGTAAAATAAATTAGTGCGTAAATTAAATAACACAATCAAAATACGACAAAACTCGATATCCGCCGGACAGTTTTGAAATTTGGTGTGTATGTTGATTAGAGGTCCCGTTTTATTGTGCACACCATTTGACATTTGAGGACCTCGAGGAACTGCCAGCACCTTGGAAAATGTCCTCCATCCTGAAGAAATTCGCTTTTCCCTCTGAATCTACGCACTCTATGAAAATATGATCTAGGACAATATTAAAGCTCATTAAATTCTATATAGAAACATGCAAACTCTTTTGCTGAAAAAGGCACCTGCTTAGAGATATCACTAGAGGAAGTGAAGTGTATCGTCAATGCCTTTCCAGGGGATATTCTCATGTTATGAAACTTGTGGGAATACAAAGTTAACGTTTATTTATAGTTTTGTATGTCAGCTACACCAATATCAACATTTTAACCGACTGCGACAAAAACAGTAAGTAAGGTAATGGTTTCAAAACTGAAAACTGAATACACCCTGTAGCCTAGAATGCTAAGCAGATTTCTACAAGTAACATATCCCTTAATTCCACTTGATCTGAACAATGAATCCACACTTATATATCTAAAAAAACAATATGGCGGTCGCAAGAGGTCACCAAATATGAAATCATGTTTTTTCCTTGGTGCCTAAACTATTGCGCGGATTTCAATGAAAGATATACAAGGAGGTCTGTAATCAACACACCAGTGCCATGCAATGCAAATTTTCTAAAATGTATGAAGGATAAATCACTAAAACTAAATAATTTGATGATAAAACCCTATTTTTGCTCTTAATTAGAGGTCAATCAATAGTGGCAGCAATGAAACTCGACACCTATTTTCTCTGGGATCCTAGTAAATAGGTATGCATGTCTGAAAACAAGAGCTTCGAGGACCACCAGAGTCGGTTGCCATCATGCAAAGTATATCCATTTTTAGTTTTTTTGTACTCTTACAAAAAATGTAATCGTTATGCAACGAATGTGTATGGCAAACGAAACTTCATTAAAACAAAAAAAAGTGTATAACAGCATATCTCAAAAACTTAGCCTTCTTGTAGTAATGGGTTATCAAAAACCTATCAATTGCCGAATGTATCCTTAGTTGAAATCTCCTAATAGTTTGGACACCAACACAAAATGATGACTTCTGAACAATATTTCTAAAAGAAGGATACATTTTTGTGATGTGGTGTCGTAAATTTTTAGTGTTTCGTACCAATACTTGGTTTACGAAACACTTATGGGATCACTCCGGTCACCGAAATCGGTAAAACGCGTCTTTCTCGGAAACGGTTTAACGTAGAAAGTTGAAATTTGGAATAGGTATAGAAAATGTCGGCTGTAACAAGGTAACGAGGCTTTAACTGCTTAAATTTAAATTTATGAGGGAGTTTAGGGGGATTACGGGGGAAAGTGAATTTTATTTTTCATTTGTAAGATTCGTGTGGGGTACCAATAGAAAGCCCGCAAAAAGTTAGGACAGCTGACTGATTTTGACTTCATTTTACGAGCAGTAGTTTTGATAAAAAACGCATTTGAAAATGCAGTTTTTCATACAAAAATTACGGCTCTGTCCCCGCGATTTTTTCAGAAACTATAGCTAACTAGGAACTGAGAACTGAGTAGTCCACTAAACAGACCCTATTATTTGGTAGACCTATCTTTAACAGTTTTCAGACCACGGATTGACCTTAGGATACTATAGGACTCGATATGTACCTACAGTCAATTTCCAGTGGTAATTTCCTATGATTTATATATTAAAAGCATAACAGAAAAATAGTACATACAAAATTAAACTTTACTCAACGGTTATAAGTGTAAATATCGAACGAGCCTTCCTACCCAAGGAATTTTTTTCTAAAGTTTGTTGGAACAAATTTAAATATAGAACTCCATACTTCATTGCTGTTTTCTTGTTTTTATGAGAAAGTAGATAACATAAGTTTAAATTTCGAACAGGCCTTCAAAGCAACGCATGTGACAACATCGGGTGACAAACAAATTCACTAATTACCTACTACCACAAGTTTATAGCCGTAATGAACCGTAATGGTAACAAAACAAGGCGAATTTTAGTTTACTTATCTTTATTTGCAATTTGTGATATTTAGTTGTCACCTGACAGTATAGAACCCTTAGAGAATTCAACCAACCGGAGTCGCCATTGATAGGCGTTCCCCTCTGCCGAAAACATATGACCAGTGGTCATACACATGTATGGACGTTTATCTGACGTAGCTATTTGTACGTTACGTACGAATAGCCATACATTTGACGTTCCCCTCCCCCATAAAAATAGGCAGACTTTTTTTGTATAGAAAATGTCAGACATGGCTACTCCATCCGGGTTGAATTCTCTTAGAGTTTACCTCATGTCTATCCTGAAAGAGGAGTGTCGTAGTATGTATGAGTTCCAGTATAAACAACTACACTTCTCTTTCCGAACAGACTTTAGTAAGACTCATTATTTAATACTAGCTTTTGCCCGCGGCTTCACTCGCGTTAAATTCGGGGTAACACGGTTCCCCTTTGCCCCCCGTAATGCTCCATACAAACTTCCACCCCCCATTTTAGGGAAGTGGGGAGTTAGAAAGAGACAAAGAGTAGCCTATGTCACTCTCCATCCCTTCAACTATCTCCACTTAAAAAATCACGTCAATTCGTCGCCCCGTTTTGCCGTGAAAGACGGACAAACAAACAAACACACACACTTTCCCATTTATAATATTAGTATGGATTTGAGTTTATATGACCACATTTAAATAATTTGATACAACCGCCTAACATCTTTCATTTATTCATAAAAAACAATGCAAGCTTACAGTATACACCAATTCGCTTACATGTTAGGAAACAGATTGTCGTCAAAATAGGAAACAGAAACTAATACAATTTACATACTTATTACATTCAGAAAAAATAAAATAGCAAATATGTATATGTCAAAATTAATAAGAATGTCAGTCAATTATTTAAGATAATTACAATTAAGAAATAGTCTTACAGTATTACACAAGCCTGTCAAAGGGTCAGCGAACATGTCAGCGTCTACGTACTGAGTGAACATTAAATCCAGATACGATAAAGCACGCACGGTGGGCGCGTGCATTGCGTAGCAAGTACGAGCGGAGCGTACGGCTGCAGCAACAAGCATGGCCGGCGGCGCGGTGCCAACGCCCCCTGTGCATCCCGAGGTATTCTAAGGGGAACGAGCAACTCAATCCTCTCCAACACCTCAGGACTATCAACTCGGTGATGAACAACTGAGAGATAGTGCACCAATGTCAATAGTTTCCTTCTAAACTCGAGCGTGTCCAGTCCGACCATCCCTGAGACAAAGACTGAGGGGTAGAGGTAAGGATAGTATCCATAGGCTTTTTTATACAACCAACGAGCAAACTTGCGTTGTATTCTTTCCACCATTAAGGAATATTTGGCCCTATATGGATCCCAGACAACAGCGCCATACTCCAACTTGCTTTCTATGTGTCTATCTATGTATCTATCTATCTATTCTATACATATAATAAAGCAAAGGAGCGTAGAAAATCTGTATATTAGCAAAAATATTAATAAGTAGCGCTTAAAATCGATAACAGATCAGTATTCGACGATTTTTAGAATTTTTGTCTGTTGGTGTTTTTGCCTGTTTGTCTGTTTATATATTACCAGTTGGCATAAAAACGGCTGAACGGATTACTATAAACAATATTGACTTTATGGTTTTAGCGGGTAGAACATAGTATGGTAAATGCAATTATTATAACGCAGAGTTCAAGTCACAAATTGATATTGGTTTATTTGTTAACATTATTTATATAATGTTAACAAATAAACCAATATCAATTTAGGTTTTTTCATATTCTTAATAACAGTAAATACGGAACCCTATAAACGGAAATCGAAAAAATGCCCAGAGCTAAATGAACCAGAACACTATCTCTCGTAGGATTGTCTTACTAACTAAGACGTCACTGAGCAGCAGCTATCTGACAACAAAGTTCGTAGTTTAGTTTAGGCACAAAAAATACCACGTGACAGGTGGCAAAAAAGGGGCTAAGGCAAAGAAAAGACTCACGAAACGAATTCTTGTTTAAGACGGGAGCAAAACGAGTATCGATAAAGTTAACTGCGTGACAAATGCAAGTGGGGGGCACAAAGAAAAGACACACTAATCGATTTGCATGCATACCATAAATGGTTAGGTTAAATGTATAAGACGGGAGCAAAACGAGTATCGATAAAGTTAACTGAGTGACAATTGTAAGAGGGGGGCTCAAAGAAAAAATACACTTAACGATATTAATTCATACCAAAAATGGTAGGGTTGAATGTTTAAGACGGGAGAATAAGAATGTTGACAGAGTTTACTACGTGTCAGGAGGTAAAAGGGGGGCACAAAGAAAAGACACACTAATCGTTTTGTATTCATACCATGAATGGTTAGGTTAAATCCATAAGACGGAAGCAAAACGAGTATCGATAAAGTTAAGTGACAAGTGTAAGAGGGGACCACAATTAAAAAATACACTGAACGATATTAATTCATACCATAAATGTTTAAGACAGGAGAAAAAGATTTATGACAGAGTTTACTACATGCTATGAGGTAATAGGGGGGCTCGGGGGGCGGAGCCCCCCGCACAAAGTTAAGACACATTAAACGATTTGTAGTCATACCATAAATGGTTAGGTTAAATGTTTAAGACGGGAGCAAAACGAGTATCGATAAAGTTAATTGCGTGACAAATGCAAGTGGGGGGGCACAAAGAAAAACACACTAAACGATATTTATTCATACTAAAAACAGTTAGGTTGAATGTTTAGGACGGGAGAAAAAGAATATTGATAGAGTTTACTATATGATATGCGGTAACAGGGGGGCACAAGGAAAAGACACACTAAACGATTTGTATTCATACCATAAATGATTAGGTTAAATGTTTAAGACGGGAGCAAAAAGAGTATTGATACAGTGAGCCACGTGATAAGTATGAAAGGTGCCCACCTCAAGTGGTGGAGCCGATTTTTTATTCATACTATACTTACCGTTAGGCTTTCGGCCATCCGGTTCGCGTATAGGGCACTGAAATAACAGTTAGTAAAAGCCTCCGCCCGCCGAGCCCGCCGCACAAAGAAAAAACACACTGGACGATTTCTTTTCATACCAAAAATAGTAAGGTTGAATGTTTAAGACAATTATATTAATTCTCTTTTTGCTCCCAAAAAGAGTATTAATATACTTAACCACGGGATATGCGGGATTAAGTTGTGTTTGATCTCTCACCTGAAACTGCAGTAGCTCTTTTGACTGGGATGCTTGGGGCCTTCGACATTACGTCGAGCTCAGCTTTCGGCGTTACCACTAAGGCTGCCTTTCTTTTAATGCGGAGATGATCGGAGATAAGTGTGGGCATGCGGGAATCGACAAATAGCAATGCATTGTTCACGGTCACGTGTCTTAGTTAGGCTGCGTTTCTACCAGAGATGAGGGAAGATGCGTTGCGTTGCGAGGAATGTGTTTGTTAAGCACCAATATTTAGCATCGCTTCATTTGTTTATCCTCGTACAGCGCAGCTCTAGGGTTGGTTCTTTACAAACACATTCTTCACAACGCATTCTCGCTCATCTCTGGTGGAAACGCAGCCTTAAAGGCGTTAAAGTACAAAGCTTTTGGTTGGTTCTAGCACGTTTCCTCTCATCTCCGCCTCAGTGAAAATGCTGCCTTACTCGTATTGTCGGGCTTTCACGATCCGGTTCACTTGATGACATTAATCATTAATTTGTGTTCGATCTCTGTCCAGCTACTGCAGAGGCATTTTCTACTATGACGCTTCGGGCGTTCGGCTCTACGGGGAGCTGTGCCTTCAGCTCGGCAGATCTTCCCGCCCATTGGCATAAGGCTTTCCTTGATCATTATTTCGCTCTTAGTCTCTGCTGCTGCTGCGTTAGTAAACTGCTGCACTGACTTTTTGACATGTTGAATGCGTAGGCAACTTTTAGCAATGGACTGTTAAGGGTAACGAAAAGTGGTAAAGCCTACTAAAACGCACGTGAGCAAAGCCTCGGGTACAGCTATTAAACATAAAAACCCTCTTTAGGTCCTGTGACCCTGTGGTGAGGATTATTTGTTAACCTTGTGGTACGAAACACTTGGTGTCCCGAGTTCCGACTCGGACTTGGCCAGATTTTTTTTTCCTTGATTTATACACTAAACACTAATTGTATTCAAAATTTGAAGCTTCTATGTCTACTAGAAGTGCCTTAGAGTTTTGATGATCGGTCAGTCAGTGAGTGACAAAATTAATAACTTTGACTTGTTATATATATTTTAAAAGATCAGGCGTTTTGTTTTTTCATACATCTACAATCTTTTGATGCTGCTGCCACTGGCAAGGCCACGCACGAAGGCTTGCAGCACCGCATTATCGTGTAGCCCTACCCCTCCCCTGCTTCGAGGAAATCTAAGAGACTTATCGTACTAGAAACCGGATTTTATAATTTTTGTCAAAAAAAAAAATTAAACGCTACCACTTTTTTTGCATTGCAGCATCATCATTTCGTGTTCCCCCATTAAAGACGCGTCTAATTATATATATCTCATCTAGGAGACTTATCGAACTAGGTTCAGTGTCATGGGCTCTCCTACTAATAGTATTTACCGCCATTTTGGAATAATATAATAGTTTGAGGTCTAAAGACTGTACCATAGACTATGTCTTTGACATATCCAAACCATAACCAACGAGACGTATGTTTTTTTTTTGCGATTGTGGGGCCATCTGCGCATTTATCCTCATTATTTATTCCTAACCTAACTGAATTCGCGAAACTAATGTTTTATCTCACAATCAGAAGTCACCTTGAACTCAAGCCTCCTCCGAATTATAGTAGTGTATTTATATTGAATTACCCACAAATGATGGCAAAAAGTGGGGACTAAACACTGTAAACATACTTGACAATGATTTTTTAAAGACGGTTAGAATTGGTGATGATTATGTTTGTATGTCAACCGAAAACTCTGTGCAAAAACAGGTACAGTCGAGGACAAAGAGATGTATACACTTTTGGACCTTATTGCGTTGTAATAAGGTCCAAAAGTGTATACATCTCTTTATTCTCTTTGTCCTCGACTGTACCTACTTCACCATGTGTGTGGAAAATGTACCGGCACGTTGGACCGGCAATCTGAAGGACGCGGATTCGAATCCCGTCATGTACCAGAGTTCTTCACAGTTGATTTTTCCATTGTAATGTACATCTGTTTCCAATTTGTAATATGCCAATTTTAAACACACTGACAAAACGAACAAATTCATATTTAGATGTGAGTAGATTAATAAATGGATGAAATAAAAAAAGATTAATAAGTGATTTATTATAAATGAAAGAGAATGCAATATAGTAGATTGTTAACTAAGGATTGAAAGTAATCCGAGTGATGTGAGAGCGCCAATAGTTCGAGGGTGAAATGGATAATTTCACCCGATTTAAACACGCTACTTTTCATTTCGACTGTGAGGAAAGTAAAATACTACATACACATTTTTATTACGTAATTAAAATTTAAAGTAAAATTTACTGTTTCAATGACAAATTAAATGATTTGCCAATGCTCAGGGAGGAGGTCATCCGGGGGGGCACCAGCTCAGTCTTCGACTCAGTGGCTAATCGTAATCCCATAATCAGTCTTTCTTATTTAAGTAGTTTTAATTTAACTAAAAGAAACTGCACTCCCTACATCCCCCCTCAAATGGTTCGTGTAAATATACCCAAAGCTGGTGTGTCGCCTCTTTGTGTATTACGAGTATTCCATGCATGTTTAATAGGTATGTTTGTTTACATTTAACGCTTGTGTTTATTTTTTTGCAAGCGCGACATTTTCTTTTCATTAATTCAAGTAACGCATAGGTACTCTTTAAATGAGCCCATAAGGCTATTAAATGAGCCCAAACTTCGGTTGCAAAGCGGCGGGCAGGCAGCCCAAAGCCCGTGGCTCGAATTTCACTTGAGGCGGTAAATATTTCAAATTTTCTATTATTTCATAAAAAGTAATAAATAATTCAACTAAGTACCTACTAGTAGGTACTTTATTCAGGAATCGTTACCGGTAGATATAAGTAAAAACCGGCCTTAAAGGTATTATAGACCTGAGTATTTGATATGAATTTCAATTGAATACCTCTACGCGTTCAAGAGGCAAGGGGTAGTAACTTTAAAATGATTAAAAATATTTTTATTATATAATGTAACTAAACATTTACGTTTTTCGCAATTTTTCCTTTATCTGTGCTATAAGACGTTGCTTTGTACCAAATTTCAAGATTCTGAGTTTACGGGAAGTACCCTGTAGGTTTTGATTCCCTTGCGAGTTTCGAAAATTTGCGGCATAAACGGCTGTATCTTTTGATTGCGTTGGCTTAGAAGTTTGATTTTTTCACAGCTCCAACAGATAGTAGACTTGAGTATTTAATATAAATTTCAGCTTGATACCTCCACGCGTTCCTGAGAAAAAGGGTCTTGACAGACGGGCGGACGGACGGACGGGCGGGCGGACGGACAGACGGACGTGCGGACGGACGGACGGACGGACGGACGGACAACAAAGTGATCCTATAAGGGTTCCGATTGTTCCTTTCGAGGTACGGAACCATAAAAATCTAACTAGCGCCTTCGTAAGTAAATGTAATTTAGGTACGGACAATCAACATTTTCAGACAAAATTAATAAATACCGAAGTTGAATACCAGTTGAACAGTAGTAGTTTTTAATATTAGAGTCTCACGAATGTTTTATAGTGGAATACTAGTAAAATTGTATGAAAATAATATCGGTATTCGACCCCTGAATTTAAGTACTAGTTGTATTTATTTTCAAGTTTGTTACCAGAAAGCGATTTTTTTTCCCTAAACATTTATTTATATTTACCTTTTCCCGCGTACACCATTCTCATAAAATCCTTCTGTCACAATGTTCCTATACCCTACACGAAACTTTTTCCCGATAAATTAAATGAAGAAACACGAGTAATTATTCCGTTGTTTATAACAGACTACACAAGAAGCACTACTCATGCTCACACGAGCAACAGTATGTACTGTACAAGTGTACATACTCGTACAACACACGACCATTATAGTACACAGAGTAAAGAAGAGGCCGGAACGAAAAACATAACTACGATTTTAGGTGCTCCACACACATAGCGGAATTAAGAGCTCAATTCAGCAATTTATAGTCAAAATCAGCCGGAAATACTGGAAATTGTCTATGCCCTCCATACAAAATTCAGCTACCATATACATATTTCCGTTACCATAGACAAATTTAAGCATTTCCGGCTGAATTTTTCTATGAATTCTGAATTCAGTTCTTAATTCCGCTTCCTTTAGTTACGTCTTCATGTTATATAAGTTTACGGACAAAAAAGCTTTTAGGTGAGTAATTATTATTTAGTCATATGTATTTAGGCAGGTACATAATTTTATTCTGGGTTAATCTAACATAACGTCTTTTTAGGGTTCCGTAGTCAACTAGGAACCCTTATAGTTTCGCCATGTCTGCCCGTCCGTCCGTCCGTCCGTCCGCGGATAATCTCAGTGACCGTTAGCACTAGAAAGCTGAAATTTGGTACTAATATGTATATCAATCACGCCGACAAAGTGGTAAAATAAAAAGTGGAAATTTTTTTTTTATTAGGGTACCTCCCCTATACGTAAAGTGGGGAGTGATTTTTTTTTTCATTTCAACCCTAACGTGTGATATATTATTGGATAGGTATTTAAAAATGGATTGGGGTTTCCTAAAATTATTTTTCGATAATGTAAATATTTTCGGAAATAATCGCTCCAGAAGTAAAAAAATATGCGTCCCCCCCCCCCTCTAACTTTTGAACCATAAGTTTTAAAAATATGAAAAAAATCTCAAAAGTAGAACTTTATAAAAACTTTCTTGGAAAATTATTTTGAACTTGATAGGATGAATAGTTTTTGAGAAAAAAATACTAAATAATTTCTGAACTAAGTTTGTAATTTAACCGTATAAGCAGGTGTTTATTGTACCTGTAATTTCTACAAAATTACAATGAAATGACGTGCTTTCAAATAAAGTAAAAACGGTGAAAATCGGTTCACGCAATAAAGAATTATCCCATAAAAATCATCTTCCATACTTTATGCTCGCGCGCAATAGTTTACTCAATTTGCCGATAGATGTCGCTGTACATGGAACTCTCATATCATATCCTACATGGCGGTGTTATTAACTCTTAAGTGGGGACACTTACTGTGACGGACGGAAAACTACGGAACCCTACAGTGAGCGTGGCCCGACACGCTCTTGGCCGGTTTTTTTATACTATTTATACTCTATGACAATGATTCCAAATTAGCTAGTGCATCGTAGCCTATGCAGGGTCCTTACATGCAGGAAAACAGTGGTTACTTTTATTAGGTATATCAATTGATTTGATTAAAACCAATTTTGCAATCACGAGGATCTTTTAGGGAGATTGGATTACACCATGCTTGCTTGGATAGCTTAATATATAGCACACATTTACTATAACTATTTACGAGTCTATCTATTAACATTGACTAATCTGCGCCCGCGCATCTGTCTGTTAAAAAAATGTAATTGAAGAACAGGTTGAATTTCAATACAACTGTACAACCGACTTCAAGACTTTGAAGGTTCTTAATTCGTCCGGATCTTTGTTGCTTTTTAACCGACTTCAAGATTTCAAAAGGAGGAGGTTCTCAATACGGTTGCATGTTTGTTTTTATGGTTGTTACTCCATAACTCCATCTTGTCTGAACAGATTTTTAAAATTATTTTTTTGATTGTAAGTATATACATACAGATTGGACCCGTTTTTGTCAAAACGCAGTTCTGATAATGGGATCCATGAAGGATCGAGGGAACTCCTCAAATCTTAAAGGTTAAATCTTCCCATATAGCGATTTTCACCAACAAAGTGATGAAATGGAACTACTGATGATGATCAGAACAGAACTCTTCAACGACGCATATAGTTTACGTTTGGCGATTCGTCCTCTTCGCTGTGTTTGTTAAGCAAGTTTGATTTTCAACACAAATGTTTGTCAAGCTCGAGTTCTGATGATGGAATCTATGAGGAATCGAGGGAACTCCTCAAATGTTAAAAGCATACATATAGTGATTTTAGTATTTCATCAACAAATCAAGCATTTACATTTAAAGAAGTGATATTTGATGACGTGGAACTCCTGATGATGATCAGAACGGAACGGAACTCATTTCATTTTATGGAATTATTGGAATCTAAGAGTGCACCATCTGCAATAATCTAAGAGAGAATATCTATTATCTTTAAGAGAGGTATGGGCACTGCGAATGGCATCTCGCTAAGTGTGGTAGGGCACGTTCAGCGAATGTCATCGCTCAAATCTGGAGCAGAGCCCGACTGGGGAAGTACCTCCACCTTACAGAAAACCACAGCCAAATAGCACTAGACCCTACTCATAGTGTTGTGTTCCTGCTGGTGAGTAAGGTTGCCAAAGAGCTCAAAGAGGACCCAGTGTGTTGACGATGAGGGACCTTCTTGTTCCTTTAGTCGTCAACACAGTGAATCCTCCTTTTTGTAAAGGGTCGGCAACGCGCATGTGACGCCTTTGGAGTTGCAGGCGTCCATAGGTTACGGTAGCTGCTTACCATCAGGCGGGCCGTATGCTTGTTTGCCACCGTCGTGGTTTAAAAAAATCTTTAATTAATAAATAAATATTATAGGACAATCTTACACAAACCGACCTAGTCCCACAGTAAGCTCAATAAGGCTTGTGTTGTGGATACTAGACGTCGATTTATATAATAGATACAACGTGTTACACCCAAGACTAAAAACGTGAAAACTGTTTGTTCAGAAACGAGAGTGGAATCTATTACATTATATCTTAACATATGGGTATACTTTGTCTTTAATTTTCAGATTTTTTACGTGTCGAGTCTAAAAGTTTCTAATACTACAGTTTACCATTCTATCGAGAGGTTACGAGATAGAGGTTGAATATTTAATAAAGGCTGGCAGCTTTGACAAATTTGTTTTTTCACTGTACACAGTGTCATGTAGGTGGTCGTTGTCAAACTATGTCATCTTATGTCATGTCATACAAATTGACAAAGTAGGTTGATAGGTTGACATGACATGACATTGACACCTGTATATATGTGACAACAACGCAACAAATGTAGAGTTAACAATTGAATAGAACTGCAAGGAAAACTAAACATACGAATATCTTTCGAAAAAAGTAACTGATTGAAAAATAAATACTCGAGATTAATTAGCAATAATAAAAATAATTTGAGGTGTCTGGGGTTTATAGTGGTTCAAGTAACACGTATAGATAAATACTTAAATACATAGAAAACATCCATAACTCAGGTACAAATATCTGGGATTCGAACCTGGGACCTCCTGCTTCGTAGGCAAGGTCACTACCGACTGGGCTAGGAAGCCGTTAAATCTTTCTCCCATTCGGTCGGTTTTTTTCTTAAAAACTATTGCACCATAATGCTCTATATCAGTTCACAGATTATTCGAACACGGCTGGACCGATTTCAAAAAAGAATATTGTTTGTTTTTAAAATGGGACAGATGGTCGGATCGGATCGTGGATAAATCGAAGGAACTCACCAAATATAGTGATTTGAGTTTTATTTTACAGTGGCTCGGACATTTGTTCTTGGTAAGGTGTGGCCCAAGTGACGTCGGTTCTATTTTGGTTGAAATTATTACAGTAGCACTTCATATGAAACATACACTTGAGAAATAAATAAATAAAATAAAAATAATAAATAATATTATAAGACAATCTTACACAAACCGACCTAGTCCCACAGTAAGCTGAATAAGGCTTATGTTGTGGGTACTAGACGACGATATATGTATATAATAGATATATAATGATAAATACTCAGTTACAAATATTTGTGAAATATAAATTTAGATGTATTTAAGATGAGATAGATTTTTTTATCAAACTTCGATGGCCTCGCATTTGAAATTTTGTTAAAAATGTCGTGAAAAAGTTTTAAGTACTTAACCTATGTGTTAGAAAGAGACTTCCGCTTATAAATTACTAGCTGTGCCCGCGGCTCCGCCCGCGTGGAATTCGGTCTGTGTCAGTAAGCGGCTAATTCACCCCTAATTTCTCTCCCGCTACCCTGGAGGCGGAACTTGAAGTAAAGTTGATGGATACGCTAGAGGACAGTAGTCCTAATAAAATATTTTACAATTACCACTAAATGCAACTACACTCATAAATGTATACTTTTTTTTTATTATATTTATTTTTGGCATGATTTAAACGACATAGAGAGTAGTAGGTGTATATCGGACGATACAGGACCACTTTTGTATTTATACGTTCATGTCCACGGCAAATATCATCCAGGGGGGTGTGTCACAAATGCAGAAATGTACTTGGTGGGGGGGGGGGGGTCCATGACCCATGCAAATTTAACTCAATCGAGTATAGTGGCTACCCCCCCCCTTTAGACGTTGAATTTTTATAGGCTACGTATACAAAACATCCGTTCTAAAGGTCGTTTATTTGGCGGCGCTTACGTCAGTTTACTATTCGGCACTTCCTTTCACTATGCGTTTTTGACTAATAATTCTAAAACGGCTGAACCGATTTTATTCAATATAGTTTTTATTGAAAGTTCTTATCAGGCCTCACCAAATTTCAGCTTTCTAGTGCGAACGTTAACTGAGCTAGACCGCGGACAGACGGACTGACATGGCGATGTAACTGTTACGTAATAAGGCCTAATTATGTACAGAAGCATACACTGCTTTACCTACACACATATTAAAAATCCATTGAAACCATTAGAATGACCACCATTACACCGCCATGACCAACATTATTGCGCCGGCGGTCGGGGGGGCGGATTTTCATTACGTTACCGTAGGTAATGAATTTTCATACGTTTTTACCACACTGTCACAGATAATACACTGATGTTACGTTATTGGTTGCAATAATGTTGGTAATTAATTACATACGGTTCCGAACGCGGAATAGAGGATTTATGATATTGGTGTAGATCAAGATATTTATTCGTCAATGTAAGCACATTACAATGCACTAATGAACGTCAGAGAAAAATAAAATACGTGAGTGTCGTGGAAAGTGTGTGAATCAAGTGCGATTGGAACGAAGTTATGTTATTTAATTTGATTTCATTTTTTACTTTTTCGTAAATTTTGTAGTTTTAATTTTCTTTGCATTTTTAAAAAAATTTGGAAATTTCTGAAATTTTGGAAATTTTGGAAATAGTGGAAATTTTGGAAATAGTGGAAAATTTGGAAATTTTGGAAATTTTGGAAATTTAGAAATTTTAAATTTTTTACATTTTCGAAATTTTTGACATTTTCGACATTTTTAAAATTCTCGACTTTTTTCACTTTTATCACTTTGCCACTTCTCAGTTTTACTACACTTCACTTCACTTTATTCTATTTTATATATTTTTTATTTCATTCCATTTTACATGTTTCTCAATCGTATGGGTGTCGCGTTTTCGTGACGTGACGCTTTTTCGTAACGGTCACGTGACTTTTTTTCGCCTAGGCCACCCATCCGCGAACCGTCCGATAAGGAACTTCGATCCAAAACTCCACCGGTTCTAACCCTGTAGGTGTACCTCTGGCCCAAGAAGTATTATGACCGAAAAGAAATTCGACGGGACTTATTTTTTTCATAACAGTAATACATTATTAGATCTTAAAGATACAAAATAATGCGTAGTTCTTCAAGAAGACGTATCAAAACTGCTTGAGAGACAGATAATGTACCTATTGTTTAATTATAAAGAAAAATAAATCCTAATCTGACTGCTTCACAAAACGTTTGATATGTTTTCCTACCCAAACGGTGGCCTATAAATGTTAGATGATTTTGTAGTAGTTTTTTGGTTTGCTGCAATAATCCTTTGACATTCATGACATTTTCAAATATTTCTTAAGAGCGGGTAAAGGTAAATTTAAAGCATCGACGGGTAACATGTTATAAATATGAACACCTTGACCAAAAAATTACAAATTATTTCAATACCAACTTTCAACATACAAACTTTCAACCCCCTTTTCACCCCTTCCAGGGTTGATTTTCGGGATGAAAACTGTTCATTGTCCTTTCCCGGGACTCAAACTATCTCTACACAAAATTTCATCATTATCCGTTCAGCCGTTAACTAATTAAAAATACTTGGAACGTGTTCTGTTATCGATTCTAAGTATCTCCAGCCAACTTTTTTTCGAATATAACGGCCTCCTAGCCCAGTCGGTAGTGACCCTGCCTACGAAGCAGGAGGTCCCGGGTTCAAATCCTGGTATGGGCATTTATTTGTGTGTTAATCACGAATATTTGTTCCTGAGTTATGGGTGTTTTCTATGTATCTAAGTATATATTTATCTATATAAGTATGTATATCGTCGCCTAGTACCCATAGTACAAGCTTTGCTTAGTTTGGAACTAGGTTGATTTGTGTAAGATTGTCCCCAAATATTTATTTATTTAAATATTTATTTATTTAATATATTCCATGAACAGACGTTTGACCCTCTTCAGCTTTATTATATGTATAGATAGTTTTTATTGAAAGTACCTCTCAGGCGTCACTTCCATTATTTTTTTCTATTTTTTTGGACCTACGGTTCTAAAGTAAGATGGGGGGGGGGGTTTGAAGAAGAAACTATCCTTTGTCATTTCTCGAGACCCATACTATCTCTATACCAATTTTCATCTAAATCAGTTCCGCGGTAAAAAAATCCTCATACCACCTTCCAACCCCCTTTTCACCCCCACAAGGGTTTGAAAACTACCCTATGACGTTTCTCGAGACTCAAATTATCTCCATACTCATTTCTATCTAAATCGTTTCAGCGGTTAAAAATTCTCCATACAAACTTTCAACCCCATTTTCACCCCCACCAGGGTTGATTTTCGGGATTAAAACTATATATTATCCTTTCCCAGGACGCAAACTATATCTATCCAAAATTTCATCAAAATCCGTTCAGCCGTTTTCACGTGATGCGCGGTCAAATAAACAGACAAACAGATAAACAGATAAACAGATAAACAGATAAACAGACAAACAGATAAACAGACAAAAATTCTAAAAATTGTTGGAACGTGTTCTGTTATCGATTCTAAGTATCCCCAGACAACTTTATTTCGATTATCTTCCATGTACAGACTTTCGACCCTCTTCAGCTTTATTATATGTACTAGCTGTGCCCGCGGCTCCGCCCGCGTGGAATTCGGTCTGTGTCAGTAAGCGGCTAATTCACCCCTAATTTCTCTCCCACTACCCTGGAGGCGGAACTTGAAGTAAAGTTGACAGATGGATACGCTAGAGGACAGTAGTCCTAATAAAGTATTTTACAATTACCACTAAATGAAACTACACTCATAAATGAATCCTTTTTTTTATTAAATTTTTTTGGCATGATTTAAACGACATAGAGAGTATAGTAGGTGTATATCGGACGATACAGGACCACTTTTGTTTTTATACGTTTATGTCTACTGCAAATATCATCCAAATCGATCCTCCCGTCAAATCAGTCAAAGCATGAAAGGTAAGAACAGGCGCGGTTGAAATTGGGGGGGGTCACAAATGCAGAATTTTTTTTTCTATTTGAGGAGCACTTGGAGGAGGGAGTTCCATGACCCATGCCAATTTAACTCAATCGAGTGTAGTGGCTACCCCCCCCCCTCCCTTTTAGACGTTGAATTTTTATAGGCTACGTATAACCTGGCTGGGGATTTTCTGGAATTGGAATTCGTAATCCTTAAGGGGTGATTTCCGGGATAACAATGCAAAAAAAAACCGGCCAAGAGCATGTCGGGCGATGCTCCGTGTAGAGTTTCGTAGATGCTGCCCTGTTACAAAACATCCGTTCAAAAGGTCGTTTATTTGGCGGCGCTTACGTCATTTTACTATTCGGCACTTCCTTTCACTATGCGTTTTTGACTAATAATTCAAAAACGGCTGGACCGATTTTATTCAATATAGTTTTTATTGAAAGTTCTTATCAGGCCTCACCAAATTTCAGCTTTCTAGTGCGAACGGTAATTGAGCTAGACCGCGGACAGACGGACGGACATGGCGATATAACTGTCACGTAATAAGGCCTAATTATGTACACACACACTGCTTTACCTACACACATATTAAAAATCCATTGAAACCATTAGATTGACCGCCATTACACCGCCGTGACCAACATTATTGCGCCGGCGGTCGGGGGGGGTGGGGGGCGAATTTTCATTACGTTACCGTAGGTAATGAATTTTCATACGTTTTTACCACACTGTCACAGATAATACACTGATGTTACGTTACTGGTTGCAATAATGTTGGTAATTAATTACATACGGTTCTGAACGCGGAATAGAGGATTTATGATATTAGTGTAGATCAAGATATTTATTCGTCAATGTAAGCACATTACAATGCACTAATGAACGTCAGAGAAAAATAAAATACGTGAGTGTCGTGGAAAGTATGTGAATCGAGTGCGATTGGATGGAACGAAGTTATGTTATTTAATTTTATTTCATTTTGACTTTTTCGTAAATTTTGTGGTTTTAATTTTGCATTTTTTTGAAATTTTAGAAATTTTGGTTGATTTGGAAATTTTGGAAATTTTGGTAATTTTGGAAATCTTGGAAATCTTGGAAATTTTGGAAATTTTGGAAATTTTGGAAATTTTTGAAATTTTGAAATTTTTGACATTTTCGACATTTTTAAAATTCTCGACTTTTAAGGTTCTCGACTTTTTTCACTTTTTCACTTCTCAATTTCACTACACTTCACTTCACTTTATTCTATTTTATATATTTTTTATTCCATTCCATTTTACATGTTTCTCAATCGTATGTGTGTCGCGTTTTCGTGACGTGACGCTTTTTCGTGACTGTCACGTGACTTTTTTTCGCCTTGGCCGGATCCGCGAACCGTCCGATAAGGAACTTCGTTCCAAAACTACCACCGGTTCTAACCCTACACCTCTGGCCCAAGAAGTATTATGACCGAAAAGAAATTCGACGGGACTTATTTTTTTCAAAACAGTAATACATTATTAGATCTTAAAGATACAAAATAAGGCGTAGTTCTTCAAGAAGACATATCAAAACAGGTTGAGAGACAGATAATGTACCTATTGTTTAATTATAAAGAAAAATAAATCCTAATCTGACTGCTTCACAAAACGTTTGATATGTTTATCTACACTCACATTGTAAGTTCTCTAAAACGTGTTCGAAAACGGTAGGCAATGCTAGCATTACCACAACTGATTTTACTATGATAAGCTTTTTATCTGTATCAGTAACGTAATTTTAATTTTACATGCTCAAATATTGATGTGTTATGAGTTTTGATAACATAATGTACACCTGCACGCTCCCGCGCGGCCGCCGATACGCGCCCGCGCGACCGCCGGCACAATCGAGTTGGCCATGGCGGTGCAATGGCGGCCATTCTATGGTTTCCGAATAATACATTTAGGATAAATAATATGAGTGTAGATAAATCAGTGTATGCAACTGTACGTAATTAGGCCTTAAAACACTCGTGTGATTTTATTAAGAAAACCACACTCATGTTTTAAGGACCCTTATTACGTAAGTTACATAAACTACTATTTCCTACCTAAATGGTGTCCTATAAATGCTAGATGCTTTTGTAGTAGTTTTTTGGTTGCCATCTTTGTACGTCAGTCATATATAGTCCTCGAACCTGCAATAACCCTTTGACATTCATGACATTTTCAAATATTTCTTAAGAGCGGGTAAAGGTAAATTTAAAGCATCGACGGGTAACAGGCGTCACTTCCATTCTTTTTTTAAATTTTTTGGACCTACGGTTCGAAAGTAAGAGGGGGGGGTGGGGGGGGGTTTGAAAAAGAAACTATCCTTTGTCATTTCTCGAGACCCATACTATCTCTATACCAATTTTCATCTAAATCAGTTCAGCGGTAAAAAATTCCTCATACCACCTTCCAACCCCCTTTTCACCCCCACAAGGGTTTGAAAACTATCCTTTGACGTTTCTCGAGACTCAAATTATCTCCATACTCATTTCTATCTAAATCGTTTCAGCGGATAAAAATTCTCCATACAAACTTTCAACCCCATTTTCACCCCCACCAGGGTTGATTTTCGGGATTAAAACTATATATTATCCTTTACCAGGACTCAAACTATATCTATACAAAATGTCATCAAAATCCGTTTAGCCGTTTTCACGTGATGCGCGGTCAAATAAACAGACAAACAGATAAACAGATAAACAGATAAACAGACAAACAGATAAACAGACAAAAATTCTGAAAATTGTTGGAACGTGTTCTGTTATCGGTTCTAAGTATCCCCAGCCAACTTTTTTTCGATTATCTTCCATGTACAGACTTTCGACCCTCTTCAGCTTTATTATATGTATAGATAGATAGATATCTTGTAGTTTTATAAATAGGCCTCTAGTATTGCCTAGCTGTATTTATTTATATGTAGTTCCTATCGTTTCAACTAACGATGGACTGGCATTACGTAGGTAAATATAAACCAGTAATTCAGTGTTGAAATTACAGTCCGGAAAATTACTAGTTAAAACCTTGAACATTTTTCAATATCATCACGGCTATTAGCGGACATAGGTAGGGTCAGGAAGGGAACGTCTCTCGGTGGGAACAGTGGCTCGAATGTGGTGTGCGAGAAACGGATAGAGCTTTATGTCTGTCCTCTACATCAATCGGAAGCGTTCCGTACCCGACCTGACCATGTACGAACTAGTTAGTGAGGCCCTCCGGCGCCATGCGAATGTGTTATGGTGCGTTTTTGTGTTTAATGCTATCAAAATTACATTTCCAGATAAGTTTCACTCCTCTTTTTTCTTTACTCGTACGAGATTTTTAATTACTTATGTTATTATCGAAGAGTGTGTCTAATCTACATAGTACTGGCTGATAATTCAAGGCCCTAGGTGTTTGTATTTGTTTTTAATTTGAACTAAAATACAAAATGATGCCAAGGTCAACAGTCGTTCGTTTTGGAAAAGTACACGGTGGCTCGCGAACCACTGTGCACCTTACAGAGTTGGGCTAAAATTTACTTGAATATGAATAGGAATAAAAATTCTGTGATTATTAAAAATAATTCTTGCACTCTTTTTTTTTAAATAAAATGAAAGTGAATAAATCATGCGACATTTAGGTAGGTACCTATTTTAAATGAAGAATGAAACAGGAACGATTATTCCGGAATTGGGCTTACCTATTCTAATTACAGTTTTATTCAACAAAAATGTTATTTGTTATATAATTTAGGTTCGATTCCTACGTACCTAGCCATTGTGTACTGTTAGAACCACTGTATACAGGGCGTAGTACACAGTGACTCGAGCCACTGTGTACCGTTAGAACCACTGTGTACTAGCAGGTCCTAGTCACTGTGTATAGCAACCGGTACACAGTGGCTCGATTCCCAATTCCTAAAAAAGAATGGATATATCTTTTTTGATGAAAGTAATAGCAAATATATTTACTATATATGAAAGTTTAATAATGCACGGTGCTCTGTTATTGCAACAATTAGTTCAGGTATTTATATTTTTCATGCAACAGCCTGTTGAAAAAATCCTAGCGACTGTTCCCTCCCTGACCCTAGGTAATGTAGGTATAGGTTAATAAGTACCTATATCAACATGTATTGATGAATTTCTGATAAAATTAACAAAAACGACTTTAAATAAAAATACAGCATGTATTAATTCATCGAAAGTTTCCGCGATCGAGATTCTCATTAGATGGCAGCACCGTGGCGAGAGGTCTTTTTGACAGCATCTGTCTAAATCCACCAATCAAAAAAATACCTATGATTGAACATGATTGGTGGATTATGACACCTAGACCTCTCGCCACGGTGCTGCCATCTAATGAGAATCTCGATCGAGGAAACTCTCATTGGCTGATAACGTAACAACATATGGTATATTACACTCGGCAACAAAGTAGTTCGCCTCTCGAAGCTTGATTGAGACCCTCGCGACGCTCAAGATTTCACATTTTGAACGCTATGCTTATGGTTCCATTTTAAGGACTTTTGCTTGCTCGGGTCTCTATTTCTATGTAAAACTACTATTTATTTCCAACCTTTACCATGTTTTAAGGCCTTGGGTTACTTTTTTTCGTATATGACATTTATTTCAGTTTCTAAATGCACGCATATATTTTTATCCATATATTAATATTTAGAACTCCGGATCGATATTTTAAAATGGTGTAAGGTAAACAAGGTGTAACAAAAATGCTAGTTATCATTTTAAGGACATAATGAAATTGGTATCGTTTTCGAATTATGAAGGGCTAAGAAAAAAAAACCGGCCAAGTGCGAGTCGGACTCGCGCACCGAGGGTTCCGTACAAACCTTCACAACTTAAAGGTATTATAGACCTGAGTATTTTGAAATGAAAATGAAAAAAATGAAATGAAATTATTTATTTCAGGCACAAGTCCCATACAATGTTAGTTACAATTATACGACTTAACCTATGTTAGTATTACGGATATTCATAAATTATAATTATAAAATACAATAAAACATAAAAAACCAATTGCAAAATTAAATAATTATTATTGTTTTGACGAGGCATTGGGTTCATGCAGTTTATCCCAACGCCTCATCAGTGGGCAGTCTATTCTAGTGACTAATGCGTTTAATGCGTATTTGATATGAATTACAATTTAATACCTCTACGCGTTTACGAGGAAAAAGGTAGTAAGTTTAAAATTTAACAAAATATTTTTTGTATGATTTGACTACAAATGTCTACTTTTCGTAATTTTTCCTTTGTCTGTGCTATATGAAGTTTCTTCGTGCCAAGTTTCAAGTTTCTGAGTTTACGGGAAGTACCCTTTAGGTTTTGAGTTTCTTGCGAGTATACTCAGTTTCAAAATATGCGACTTAAATTGCTATTTCTTTTGATTACGTTGACATAAAAGTTTGGTTTTGCTTCATCTGAAAGGTCCTATAGCCCTGAGTATTTGACATGAATTTCAATTTAATACCTCCACTCGTTTACGACGAAAAAGGTAGTAAGTTTAAAATTTAAAAAAATATGTTTTTGTATGACTTTACTAAAAATGTCTACTTTTTGTAATTTTTCCATTGTCTATGCTATATGACGTTGCTTCGTGCCAAATTTTAAGTTTCTGAGTTTACGGGAAGTACCCCATAGGTTTTGCGAATGCCGAAACTCTAAAATTTGCAGCATAAACGACTGTATCTTTAGATTGCGTTGGCTTTTAAGTTTGATTTTTTCACAGCTCCAAGAGACAATAGACCTGATATTTGATATAAATTTCAGCTTGATACCTCCACGCGTTCCTGAGAAAAATGGTCTTGACAGACAGACAGACAGACAGACAGACAGACGGACAACAAAGTGATCCTATAAGGGTTCCGTTTTTTCCTTTCGAGGTACGGAACCCTAAAAATGGTTTTTCTTAGCCGCAATACGATAACAATTACCAATTATGCCCTTAAACGGATCACCAGTAGGTATTTTTGTAACACCCTATATGTATGTATTTCTAGTATACATATTAGTAACATCAGTTCAATGCTCAGGGCCCTGATTCGACATGGCATAACTGACAGTCGCTTGCAAGACAACTATGATATCACACTTTTGTGACAGTTGAAATTTGGGGTGGAATCACTCAAGAGTGATAACTAAAGTGGTGGCCATAGCCATAGACAAAACGCTCTAGCGAGATCTACTGACAGCTTGACAGTTTGGTGTGGACAGATGGATATCACTCTATCCACTAGCGATACAAGTGTGACATCCACGTTTCACAGTTTGGCATGTCGAATCGCGCCCCTGGTGTAAGGTAATAAAATAAAACAGATTTTTCTTTCCACAAAATTTCTTCACATTTAATGCAATAATAGGTAATATATCGTACCTATTAATCAATTTCTTAGGTAGGTACTCTATCACTGCATACATTTATTACTAAAAATAATATGTACCTACATATAGATAAGTAGCTCGTATAAGTATTTAGTTAGTACACAACTTTGTAAAAACTTAATTATAACATTATAAATATTATTATCAATAAATAACCTGAAGATTCTCATAAGAACTGTAGGTAAATACATAGTATAGTTTATAATATAATGACTGTATATCATACAAAACAAAACCAATCTAGACTAGCTAGATGGAATGGAAACAATACTTATTACTTCAAATCGAACAACGAAACCGTAATTTTCAAGTTATGCTGTTATACCAAGCAAGCACCTTGTACAGTGTGTGTGTGCGCGCGCGTGTTAACACCCCACAATACTTGAGAGTTGATTCTTACAAAAAATCTCCAACATAACAAGTAGATACGTAGTTAGTACGTTACTTACTTACTTGAATTGAAAAAACAAAAACCGGCCAAGACCGTGTCGGGCCACGCTCAGTGTAGGGTTCCGTAGTTTTCCGTCCGTCACAGTAAGTGTCCCCACTTAAGAGTTAAAATAACACCGCCATGTAGGATATGATATGAGCGTTCCACGTACAGCGACATCTATCGGCGAATTAAGTAAACTATTGCGCGCGCGCTTAAAGTATGGAAGATGATTTTTATGAGATAATTCTTTATTGCGTGAACCGATTTTCACCGTTTTTACTTTATTTGAAAGCACGTCATTTCATTGTGATTTTGTAGAAATTACAGGTACAATAAACACCTGCTTATACGGTTAAAAGTATACGGTTATAAGTAGTTATACGGTTCAGAAATTATTTTGTACTTTTTTTTTTCAAAAACTATTCAACCTATTAAGTTCAAAATAATTTTCCTAGAAAGTTTTTATAAAGTTCTACTTCTGGAGGAGCTGATCAAAAAAATATCACGATTGATCACGATGGGGGAGTGGGGGTTTGTCGAAAAAATATATATTTATATAATCATATAAATGATTATTCATATACAGCAAGAAATTAAAAAAATAAGTAAAAAAACCAGTGTAATATGTGACACTTTTTCGGGAAAGGTACCAACACTTACGCGTTCTTGCTCGCATACAATATTCAATCTGTAGATCTTACGACGTAATAAGCGCCTTCCGCCAAGTGGTACCTTAAGGTACCAAATTACTAACACATATTCATAATGTGCTTCATTAAATTAGCGTTAATTTATGCAATTGAAATGTATGTCGTACCAACTTGATAAACTTAGGTAGGTATTATTTTTCCCCATCGTGCTATATACAACAAATAAGCTAAATACATAAAGCTCTGCTAAATAAGGTCACATTATATCTCTGGATCTCTCTGGAGCCCAAAAGAGCTAATAGACGGAGAGCTAGCCACGTCAGATATGACACAATAATGAGAGCGACGAAACCCCTCTCGTTAGTATACTATGCTTATTTCTAGATACGGACATCCTGGCAGCTGTAAAGTGGTGGAGGTCAAAGAATGCAAACCACTTTAAGAATACATATCCTAGAGTTCTGGTTTTGATGCAGTATTATGAAAAAATATATAAATAATTAGATCATGTCATTGCCAAAAGTTTCTGATGGGGGAAAGTAGTCCAAAACGACGTATGTTATTCATTTTTGTCGCCTATTGTTTCTGTTTCCGAAATTTGTTCTAATGTTAAAATATAGGCCCCGTCCTCTATAAATAAGATAACTTCGGCCGATTTTACCTATTTTGGTATAACTTTTTCCCAATTCAAAAACTTTGCTAGTCTGTCACTCTGACATCCACCTATTAAAAGCTGCCAGATGCCCGGATCTAGCAATTAAGATAGTATTGCAATCTTACTAGATAGGTTTTATTGCTCTCATTATTGTGTTATATCTGACGTGGCCAGCTCTTAGACCATCATTCCATACAATCCGGCCCGCGAAAAAAAGCGGAGGCCCGGCGTGGCCCTCACCCAAAAACGTTTGAAGAACGAAAGGTGAGCAAATAATTGTTCTAAGGCCGGGGCTTAGAACATTAATTAGTTTTCAATTTGGTATCAACAATACCAACGATAGTTATTTTTAACACCCGACCGATATGCGTGTATGTGTATCTGTCTGTTAATAGCATCGTAACGGCAATGCGAATGAAGCGATATAAATGCGATTTTTTTATTTGAAAGTTGGTTTTCTAGCGAGTGATCTGAGACATATTTTATCAAAATCGGTTTCAGTTGTTTCGAGGGTTTTCATATTTTTTAAATTTATAATAGTTATTCCGATTATGATGAAACTATTGCCTTTTCCTGGAATACTTACGGGAACGTCGGGAACGATTTGTATAGGAAAGTAGTCCTTGTCAGTCCAGGGTATACTCGTATCATTCAAGGTTCAAACAAAAAACTATAGTGAAAATAGGTTTAAAATTTGTACGAATTATAGACGAAGTCGCGGACAGAGCTTAGTTTATATATATACCTCTATCGCGCAACAAATCACCTCTGGTTTTTAATACATTGCAGCATTTGATCTAAATCTAAATAAATCGTATTTCATTGGCAATGCATCGAAGTTGCATGCGATTTTTGAGTCGAAATTGTGTCATCTATGGACACGTTATTACTAAAGTCAAGCCTAGAACAAAAGCAGTCAGATTTTAGCTGGCACGAAACTGAATGAATGGATAATGTCCGGGGCTTGCCAAATCTCTGTCCAAATCATAACTTTCCTATACGGCCAGAACCGTTAAAATCATATCATATGCCAACTGCCGGGTCCTACAATTAAGTTAGGAACTGCCGGCCAGGCTAGCTAGGAGAATACCGGCGTCGGAGTCGGTGGAATCGTCCGACGGCCGGATCCTACGTAGATTTTTGCTATCCTATCCTAACTGAAGAACAAATCAAATTATTTTAATAATAATTATTATTTTTGTATCTCCTTTCCGAGAATCACGGACCTATGCATCCCGGTCTTTAATTGTTATTATTTGTATATACGTATTTATTTTATTCGACCGGTGCCGCTGTGACCCGGGTAGCCTAGTGGATAGGGCGTCTGCCGCGAATGCAGAAGACGCTGGTCCGATCCCAGCCCTGGGCACCGGAGGCCTACGTCACTTTTCCCTTTGTATATGACATCTGTATAAGTTTATCCTATTCTAACTTACGATTCGGCGGACGAATAAATGTAACAGCTCCTTAAGTTTTGATTGAAACTTGCACAATATTATTTTTTTAATCCCGCTTTTGTCTATGAACAGCTTAATTCCGCTCTAATGTGTGGAGGGTTAACCGAGTAAAACGATATGCATTTTAATGCGATATTTCTTATCATTATCAGGTTTTCTAGCGATGTTTCTAACTTCTTATACCTACTTATGTTTTATCAAAGTTCGTTCAGGCATTTTTGGGATGTGAGTTTTTTGATATGTATTGTAAGGAATGTTAGATTACGCAGGTCGCAGTATGCTGGTGTGTAACATTGGGATAACAGAATCTAACAAAAATAATAATAACATATTAGTCTATATGTATACAAGGTGCCCGCGAGGAAAGGGAAAAAATTAACCACGCATTCCTGAGACCAAAAGAAGGAAAAAATATTATGTGACTATAGGTCAATTTCGCCAAAAAAAAGATTTTTTTTTCTATTTTTTGAATGTTTCTTGCGTATGAAAAGTAAATTTTATTAATAAAATTATCGTCTAAAAGAAATTGCTACATTTTTTTTGGAAAAATTTAATTGCTGCATAGTTTTCCTTGTCACTTTGATATCTGTCAATAAAGACGTGTAAACTATGCCCAATAGTGGCAACAACGCTATCAGAAAGGCGTTTTGTGCTGAGTTATAATAAAAAGTGTATTTTTTATAAATTGGTATTAACTCTGAAACTAGGCGAATTTCAAAAAAGTTTATATGACATTTTTGTCTCTAAATAGGATCTAGAATATACTGTTAAAATCTTTCCCTTTCCTCGTGGGCACCGTGTATACGTCCCACTCCTGATGCTGGGCACAGGCCTCCTCTCACGCAGGAGAGGGATCGAGAGGGATAGACCTCCAAATCTAACAATAAAGAAAATAATACTAACTAGTAGGGTAAATCGCCAGTTACTGGCCACTATCCAATAACTGGCCACCTGATACTCGTACTAAAAATGAACTCTGTTTACCTACAAACAAAGCTGAAGTAGAAACTGAAGGGTTTCAATAGCTGGCCACGTTATACTAAAATGAATTTTGTTTGTAGGTACGCAGAGTTCGTTTTTAGTATGAGGTGGCCAGTTATTGGACAGTGGCCAGTAACTGGCGATTTACCCTACTACCCTACCAATGTGAATACGCTAGAATATACTGGTATAAGATTTATTTGATTAATGTAAGTGGGTTACAAAAATACATTCATGTACAAAGATATACAAAGATAATTTAATAGCACATTTAAATTACAATAACCTTACTTTACAACACATTAAGCAATAACATGCAAAAAAACATTAACAAGCCGCAAAAATGTATATTGCAAAAACTACACAAACTCTGATTTCTGGCAATATGCATAAAAACTATAAGTTGTGTTGTGATAAAGTTCATCATATGTTCAAACTTTTGAATGCATAGGTACTGCTGCTATGCTTAACACAGCAAATTTCCATGGACATTGACAAATAAGATGGGTTTGGATTGTCTAGTGTTTGTATTAAAATCGCATTTTTATAGATTAATAATTTATGATATGATTCATAATAGAAAATATGTTAAATGTCTATTGAATATAAATCCTTTCAGTCAATTAAAACTCTTTCATTGTACACATACAAATACTTAATAATCACATAAATTACAAATAAACTATACATTTTTAAATAATACAATACTTAAGCTCAATTCGTTGGTATCCGTAATTAACACACAGAGCTTCATGTTAATTTGATAAAACAATAAACCATTTCAAAATGTAATTTGAAACTTTTTTAGATTTTGGTGCAAAAATGGATACATTGATATATACGTATGTTGCTTTCGGGCGCCAAACGTAACATCAACATGGCAATAATAAATTAGCAATATCACACTTATCTGCAACATATGGTCCGCAGAGTATATAATAATGTAATACAGTGGGCGGTCTTAGTTCTTGTATCTGTATTTATCTTCTTTGGAAATGGGAGGTGCGGGCGGACTGGGCTGACTGCTCTGGCTACTTCCGCCTTGCTTTGAATCTCACCCTGTCGTCCACTGTAAGAATAAAATAATTCTAAACAAAAAAGAACTGACTTAACTTAGCATCCAACTTTCCAAAAGCAAATGCTCGAGCTGCTAAAAAAGTACTTAAATCACTATAGGTGTGCCTATAATAGTTGAAGAGTTCCCTCGATTTCTCTAGGATCCCATCATCAGATCCTGACCTGGTTACAATGGGACCAACTGTGAAGTATACTCTTTCAAACAAAAAAAGATTTTTCCAAATCAGTCCAGCCATCTTCGAATAATCGGATAACATAACATCCCGACGAATTGATAACCTTCTATATTAAATATACAGTATTATTGTGAAAAATTCTCCCACAAACATTCTTAATGATTATGATTATGCAAGAACAAACTTGATTGCCACTTGCCACAAAGAAAATAATTATAAAATATGTGTATTTTTTCTTGCTCATTATCCAAGATCCTTTTACCACTTGTGGAATAACAAATTTACATATAACAGACAGATCCAGAAGTGGGTTTTGATTTGTGTGCTTCTTTACTTGCATAGACTTTTCAGAAATAGAATGCATTTGAATAAACAAACCTTAAGGTTAGATCCCCCCTGTTTAGCCAGTTCAGCCTCTCGTCTCTCCATCTCCTCGGACCGCTGCTGCATGCGCTTCACCTTCTCAGGGTCCTTGACACCACGGGAGGCCTCCTCAGCTCGCCGCTTTTCCGCCGCCTCCACCAGCTGTCGGCGTCTGGTTTCCTAGTACATAGATTAGAATTAGAACTTCTATGTAAAGGAAATAAAGTAAAATTTGTTACCACAAGTTGAAATTCATGGCCCTTCCAACTCTGTCAAGGAAAAAAGTATGAAACCTCGTGTCGTGCAGATAACAATCCAATTATAACGAATCTAATGACTAATTAGAGGCCCGAAATTACGGTAAACTACTTATGACGACATTCTTAAAAACTCGTTATTTTTCCTCAAAAAAAAATCACTTTATCGTTCTGGTGATCTTGTAAAAAACTACATCAAGTACGTATTTTATTCAAACATCTAAAAGTGGGTGATAAATACCAGCATTAACGTTTTTCTGAATGTATAGCCAATGTTGAACCTATGTTTTGCAATCGATCGCAAAGTATAGAAAGTACGATGTAATATCGTAAAACTTACTGCATCTGGAGTTAAGACTTCTGACGCCGAAGGCTTACAGCAGGATGTAAATATACCCATTTTCGGGATGAATATTCTGCATTTATTAAGCAAATATCAATAAGATAATCCAAATCTATCCTTATCAAAAACGTCAACAAAATATTGACTTGACGTAGGACTTGACGTTTCATATTCGTTTAGAAACAATGCAGTACAATAATTATAGGCGTTTAGAAATCCAAAAAAAATCTAAATCGAATACTTGTTGTACTTCTTCTTTTCGAACAATACTATGGTATGGACGTTTGTTTCGGTATGGTTTCGGTAGCGCAATATTATTTTTTTCTGTACCGAAATATTACGGCAGCGTTATTTTTTTCGATACCTAATTCGTTTTTATTTTATAAAGGTATCGTTTGAGCTTGAAGTATGTGCTACACGTCGGCTCCCCGCGCCTCGTTCCCCTGCTCCCCTACTCAGTTTCTTTATCGACACGCGCGACACCGCGAGCAAGTACATACATCGTAAAAGCTACAATTGAAAATTTCGGTACCGAAATTATAACTGTTAAATATCCTTTTTTTAAAGGTATAAGTAAGTACCGTATTGAAAAATAGCAAAATTGTAATTATATACCGGTAGCGTACCGTTATATTTGAATCAGTATAGTCTATAATTATATCGTAACGGAATCGATATTATTTACCTCTGCCAAACTGCTTATACCACAACGAAAACGGTCTCTGCCGTTCAGGCTATATTTTTTGGATGTACTCTTATACAACGTTTGGCGTCTTCGAGCAACACGGGCTTCCGACACATTGGCGTTCTTAATTCAATAATAAAAGCATGATTATAAATTAGCTAAATATAATATAATAGGAAAAGTTAGAAAACTTTTTAAGCCGCAATACATTCTTTGCGGAATTCAGCTCTGAATTAAATCGGCAAAGACAAAAATCACCCAGAAAGTGGATTTGTCTGCCTTCCACCTGACATTTGTCTATGCCGACATAATTCCGCTTAGTTGTTTGGTGCATCTAACTTGGTCAAACATGGAATTACCAAAGTTAACATTGGAATTTTTTTATTACCGAGTACCCGAATTAATAAAATCTAACACGACATCAAACGAATCCACGAGCTTATACGTTTTGAAAATTACTTAATTCCGACCGTTATCAGTTCATAATAATAAAATGATAACGATGTCAATATTTTTATACAATCTAGACTGACCATTTTTTTCCAAATAGACTGAACATTGGCCATTTCCACCGTTGTTATGAATGTTACTATATGCTTCGATGCTGTTGTCACTAAGTCTGTCTTGCGATTGAAATAAATAATTCGCACTAAGCAAATTGCAAACATACGGTTTGATAAGCTAACTAGTAGATCAATAAAAGCAAAACATGACCAACTACCAAAATTTTTAAAGTAGGTCACCGGGTTGCAAAATCTGCGAACATATTTTTTCTCTGTTAAAACTTTTCATTAAACTCCGATAAAGAGATTTTAAGTTTGTTATATAATGATTAAGCAATTAAAGTATACTTAATATATTACATCAATACAAAATTGTGTTTTAAATCGATACTTCGTTCTATCGATTTTCAGCTACTTCCCTTCCGTCAATTTTTCGATTACAAATTCGAATCGAACTGATTTGTCGCAACACTAGCGCAAAGTACATTTCCGTGGTGGACTGTCGAAAATTATAAATTAAGTTATAAATACGCTATTAAATATGCTATCACGCGTAGCTTTGCGTTCAGGTATGTACATATAATTTTCAATATTTCTGGTAAGGTTTTACAATATAAAAAAAATACAATTTTAACCTTAACCCTCAGTTACGACGTTTATGTAATCACCGATTTGACAATTGAAGATCGGTTTTACTTGTTAATTCCGAATTAATTCATATTTAAACATTATTATTATTATTATTTGCTGCGAGATTTTATTATAGTTCTTAACTCAATTATGTTTTGGTCATTTATATTTTAAAACATTAACTATATCGGTTAACCTTACTTACTAATTTTAGAGCTGATAATACATTTTCTTGTATTGAAATACTGTTTTATAAGTTTTCTACGTCATTTAAAAAGAATTGACATGCGGTGAAGAAGTTCTTACTGCTCTAGCTATAAATTCATTCAATTACAATTTATCCTATCAAACTATGATTATTGATTAGATACAAGAGAAAACATTACAGTTAATTAGCCATTTACTCCATGATAATAGTGGGTAGAGAATTCAAAATTTAAATATGAAAGTAAACTGTACAATTTTCTGCCTGGCACTGGTATTTCATGAAAGCTTGTAACTTGTAATGTAAATAGGGATGCCTCTTTCTAATGAAAAAGCTAAATAGTTACTTTCAGTTGTATGCAGTATAAAATATTAGAAATAAAAGCAGCAGGAGTGTATCAGACTTCTTATTGGAAATTGTAAAAATACTCAAGTAATTATTCCCTGATTCCAGCGGCGTCCCGACAGTCCGCGTCAACAGCACTGGTGGCCCGTAGTGCAGCCACCGACGTCTCAGGCGTGCGGGATGAGAAGAACTTCCCCAGGCCCGTGCGAGGCGAGCCTGGCAAGGTGCGCCTTGGTTTCATCCCTGAGGAATGGTTTGTACAAGTTGTTTATATCTTATGATAAGTACCGACAGTCTGTGTCGACGGCACTGGTGGCCCGCAGTGTGACCACCAACGTCTCCAGACCACTGATGACTCCAGACGAATTCTAGTGCAGTTTTTGGGAAAGTTTGTGGAGGGATGGTTTGTACAAGTTGTTAAAATCTTATGAATCCATGAGAAGTAGTTATTACAAGTTCACATTGAATTTGGAATAAAGGACGAGGTTGTGGTTGGGAGTTATCTGTAAATTTGTTAATATATATTAGTACATGAATTAATAAAAACAGCCAGACCCTGGGGGGCAGAGGCGCTCAACTTTTTTAGGGAATTAGGGCGTCGTTTGCGAGAGAGGGACTGCGATCCTCGCTCGGGATCGTATTTGGTTCAGCAGGTCTCCATTGCTGTTCAGCGGGGAAATGCGGCAGGAATAATGGGGACCTTTGAACCGGGTACGATTCGGAGTGGGCTTCATTAAAAAAAATACTTTTTCATTTGACATTCTATTATTCTAGGTTCTAAGTTGACTTTTTTTGTGATTTTAAATTCTTAAATTATAAGTTAGTTTTAAGTTGACATTTTTTATACAATATGTAATGACTTGGTTTCAATAAAATTTTATCAAACGAAAAAAAAAAAAATATATATATATATAGTACATTATTTACTATACAACACATCAGGTGTTGTAAATCAAGATCTTAGACAGGGAAGGCAACTGCAGATGGCTTCAGCATAGGTTGTACCTGTCACTAGTTATTTCTATTGGATTTGGCTTAAAGTAAGAACTCACACCAGAAAATTCCAAAGATATACAAGGGGGCAAAGTTGATGTTTAACCTCTTGTGCTTTTATTGTGACCCGAGCTAGCAAACAATTCCAAAATTGAGCCACAAGCGTAGCAAGTGGTTCAAAAAATTGAATCTTCAGCGTACGAGGGTCTCAAGGCAAGAGAGGTTGAACAAAAATTGCTGCCGAGTATAATACAAAAATTGGGGAAATATAAAAAATCGAAGCCAAAAAAATGCTTTCAAAATTATATAATTCTAAGTCCATCCTGCCAGATAACGTGAAAAAACAAGTCAAAACTTGTACCAAATTACTTTCCCCACATGTGTGTGTGGTGTGTTGACGATGAGGGACCTTCTTGTTCCTTTAGCCGTCAACAGAGTGAATCCTCCTTTTTGTAAAGGGTCGGCAACGCGCATGTGACTCCTTTGGAGTTGCAGGCGTCCATAGGTTACGGTAGCTGCTTACCATCAGGCGGGCCGTATGCTTGTTTGCCACCGTCGTGGTATAAAAAAAATGTGGATAAAATGCGTTATTCCCTACCGCTTTTAAGGGATAAAGAGCGGTGTTTCCGAGGTGAAGTGGCGAAAAGAAATTTTACACTATTGGTCTGTCAGGTACATCCTATGCTGGCGTCATCTGTAAATAAATAAATATTATGGGACAATCTTACACAAATCAACCCAGTCCCATAATAAGCTCAATAAGGCTTGTGTTGTGGGTACCAGACGACGATATATGTAATAGATTATTATACTCTTTATTCATTTTTAGGGTTCCGTACCTCGAAAGGAAAAAACGGAACCCTTATAGGATCACTTTGTTGTCCGTCTGTCTGTCTGTCTGTCTGTCTGTCATTTTTCTCAGGAACGCGTGGAGGTATCAAGCTGAAATTTATATCAAATACTCAAGTCTATTGTCCCTTGCAGCTGTGAAAAAATCAAACTTAAAAACCAACGCAATCAAAAGATACAGTCGTTTATGCTGCAAATTTTAGAGTTTTTCGGCACTCGCAAAACCTACGGGGTACTTCCCGTGAACTCAGAAACTTGAAATTTGGCACGAAGCAACGTCATATAGCATAGACAATGGAAAAATTACAAAAAGCAGACATTTTTAGTAAAATCATACAAAAAAATATTTTAAATTTTTTTAAACTGACTACCTTTTTCCTCGTAAACGCGTAGAGGTATTAAATTGAAATTCATGTCAAATACTTAGGGCTATAGGACCTTTCAGATGTAGCAAAACCAAACTTTTATGTCAACGCAATCAAAAGAAATAGCAATTTAAGTCGCATATTTTGAAACTGAGTACTCGCAAGAAACTCAAAACCTAAAGGGTACTTTCCGTAAACTCAGAAACTTAAAACTTGGCACGAAGAAACTTCATATAGCACAGACAAAGGAAAAATTACCAAAAGTAGACATTTTGATTAAAATCATACAAAAAAAAAATTTTTTAATATTATACTTACTACTTTTTTCCTCGTAAACGCGTGGAGGTATTAAATTGAAATTCATGTCAAATATTCAGGGCTATAGGACCTTTCAGATGTAGCAAAACCAAACTTTTATGTCAACTCAATCAAAAGAAATAGCAATTTAAGTCGCATATTTTGAAACTGAGTACTCGCAAGAAACTCAAAACCTAAAGGGTACTTCCCGTAAACTCAGAAACTTGAAACTTGGCACGAAGAAACTTCATATAGCACAGACAAAGGAAAAATTACGAAAAGTAGACATTTTTAGTAAAATCATACAAAAAATATTTTTTTAAATTTTTTACTTACTACCTTTTTCCTCGTAAACGCGTAGAGGTTTTTGCTTGTTATAGGTGTTTACGGAACCCTCGGTGCGCGAGTTGGACTCGCACTTGGCCGGTTTTTTCTTCTTAGGATTAGGTTTTTTACAATATTTATATAAAAATACATCTAAAACATACAAAAACAATAAAAACATTATAAAAAACCTATCCTAGGGTGCCGCCGGCAACGGAGCAAGGCCCAGGCTGCCGGTGGTCAGGGCCGCAGAGAGAGGAACCTTCGGACTATGCGCGGCGTGTCCAGGATAACCGCCTTCTGGATCTGACCCTTGATCCAACCACAACCCCGTAGCGAAAGTCTCTCTAGGTGTTGGTCGAGATTCTTCGCTATGAGACCGTTCACAGAAACAACTATCGGCACAATGATCGCCGAATCAACCTCCCACATGGCGGTTACCTCGTGAGCCAAGTCTAGGTACTTGCTGGACTTGTCCTTCTCGGCCTTCACGAGGTTCTCGTCACATGGGACGGTGATGTCGACGAGCATGGCCCGGCGTTGCGGTCGATCTATTACCACGATATCAGGCTTATTGGCTACAATAGTCCTGTCCGTGATAATAGATCGATCCCAATAGAGCGTGGCACGACCATTTTCGAGAACTGGTGCAGGTGTGTACTTGTAGTGCGGCACTTCGTGGTCCACAAGACCGTATAGGAGAGCAAGCTGCTGGTGTATAATCCTGGCTACGAGGTTATGTCTGTGCAAGTACTCGCTGTTAGCAAGATGAGAACAACCGGAGATGATATGCCTGAGTGACTCTCCGGGACGGCGGCATGCCCGACAAATGTCGACCGTACCGTCCTTCAGGATATATCTCCGGTAGTTATTCGTCATGATAACTTCGTCCGCAATTGCACAGGCAAAACCTTCGGTTTCTCCAAAGAGGTCCCCGAATCGTAACCAGTTCACCGACGCGAGCAGGTCTACGTCGGGTCCCGTGAGGGCCCTGTAGAACCGCCCGTATAGCTCCTTGCTCTTCCATACCGCCTTGCGATCCTCGGTGCTTAGCACCACAGGTTTGCGCCAGTTCTCGTTTGCCAAGGAGAGCGGCGTGAGACCCTTATCTACTGCCACCACATCACGATGCATCTCACACTCGTTGTTAAGGAAATAATTCCTGAGATTGTACACCTCACGGTTGTGGAGATTTTTGGCGTTTAAAAAGCCCCGACCTCCACACTTCCGTGGGATGTACAATCTCATAACAGACGAGCGTGGGTGAAGCATACGGTGTGTGGTGAGCAATAGACGGACTCTCCGATCCAGGGCATCCAGCTCGGTCTGTATCCACCTTAGTATGCCAAAGGAGTATGTGAGTAGGGGCATTACCCAGGCATTGAAGGCGCGCACCTTGTTGCCACCTGACAGAAGACCATTAAGTACTTTTGTCAGCCGACCGAAGAAGCGCTCCTTCAAAGCCTGTTTAATACCCACATCCTCAATGCCCAAAGACTGTAACATACCAAGGTATTTGTAGGTTTCTGATTCAGAGATAGATCTGAACGTCATTGTCTCAGAAAGCTGTAGATTTGTTGAATTTACTACTTTCCCCCGCTGTACATGCATAACCGCACATTTATCAACACCAAACTCCATCTTGATGGAACTACTGAACACTTCAGTGGTCTTCAGTAGTTCCAACAAGTCTCGGTTATTTGGTGCAAATAATTTGAGATCGTCCATGTACAGAAGGTGAGATATGACTTCACCCTCTCTCCGAAGCCGGCAACCTAGCCCCGAATCCTTCAGCAGATTGCTGAGCGGATTTAGAGCTAGGCAGAACCACAGGGGACTCAGACTGTCGCCCTGAAATATTCCTCGCTCGATCCTTATAAAGTCCTGCGGGCCAGGGGGGTCATCCCCGCCTCCTGGTTGACGAAGGACTGTGGTCCACTGCCTCATACACGCGCCAAGGAAGGATCTTAAAGCTGCATCAATTTAATACAGCTCCAAGATCCTCTTCAGCCATGAATGAGGCACCGAATCATAGGCCTTCTTGTAGTCAATCCAAGCGGCCGAGAGGGCCCCCTCGTTCCGCCGGACTCGTTGGCATATGGTCATGTCTATGAGGAGGAGCTCTTTAGTACCACGGGACCCAACCCTACATCCATTTTGAGCGGAGACCAAAATGTTGTTTGCGACCATGTGTGCGTTTATTTTTGCTCTCAAAATGGATGTAAGAAGCTTGTAGAGCGTAGGCAAGCACGTGATGGGTCGGTAGTTCTTCGCTTCCGTGGTACTACCGGACTTATAGAGCAGGAAGGTTACACCAGTTGTTAAGGAAGGCGGGAAGGCATTATTATTATTATTATTTAGCTTTTTTCCCACATTAGTGGTCCCCAAGGGTATAAGCCTCCTCCATCTGTCTCCACCTCTCTTTGTCGGTGGCAACATCAATCCATTTTTTTCCTGCAGCCTGTACGATGTCATCTGCCCATCTTTTTCTTTCCCTTCCCGCTCTTCTTTTTCCAGCTGGGCCTGACCATTTGGTTACAAGATTTGTCCACCTTTGATCCCTATATCTTGCTATATGACCTGCCCACCTCCACTTTTGTTTCAAACTAAACTGCAGAGCATCTATTATCTTTGTTCTCTTGCGGATGTCTGTATTTCTTGTTAGGGTTCCGTACCTCGAAAGGAAAAAACGGAACCCTTATAGGATCACTTTGTTGTCCGTCTGTCTGTCTGTCTGTCTGTCTGTCTGTCTGTCAAGACCATTTTTCTCAGGAACGCGTGGAGGTATCAAGCTGAAATTTATATCAAATACTCAAGTCTATTGTCCCTTGCAGCTGTGAAAAAATCAAACTTAAAAACCAACGCAATCAAAAGATACAGTCGTTTGTGCTGCAAATTTTAGAGTTTTTCGGCACTCGCAAAACCTACGGGGTACTTCCCGTGAACTCAGAAACTTGAAATTTGGCACGAAGCAACGTCATATAGCATAGACAATGGAAAAATTACAAAAAGCAGACATTTTTAGTAAAATCATACAAAAAAATATTTTAAAATTTTTTAAACTGACTACCTTTTTCCTCGTAAACGCGTAGAGGTATTAAATTGAAATTCATGTCAAATACTCAGGGCTATAGGACCTTTCAGATGTAGCAAAACCAAACTTTTATGTCAACGCAATCAAAAGAAATAGCAATTTAAGTCGCATATTTTGAAACTGAGTACTCGCAAGAAACTCAAAACCTAAAGGGTACTTTCCGTAAACTCAGAAACTTAAAACTTGGCACGAAGAAACTTCATATAGCACAGACAAAGGAAAAATTACCAAAAGTAGACATTTTGATTAAAATCATACAAAAAAAAATTTTTTTAATATTATACTTACTACTTTTTTCCTCGTAAACGCGTGGAGGTATTAAATTGAAATTCATGTCAAATATTCAGGGCTATAGGACCTTTCAGATGTAGCAAAACCAAACTTTTATGTCAACTCAATCAAAAGAAATAGCAATTTAAGTCGCATATTTTGAAACTGAGTACTCGCAAGAAACTCAAAACCTAAAGGGTACTTCCCGTAAACTCAGAAACTTGAAACTTGGCACGAAGAAACTTCATATAGCACAGACAAAGGAAAAATTACGAAAAGTAGACATTTTTAGTAAAATCATACAAAAAATATTTTTTTAAATTTTTTACTTACTACCTTTTTCCTCGTAAACGCGTAGAGGTTTTTGCTTGTTATAGGTGTTTACGGAACCCTCGGTGCGCGAGTTGGACTCGCACTTGGCCGGTTTTTTCTTCTTAGGATTAGGTTTTTTACAATATTTATATAAAAATACATCTAAAACATACAAAAACAATAAAAACATTATAAAAAACCTATCCTAGGGTGCCGCCGGCAACGGAGCAAGGCCCAGGCTGCCGGTGGTCAGGGCCGCAGAGAGAGGAACCTTCGGACTATGCGCGGCGTGTCCAGGATAACCGCCTTCTGGATCTGACCCTTGATCCAACCACAACCCCGTAGCGAAAGTCTCTCTAGGTGTTGGTCGAGATTCTTCGCTATGAGACCGTTCACAGAAACAACTATCGGCACAATGATCGCCGAATCAACCTCCCACATGGCGGTTACCTCGTGAGCCAAGTCTAGGTACTTGCTGGACTTGTCCTTCTCGGCCTTCACGAGGTTCTCGTCACATGGGACGGTGATGTCGACGAGCATGGCCCGGCGTTGCGGTCGATCTATTACCACGATATCAGGCTTATTGGCTACAATAGTCCTGTCCGTGATAATAGATCGATCCCAATAGAGCGTGGCACGACCATTTTCGAGAACTGGTGCAGGTGTGTACTTGTAGTGCGGCACTTCGTGGTCCACAAGACCGTATAGGAGAGCAAGCTGCTGGTGTATAATCCTGGCTACGAGGTTATGTCTGTGCAAGTACTCGCTGTTAGCAAGATGAGAACAACCGGAGATGATATGCCTGAGTGACTCTCCGGGACGGCGGCATGCCCGACAAATGTCGACCGTACCGTCCTTCAGGATATATCTCCGGTAGTTATTCGTCATGATAACTTCGTCCGCAATTGCACAGGCAAAACCTTCGGTTTCTCCAAAGAGGTCCCCGAATCGTAACCAGTTCACCGACGCGAGCAGGTCTACGTCGGGTCCCGTGAGGGCCCTGTAGAACCGCCCGTATAGCTCCTTGCTCTTCCATACCGCCTTGCGATCCTCGGTGCTTAGCACCACAGGTTTGCGCCAGTTCTCGTTTGCCAAGGAGAGCGGCGTGAGACCCTTATCTACTGCCACCACATCACGATGCATCTCACACTCGTTGTTAAGGAAATAATTCCTGAGATTGTACACCTCACGGTTGTGGAGATTTTTGGCGTTTAAAAAGCCCCGACCTCCACACTTCCGTGGGATGTACAATCTCATAACAGACGAGCGTGGGTGAAGCATACGGTGTGTGGTGAGCAATAGACGGACTCTCCGATCCAGGGCATCCAGCTCGGTCTGTATCCACCTTAGTATGCCAAAGGAGTATGTGAGTAGGGGCATTACCCAGGCATTGAAGGCGCGCACCTTGTTGCCACCTGACAGAAGACCATTAAGTACTTTTGTCAGCCGACCGAAGAAGCGCTCCTTCAAAGCCTGTTTAATACCCACATCCTCAATGCCCAAAGACTGTAACATACCAAGGTATTTGTAGGTTTCTGATTCAGAGATAGATCTGAACGTCATTGTCTCAGAAAGCTGTAGATTTGTTGAATTTACTACTTTCCCCCGCTGTACATGCATAACCGCACATTTATCAACACCAAACTCCATCTTGATGGAACTACTGAACACTTCAGTGGTCTTCAGTAGTTCCAACAAGTCTCGGTTATTTGGTGCAAATAATTTGAGATCGTCCATGTACAGAAGGTGAGATATGACTTCACCCTCTCTCCGAAGCCGGCAACCTAGCCCCGAATCCTTCAGCAGATTGCTGAGCGGATTTAGAGCTAGGCAGAACCACAGGGGACTCAGACTGTCGCCCTGAAATATTCCTCGCTCGATCCTTATAAAGTCCTGCGGGCCAGGGGGGTCATCCCCGCCTCCTGGTTGACGAAGGACTGTGGTCCACTGCCTCATACACGCGCCAAGGAAGGATCTTAAAGCTGCATCAATTTAATACAGCTCCAAGATCCTCTTCAGCCATGAATGAGGCACCGAATCATAGGCCTTCTTGTAGTCAATCCAAGCGGCCGAGAGGGCCCCCTCGTTCCGCCGGACTCGTTGGCATATGGTCATGTCTATGAGGAGGAGCTCTTTAGTACCACGGGACCCAACCCTACATCCATTTTGAGCGGAGACCAAAATGTTGTTTGCGACCATGTGTGCGTTTATTTTTGCTCTCAAAATGGATGTAAGAAGCTTGTAGAGCGTAGGCAAGCACGTGATGGGTCGGTAGTTCTTCGCTTCCGTGGTACTACCGGACTTATAGAGCAGGAAGGTTACACCAGTTGTTAAGGAAGGCGGGAAGGCATTATTATTATTATTATTTAGCTTTTTTCCCACATTAGTGGTCCCCAAGGGTATAAGCCTCCTCCATCTGTCTCCACCTCTCTTTGTCGGTGGCAACATCAATCCATTTTTTTCCTGCAGCCTGTACGATGTCATCTGCCCATCTTTTTCTTTCCCTTCCCGCTCTTCTTTTTCCAGCTGGGCCTGACCATTTGGTTACAAGATTTGTCCACCTTTGATCCTTATATCTTGCTATATGACCTGCCCACCTCCACTTTTGTTTCAAACTAAACTGCAGAGCATCTATTATCTTTGTTCTCTTGCGGATGTCTGTATTTCTTGTTAGGGTTCCGTACCTCGAAAGGAAAAAACGGAACCCTTATAGGATCACTTTGTTGTCCGTCTGTCTGTCTGTCTGTCTGTCTGTCTGTCTGTCTGTCTGTCAAGACCATTTTTCTCAGGAACGCGTGGAGGTATCAAGCTGAAATTTATATCAAATACTCAAGTCTATTGTCCCTTGCAGCTGTGAAAAAATCAAACTTAAAAACCAACGCAATCAAAAGATACAGTCGTTTGTGCTGCAAATTTTAGAGTTTTTCGGCACTCGCAAAACCTACGGGGTACTTCCCGTGAACTCAGAAACTTGAAATTTGGCACGAAGCAACGTCATATAGCATAGACAATGGAAAAATTACAAAAAGCAGACATTTTTAGTAAAATCATACAAAAAAATATTTTTAAAAATTTTAAACTGACTACCTTTTTCCTCGTAAACGCGTAGAGGTATTAAATTGAAATTCATGTCAAATACTCAAGGCTATAGGACCTTTCAGATGTAGCAAAACCAAACTTTTATGTCAACGCAATCAAAAGAAATAGCAATTTAAGTCGCATATTTTGAAACTGAGTACTCGCAAGAAACTCAAAACCTAAAGGGTACTTTCCGTAAACTCAGAAACTTAAAACTTGGCACGAAGAAACTTCATATAGCACAGACAAAGGAAAAATTACCAAAAGTAGACATTTTGATTAAAATCATACAAAAAAAAATTTTAAATATTATACTTACTACTTTTTTCCTCGTAAACGCGTGGAGGTATTAAATTGAAATTCATGTCAAATATTCAGGGCTATAGGACCTTTCAGATGTAGCAAAACCAAACTTTTATGTCAACGCAATCAAAAGAAATAGCAATTTAAGTCGCATATTTTGAAACTGAGTACTCGCAAGAAACTCAAAACCTAAGGGGTACTTCCCGTAAACTCAGAAACTTGAAACTTGGCACGAAGAAACTTCATATAGCACAGACAAAGGAAAAATTACGAAAAGTAGACATTTTTAGTAAAATCATACAAAAAATATTTTTTTAAATTTTTTACTTACTACCTTTTTCCTCGTAAACGCGTAGAGGTTTTTGCTTGTTATAGGTGTTTACGGAACCCTCGGTGCGCGAGTTGGACTCGCACTTGGCCGGTTTTTTTTTGTATTCTTAAATTTAAACTAATTCTTTCCATTGCATGTTAATAATAGATATATATATATACATACTAGCTTTTGCCCGCGGCTTCGCTCGCGTTAAATTCGGGGTAACAAACCATACAAACTTCCACCCCCCATTTTAGGGAAGTGGGGGGGTTAGAAAGAGACAAAAAGTAGCCTATGTCACTCTCCATCCCTTCAACTATCTCCACTTAAAAAATCACGTCAATTCGTCGCCCCGTTTTGCCGTGAAAGACGAACAAACAAACAAACAAACACACACATCACTTTCCCAGTTATAACATTAGTATGGATAAATACTTAACCCTTTGACCGCCAAAGCCGTTCAAACACGTCAACGAAAATTCGTGCCCTCAGCGCCATGACGTGTTAAAACGTCCAAAATGAGAGATCAAAACACTCCTTAATAAACAACCTTTATAGAAATATTTTTGTATATTTATTATAGCTCTACCATTCACCTATCTTTTTAGTTAAAATTTCATTCAAAATGACCCGTAACTCAAGAAAAAATTAGAAAATACCTCAAAGCTATTTCAAAGAACAAAAAGGCACTGCCCTGCCCTCCTCGCCGTTGACGGGTAAACACGTCAAGCGGCGTGACGTCACTTCGAAATAGTGTTGTTCGTTTGAAAGCATAGTGGTCGATGCTGATTATTGTATGAACATTAACCATTGCAAACACTGTAATTATGAATGTTTTTCGCATTTTAAGCTCTATTATATAATAAAACTAATTATTAAAATGTGATTCGTGTAGAAGATTAGTTTTAGGAACTACATATCGTAATGTTAAAAAAAACCGGCCAAGTGCGTGTCGGACCTCGCATACGAGGGTTCCGTACCTTCAATGGAATAAGAACCTAACTAATACCAAAAGGTCGTATCTGATGCCTGCGGAAGAAGTTTTTAGGGTTCCGTACCTCGAAAGGAAAAAACGGAACCCTTATAGGATCACTTTGTTGTCCGTCTATCTGTCTGTCTGTCTGTCTGTCAAGACCATTTTTCTCAGGAACGCGTGGAGGTATCAAGCCAAAATTTATATCAAATACTCATGTCTATTGTCCCTTGGAGCTGTGAAAAAATCAAACATAAAAGCCAACGCAATCAAAAGATACAGTCGTTTATGCTGCAAATTTTAAAGTTTCTCGGCACTCGCAAAACCTAAGGGGTACTTCCGGTGAACTCAGAAACTTGAAATTTGGCACGAAGCAACGTCATATAGCATAGACAATGGAAAAATTCCAAAAAGTAGACATTTTTAGTAAAATCATACAAAAAATATTTTTTTTAATTTTAAACTTACTACCTTTTTCCTCGTAAACGCGTGGAGGTATTAAATTAAAATTCATGTCAAATACTCAGGGCTATAGGATCTTTCAGACGTAGCAAAACCAAACTTTTATGTCAACGCAATCAAAAGAAAAATCAATTTAAGTCGCCTATTTTGAAATTGAGTACTCGCAAGAAACTCAAAACCTAAAGGGTACTTCCCGTAAACTCAGAAACTTGAAACTTGGCACGAAGAAACTTCATATAGCACAGACAAAGGAAAAATTACGAAAAGTAGACATTTTTAGTAAAATCATACAAAAAATATTTTTTTAAATTTTAAACTTACTACCATTTTCCTCGTAAACGCGTGGAGGTATTAAATTGAAATTCATGTCAAATACTCAAGGCTATAGGACCTTTCAGATGTAGCAAAACCAAACTTTTACGTCAACGCAATCAAAAGAATTATCAATTTAAGCCGCATATTTTGAAACTGAGTACTCGCAAGAAACTCAAAACCTAAAGGGTACTTCCCGTAAACTCAGAAACTTGAAACTTGGCACGAAGAAACTTCATATAGCACAGACAAAGAAAAAATTACGAAAAGTAGACATTTTTTGTAAAATCATACAAAAATTTTTTTTTTAAATTTTAAACTTACTACCTTTTTCTTCGTAAACGCGTAGAGGTATTAAATTGAAATTCATATCAAATACTCAAGTTTAAGTTGTAAAGGTCTGTACGGAACCCTCGGTGCGCGAGTCCGACTCGCACTTGGCCGGTTTTTTTTTGGAGATAACTCAAAAATGGCTGAACCGATAATGTTCAAAACAATTTTCATAGAAAGTATATGATAAGGAGCATCTCTTCAAATTTTTTCATATTTTTTGAACTTACGGTTCAAAAGTTACAGGGGGAGACACAACTTTTCTGACTTTCGAAGCGATTATTTCAGAAAATATTCACTTAATCACAAAATAGTCAAAGAAACCTCAATGTTATTTTGAAAGACCTATCGATTGATGTGTCACATGGTGATATTTGGCTTTTTTTATTTTATTTAGTTACCTGTATGGAACCCCCCTAAAAATATTTTTTTTTTTCAAATTTAACTACATAACTAAGTAGCTGCATACAAAATACACCTTATGTGTAAATTTTATTCAGATACGTCGTATAGTTTCCGAGTAAAATGCCTGTGACATACGGACGGACAGACATACAGACAGACATGACGAATCCATAAGTTTTTTGCCATTTGGCTACGGAACCCTAAAAAGGTATATATTTTAAATTTTTACCTTAATAAGTATATGCATTATTAAAAAAGAAAGAGTTTTATTTATGTCGCAACGGATTAAATTCAATGCATGTTATAAGGGCCGTATTTAAATCCTAACAATAATAATAATAAATAATAATAAATACTCTTTATTGCACACCTCATACAGTTACAAGCACAAATTTTACAATTAGATAAATTTAGGTAGAGGTAACAACAGGCGGTCTTATCGCTAATGAGCGACACAATAACAATGTGTATGTCGTTTCTTTTAATCTTATTGCTTCGCCGCATTCTTGTTAATCCTTAAACAATGATAAATACCACGACACGTGGGCTTTCGGTCCATTTCATTCATACCAAATAAGTAAAAATAATGAAATGGTATTTTAGATAAAATGTCAACCGATATGAATGTTATCGGTGAGAGACCGAGTTTAAGTGAACAAAGAATATGTCATTAGGGATATACCAAGTTTCTTTCGGTACAAAAGAATGAAATGTGCGCGAGGTGTTTTTTACCTACACACCCGTTCTGTCAGATGTTCATTAGGGTGTGTCATTTAAAAAAAAAGTTGAATTTCCATGTGTAATACCTTTCAAAGGTTGCCTTCTAACATTCTATTACGATTTCCATTAAAAAATCATTTTAGATAGGACACTTTTAGGTCGCTCATTGACCTTGAAGTTGAAAAAATAAAACACAAATTAACTAAATTTTTATTTACACATATTGCGTCTTCTATCTAATTAAAACTAGCAAAAACGTGATAAAAACAATGAAAAAACCTTAAATACAGTCAATAATTATAAAACTCATATACTAAGACCCATGATTTAAAGTTAGACCTACCCTCTTTTACATCGGTAAATGTCATTTCTCACAAGTTTCGATCAGACGATACCCTTATTATGTTACTAGTATTTTATGGTTTTTAACGAGTTTTTAGTGATTGAGTTTAGTTTTGTGATATAATATTTGAATAAATACTGTAACTAAGGGACAAAATAAGTTCGTTTTCTGTGATTTTGCCTTTGCGGCACTTGATTGGACATTTCGACGGAAAAACTACAGGACCGAAATCTTTTTCTGGGCCAATTGGTGCAAAGTTGCCAAATTGTGAAAGTAAACCTGTAACGGAATTTAACCCGATTCTTGTAAACCTTCCGAATCTTAAAAATGTAAAGTTAAGTACAGACCAACAATATTTGTACGACATATGTGTTGCCGTGTCAGCTGGAGTCGTTAGTACGAATTTAGCAAAACGCAATCCGAGGAAAATGTCACACGCAAGGTGGCTCACAACTGCTAACAGAATACTGCGTCTCTATGTGTCAACTATACGTCCAACTGCTGCCTTAGTATTTTTGGCAAAGTATATCTGTAAAACTTATGCCCCTACCTGGTTTCGGATAAAAATGAACAGCTCATGTAAAGATGGTGCAAGAAATTTGTGGTTTCTCATTGAAAGCACTAGAGATCTCCCAGACGACATTAAAGCTGTAGTTAATCCAGTAATACAGCGTAATGCGTATTTCGCACACCCAGGAAACCTACTTTTGTCGATGTTAACAGATGAGAAAAAGCACATTCTAGAACTTGCTTGTAGGAGAATTCTTAAAGCTCGTGCTGCGAAGGACACAAAGGGTGTAAGATCTTTTAACATCCCCAAGATCAACTTTGGTGCGAAAGAGTATTATGACACGATGACTGGCAGGATAAAAAAATTGTGATAACACAGCCGCCGTTGTTGCATCTGGTGGAAACCAGCGAACTCGAAGCCATAGTTAACATGGGAAATTCAGAAACCATTGAATTTCCAAAGTTTCCATGCCACACGCAATCCGTGGAAAGGTGCGTCAAACTAACGACTGAAGCTGCTGGATCTGTGGCTGAAAATAAAGCTAGAAAGGGCTATATTTTATCTAAAATAAATTCAAGAAAACGCATGCCCAAATCTAATTCAAAACAGGATTTTCATTAGAGTCGTCACTTAAAAAAATATAAAATATTTCGTCTTTTTGTAATATGATATAACAATAAATAATGGAAATAAATCTCTATTTGGTATTTTATTTATTACTACCTACACAATTTTGAGTACTGAAACATGTTTCACTAACAATTAAAGGTAATTTATGGTTTTGGGAGTCATACACATATTTAGTAATATTGCATTTTTTCTTGAACTTCAACTTGTTTGAGCAAGCTAAAAGTATATGAAAGTCGTTTATTTTTGTACATATTATGTCATCTCGAGCCTCTAGGCAACTTTTGATAACTATTAGAAGTCGGAAAAAAAAAGTTTTTTTTTCTCCATACTAAAGTGACACACCCTAATGTTCATTAGCTTTTATCATAAAATTTATTTATTTGATGGTATTGTTCATTTTATTACTCAACTAAACACTTAAAAAACCTAACGTATTTTCCTTCATACAGTTACACCACGGAAATATCGATACAGAAATGAATGAATATCTCTCACCCCCAACTCTAACATTCATAATAAGTTACGGTGCCACCAGCGCCAAAGCCGTCATAACACGTCAGCGCGTGTCGTTATCACTAAAGTAGTGCTGTGGCTATATTGACAAAATTTAATAAAATTGTATATTAATTTTCATATTTTTGTAGTTGCTTTTAGGTTTATAAGAAAAATACGAAATGAATAATCTTTACTATTATGATTTCTAAATATCTAAAGTGACTTTGCCTAACTAAATCCACTATTAGGCGGAAAGAAATGTTTCGTCGATATGTTATTTTCCAATCACTATGGTATCTGAGTGCGCTCGTGCAAATTTCGCTCTAGCGCTGGTGGCACGATTTTTCTGTCCGATGCGTGGCATTCAAAAGGTTAAATACATAGAAAACATCCATAACTCAGGAACAAATATCCGTGATAAACACACAAATAAATGCCCTGACCAGGATTCCAACCCGGGACCTCCTGCTTCATAGGCAGGCTCACTACCGACTAGGCTAGGAGGCCGTAGAAATCTGTAGAAACCTTAGACCAGCAAACCCAATTAAATTTATCTATATGGATCAACCCTATCACTTGATTTCTCACTCCAGGTTCCAGCTCTTCCACTCAAAGACCGGCGTGACCGGCCCCTACACGTTCGGCGTTGGCCTGGCCACATACCTCTGCAGCAAGGAGATCTATGTCATGGAGCATGAGTACTACAGCGGTCTTTCGCTGCTAGTCATGGTCTATGTCGCTGCCAAGAAGTTCGGACCCTCTATTGGTGCTTACTTGGATAAGGAAGTTGATGTAAGTTTTCTTTAAGAAGATATATGTAGTATCTATTTTTTTAAAGGTATCCAATTAGCATTAACCTTTTGACCGCCAAGCATTGAACAAAAATGACGCGCCACCGACGCCACGTAATCGCGTTTTGTCAAGCGAAATTGAACTTTGCGGAAGCCCGCGTAGGTCCCTATTGCATTACAAAGCCTGTCGGCTGTAGCCGTCGTTGGCGTCCATGGCATAACTTTTTGATGTCGGCCACAGCCGACTGTGGCGGTCAAAGGGTTAAATGTAGGTACCTTTATAGATAAGGTTTATACCTCATTCTTTTTAGGATGAGAAAAATAACAGTTGATTTTGCCCATGTATCTTTTATTTTTCAGCCATATCGAGAATAGTAGTTTATAGAACTGTTACGTACTAATAAGGGTCCTTAAAACACGAGTGTGGTTTTATGAAACGAGCTACAGTGTTTAAGGCCTAATTACGTAGCATATACTGCTAACTTATTATAAACTCAATGACGTGTTCGGGAACCATTAGAATGACTGCCATGGCCAACTGGCTAGTGCGGGCGGTCGGGGAGGAGGGCTGGATTTTCATTACGTTATCATTACGTTACCGATACATCCATGTGGTAATGAATTTTCATACATTTTTACAACATTGTAACAGATAATACACTGATTTTACAGTAATGGTGATAAGATAATTAATTACATACGGTTTCCGAACGCAGAATAGAGGGTTTATGATGTGGGGGTAGATAAAAAAAATTAACGAAACTACTTGTTTACATTATTACGTTAATACTTATTATTATTTATTTATTTTTCATACGCTTAAGACAATAAGAGGAAAAATGGCGAGTTTAAAGATCGTTTTCCCAGAAATCGCACGGTTTTTACGATCATAGACATGAAGTTTTTCTTTTCAGGCGATAGAGTCAAACTGGAACGAGGGCCGCGCACAGACCATCTCTGACCTCGATAAGGCCATCGCCGAAGAGAAGAAGGCTCAGTGGCGCGCCGAGGGCCAGGAACTGCTCGTGCAGGCCAAGAAGGAGAACGTTCTCCTGCAACTGGAGGCCGCCTACAGGGAGCGGCTCATGAAGGCTTACACTGAGGTATGATAGAGTCGACAGACCATCTCAACCCTGGAGGTGGCTCAGTGGCGCGCCTAGGGCCAGGAGCTCTTCGTGCCGGCCAAGGAGAATGTGCTGCTTCAGCAGAAGGCCTACACTGATGTTATATGTTTTAGTTTAGTGAACCCAGTTTGTAGGTTTACATATGGACACTTGATTCTCCTAATAACTTCATATTGACCAAGTGGTACCTTTTTCCTGCACTGACACCATATGAGAATGAATATTAAAACAAAACATGTGTAAAAAACTGTGTCTAAAGTTAACCAGTTCCATCGTGTAACGAAAGTTACTCATATTAAGTAAGACTTAAATTCGTTACACAAAGGAATTAATTAAATTGTCTACGAATTGAGTACCTACATCTTTATTTACTCGGATTTTAAAATAGTAGATTGTACAACAAGTGCATAAAACGTATGATTTTACGCGAGGCGTTTGTCCATCCGAGCGAGCTTGCGAGCGAGGATTGATATAAAGTCGAGTGTAAAATGGGTTTTATGGACGAGGGCTACACTCTAATTTTCACTTCAATTGCGAGGAAATTATTTATCGGTAATCGTAAAACAATATAGCAAGAATATAATAAAATAACAAGTTTCAGTATTCTACGAAATTTTACTGCTCAATTAAATTGTGCAATATAATTTGACTCTGTTTGGCTGTTGAGCCACATTCTTAGTCTTAGAAGAAAATTTTACTTTATGCCCTAGAGCTTAAAATGCGATTTTATGTCGTCCACGCACGACTTAAAGTCGAACTTTACGAGCATGAGAAGTGAAAATGATATTTAATACTCTTGAATACTTTGACATGCTTATTTTATTATACCTATACTTAATATTTTTTCTACTTCGCCTAGCACACAATTGGGCGGCATATTTTGAATAAAGATTTTATTTAATTCGGCTTAAAGTTGAAAATCAAATGGATATCCATTTGTCCACCTGTCAATCACAAACTTCTGAACATCTGTAATAACATGACACGTCGGTTTCCAGGTGAAGCGTCGCCTGGATTATCAGCTGGAGAAGTCCAACGTGGAGAGGCGTCTGGCGCAGAAGCACATGGTCGACTGGATCGTCTCCAACGTCACCAAGGTAATTCTGACATTAAGGAACAGCATTAACCACAATTGGTAGAATACACAGGCAAACCATATGAAAACAGATTGACCTGGCATCTTAATGACGGGTATGTCCGTCGTTGGCGTCCAAAAGGTTAACAAACTCAGCAGAGAACACACACCTCTTACTCTTATGACCTTTAATTACCAGTAATTTCGCTTAACGTTGTCTTTCATAACGATAACTCCTCGTCCATCCCGATTGTAACGTGACCCGTTTCACCATCAGATAAATAAGTTTAATTTTATTTGTGAAACGAAATTTTTCCACACTATAAATGTTGAATAATATTCGTTACACAAAGGAATCCGTTGTAGATGACTGAAGACTCAATTAAGATCTTAACAAAAAATAATGTTAAACAAAAAAGAACCGACTTCACTTAGCATCCACCTTACCAAAAGCAAATGCTCGAGATGCTGTAAAAAATACTCAAATCACTATAGGTGTGCCTATAATAGTTGAGGAGTTCCCTCGATTTCTCCAGGATCCCATCATCAGATCCTGACCTGGTTACAATGGGACCAACTGTGAAGTATACTCTTTCTAACAAAAAAAGAATTTTCCAAATAGGTCCAGCCGTCTTCGAATAATCGGTGAACATACCTAAAAAAAAAATAGCAAAAAAAAAAACAAAGATCCCGACGAATTGATCCCTCCTTCGAAATCTTGAAGTCGGTTGATAAATGAATTTACTTATCTAAAAATCGTTTCTAATGTACTAGTAATAATTTGGAAGAGAGAAGTCCGACTCAGGTACACATACAGTCAAGTGTAAAAATATGGGTGTACTCATATTACTCAAAAATATGTCCCATAGTATATTATTCCGTTGTAATAAGTGCGTAAGTACCATATTTATGAGACGATTTTTTCGATACGTATTTTTGCACTTGACTGTACTATACATACTAGAAGCTATACCCCTCTTCACATTGTACTACTTCAGGTTAAATGATTTTTTATTTACCCAAAAATCCCTTATTCCAGGCCATCACCCCCGACCAGGAGAAGCAGACCCTGGACCGCTGCATTGCCGACCTGGCTGCGCTCGCCGCCCGGAAGTAGACTTAGACAATGTGTAAATTTATTTAATGAGGAATGTATTGAGTAAAGAGATCAGTTATTATAAACGCATTTTATTTTACACCTGACCTGCTGACCTGTGTGATTTTGAGCGTATTCCCATCTGTGCCTGCCGGGGCCAGATATGAATACACGAGACAGATTTTTAAATTAAATTAATGAAACGTTCTGTTAAGGCTAGAGCACCGTTAGGAGAATCAGTTTCTGAAGTCCTTTGTGTAACGCAGTGTTTCCTATGTGCATAATGTTCGTTATACAAATGAATCAATTGTAGACTAATGACGGTTTAAGAGACAATAAGCTTTTTCTAATATATTTTTTGGTTGGTACACTATAAGTATCGTCATCCAACTTACATATTCATACCCAAGTAAATTTGAACACAGTAAGTTGTAGTTATTTTTTTATTCTGAAATCTCACCGTCATTTCTAATTTGAACAAGCATATTTGGACACTGGTCGGGTAGAAATTTTAACTGGTTCAGTAGTTTCACTACCGTTCGTGGAGAAAAGGAAAGCTGAATTAGCTCCAGCTTTCTTACAAATATTTTTGACGCACCGGCACTTAGTAACACTATGACACAGGGGCAGGAGAAATGATAAACGGGTTGTTATTGCCGTGTTTATTAGGTACAATACATTAGCTGGACAACATTAACGATTTAGTCGCGGAGGCCCTGTTAACTTCTGGCCCCCTACTCCCCCTAGTACAGTCACCGACAATAATATCGTGAACGACGAAGCGCCCAAAAACATATTAACACAATCTGATTAGTTGATATATAAGTCAAAGTGTCTTTTTGTTATAGTGCAGTTGTGAATAAAGATGTTACGGTAAAGTCCCTGTTTTTTTTAAGTAAATAGTCAACTAATTACTTACAAAATAGGGAATTTTTAGTCTATTTTTTAATGTATTCCATTGTGTTACGAATATTAGTAAAGAATGTATAGGTATTTTCGTAACACCGTGGAATCAGTTAAAACTGAGACAAGACCTACTATTTATGTGTTATTTTTTCGCAATTGACTCATTATTGTAGGTGACTATACTAACAACATACTTTGCTGAACATTCGTAAACTTTATCTTTTATATAACCGGGCCTTTCAATCCATGGAGTTCGCCATATTGACACAAAAATAACAAACACCCCACAAGTTATTCAGTGAAGTATGTTGTTGTTAGTACGGTTACGTTTATCGACAATCTTTGGTCCCTTTTTAGCAATACAGGTGTGAGAGGGCCAAACGCTACAAGTCGATAAAAGTACCGTATATACTGCTTTCACTTACAATCAATGCTAGCTTACAAACAATTAGTAATAACAATACATTCACTTTTGACTTTATTTCCTTTTAAGGAAATCATTGGGCGAAATTAATCAATAGTATGATTCAGTTATAAGGAGAACTGAATATTAACAACGTCAAAATCGTATCTAAACAAATTGCATTGATTTTCTTTCCAACAAACATGTATAAAAAAGTAAAGGGTGATTGTTTGTACATTGTAATGAAGCACGTAACGCACGCGCCGTAACTACATTGTAATTGATTCCATTGTATAACGAATTTAGTCATCAACTTATAGGTTAATTTCGTTACACAATGGAACAAGTTTACTACTTTAGTCATAAAAAAGAAAATAGTTAATTTATTCACCAACCTTATAACAACAATAGGTAAAAAACATACACTTACAAGTATTATGCGAATCATTCGGAATTATATTTGACCTGACACAAAATCGTGTCTTGTACTTACGTTACGTAATAGTATTTAGAAAATAACAACAAACAAAAATACTGGTTTATTAAGAGGCATTCGTGATTCATACAAATAAATACGTATAACAAAGAACATCATCCGAATGAAATAGTGTCACTGTCATTTCATACATTTTGAAATATTCGTTTCGCCTAGTTTCGTTAAAATAATTTGAGATGTGACACTACTAGATTAAATTAAGTTCAAAGATGACACAAAACGAGATACGCATGCCAAATGGGTAAATTGCATTTTTTTTGTAAACATTTAATAAACCTTTAATTATATCTTCTTTACTTGAGTCTTCGCATGTAAATGTGCGACTCATTTGCGCAAAACAAATAAACCTTAAAAAAATTCAACTATAAAAAAATGCAATTCACCTAAAAGTGTGTTAGGACATTCTAATCTTAGACACATTCAGTATGAAGAGAAGTTTTTTATTGCGTCAAATGCAAATGTATACTTTGATTTCATTGATCTGGTTAGAAATAATATTTTTTTTTAATAAATAAAAAAGGCATTTTTTTAAATATTTTCGACCGTTATTAATGTTATTATACTTAATAAATCATTATGAATTATGGTTGTTAAACTATTATAGATACATTATGCACTTCGGCACCAATTCTTGGCAGTGTTTAGCTCACCTATTAACTACGATCTCACCAAACAAATTAAACACGTTTCCACACAATTTAGTTAGTCACGTTCAACAAATATTCCATTGTGTAACGAAAGTTGAAGATAATGATTAATGTAAGTCACACAATGGAATTAACAAAATTGTTGTCGATGAAAAACTAGTAATGGTATTAGACCATGACTAGTTTTTATTAATCAGCCGATTCCAACTATTTCTTCTTTCAAATTCCTGATACATATCGGACCTTTAACATCAAACAGATACAAGCTTCTAGTTACAATATTCAAGTTACAGTAAAAACTACTTACAAACGTTAAAATTATTGTAAAACCGTATCAAAAGTTGCGCACCGCAAACCGCGTAGCAAAAGCCCGAACCAATAAATACAACGTTATAAAAATATATGTATTGTATATCTCTTTACAAAACAACTACAAAATGTGCATCCTATGACGTAATTATTGTTGTGCTGGCTCAAAACTGACACTGCTCTTATCAAATCAAGTAATTTCAATATATTGCAAATAATACAAATATTGTTCGATAAATCTACGTTAAAATATATTTTGAAATATAGAACTCAGCTTCGTGTCGTGTCGCTCTTGTCTTGTCAAATATATTAAATGTTTTTACGTTAGAACCATCTGGAACTTACAATATAAATGGGAGTAACAAAAGAATTCCAGTGTCTCTTTTCAGCCAATGAACACCGAATAACAGATCTACAGCTAGCTAATATTAAATACCGAAAAACTGTTAATAATAAAATACATAAACATTAGTATTTGGTTTTGCAAACGTTCGCAAGACGTCCTAGTATTTGTTACTGTGTTTATTTGTATAACTACTCAACAATGGAATTGAATAATTCGTTTTAGTAACAACAAAGAATACCATAGATAGTCTTTATAAATGAATAAGGCCCTGGTCGCTATTATAAAAGTACGACTTACAATTCGCTTTTTGCGTCTTTTTCTTACGAATGTGATTGGTGGATAGAGATGCAAACAGTAAATTGTAGCTTTATAAATCGCGACTCAGGATAAAATAAAAGTAATTATTCAATTTACCATCCTTTAAGAGTTGGTATTTTATATTTTTTTTAACTTTTTTCTTGTTTTACCTTTTTTCAGTGATATTGGGATCAAATCCCATAGACAAAATAAAAAAAAACTATAAAAGGCTGCTAAGCTAAGTTGATAATGTTAGCACCAATTCCATATTGTGCCAAATATATACGACCATTATTATTGTCAGTGAAAAGTAGACTTACAAAAAAACACTAAATAAAGGGTTTTTATTCCTCTATAATTGTACAGGTCCATTGTGTTAAATACATGATTTTATCATACAAACTTTAAGACTAATATTTGTTACACAAAATCATTACAAGTTAGACGATCCTAAGTCGGTGGTACTAAACGATATTTTCTGGTGTAAACTACTTTGGGTGTCTAGTAATTAGACCCCGTTATCGGAGGTGCAATTTGGTAGCTTGACATTCTTAGGGATGGGTAAAATATTTTATGATGTCGATATCGATACTCTTCCTTTTTCTTGGCAATTAGTTTTATATACCATTTTTAGTCTAAAATTTTTCATGTTTTTTGTCACCCATGATAATCATTGTCATCAGAAGTAGAAACCATTATCAGTAACAATAACGATACCAATAACGATATGGTTGCTATTTTACTTTTCTAATGTTTCAAGTTGCAGGGCCGTGTCTGAACGCTCTTGAGATAAACCATACCCATAGAGGTAAATTACTGGCCACATATACTGAAAATGAATTATTTACGTCAAGAGATAGTAAATGTCATCTCACAACAATATTTCCGATTATTTAGCTGTACTTACGAGCATATTTCATTCGTATATAATATTTCATAATATTTAAAATGCAGTCACTTCTCGCAGAATACCCTGAACTCCAAAATATTATAGAATGAAAATTGCTCTTTATAAAAATGAAAAGTTTTTTTTAATTAGTAATGTTTTACAAAATAAACACGTTTAATTAGTGTCTCAGACTCTCATTATGGTACAGGAAAAATCAACATACAGTAAGTATTTCAAAATAATTTTTACCCATCCCTAAGAATGTCAAGCTACCAAATTGCACCTCCGATAACGGGGTCTACTAGTAATACTCGTAGTCAGGGATAAAAAAAAATCAAGATCAAAATGGTCGTATACATTAACATTACAGCAAAATAAATGTTAAAATTAAAGCCTTACTTTTAAAGCGATATTTGGTGTTCTTTTCTTTAAGTAGAAATATATGGCACTAGTAAAGAAATATAGCACCGCAAAAAATAATATTTGGAAAACCAACAACGAAAAGCAGATGCATTGTAATGATTATAATTACTCCTAAAATTTAAAAAGTGAATGCATCCGCCTTACAAATCATAACTATCCCATAATAAAGCTTAAGAACAACCTAAAAAGTATAAGAATAAATACCTTATGCATAGACATATATAGTCTATGTTTTAAAAAAATGTAAAGAAAGAGTAGAAAAATGAATCTCACTGAACGAAACATAAATATTAAATATTGTGATATAAAAATATCTTTAACGCGTTCAGATTATTACAACTCTGTTTAACCAGATACAGTCGTTCGTAGTCATGAATTTAAGACCTGATATAAGATTTTAAGGCCATTACATGATAACAAACTAGCAAACCACTCTGGTTAAACTAACTACATAGAGTTCAGTTTCATAACTCACAATAATCTACTGTAAAGTCTTGGCGTTGTTAAGTGAATAAGTAATGAGCAGACATAGAATATAATTAAGGGGCAAAAATTTATGGCAGGTAGGGAGTTCCCATATCAGAAACTCAATTATCGATGCTTTTTCCATATACTAGTGATCATCCCAGCATTGTATATATTTTTTGTGATTATTGTACTGAAGACGAGTATAAAGTTAAAACTAAGCATCTTTTATAAATAAGTAAATTACCTCTAAGCAATAACTAACATTGCATTATGAAATAGTTCATATTTGCTTTATCAAACCCCTTTAGATAATTAGATAAAAATAGCTTACCCTTATTATTTTGTTTATTTCGTACATTAAAAAAAAAAACATATTTCTACAAACAAAACTTAGAGTGATCACAAGTATATGGATCAAGCATCGATAGTTGAGTTTATCGATTTAGGAACTCCTTGCCTGTCATAAAATGTTGCCCCCTGGATTCCTATCTGGTCTGGTAATGAGCTAATGACCATTCCATCATCGTTGTCAGTTTGACATAGGCTGGTATAGTATTACTTGTAATTTAAGGGCTTAATTACATCAAAAAATTCAGTAATCCATTGTGTAATGAAGACATGTGAATGTGTCATTATTTTGCAAAAGGTACAATTTGGAGGTTGGCGCTTACGCCTTTATTGCTCGTATACAATATTTAATATGTACGACGTAAGCGCCGACCTCCAAATGGTGGGTAAAATAAATAAATGTGTGACCAATTTCGTTACACAAAGGAATTAACTAGTTAGCTAGTTGACGAGTTTTTGCCATAATTGAATATGAAAAAAAAAAAAACAATTCAATATTTAAAAGGAGCTGTGCTACAATTTTCCAATCTAAACTTCAACAACAAAGACTTGACAGTAGCTGAACACAAAATCACTTACGTACGTTACAAGATCGCGCACTTTTTGTTCTTCCGCCCACTCTCCGCCTTTATGTGGACTCTCTCGGCCTCCTGGAACCGGCGGACGAGGCGTACGAGCTCGTGGAAGGCCTGGTCGACGTTCATGCGTGCCTTGGCACTGCACTCGATGTAGGGCACTTTGAGCTGGCGGGAGAGCGCTTGGGCCTCTTCCAGTGATACCTGGAGATGTGAAATAGAATTTAATATTCTAATTCTACTTGAACAGCATTCGTATAATAACAGGTAATTTAATTTCGCCGTGGTTCATTATTTATGAGTGGTGTGATAAACCCAATTACTACCAGGACCCTTATTGTAAGTAGGTATTGCATTTTAAAATTTAACTTAGTAGGTAGTTACTCAAATTACACACAGTTTATGTAAGCACTTTAAGATGAAAATGACCTGTGGTCTTTATCGACCATAAGTAGTTCGGGCGATGTATACTGAAGCCTAGTGAATGTCCGCTGCCGTTCCATTAGTGACTTGAGGTCGTTGAGGAACGTCAGTTCAGCTTTCAGGGCATCAGCTGACGGTCTTTCTACCTTAATAGTCTTGATACATCCGGCTGACGATTTTTCATGTTTATAAAAGCAATGAGCATATAAACTATCAGCTGAGTAATTTTCAATTGGGACGCGTTCACCATGTTTCCTAACCCACCAACGGAGCGGCAGCTGACATTAACGAGGCTTCATCATACATCGCTCTTAACCACCTTACGTAGATTCGACTGGGACGCTATTGGTCATACGAATCTGTTAATGGCTTGTGGTTTGTGGTCCATAAGGGTTATCCTCTACAGTAATCATAATTAACGATGATACATACGTATTACTAATTAAACCCCACTGACACACACGGATTTTTTGAAACGTCACATAACTACTTGCACTGGCACAGGGGGTCAATGTTACTCTGCGTCCGTAGGAAACACCTTAGACAACCCTACACGTGATCCCTGGGTGGTGCTAAAAGACTTAAAAGAGTAACAAACTTGGCAGCTGCAGTGTCCCATCTGGACCTCGCAGCACTTACTGGATTATGGAGCCATATGATCAAATAAAAATAACTAGTTGGAAAGGTAGTTCTAGGTGGAAAAAAATTGACGCTTACTTCATTCATGTGTACGTAATTGTGTGTTTTTTGACAGGATACATTTGTATAAGAACAGGTAATTTTAGTAAAAGTACTGTCTACCGTCTTTAATGTTGTACTTATATACAAAATATCAAATATGTGTAATGGTGACGGCAATTTAGAGTTAGGTCATTCATTGTACGTGACATCTAAGTTTATGACTCATAAACATTTACGACGACTCAACCGTTCCGGGACGTTGTAAACACAAATAAACAACAAATTTATTTTGAACATTGCTGCTGCTGGATATAGTTTATTCTTGATTGACTATTCAATTATTTTATTTATAAAATGGCGGCGTCATAAAATAGTAGAGTAACAGGCCAAAATATATGCTTAAAACTGTAAAAGGAGAGAAAACGCTAACTTAATACTGTCAGTCATTCAAAGAATTTTATTTGCAACTAGAAAATAAAAGAGCACAAGCGGCCCTCCAAATGCAAGGCAAAAATGTCATAGGCCTACATTGAGTCATACTGCGTCATATAGGGCGAACGCATGACGTATTATGGGACGAACTTAAAGGAAAACAAATAAACTATTCACGCACGTGTTTGGACGCAAGTTTTGTTTAACAATAACTGCATTCAAATTTCGTTTACAATAAACACACAAAGATAAATGAAAAAAAAGTTAAGGAACTACTTCAATACATTTTATTAAATTTAAATTATACAGTTAAATAATGTTTATCTACACTCATATTGTAAGTTCTCTAAAACGTGTTCGAAAACGGTAGGCAATGGCTAGCATTACCACGACCGATTTTACTATGATAAGCTTTTTATCTGTGGCAGTAACGTAATTTTAACTTTACATGCTCAACTATTGATGTGTTATGAGTTTTGATAACATAATGTACACCTGCACGCGCCCGCGAGGCCGCCGACACGCGCCTCCCCGACCGCCGGCACAATCGAGTTGGCCAAGGCGGTGCAATGGCGGCCATTCTATGGTTTCCGAATACGGCATTTTGGATAAATAATATGAGTGTAGATAAAGCAGTGTATGCAACTGTACGTAATTAGGCCTTAAAACGTAACAGTTACATAAACTACTATTACATCGTTAATTACGCATAGGGAATATTGCCATCCTATAATGTCAATAAGGAATTAATATTTAATACCTATTTAATATATTATTCGGGGAAATCCCTGGTTAGAGTGAGGTAGGAACAGAGATGTTCATTTCATATCCTAATAGGAATTACAACAAAGATGTATCTAATTTCAAACTGAACTATTATGAAAATGGTAATTATAAATTTGTTTAGTTTTTAAATCTGAAAACCTGCAGTCAAGCAGTGTCAACCTTTGTGAATCAAAACTCAGATAATTTTCGTTACACAAAGGAATCAATGATGAATTAAGACGTTAACTGGTTACTTACAGTTTTTCTCTATTTGACATGAACATTTGTTAATAGGTAAGGCCCTAACAGTATGCTTCTTCGTATTAATTGTAATTGATTCTTTTGTGTAACGAAAATGTATATGTGTCAAAATGGAAGCACCAAATTGTAGACAAACTACAGTCCTCAATTAGGGTTCGGTAGACAAATGGCAAAAAACGGAACACTTATGGATTCGTCAAGTCTGTCTGTCCGTCCGTATGTCACAGCCATTTTACTCGGAAACTATACGACGACGTATCTGAATAAAATTTACACAAAGGTGTATTTTGTATGCCGCTACTTAGTTATGTAGTTAAATTTGAAAAAAAGAAAATATATTTTTAAGGGGGGGGGGGGGGGCGCTCCAAACATGTAACTACATTTCAAAAACATTTTTTTAACCCAATTACATGTGACACATCAATTGATAGGTCTTTAAAAATAACATTGAGGTTTTTTTTACTATTTTGTGATTAAGTGAATATTTTCTGAAATAATCGCTCCGAAAGTCAGAAAAATTGTGTCCTGTAAGTTTTGAACCGTAAGTCCAAAAAATATGAAAAAAATTGAGGATATGCGCCTTGTCATATACTTTCTACGAAAATTGTTTTAAACATTATCGGTTCAGCCATTTTTGAGTTATCTCCAAAAAACTTCTTCCATAGGCATCAGATACGACCTTTTGGTATTAGTTTGGTTCTTATTCCATTGAAGGTACGGAACCCACCTATCCTCCTAAAAATATCATTACTAATAAGTGGTCTTAAATTAAAGGTACTCACCACCCTCTGCACCTCCAGATCAGCCTTATTCCCCACCATCAGCATGGGGAACTCGTCCCGGTCCTTCACACGCAGGATCTGCTTGTGGAACTTGTATAGCTCCTCGAAGCTCGCGTGCTCGGCTACGGAGAACACGAGGAGGAAGCCCTCGCCGGAGCGCATGTATTGTTCGCGCATAGCGGAGAACTCTTCTTGGCCCGCTGTGTCTAGGACTGGAATTAGGAACATGCATGTTTTTTTTGGAATACGTCATTCGATTTTATTTCCCTGTAGATTCAAATGTCTCAAATAAACCTATCTATCCCTGAAACGTCAAAAATGTGAAAATACGTTAGGCGTCTGCGCCGCGCGTCAAAACGCCCCATACAAAAAGTGTAAGGTTTGTGACGTCACCGACCACAAAGTTGCAGAAAACTGTTTGGAAGGAACAAGTTTTTGGAAGATTTTTGTAATTTTAGGCACGAAAAAATGCGTTTAGCTATATAGTTGTCATACATTTTTTTTCTTGTTAGAACATAAGTAATCAAACTGAAGTTTCGAAAATACATTTGAGGTATAAAAATAATGCCTTAAATTACGTTTTTAAACCGCAATATCTTTAAAAAAACGTTTAAAATTATTACGGATTTCCACTTATTTATATTAATTTGGGGTTGTTGAACGCGTTTATGGTACAAATTCAATTATATTTTTCACGCATGTTCTCCATTATAATATGCTATTATTGACCGAGGTCTCTGTTTCCGCTTGGACAAAAATGCTTTCGTGTGTTCGTCTGGCGTTTGTTCGCATTTCTTAACAGATTTCCGTAATAATATTTTGTAAAGAGGTTCTAACTCTATAATTACTGAGATTTTTTTCCGTTACGTGTTTTTTGGAATATTTTCTAAATGGTGGAAAGTTACACAAAGGACTTAAGCGCCATAATGGTCTAGTACGCTTAAGACCATCGTGACTTTGCTAGTATATTGTAAATTTTTTTTTTATACCACGACGGTGGCAAACAAGCATACTCCAAAGGAGTCACATGCGCGTTGCCGACCCTTTACAAAAAGGAGGATTCACTGTGTTGACGACTAAAGGAACAAGAAGGTCCCTCATCGTCAACACACTGGGTCCTCTTTGAGCTCTTTGGCAACCTTACTCACCAGCAGGAACACAACACTATGAGTAGGGTCTAGTGCTATTTACATTTTACATTTTATTTAGTTTTATTTACATTTATCAAAATGGCAGAACTCTACATCTATTATATCAGTTTTAGCTATGCTCGCAAGCTCTACAGCTTACAGAGTCACTTTTTTGCTAATTTATTTATTTATTTAGGATTACCAACAGATAATACATCTTACAAGCTCTTAAATCTATGTTATAATTGAGGTTGATGCTTATCTAATTATAGGTAACCACAACTTAAGCCAATATCTTTTACGTAAAAACATGCAATCCTAAACTTTAAATAAGGGGTTTTCAAAGTGGGGGGCGCGCCCCCCTAGGGGGGCGTGACCACATTTTAAGGGGGGCGCGGGGCCTTGGGAAATTCGAACAGGGCTAGCTAGACCACTTACTACGTCTGTTTCCTTGCATCGAAGCAAGGGGGGCGTGGTAATTTCATTTTAGGTAGCAGGGGGGCGTGCCTAAAAAAAGTTTGGGAACCCATGCTTTAAATTTAGTTACAATTAAAATTAAATATAAATTATGACTAACGACTGGGTTGATTTGTGTGAGATTGACCTTTCAGATGGCATACATATTTTTTGAGTAGTTGGAAAGAAGACTTTTCGTTAATCAATAACATTACTAATTTGACTCACTTAATCGTCCGCGCCTCTCTGCCACTTTAAAAGTTAAATCAAACTTAGTAGTTTAGTAAATCAGACATAAATAAGGGTTGATATTTGACAAAAAAAAGAGATTTTTTTTTATCATTTGCCAAGCGTCATTTCAATTTTTTGCAGCTAGACGGGGCTAAATATATTTATGATATTTAAGTTCTTATAGGTATACCTATAAAAAATCAATTAACTAATTCATCATTTAATTTTATGCAATAAAAAAACAAATAAATATGTATACAGTACCATGACGGGAAGTTAGAATCCATATTTTAAATAACCGGCCAACAGCATGTCGGGCCATGCTCAACGTACGGTTACGTAGTTACCGGCCTCTCACAATACACCCACACTCAAAAGGTTGTTTTTATAGGGTATTTAGGGGCACTTACGTCCTTTTTACTAGGCGTTTTTGAGTTATAACTTATAACTACTTATAATTCAAAAACAACTAAACCGATGTTTTTCAATGGCATCACTTTTATGAATTTTTCCAAATATTTTGGACCGTTCATAAGATACAGATGGAGGGGGGGACGCACTTTAAAAAAATTACGATTATTTATGAAACTATTAGATTTGTCCAATAATTCTTAGACCTCTATTTTTTTTAAAACCTATCCAACTACACAATAGGGTTAGAGCAAATATTTTCAGTTTTTATTTTACGTACCAACTTTTTTATGTACCAACGATCACAGAGCTAAGCCGCGGACAGACAGAACCTACAGATGGATATGGCGAAAATAAAGGGTTCCTAGTTGACTACAGAACCCTAAAAATGGTGGTAGGTGGTAGATGTTAAAATATGTTTAATATATCATCAATTGATGGGCTATTTGGCTGTCAGTTTACTATGCATAATTGACAGTGATCAGCAAACACGTTGCCACTGTGCAGAACTTTGGGTATATTTTTATATGGACATAATTATTAAAACTGTTTATGTCTATATTAAAATTAAAAAAAAATCGCTTTTGAGTCCTGCGGTGTGGCACCGTGTTTGCCGATCACTGATAATTGAGTTAGCATACGTAAATTTTATCACAAAAATACAAATTTACATTAAACTTTAATAAAGTAAGATAACAATCAAAAAGCATTGTCCTATCAGTTATCATGACATCTCAAGTAACAAAACCTGACGCCTTATCAACTGTCTCAGATAACATCTATAAATACCCTTATTCAATTGTAAAACAAAAATATCACGAGATCCTGTTACGTCATGCAGTATTCTTAATTGCAGACAACTAGCTTGAGTTATGAATTCATAATCATTCAAATTATTCCATTGTGTAACAATTTGGTTGGGTTGGTTAGTTTTTGTAACACAATGGAACCACTTTTTTAGGGTTCAGTAGCCAAATGACAAAAAACGGAACCCTTATGGATTCGTCATGTCTGTTTGTCTGTCCGTCCGTATGTCACAGCAATTTTACTCGGAAACTATACGACGTATTTGAATAAAATTTACACATAAGGTGTACTTTGTATGCCGCTACTTAGTTATGTAGTTAAATTTAAAAAAAAATTATATATTTTTAGGGGGCTCCATACATGTAACTAAATTTAAAAAATTTTTTTTTACCAAATATCAACATGTGACACATCACTCGATAGGTCTTTAAAAATAACATTTTCTTTGACCATTTTGTGATTAAGTGAATATTTTCTGAAATAATCGCTTCGAAAGTCAGAAAATTTGTGTCACCCCCTGTAACTTTTGAACCGCAAGTCCAAAAAATATGAAAAAATTTGAGGAGATGCGCCTTATCATATACTTTCTACAAAAATTGTTTTGAACATTAGCAGTTCAGCCATTTTTGAGCTATCTCCAAAAAAACTTCTTCCATAGGCATCAGATACGACCTTTTGGTATTAGTTTGGTTCTTATTCCATTGAAGGTACGGAACCCTCCTATACATGGTCCGACACGCACTTGGCCGGTTTTTATACAGGCTGAAATATTAATCACTGTTCATATTGAGCGAGGTGGTTAGGTAGGCCATACTGAACAATTTTTGGCTTCCCCCTAAAAAACAACAACATGTGATCAGCCAAAATATATTGAAACAGCCTAAAAAAATTCGCTATTTCAGAGTTGGTCCCATAGTAAAAGTTGTTCAGTATGCCTATGTAATCACTTCGCTCAATATGAACAGTTAATATTTTAACCTGTATATAAAAAAAAAATTAAGATAATTAAATTGTAATTTAATCAATCAACTGGATTACTGTTCAAGTGTCTGAACACTAGGTACTACTACTAGTAAAATGCAAAGAGATGTACCTATAAAAGCTATTGATTCTTACTTTGTGTCAATATTAATTCATAGGGTATAAGAACATATGACATCTTTATGTTATTATTAAACTACTTTACCAATGCCAAAGTATTCATTATAATAATTAATTAGTATTTAAATTTTCAACTGTACTTTCTTTGTTGAATATTCTATAAAGTAATAATTTGGTAAACATACTAACAAGGAAAAAAATGTCATAAAAAGTACTTGGGTTCTACCCACAAAATATCTGCATACATTTACAACAGCAACAGCCATGACACACTGGCGAGTGCCGCCCAAACCTAAAATGGTGAAGCCAATGGCAACAAAAACAATAAAATACTGAATTCAACTCACTGTCCAGTTTCGCGGGAATATCGTCGATCACACATTGCTTCGTGTAGCTGTCTTCAATCGTAGGGTCGTAATCGGTCACAAAATAACTCTAAAAAAAACAGAGCACTTTAAGACCACTTGTGATAGTGGGCGGCGTCTTTGAAATTGGACCTTGACACACACTTTGCGTCATAATTAAGGGAATAAGAGCAAAAGCTGGACTCGCTACAACTTAAGCTAAGCTCGATGAGTCAAAGTTGCAGTGTAGATTCTAAGAATAGTAAATATCTTGTTAGGAGACCTTGATTAACCTATTACGGTTTTACCTGGATAAATTGTATAGTGATCGCACTTTTCCCAACACCGCCACCCCCCACAACGACTAGTTTATACGTCTGCGCTTGATTAGGTCTATCCCCTGGCCGAGACATTTTGTATAATTATTAGAAAACAAGTGTTTTAAAAGAAATATGGTCCGATTGATTCCTCACTGACGGTCACGGATGACACAAGCGACGGAATTTGCACTGCACTATTTGACAGTTTCGCGGACACAAACAGAAACCGTATAAAAACTATTTAAGAGGAGTAAAAAGACGTCGCTCTTTAGATTATTTTGACAATAATGACAGTTATACCTTATCTGTGGTTACTATTGTATTGTTGTCATTTATTTTCTATGCCGGTTGCATATTACAATTTCAATTACCAAATTTAAGCACAAAGCAATCGAAATCATGATTAAAATAGCAGCATTAAACGACGAATCTGAAGAAGAAAGCGGATCAGAAGAAGAAGTCACGAAAGAAGCCTTAGAACAAATAGCATTGCAACAATATGCAAAAGCGCTCGAGTTGCAGCGAAAAGGAAATTTGAAGGACGCCACTCAACTTCTTAAGGATCTCCTGGATACGGAGCTACTTTATGATATTAAGAAACCTGCGCAAGGTGAGAACATATCAGGTCCTTTGCTAAACCTAAAGTATTTATGTTATAAAAATCTTGCTACAATCTTAAGTAGTTCGGATGTGGATGCCGCCATTGATTGTTATTGCGCGGCTTCGGAACTCGACGACACAGACGTAACACTATGGCATCGTCTTGGCCAGTTGTGCATGCGTGGAAAGCGGTACGAAATGGCGCTTCATGCCTTCCAACGCGGCGCCGACCGCAACCCGCGCCACTGGCCGTGCCTCGACAAAATTATCACCCTACTAATGGGACTAGAGTTTCATGAAGAGTGTATATCAGCTATCTATGATTCTTTACAACTTGATCCAGGATATCTCAGAGGCTTAGTGTATAGAAAACACATATACACAAATTACCATTACATAAGAGATTTTATGGAATATCTCAACCCTATGTACAAATGGAATGAAAAAGATGATGATCCAATTGATGAAGAGGATGCAAAGAAACTATTAAAAGAAGCTGAAGAAATACATGAGGAATTTATAGAGCAACAAAGAAAGCAGAAGCACAAATATGTACTCCCCCATTTAAAATTGCAAAAGCCAATTAATAATTTAACATGGAACTCAGTTGGAGAATCTCTGGTACACATGCACCAATATATCTCAGACAATTTTTACAGTCATGCTTGTCCTATAGATGTTATTTTTGAACAGGAAGACAAACAGGAACTCATGGAAGTGTGTGACGAGCCTAAAAAAGTAGAAGTAGCTGAAAAAGTGGAAGAAAATGCAGAAAGCGATAAAAATAATGAAATTATGTCTGAGAATGACTGTGAGATGTCAGATAAAGACAAGGCTGCAACAGATACAGAGAAAGTTGAGAGTGACATAGAGACACCAGCTACGGATCTACTTGCCGAAGCACAACCTGAAGCTAAAACTCAAAAGAAACAGCCCGTGAGAAGACGAGGGAGTGCTCTCAGCTTCTTGCAGCAATGGGAGTGGTGCACTAAACGGCGCTCTGGCAGAAAGAAAACAACTAATAAAAGTAATAAAACAGACAAACTAAGTGATAATATCTATGATACCTTAAGAAGAATGCTGCCTCCCTGTTTGACTTCTGAGGATACAGAGAAAAAAGAAGCCAGGGAGTCTTCTACAGATGTTACAGATCTAGACAAGCTGTTTGATGACAAAGATCAGCCTGAGAAAAAAGACAGTGATTATTTTGGTACTGAGGTGGAAAATAATGATGTGCAAATGTTCATTAACAAGTACATTGAACATAAGAAAGATATCATTGATATGTTAAATGCCTACTTAAACATTTTAGCAGAGAAATGGAGAGTAGAATGGCCTGAAGGTCTTGCAACAATATTTGTTGAATGTAACAAATGCTACAAAAATCATATTGATGTGCCAGCATGCACTGGAGACAATCACGATGACTTGAGACACTATACTGCAGTTAACATCTTGGTTGAGGAATTTCTTGTTAATGAAAAGTTACACACAAGTGATAGGAAAGATACACATGCCCTAGATGTGATTGAGTCTATTGGCATGATCCTCACTATGAATCCACATATTTTTTCAGGCATAGAATGTCTGGAAACCATGTTGCGCTACCTTTGGGTGAAAGTGCACATTAACTTATTGAATAAGTGTGAGGAATTTGCTTTGGATTCTTTGTATCAGCTATCCTTTGAATTTGAAGCAATGGGGGAATGTTGTGAAAAGTATAATCTGCAAATTATTAATTTTAAATTTAAACCAATTGTAAACAATTATGAAATTGCTGAATATATACAGTTTTTGGAAAGAAATAAAAAACTGTCAACAGTTATGGATCTGTATGATCAAGGTCACTATGAAGAAGTATTGTCTATTATTATAGATTCATTTGATCATTGTAAGACTATAGCAAGAAAACAAGAAGAAGAGATGTCTTTAGATTTTGCAGTCCAACTATCTCTTATTTTGGACACTTACTGGGCACTTGAAAAAGTAAATGAATGCTTTAAATGGTCTTTTACATGTTTACATGAGGCCTTGAAACACTATTTTCGGTACACATCAGGTTCAGAAGATTACAAGAAGTGGACTCTTGCTGTGGTCAAAATACTGTGCTGTATGGAACACATTCTGACTACAGAAGGTCTGGTTTGTCTAGATGCAGTCAGTCAAAAAGCGATTAGCCAAGGTTTAGAAGATCTTATCAGAATAATTGGGCACCAAGTTGAAACCAATGCTACTGAGATGCCTTTTGGAACAATTATACCTTGGATTTTACTGCATTATATCCTGCAAAGAGAAGAAGACCAGGGACGAGTTTCAGTGCCCAATGATACTGATAAAAACGATGATGATGTTCCAAATCCTTTAATGGTACTTTTTGTTGCACATCAACAACTTGGAGACAGAGGTTGGTGCTGCAATTCCGATGGAAAACTATTGTATTTTATTTTGGATACAGTAGTGCCGCGAATACGGTCTCCAGCTTTAGCAAAGTCGTCAGAACAACTATTACAGTTCATGGAGCAATGCGTCTTTTGCTTATTCGGCCATCCAAGTAGAAAGATTAAGATTAAATATTTAGCAGACCATAACGTTACTCCACATTCATTAGACTGGAATAGAGCTCAGCAGCTTTATGAAGTGTTTAGGCCTCCCACACTTCCTGAACTCGAAGGTAAAGTTTCGGCCATAACAGCTGACACAGAGCAACTCTTCCATCGAATTTTAGCCCTGCTGCCTTCAGAATGCGACCCGCATAAGTATGTCTCTGAAATCGAAAAATACATAAAAGGTTTTGAAACGAAACTACCAACCGTACCCACACTCTTACCATTCAAGATGAAAGATATCTATTTTTTGTTGGGTGATCATTACTTTAAAAGAGAAGAAGCTAAAATGGCAGTAAAGTTTAATATACTCGACGTCATTGTCAATAACGACCGTTTGGAGTCCTGGGCGCAAATAGCTCTTGCAAAAGCCATGAACTTAGAAAGGCTATTAAATTCCTGTAAGAATCTCAACAATGAAAAGGAGTTTTTGAATCCAGCTCGATCGACAATAAGATGCTTCAAGCGCTCTTTGCAGTTAGACCCCGAGCATTGCAACATGTGGATTGAATACGGAATGTTTGTGTACATTATTCACTCATTCTGCTCCCGAGCTTTGAAACAAGCCAGCGAGTCTCTCAGCATGGACGATTTTGCGTCACTTGAAAAGCAAAAAGAAGACATGTTGGATACCACGCAAAAATGTTTTACTACTGTGGATGATCTCAATAGTGGCACAAACGACGATAAATCGGATGAGGATTCTTGGCTTTACTTTTATATGCTGGGTAAAGTAGCCGAAAAAAGAAATACTCCACCGGCAGTTTATTTAGATTATTATTCAAAAGCTGTAAAAATGCTGCAAAAGACTGATGCTATATACCCTCTTAAAATAAACTATAATGCACCAGTGCATCTTTGCATTGAAGTTTTAGAATTGCACTATAGAATACACGCTTCTATTTTAAAATACATTGAACAGCATGAGAACAAACCAATTCCTGTATCAGTTGGTAAAGTATTCCAGACCTGTATAGACGAATGGAGGAAGGGACCTTTCTCAAGAAAATCGGCAAAGGATCGTGAAGATGCAGCTAAAGAATCTGAAAAGGCTGAACTAAAACAAAACGAACCGGTTCAAGCTGCTAATATCCTTAAACGTTCTGTGAGTGATGCGGGTGAAGAAGATAACTTGGAAGCTAAACGGCTTAAGCTGGAAGCTGCGGCGGCAAAGGTTAGACGTTCGGCTTCTTATGACACCGAAAGACTTAACGCTAGTAAAGAACTCACTGCAACTCAAAATACTGAACCGACGCCAGAAGTAACAACTGAAACAACAAAAATAGTTGAAGAAAATGTGCAGATGACAGAGAAAAAAGATGAAACAGTAAATAAAACTCCAGAACTGGAAGCAATACCTGAGTTTCAAAAACCCAAAGACAAACCAGAAGTAATAGAACATGCTGAAGAAGAGAAAGAAAAAGGAGAAGCGGACAAAAAGGAAGAAAGTAGTAGCTCATCATCTTCATCGTCAGATTCTAGCTCAAGTGATTCCACTTCAGATAGCAGTAGCAGTAACTCAAGTAGAGATAGTGAATCCTCCAGTAAATCTGCCAATGATTCAAAACCGTTAACAGAAGAAGAAACTATGAAAATAATTAATGCATGTTTATATGCATTAGAAGATTGCGCGAGCAGATTCCCTCCACACTATAAAGCAATCTACCGATTGGCGCATTACCATTTCTATTTCAAAAAGGGGAAAAATATTGAGAGATGTCGAGATCTAATGCTATCCACTTTTACGTCAAGCTTTGGGTTGTCGATTGGAGGGCTGTTTAGTGAGAGAAGGATGACGAATTTCTTTAACAACATTTGGAAGATACCAGTGATGGAAGTTGAGAGAGCTGGAGGTTTTGCGTTCCATATGAACAGGTGTGTCCTGCTCACTATGGAAATATTAAAAGAAATAGATGATCATAAGACATTACTTGATCTGAGCTTACAGCTGCAGAGAATTCCTGAACCAGACAAGAGATACTTGCGCGATGCAGATAGGGAGGAACTAGCACAGCAAGCATTCTCTCTGTCCGTACAATCTCTGAAAGGACAAGTGCTTAAGTTCAGTCACCAACCGGATTTGAAGAGCAACGACATCGAGCAACAGGCGCTGAAAAGCCTCATGCTTGATATTTACCGATCCTACCAACGAACTCAGAAACAGTCAAATTCTAAGCAGTTTGTTAACCTAATCATTGACGCTTATAAACTTATCACGACAATCCCTATTACCGAAAACACGAATCTTGTCGACGTCAGTCTCAAATATTGCCAATCTATAGCCCGTTCGTCGCTCAAACAACTGGATAATTTAGAGAAAACTCAAAGCGCACAGAAGAAGCAAGCAGCTAAAATGGCAGCTGCTGCCGAATCTTCTAAGACAAAAGAAGCAACTAATCAAAATAAATCTGAACCAAAAGTTTCTACGTCCACGTCGACGTCATCACCCGCGGCGGGGAGCGGGCTCCCGAAGATGTCGCAACACGAGATGGCAGCAGCCTTCCAAAACTACTTGCCGATGTTGAACGATCCAATGCTCTCCCAGCAGACTGCGGCAGCGCTTTCTCTTTCATACCTAAGCAACGCCCTAGCGGGATACACGTCCCTGCAGAACTCATTACAAAGCTCATTGCAAAATTCGCTGCAGAATTCTTTCCAAGCAGAATTCTATCGACAATTCCTAGGGCAGAGCTTCTCCCCATACAACGTTCCACCGCCCGCCAAGAAACAAAAACGCGGCCCAAAGCCCAAGCTTAATCCTTTGAAAACTTCTAAGTCTTTTAGTGGTACGACTTCGATGGCCAAGTCGATCTGTACTAATACGACCAGTAGTTTGCAGAAGCCTATTATCAACAGCGCACAGAAGCCACCAAGCAATTTGCCGAAACCTTCAAGTTTACAGAAGTCAACATCAGCTCCTTTAGCTCCGAGTATGGGGACCGTATTGGCCAGTCTACCAGCGTCCATGACTGCTGGATTATCCACGTACAACCCGCCCCCTATTTCCTCACACTCTGTACCCACACAAGCGCATATGTCTACAACGACAGCCGTGAATACAGCTATTCACACTAAGCCACCACAGCCCCACCAACAAGTCAGTCCAGGCAAAACTCTACAAGAGAAGCTAGCCGAGCGTCAGAAAAATTTGCCCACAAAGAGCAAATCTACCCAAAATGTTAGCTCACAGGAGATCAACGCTTCTATAAGCAGACTGCCGTCATCCCTAACGATTACTAAGACTGGTGTACCTAAGGCGGCTTCACAGTCTGTTACACAAGGGAAAAAGCCAGAGGCTAAAAAGTCACTTTCATTCAATGAAGCAGACACTCGGCCCAAGCCCACTATATCATCTGATGAAATAATTGTATTGGATGATGATTAAAATTGTGATTATAATCTAGTAACTATGCTTAGTAACTTTAAGTGAGTCTTCTAGTAAATATGCTTTTTGCCATTGTAATCCCAACAGCTATTATAAATATATGATACTTAAATAACGGAAAACGGTCCTTTTATTGATTTGAGAGCCTCATTCTAAACTTTGAAAATAAATCTTTACTTTCATGGGTGTGTTAAATAAAAAGAAAATAATATTTACAAAATATATTAATAACAGAAGTAATTGTTTCATATAAGTAGCATAATTATTGACTATGTACAATGATATTTTGATAATTAACTTATTAATGCAGTCCCATGCAACATTTCCATTCAATGGTTAAATTACAATAGTAGTTTATGTAATTGTTACGTAATAAGGGTCCTTAAAACATGAGTGTGGTTTTATGAAATGAGCCGCAGGCGAATTTCATAATAAGATCACACGAGTGTTTTAAGGCCTAATTAGGTACAGTTGCATACACTGCTTTATCTACACTCATATTATATATATTAAATTAAGTGTTCGGAAACCATAGAATGACCGCCATTGTACCGTCATGGCCTACTCGATTGTGCCGGCGCTCGCGCGGGACCAATCGAGTTGGCCATGGCGGTAACATTATGTTATCAAATTCGATGTTCCAAATTTGAAACTCATTGCTTAACAATATTTGAGCATGCAACGTTAAAATTACGTTACTGCCGCAGATAAGAAACTTGTCATAGTTAAATCGTTTGTTGTAATGCTTGTCATTGTCTACGGTTTTTGAACGCATTTTAGAGTACTTACAGTATGAGTGTAGATAAAATGCATTTCGTTATTTCTAACAACACCCCATTTTAGTGTCCCTGACGACGTACAAATACAAGGCTCTTACAAATAATAGGAAATACGAATGTAGTTGCTTCATATAAATACCTCCTCACATTTTCGTTTCTTATTCTTTGTTGATTATTGCAGTGCCAGAGACTGTAACTCAGACTCGAAGTGAAGCTATTGAAAGCGCAAAAGCACGCAATACGATTTTGGAAAGGTCTTCATTCTTTGAAAACAGTCTACAGAAAACATTGTTTTCTCGAGAGGTATAGTATTTCAACGCTCACATCAAGTTATTTTCCACACTAGAAGAGGATATTCCTTCTTCCCCGCCTCGATCGCACGCAGAATGGCCATGGCGTGGACAACTCTGAAAGATTCCTAGGAAGAAACCAATTCCATTTTCTCCCCGTGGGAATTGCGCGTTGATTTTAAATGAATATTATTAAGGGAGTATCAGATCATTCGCCACTGCAGAACGATGATTTATATGTTGTGTTTTCAAGTAAAAGGTTCCTAATTGTCGGTTGTTGATAAGGTTCATATCTAAATTTATTTTCATGACAGTAGCGCCTTATAGACAACCGCCAATGAGGTACCTTTTACGTACTAGAAAATGTAACAAGGCTTATATTTATACTTGTGTGAGTTGTAAGTTTATATTTCTGTATTTTTAACGCTATATAGTTTCTTTAATATTCGATACTACAGAACTCTGTACAAGTAGAAATCTTTGAGCATGTGGCTGAAGTTGAAGCCCATGAGTACGGAGGCAATGTACGCGATACAAAGCGCTGGTATGGGCAGTAGGAAAAGACGCGTGTTGCTCAACATCGGGAGATCTGGAAATAATAATCAATAATAAGTATTTCATGTTGGGAAAATATTCTGTCCCCAGTGAGCCATTGATCCTAATAGCCTGTCATCTTAGTACGTCTTGCATAGTCGCATGGGACTCCTTTTATCATTAACCCTTTGACCGCCAAAGACGTCAAATCACGCGCACGGAAAGTCGTGCCCTCAGCGTCAGCACGTGATATCACGTCCAAAATATAACCGGTTTGCCTTGCGCTCTCCTAGCCCTGAGGGTACGATTTTTCCGTCGGAACCAATAAACAGACAGGTGCGGTGGCCAAAGCGGCCGAAAAACTCTTAAAATACATAAGGGTCTCGGCCCCAAATACATTTTTTCACCGGAGTCGAGACCTTTGGCCCGTGGGGACTCAGTGCCCAGCAACTTTTTAAAGAGCTCAAAAAAAGGCTAATCGAAACAACTGGTGACCGAAGAGCTGGCAGCTTCCTCGCTCAATGCATAAGTATTGCGATACAGCGGGGAAATGCTGCCAGCTTCCTCGGCACTATGCCGCGGGAGCCCAAGTTTTTAGATATATTTTAGACTTTAGTAATAGTTTGTTCGTTTTTAATTTAGTTTTATTTATAGGCAAGTGTATAATAATATAGTTCACGCTGTAACTTATGAAAATGCTGCTGTAAATTTGAAAGCTTTAAAGTAAATTCATATCGATCTTTGATATCAACTGTACTTTTATCCCCCAGAGAAGAAAAACTGTTGCAACTAGAAATAAAATCACACAGTATAAAACTTAAGGTAGTAAATTATTCTAATGTTAGTCACAGTTGAAAGTGTGTAGGCCATGAATGAAATTAAACAAGTTAACACCCAAGATTTTGTCTTCCGACTTACCACTGTCAACTACTTTGCCGTAATCTGAAAGTTATTTAGGAAACTTTTTAAAATTCAACTTTCAGATTACTTGATGTAAGTGCAATATATATAAGTAATTCAGTACTAGTTACCCCGATATTGCATAAAAATGTATGACTGCAGTATAGTACACATACGACATTCTAGGAATTGAAGGGGAACTCCGCGTAAATACCACCTCCTTACGCACTCTCTCCTACATTCGTATGCCGAAAACGCACGGAGCTCGTACTAGGTGGAGAAATTAACTGCCCATTTTTAATTCAATGATAGTAAGGTACCTAACTAATCTAACATGATATGAACATTGAAATCAAACTCATATAATATTTATAGTGGATTCATCCTTTCTTGCAAGTAAACATGTGACAGTCCAAACATTACAATGTCAGTTATTGTTCAGCACGGTTAACACAAGGCGAGATACTGTCGCGTCAGTCTTGGGCTTACCGTGTAGGTTACTTAGTTCGTTCGTCTTTGATTATTAAAGAAATTTCTATTGGAACTGATATTTATCAATGGTTACTTGGTTGAATGCTTTGTCAGGTTCTCTAAGTAATGAAACAACTTTTTAAGTGATCATCTCAGAGAAGTGTGAAAATGTCTTTGAGAAGTGTTTGTTTACATGATAAAAGACAAGAAAGGATGAATTCACTATACAGAACGTTACAGTCAGCAATCCCTTGGCTCTGTTGTAAAATAGCGTTGTATTAGAACCCCTTTTTCAGTGCCACTGTAATCTTCTCTATTAGATACGAGTTCAATGAATATGAATATAATGCCGCTCCTCTTACAAGCTATGGAGATGGGCAGGACATGTAGCCTGAGCTCAAGATGCAAGGTGGAGCGGACGGGTACTCCCCTGTGGCCGCGTGAACAAGACTAGCGGCCGACAGAAAGTCATGTCATGATGGAGTAGACCTTTGCCCAACAATGGGCAACCAAATACACTATATACAGCCTTGGCCAGAAGTGTTGAGCACCCTTGCGATTTTCATACAAAACTCGAAAGTTTAGTCCGGCGTTTCTATCTTTTTTGAAGTTATTTTATCAATTAATTCAAACTGAACTGGCATGTTTTGTTGAAGTTAGTAGTAACTGCATAGAATATTTGCAATTTTTCGCACCGTTCTAAATTCGCATTTTTGGGACCTCCACTTTTCATATTTTATAGGTACCTTGAAAGTGTTATTAAGTGAAGTTTTCTAGATATATCAATAAAATATAACATTTTACGTCATCGTACATTGTTATGATAGGGAATTAATACTTAACATCAAAATTGTAAACAAAAAAGAGCTATGCTCAACACTTCTGGCCAAGGCTATATAATAAATATAAATAAACTCAAATATCATACTAATACTTAATAGACATCTGAAATATTACATAAATCTGCACAAATAAATGTCCTGACCAGGATTCGAACCCGGGACCTCCTGCTTCGTAGGCAGGGTCACTACCGACTGGGCTAGGAGGCAAGAACAAAGTGGAACTTACTGCTGTATCCCAGGAACGTGATGTAGAGATAGTAGATGATGGAGGCGAGCCAGAAAGTGTTGGACACGAAGCAGGACAGGATGCCCTCGTGGCTCAACAGGCCTGAAAAAAACAGCTTCATTTGTAAAACAAGGATGATATAGACATGGATGGACAATACCCATACAAAATCGCGTTCTCTTTTCAGGTTAAAGCACTAGCGTCATCTATCGGTCACACCAGACACTAAATCCTAGTTTCTAATACTTTGTTCGTCGCTTAACGCTGACAGAATAACTCGACTCCAGACTCGACAGATGGCGCTGTGGCACTGTGTACCGAAAACAGACGTATAGCCTGAACGCGATTTTGTATAGGCATTGTCAATCCATGTCTTAATCATCCTTGTGTAAAATAATGAAAAAAAATAATGCATATATTAAAGTAATCTATTTTTAAATTTAATGTTAATACATTTGTTTTCTTGAAGTGGTTTGCATTCTTTGACCTCCACCACTTTACAGTTGCCAGATCTAGAAATAAGCATAGTATTGCAAACTGACTAGAGGGGTGTCATATCTGACGTGGCCACCTCTCCGTCTATACTTGACAGTATAATGGTTACTGTGACAGCGTGCGCCTTAACCCTTAAAGGTATGGCGCTGTGGTCACGACCGCTCGCGACGCACTGCGTTGAAAAGATTAAAAGTGAACTTACTGTTAAACAGCACAATCTGCAAACAATGCAGAAGCGAGAGCGGCGGGAACAGCGCGTTGATGTGCACGTCGAACGCGTAGCCCCACTCCACGTCCGGCGTCGCCGCGTCGCGCCGTAAGTACCGGTTGCTTACATACCTGTAGACAGAACACACTTATATTTATCTACACTCACATTGTAAGTCCTCTAAAACGTGTTCAAAAAAGGCAATGGCTAGCATTATCACAAGTGATTTTACTATGATAAGCTTCTTATTTATTTATTTAAACTTTATTGCACAAATAAAAAGTGTACAAGAGGCGGACTTAATGCCTTAAGGCATTCTCTACTAGTCAACCATTGGATCAAACCGAAACTTGCTTTTCTGTTTCTTTGCGAAGCTTTTTATCTGTGGCAGTAACGTAATTTTAACTTTACATGCTCAACTATTGATGTGTTATGAGTTTTGATAACTTAATGTACACCTGCACGCTCCCGCGCGGCCGCCGACACGCGCCCGCGCGACCGCCGGCACACAACAACATTCATAAATCGACCATAGGCTATAGACTTTTCACTATTTATGAATGAAACCATAGTTTTATCGTGACGTGTCACGGCACGTATAAAGTACTAGCCTTTTCCCGCGGCTTCGCCCGCGTACTATAAGTACTCAAGAAGGGTACGATACCCATGTTGATTTTCAGACTTTGTGACCACATTTGCCCCTTTTAGGGGTTGAATTTTCAAAAAACCTGAAACACGTGTTTACTCATTTATCTTTAGGAATACTCCTGTGAAGTTTCGAATAAAGTAATCTAACAAATCTTGATTCGCCATACAAACTCCGGACTCCCATTTTACCTCCGTAGGGGGTGAATTTTGAAAAATCCTTTCTTAGTGCATCCCTAGACCTTATAAGGAACCTATGTGACAAATTTGGAATCTCTAGAACCAGCGGTTTGGGCTATGAGTTGATATGTCAGTCAGTCAGTCAGTCAGTTTCTTCTTTTATATATTTAGATAAAAGTGACCATTAGCTTGTCAATTGTGGGAGTGACTTAGGGCATGTCTCTGCCCGAAATTCCCATCATTTCCTGAACGTTTATAAACAATACCAGCACCCACCGCAGTCTTTTTAGGTTGATTTAAATTATACAAAGAAACCTATAGAATGAGAGCCTTGTTTTACTGCATAATAATATTATTTACGTCACCACCTGGCCATAATGTGAGTTTTACCGCTCGCTACGCTTACGGTAAAACTCGCATTATGGCCAGGTGGGGACGTAAAATTGTGTACTCACCACGGGCAGTAAAAAAGAAAGCCCTCTATCGCATATTTACAACCCTCGCCTGCGGCTCGGGTCCCAAATACCTGCGATTTCGGGCTTTCTTTTTTTTACAGCCCTAGGTAAGTAATGTACTATTAATCCACGAGTATTCCTGGCTTATTATTGTTATGTTATAGGGAGCTATTACAATGCAAACACACGGGAAGCATGAATGTGATAATCCGAATCAAAAGGGACCTTATGGCAGCAGGTGCTCACGTTGTACAGATTCAATATTATATTCGTACAATAAAGGAGTAAACGCCGGCCGCCATAAGGTCCCTTTTGATTTGGATTACAATTTGTCTAAAAATGGTAGTTACCATAAGAAAGTGGACACCAGCAAACCAGCTCCAATGAAGTCCACAAAGACTACAAATATGATGAACAACACCAGTTGGCCCCAACCCAGGCCCATGCCCAGCGCGAAGCAGATGGAGGACACTGTAACATCGTATTTTCAATAAAACTAAAGAGGTGTTCATTAATAGACTGAAATAGCAAGCAATTTATATTAGATCATATGAAATAAAACTTGAAACAGAATAATATGACACTGTAGGGTAACCATACCGGCTCTCGGCCACTAAAGACCCATTTACACATTGATAAGTGTTAAGTGTGAGTCCATACATTTTCTACTTGTGTTTAGTAACAAATGTATAAACTCGCACTTAACACTAATCAATGCGTAAACGGGCCTTTATGCGAGTTGCCGACTTCAGCATTGATTTTTATACTAATGCTGTACGTACCGTACACCTGCACATCTCAATTATTCACTGCACCTTCCTACGATAGACTAATTTTATAAAACATAATGACTACAAACGTATCTTTAACTCATAAATTCCAAAAAAATAATTTATTTATTTTATTTATTTATTTTTATTTTATTTCATAGGAAAACTTACTTATAATATCGTACAATTGGCTAATATACCGGTCATCGGCCCTCAAGTCTAGTTTTCGGCCATTTGCGCACCGGCTATTGGTCACTTAATTCACCAGAAATATGACTCTTATCAAATAGCGCCCATCAGTGGACCTTATGCCTTTTGTAATAAGGTCCACCGTTGTACAGTTAAGAGTGTTGCTGTTTGTACCTAATAGGAAGAAGACATTTACTAACTGTAGACTGTTCATTTTCTTTGCTCACTATCATTACACATATCATATATAAGTATCATTTTTATTCATATTATTTCTATGGCTGTCTTATAGTTACCCGGCTAAAAATTGGTTTTATATTTACTAGTTTATGGCCTACTAATATATAGTGATAAATTGATAAAAAAAAAATATTTAGAACTATTTATTTAAAAAAAAAACTTATAACTAGAATTTTACATATTTTGCAAAATCTCTAACATGAGATTATGTGTGCGGTCACTCAGTTCGCTTCTTATTATATTGGTTTTTTTTTTATTAAACATGTATCTTGAATCTTGAAGCAAATCAAATTATTTTGTTCAATATTTTTTGATTTTCAATTTTTAAGTAGTTACACTACTATATATAAACTGAAAATAGATGTCATCTCGGGTGGTCTAGTGGTCAGGACGTCAGCCGCGAAAGCTGAAGACGCCAGTTCAAATCTGGCCTCGGACACCGGAGGGTTTGGTCACTTTTTCTGAAGTATATGACATCTATTTTCAACATGTATCTTATCTAATTAGGTTGGTTTTCTTTGTAGGTATATTTTCCGGTATATTTTTCTTGTATGAAATATTGTTTTAGGATTTTACTGACTTGAGATTTTTTTTTGTTTCTAGTAATTTGACAAATTCCTTACAAGTTGATAATATCCATACTTAATTATTTGATTTAAAAGTGAAGAATCTATGACATAATACTTACAAAATAGCCAAATGCTTAGTAACACAAGAAATGCTGGGTCATCTCTGGCAAACTGTGATCTGGTATCTGAAAAAATATCAATTTAATATAATTAATAAAAAAAATCTTAAGTATGTATCTTAGTGATGGTTTTTAATAGAACTAGATTAAAACTACATATTCCAATTAAAAGGGTTCCTAAGTGATGTCGATGTCATACGTAGATTATATTCCTCCAACAACTCAATTGATTTTACCAACTAGTGCTCTTGTTTTCGAGCTCCAAGATCCTTTTAAATTGCAGACTACAGGGATGTTACGGAGGTGGTTTTATCAGAACCGGAGTCGAAATCGGCGTTTTCAAGTTTAGTTTAATATAACCGGCGCGCTTGTGACCCCTCTGATGTTGCGAGAGTCCATAATAAAATAAAAATAAAATACATACATATAAGTACTTAAAAACATAGAAAACATCAATAACTCAGGAACAAATATCCGTGATAAACACACAAATAATGCCCTGACAAGGATTCGAACCTGGGACCTCCTGCTTCATAGGCAGGGTAACTACCAACTAGGCTAGGAGGCCGCAAAATAAAAATTAATAATACTTTCATAGTTTAAGTAAACAACTGCCTATAAAAACCCTTTCTTGGCTAAGTACAACAAATATAAAGCTGACCAGACACTGTCAATAATATTGACATTATTTCTCTACTCATACTTCGCATTCTTCATATACATAGAAAAGGATGGGTACATAAATTATTACATTATTACTGACTGTGTCTAGACCGCTTAAGGCTTTATTTACTCACGTTTCCTATAATTAAAATTCCGGAACACTTTCTGCGGCGACACGAATAAGTACACCATTTGCCACGCCGCGAACTCGAAGTCCATCTGATTGAATTTGAACAGCCTCCGCAGGTATTTGTACCGCTTGACGGCTGCGCTGGCCGTCGTAGGCTGATAATTCGCTGGTGCGGGTAACGGAGACGTACTACGAGGGAAATTAAACGTAGAGGAACTAGCACTTGGGGTTGGCGATGTTGAATACTTCATTTTTAACACTTAATTCACAATCAACGCCGAATAATGATCAATTGAGGAGCCCGATATATCAATGGACTGTAACGGGGGGTGCTTTAGTGCACGTTGGTGGTCGCATTTATTAAATTACTTGTTTATTTTCATTGGAAATAAAGGGATTAGTCAGGCACTGTGAATTCCGAACTGACTTGAAGTGTGACAGTTGACGTGTGACAGGTGGCAGATAAAGTGTTGCCATTTGCCATAAAAGATAATAAATTACCCTGATATCGTTTGGGGGTTCCGTAACTCACAGGGAACCCTTATATTGTTGTCATGTGCCATGTCCGTCAGCTTTTCTTGTAAGCAAAACTTTCGTGAGACTCAAACGTCTCGTCTTTCTTGAGAGCTTTACTTAAATATAAATATTATAAGACAACCTGACACAAATCGACCTAGGCCCACAGTAAGCTCAATGAGGCTTGTGTTATGGGTACTAGACGACGATATATATAATAGATAAATATGGATAAATACATAAATACATAGAAAACATCCATAACTCAGGAACAAATATCTGTGATAAACACACAAATAAATGCCCTGACCAGGATTCGAACCCGGGACCTCCTGCTTCGTAGGCAGGGTCACTACCGACTAGGCTAGGAGGCCGTTACTTGTATTTATGCATTCAATTATAATTGAATTCAGAAGAAATCTATTTACTTATTTCTCCTGTAATTTACCATAGGAAATTTCTGCTTCACTTTTCGAGTAGGTATATTTCTATTCTACTGATAAATTCTACTCTATTCACGGTTAGAAATGAAAATTCGGTTCAAAATGGATTTGTAGTATGATTTCCATTTTGATATTTAGATTCCAATTCTTGATGGCGATCCTTTTGACGCTTGGGTTTGTTGTTTAAAATACACCTACCTATATACTTATATATTTTTTATTTTCCTCGCATTCGAAATGAGAAGTAGAGTGGTTAACCCGGGACAAAGGCCATTTCACTTGAACTATTGGCGGTTGGAAATGAGTGCCTTTCATCCCTTGGTTAAAAATCTACATAGAGTCTGTGGATCGAAACTAAGAGCTGGCCACGTCAGACATGACAATAATGAGAGCAACGAAACCATATCGGACGTGACCAGCTCTCCGTCTGGCGTCTATAAACAAGGCGAGTTATTGTTAGACCATAGGGAGGAATAATAAAAAATAAATGCTGTATTTACATTATTTATTGGTTTTCTTAATTAAAATATGCTATTATTTTATTTATAACTTACACTCAAGTTTTATAATTAACAGTCAATTTAGTTTTATCACAAAACATTTACCAGTACCGATATAAAAAGCACAATAAATAGAAAGTCAGAAGTTCTGAATAAATATGAATGCCACATATTTTCGTTGTTTATGGCAAAATTATCTTAGTGACTAAACATTTTCTGTAAGTTGGTAACTGGGTTGTAAGAAATACGCGCCTTTCTTAACTTTTTGAAGAAAGAATAGCTTCTATGTTTGAATACGTTCGTACACAAGCGTATTCCACGGTTTTTTGTGTGTTGTATCGGATGGTTTTGACCATTACAGAGATTCGATGTATCCGTTTTTCTTTACTTTTCGACGCCATCCTTTGCAAATGACCATCGTATTATTTAGGCTTAAGACATTTGGAACGTATTTAAGAGATAGGGAATCCAGTGTAGCTCATAGATAATGAAGCTCGATTCGGTTAAACTAGATGTTGGTTCAGCCAGCCAGCGTAGTGGGTAACCCGTGTGTAGACGCCAGGGTACCCGGGCTCGCCGCACTTGTTCCCGAATGACACGACGCCTATCTGCGTCCAGCGACCGTTGACTTGCAGCATCAGCGGACCGCCCGAGTCACCCTGAAATAGATGAAATTATCTTTTGAATAGTTTGTTTAGAACGAATTCTCTCATTGAAATTGTAATTATTGTAGGTAGATGGCATATTATTTCGATTACCAAGATTTTAGAAATTTAACATAGTTGTGATTGTGTAATAGTACCTACATTACTTACCAAGGACTGTAAAAGAAAGAATGCCCGAAATCGCAGGTATTTGTGACCCGATCCGCAGGCGAGGGTTGTAAATATGCGATAGAGGGCTTTCTTTTTTACTGCCCGTGGTGAGTACACAATTTTACGTCTCCATCTGGCCATAATGCGAGTTTTACCGTACGCGTAGCGTGCGGTAACGGTAATACTCACATTATGGCCAGGTGTGACGTAAAATAGTATATTACTGACCAAGGACCGTAAAAGAAAGAAAGCCTGAGATCGCAGGTATTTGTGACCCGAACCACAGGCGAGGGTTGTAAATTTGCGATAGAGGGCTTTCTTTTTTACTGCCCGTGGTGAGTACACAATTTTACGTCACATTATGGCCAGGTGTGACGTAAAAGGTATTAAACCTTTTGAACGCTTATCCTCTCGCTTCAAGACGTGGCCTACACGCCAATATCTCGACTAGTGAATAACGAATTTAAACCTTATCTGTCAGCAGGGCAATTGATTTGACAGCGTCCGCCATGACCACTTTAGTGGTCGCTGACGTGGCAGGGACGACAGCACACGACCCATTTAGTGGCTCTTGGCGTTCAAAGGGTTAAAGGTGGTATTTTGGTTACTGCCAAATATACATATGAGTTCATGTATATTTTGCTTATGCTTCGATGAAATCGTACAACTAACTCATTTTGCAATTATAATCACCTGATACGCTGCCTCTCGTGTACTCGGCACATAAAAATGCTCCAGTAATCGCGCTACGAACTTTGTCGAAGTATTTTCCTCGCCGTCCTGAATGTTACTATGACCGACAGGTGTTTAGAAATAATAAGTCACCTGGCACGCATCCACGCCACCTCTCGCGTACCCAGCACACAAGAACGCTTCAGTAATAGGCTGAAAGTACGCCTTATCGCAGTCTTCGTTCCTCCACACGGGCAGCTTGGCCTCCAACTGCTTGGCGCTCTCCGTGCCGCCGTAGCGCGTGGTGCCCCACCCGACCACCGTGGCCACCGCGCCGTCGAACTGATGGCGGTATAGGTCGGCGGTGGGAAGGCAGATGGGAATCACGTATTTGGATTTTTGGACGTTTTCTGGAACACGAGAATTATTATTATTGAATTATAAAGTATGGAAGAGGATTTTAAATGAGAGGGATTTAAACCGATTTGAGTATTTACATTAATTTAAGCATCTTATCCTTGGGTCTTGAATAGACGATCCTATCCTTTGATAGTTCAGCCAGTCCTATCCTGACAGGCTCGACTTGGCCCCTACATCTCTGTCACTCTTGTAATATTCAAGTGATAGTGACACAGTAGATAGACGATATTCATAGACCATAGCTTATTGTATACAATACAATACAAATACGCTTTATTGAACACCTCAAAAAGAACACCAGTACAGACAATGCATAAAATCATATTAGAGGTAAACAAGAGGCGGTATTATAGCTAAAAAGCTATTTCTTCCAGACGACCTTGTATAGTACAAGTCATACATCAAACTTACCACCGAGAACCAGTACAGCTAAGTCATTGTAGTATCCCACTCTAGAGAACTGCTCATGAGCCCTCACAGCCACCACACGTAACGTCAGCGGCCTGGACGGCTCGTCCTCTCGGGCTAGGTCAACGTCTCCCACTCGCACGCTGAACTGACGTGGTGGGAATCTGCAAACAATAAATAGGATTTGATTATGGAACTGCATTGCTGATTAAATTTTACGGGTACTTTGTTGAGCTGTCCAAAGCCTAACGGTTTCGCCATAAAGGTAATAGATTCGTAGGTACACAATAGACGTGGTGGGAATCTGCAAACAATAAATGAGATTTGATTATGGAACTGCATTGCTGATTAAATTTTACGGGTACTTTGTTGAGCTGTCCAAAGCGTAACGGTTTCGCCATAAAGGTAATAGATTCGTAGGTACACGGATATCGCCATAATCTTCAATTCCACAACTATACCTACCTATATGTTAATGGTGTTGATTTCGATGGGTAATGTTTAAAGGGGTATGAAAGTGACGTCATCTGCTACGTCGTCATAGTACAGTCAGCTGCAGAGAAAAGGAACCCCCCTAACACTTAAAGATTATTGCCCGACGGCGAGCGCGTCACGTGATGTGACGTGTTCGCCCCGAGTACCTTCCCTCTCCCCGTGCCCCTTCGCCCCGCACCCATATCTTTCCGAGCTTCACCGTCTCGTTTCCACTCAAATTATTTGCAGTTTTAATTTAATGGTATTTGATCGGCTTCCGAGCAAATCACATGACCCAGAAAAACACACAAAAAGACATTCGCTTAAGGCGACGATATATGCAAACACGTCAAATCGAGGTGTTTTTGTGCAAGGTTTTTGAAGAAAACAAACCACGTTGGAGCATGAATGTTACATTTTCTGTAGGGGCATATAGTTGTGTTCGCTGTACCGATACGTGCTTGGTCTTGTATAACATAATTAGGTATATATATCATCGTTAAGAAACTGTTTTGGAGAAAACTTGTCGCAAGTTTTATGTCGGTCAGAAATAATTCTATGTTGCGAAATTAAACATAACTACGTCTTAGCACATTACTAATGTTCGGCAGATACTATAGTCGTATTAAGCGCTTAATAAAGGTTTAAGACGCAAAACCTTGTAAGAGCCTGTAATAATCAGAACTATGCAATTGCTAATAAAACTTATAGGCGTTTATTCTATTGCAGCCAGAGACATGTTTCATGTGTCAAATTTGAGTAATATGATTAGTAATTTTGAGTGCGGAAATTTGTTCCACATAGCTTAGGTTATAGTACGCTTGCTTACTAAGTAGATATGTCCGAGTTCAAATCTAGGCTGATGTTAACTTTTTTGTTTATTTTTTTATCTCATTTCTCATTTATATTTTCAATCCTGTTCCTAAGTGATTTATAGGTATTTTTGGACAAAAAAAAGTCAAATCATACTATAGTATAGTCAAGTTACTAGTTAGTTTAATCTTTTTATTTTGACTTTTTTACCCAATATATTTAAACTACCAACTTATAAAAGAGACTAATTCATTATTAAATTTTTACAGTGGGTATGGGTACTTTTTACCATAGACGGCTTCATCCATGTTTTTACCATAATTTGTATTACAAGAGCGCGTTTGTTCGAGCAGTTTCCATCCGAGGCGACGTTGCCAGCTTACTTTCATTTGCTCATTTCGCTTCTTGCTTTGCGCTGTTGCAAGCTAGATCTATATTATGATATGAATGACGGATTCATTGAATAGAATCAAATGCGCTTGAAGTTGAAACACATTCGTGCATTTGTCAATGATTTGTCCACATCATCGTGATAGGTTATATATCTCTCTCTTTACTATGGAATAAGAAAGAAACAATCGGCTCGGCTGTCCCGGTACTCTGCGATGTCTGGTCGCGCCATTAGGTTTATTATGGCTTATTGTATGTTCGTTTTCGTACGATTTAAAAGATATAGTGAATTATTAATGTTATTATTAGGTAGGTAAGTAGATATGGAATTAATTTAATCGTATAAGTATATATACCTACCAATATAATTTCTCACAATCCCTAAAATGAAAAAACCAATAAGTACTCGTAAGGTACGATGGGGTAAGATCGGACCATTTTTGAACTAGTTGGTCAGCTTTCAGGGCTGACTTTTATGCTGACTTTACCTTTGTAAAAATTTCTCGAAATATTAATCCTTGTTTCAAATCAGTATGAAGTGTACCTAAGCTGTTTGTCGTGTATAAAATTTCAAAATCTACTTCTTCTACTTAAGATTGGACTATTCAATAAAATGTACTCTTAGTAAGTTTTTAGGTGCTAGTTTTCTTCCACTTATCGATTTTGCCAGCTTTGTAATGCAATAATAAATTTTGAAGTGCCCGTTCTAGAGCTTATATGATCTTGTTTAGATTAATATTATACGAAAATAAATCATACTCGAAAGGTTTTTTATACTAAAACATTTTTTGTAAAAGTGGAGTATGTGTCAGTTTTCCGTCCATACTTATTGATATATTGATATTCAAGTTTTTCAAATTAAAGCTTATAATTAATATATCAATTAAAGAATAAATAATTATTATCAATGGCCAATTTGACCTCAAAAAGTTTTTTCCATGTAGACGGAGAGCTGGCCACGTCAGATATGACACAATAGTCAGGTTTCATTGCTCTCATTATTGTGTCATATCTGACGTGGCCAGCTCTTAGTCCAATAAATTTGTAGCAGTTTAATCAGGTGGACGGCAACCCGGACGGGAAACTAGCATAACCACCCTATGCAGGGTTTCAAATAATAGATATAATTATAAACCGCCTGTATTATGTTCATGTCAACCTTTCAGCATTTTCTCAAACTTTTCAAAAACGAGTGAGTTAAAAATATTAAGAGTGGAAAGACAAGATGTTTCAAACCTTTGAAGCAAGATGTTTCAAAATTTAAAAAAATTTAAAAAACTCTTTTGGCTATAATTCTTTTTTTTTTCCCAGCCTACTTGAAGAGATATATTATATGGACGTATCCATACTAATATTATAGTGTGTCTGTCTGTTACCTCTTCACGCTTAAACCGCTCAACTAATTTAGATGAAATTTGGTATGTATAAGGGGGTGAAAACGGAATGGAAGTTTATATGGAATTGTTGCTCCCTGTTGACTTGAAATAGCATACGTACTAGTTTTATATTTGCTCTTAGATTTTACTAACTATTAGTAACTTTTATTTTGCGTTTTATTATGTAATTCCATATCGCTCATGTTAATTTCGCGCAGACGAAGGCACGGGTAAAAGCTAGTATTTTAATATTGTAATGGATTTTGATATGGTAAAACTTTTGAAATAGATGGCAATTAACCAAAACTAACCCAAAAATGTACCCAAAAAACCGTGACGACCCTATACACGACACGATACAACCAATCCATACTAATATTATAAATGGGAAAGTGTACGTGTGTGTTTGTTTGTTTGTCCGTCTTTCACGGCAAAACGGGGCGACGAATTGAAGTGATTTTTTAAATGGAGATAGTTGAAGGGATGGAGAGTGACATAGGCTACTTTTTGTCTCTTTCTAACCCCCCACTTCCCTAAAATGGGGGGTGGAAGTTTGTATGGTTTGTTACCCCGAATTTAACGCGAGCGAAGCCGCGGGCAAAAGCAGGTATTATATGTTATTAACTTACTCGTGCTGACTTTTCATGTTTTTAATTATTTTGTGTAATTTCAATTTATAATTCTTATGTGAGACCACAAACGCTTTTATATTTGTAATTTTTTTTAGTAAAGAACACTTATGGTATATGTATAAATGAAAATGATGAAAAAATTAATCTTAAACTTTAGGTTGAATTAAGTTATTTGCTTTTTGGCTATGGTTTTCTGTGAGGTACTTCCCCAGTCGAGCTCTGAGCCAGGTCCAGATTTGAGCGTGATAACATTCGCTGAACTGTGCCTTACCACAGTTAGCGAGATAACATTCGGAGTGCCCATACCTCCCTTTTGGACGTAACATACCCGTGTCTAAACCTGTTCCTAGTAACCAACTAGGTACACATTTAAAAAATGTTCACAGCAACAATTAATAAGATCCAGTCTTAAATGCCACGCAAAAACAAATCAAACCATTTTTTGTGACAAACAATTGAATTTATAGAACGAAACTTTTTTGTCTATAAAGATCACATGTATGCGTGACTTCGGCAGCAGATAGCATACATCCTCCATACGACCCTCTTGAACCTGATGTTTATTCAGTGTTGGGCGTAATTTATTAGATGGTACCTACTTTTGTAATGTATTAAATTGCTAATTAAATTACAAGAAAATCAATTATATTAAGTAATTGAAATTGCTTGTAATTGAGATTACATGTTAGTAGTATTTCCGATTACATATAATTTGTAATTGCAATTACTTTTATCTTAACTACTTTTACTTGTAACTTCGATAATTTGAAATAATATACAAGTTCAATTTATTTTTGGGTCAGTGGGGGCAGCTACCAGATCCCTCGCTGCAACGCGAAAATGGTCTTAGAAGACCTTCCCTCAATTTCAAACTAATAACGTTACGGATTTTGGAAAAAACATACAGGATGCGAGAAAGAGGTCACATTTGGTAAACTTCTTTTTGATGCCAATCGATCCCATTCTTGTATGGGATCAAAAATAATTTGCGGCTAGAAAAGCCACAAATTGAGAAAAACTTTTCCCATACTTTATGAAAATTATTTATTTTTATTTTTCACATGCTGCTTTTTTATGCCAATCGAGTCCATTCCTATCGTTTCTAATAGTTTCCTATCAGGGGTCAACTTACGGTAATGTACTAAAAAGCTACAAATTAAATATTTTCCATACATTTACTATAAATAATAAATAAATAAATAAATATTATACGACAATCTTACACAAATCGACCTAGGCCCACAGTAAGCTCAATAAGGCTTGTGTTATGGGTACTAGACGACGATATATATAATAGATAAATATGGATAAATACTTAAATACATAGAAAACATCCATAACTCAGGAACAAATATCTGCGATCAACACACAAATAAATGCCCTGACCAGGATTCGAACTCGGGACCTCCTGCTTCGTAGGCAGGGTCACCACCGACTGGGCTAGGAGATCGTCAAATAAAGAATAAGTGATTTTTAGGGTTCCGTAGCCAAATGGCAAAAAACGGAACCCTTATGGATTCGTTATGTCTGTCTGTCTGTCTGTCCGTCCGTATGTCACAACCATTTTACTCGGAAACTATACGACGTATCTGAATAAAATTTACACATAAGGTGTATTTCTGTATGCCGCTACTTGAAATTTGAAAAAAAAAATATTTTAAGGGGGGCGCTCGATACATGAAACTAAATTTCAAAAAATCTTTTTACCAAAAGTCAACATGTGACACATCAATCGATAGGTCTTTAAAAATAATATTGAGGTTTGTTTGATCTTTTTGTGATTAAATGAATATTTTTTGAAATAATCGCTTCGAAAGTCAGAAAAATTGTGTAGCCCCCCCTGTAACTTTTGAACCGTAAGTCCAAAAAATATGAAAAAATTTGAGGAGATGCGCCTTAGCATATACTTTCTACGAAAATTGTTTGGCCATTTTTGAGTTATTTCCAAAAAACTTCTTCCATAGGCATCAGATACGACCTTTTGGTATTAGTTTGGTTCTTATTCCATTGAAGGTACGGAACCCTCCTATGCGTGATCTGACACGCACTTGGCCGGTTTTTTTAACCTTTCAGTTAACCAACAGTCGTTGTTATTAAGCATACCGGAAGAAACATTTAAGTAAAATGTGTAGGTACCTGAAAAAAGCGCCATCGCCATTATATCAAAATGCAACTAGGTAGAGGTACACAATAGTGTTGGAGGATGTGTGGTTTGTATTTGCAACTAAAGGCTAATTTTCCATATAGGTAATTGAATTATCCGATGTTCTCCCGATGCGGTCTTATCCCAACGCACTTCACCGTCCTCATTGAAAGCGTTTTTGACCATCTCTAATTTCGTTATAGATACTAAAAACCTGGATTTTTCAGAGCAGAAGAGGACATAAAACAAATTAGTTACTAATAATATTATCTTCAGTACATTTTATTTGAACTTTTATTTTGAAAGACTTGACACGTACTTGACACATAGAAATATAACCGCCATGATGAATGCTTATTTTGGATATTTAGAATAAAACATTATAATTGTGCGATTATGATACTGTAGGTAATGGCGTGCGTTGGCCAAGTCGTTTTATATTATAGGTAACTTAAATTATTTCGTCATTGATTACCTACATACAATAGTAACTTTAATTAAGTAAGTACACATAAAATGAAATTATTAACAAAGCGCCATCTTACTGTAAAAGACCGCGATTGTTTGACTATTTAAACATGTCAACATTGAATTGTCATAGTTCATCTCAAGTATACTAGATGGCAGAAGCGGAAGCTACGATTATAAAAACGCAAAATGCAGTCGTCAATCGTGATACCTGTCACCTTAAGTGCAGTTGTCACAAGATTTGAACCCGGTCCCACCATGCGCCGGCCGAACATCTGACCATGGCTTATACCCCTAGGCTGTCAGCTCAGTTGCATCCCCCGGCGAAATTAAGATAAGGATTATGCTAGTGCATCCATACGTCACTTCTCAATCGATTACAAAATAAGGTTGAAATTCGTATAGATTTCTCGTTTCATTAAATAATGTTCTTGTTGCGGATTGTTGAACTACCGCAATTTTAATTTAGAAAACTAACTGTAGTCTTTATGCGTGTTATGATCTACAGGTTAAGGTTGAGTTTAAAATAATTTACTTCGTCTTATTTACTAAATGGTGATTGAGGGTAACCTTATAATGTATTTTCAAGTCATTAGGTTTTCTTTCGATTCGCTAATAACATATTCTTAATACTATTCCGGATACTTATCTGAATTTCTAAGTTTTCGTATAGTTCGATAATTCGAAACAATGGTGCGATTTACAAAGTTTTTAAAAACTAAAATTGAAGAGGGAAAAAGTATCAAAAAAATAGCACGAGATATGGACATAACGGTAATATTTCTGTTATATGTATTTTGTTGTCATATAGGTATACCATACTTATTGCAGCAATTATGTTGCAATATTGCCCACAGGTTTTTTTGTGTTTAAAATATTATCATTTTCATTATAGAGGAAAACAGTTCGTAGATGGATACGAAGGTATCAAGCGACGGGTGACGTGGAATGCGATCGTCAAGGTCCTCTGCCAGTTGCTTACACTGATGACTCGGAGCGACACCGAAATATTGTGGAAGTTCATTCAGTGGCACCTTTTAAAACTACACGATCAACTGCAGAAACTTTTGGAGTGTCACTTGGCACGGTTCGAAGACACCTCCACGCTGCAGACATCCATAATTATAAACCGGCGAAAAAAATTAAGCTTACTGACGACCACCGCACTGATAGAGTAATGTTTGCTAATCGTTATTTAAATTTCGATTGGGAAAACGAAATTGTTATATTTACCGACGAAAAGTGCTTCAAGTCAGATAAGGATGGCCGAAAAATTTTATGGAGAAGAAGTGGACAGAGGTTTAACCCTAAAAATGTATTAGATTTGAGAACAAGCGGACGGTTAACACTAGGTGAGAAAAAATTGTTTTTATTTAAATTTAGTATATGGTATCTATACCGTAAATATTGTTTATATTTACTTGATATTTATGATTGCATTTTTTTTTAATATTTACTCTTTTTAGGGTTCCGTACCTCAAAAGGAAAAAACGGAACCCTTATAGGATCACTTTGTTCTCCGTCTGTCTGTCTGTCTGTCTGTCTGTCTGTCTGTCTGTCTGTCAAGACCATTTTTCTCAGGAACGCGTGGAGGTATCAAGCTGAAATTTATACCAAATACTCAGGTCTATTGTCCCTTGGAGCTGTGAAAAAATCAAACTCAAAAGCCAACGCAATCAAAAGATACAGTCGTTTATGCTGCAAATTTTAGTTTTTCGGCACTCGCAAAACCTACGGGGTACTTCCCGTGAACTCAGAAACTTGAAATTTAGCACGAAGCAACGTCATATAGCATAGACAATGGAAAAATTACAAAAAGCAGACATTTTTAATAAAATCATACAAAAAAACTTTTTTTTAAATTTTAAACTTACTACCTTTTTTCTCGTAAACGCGTGGAGATATTAAATTGAAATTCATATCAAATACTCAGGGCTATGGGACCTTTCAGATGTAGCAAAACCAAACTTTTATGTCAACGCAATCAAAAGAAATAGCAATTTAAGTCGCATATTTTGAAACTGAGTACTCGCAAGAAACTCAAAACCTACAGGGTACTTCCCGTAAACTCAGAAACTTGAAACTTGGCACGAAGAAATTTCATAGAGTACAGACAAAGGAAAAATTACGAAAAGTAGACATTTTTAGTAAAATCATACAATAAATATTTTTTTAAATTTTAAACTTACTACCTTTTTCCTCGTAAACGCGTAGAGGTATTAAATTGAAATTCATATCAAATATTCAGGTCTATAATACCTTTAAGTTGTAAAGGTTTGTACGGAACCCTCGGTGCGTGAGTCCGACTCGCACTTGGCCGGTTTTTTAGGTTACTGGGGATGGATGTCTTCGATGGGGCCAGGCGAGCTGGTCGAAATAGGCGGCCGAATGAACAGTGAGCGATACCTTGAAGTTTTGAAGGACGTAATGCTGCCTTCTGTGCGTGTTGCATATCCTGAAGACCATATTTATTTAGTTTAGGATAATTCCTCAGTGCATCGATCCAAAATCGTCCAAGACTGGTTAAAGGCACAAAATGATATAACGGTGTTTAAGTGGCCGGCAAAAAGTCCGGACCTAAATCCAATAGAAAACTTGTGGGGTCAAATGGTTTTGAACTGGGACTCTAGTGAAATAAAGTAAAAAAATAAATTGGATGAAGAGGTAAACAAAACTTGGGAACTAATGCGAAATAGTGATGCTTGTTTCAATATGGTTGCAAGCATGAAAAGTCGACTTCAAGAAGTGATAGATAATGAAGGCTATCCTCTCCGCTATTAAAAAAGTAGGTATTTACTCCTCACAAGTGTTTCGTAGCAAAGTATTAGATTAGAACAAACGAGCATAAATCGTTCGTTCGACAATGCTTTCAATTTCCCAATATATTGTTATTTCGTAGTTAGTCAAATTAGACAACCTTAGTTATCAATAATAAATATAGGTACTCTTGTTTACGAGTATTTATGTCTTAATGCACCACATGATCTCACATAGTTATTTTTTCTAAAGTTGTGTATAATCAGAAATGGTGATAACGGAGAAAGATGTAAATTGCTAAGACTAATAATGGTATTTAGCATGTTGGTTTCTTTCTCAGTGACTCACTCCCAGTAAAAGATTTGTGTCATGTACCTATAGATAGTCTATAAAGTCTCTAGAAATATCAATAACTATAAACAAACTGTTAGGTGTCTGTTTATAAACGTTATAAATGTCATCCAGATATCTATTTTGTGTTTTGTTAGTAAATTTAGTTAGATTCAAAATCTTAGTAAGTAACCATATTTTTAAGCAGGTAGAAAAGTGTATAAACTACTGAATTATATAATGGATTACAAAAATTAGTTTCTTTTGATCTCGTTGTTATTAAATAGTAAGTTTATAAGTTAACTGCATAAAAATAAATCGCAACCATACAGAATGTTACGCTGTTAATTAAATAAATAAAATTATTTTATTCTATGCAATATACCCATCTTTTCTTGTATACCTCATTTCGGAAAATGTCTCTATAATAATAAATAATATAACAGTCAACAAAAGGTAATTAATGAAAAAAAAAGGAAAAAAAAGTGATGCCAACGGCGGATTTGAACCGGTGTCCTCATATTAGTAGTCTAAAACAGCCTTATTCATAAAAAATCCTTAAATGAGATTTTAACCATCATATAGTTAAAACGCTATATAAGCCTAAATGACGTTTTAAGAAATGTGTGATTTATAATCTCTCCATAAGCCGACAATAGTAATTTCATTGATTCGACTCGTTATGTTGGCACTCTTGGCAAAATCATAGACAAAATCGTATCCCAATCGCAATTTAAAAAAAAGTATGACAGCGAATGTCAGTAATGAGCGGGAAATAGAATCGAATAAATGCAAATACTAGTTTAGATAAATCTAATTTAAATCAAATAAGCCTTTGCATTGAAAAGACGAATCAATGCAACAAAAAAAGGGAGTAATAATTACACGTCAACTGTGTGCACGTCATGCAACAATACAAGGTAAGAATACCAATTCATTTACTTAAAATTAGGTTATGTGAAGTTGATTCTTGCTTGCCTTTAATGTTTTTAATGAATCTAATCATTGATATATCCTCCTCAGGTATTACTACAAGAGCAAAATATAAGAAAAAATACTGGATACAAACACCAACGCCTTTAAGATGGACCTTTTGCAAGTAAGTACAATACCTGCCCAAGTGCCCAAGTCAGACATTTTCACAGTAATAATTCTTTACCAGTGCCTACAACTAATAACATTAGGTATACTTATTGTAAACCAGTTATATCTGTCTGATATCGCCCACAGTTAATGCAGTAAAATAATCATGTACTAACTATACCCAGAAGGATGATATTAAAGTAGTGAAAAATCAATGGTTAGATAATGTGCAAAATGTATTGAAACATAATATGCATTAGTAAGGTAGAATTTTATTGTTATTTTCATTCAAAATCCTTATTAATGTCACCATAATTGCAGAAAATAAGTAGGTATTCCATATTGTGATGCTGTAATGTCTGTAAATGACTATATTATTCAGTCAATCAGTCAGATGCTGACAATAAAAGGCATCAAGCAGATGTACTTACATTAATGTCATTTATTGTCAGGAAAATTTGACTACATACTTATGTAATAACTACTAATAAGCAGTGGTGATAGGTATATACACCTTAGGATGTTGGTCATTCTCAATTAAATGTATGGTTATAATATGTATGTAGTCACATCAATTTCTGCCTATTTTATAGAAAACTTCCATATCCTGGTATATGGAACAATATATATGAAAGCTAAAAATAAAAAAAGTGTTTGTTTAAAATTAATTTAATTAAATTTGTTGCATTCTTTTCAGGTCAGCACTTATCAACAGCCGTCATCATCCACTGCCATTGTTAAGGCAGTAAGTCGTCAAGCATTAAACAGGAAAGGGCGACCAGGTCAAGAATCCACACAAATCCAGGAAAAGTCTACCGGCCCCGGACATATTCGAAGCCAAGCAGTCCTCAGCGGCAAGGCAATCAACTGAAACATAAAAAGAAAAATAAGAAGCTACATAGCCTGATTTTGGTCAAAACTACTGGTTCTGACCCCATAATACTCTCATACTCTTTAGCTTTTTTATTATTGAATTGTATGTTTAATTTTGCTAAATAAAATTATTTTATTTCATGAAGATTTTGTAATGATTTTTAATACTTCTCTCTCTGGGAGAATCTGTTTATTTAGTGGCATATTATTATTCAAGAGCTTAATCTTAGCCTATGGAGGAACCTGGTCTTCAGCAGAAGGACATGATGTCACGATCCTCAGCTCTGAGGGAACGACTGATGATGATGATGATAACCTTTTGGTAATAACATTTATGTTGCAATAATTATATTATAGTTTGTCCGGACAAACTATACCTCTGTGGTTGAATTGTAATGAACAACATCAGTAATGTATGTGCATTGATTGCCGCTTTAACACTTGTATTACAAATACCACTTCATTATCTTTAATTAAAGATGTTTTTTTTTTCATATACTACCAGTTAAAGTAAGAATAGTTAGATGTTCAGCTTTTAGTAAGAAGTTAGGTAGGTAGGTTAGGTATTGAATTCATCCAAAGATTGGATGGAGGCTGTTTTATATCACTTATATCAGGTATGTTAACCCTTCGAATGCCATATGCCACTCACTCGCAAATTTCACTAGCGCAAGTAGGTAACCCAATATAAACCTTACTTGAAAGTATGAAAGTTACTTTGACAGTGTATGCCGTAACATTTTGCTCTTGGCGCTGTAAGCACGAGAACTCATGATACCTTTAGGTGTTCTTAGCATTCAAACGGTTAAGCATAAACTAGATTAGGTCCCAATGGTAACCTATCTGCCTCCTCATAGAAAGTCTGTTGCAACTACTTTAGTAACTACTTACCTGAGATCAAAAAAAATAGCCTAAATAGGTGTACATATTTATATAAAGAACATCCTGACCCCTGACCTTGGGCAGTGTAAAGTATATAATATTACGACAAGTTGATAGTAACCACTTCTTTCTTACCTTATGTTATGATACATATTCCAAAATCGGCTTTCGTAGTTGTACCTATTCACATGCTCCATTGCCTGAATTGGCATTTTATAGCAACAATTTCACTTCAAAAGTTCACAGTCACTTTAAAAGATAGAAACTATTACATAAATAATAATATTTTTCACAAAACATAAAACTTGTAACGATGTAGCTTCCATTCAGTAGAAATCTTCTGATTTGTGTTCGGTGTCGCTAGTGTCAAAATCAGCTGTTCAATATTATGGCGGCCATTTTGATCCTTATTGAGGAGATAAAGAAGGGTCCTGGGTCATGTAACTTTTCGAACATTTGCAATAGGTTTGTAGAGCTTTTTAGAGATAAATAACGTTTATAAATAACGTTTTTGGGCTTCCGGACTTCAAGTAGGTTTGAAGGAAGTTGTAACTTTTTATGAATAAGGCTGTAAAGTATAACCACTAGACCAAATCATCTTCTATTCGACACGACGAAAATACTTCATGTCATTACCAAGGGGGGTCCTTTTCTCTGATGCTGACTGTACAATGCGCAGCTATAAAATCATATATCTTGGGCATTAACACCTAAGTTATTCTGCCCCAGAACTCCTTTCTCTGTATTGCTTTACAGATTTATGTTATGGCGACTAATATCCACGGCCACTGCCTATCGTAACATACACTAACACTTACGGTCTTTGCTTTGAGTCTCTAGTGAAATGCTCAGCCGTGAGCACGTGCCTCCGCACCAGAACTCTCTCCTGTTGTTTCCGTGAAGGTAGATCGCGACCATCTACGGCCAAGCGCCTGACATAAATACACTAACACTTATGGTCTCCGCTTTGAGTCTCTAGTACAATGCGTAGCCGTGAGCACGTGCCTCGTGCCCACTAAAGTACCTCCGCACCGGAACTCCTCTTGTTTCCGTGAAGGTAGATCGCGACCATCCGCGGCCAAGCGCCTGACATAAATACACTAACACTTACGGTCTCTGCTTTGAGTCTCTAGTACAATGCGTAGCCGTCAGCACATGCCTCGTGCCCACTAAAGTGCCTCCGCACCAAAACTCTCTCCTTTTGTTTCCGTGAAGGTAGATCGCGACCATCCACGGCCAAGCGCATGACATAAATACACTATCACTTACGGTCTCTGCTTTGAGTCTCTAGTACAATGCGCAGCCGTGAGCACATGCCTCGTGCCCACTAAAGTACCTCCGCCCCGGAACTCCTCTTGTTTCCGTGAAGGTCGATCGCGACCATCCACGGCCAAGCGCCTGACATAAATACACTAACACTTACGGTCTCTGCTTTGAGTCTCTAGTACAATGCGCAGCCGTCAGCACATGCCTCGTGCCCACTAAAGTGCCTCCGCACCAAAACTCTCTCCTTTTGTTTCCGTGAAGGTAGATCGCGACCATCCACGGCCAAGCGCCTGACATAAATACACTATCACTTACGGTCTCTGCTTTGAGTCGCTAGTACAATGCGCAGCCGTGAGCATATGCCTCGTGCCCACTAAAGTACCTCCGCACCGAAACTCTCTCCTCTTGTTTCCGTGAAGGTAGATCGCGACCATCTACGGCCAAGCGCCTGACATAAATACACTAACACTTACGGTCTCTGCTTTGAGTCTCTAGTACAATGCGCAGCCGTAAGCACGTGCCTCGTGCCCACTAAAGTACCTCCGCACCGGAACTCCTCTTGTTTCCGTGAAGGTAGATCGCGACCATCCACGGCCAAGCGCCTGACATAAATACACTAACACTTACGGTCTCTGCTTTGAGTCTCTAGTACAATGCGCAGCCGTGAGCACATGCCTCGTGCCCACTAAAGTGCCTCCGCACCAGAACTCTCTCCTCTTGTTTCCGTGAAGGTAGATCGCGACCATCCACGGCCAAGCGCCTGACATAAATACACTAACACTTACGGTCTCTGCTTTGAGTCTCTAGTACAATGCGCAGCCGTCAGCACATGCCTCGTGCCCACTAAAGTGCCTCCGCACCAGAACTCTCTCCGTTTGTTGCCATGAAGGTAGATGGCGACCATCCACGGCCAAGCGCCGGGTGCAGACTCTGTGCCGCCGACTATACGGCCGCCTTCATCTTCCCGCTGTCCGCACTCTGGAATGGACGTTTTGGTTGGGTTAGGATACCTTCCTATTTTATATAGGTATTAAGTAATTGAAATTTATTTAAGACGTTCTGGCTTTTGAAATTAATATAGTTTTTCAGCATTGAAATTTTTAGTCCCCATCTTTCTCACTTAATTTCTGCCATTTAAAATCGAAATATTGTAACCAGATTGGAATACAAAGAAAAACACACTTTGTGTGATAGTTCAACAACGAAAAGTATTGAATTAAAATCATGACAGTCAGGACATGGCATAAAATTACTTGCTTTTTGGGGACACCTATTATCTAAGTGTTGGAATACGAATATAACACTGCAGTATAACGATGTCACAGCTAAGGATAAGGACTTTATCGTCGATGCCTTTTAGGTCGCACGTATTTTCCCCCTAAATGACGATACTTGGACAAAGATTATTAGAATTTATTTGACCGGTCGTAAGAAGGCAACTTACGACCTATTAATAACTCAGGAATCTACATATACAAGCCAGGGATGTAACAGATGCGGTTTTATCGGAACCGAATGCGGAATCAGATGTTTTAAATTTAGTTTGTCGGAACCAGAGGAACCTGTTTGTTTTTGATGTACGCCGTTCATTTCCTCCCAATGCGTTGCTATGGCATCCGATATAACTTCTGTTTTGAAAGTTAGAAAACCGGAACCGAGAAGCGGATGTTTAAAACAAATCGGAAGTTCCGACTTAACGGAACCGGAACCTGAGCTCTGTAACATCCCTGATACAAGCATAAGACAAGAATTTTGGAAATAAAGATTCTAACATTTGAAACGTAACTTACCGCTAATATCCACAATGTTGGAGAAGTTGGTGATAACAGGAGGCGCTACAGTTGCAAACGTAGTAGAAGGAGGCCTGGCAGTCGTCACGCTGGTAGGCCTGCTAGTAGTCGGAGGCCGTGGCCGTTTCGTCGTCAACACAAGCACCGCTGATGGCCTCTTAGTCGTCGTCGCTTTGGAAGGCCGAGGAGTAGTCACTGGGACTAAGTATGTCGGTTTGCTAGTCGTCGTTAATACTGGCTTCTCGACTGCAAGCGTTGAAGGGACTATGGCGTTTTTAGGACAACATACACCAGGGACAAATAGGTCTTTAAAGCAGAGGGATTCACGTAGGCCAACTAAGTTTAAAAGTAGTTGGGGACAGTTGCTTAAGTCCTCACATATTCCTGTTTCACCATCAGGCGTTGTGCAGGATTTTGAGTCCTGCGCATCTCCTGTAGCTATTTTAGTGATCGGTGCATCGGGCAGGACTCTCGGTAGCGCCTTTTTGACTATAGGCGCTATCTTGTCTGTCACATTTCTGCCCAGAACGTTCTTGCTTATAGTATACAAGGCTTGTGGAAGTTGTTTTAAATTAGGATCAGTTTCGTCTTTATCTTCCTCATTGACCATATCAACGAGGTAATGACCTACTGTGTTTATGGCACCTAAAGTTTCTGATATCCTGGTGAAAGCAGAATCAGAAAGTAAACGTGGATCGCTTGGATTGTCTCTGGTTTCTGAATGAGTAAGATCAATGGAACTTCTGCTTTGGTAGTTCTGTGGGTCTTGGTAGTTTTGGTAACTTTGGTAGTTTGGTTGAAAGTTTGGGCCGTTACCAAAGGGGCCATGGTTTTGGGTCGTCGTTTGTGTGTTGTAGTATATTTGCATGGAGTCGGGGGACCTTTTTCTTGGTGTTGAGAACTGCCAGGGCGGATTTCGAGGTTGATGCGGATTGTGCCATTCAGCCGGGGTCTGCGCGTAAGACACTGGAAAAACAAATGTTTATGGAGCCGTAAAATTTAAAAAGCAAACCTAAATATAGAACTTAAACAGCACTGTTTGAGTTCTATATTTATTATTACTTATATGATATTATTGAAAAAAACCCAATATCTCGCAGTTTTTTTTATACACTGATTTCCAGTTCAGAAAAATAGTAAAAAATACGCCCAAACACAGGTGTTTTTTTTTCAGCAATCCAATTTTATTGCGAAAATACGTATATAACAAGTGTGTGTCTGACCACGCATAATTGAGGGTTGCGTACCTACTATTGAAAATAACTAATATCAAAAGGTCGTATCTGCCTATGAATGAAGGTTTTCGGAGATAACTTGAAAACGCCTTAACCAATTCAAACTATTTTCTTTGAAGGAATATATAACGATGCATCTTCTCAATTTTTTTCACAATTTTTGAATAACCGGTTCAAATTATAGTATCCGGATAGTATCATCGCAAGGAGACTAAACTTATGGATCTTTCTTATTATACGTGCCTATCGTTTAGCGGCAAAAAAATCTTGAACCAGTGCTATTTGAATTAATTTTTTAAGACGCAGAAACGTCTGCTAACGATACTACAATGTTTAGAAATAAAATAAAACAAAATACCCTAAGAGCTATCTAGTCTCGCTCTAAGAAAAAAAAACAATATCAAAATTTTTATTTTATCAAAAAATTGGTTGCAATTTGCAATTAATCCACTTACTTTTTTGGCCGCGACTGTATAATAAGATAAAAAATAAGTTATTAAAATTTCCTAAAAATGAGGCGTAAATGATGTCAGGATTGTTCTATTACATTTTACTATTATTAATTATATTCTTAATACTACACCAAGGCCGGCCTTTGACTACATCGTAAAGTTTCAAAAGACATACTAAAAAGTCCGTGCAAAAGGACACCAAAAAAAAAATAAAAAAAAAAAACATAAATTCAATTGGTGGGCGGGGGCACGCAAAACCCTGACACGCCAGCCTGGTAGGCTACGGGGGCGGTGCGGACCGCAAGATTTTTTTTGTGAAGGATATCGAATAAAAAAATAATTATCAAAAGGTCGTATCCGCCTATGAATGAAGGTTTTTGGAGTTAACTCGAAAACGCCTTAACCAATTCAAACAATTTTCAAAACAATTTTTTCTTTGAAGGAATATATTGATGCATCTTCTCAATTTTTTTCATATTTTTTAAATAACCGGTTCGAAGTTAAAATTTTGTTGAATTTCGGGATGATTATTTCTGAAAATATTCACGATATCATAAAATGTTTAAACAAATTTCAATGTTGTTTACGAAGACGATTGATGCGATGATACTTTCTCGTTTTTAAATTAAAATTTAGTGTTAATTAAGTTTATTTAGCACGTTGATGAGATACGAGCCGTGGGGAGCATCAATTTGCCATCAATATTTTGCGATAAGGCAGGGGATGGCACAGGCAAAGTTTCACGGTAGGCAGTTACAATTTAATAGGTTTAGTTTCAGTGAGCCGTAAACACATAGGTACAACGTATATGTTTTAGTCCCCTGGCGTGGCGTGGGTACCCTGATGTATGTAATTAGCAATCCCTACTATAATTAATCCTTTACCCGATGAGGGGTCCATATTGAATTTATAAAAAAAAAAAAATTTTTATATGCAATGACAATGTAAATTTATTATAAAATTTCAATTTAATAAGTATTGTAAAATCAAATATTTTTTGCATGCAAAAAAAAACTTTATGTTTTGTAAATCATTCATTATGGAAATAAAGAGGCTTTAATAATAATAACTATAATTAATAATTATTATAAATGCGAATGTAAGTCTGTCTGTCTTTATGTTTGTTACCTCATCACACTGAAACAGCTGAACCGATTAAATTGGTAGAGATAGTTTGATACTTACTCTAATTTTACGTACTCTCATTGAATGTCTGCCATTATTATATTTTAGTTAGGTTAGGTTAGAGCGAACGAAATGCTTGCAAAATCGAATTAATTAAATGTACCTCTATGTAACAGGTTATCTATATTATGTACCGCAATAATAGTTATGTAAAACTTGAAGCATTGATGCATACCTACCCGGGTGAAGAGCTGGATACTGGCATCTTATTTGCACTATGACATTTAGGAAACCTGAAACAAAAGAACAAAAATAACTAAGTTGTTTTGGTCGTAAAAGCCGTGTTACACTTGTCCTAGTTAGCTTCCTAAATGTTTTAGTTTCTAAATTTAGTCAAGTCTAACCGCATTTAGCAAGTAAATTTACTATGAAATAATTTTAAACAAGAAAGAACCGACTTCACTTAGCATCCACCTTTCCAACACCAAATGCTCGATTTGCTGTAAAAAATACTCAAATCGCCATAGGTGTGCCTATAATAGTTGAAGAGTTCCCTCGATTTCTCCATCCCATCATCAGATCCTGACATGGTTACAATGAGACCAACTGTGAAGTATACGCTTTAAAACAAAAAAATACCGGCCAAGTGCGAGTCGGACTCGCGCACCGAGGGTTCCGTACAAACCAAACAAGCAAAAGTTGTAGTATGTTTATTACTTATTTCAATTTAATACCTCTACGCGTTTACGAGGAAAAAGGTAGTAAGTTTAAAATTTCAAAAAATATTTTTTGTATGATTTTACTAAAAATGTCTACTTTTCGTAATTTTTCCTTTGTCTGTGCTATATGAAGTTTCTTCGTGCCAAGTTTCAAGTTTCTGAGTTTACGGGAAGTACCCTTTAGGTTTTGAGTTTCTTGCGAGTACTCAGTTTCAAAATATGCGACTTAAATTGCTATTTCTTTTGATTGCGTTCACATACTCGTAAAAGATTGGTTTTGCTACATCGGAAAGGTCCTATAGCCCTGAGTATTTAACATGAATTTAAATTTAATACCTCGACGCGTTTACGAGGAAAAAGGTAGTAAGTTTAAAATTAAAAAAAATATTTTTTGTATGATTTTACTAAAAATGTCTACTTTTCGTAATTTTTCCTTTGTCTGTGATATATGAAGTTTTTTCGTGCCAAGTTTCAAGTTTCTGAGTTTACGGGAAGTACCCTTTAGGTTTTGAGTTTCTTGCGAGTACTCAGTTTCAAAATAAGCGACTTAAATTGCAATTTCTTTTGATTGCGTTGACATAAAAGTTTGGTTTTGCTACATTTGAAAGGTCTTATAGTGCTGAGTATTTGACATGAATTTCAATTTAATACCTCTACGCGTTTACGAGGAAAAAGGTAGTAAGTTTAAAATTTAAAAAAATATTTTTTTGTATGATTTTACAAAAAATGTCTACTTTTTGTAATTTTTCCATTGTCTATGCTATATGACGTTGCTTCCTGCCAAATTTCAAGTTTCTGAGTTTACGGGAAGTACCCCGTAGGTTTTGCAAGTGCCGAAAAACTCTAAAATTTGCAGCATAAACGACTGTATCTTTTGATTGCGTTGGCTTTTAAGTTTGATTTTTTCACAGCTTCAAGGGACAATAGACCTGAGTATTTGATATAAATTTCAGCTTGATACCTCCACGCGTTCCTGAGAAAAATGGTCTTGACAGACAGACAGACAGACAGACAGACAGACAGACAGACAGACAGACGGACAACAAAGTGATCCTATAAGGGTTCCGTTTTTTCCTTTCAAGGTACGGAACCCTAAAAAGAATTTTCCAAATCGGTCCAGCCGTCTTCGAATAATCGGTGAACATACATAAAAAGAAAAAAATAGCAAAAACAAAGATCCCGACGAATTGATAACCTCCTCCTTCGAAATCTTGAAGTCGGTTGAAAAGTTAGGATCATAATCATAATCATAATCATCATCATATTTATTGGTAATATTCAATTACATGTCAAATTTAATTATAAAACAAAATTATAGCATATACCTATGTATATGTATTTTAATATATCGTACATTTATTTGCCTGACGTCTTACAACTACTAGAGAACAGCTCTGTATGGTCGAAGAACGCCTGCTCGAGAAGCCATTTTTTGAGCTTTGCTTTAAAAATCGGGGTACTAGGTTATATCGGCCGGAAGATGGTTGTATATCATGGATGTATTATATTATAGGGGATCCGACATATGTAAATCAAAACACATAAAAATATATTCGCCTCGTTTTAACTCAGCGCCATATTCATAAGCAAAAAGAGATGACGAGTAAGTATATACGTAAAAACCCAATGCGGCCGAAAATCCGCTATATTAATATCTGAGGACGTCAAAACCTTATACACACTATCGGAGCTATCAACCGCCATGTTAATAGCTCCGATATTTCAAAATCGACACTCATCTTTCGTTGATGTGGGGCGCGCCTGTGGTAAAAATCTGTTACCTAAGTCTATGTCATAGCAGACGTCTTCGGTAAATGTAATATTCCAACGTGCCTTGCCCTACGCACTATAATTATAAAAATAATGATATACTCTAGGGCAGTAAGTAATTAAACGAAAACAATATATATTATAATCTTATTTCAATAATTAACTTACGAATATAAGCAGTCAAAGACTTTTACTTTTTTAAATGACTCAGCTTAGATATTTTTGCAACAGCCTATGGACTTTATTTCAACATCAGTCCCATAAAAGATCCTCAGAGAGAAATCTCTCCTTATCGGGAGATCGTTTACCGAAATTAGAAACCCCAAGTCACGCAGCTGCCCACACGCTTCCTAATACATATATGTTTTTCATATGTCGTGAACATAAACAACAAAGAAAAGTTTTTTTTAATATACCAACTCTTGAAATTGTATACGTTCATAGATATTTTAATTTTTTGATAGTATTTTTGTTGTAGTATATTCATTGGAATTAGTTGATTCTACATATGTAGTTTATAGAGTAAACTAGTGCCTTCTCTTTTTTTGGTAATTTTTTATTTTTTATCCAGACCTAGTCTCTATGCACTTAAGGTGGTTTTCCACCGGCGAGGCGAGGCGGGGCGTGGAGGGGCGAGAATTGAAATTAGTATGGCAAATATTCAATCCCCGCCTAGCGCATCTTCGGTGGAAACAGTAAGGATTGACGAGGATGTGCGGGACTTGAATTGAAACATTTGTTTGTGTAAAAATGAACCTTATTGCTTCCGTTATAGGGTAGAAATTAAATCTGATTTTTACACCGGCGAAGCTAGGAGAGGAGAAGCGAGGCGAGGCGAGACGAGACGGGGCGGGAATTTAAATTTGTATTGCATTTTTTCAATCCCCTCCTAGCGCATCTTCGGTCAGTGGAAATAGTAAGGATTGACGAGGATTGTCCCATGAATTGAATTATTTGTTGGTGTAAAAATGAACCGTCTTGCTTTCGTCAGAGTATAAATTAACTCTGCAACAGAAAAACGCTTCACGCGATCGATAGGCGTTTTGTTGTTCGTTGCCGTTAATGTCTTGATTTCGAACCCAGTAACGGTGAGTTCGTTTTCTTGAAAGCACTATGAGATTATTTCTTGTTGCAGTATCTTCATCAGATTCTTCTTCCATTAACATATTTAATAATGCTAATTCACGAGACATGATACAGCAATCACGTGTGTATTTCAAGACTAACTTAACAGCACTACATCTACATCCAAGCTACGGCGGTCGCGCGATAATGTCAACCGCGAGCTCGCGCGGGCCCGCGCGGGCTCGCGAGGGCTCGCGCTGGCTCGCGATAGCTATTAACGACAATTTTTAGTGGAAAAGGGCCAGCGCGATTTCAATTCTCGCCCCTCCACGCCCCGCCTCGCCTCGCCGGTGGAAAACCACCTTTATAGCGGTAGACCTATCGGGTCTGTGTGGCGGCAAGGTAGCCGTGAAAAACTACACTAAAATGCTCCTACTGAACTTTTGATACCAGCGAAATCAGTTGAAGCGAATTAAACCTAATCTAAATAAGGGCTAATCAATTAATAACCTTATGTTAAGTGTGCTATAATAGGTATTTATTATACAAGGGGGCAAAGTTGATGTTTAACCTCTCGTGCTTTTATTGAGACCCGAGCCAGCGAAAGATTCCAAAATTGAGCCACGAGCGTTGCCGAGTATACAAACATTTTCGCCACATTACCACAGGAAAAATGTAAGCTATAAAATATAAAAAAATCAAAGCCAATGAATGCTTTCAAAATGATATAATTCAAAATCATCTCTTTATAGTCCATTCTGCCAGAAAACGTGAAAAATAAGTCAAAACTTGTAAGTACCAAATTATTTTCCCCACATATGGATAAAATGCGGTTTTTCCCACCGCTTTCAAGGCATAAAGAGCGAGTTTCAGAGATGGAGTGGTGAAAAACTTTTTTATTTACTCTTCGTAGTCATTTCACTTAGGGATCCTGAACGATGAGAAGCACCAGGCCGAAGTATATTCCACAACCTGAGCGTACTTTAAAGCCTCTTAAAAACAGACATCACAACAACATACAACAACATTCCAGAGTGGAGTAATAGCAAGGTCCGGCTGAAGTGTTGTGTTGTGCAACGCGCATCGCTCTCTCTGTTGACTCACGATTACATTCGTTACGAAAATTACGTGCTTTCCACTTGTTTCCAACTTAGTGCTAGGATTTGGAATTATATGTCATTCCTTCATCCGTCCGTTCTCATTTATCCATTAAATTGATGTTGGTTAATTAACAACTTTTTTTTTCATTTGCCTATTTTAGTGTCCCACTCTTCTCCTTAATTCAGAATTGTTTGTAGAATTTTCATCGCAATTACAAAATATCCTTGAAGAAAAACATTATACCTACAACATTTTAAAGTAAATATTAAGATTACTAGGCTATAATAGAGTATCTTGCCTGTACGATTAGACCTAAAAACAAATGCTTGAAATTTTTTTTTGTTGTGATAAAAAATACCATCAACACAAATTATGCACCCTAACCAGAAGTCTTTACCATTCTTCTTAATGTTCTTATTCCTTTTCGCTTCGTGGAATACCTACCGAATACCGAACGCGTTGCATAATGCCTAATGACCCAGATTTGTTCGGGAAATACGCCATTACCATACGCTACAGTGTCAGTGAGCATTGGATATGCGCTTCGTTACTGATTCGGTGTATGTAATCATTAATCATAAGGTGTTGATTGGTTCTCCAATGGCAATGACCTCTTTTATGTTTGTGGTACAGAATTTGAAGTCAGATTTACCCTGAGGTTGGACTCTGCGTAAAAACGGTAGATAACGGCAAACTCATTAATTCATTCAATGAGTTTTCAATTGCATGTCATGGGACAGAAGTCTATAGGCTTACGATAAATTTATCATTGTCACGATTTACATAAGAGTCGCTTAACTTCAAACTCGGGTAAATCCATCTGTCAGATTATGCGATTTTGGTATTAACAAAAGGTAATAGGGTAGATATTTGCTGAGAGGGTCGAATGGATTTACCTGAGTTTGAAGTTAAGCGACACATAATTGTCCGTGAATAACGCTACAAGGTGATGTATCGTATGAATGATAAAATTGACGGTAACTGTCATTTTTTACAAGCTTATATCACGCTGATCACACGATCTGACGCCATTGTAGAGCTGCTCTCTTCTCCGGAGTAAATTCTAGACAGTCTAGGCTAAGGGTGGTTACACCACGCATAACTAACGAACTGATTAACGTTATATATGGCGACGGAGCTGTCATTCCATAGAAAATTTTTCGTACAAGATTTTTTTAACGATGACGTTGGCGTTAATAGACGCTTCGGTGCAACCTGCCCTAAATCATAACTTTGAGGCTACTCTGACGCTTTTGTCAATACTTTTAGATCTGTCTCGTTTACAGTGGGCCTACGAATCAAGAAAATTTAAATGGGCTCACTTCATTATTCGTCCCTTTTCTTTCTACCGAATACTGGTACCTACATTATTTTGTAAAAATGTCAATGAGCTACGCCGATTTTGAATTGAAATACATACAGCAATAACTTACGCTTGATACAATTAACGAGGTACCTATAGAAAAAGGTGTGTCTTTTAAACGAGGTGGCCTGTTAAACCATATAATAAAAATAAAATAAATAATATTTCGGAACTTTTAGGTACTGAACCCTAATAACAATGGTTTCAACAGAAACGATAATAATTAGCCCGGAATAGCCTTCATATTTGAACTAAATAGATACAGTTAGCCAACTAGGAGTTCTAGTGTAAAACGTTTAACATGCATTTTATACTTTCATGCATGAACTTATAAAACACCAGGAGTGCCATTTTTGAATCTCACCAAGTGACTAATTCTCACCGATGTGAGTGATTTACTTTCGGAAATCACTCACATCGGTGAGAATTAGTCACTTGGTGAGATTCAAAAATCGCACTCCTGGATACGGGTTGGTAAAATCAGAAATAAAAACGCCGGTGCATTTAAAAAATACGTTACCAAATAATAATTTCCTGGTAACCTATCTGGAAACCACTTTTTTTAAGGATGACATCGCTATTTTTAGGGTTCCGTACCTCGAAAGGAAAAAACGGAACCCTTATAGGATCACTTTGTTGTCCGTCTGTCTGTCTGTCTGTCTGTCTGTCTGTCAAGACCATTTTTCTCAGGAACGTGTGGAGGTATCAAGCTGAAATTTATATCAAATACTCAGGTCTATTGTCTCTTGGAGCTGTGAAAAAATCAAACTTAAAAGCCAACGCAATCAAAAGATACAGTCGTTTATGCTGCAAATTTTAGAGTTTCGGCACTCGCAAAACCTACGGGGTACTTCCCGTGAACTCAGAAACTTGAAATTTTGCACGAAGCAACCTCATATAGCATAGACAACGGAAAAATTACAAAAAGTAGAAATTTGTAGTAAAATCATACAAAAAATATTTTTTTAAATTTTAAACTTACTACCTTTTTCCTCGTAAACGTGTGGAGGTAATAAATTGAAATTCATGTCAAATACTCAGGGCTATAGGACCTTTCAGATGTAGCAAAACCAAACTTTTATGTCAACGCAATGAAAAGAAATAGCAATTTAAGTTGCATATTTTGAAACTGAGTACTTGCAAGAAACTCAAAACCTAAAGGGTACTTCCCGTAAACTCAGAAACTTGAAACTTGGCACGAAGAAATGTCATATAGCACAGACAAAGGAAAACTTACGAAAAGTAGACATTTTTAGTAAAATCATACAAAAAATATTTTTTTTAATTTTAAACTTACTACCTTTTTCCTCGTAAACGCGTAGAGGTATTAAATTGAAATTCATGTCAAATACTCAGGGCTATAGGACCTTTCAGATGTAGCAAAACCAAACTTTTATGACTTCGCAATCAAAAGAAATAGCAATTTAAGTTGCATATTTTGAAACTGAGTACTTGCAAGAAACTCAAAACCTAAAGGGTAATTCCCGTAAACTCAGAAACTTGAAACTTGGCACGAAGAAATGTCATATAGCACAGACAAAGGAAAAATTACGAAAAGTAGACATTTTCAGTAAAATCATACAAAAAAGATTTTTTTTAATTTTAAACTTACTACCTTTTTCCTCGTAAACGCGTAGAGGTATTAAATTGAAATTCATATCAAATACTCAGGTCTATAATACCTTTCAGCTGTAACAAAATAAAACTTCTACGTCAACTTTTACTTATATACCTACAGGTTTGTACGGAACCCTCGGTGCGCGAGTCCGACTCGCACTTGGCCGGTTTTTTTTTCTGGAGTTGGTTTATGTTGTATTACCGACATTTGTAATTAAAATCCTAAGTCAATACAAATGTAAAAGAAAATTAAAAAAGTGTTTGTTTTTTCACTTATAAAAGATGATTGACTACGAGAAAAATAAGTAGTATATGCATTATAATGTAATATCGTAAATTATTGATATGCGTGTGAAGTCTTTCCCCTTTATCCATAAATGTTTTTCAGGCCTCAATTAGGTAGTTAAGTAATTTATGTTTTGTCTCTTTCTAACAAACACAACTGTCAAAGACAGATAAGATCAAACAATTATTATTTAAATGAGGCTTGTGAGACGTTTACGAATAAGGGTATTTGGTTTTTCTAATATGTACTAGAAAACTTCTACCGCTAAAACAGTTAAAAAATTATGTTAAAGTGCTGTGCTGAGAAAATTTGTTATATACACCAAAACTGCTTAAATTTGTCTTGACTATTGAGTTCAACTATTATAATTTTTGGACATTATTTTGATGAAATTAATTTGATTTTATTTAAGTTGATTTTTTAATAATGACCGTCTAGAACGACTGATTTGTACTATTAAATCTATTTTTAAAGATTTTCACTAATATAGCTCAACGTGTTAACATCCTTCAATCATATGACATGAACATGACCCGACCTGACCTTTAAACATAATCCATAACCCATTACAAGTAACAATCAAAGAACAAGAAAGCCAAACAAGACACAGCTGACATTCGCCTCGCCATATTGCATAATCGTGACATCAAACACTTTCACTCGCCGGTCAATGAGTCAGCCGTATCGCGGTCATCCATTTGGGTGTCATGGTTTGAATTTGACTATGTGACGTCATATTTTTTTGCACGAAACGTCACGACCTAGTTTATTACGGCAGCATAGTAAAAAGAAAATGTACCTATTCATATTATTTGTCTTTTTTACCTATACTTTGGAGGTGGCAAAAACAACACTCTTGTCAGGTCTGCTTGATGGAAAGCGGTCACCCTAGCCTATGGAAGCATGTCACATGCACGACGCGCGTTTCCGTATCTTTAAAAACCTGTTTACACTCCTTCAAATCAAACCTCTATATCAGCCTGATAGTCTATAATCTTTATCATTAATTATTAATATACAAATGAATTCGTATAGACTATTTCTTCCGTCTTGTTTATGGTTTACATACACATAAACACATAAAACCATTGTTGGGGCTGGTTGCACCAAATACGGTACCTAGGTTGCACCAAACCGTCTGACACCGTTAAAACGTTGATGAACTATGAAAATTTCCATACAATATAATATAGCGAACGTTTTAACGGTGACAGGTGACCCACCCTTATGGCCAGTTGCACCAACCACTTTTGACGGACTCATCAGCGTCACCCAGCAGGGTACAATGAAAATTTTCATACAATAAAATTAAGCGAACGTTTTTACGGTGTCAAACGGTTTGTTGCAACCGATCTTTAGGGTCGGTTACACCAAACCGTCTAGCACCGTTAAAACGTTTTCAAAATTTTATTGTATGCAATTTCTTATAGTACCTTACCGGGTGACGCTGATGACTCCTTCAAAAGTGGCTGGTGCAACTGGCCCTAAGTGTTTTTACGCAGTAAACGTAATCATCCTCGTTAAAATTTGCCTGTATGAAAAGTATGATAGTTTTGTATGGGATGACATCTCTGCCGCCATATTGTTAAGTCCGTTGATTGTGCTGTGCGTGAAGACAAACTCTAGTTGGTACAGACAGATTTGAAATTAATAGTCGAATTCCTTACGACGACGAGAGACGAATGACGTTGCTGCAACATCTCTTCGTTTACTCCACCTCCACTCTGCTTGCACGTACAATAAACGGATGTTGTAATACCTTGTTAAGTTTTCCGACCTAGCTTGAGTTGTTTCTGACAAGACAATTTGTTATTATCTCCTTACAGGGCTTGTCATATTATTGTGCAACTATGTAGTTTACCCACATGAACTCATGACATGGAAGAAATCCGCAACTTTTCCCTAGATGCAGATTTCTTAAGTGAATTCATAATGGGTACTCTAGTAATTCACATACTTAACTGTAACATGTATTTAACATGCAATAGTGGGTCGTATTCTAACTCTAAAACACGTTAAGACACAATCCAACTTTAATACATCTACATATCTCCAATGCATTAACTACGCAATACAACTGGCGCCTAAACGTCTGTATCAGAATTATCAGAATTTGCTTGAAAATTATTTCGATGCAACTCCAATACAACTTCAATATTGTTTGATTATTTGTTGTGTGTTGGAGTTATGTTTGAGATAGATTGTGTTGTAAATGTATTTTAAAATTAGAATACGGCACAGTATCTTGAAAATGAAAGTCTTAAAAATATCTGCCATAACCTAAGTTGTAGAGTAAAATATCTTTGTAGTATTGTTGGGTAAGTTTTTGGAGAAATAATTTAGAAAACCCTTAAGCAATAGAATGTTCGATATATTCATTTGTTTAATCGTTTATTGTAGTAGTAGTAGTTGTTGTAAAGCACTTTATTGCACTAAAACATTGTAAACGAGACAATTACAAAAACATACAATTTGTACAAAGACGAACTTATCCGTTTAAGGGATGTCTTCCAGCTAATCTTGAGGCAACTGAGAAATACTGAGATCTGGCAAACGTATGGAACATATTGTTAAGCTGTAAAGACAGAATACACAAAAATAAAAGTACCTAAGCTATAAGAAAAAGATTTTTTTAAGTGTACTATCGGGTTCAGAACTGCATGGCCAATTTATGAATGAATTCATTGCTAAATTGACCATGCAATTTTGAACCTGATGGTACATACCAGGTATACAATTTTTGAGTATGTGATAAAATCAAGAATAATTGGTAATAAGTAATAACCATCTGCGGCTTACCTTTGAAGAAAAAAATTGAAGAAAATTCGATTTTTCTCATTCGCTCCATACATTTTTTATTTTCGAAATTTAATATTTTTTCCAACCAAATTACTTCAGACTCATTTTGGGACCTAACTAAAGCTATTTCAAGAAAAAAAGGTACAAATTAAGAAATTAGTTTCTATTTCTATGAAAGCCGATTTTCAGCCCACAATGCGAAATTACGTTATTTGTGAGAATGACATTAATGAATGACAAATTGATTAACAGCCTGCAGGATATGTTTGTAAACAAATGACAGAATTACACAACAAAGGATGCATGAACGGATGTCACAGTGACACAACCGCAGTGGCACACTTGGTGTGACAACTGCTGAATCACATTAGCCTATATGAGGTAACTTATGTTATTGTTAATACGGCACTAAGTTGCAGTTATGTAACTTGGGGTTTTCTTGGATTAGACGCGGTTTAGTTTAGAGTTTGCGGAAAACTTTTTTGTCCACGCATTACGGTAAAACCGAAAGAAGGGGTTATGATTTTGGCAACAGTTTCTTGTAATCTACCTATTTGTTTATTGTAAACTAGCTTTTGCCCGCGGCTTCGCTCGCGTTAAATTCGGGGTAACACGGTTCCCCTTTGCCCTCCGTAATGCTCCATACAAACTTCCACCCCCCATTTTAGGGAAGTGGGGGGTTAGAAAGAGACAAAAAGTAGCCTATGTCACTCTCCATCCCTTCAACTATCTCCACTTAAAAAATCACGTCAATCGTCGCCCCGTTTTGCCGTGAAAGACGGACAAACAAACAAACACACACACTTTCCCATTTATAATATTAGTATAGATTCAGTCTATTGATTTGTCCTATCTAAATCATCTTAGAAGGTATGGTACACAAAATCAAAACACACATTTTTATGTGCTAAAATCAATACCCTACTTTTTCATTTTGCCGTAGTCGGATGAAAAAATGGAACACTAAAAGAATCACTTTTTTGTTCCCTCGAAGTTTTTTTTCGTTTAAGTTCAGTGACTCCAATTACGCTGCTGGTGCTGTTTCGGGTTACAAAATACTGCCTTTAAAAGTTTATAACATAATTCCCGACTCACGTCGTGTAGTCTTATTTTATTTGCGATAATATGTGGCGTGTTTACATCGATCGCTTACCGAAACGAGGACTCAGGTACTTAAACCAATACTTAAATTAATGTGTAGAGACACAGTATAATTGGTGTAAAAAAGCAACTTATATTACTTGTTTCGTTCGTGATTTTATAGCTTTTCATTCTGGATAAAATTGGCATCAATTGGTGCCACAAAATACTAAAAATAAAATGTATGTCGCTGTCAGGACTTATTTGACAATTTCTGTAGATAAATTTCGATAACACACGGCTTGTGTTTCAATATTTTCAACCAAGAGTTACAATGTATGGTTGAAGCCCTTGAAGAATGGTGGTGGTTGGAATCGACTTCTGCTTCTTTGCTGTAATTCTCTTGAAAGTACAACAACTGCTTGCAAGCGAACACAATTTACAGCTAAATTACATCTTCAACCGGGTAAAGGAGGTGTAAAGTACATCTTTGCACATAGTCAATATTAGGTCACGATATACTGGTTTATTTTAACTGGAAGATCTGGAACGACTTGTGGCATACGGGCGGTGGCTTGTTCTCTGACATAACTTACAATGTAATGTATCGGCCACTTGGGATGTGTGCACACAGGTTTTATGGCGCGATTAATGTTGCCAGATTAATTATGCTAGTCCTAAACTCTCAAACTATTGTTGTAAAATGTGATGTTTAACAAGGTAGTTGGGTAAATTATGCTCGTTAACTTATCCTATTATACTGGTGCTATATTATTATTTTTAATGTTAAATGTGCACAGTCGCGTAGGTGGATCAATTATTTAAATTACGTTGTTCTGAAGAAAAATGTAGATTGTTCTTATTTACTTGATTTTACTTCAATTTCATTAATATATTTTATCGAGGGTGTAATCAAGGTCACAATGTATCGAAAATCGGATGAGATTTCTGCTCGCGATGTCGAAAGATCCTTTAAAAGAAACTGGTATGAAACCATTTATTTGCTAGATATGTGTATAAAAGCGTTTGTTTTCTGCGGTCACGCGACACTCAAACCTTTATTTGTGGTTAATTGTTAAGTTTATGCGGGTCTGCACTAGAGATGTTTTATTATATAACGAATATTGGGTTTTGAATATTCGTGAATACGAATTCGAATGCATATACATACTTGCTGCTCATATTCGCGAATATGAGGTCAGAGTCGTGGTATATGGCAAGATTTTGTCCATGATTGATTCCTGACATTATTAGGAATCGAATTTTGTATGCTACCATAATACTTCTAGGCATTTCTACACGTTTTTTGTATGCTACCATAATACTTCTAGGCATTTCTACACGTTTAAATGTGCGAATACGAATGCACATACGAACAGTAGTGATATTTTTAATTTTAATTTATGTGAATGACTTTTCCCGAGACCTTATCAGGCCTAAATGTATGCAACATGCAGTTTATCTTTGTCGCGACGCGACACCTCACCGAAACATTATTTCGCGCACGAGATACTGTCGCGTCGCGGTATACTCGTGCTGACCATGGGTAGGTTCAATAGTTAGTAAAAGACCTCGCGTAGTATGTCTTCCCTTCCATTGACTTCAATAATATGACTAGTACAAGTAGAATAGAAGGTTACACTTATATTGGATGACGTAACGCAAAGTGTTCGGTAAGCTTAGGGAACAGGGTAGCCGTTAAAGTTTGTTGACCGTTGAACCGGCTTTATGCATTTTGGGCAGCGATTTGCGTGCACAAGAGTTATTACATGCATAAGAGGTGTGAGTAGGTACACACAATACTTGTGTAAGTACCTATTTTCTTTAAATTTCAAAATTAACCCGTGTACTGTATAAATATCAATGAACTGAATTATTATAATCATACCTATGTGTTTATAATATATTTTTTACCTGTGTTTGTATTCGTAAACACAGCCCAAGTATTTTTAATAGTTTAAGAGTATACTTTGCGAGGTGAAAGATGTAGGTCATATATATATATTTTTTTATATTAAAGATTAAGTACCCCTAAATCGTAAAAATAAAATAAATGCGCAGGTAGAGAAAAACCTATAAAGGCTAAGCGACATGACATGTTTAAAATGAAATAGGTAGTAATTAAAGCTACTAAAGCCTTGTAACTCACTACTATACCTATTAGTAGATATATGACCTATATCACTATCAATATTTAAAGTATCCATCCGTAAACAGTAACTGCCTGTCAAAATATACTCAAAAAACACAATAAAACAGATCACTTCGTACAGAAATATCCATACAACGTGACCCGTTTTCATTGTCCTCGAGTGTAGTAGTCATCAAAGGCCGTAAACTACGTACTACAGGTGAGTAACGTTAAATCTCTTAAGTGGTAGAGCATTAGGCTGCCAAGCATGGGCGTCGAAAGCGTATGTACGCGGAGGGAAAATGGTCTAAACGACATCGACGTGTTGGTATTTGGTAAACCACCTAGCATTATCATTCTTGAGATGAAATTAAGCTGATATCCAATCCCATGCGGTAAGCCGGTAAATCTCTAGCTATTTCCAATGTGTACCTACGCCTTATTACCATAAAAAATGGAAAACGCAGTAACGGTGAAAATTTTACGTATAAAACAGTTGGTCTTTAGGCCATATGACAAAATAATAACAATGATATCCATGACTTTTCATAAAATTTTAGTAGAAAAAAAAATTACCTACGACTACGACTTTAGGAAATTTTGTCTCAGAGCGTTTTCACATTGCCCGATCCGATATCTTTATTGCTCAAAAGAAAATAATAACGCAAAGAGGTCTTCTCTGGATACAGACTTATGTGCCACAGGGCACTCTTTAGCAGCTACCTTTGCCATTGAGCATAGGATACGATATCGCCGGATCAAACAAATCACCCCAAACACTATGACTGAGTCAGTTAGCTAAATGTCGCTTGAGCTATTCCGTTACTAAGTGCCACGCGAAAGCTAATCCACAATTAAGTGAGTTACGTGCGTTTGTCTGTATGTTGTCCTAACCTTGTTCTCTAGTTTCTCTCTTTACACGAAAGAGTCGAAAGGTTTGTTGTCGATGGAAAGTAACTTTGTATGTTTGGTAAAGTTTCGCCAACAGAATATTTTCTGCATATGTGCTATATTGTTTTACCTAAGTATTTGTTGTCACATGTTGTTCTGATGTTTACGAATCGGTATTTGGCAGGTAAGTTTACAAAACACTCGACAATAGCCCGTATTGAAAGGTTGTTTTTCTACATAATTTTGTTTCTTTAACCACTAAGTACCTAGGTTTTAAAGCGTTTCTCCCCTGTATGCAAAACTTTCAGTAAATTAGACAAGCCAATGGGATTAAGTTCTATGGATGCCCATCGCTACTAGCTAGTTTTATCTATGATTTGTGACGACAGTGCCTAATACCGGTTTAGTAATAGAGACCTATATTAAAATCTTCTAATTTCCCAGACAACATAAATAATAGATCAGAAAGTGTGATATACCTAAAGATTTGTGAGAAACGCCCCATTATCTAAAGCTCCAAGACAAATTGTGTACGACCCTTATATCTCCGTTGTCACCATTACCTAACCGCTATCACAATGGTCTTCCTCGGAGATATTTTTCTTATAAATAAATCACTATGCAGTCAATAATGCCATTACCCAAAAAATATTTTGTTTATTACAGTTTGACCAGGGATTAACGCACTCATAGGATGGTCCGGCTTTTCAATGACAGCGTGACAATGATAATGATCGTGTCTCGTTCAATCAAGCGGTGTTAAATGACTGTTGTGCTCGCTGTCATACATACATCATACGATTCACACGTCATGGTATTACTAAACCGCGATTAGAATGGGATTGAGATAGCTGTCAATCCATATTAATTTTGACGTAAGTGTATAGCAAATCTGTCAAGTCTAATCCCATTCTCATCGCGGTTGCATAATATATGACGGCATCATGCTGATAAAGCTCGAACTCAATTTCTTCACTTGGTCTAGTTCAGTAATACATATTTAAAACTCTTCTAATTTCCCAGACAACATAAATAAATGTTAGACCAGAAAGTGTGATATGCCTACAGATAAGGTAACCTCCTAAATATTTGTGAGAAACCCTTATTATATAAAGTTACAAGACAAACTGCGTGCGACCGTTATCTGACCGATGTCAACAAGTTACCTAACCGCTGTTTTAACTCACAATGGTCTTTCTCGGATTTTTCTCTTAGAAACCTGATGTTTAATTACAATTAAGTTTCACTGCGTGCGACAAAAACGAAGATGCTGCGTTAGTTGGAGCGGGAAAATGCATAAAAAAGGCTCTGTACTTTTATTTATATCAGATATTTTTATTGCACGTTTCTCAATCAGGTACCAAACTACTGTAAATGCTAGGACAGTTTCGATTTTTTTTAAGTTTCACAGGACTTACATGTGGCCCTAATGTTGTCAGATCCCATCTAATGTTCGGATCATCCTAGAAAAAATTAGATAAGTCTAGTATTCACATACGAGTACGTATGTAAGCAAAAAGCTTCATGGAAATGATGTATTTTCTTTGTTTAAAAATAACTACGTCTATATCCAATACGATTGAAAAAATAAGCAATGTGCAGTAGGCAATGAAAATAAAATACAATCGTCGTTTCCCAACGAAAGAAAGTTTATCGCTGTAGTTGTTCGAAGCGACAAAGCCCTTTAAAAAGAAAAACAACCGCTCGCAGTGCGCCGTCACAATGCAATGGCAGAATAAAGAAAGGAAGGAAAGCGTTTCCAAACGCACTATGGACGGAATGTTAACCTTTTTGGGGGCATTCATTTTCAAAGAACGTTTTGTTACACGTTGTCGGTTTTAAAAAAACGATCTTTTTTAAGTTACATTAAAGATATAGGTAGTAAAGTCCTGAGTTTGTGAGAGTACTGTGGAAATCTCTAAAATAAATATGATTGAATAATTATACCTGTTGGTTATTTGTGCTTGCTTGTTTTACAATTACCAATTAAATACAGAAATAGCCTTCAAGGTATAGTCAAGGGGTTAATTAAACATAATATTTAGCGAACAAAGATCATTTTGAGAACTGCACCTGGTAAGCTACTTCTACGTTATTTATTTTTTACACTTTATTTGTCAATAGAAAAGGTATAAAAGGTGGACTTAATGGCAAGAGGCATCCTGTACCAGTCAACCTTAATATTTACGACTTAATACTTACGTAAAATATTTTTTGGAATATGGAGCCCTTGCATAGTTACGACACTCTGTAAATATTACCATTAATTTTCATACCTTAATGTTATACACTTTGAGATAAACGGATTACTGACATACAAAACGTAATTACTGGAATCCGATATGGCCGCCGTCGGGAAATAAACTGATTTCCGAGGAAAGGCTTCAAAGGTCGAAGTTAAGTGGGCTTTTATTGATTCCATTCAGTTTCAGAGCTACACTTTGTAAAAAACAAGCTATGTTTCTGCGACCTAGATACGTATGCAGATATTCAAAACATGATATTGATTCAATATTCATCTTAGTACACTAACACGCATGAATATAAAATCGATATAATTATTTCAAAATCTTTATTTTAGGGCTGTTCCTGTTCCTAATTTAAAGGAGCCAAGGTCCTATGGAGTGCCTATGCCTAATCTCAAGAACTGTTGAAGTCTTTAATTTTTGCGACAGCCACCGCCTCCTCCCAGTCGGCGATCATGTGATGGACGCGATTACCGGCATGAAACAGACAGGATAAAGAGTCCTTCTCTATCGATCGCATGTCAAAAAGCGACCTCTGCACCTTGCTCTATCATGTCATGTCGCAATCATCGATAAACGCATCATACGCAACTACGCATGCTTCACTCTCTAACGTAAACATGATCGCTTCCCGCAAGAAACGGTGGTTCAACGCCCGTCACTACCTAACGATCACGACATAAAAATTAGACCGATACCAAGAAGATTCTAACCAATGGAGTTTCCATCTCCTGTAGCCGGTTGAAGAAAAGTTTATTTACATGTGATTCGTGCTTTTGTGGTGATTCTATTGCTTGTTGCGCAGTGACGTTGACTTGTCGTTAAGTTTTAATCCTGGATAAAAGGACGTTAATTCCAACGTGACATCATGAAGCATTTAGCACTAGCTGTGTTGGTAATACAAATCCATTAATATCGAATCTTCTGAACGGATGCGTCTGCGCAGGCATACTTAAACGCAGTAATGGAGATAGAGCCCCAAAGTTTAAGATCTTCGTTCCTGAGTTACCAAAAATATTGTACAAGCTGTCTATAAAGTTCTAAAGAAAACAGTTCAATGACCGTCGCGCGATGTTATAAATCAGCGGGATGCATTGGTGCGTGCGTCGCGCGTACACTTAAACGCAATCAGAAGAAGTTATTTTTTTTATTTATTATACATGGCAAACACGTGGAAACGGACACTGTAGAATTCTTATAATTTCAGTTACGAGCGTGTTTGTTTTAGGTTTTATAACAGGTATTTGGGGGAAGGCGGTTAAGTCGTACATTGTACCGACACAATATTGTAAGCGATCAATTTCCCGAAAAGGTGTCACGTACAGTTTCGACATATAAGAGGACAGATTTTGGTCGCCCACCGTCAACAGAGTGTTTATGTTATAATAATAGATTGCCTGATGGGTACTTCTTCATCAATAAAATAATGGAAACAATATTAAGACACCACACCACACACCACATGGTAGACCCAAAACCAGTCGATTAAAAAGATAAAAAAATTCGGCAATCCATTTAATATTTGACACCATTTTTTTTTCCATTTTAATATGCCATATGTAACTGCCACAATCGAGACGAATCTAATGAAATGAAATAGACACATACATACATATCGCCTACAATGTTTTATTTTCGCCTAGATATTGCTTTTTGCAAGTGACTGTACCAGTGATGATGAATGTTTCTTTTCGTCTTGGTTAGTTCGGTTACCTAACAATACGTAACTTAATCTAATGCTTACGTTTGTTGTTTATCGGTTTAGATAAAATAATACACTAACACACATAATTATAAGCCGTGTATATAATATATACGTCTATTAGTACTTTTTAACCATGGTCCTACGAACCGGATTTTGTTAGTAGATGGACAGTTTTTTTACTTTAAAGATCTATAACTTTTTTCCACATTATAGGGTGATTGTGCTAGTTTTCGTCCACTCTTGTTAGTTTTCCGTCCATACTATTTATATGTTTATCTTCAAGTTCTTCCCAAAATAAAAGCTTAAAAGTAAAAAATCTACTAAAGGATAAACTATAAATATAAACTATGTTGAACTTAAAAAGTTTTTCCCATTTATTTGCAGCAGTTTAATCAAGTGGACGGTAAACTGGACCTGGACGGGAAACTAGCATAATTACCCTAATAAGTGAACGCTTATTTTTTAACAGATCTGAATATTATCTTTCTCCTCGTAAATTACGTACCTACGTAATTTAAAAGCAGAAAAAAATATAGGAAAGTGAATAAAATCTAACCCAATTACACTCGATTTCACGCCAATTGAAAACAATGTGAGCCCACATGGAAATGTCGGGAATTTGATTGAATATATGAATAAGAACGGTTCCCTTTATATCTTGGCATTGGCACTGGGTATATATAAAATATAGGTCGATACCTAGATTCCAAATCAGATCAGAAATTATAATAAGTACTAACTACAAACATACTCGCTCAAAAATAATGATGCAATTTTATCACAACAACTTACTTAAGTAAGTAGGGTAATTGTGCTAGTTTCCCGTCCAGGTCCAGTTTACCGTCCACTTGATTAAATTGCTGCAAATAAATGGGAAAACTTTTTAAAGCCAACATAGTTTATATTTATATTTTATTCTTTAGTAGATTTTTTACTTTTAAGCTTTTATTTTGGGCAAAACTTGAAGATAAACATGTAAATAAGTATGGACGGAAAACTGACAAGAGTGGACGAAAACTAGCACAATCACCCTACCTCTTAAAATGTATTCTACTTTTACCAAATGTGAGAAAAAATAATTATCAACATACCCTAATAAATGTGTTATTAATTAAATTACATATCTTATTTTTATTCAATTTTAATTAACTGCAAATTTGAATTATGCTTGTATTAAAATACCGGATTGTGTAACTACATTTTATCTGATTATTGGACGTACACGCTTAATATAATTACAAAAAACCATCAACCATAAAATTACATAAAATAACCGCAAACTCACCGATGACAGTAAACCACTGCGTGCCGAGACCGATTTCCGTCATGTCTGCTCTGACCGTAACGTTGCGTCACAGCACTTTCACCACATACTATAACACCCACAATTATGAAACGCTGCACTCTACATCCAGGTTCAACGTTCTTTAAAAAGTAATTCAAAATCCCCTTAAAACAAAAATTTGTCTATGGTAAATTTTGGCGGGAGATTTTGACAGTTAACTTTTTTAAATACGTGTGGCGCGCTCACTTTCGTGGGCTGTTGTGAGCGTGCGTCGTTCATCCAAATGCTTTTACTTTCCTTAACCAGTGGGGATTACGGATTTGGTGTAAGAGCTCCTTTGAGATCTGCTATTAGGATCGATGATGCGCGCTGATTATTTTTAAAGGCGAACGAATTGCGATCTTTTTGCCTAAAACAACGCAGATTTTTGCAAGTGTGGGATAAATAGGCAAGCATATATTTATACTAGAAGTTATAAAACATAATAACATTTATACTAGGATTCTATTCAAAGAAATATGTCTCTAAACTGTAGCCTTCCCTTATGACACCCTTCGTTTATGACACTCTTCCCTAAACTCCCTTTTATACGGAAAAATCCTTTTTTTTTCAAATTTAAGTACTTACATATTTCGATATGGTTAGCCCGAAACTAAGAGCGAGGCATATTTACATCGCTAATTCACCTTGTGGTCAGAGTCAGAGGACAGACAAAAATTATGAAACCTTTACATCCGGGTAAACTTTGTAGTTTTGTAACGTTTTCAAGGAACGGGCATATTTGTGCAACACTGCGGGTTTTAAATCTCGTGTTAATGCTTTGTATGAACTCATAATATTTTCCCTGGGCCTTGACATCTTTTTTTGAAATTTCGATGTGGGCAGAGGATGAACCATCGTTAACAGCGCGCCTCTCTAGAAAAAAAATCTGCGGGTTATGTACGATGCAAATGATTCAGGTTTGCCTAAAACCGATTCGGAATTATGAAATTATGAATATCAGGGGCCCATTTCTCAAAATCTTCTAACTTGTATTACAAGCGGAAGTCCCTTTCTAGCAAAAGATGTCGAAAAGTGACATCCGCTTGTATTATACATATGTATATTATTTAAATAGGTAGTGAAGCAATCGGTTTAGGTACTTTAGGTACCTAAGGTATTAGGTATCTAAGTAGTAACTGCGACTAAAAATGGCTGTATGGGATATTAATATAGTAAACTTTACAGATTATTTGTGGGGAAAACTAGGTAATTATATTAAGAAAAACGAATTTGGTAATTGAAAAGTGTATGTGAAATCCCTAATCCACATTGGGCTAGGGTGAAGTCACAGCATACATCCCCTGCCCAGCTGTGGGAGTGTGACTGATATTGAGGACCTACCAGTTAGTTACTACTATTAAGGCGAATGTCTACAATGTGTAAAACAATGTCTTGGCGCGTGTCATAATGTGTCTCATCCGGCAATTCCGGTACCGGCACCCCATTGTGCTGGCGGAACCGGGAGTTAAATTAATTTAAACGGAGAACTTTACAGAGTTTCTGTACTTAAACACTATATCTTGTACCGCTATAATAGATTAATAATGTCAAATCAAAAAAATTATCGGTATTTCTTCTTAAACTGGCATTTTAAAGAACAAACATGATCTTATCAAAAATCATTTCTCATCGGTACCATTTCCGATGAGCTGGGGAACCTAAGTGAACTTTTAACTTCTGTTAACTGACATGTACTACTTAAATACGGATGTACCCATATAGGTAACTAGCTGTGCCCGCGGCTCCGCCCGCGTGGAATTCGGTCTGTGTCAGTAAGCGGCTAATTCACCCCTAATTTCTCTCCCGCTACCCTGGAGGCGGAACTTGAAGTAAAGTTGACAGATGGATACGCTAGAGGACAGTAGTCCTAATAAAATATTTTACAATTACCACTTAATGAAACTACACTCAAAAATTAATACTTTTTTTATCCTATAATTTTTTTTTGGCATGATTTAAACGACATAGAGTAGTAGGTGTATATCGGACGATACAGGACCACTTTTGTATGCTTGGAGCTACCCCCCCCCCCCCTTTTAGACGTTGAATTTGGTACGCCTAACGTACGTATGTACGCGTGGCTACGTATAACCTGGCTGGGGATTTTCTTGACTTGGAATTAGTAATCCTTAAGGGGTGATTTCCGGGATAACAATGCAAAAAAAACCGGCCAAGAGCATGTCGGGCGATGCTCAGTGTAGAGTTTCGTAGATGCCGCCCTGTTACAAAACATCCGTTCAAAAGGTCGTTTATTAAGGGATATTTGGCGGCGCTTACGTCATTTTATTATCCGGCACTTCCTTTCTCTATGCGTTTTTGACTGATAATTCAAAAACGGCTGAACCGATTTTATTCAATATAGTTTTTATTGAAAGTTCTTACCAGGCCTCACCAAATTTCAGCTTTCTAGTGCGACCGGCAACTGCGCTAGACCGCGGACAGACGGACAGACATGGCGAAACTATAAGGGTTCCTAGTTGACTACGGAAAAGAGATAAATAGTAGTTTATGTAACTGTTACGTAATAAGGCCTAATTATGTACAGAAGCATATATATATTAAAAATCCATTGAAACCATGAGAATGACCGCCATTACACCGCCATGACCAAACTTATTGCCCCGCGGTCTGGGGGGGGGGCGGATTTTCATTACGTTACCGTAGTAGGTAATGAACTTTCATACGTTTTTAAAACACTGTCACAGATAATGTTACGTTACTGTTTGCAGTATATATGTATGTTACTGTTTGTAATAGATGTTACGTTACTGTTTGCAATAATGGTGGTAATTACATACGGTTCCGAACGCGGAATAGAGGATTTATGATATTGGTGCAGATCAAGATATTCATTCTTCAATGTAAGCACATTACAATGCACTAATGAACGTCGGAGAAAATTAAAATACGTGAGTGTCGTGGAACACTCGGTTGGAACGAAGTTATGTTATTTAATTTAATTTAATTTTTTACTTTTTCGTAAATTTTGTGGCTTTCATTTTTTTTGTATTTTTTTGAAATTTTTGGTTTTTGAAGTATTTGAAATTTAGAAATTTTGCTATTTTTGACATTTTCGACATTTTTTACTTTTAGGTTCTCGACTTTTATCACTTTTATCACTTCTCACTTTCACTTTTCACTACACTTCACTTTATTTTTTATTTCATTCCATTTTACATGTTTCTCAATCGTATGGGTGTCGCGTTTTCGTGACGTGACACTTTTTCGTGACGGTTACGTGACTTTTTTTCGCCTAGCCGTCTGATAAGGGACTTCGTTCCAAAACTACCACCGGTTCTAACCCTACCTCTGGCCCAAGAAGTATTATGATTATGACCGAAAAGAAACTCGACGGGACTTATTTTTTTTCAAGATACAAAATAATGCGTAGTTCTTCAAGAAGACATATCAAAACAGCTTGAGAGACAAATAATGTACCTATTGTTTAATTATAAAGAAAAATAAATCCTAATCTGACTGCTTCACAAAACGTTTGATATGTTTTCCTACCTAAACGGAGTCCTATAAATGTTAGATGATTTTGTAGTAGTTTTTTGGTTTGGGCCATGCATCTTTGTCCGTCATATATAGTCCTCGAACCTGCAATAACCCTTTGACATTCATGACATTTTCAAATATTTCTTAAGAGCGGGTAAAGGTAAAAGCATCGACGGGTAACATATGATAAATATGAATACCTTGACCAAAAAACTACAAATTAATCAATACCAAATTTCATCGAAATACGTACAGCGGTTATTGGTTGTTTCTTCCCCATGTAAACTTCCACCCCTTTTGCATCCGCTTAAGGGAATTTCCGAGATAAAACTATTTTATTTCCTTTTCCAGAGCTCAAATTATCTGCGTACCAAATTTTATCTAAATCGATTCTGCGGTTAATAATTCCCTATACAAATTTCCAACTGAAAACTATCCTTTGTCCTTTCTTGAGACCCCTACTATACCAAATTTCATCTTTATCAGTTCAGCGGTAAAAAAATCCTCCTACCAACTTCCAACCCCCTTTTCACCCCCACAAGGGTTTATTTTCGAGATGAAAACATTTCTGTCGTTTCTCGGGACTCAAATTATCTCTATACTAATTTCTATTAAAAATTCTCCATACAAACTTTCAACCCCCTCTTCAGCTTTATTATATGTATAGATAGATAGTTTTTATTGAAAGTACCTTTCAGGCTTCACTTCCATTATTTTTTTCATATTTTTTGTACCTACGGTTCTAAAGTAAGATGAAGGGGGGGGGGGGGCTTTTTTGAAGATGAAACTATCCTTTGTCCTTTCTCGAGACCCATACTATCTCTACACCAATTTTCATCTAAATCAGTTCAGCGGTAAAAAATTCCTCATACCAACTTCCAACCCCCTTTTCACCCCCACAAGGGTTTGAAAACTATCCTATGACGTTTCTTGAGACTCACATTATCTCCATACTCATTTCTATCTAAATCGTTTCAGCGGTTAAAAGTTCTCCATACAAATTTTCAACCCCATTTTCACCCCCACCAGGGTTGATTTTCGGGATTCAAACTATATATTATCCTTTCCCCGGACTCAAACTATCTCTATACAAAATTTCATCAAAATCCGTTCAGCCGTTTTCACGTGATGCGCGGTCAAATAAACAGAAAAACAGATAAACAGACAAACAGATAAACAGACAAAAATTCTAAAAATTGTTGGAACGTGTTCTGTTATCGATTCTAAGTATCCCCAGCCAACTTTTTTTCGATTAATTTCCATGTACAGACTTTCGACCCTCTTCAGCTTTATTATATGTATAGATAGTAGAGTAGTTAATCAAGGGCTGAAATGGGTGACTTTCACCCGAGTTAAATACTCTACTTTTCATATCGAATACGACGAAATTATAAAAAAACAGACGGAAAATTTAACAATATGTTTATTCAAAGTATTCAATTACTTGAACATAATAGAAAATATAGAGCGATATGCGAATGTAAATGTATTTTTTTTTTTCATATCTTATGCTCTGAAAGTGGGTATATGTATGGTTTATAATTTCTTCGTTAAATTTCTGAAATAAGTTATTGCTAACTTATTTCAGTGATTTGTCGAAGAAATTAATTAACACATTTTCCGAGAAACATTTTACTCTCTTTTCGGACCGCCATTTTATAAAATCGGTATATGACATGATGTATTGAAATTTACGTTAAAATGCCTTCCACAATAAATTGTGCTTCTGCTCTGATTAAATCAGGCGTTAAGTCGGTTTCAGAATCACTGGATTTTAATCGCGAAAATTAATTTAACTTAAATTCCTCTTATAATACAAAAATTCGCACTAGGTGACTATAGTTTTGCTTCATCGCCCTTTTACTTTTTTAAGCACCATAATGCAAGTAAACTTTTTTACGCCCGTTTGCGGTGAATTAATCGGTATCTTAAATAGCACATTTTTTCTTCTTCAAAAACGTCGCCTTTAAAGCGGTAACAGACTACCGCACCGTGACCTTGGTGCGGTAAGGTAGTGTGTTATGGGCGTTACGGCTATTCAATATTAAACGCTTGTTTTTTGTTAAACACTACTAATAAATGTTACTATATATTACAATAATTATGATTAATATTGTAATTCGAATATTTTCATATTGTTTATATTTATTATTAGTTTTGGACCCGGAGTATGTCCTAAAACTACGGCCAAGACCACCGGGGGATGGGCAGCAGCATCCTCGGAGTGCGGTGGAGATACTGCGATCGCCAACCCGCATGCCAAGCGTGGCGATTACGGCATTCACCCCCCATGGAAAGATCACAAAAACCACGGCCCCGAGTGTCCGGCGACCCCTGGTGTCCTGGTTATGGTAGCGGCCAGGGTACTAGCGGGATCAGGGGTGCTAAAAATCTCCGGCAAAGATCCGGCTACCACCACCGACGACTTCTGGCCCTGGCAACTTATAACACGCGTACACTGCGGACCGACGAAAATATAGTGGAACTGGAGGAAGGATTGAGCAAGTTGCGTTGGGATGTCATAGGGTTATCTGAAGTCCGAAGAGAGGGGGAGGAAACGATAATCCTAAAGTCCGGCAACTTGCTTTATTTCCGGGAGGGCGACCAACAGTCCCAGGGAGGTGTCGGGTTCATCGTCCATAAGTCCCTCGTGAACAACGTGGTGAAGATCGAGAGTGTGTCGACTAGGGTGGCGTATCTTATACTCAGAGTATCCAAGAGGTACTCGTTGAAGGTCATACAGGTGTATGCGCCGACTTCGGCACACTCCGATGACGAGGTGGAGGCTATGTATGAGGATATATCGAAGGCCATGCATAGCTCCAAAACCTACTTCACCGTTGTTATGGGGGACTTCAACGCGAAACTGGGCAAGAGAGATGGTGAAGAGTTGAGAGTGGGGCAATTTGGATTTGGAAGTCGGAACCACCGGGGCCAACTACTGGCTGGCTTCTTGGAGAAGGAGGGACTCTACATGATGAACTCCTTCTTCAAGAAACGTGAGCACGGGAAGTGGACCTGGATGAGTCCCGACGGTGCAACTAAAAACGAGATTGACTTCATCATGTCGACGAAGAAGCATATATTCAATGATGTCTCTGTGATCAATACGGTTAAAACCGGAAGCGATCACCGTCTGGTGAGAGGCACATTGAATATATGTGTTAAGCTAGAGCGCTCTCGACTGATGAAGTCTACGCTCCGTCCAGCAGCACTTCAAATCCAAAACCCTGAGAGCTTCCAGCTGGAACTCCAAAACCGTTTCGATTGTCTAGGCGGCGATGTGGACGAATTCAACGACGGGTTTGTGGAAGCTGTCCATAGATAGATAGATAGATTTATTTATTTCTTGTAGAAAACCACACAGTATTTTACATCATAAAATAAAATGGATTCACTAAAAGACCGTCACTTACAATACAATAAAAAAATAATCAATCAAAAAAATGTACAGAAAAAAAATGTCAGTGGTAAAATATAAAGAATGTCAACAGGAATTTTGTGTATGTATACATGTCTAGAGACCCTAGGTAGTGGTATCATCATCATCATATCAGCCAAAAGACGTCCACTGCTGGACATAGGCCTCCCCCCAAAGAGTGCCACAATGACCGGTCCTGCGCCACCCGCATCCAGCGGACTCCCGCGACCTTGTCATCAGTCCACCTTGCGGTAGGTAGTGGTATATAAATATTAAAAAATAAAAGAAAAATGTCAAAACCTAAAACAAAGTCAATCAATTAAAAATAACAATATAAACAAAAATTACGTAAAAATACTATAAAAATAATTAACATTTTGCAGTTCTTTTAAATTCTGCAGTGAATTCTTCGACAGAATATAAATTCCTAGACAATAAAAGTTCCTTTAGTCGGTGTTCAAATTTATTATCGGAAGTTTCATTTCTGAGAGTTGCGGGTAGACTTTCATAAAATTACGGGCCTATTACACGCGGGCACTTGTCGAGTAATGCACTTCGACGCTGGACGGGCTGTAGTCGCCCAGTCTGGCGGGTTATTCTGCCGGGCATATTTATACGCTTAAATGAATTTATATTTCGACGCGTGAACATTATAATCTCATAGATATACAGTGAGTAATGTGTCAGTATTTTGTATTTTTTGAATAACTCTCGACATGGGTACCTTAGGTGTACACCAGCTAATGTTCGTACGGCTCGTCTTTGTAATAAAAACACTCTTTTCGAGTCTATCGAATTCCCATACAAAATAATACCGTATGACATCAGCGAAAAAAAAAATGCGTAGTAAATTTGAAGCAGTGCGTCACTAAATAAAATCGGTGTTAATTTGATTAACGCAAAAATAGCACTGCCCAGCCTGGCACAAAGATTTTTAACGTGCTCTTTCCATTTCAGGTTTACGTCAATTGTAAATCCAAGGAACTGGCATGAATCACAGCTCGGCATCGGACTCTGAATTAGCGGGATGTCTGTGTTCCCTCCGGCTGAGAACAACATTACGTTGGATTTCGTGACGTTGAGGATGAGCCCGTTCGCCGAGAACCACTCGTGAAGTTGGTTGCATGTCTGCGTTATTTTTTGTTCGAGCTGTGAGTACGTAGGTGCATTTACTATTACAGTGGTGTCATCGGCAAACAGTACTGCCACCCCTTCAGAAATGGTAGCAGGAAGGTCGTTTATGAACATCAAAAACAGGGTATTCCCGAGCGACGAACCCTGTGGTATTCCTAGCTCAAGAGAACCTACCCCAGACTTCATACTTTTACCTTCAATTTTTACCTCCACCGTTTGCTGCCTATTCTTAAGAAACGATGCGAATAGTTTTTGAACGTTGTTTTTGATTCCATACCGCCCTATCATTTTTATCAAGAGTTCATGACTAATCACATCGAACGCTTTGGATAAGTAACAGAATACCCCTGCTACTTTATTTTTTATATCCAACGCTGTTGATATACAATCGTGAATCTGTAACGCAGCTGTAGTGGTGGACCTATTTTTTCTATATGCAAATTGTCTGTCTGTTAGTAAGTCATTTGTCTCGACATGTTGCATTAGGGATTGTGATAATATAGATACGATTAATTTTGAAATATTTGGTACAATCGTGATCGGTCTATAATTGTCAACGGCACACTTTTCTCCCTTACCCTTATAAACTGGACACACTCGGGTACTCTTCAGAACATCGGGGTATATACCGCATGTAAACATGGTGTTTATCAATTTTACTAATAAACCCGCGATGACCGGCCAGACACACTCGAGTATGTTCAGAGACATGTCATAAATGTCTACGGTAGCACGACTTTTTAGCATCAATTTCAAAGTACGGTTTAAGTCTGTTAGTGTAAGCGTTGGCAAAACTAGACCGGGTACGTCGGTATTCTTTAAATAACGATCTAGGTACAGTGCTGAGTCCAATTTTTTGTCATTGTTTAATTTGTACTTTTTGGCTATTGTAAGAAAGTGCTGGTTTAGGTGATCTGGTATTTTGCGTGGAGGTACTTCAGTTCCGTATTCATCCTGTAGTGACATTTGATGTTGTAAGGGTTTTTTGGATGTTTCGTTAATGACCACACGCCACATTTCCTTTGACTGGTTTTTACTACTTATTATACGGTTGGCATAATAATCTCGGCGGGCAGATAAGGATTCAGATTTAATTCGGTCTGCTTGGTGTTTAATGCGTTCCGCGAGGTGTGTAAGGTCAGGATATTGGCGTTTAATTCCTGTCAGGTCATTATAGTTTTTTACAAGTTGTGGGAGCGTATCTGATAACCATGGTAGTTGTTTATTTTTTTTCACCGGTATGTTTTTATAGGAAAGTGGATGTCAATATAATACTTCAATACGTTAAATAATTTGTTAAATTTACAGTCAATGGAAATCGCGTCGTCAAATACAAAATTCCAATTATAATTTTCAATAGCAATATAGAATGATATTAATGACTGGTCAGGAAATAGTCTTTTTTGAATGAATGCGTTTGGTTTAATACGTTGACGCGGTTTAGAGATAGAGAACGTAAACATCTGTGCATTGTGGTCACTGATTATATTAGGGTATCTAGAGACTTACTCTCGATATCGCCCCACTCCTGCGGCACGAGCCCGCAGTCTATACAGGTTTCGCTGTGCGCGGACACACGGGTCGGAAACTCGACACAGTTTTTACACATATAAATTTGTAGTATTTCATCTACCCGCCGCCTCGAAGTGTTGTCCGACATAAAATCGACATTTTGTTCACCGACCAAAATGAATGGGTCGCGCACTGTACGGTTTAAGAGGAATTTCCTCCCACGAACGCTGCGACTGTGGAATGAACTCCCTTCCGAGGTTTTCCCAGCGGGCTACAGTATGAGGTTCTTCAAAAAAGGAGTGTATAGGTTCTTAAAGGGTAGGCAACGCGCATGTGAATCCTCTGGGGTTGCAGGCGTCCATAGGCTACGGTAACTGCTTACCATCAGGCGGGCCGTATGCTTGTTTGCCACCGTCGTGGTATTAAAAAAAAAAATGAAACGTTTATTCTCTCTTGTTAATTTATCTATACATATAATAAAGCTGAAGAGGGTCGAAAGTCTGTACATGGAAGATAATCGAAAAAAAGTTGTCTGGGGATACTTAGAATCGATAACAGAACACGTTCCAACAATTTTCAGAATTTTTGTCTGTTTGTCTGTTTATCTGTTTGTCTGTTTATTTGACCGCGCATCACGTGAAAACGGCTGAACGGATTTTGATGAAATTTTGTGTAGAGATAGTTTGAGTCCCGGGAAAGGACAAAGAATAGTTTTCATCCCGAAAATCAACGCTGGAGGGGGTGAAAGAGGGGTTGAAAGTTTGTATGGAGAATTTATAATAGAAATTAGTATGGAGATAATTTGAGTCCCGAGAAACGACAAAATAGTTTTCATCCCGAAAATAAACCCTTGTGGGGGTGAAAAGGGGGTTGGAAGTTGTTTTTGTCTGTTTATCTGTTTGTCTGTTTATCTGTTTGTCTGTTTATTTGACCGCGCATCACGTAAAAACGGCTGAACGGATTTTGATGAAATTTTGTATAGAGATAGTTTGAGTCCCGGGAAAGGATAATATATAGTTTTAATCCCGAAAATCAACCCTGGTGGGGGTGAAAATGGGGTCGAAAGTTTGTATGGAGAATTTTTAGCCGCTGAAACGATTTACCTAGAAATGAGTACGGAGAGAATTTGAGTCTCGAGAAACGTAATAGGATAGTTTTCAAACCCTTGTGGGGGTGAAAAGTGGGTTGGAAGTTGGTATGAGGATTTTTTACCGCTGAACTGATTTAGCTGAAAATTGGTATAGAGATAGTATGGGTCTCGAGAAAGGACAAAGGATAGTTTCATCTTCAAAAAAGCCCCCCCCCCCATCTTACTTTAGAACCGTAGGTCCAAAAAATTTGAAAAAAACAATGGAAGTGAAGCCTGAAAGGTACTTTCAATAAAAACTATCTAAAGGCTGACCAGAAATATATGATTATTGTCAAGAGGGCGCTATTACTCTCATTTATATGGCAACAGTTCAGTAGCCATAGAGCTCTATGGTATGGTGACATCTTGATTTGCTTACCCGTCAGCTCTGATGTTAATTTGAATATGTTTGACAGCTAAATGGTTTCATTTCCCGAGCGTATTATTTACAGCAGTTTATACACTATTTACAATGTTTCGCTCTTGACTATGGATAATTTTGGGAATTTTTTGTCGTTTATTATTTAATATTCAACACTTTATTATTATTCAAGTGAACCGCGTCAATGACACTGACAAGAGTGACAGCCAATCGAATGCACTCACACATGCATATCGTTCTGTCATTAAAATTATTGCCAGTGTAAGAAATTAGTTCCAATGAAATTCCGCATGGCGCATGATCATATATTTCTGGTCAGGCTTTATACATATATTAAAGCTGAAGAGGGTCGAAAGTCTGTTCATGGAATATATTCGAAAAAAAGTTGGCTGGAGATACTTAGAATCGATAACAGAACACGTTCCAACAATTTTCAGAATTTTTGTCTGTTTGTCTGTTTATCTGTTTGTCTGTTTATTTGACCGCGCATCACGTGAAAACGGCTGAACGGATTTTGATGAAATTTTGTGTAGAGATAGTTTGAGTCCCGGGAAAGGACGAAGAATAGTTTTCATCCCGAAAATCAACGCTGGAGGGGGTGAAAGAGGGGTTGAAAGTTTGTATGGAGAATTTATAATAGAAATTAGTATGGAGATAATTTGAGTCCCGAGAAACGACAAAATAGTTTTCATCTCGAAAATAAACCCTTGTGGGGGTGAAAAGGGGGTTGGAAGTTGGTATGAGTATTTCTTTACCGCTGAAATGATAATGATGAAATTTGGTATAGTATGGGTCTCAAGAATGGACAAAGGATAGTTTTCACCCCGAAAATCAACCCTAAAGGGGTGAAAAGGGAGTTGGAAATTTGCATAGGGAATTATTAATCGCAGAATCGATTTAGATAAAATTTGGTATGGAGATAATTAGAGCTCTGGAAAAGGAAATAAAATCGTTTTATCTCGGAAATTATCCCTTAAGCGGATGCAAAAGAGGTAGAAGTTTACATGGGGAAGAAACAACCAATAACCGCTGTACGAATTTAGATGAAATTTGGTATTGAAATAATTTGTAATTTTTTGGTCAAGGTGTTCATATTTATAACATGTTACCCGACGATGCTTTAAATTTATCTTTACCCGCTCTTAAGAAATATTTGAAAATGTCATGAATGTCAGGGTTATTGCAGGTTTGAGAACTATATATGACGGACAAAGATGCATGGCCCAAACCAAAAAAACTACTACAAAATCATCTAACATTTATAGGACACCGTTTAGGTAGGAAAACATATCAAACGTTTTGTGAAGCAGTCAGATTAGGATTTATTTTTCTTTATACTTAAACAATAGGTACATTATCTGTCTCTAAAGCTGTTTTGATACGTCTTATTGAAGAACTACGCATTATTTTGTATCTTTAAGATCTAATAATGTATTACTGTTTTGAAAAAAATAAGTACCGTCGAGTTTCTTTTCGGTCATAATACTTCTTGGGCCAGAGGTGTAGGGTTAGAACCGGTGGTAGTTTTGGAACGAAGTTCCTTATCGGACGGTTCGCGGATGGGGGGCTAGGAGAAAAAAAGTCACGTGACCGTCACGTCACGAAAACGCGGCACCCATACAATTGAGAAACATGTAAAATGGAATGAAAAAAAAAAAATAGAACTAGATTTTGCCCGCGGCTTCGCTCGCGTTAAATTCGGGGTAACACGGTTCCCCTTTCCTGATTGCCCCCCGGATTGCTCCATACAAACTTCCACCCCCCATTTTAGGGAAGTGGGGGGTTAAAAAGAGACAAAAAGTAGCCTATGTCCACTTAAAAAATCACGTCAATTCGTCGCCCCGTTTTGCCGTGAAAGACGGACAAACAAACAAACACACACATACACTTTCCCATTTATAATATTATAGTATAGTATGGATAGAATAAAGTGAAGTGAAGTGAAGTGTAGTGAAAAGTGAAAGTAAGAAGTGACACAAGTGATAAAAGTGGAAAAAGTCGAGAACTTAAAAGTAAAAAATGTCAAAAATGGCTAAATTTCTAAATTTCAAAAATTAAAAAAGAAACAAAAAAATTAAAACCACAAGATTTACGAAAAAGTCAAAAATTTAATAACATAACTTCGTTCCAACCGAGTGTTCCACGACACTCTCGTATTTTATTTTTCTCTGACGTTCATTAGTGCATTGTAATATGCTTACATTGAAGAATAAATATCTTGATCTACACCAATATCATAAATCCTCTATTCCGCGTTCGGAACCGTATATAATTACCATCATAATTGCAACCAGTAACGTAATATCAGTGTATTATATTATATGTGACAGTGTGGTAAAAACGTATGAAAACTTCATTACCTTCTTCTTCTTCTCCCTGCCCTTATCCCACGTTATGTGGGGTCGGCACAACATGTCTTCTTCTTCCATTCTCCTCTATCTCCCGTCATCTCCTCACTCACTCCTTTTTTCCTCATGTCCTCTTTTACACAATCCATCCATCGTTTCCTTGGCCTACCCATAGCTCTTCGCCCATCTACTTTCATATCTAACATTCTTTTGCTTATATTACATTCATCCCTCCTCATGACATGCCCAAACCATGCTAACCTACCACCCTTCACTTTCTCTGTTATTGGTGCTACTTTCAAGCTTCCCCTTATATACTCATTCTTAATCCGATCCTTCCTTGTCAGTCCACACATCCATCTCAGCATTCTCATTTCCGCAGCATGCATTCTTCTTTCGTCTGTCACTTTCGTCGCCCAGCATTCTGATCCATACATTACGACAGGCCTCACGATCGTTTTGTAGATTTTCCCCTTAAGTTTAAGGGGCATGCGCGGATCGCACGTTGTTCCAGAGACCTGCCGCCATTTCATCCATCCCGCATTTATCCTATTCCTTACATCACGGTCGATGTTGCCGTCGCCTTGCATTAATGACCCAAGGTACCGGAATTCGGAGCAAACTGGTAGGAATACACCATCTAAGGCAATGTGGGAAAAGCTGGATAGACCACCAAAGTCACAGAACATGTGTTCAGTTTTGGTTCTACTTATTTTCAATCCAACACTTTCCAACTTTTCTTGCCATTTTCCCAGCCTGCTCTGGACCTCAAGTGCATTTTCTCCGACAATCACAATGTCATCAGCAAACAGCATACACCAGGGTGCTTCCTCCTGTATGCTCGATGTCAAAGCATCCATAACCAGGAGGAACAAATATGGGCTCAAAGCCGATCCCTGGTGTAAACCTACAGCCACACTGAAATTTTCGGTGATTCCAGCTTCAGACCGGACGTTCGTACTAGCTCTATCATACATCGCCTGAACAAGCCGCACATACTTCACCGGCAGCCCTTTTTCTCTCATAGACCACCACAGAACCTTACGGGGGACCCTATCGTATGCCTTTTCCAGGTCCACAAACACCATGTGCAAATTCTTTTGCGCAAGCCTGTATTTCTCGCCCAGCTGGCGAAGCGCAAATATGGCATCCGTGGTTCCCCAGCCCGGCATAAACCCAAATTGGTTCTGTGTTACCTCACTTTCCTCTCTCATTCGTCTCGCTATCACTTTTTCCCATATCTTCATACTATGTGACATGAGCTTTATTCCTCGATAGTTGTTGCAATCCTGTACATCACCCTTATTCTTAAAAACGGGCACCAGTGAACTGTTGCACCACTCATCAGGGACCGCCTCTTCTTGCAACAACTTATTGAAGAACAAAGTCAGCCACTTCCATCCATCCGCTTTCAGAAACTTCCATACTTCTACTGGTATACCGTCTGGCCCCACCGCTTTCCCATTCTTCATACTCTGTACTGCCATCTTCACTTCCTCTACAGTCACCTCTTTGACCATGCCAAAGTTACTCCTAGCATTTTCTAGCACTCCGTTCCAGTCATTTTCCTCATTCATAAGTTTACTAAAATAGCTCTTCCAGCGTTCTTTTATATCTACGTCATCCGTCAAAATCTTTCCCGCTTCGTCTCTCATACATTTCATGTGATTTACATCTCTTGCATTCCTCTCCCGCTCTCGAGCTATTCTATAAAGGTCTTTCTGGCCTTGTGGACTCTCCAGAAAATCGTACAGCTTATCCTGTACTTTGGCCCTTGCGATTGCAACTGCTTTCTTTGCCTTTTTCTTACTGGTTAGATAAGCTGACTTTTTACTTCCTTGATCTCTTTTATTTTCGTATTCCGAACTTTTCCATTCTTTAAAAGCATTCTTCTTTTCTTTCAAAATCAATCGCACGTCTTCGTTCCACCACCATGTATCCTTATCAATCTTCCCTTTCCCTTTTGTTTCTCCAAAGACATCCCTCGCTTCATTCCTTATACATACTGCCATCTCATTCCAGCAATCATTCACTCTAATCTCCGACATATCACTCATTTCTATCATCTTATCGACTACCCTTTTTCGGAATTCTTCAGCTAACTCTCTGTCAGTCAGTCTATTCCATTTCGTTCTAGGCGGAGGCTTAGATTTCCTTGGCAAACGTTTTACTTTAAGGCACAAATCTAGGATCAGTAGCCTATGCTGGGAAACTAAACTCTCACTGGGTATTATTTTGCAGTCTTTAGCCGAATGAATTTTGCTCCTTTTTATCAAAAAATAATCTATCTGCGTAGAATGTTGGCCACTACGGTATGAGATAAGATGTTGTTCTCTCTTTTGGTACCAGGTGTTTACTATGGCTAAGTCGAAGGCTAAAGCCGCTTCCAGAAGAGCTTCTCCCTCTTGGTTCCTGGTTCCGTAACCGTAACCCCCATGTACCCTTTCATATCCGTCACTCATTCTTCCCACATGTCCATTAAAATCGCCTCCAATGTAAATCTCCTCACATTCTGGTATTGCCGTTATCACAGCATCAAAATCCTCCCAAAATTTTTCTTTCAGACTATCATCACATCCACTCTGCGGCGCATACACACTAACTACATTAAACATCAGATTTTCAATCAACAATTTAACGACAATCACTCTATCATTCACTCTCTTTACATCCATCACCTTGTCTTTAAGATCCTTGTCTAACACTACACCCACGCCATTCCTTTTTCCATCGCTTCCACAATAATAAAACTTATAACCCGCCCCTATTTCTCTTGCTTTCTGTCCCTTCCACTTCGTCTCCTGCAAACACGCCACGTTTATCCGCCTTCTTTCTAAAACATCCGCTAACTCCCTTCCTCTTCCAGTCATCGTACCTATATTCCAACTTGCTATCCTCATTCTTACTTCCCGGGCTAGCTTCTTACGCTGCCCCCGTCCTTGGTGCAGCAACCCTCGTCCATTTCTCGCAGCCGCCGGGTGCTGCGCCTGCGCGTCGCCTGCGGGGTACGCCCTAGCATTGTCGTATATACTATCATCTGTCGTGCCCATGTTGTATAAGATTTGGCATACATTTTACGATCGGCCGCCTGCCTGACATCAACCCTCCTTGGGAATTCTTAGTTTCTAGGAGAATGGCTAGATTGGGACAGGGGAAGGGATTAGGAGGGGAATAGGTGGGATCCCAGTGCCACGGAGATAGAGAGGTGTGTGCCACTAGAAGCTAGAGCAGTCCGGGGTCGCGTACCCGTAGCGTATCCAACCAGTTATCGGCCAGATAATCTGGCGAGTCCACCCTCTGAACTTTGAAAAAATGAAAACTTCATTACCTACGGTAACGTAATGAAAATCCCCCCCCCCCCCGGTTTTTTTTGCATTGTTATCCCGGAAATCACTCCTTATGACTAATTCCAATCCCCGGAAGGATTACTAATTCCAATTCAAGAAAATCCCCAGCCCGGTTATACGTAGCCTATAAAAATTCAACGTCTAAGAGGGGGGTAGCCACTACACTCGATTGAGTTAAATTTGCATGGGTAATGGACCCCCTCCAAGTGCACCTCAAATAGAAAAAAAACATTTCTGCATTTGTGACACCCCCCCCCCCCCAATTGCAACCGCGCCTGTTCTTACCTTTCATGCTTACACTGATTTGACGGGAGGATCGATTTGGATAATATTTGCCGTGGACATGAACGTATACACACAAAAGTGGTCCTGAGTCGTCCGATATACACCTACTACTCTATGTCGTTTAAATCATGCCAAAAAAAATTTATAAAAAAAAGGATTCATTTATGAGTGTAGTTTCATTTAGTGGTAATTGTAAAATATTTTATTAGGACTACTGTCCTCTAGCGTATCCATCTGTCTACTTTACTTCAAGTTCCGCCTCCAGGGTAGCGGGAGAGAAATTAGGGGTGAATTAGCCGCTTACTGACACAGACCGAATTCCACGCGGGCGGAGCCGCGGGCACAGCTAGTCTAATAATAATTCTAAATTATTTAAGAATATGTCAAAGTCACCATTTCCAGTGCGGTATAAAACAATAACAATTAACTTATATTACAAATTTCAATTGCAGTAAATTCAAAATGAAATTCAATGGCTAGTTTCTGTAAATCATTTCGTTGGCGATATGCAATATCAGCCCGTGTGTATATCGCCACGCCGCCATGCTGGAAATTCGTGCGACAGTAACTATTTGCCAACTGATAACCACTTAACCTCACTTGTTCTATTTCGTATTTTTTGCACCAAGTTTCACTGCAGGCGAATATATCGGGTTCTTCTGAGTGAAGTAGCAAGTCTAAGAGTCCAGTTTTACCGCAGATTGACCTGCCGTTTTGGTGGAGGATTTTAAAACTCGAAGATTGTACTAGCGTGGTGGTCGATCGCCGGTGCTCACTTGGAAGTTTTTTGGCTCGACTGTATTGAAATGCCTGATGGATACGCCAGCCGGCCAGTGTTTGTTTGCTGATACATCGACCTTGAAAGACGAGTAGTGGCCTCTCGTGACCTTCAGCTTTCCGCATGCATGTACTTGGACGCCCATGTCAGTTTGAATGTGATGAACAATTTCGTCGCAGGTGGTGTCTGCATTCAGGTTGTAGATGTGCAAGCTAACGGATCGTGGTGCAGCCGCCCGAAGGCTACCCCTGCTTTGCTCCGCTGAGGCCCTAATTGGTATTGGAGGTGCTGGAGGGACACACGCAGGCGGTACCAGTGAGGTGCAGGCAGCAGCGGGTGTAGCTGGCACGACAGATAACGGCTTCTTCGACGCCACTTTGTCCCGAGTAGCAATTGTCCCGACTGGCGGATGGAGAACAGCAGGCTTCGATACTGTACTGACGGGTGGCATAGTAGACATGTCATCTGGTGATGCCGATGGCTGAGCTAAAAGAGCTTCCGACTGCAGTTTACGACGGGCACGGGTCCGGAGCCGCTTCATTTCTGTTGGCAATGCATCTGAGAAACCTGTGGGAGTCTTGCAGGATATTTCATGTTTAGGTAGTAATATGTGTTCTTCACTTAGTGCGTTTATTCCATGTGTGGTGTCATTGATGAAACTCAGTGCTTCCGGACCAGAGTCGTTGAGTAGTGGTGTCATATGGAGGTCAGTATGATTATTGTTGGAATTTAACAATATTTTTGTACTTAATTCCCTTTGTCTAGCAATCTCGTGTTGTTGAGTTTCGATTATATATATCGTACGTTTTATCTAATTTTAGTTTCATTTCGGTAACCGTATTTTTCAAATCCAAAATAACGTCCATCATCCTTTCACAGCACTTGTCCTTTTGTTTAGCTTTAGATGGTGCCATTTAGTACACTTATGTTACACTGTCTTTATGTAATACTAATTTATTAAAATAAATCGTTATATCAACAAAAATTTGCACTAAATAATTTAAACAAATATAAATACACGGAGCAATTTGAATTTGCTGCTTACGGGTCATAAGACTGGGTCTAAGTTCATTAAGGCCCAGCGGAGCAACAGAACCAAAAGGCTCTCTGACTCCACTCAGAAACTCATCGAGGAGCGAGGCAGCTCAATAAATGGATCTCTAAGTCCCTTACCCGTGATTTGCGCCAATTCAATACAAATCGTATTGAAGAGGCCATTGAGCAGAATAAGGGCTCTAAAGTTTTCGCAAGAGATCTGTCCAATGGGCAGAGCCAGCTCGCCAAATTAAAAACTGAGGATGGTAGAATCGTTTCATCCAGACCCGAACTTCTGGGAGAGATAGAGGACTTTTATGGACTGTTATGTGTATACATTAACTAGCAGACCTGAAGTTGATCTGGCGGAAGACCCTAGAGCTAGACTGACCCGACATTATACCGAAGACATCCCGGACATCAGCCTGTACGAGATTAGAATGGCTCTTAAACAATAAGGCACCTGGTGAAGACGGAATTACAGCCGAACTTCTCTAGGCGGGTGGTAAACCGGTCCTTATGGCCCTTCAGAAGTTGTTCGACTCCGTTTTACTAGAAGGGAGAACGCCTAAGGCATGGAACAGAGGTGTGGTGGTATTGTTCTTCAAAAAGGGTGATAACGCGTTACTGAAGAACTACCGACCCATTTCACTTCTGAGCCATGTCTATAAGCTGTTTTCAAGAGTCATTACGAACCGTCTCGCACGCAGGCTAAATGACTTCCAGCCTCCCGAACAAGCCGGTTTCCGAAGAGGCTTTAGTACCGTAGACCACATCCATACGCTCCGTCAGGTTATACAGAAGACTGAGGAGTATAACCTGCCCCTCTGCTTAGCGTTCGTGGACTACGAGAAAGCCTTCGACTCTATTGAAACCTGGGCTGTACTACAATCTCTCCAGAGTCGCCAAGTGGACGCTATATCGAAGTGCTGAAGTGTTTGTACGAGAACGCCACTATGTCAGTCCGACTCCAGGACCAGAACTCGAAGCCTATTGCGTTGCAGCGGGGAGTCAGGCAAGGAGATGTTATTTCTCCTAAACTGTTTACCGCTGCACTGGAGGATGTTTTCAAGACTCTGGACTGGAGAAGGCTAGGCATCAACATAAACGGCGAGTACATCACTCACCTTCGGTTTGCTGACGATATAGTAGTCTTGGCTGAGACCATGGAGGATTTGAGTACGATTCTCGATGACCTCAGTAAAGCCTCCGAGCGAGTTGGTCTAAAGATGAACATGGATAAGACGAAGATCATGTCAAATACCCATGTAGCACCAACTCCCGTTACAATCGGAGACTTTACACTCGAAGTTGTGGACGATTATATATACTTAGGACATACTGTCCAGTTAGGTAGATCCAACTTCGATAAAGAGGTCAATCGACGAATCCGACTCGGTTGGGCAACGTTCGGGAAGCTACGGCACATCTTTTTGTCCAATATTCCGCAGTGTCTCAAGACGAAAGTCTTTGTCCAGTGTGTGTTGCCAGTGATGACATATGGAACTGAAACGTGGTCGCTTACAATGGGCCTCATAAGAAGGCTCAAAGTCACCCAAAGGGCAATGGAGAGGGCTATGGTTGGAGTCTCTCTGCGTGATCGCATCAGAAATGATGCCATCCGCAGCAGAACCAAAGTAACCAATATAGCCCTCCGAATCGCTAAACTAAAGTGGCAGTGGGCGGGGCACATTGCTCGTAGAACCGATGGCCGTTGGGGCGGAAAGGTTCTCGAGTGGCGACCACGAACCGGAAGGCGCAGCGTGGGTAGACCCCCCGCAAGGTGGACTGATGACCTGGTGAAGGTCGCGGGAGTCCGCTGTATGCGGGTGGCGCAGGACCGGTCATTGTGGCACTCTTTGGGGGAGGCCTGTGTTCAGCAGTGGACGTCTTTCGGCTGATATGATGATGATTATTAGTTTTAATTGAAGAGTGGCTGTATGCGTTTCTGCCTTAGCTCACACATGCACGACTAAGTTCAAAAAGGTTTCTGGGTGTATTCCATTTTGTCACAACCTCATAGAGCGTAGTGAATATTTTAGCTAAAATAAAAGTAATGAATTTACAACATAAACTTATTTTATATTTCATCAAATAAATACCATGAACTGGTAAGAATAAAATTATTTCCCTTTGTCAGTGGCATTCATATGGTATTCATATTTATTAGAATCAAGAAGTTCCCGCATAATGCTTATGAGGCGAGCACTAATTGGAATACACTACTTTTCTGCACTAGAGCAGAAACGTATCACTTTCTGCACACTTTTTAGAACAACGACGACCCACTTTCAGATCATGAGATATGAGTACAAATAAAACTAACTAAAACTAAAATAAATCAAAATTATTAACTCTTAAAATGAAACTAAAATATATTTAAAAAAGGCCCCTGCAGTATGATACCGAAGATAGTTTTAGTATCTTAAGAACATAAATTGTATTTTTTATTGAGTTTAATGTAACCTACTCGTAAGAAAAACTAATTAGATATTGCGGAAATCCTTTCTTGGTGACTTAATATTCACCACGTTTTCCCAGTCTCTCCTAATTATAATTTAGATATAAATTATTATTCTATTAAAAAATAATATTGCTAAGCACTCATTGTATGAACGTCACGTCACGCCTCTTTAAATGATTGCAACACAATCACGTTCCGACCGCAAAGCGCCTGAAATTTCATGCGAGCAATACTGCTATTCAGCACCTTACAGTCTTTTGTGTACGCGTCTAAATATGAATAAGATGTGAAAAGCTGAAGAGGTAGGGGCAATATGTGAAGCACCGATTTACATTTCTATTCAAATTGCTTCGGTATTACTTCTATGAGATCTTAATATAAAAGAGGAGGGCTTTTCAAGCACCGTTGGTTGCCAAGTCTTCGGTTGAGGTATACCGTTGAAAATCGGTAAAAGCAAGGTCAAGTTTGAAATTACCTACTTACTGAAAAAATCTTTAAAAAATCAAATAATCGTATATTTTGTAGGCTTCTGTTTTTACAGTCTAATTAGTGAAACTTGTATTTTACTCTACAGCATCATTTAGGACTTTTTCTTCATTTTAATCATTTCAAGACGAGGAGTTTGTAAAGTATTGGTAACTCTATAGATATGGACAAATAGGAATCTGAGTAGGTAAATGTAAGCGATATTCTAGATAACGTGGAACTTTGATTTGTTAACATTTTCATTTCATCTTTTGTCCTCAAAATAATATCTATGCATATTGTGATTCAAAAACGAATAATTTTTAAACTTTTGACGCATCGTATTGAAACTAAGCAATATCTTTATCTATTTAATGTCGAATCGTCATTAACTTAATAGCCAAATGATAACAAGAAAAGGTCCAATCCTGCTCAAGATCAAATTAATATTAAACCAAAAACTTAATATTTTTTTCGAGTAAGCCTTCATGTTTTTTTCGCTTACATATCTATTAACATCGTAGAGAAAATATCTACATATACCTATAGAAATAGAATCCTTGTATATATTGTTATTAAAACGCGCAACCTAATTACGAAATAAGTATATGATTTCAAGCTTACGTGGTCATTAACATTATTTCATTTCATGTCATTTATTCATTGCGAACCATGGTTACATTAAGGTGTTAACATGTTTTAGGTGCTGCATGGTTACCCTGTCAGGGCATAGCAACATATAACTTACGTGATTATAATTACTGTATGCCCCGGGTATGTCGTTAAACTACGTCCGGGCCCGAGTTTGTACTTAAACTACCAAAAGAGAGGTATTGGTACTGCGAATGTCATCTCGCTATGTGTAGTAGGGCACAGGCACAGCACAGCGAATGTCATCTCACTCAAATCTGGAGCAGAGCAGAAAACTACAGGCAAATAGCACTAGACACTAGACTCTACTCATAGTGTTGTGTTCCTGCTGGTGAGTAAGGTTGCCAAAGAGCTCAAAGAGGACTCATTGTGTTGATGATGAGGGGATTGTTCCTTTAGCCAATCAGCACAGTGGATCCTTCTTTTTGTAAAGGGCCGGGAACGCGCATGTGACACCTCTGGAGTTGCAGGCGTCCATAGGATACGGTAGCTGCTTACCATCAGGCGGGCCGTATGCTTGTTTGCCACCGTCGTGGTATAAAAAAATTATACCGATATTTATTTTTGGGGTGCCATCAAATTCAAATATACAGGTAAATACTCCGTTCTAATTAAGAAAGGAGCCTAAATTGCGATGTCATAACATTTGTACTCATTTATGTTTTCTCTCGCCAAATAACTATATACCGCAAAATCACGTTTCACTGTTCCAATTTTATTTGAGTTAGGCTGGTTAATCTCGTGCCCGTAGCCAGGCTACGAGGGTTGCTACTTATATATCCGGAAACAAAAAAACAAACAAACGTACACGGCTGAAAATGGTTTTATTGTTTTTCAAAGTATTCCCCTTGATGATCTATGCACTTTTGCATTCGCGTGAACCAATTTTTAAAGCACTTCTGCCACTCCGCCTGAGGTACCTCCATAACGTGTTGTTTGAATGCGTCGACAGCATCTTCAGCGGTCGAAAATCGTTGACCGCGTAATTTATTCTTTATATTTGGAAATAAATAAAAATCGTTGGGTGCCAAGTCAGGGCTGTACGGCGGATGACCCGTTAATTCCACATTTTGACCCTCCAAAAATAGAGTTGTTTCGCGTGACGTATGACAGCTGGCATTGTCATGATGAAGAATGATTCTTCGTCGCTGGTTAGTTTTACGAATTTGTTCAAATACTTCCGGTAAGCAAATGGTCGTGTACCACTCTGAATTAACCGTTCTACGGTTTTCTAGTGGCACTGTAGCTACATGGCCATTAATACCGAAGAAGCAGGCCACCATTTGTTTCAATGTACTTTTTGCACGAGTAACTTTCGTAGGGTTCGGCTCATTTTGAAACACCCATACCGTTGATTGTTGCTTCGTTTCGGGATCGTATGCATAGATCCAGGATTCGTCACCTGTATAGATGTAATAAACGGCTTTTGAGTCACCACGGTTATATTTTTTTAACATTTTATTGCACCATTCGACGCGAGCATCTTTTTGCTCTTTTGTTAAGTTGTGGGGTATCCAACGCGAACAAATTTTTTTTTACAGCCAAATAATTATGTAATATGCTATTAATGCTGGTCATAGAAATACCCAGAGTCGCCTCTATCTCGCAGTACGTAACATGTCGGTCGTCCATTATAAGTTTTCGCACAGCCTCGATATTTTGTTGTACAACGACCGATTTCGGGCGACCTGCCTTAACTTCGTCCGTAAGCATACTACGTCCACGATTGAACTCACTAAACCAGTGATACACAGTAGTTTTAGATGGGGCTTCATCACCAAAAGTTGAAGTTAGTTGATCTATGCACTGTTGTTGCGTTAAACCACGCCGAAAATCATAATAAATCATAGCACGAATATTTTCACGAGTGAGTTCCATTCTTGCTGCGAGATGACATTTAAAACCCGTCAAAAACAAAACACGAGCGTTAATAAGAAAGAAAAAATATACCGGCCAGTACTTAAAAAAGTTCAAATTTTACCATGGAGGTCAAATATGCTATTTAAGAAGATTGTAATCCCGGTTTCCGGATATATAAATAGCAGCCTATGTACGCTAGCAACTCAATTTGCCGCTGGCGCTGCCGCCTGCCGTCGACACGTGGCAACTTTTTGTAATTGAGTACGGGTGCCTGCAGGCCCCAAGTTATGAACTAAAACGATTTATGCCACAGAAATATATCTTAATATAGTCACCGTGGCCTGGGTGACCTAGGGGTTATGGCGTCTGCTGCGAATGCTGCGGAAACTGGTTTGATTCTAGCCTTGGGCAACGTGGTCACTTTTTCTTTCGTATATGTGACCATCTGTATTCGTTTATAATGTCAAAGTTCAAAGTGTTTTTATTTGTGTATGTCACTGTATGTATTTGTGTACCTATATATCAATCTGATTCCAGTGGTGGTAAACAATCGTAACTCAGTGTCTCTCTTTCACTCGCGCTTAAAAAATAGGGACGCAATTTAGCTGTTGTCTTCTCCTTAAATGGCTATCAACTGTTCTAGGATAACACTGCAAAGTGCAAAAGTGTCTACGTCGAGTATTGTCCGTTCCGTGTTAAGTGTCCGGAGGTGTCGGTATCCGATGTCAGCCGTTCTCGAACGGCGGTGTCACTCTCGAGTGACACTGCCAAATGATGTGTCAACATCATTTGGCAGTACACCGTCAGGTAGAAAGCTAATAAGTAGGTAGTATCCGCTATGTAATCATCCCTTGCGCCGTAGCCCGGACGAGTTTGTGTCGAACTTGTCACAACGGCAAACCACCCCCCACAAGCTGTGCTGCAGTAAGAGCAGTTTATATTACCTTATACGATGGTAAAGCCTGACCAGAAATATATTGTTACGGTATCTCAAAGTTAAAGGATAGTATTGTAATATACGTTATCAATTAAAGGTTTATTCAACAAATATTCAGCTGTTTACCTAATAATCAAAAGCATTACCGACCTTACACACGGATGCCTCGTTTCGAAGTGTCAACTGTCAACGGTGACTGACCGATAGTGACGTATCCATTCATTTACTATGACATTAAGCACCGTGTTGCCACTGCAATATCGATAGTCACGTTACAATCGGCCATCCTTTAGGAACGAGTCTCTTCGTTCTAAGCCTTAGTCTATTTATCAAGTCCGTTACAATCATAATACTAGTTAATTTAGAGTCGTACACTTATCTATCAAATACACAACTAAGTATAATAAAATAATTGTGATTATTGACATGAAGTATGAGAGTTATTCTCTCCAACTGCCATACTGTCATGTGTCTGCAATGTTTGAAGCCACTCCTGGGCGGTGAGTTCGTACACCAATCATGCCCGGTTCCAAACACTCTCCCTAAGTGTCTACCTGTTTACTTCTCAATCAAAAAATCATCAAATGAGATTTGAGCCACTCCTGGGCGACGAGTTCATACGCCAATCCTGCCCGACTCAATATCTGCAATGTTTGAAGCCACTCCTGGGCGGTGAGTTCGTACACCAATCATGCCCGGTTCCAAACACTGTCGCTAAGTGTCTACCTATTTATTTCTCAATCAAAGAGTCATCAAATGAGATTTGAGCCACTCCTGGGCGGCGAGTTCATACGCCAATCCTGCCCGACTCAATGTCTGCAATGTTTGAAGCCACTCCTGGGCGGTGAGTTCGTACACCAATCATGCCCGACTCAATATCTGCAATGTTTGAAGCTACTCCTGGGCGGTGAGTTCGTACACCAATCATGATAACATCACCGCTCGAAGGCGACGTGATCCCAAGACTAAAGGCATCACAGCATAAAACGTCATGAATAAAAACATCACTGCACGGCGGCGTTGTGACTACAGGCTTACCCCATGCTGCTGTCTCAGGTTTATCGGCTTACTGCTTAGTTCATCTCACTGACCACCGCAGCCATGTCCTCGCGCTCCGACCACTCGCCTGATTTTTCATACTGCTACTCCACGCGCTGGTTGCATTTTTCGCCAGCAGCAATATGCCAAACACACGACATACTTGCGCATGTTTATTTGAAAATTTACTGAAGACAGTAAATTGATTCATGTCATCATATACCATCAATGGCTTTATGCAGATTCATATTGTTTTATACCAGTCGTACGTGACTGGGTCCCATTATACTACTGTTGTTACTAGAAGTTCAACTTTTTATTTTAAGAGCGTTTCCTGTTATATTGCATGCTTTAATCATAATAATAATTTATTTCTTTGTAAAACAAACATTTAATCAAATCAACCAGGAAATTAATTAATCGTTATGTAAAAATCACTTGCTTTTATTATCATTAGTCATTTCTCACGCACAGTCCTTTACACTCTTCCCTTTCTTTATCAATGGAGTCAAAAGTAGAGTCCACATACTGGGACACTTACCCTTGTAAACCTACTATCATTTATCATGCATGACGACATTTATGACAACTTTGCAGGTTGTAAATCAAAACCAGATCAATAAGGACTCACCTTTATCAATTGCCCATGACCAAAAGTCTGTATCACATTCTTACCATTTATTCCTGTCTGTTCAATTTATTTCATATGTGAAAAATACTAAACACAGGTAGTGGTCCATTAGATTTTTATTTTCCCTTGTGTCAACTTTATACGGCCAATGCCAACTACATACTAGTCATGGTTGCATCATTTACTGCTTAAGACAGAGCAGTATAGTGCCACCAATACCTTATCTGTAAACATAATGTTAACACACACACACACACACACACACAGTCAGACACAGGAAACTGTCAGTAAATAATAAACAGTACCTCCATTTCTTATTATCTCATACTGTATCTTCTTAAACGGCTTAGGTTCACCCTTAATACAACTCTGTGGCTCCAGTGAAAAACTATACAAGTCCCATAAAACTTCTACGAAACCTTTACCGCTCCCCATCATGGCCTAATATTCAAATCTGAGAAAATTATATGAAGTGTCATATATTTTTTTTTATTACTAGCTATCATCGAATCTATTTCATTTATATTTGAACATTATATCAAACTCAGACTAACAATCATACGCCTTTATTATACATAAGGCTTTATACAATCTCACCTTACATGAACTACCTTTATAAATTTATACCTTTGCCTCATGTGCAGTCTTTATCATTAAGTAGTCTTTGGTGCACATAGTAAAATTATACCTTTGTCAGTCTTCATTGTTAACTAGTCTTTGGTGCACATAATCAAATTATACCTTTGTAGTCTTCATTGTTAACTAGTCTTTGGTACACATAATAAAACGATACTCTTGTCTCATTTGTCAGTCTTCATTGTTAACTGGTCTTTGAGACGCATAATAATAACCATATCTTGCTTGTCTTTACTTCCTCTTGTGTGGACTTCATATTATAAAATCAAGCAGCTATTAACATAATGCTTGTATCATTTGCAAAAAACAACATTGCTTTACAGATATTTTATGTGTGAACATCTGTGAACATAATATAAGCACACACACAAAATAATAAGAAACAATTAGTCACCACTTCATATTTTTACATACTGTACTATCGGTCTTTATTGTCAACTTGTCTCTGGTATACATAATAAATATCACATCTTCATTTTGTTTTATCCCAACTTACGTGCACTTCATATGATAAAACCAAACCGCTATCAACGTTGTTTGTATTATTTGAAGAAATCACAAGTATTTTATATATGAAGATCTGTGAACATAGAACCTAAGAAACAGTGAGTCACCATTCTATATTTTACAAACTGTATTGCCAGTCTATATTATCAACTTGTCTCTGGTAATCATAACAAATATCACAACTTCATTTTATTTTCATCCAACTTGTGTGCATGTGCACTTCATATTATAACATCAAGCAGCTATTAACTTAATGCTTGTAGAGTTGCAGACATCCAATATTTTATCACAAATATTTAATCTGTGAACATATTAATAAAAACACACACAACACAGCAATAAGAAACAGTATAATTCCATTATATACATAGGTACACTGTACCTTACCTTCCCATCATACTACTGTTATTCAATTAAAAGACAATGTGTTGTAGCTACTTTTAGCAATAATCATCAACATCATTATATCAACTGAAACTTGGATGGTTATGTGATACTATTACAATTTAAAATTCTATCAAAATAAAGATTGCTAGTAGATTCTACTTAATTTACTTTTCACAAACTTTACTCTCATCATAAAATTAATCATTTCTATTTTTATTTTTGCTTGAAACAAGCTTAGAGCAGAAATCACATCCATTGAACGTCACCAGAAGCTAATTAAACATAATTATTCCTGTCTTACCATTTAGAACCATTTGACTATTAAGTATGAATTTCAATACTTGCGGTATGGGTGATCATGTTGAGTGGTCAGTTATTACTCCGGTCACTCCGCTGAACTTCAGCAAACATAGAATTTCAGTCAGTTCATTGCTGACCGATGACTGGATGATGGGTGAATATCCGGGTCCAATATCTTTCTATCTTAGGTTTGTTGTAATCTCTTATCTGGAACTTAAATACAAACACACCACACACGAAGCCAACATTTATAGGTATTATTATTAGCACAAATATTTCAATGTACATGTTTTATGCTACCTTACACATTTGTTAGGTACAGTACATCTAAAACACATCCAGGAACATTCAGAACATACCAAAATGTGCAAACCAACCACAAAACTCATGATCAAATTCAAATGGCATCCATTATGTGTTAGTTATAGATGCGTATGTATTTATATAACTCAAATCTGTGGTATAGTTAGTATAGTTGTATGTTGTATGGCAATTCAACATACCTGTATCAAAACCCTTTTGTCACTGTAGGGCATCAACGGCTATCATAATTACTTACAGCTTACATTGCTTCGGATTAGCGGACTTACCGGTAATATTATAATTACCTACTACTTTTATCTTGCCGACACTTCATACGCATTTAACCAATGAACTTATGCGACTGCGTATTTCGTTTCACTTCTTATGTACGCTCGTACATAATGTATTGTTATAAATCCATATTCATCCACTCCATGTGTTGTTATTTCCGTCATTAAACTTACAGTATGTCCTTAGAAACATTAATTATTTATATTACTACATGTATTTTTATATTTCATCGAAATATGAAGAATTTTAAACACATTTTATTAAATCCATGTTTATTTCTTCAATCATCTTTTATTTTTATGAATAAAAGCACTCAATTCATGTAATTTGTCCTGTTATTTAACTTTTCACCTATATTTTTGTAATTACTTACCGTTTTACAATAAAAACAAAATATGTCGGCCGAAAATGAATTTTAAAATCCATGTGGATCGGTTAAATAATGAGATATTTTTGAAATATACGCTACCTCGTATGACTGGATATTTTAGTTCTTTCTATTTTCGCTTATATTTTTGTACAACAAGTCATTTTCTTTAAGATTTGAATTCAATAAAAGTCGAGCTAATGGCGTGGTACGAAAAGTTTGTTTTTTCGCAACGATCCCTACTTCTGAAATGTTACGGTATCTCAAAGTTAAAGGATAGTATTGTAATATACGTTATCAATTAAAGGTTTATTCAACAAATATTCAGCTGTTTACCTAATAATCAAAAGCATTACCGACCTTACACACGGATGCCTCGTTTCGAAGTGTCAACTGTCAACGGTGACTGACCGATAGTGACGTATCCATTCATTTACTATGACATTAAGCACCGTGTTGCCACTGCAATATTGATAGTCACGTTACAATATGATCATGCGCCATGTTGCGGAATTTCATTGGAACTCATTTATTACACTGGCAATAATTTTAATGATAGGTTGTCATTGTTGTCAGTATCATTGTGGCGGTGTACTTGAATAATAGTAAAGTGTTTAATATAAAATCATAAATGACAAGACATGCCCAAAACTATTCTTAGTCAAGAGCAAAACATTGTAAATAATGTAATAAGCTGCTGGAAATAAAACGCTCGGGAAATGAAACTATTTCGCTGCGAAACATTTACAAATTAACATTAGAGCTGACAGGTAAACAAATCAAGATATCACGATACCATAGAGAACAATATACTTTTTGACTATATTGAACTGTTGCCATATAAATGAGAACAATAGCGCCCTCTTGATAATTATCATATATTTCTGGTCAGGCTTTACGAGGGACTAAGTAACTTTCACTTTGACAACCCTGGATTCTCCACAATTATTGAAGTGAAAACTTCTTTAGCGGCGCTGTGCACTTTTTGTGATGGGAAAAAAATGTTAAACTCACGACAGGTCACGTGACCGACAGATTCGTCAGATTGAAAATTCGTAAGACGGACACGTGACCTGATCGAATAAATAATTGTAATAGCTCTGAAGTGTAGTAACTTTTTAATGTAATATAAATTGTCATGTTTGTGTACGATAGCGCAATAAATGAATATTGTATTTTACCACATAAATGATAGTACTTTTATACTGATTATTAAAGCAATTCGTGCAAAATTATTCCGTAACCATTCCAAAATATCAAAAATGCACAACGTTAATATTCAAGTTTTCACTTCTGCCGGCACTCCCGGAGTGCACCCGTTGTTTTTTTTAAATTCTTGTATACAAAAGGAACAGTTTTTTAATTTTTGGGTTGTGGGCCCATAGTTGCTTGTAATGCCTGTATATTTATCTCACTAAGGCCCTAATGTAAGCATGGAATAGGTTTAAAAAATTATCCTCATTTTTCAAAAGTTAATCAATAATGTCTTTCGTCGTTGTCATCCTTAAAGTGTAACTTTTTCAATTAGTCCTGTAACGAGATCTCCAGCGACACCGATTACAGCATGATTAAGGGCACGAGAAATTTGCCGCCATTTAGAAGTTTTGATTAAATGCCTTTTATGGATAACGAAATTAAAAATTAAAAATAACTAGGTGAATAGATTACGGAGACGGGCTTTGCTTTATGCAGTTTCTACCTGTAAAAACTTTTAATTGACTGTTTCTACATTACTACTAGTGTCCGACCGAAGGTTCGGTTTCGGTCAGTTTCGGCCTAAAAAACGTGTTTAGGCCCAAGGTTCGGTTTCGGCCAAAAAACGGCCGAACCTTTCGGCCGCGCTGAAACTTTCAACATTGTACTTAATCTGCCAACATGGCAAAAACGGAACCCTTATAGTTTCTTCATGTCCGTCTGTCCGTCCGTCCGTCTGTCCGTCCATTTGTCACAGCCATTTTACTCAGAAACTATAAAATGTATCTTAATAGAATAAAGACATAAGGTGTCTAAAGAGTGTGGCCCATAATTTCCGAAAATATTTTTTTCTTGGTGGCAAATTTTCCGTTCCCATATTTTGTGTAGCACATAATTTCCCAAAATCATTCTTTCTTGGTGGCAATTACTCCGTTCCCATATTTTCCCAATGTTTTTTTTCCCCAATCACCTATATGTAATATTTTTAAATTCATCTTTTCCTTATATTTTCGTTCTTTTAAATATCTAGGATAATATTTTCCAGGCTTTCCTCATGGATCAACTAGTTTCTTTTCGAAAAAAACATTTCCTTTACAACTTAACCAGACGGAGCCCCGCATCGCGGAGCACCCATTTCTGGGCGGTTTGCCCTTCGGGCATCTGAAGCTACCTAACGAACCTAACCTACCTACCTACCTACGCTTTTTTCCCCAAAGTGTTATGTAAGTAAGTAAGTAATCATTTATTGTCAGATTGTGCATGCCAGTTTACAGATGTTACAATAGTGTTATAATAGTAAGTGTCACAATCAACCGGTTTACGGTATACAATATCCTTATTCCTAAAAGTACATATAGTAATAATGTAACACTCAAATAAACTGAAAATTAAATAATTGTCAAAAGTACAAAATAAATATAAAAACTATTCAACCTCAAATTACAAGTCACAGTCAGGTACATTATTACCTAATAACTAGATTGTTACAGACAGATTATACGATTTTATAAATAGACTAGCTGTGCCCGCGGCTCCGCCCGCGTGGAATTCGGTCTGTGTCAGTAAGCGGCTAATTCACCCCTAATTTCTCTCCCTCTACCCTGGAGGCGGAACGTGAAGTAAAGTTGACAGATGGATACGCTAGAGGACAGTTGTCCTGATATTTTTTTTACAATTACCACAAAATGAAACTACAGTCAAAAATCAATACATTTTTTTGTCGTTATAATTTGTTTCTGCCATGATTTAAAAGACATAGAGTAGCAGGTGTATATCGGACGATACAGTACCACTTTCGTATTTATACGTTCATGTCCATGGCAAATGTCATCCAAATCGATCTTCCCGTCAAATCAGTCTAAGCATGAAAGGTAAGAACAGGCGCGGTTGCAGAGCGGTTGAAATTTGGGTGGGGGGGGGGGTCACAAATGCAGAAATGACTTTTAGAGGGGGTCAGTAATGATTTTTTCTATTTGAGGTGTACTAAGCGAGTGTAGTGGCTACCCCCCCTTTTAGACGTTGAATTTTTATAGCCTACGTATAACCTGGCTGGGGATTTTCTTGAATTGGAATTAGTAATCCTTGAGGGGTGATTTCAGGGATAACAATGCAAAAAAAACCGGCCAAGAGCATGTCGGGCGATGCTCAGTGTAGAGTTTCGTAGTTGCCGCCCTGTTACAAAACATCCGTTCAAAAGGTCGTATATTAAGGGATATTTGGCGGCGCTTACGTCATTTTACTATCCGGCACTTCCTTTCACTATGCGTTTTTGACTGATAATTCAAAAACGGCTGAACCGATTTTATTCAATATAGTTTTTATTGAAAGTTCTTATCAGGCCTCACTTCCATTATTGTTCTCTATTTTTTTGGACCCACGGTTCAAAAGTTAGATGGAGGAGACGCCCTTTCTTGAACTTTCAGATCTAATATTTATATTATTTCATTAATATTTTAGAAATTTTAGGAATTTTTGAAATTTTTGAAATTTTTGAGTTTTAGAAATATTTGAAATATTTGAAATTTTTGAAATTTTTGAAATTTTTGAAATTTTTGAAATTTTTGAAATTTTTGAAATTTTTGAAATTTTTGAAATTTTTGAAATTTTTGAAATTTTTGAAATTTTTGAAATTTTTGAAATTTTTGAAATTTTTGAATTTTTTGAATTTTTTGAATGTTTTGAATTTTTTGAATTTTTTGAATTTTTTGAATTTTTTAAATTTTTTAAATTTTTGAAATTTTTGAAATTTTTGAAATTTTTGAAATTTTTGAAATTTTTGAAATTTTGAAATATTCGAAATTTTTCACTTCACTTCACTTTATTCTATTTTATATTTTTTTATTTCCTTCCATTTTACCTCCCCCCCATCCGCGAACCGTCCGATAAGGAACTTCGTTCCAAAACTACCACCGGTTCTAACCCTACACCTGGCCCGAGAAGTATTATGTATGACCGAAAAGAAACTCGACGGGACTTATTGTTTTCAAAACAGTAATACATTATTAGATCTTAAAGATACAAAATGATGCGTAGTTCTTCAAGAAGACATATCAAAACAGCTCGAGGGACAGATAATTTACCTATTGTTTAATTATAAAGAAAAATAAATCCTAATCTGATCGCTTCACAAAACGTTTGATATGTTTTCCTACCTAAACGGTGTCCTGTAAATGTTAGATGATTTTGTAGTAGTTTCTGGTTTGGGCCTTGCATCTTTGTCCGTCATATATAGTCCTCGAACCTACGATAACCCTTTGACATTAATGACATTTTCAAATATTTCTTAAGAGCGGGTAAAGTTGAATTTAAAGCATCGACCGGTAACTTGTTATAAATATGAACACCTTGACCAAAAAATTACAAACTATTTCAATACTAAATTTCATCTAAATACGTACAGCGGTTATTGGTTGCTTCTTCCCCATGTAAACTTCCACCCCTTTTGGATCCGCTTAATTATTGGGACGATACAATCTTGTCATAATGGCCCACGAGGTCATCTTTTTTTATTCAAAATTAGATCTTGTTCCAGAAGGTGAAATTTTAAAATATGATGTACTATTTTTAGGACACTGGGTCACTATTTCACTTGTATTTCAATACCAAATTTCATCTAAATAGGTACAGCGGTTATTGGTTGTTTCTTCCCCATGTAAACTTCCACCCCTTTTGCATCCGCTTAAGGTATAATTTCTGAGATAAAACTATTTTATTTCCTTTTCCAGAGCTCAAATTATCTCCATACCAAATTTTATCTAAATCAATTCTGCGGTTAATAATTACCTATACAAATTTACAACTCCCTTTTCACCCCTTTAGGGTTGATTTTCGGGGTGAAAACTATCCTTTGTCCTTTCTTGACACCCATACTATCTCTATACCAAATTTCATCTTTATCAGTTCAGCGGTAAAAAAATCCTCATACCAACTTTCAACCCCCTTTTCACCCCCACAAGGGTTTATTATCGGGATGAAAACTGTTCTGTCGTTTCTCGGGACTCAAATTATCTCCATACTAATTTCTATTAAAAATTCTCCATACAAATTTTCAACCCCTTTTGCACCCCCTCCAGGGTTGATTGTCGGGATGAAAACTATTTATTATCCTTTCCCGGGACTCAAACTATCTCTATACAAAATTTCATCAAAATCCGTTCAGCCGTTTTCACGTGATGCGCGGTCAAATAAACAGACAAACAGATAAACAGATAAACAGATAAACAGATAAACAGACAAACAGACAAACAGACAAAAATTCTAAAAATTGTTGGAACGTGTTCTGTTATCGATTCTAAGTATCCCCAGCCAACTTTTTTTCGAATATATTCCATGTACAGACTTTCGACCCTCTTCAGCTTTATTATATGTATAGATATATGTTTTCACGGACGTCACACTAAATCAATAGGTAGGTTGGGTTCGTTAGGTAGTTTCAGATGCCCGAAGGGCAAACCGCCCAGAAATAGGAGCTCCGCGAAGCCATGGTAAAAATAAATTACCCGAAGACCCACTGGCGAACACTGTTTAGAACAAGAGAAAATATGGAGATAGAGAATATTTAGTTAGTGAAAAAAAACCTACTGGTTATTTGCACCAACGGGGCTTAAAAAGAAAAGTAATTAATGGGGAAAGGGAAAATTAAGTTTATGAAAAAATGCCCAAGGTAAAATAAGATAAAGCGAAAAAAATCTATTGGTAAAATATGGGAACGGAAAATTTGCCACCAAGAAAAAATGATTTTCTAAAATTATGGGGCACACTCTGTATATTGTATGCCCCTATATAGTTATGTAGTTAAATTGCGTAATAAAATATTTTTAGGGGGGGCGCTCCATACATGTAACTAAATTTCAATTTTTTTTACCAAATATCAACATGTAACTAAAATTTATACGATTTAAACATGTTCATCAAAGTTTTGGTTTCGGTTTCCGCCAAAACTGGATTCAGAGCCGAACCTTCTGTTTCGATTTCGGCTTCAGCAAAAAAACATGTGTCGGTCGGACACTAATTACTACCTATCTTGTTACTCTAGCCGTAAGTTTTCCTATGAAATAAAATAAAATAAAACTAACCGGGAATTATGAAGTTTTAACGACATTACCATCATTATTACAACTAGTAATGTAACATCAGTGCCAGTGTTGTAAAAAAATATGAAGATTCGAAATGTAAAGCAGTGTATGCAACTGTACGTAATTCTAATTAGGCCTTAAAACACTCGTGTGATCTTTTTATAAAACTCGCTTGCCCCCTCGCAGACCCCTGTTACGTAATAGTTACATATACTACTATAATAGGATGAGAATTGACCAACTTTCATAATTATAAAATATTAAATTTGTTTTTTAGCTCTTAAAAGTTGGCTTCCAAATTCCAATTTTTTTTTTCCAGTAGCATGCACTATGAGTATGACACATTCAGCAAGCGATGTAGATTGGTTGCAAGGGGCAGACGCACAGGAAATTCGATATATTAACTGTAATACCCCACTCAAAGCCACTTAATGGACTCAATAGGTACTCTAAACGTTCACAAAATCGTAAAATATATCGTGTTCACTTGTAGTCAGTTGCAATATTATTATATTTATTATGCACAAAGAAGCTCAAAAAAAATATGTGGGTATACATATATCACATTCCCTCACTCTCATTGAATGTATTTAAGTATTTATTTATATCTATTTATTATATATATCGTCGGCTCGAACCCACAACCTTCAGCTTTCTGGGGGGCTAGAATTGACTAGATCGATTTGTGTAAAATTATCCCAGTAGTATTTATTTTTAATCCAAAATACAATTGCAGGTGATTAATCTACGGTTGTCAACTCAACGGTCGCTATAGTTATAGTTTCGTCATGTCCGTCTGTCGGGTCTGTCCGTCCGTCCGTCCGTCCGTCAGTCATTTTACTCGGAAACTATAAGACATATCTTAATAAATTTGATAATAAGGTTTATTTTGTATGCCCGCTACTTAGTTTTGTAGTAAAATTGCTGAAAAAAATATTTTTAGGGGGCGCACTCTATACACGTATATTAGCTGTAATTTTTTTTACGTCACACCTGGCCATAATGTGAGTTTTACCGCTCGCTACGCTTACGGTAAAACTCGCATTATGGCCAGGTGGGGACGTAAAATTGTGTACTCACCACGGGCAGTAAAAAAGAAAGCCCTCTATCGCATATTTACAACCCTCGCCTGCGGCTCGGGTCCCAAATACCTGCGATTTCGGGCTTTCTTTTTTTTACAGCCCTAGGTAAGTAATGTACTATTTGTAAATACTAACATGTTGCACATCATTCGATAGGTCTTTAAAAATAACATTATGGTTTGTTTAAACATTGTTTGATTTAGTGAATATTTTCAGAAATAATCAACGCAAATTGTTGTGAATATAATCAGTTAAAGCATTTTCGAGTTATCTCCTAAAAACCTCTTGGATTTTTTTCTTATTTCATTGATGGTACGGAACCCTCCATTATGCGTGGTCGTCGGACCGTCGGACGCACTTGGCCGGTTTTTTAAATGAATCAGACAATTTAGATACGGGAGAATTTAGAATTTAACGTTTTTTTAGCAATTGTATTAAATTCATTATGAGGTTTGAGTATTTTACCAGAATTTACCCCCCTTAAATATTTGTAAAACTTAACAAGTCTCTATAAAGTTTTGTCTTTTTCTAACATACATTTAATGAAGGAAAGGAACAAATAATTATCAACGACATTTTAGTTTTAACAGACGTTTCAGTGTTTTTTTACAAAAAAAACATTTACAATAAACACTCCAACAATCGAACGTGTGGAGCTACTGGAGCATTAGCGAAGCGAAGTTCGTACAAACAACTTCGGATGAAACTGGCGCTGGGCTACTGGGACGTCTCGGCTTTTCGATGGCTTTTTGATTTTGAGCGTTTGTTCCGCGATAACTTTAGTATCAATCTTAATTAAATTTGTTGGGATTGTAGCAGAGATACATATAACTTAAGAGTTCGTATATGAGCAGGATCGATCAAGGGGTTCGAAGGCGAAAAACGATCTTCATAAGGGTCTTGTTATATTGGTCATTTCGTTTGCGAGTAAATCGCGAGTTCTCAGTTAGAGGCGGACAACTAGTTTTAACAGTACCTATTTAAAATTACAGACAATAATATGTGACGTTATTAACAACTTTATTAAACTGTAAACCTCGCTCTGCTTTCTGGTAGTAGTTTTCACGTTGAAATACAGGGTGCATATCTGTAATTACTAAAGGTCGTGGGTCAGGCTGTTGTCATATTAGTTCGAGAACATTGCACGAGAGACACGTGCACAATTGGCATTTACATGTAAAGGTCATAGGTAACAATTGTACGTGTATCCTGTGTATGCTAATACATTCTAATATACATTTTATTACCAATTTATTTTTGCCTAAAAATTATCAAAATGCGTTTGTCAAAACAAGTAGTATTCTCGCATGGATATCCACTTGTTTCAGGTTGGTATCGGAATATACCCTGCTTGTCGCGTTACAGTAAAAAAATCGTGAGGAAACTGGACTTAATCCCAATAAAATCCCAGCTACTACTACTCGTAGTACTCTATATTGGAACATTACAAAAACTATTTAAAACGGGGTATTTACCACGTGTATTTTTTTTGTTGAGTTTCCGATATTGGAAAACAATTTTCTACGCCAAATCTCGGGATTAAAGCTTTTTTCTTCGCCAAGCGGACCTCAGACTTAACTGAGCCACGAAAAAAAACCAAGACAACATTTTATTACAAAGGGTGATTAAATTTATTTAAAAAAATCGTTGTGTTCGTCCACTGAAAACAGCTGATAAACATTGAAAAAAAAATTTCGTACAAAGTCAAGATTTTGAAGCCACAAGAAATAGGAAATGTAAACTTAAAATGTCATGGAAGTCATCGGTTAACGGTTACTCGTTATATCCGGTGATTTTCACACTGAAACTAAACCTTACATTCCATCTTAGCTTACAAAGATGATGTTTATGCTATTAGTGATTTTCATACTTACTAAAAACAACCCAGTTTCATTCCATCTCAGCTACCAGCACCTTTTTATTTCTGAATAACCCAGGGCCTCGATTCGACATTCCAAACTGTGAAACGTGGATGTCGCACTTGTATCGCTAGTGGATAGAGTGATTTCCATCCTGTCCACACGTGTCCACACCTAACTGTCAAGCTGTCAGTAGGTCTCGCTAGAGCGTTTTGTCTATGGCTATAGCCACCATTTTGGATTTCACTCTTGAGTGATTCCACCCCGATTTCAACTGTCACGAAAGTGTGACATCATAGTTGTCTCACTTGTCTCGCAAGCGACTGTCAGTTATGCCATGTCGAATCGAGGCCCAGGTAGGCGCTGAATTAATGAAATCACCTTATATTTTTCTCATTCCGGCCACGTTTCGTATTCAGCATCAAATTCAATTTATCTGATTACTTTTCTCCGCGAGTTCTGCCTGGATTAGGTTTTGCAAGTCAATTCTGACCTACTTCCTTGAGAAATGCTATTATGTTATTATAATTTAATTTAAAAAATGTTTTGACCTTGGAATAAGAACACCAAGAAGGTAAGTGATACCATTTAAACTATGTCATTTTGCTATGGTTTTAAAATAGAGATCCGTTCTTTGGCTTCCCTGAATTTTGCCTTGGCTGCACAGTGCACACACATGACGACTTTACTATAGTAATTTTACGGGCGGCTCGGGCGGCTAGTAATGGGAATTGGAAATAATTAATAATAGCTAATATTTTTAGTGTAACGGATATATCATGATACTAGTATTACTTACGCAGTGAAATCCCACAAAATATCGTTATTCGCTAACCGCCACAAATATGTACACACATATTACAAGCGTTTTTGTTGTAGGATTTTAATAAATATATCGTTTCTAACAATAAGTCTTTTAAAATGTGTAAGACCAAACTACCAATTATTACTATTTGTTCCTAACGAAAACGAATTTGGGACATATATCGCCCGCGCCGTACAGTTTGTAATCTATTTGGTTTTACATGGACACGGTTTCTTGTTTTTCGCTTTAAACAGAAAGAAGACTTAAATATCGTCATATTTACAAATAAAAATAATTGATATTATTATAAATAAAAATATACAATTTTTTAATATAATATTTTATATCTATTTAACTACTTCAGGGTGAAAAGTTTGTAAGAATGAAAAAAAAAATCAGGCTATTATAAATTAATATTTGGCGCAACCGTATTTATCGAACTAGATATCTAGACGATTATTAGAACAACACAAACACATGTAATCAATGTGTAGGTATTGCAAGCGCTGGTGGCCTTAGAGTTTTTCGGAACTTATGTACGAAATATCATTTGATATTTTCCACTCGCTTTTCAGTGAAGGAAAACATCGTGAGGAAACCGGACCTAATCCCAACAAGGCCTAAAGGGTTGAAAGATAGAGATAGCAGCCACTTTCGTAAAAATAAAATTAGTGCTTACGTTAAGGATTAGGTTGCCGAGCGGACCCCAAGCTCAATAGAGCCATAGCAAAACGCCAGGAAAAACGGTAAGAGGATGCTGTACAGTCACCGGCAATAGTATCTTCCTACACGAAAGAAATAAGGCCCTACAAATAAGAGCGTGTCACATATTTTTGCGGCCTTCGTGTAGGAAGATACTATTGCCGGTGGCTGTACATATGTACATGTAATTTATTTGTAAACATTGTAAAACTGCACTTTATATTACCTAATATAAACTTTGTAATTTACTAAAGATCGGCCAGTTCGGCCATTTTACGCCCGCCAGTGGAAGAAATGCACAGAATTTTCCAGTTACACTCGTTTTAATATTTGTTTTGTTTATAGCCTCACCAATCACCGGATTGGTACCGGATAGGTACCAACCTACTCTAATTTACTCAATATATTTCACAGGATTTTAGAAAGTATTCAGCTTTTACTTCAACATTGTTTAATGAGCTATTTATTTTGCAGCCATCCATCAAAAGGAGACGCGAAGACTGCCATCAATCTTACGAAGGAATTTTGTGCGAATGCTTTGCATCTATGATGCAAATAAATGTAGGTATAAGTTGTCTTTGTTTTTTGTGTTTAACGGGTAGGAAACAATCAACTGAGAGTTAGTATTTTGTTATTTTACCAACAAACTTAAAAAGGGTGTTAATTTTAAAATAGACACAAAACAATCCCCTTTTGTATATTTTGCGTAACGACACTGAACATCTTTTAAGTATATCAGCTAAATGCGAAGCGATGAATGAATATCTAATGAGTAATGACTCTCATAAAGCTCATATAGAAACTTCTAGTTAGTCAGAAAGTTTCTTACTCAAGGCAGTGATCCAAAGAGTAAAGTAAGTATTTTCAGTGATCCATTGAAATGGTATATTTTGCCTTACATCAAATCAGGTATGGCTGATACTTATACATAAAAACATCGAAAAATATGTGCAACTTTGAAGAGTTGTATGAGTTGTATCTCGAGAACTATGAGGTGTAATCTAAATTAAGCTCATTATGGTGCAAATATAGTGTATGTAAGTGTCTATGGAAACTTTTGCCGTTACATACGCCCTTTGTTAGAAAAAAAATTAGAACTAAAAATAACGTTTAGATATATTTTTTTATTTGACATTGACCCGGTGTGATTCTGAGGTCGGAAACTCTTGTCTTACATGTATTTCATCACTTTTAACATATTTAAAAAATCAACCATGCCGTATTTGATATAACGCAATACCCCTACCATTTCCATAAGCTATAGATAGGATGATTTCGTAATGTCTTTTATCTACACTCATATTGTAAGTTCTCTAAAACGTGTTCGAAGACGGTAGGCAATGGCTAGCATTACCAGGACAGATTTTACTATGATAAGCTTTTTATCCGTGGCAGTAACGTAATTTTAACTTTTCATGCTCAATTATTGATGTGCTATGAGTTTTGATAACATAATGTACACCTGCACCCTCCCGCGCATCCGCCGACAGCCCGACACGCGCCTCCCCGACCGCCGGCACAATCGAGTTGGCCATGGCGGTGCGATGGCGGCCATTCTATGGTTTCCGAATACGGCATTTTGGATAATATGAGTGTAGATAAAGCAGTGTATGCAACTGTACGTAATTAGGCCTTAAAACACTCGTGTGATCTTATTATGAAACTCACCTGCGGCTCGTTTCATAAAACCACACTCATGTTTTAAGGACCCTTATTGCGTAACAGTTACATAAACTACTATTTCTTACGCTTGGTGCTTATTTACTATAGTAATATCACGTCAAAAAAACTTCAAAATTTAAAAAAATTAGAGGCTGGATTTAATTTAAAGGCTTTATAACATTTAAAATCTTCAATGCCAGCCTCAGCGCACTTGTCCCAAAAAATGCATAAGTATAAGATACAAAAAGATATATAATGTTACCGTATACGTATGTGTAGAACTGTAGACTTGTCACATATAATATAAGTACTACGATAAAAATTGTAGGGCCTACCGAATTCTCGTTACAGCAACCAGATTTTTTTTCCGTGAAAGGTCATTTTGGACCAAGTTCAGTTGACTATTTCTTTTAGAATAGGTAAATCCCTTTGTCACATTGCCTTTTACTAGTCAATGGCCAGTGATCTGCAAAATCAAGACTAAGCCTGCTCAAGTTAAGCAAATTTTAGTTTTTTCTTAGTCAATTAATAGTTTTTTTCTATTCCTAATCTTTTCAAATAATTATTGATTAAAACCAGCGCACCCCTGAAAGCTTAGTAGTTCATATGATTATTTGATAGGTGCACTATTCATCCACATTTATGTACCCAAAATTAATTGTTTATCTTCTATTTTTTTAATGATTATTTATTATAAACAGTGCATGCCTGAAAGCCTCAGTGGTCCATATGATCGTTTGATAGGTCTATTTATAGGTCGGTCCGGAGGCTGCGCGGATCAATACGCCAGTACCGCGCCCGGGCCCGAGCGAGCACGACGGAACATGGCATTGAGATAAGGTAAGTCTTTTAATTTCATAAAAACCTTTTTATTTGCTTATTTGTAACTTGAATAATATTTTCTATGAGATATTATGCGCAATAAAAAAAAATACGGCTTATTTCTAAAAAGCGTACGACACGGAACAGGCACTAGGATATCAGGAGGCAAATGCACTTTAATAAAATCATTTTTTTTATAACTTAAATAATCTTTAATATGAAATGTTGTGTAAAATAAAAACGGGTTCGTTGTAAAAAAAAAACATTTTAAAAAATAACGAGGACCTATTGTCCTGTTAATAGGAATTTTGATCGTGAATATTGTAATTTCTCTTGTGAATAGTCAATACTATTATTAATTATTTATTAAGAATTAAATAAAGGTATTCTTATTATTCTTAATTGGGCTATCGATGTGCCGCGTTCGCCAGATTTGATCAATTGTGGCAGCCATTTATACAGGGTGTTTTGCAGAGGGTTGGACAAAAAAAAACAGCGAAGAGGTGGGGCCATATGCTACTTACTTAGCCCTATAAATTGCACCTAGGCCCCAAGGTTTAGGAAAAAAAAAATTAATAATACTTTCTTAAAAATTCCGAAATGCATCACTTAAAGTCAAATAACTTATAAAAATGAAGATGTAAGTATCATTTATTATTATTATTATTATCTTGAGTGTCGTTATGTTGTATTTGAACGGATATTTGGTGTAAATTATTGTGAAAAAAAAACTGCAGCTTTAGAAACTGCACTGCAGCCCTTTACAGTGCAGTTTCTAAAAGATGCAAAAAAATACCTAATGTCCAACTTTGAAATTGCATTAAAAAAAACTAAAAGACATCGAGCAGTTCTAATTTCAGGACAACATCCCCAGCTTTTTCCCTTTCCAACGATGCTACATACATACATTTTTATTCAATAACGAGATTTTATTTGCTATCTCTAACTGAACACTCGCAAAAAATCTACATACGGACGACTAAGTAACACGGTTTATCTTCCGATACCCAAAGCAGGTAAAATTGTTGTCTCACTCTAACGTAATTGCAACGTCTATCTTTCTTTTCACTCATGTCGGCAGGCGTGGTATCTCCTGTGATCCCTTTGTAGTCGAGACTTAACTGCCTTAACAAAATTTTTTTTTTCCTAAACCTTGGGGCCTAGGCCCAATTTCTAGGGCTATGTAAGTAGCATATGGCCCCACCTCTCCGCTGTTGTTTTTTGTCCAACCCTCTGCAAAACACCCTGTATATCATTATCATTACTGATTCCCGTTGAATCCAGAAACTTCCAGATTCTTTGTGCTGTAATGTGTTGTACCTCATCGGGTTCCAGTACATGTTTGCTAGGTGGGCACTTCTTTTATGCATTAGTGGTCCGCAGTTTCCTCTTCCTTTCCTGAACCTGCATGCTGAGTCCTGTTTCTTCTCAGTAGAAACATGTGCTTCAACTTACAGTGGCCTGTCAGTATTCTAGTCACTGCACAGGTTTTGTGTCTTTTGAGCCGTAGCAGCTCTTTAGTGGTTTTGATGTTGAACCCTTTGATTCGAGCTTTCGCTTGTCCTTTGATGAGCTTCCACCATGCGACTGCTCTCGTTTTTTCCAAGTTGTTTAGCAGAGAATACGCCTCCCGTTTGATAATTCCACAGAACGGTTCTAAACGGTTCTTAAATAAAGGTAGCTTACAGAACTAAAATGAATACTAATTTTACTTGTAAGTAAAAATCGAAATCAATGTTTTATTTTTATATATGATATATAAATTAATTAATACTTAAAATATTTTTTTAAAGTTTTAAAACCAGTTATAGAAGCTGGACGTCATTTTTACCTCAGTTAAACACCCATATTTTAAAGCAGATTTTCAAAATACGTTATAATACCTCGATTACAACATACCGTTATAATATCGATATACCTACTTTAAAAAGTTTATAATAATACCTCGATTTTTATTATGGAACGTTTGTTTGCAAAAAATCCTCATATTGATTTCAATTGCTACAATGAGAGAATTAGATGACAACAAAGATATGAAGTAATAATTACCGTTGCGCAAATTACATTGCAAACGTATTAATATTAATCATAATTTCAAGAATTAAATTAATTTTGTTTTACTCGCAGTTTCACTTGTAATGAATAATCTTAAAAATTCCTAGAACCCCATAAAAATCAGGTAAAATTGGAACAGATCAAAATGCCCAAAATCATACAACGCCCTAACGTGCTTCGGCAGCCGTACTGACCTATGCCATGACGATTCTAGGTTGACAATTATAGTTTATGGGTGTGTCAGATGAGATCTAGTTTACAGACGTCATTCGTCTTTGTCTGACAAATATGCGAGCTGCTAGCCTAATATGGTCGGATTTTTATCATCTGTCACCATAGCTGTCACTTTCTAACAAGTATGTAAGTGCGAAAGTGATGCATAACGTGATAGGCGATAAAATGACAACCATGATACGCGTTCTGAATGCTTTATGTTTTATCACCAACTAAATAAATTTAGTAAATTCGTAAAGAGGTAGTTAACTATGAACTAACTGTTATAAATTTATCTTATCCCAATATTATTTCACAGTTTATTTTTATGTCGAATAAAGATTAGTAGTCCCATATTTATTTTTAAACTGTTGTTGTTGTTAAAATTTGGCTTAAATATATTATTTTACTGATATTCAATCTCGACCCAATCCAGCCATTAATATAATCGATAGTTTTGAAAGAAACTAGAGAATTATAGCCTATGTTTTTGCATTCCTTTCTAATAATTGCCCAGGCGCGGCATTCATACTTATAACATTTTTTACGTGATTTGATATTGACTTGACATTCCTCATAAAGCGCACTCTTATGGGCATATAAATTTTAAATAGTATTTATATTAAGATATATATATATTCTATTGTATTATATATTTTAAGAGTATGATTAATACAACGCTACATTTGTTGTAAATTAAAAGAGTTTTTTTTACGTTTTAAATTACGATTTTTATATTTAATTTAAATGAATCTACAAATAGAAAAATATTTTTTTATCAATGTCTGGAACATTAGATGTTCTATCGTAGTAAATTTCAAAATAATTGTCGACATCATTTCTATATTCCACTGGCAATAAATACAGCTTACATTATTTATTCGGTTACATTATTTATTTCTGGGATGCTTATATGGGATACAATATTATATACTTTATTTTATTTTATTTAGTACCAAAAAGATATTTTAATCAATACAATACTTTACAGTTTCGCCAAACTGTGTAACAGTTTGTTGGCGAAAAAGAGCACTCTTAATCATTCTCTTATACTTAACTATATATGTTATGAGTTAGTAACAAACTACTTAAGTACTTATACAAAACTAATTTAAGTTTCTTTAACATGAACACACATGATCATTTAAAGAATATAATGTAAACAAGATGTTCTGAATAGGCGAGTGAATTTAGACTTTACACTAATAGTAATATGAGTTAAATTCTTCTGTAAACGATAATGACTACTTTACGGTATTTAACTATCACATGTTTGAACTACCCTTATAAGTTTTTAACTTACATTGTTTTCTTTTAAAAACATATTTATTAAACACTCCTTTATTTTAACCTTGAACACGTTAACGTCTTCTAAGCCTTCAAACTCACCGTACTGTTATTTTTAAATGATTACATACCAAATAAATAACTAAAAATATATTCAATCAATGAGTTTCATTTAAAATCTTAACGTAATGTTTTTTTAAATATTATATTTACAACGAAGTACACATACATTGAGCGGTATTCTATCATTAAAATTATGATTTATTGCAAATTTGTTATCAAAATAATCTTCCCTTGTCTTAAAATATCATACTTCAGCTAAACATTCCTTTTGGCAGGTACATACAAGCTTGTTTTATATCAAAATAAAATCAAACCAATTATAGCGCTGCTACGTCACGCCAGGCCGTAGCGGCTACGAAAGGCTACGACGAGCCCGGAATGTTCAGGATAACTATACGCCCTGAAATGTACAAGAGCATAAATTCAGCCCGTCGAGCCAATGCCGCATTCTAATTTTAAAATACATAAACAATACATTAAAAACACAATCTATTTCAAAAATAATCAACAGACAATTTATTTTATTTTATTATTATTATTAATGGTCTACAAACTGAGTGTTACACTACAGTACAGCAAATAGCTTAAAATTTGATAACATGTGTGCACCCTAAAATAGCAGACACAACATGCTTAAAAATACGATCGGTAAACGATATTGTTAGGTATGTATGTTAATAATTATAAATAACCAATATTAAAGTAATTTTAATAATATTCAAGCAAATCCTGATATTTCTGATTCAGACGTTTAGTTAATGCATTGGAGTTGTTTTGAAGTTGAATCGTGTCTAAGCGTATTTTAAAGTTATAAGAATAGGGCCCCCAGACACATTTATTTCTGATGCAATAGGTATCTAAATCTACTTAAAACATTTAAACTCTTAATTTGGTCACTTTTTGTAGAAATTGTATACACAATAGGTTCTATACAAGTTACGTTGCTCTTGAGTGTATTAAATACATAAATATGACATAAATGATTTTTGTATATCAGTGCATAGGTATGACACTAAAATATCGTAATTATTTTTTCATAAAACAAATATTAGTGTTTGTATTACAGGTTGTGATGAATCCGATAACTAAATTGAGTCATAAATAAATTGAATCAGTTGGTGAGTCTCTAAATATTATGCCAATAACTCGGATGTCGACACTTATTTTTTTTTGTTCCTAAAATGTATATGTTGTTTTTTTATAAGTTTTTTTATGACTACCAAGACCGCCTCACGGTTCATTAAGTCTTAATGAAGTTCATTTCGAATTAAATAATTTAAAAAAGTTTCGGAAATATAAATAAAATACAATATACCATCTAAAGGATTACTAAATATAATAAAACTTGATGCGCGAGAATTTTCTTCCTGCAACGGGCAAAGGTTGCTCCCATTCTGCCGCCGGCGCTCCAACCGGCCAGTTACCGACCAGCAACCACCCGAGTCGGATCGCTGTCGTTCCAGGTTCAAAACTTTACGAAAACATACCATAGACAGCTATTTTTTTAAACAACTGCAGTAGAATTTTAATTTGAATTATTTATAGGTACGAGTGCATCTGCATTTGGCAAGCTCTTGCATTTCCGTTATTTATAAATGTAGTCGAGTTTAGTGTAGTTGCGGATATTTCACGTGTGTTAAATAGTTTTGGAGTGACGATAAAATAAAAGGTAAGTTTTGATTATTTGTTTCGAATACATTTTTGAAAAATCCTCGTAGGATTACGTTTAAAAATAAGATTTTATAATACAATGAAGTCAATGAACCAAAGCGCTCTACATGTGATGCATCATGCAGATATGTTGACAATTTTTGTACTGTTCCTATTTTATAAAGTTAAAAACAAAATTAATGGCTTAAAGAGAAAATAAAAATGTATAAAAATACTCCAAACTTACGCAAACTGATTGTTACACTGTTGCCAATTTTAACATCACAATTGACAGCGTTGTGACTTCGAATAGTTAACTATCGGGCGATAATTATCTACTCTGGCGGATTTCCAATCGGCTTCAAATATTTTTTTTCAAGTCGTGTCACTATTTAAAAAAAAGTATTTCAATCTTCATTGCAGAAAAGAATCAATGGACAAATATTTATGCCGTTAACCTGTTGAAATGTACTATTAAGAGGATTTGAAAAATGACTTTTCCATTTGTAATTACAATCATTTATTTTAAATCCACTAGAATAAAGATCGTGTTAATACAAGCTTTTTAATGTAAACCTTTATTACATTAGATACTAACCCCCTTTTTCATAAACTCTCTCAGGCCTCAATTAGTTTATTTGTGTTTTGTCCTTATCCGTCACTTTGACAGTTGTGTTTGTTAGAAACAGACGAGAGACGTTTATGAATAAGGGGGTAAGTAGATAGTAATATTCAAAAATACTGGATCTAAATAATACGAGTGCTAACGTACTCTAATCTGACATGAATCTGACATAGGTATTATACCTGATTTTTTAATCATGTTTTGAAAATCATAAAGTTCTTTACGTGTACACTATTTATAAAATCCGATACTTAATAAAGTAGTATTTTTAATTCAAGACATTAATTTGCAAGCTCTTGCTACACACAGTGGTATACAAAATACTACTTTATTACTATATGCTTTAACATTCGGGACATTTCTTAGTAAAAGAGCACAATAAGGTAATTTAGGAACCTACCTACTTTATTTACTACGAAAATCATAAATGGGTCGGGGCACAAATATTACCAGAATAGTTTACGTAATATTTAGTTTATTTAGCTAACATTAACTAAAAAGTCCATTAACCTGGCCGTCCGAACATTTGACGTATGATAAACGAGGTTGAGCATTATTGATGTTCGACAACATCAAAGTGAACGGTTTATAATGTATCTTCCAGGTGGTATTTATAAATACTGAAGTTAAATCCATGTCCATACTTAATACATGAAAGTGTGTCTGTCTGTCTGTTTGTTACCTCTTCATGCTTAAACCGCTGAACTGATTTTATTGGATATTGGTACAAAGATAGTTTGAGTCCCCGGGAAGGACATAGGATACTTTATACATATTTCAAAAATAATTTCTGGAAACGGGTACGGGTGTTTCTATGGGGAATCAATAACCGCTGAACCGATTTAGATGAAATTTGGTATGAAGATAGTATGAGTTCTGGGGAAGGATATGTAATAGTTTTTATCTTTAAAAGGGAGGTGGACTTATTCCATTCAGATGAAGTCGCGGGCAAAAGCTAGTAACCTTAATATAAGGAGAACTGGCTTCATAAAATATAATGTGATCAAAGATCATCTTATGATCTTCCACAGTTTCGCTTTACCAATTGTGTGTCGAATCATGAACTATGAAGAATGCCAAAATCACTATAAGTGTGCCTACAATATTTGAAGAGTTCCTTCTATTTCTCCAGTATTCTATCATCAGATCCTTATCTATTGGCAATGGGACCAACTATGAAGTAGGTGTAATACCTTTTCAAACAAAACATAAATCTCGATAGATTGAGAACTCTCTCGTTCTTGAAGTCGGATACAGATATTACTCTAATCTACAACTATCTATTATTATCCTAGTACCGTATTCTGACTTGAAAATACATAAATAATACAATCTATTTCAAACATTACTCCAACAGACAACAAGTAATCAACCAATATTGAAGTTGTATTGGAGGGACAATTTTCAAGCAAATCCTGATATTTCTGATTCAGACGTTTAGGCGTTAAGTAGCTGTATTTCGTAGTTAATGCATCCCATCAATAACATACATGTAAATGAATGCCAAGTTCGTAACCGGTTTCACTAATAAAAGAAATGAGATTGAACTGGAAGGAAACCAACTTCTTTTAAAGCTCCTCTAAATGATTCGTGTAAATATACCCACGGCGGATGTGCCTCTTTGCTCTGCGGACTTGGTGACACTTCAATACAACGGCAGTCCGTGTCTAGATTTGAGTTGTATTGAAGTTGGATCGTCTCTAAACGTATTTAAAAGTTAAACTACGGTCCCTAAGTAACGGTGAATAAAAGCCATATACCTATACAAGGACTGTAAATTTCGCTCGACGGTCGACATAAACGAATTCGTTTTGCACGTAGTTCAGTTTTATTTAATCGTATGGCATTTTGTCAGTCGTTTAGAGTGTAATGTTTAAATTCTGCATCCATTGGATTACGTCATTGTCGAGGGTACTCTACTCTGTTGGCTCTTTGGAGAGCAGGCATGCGTATCCAGGCATAATATTCATTAATTCATCGAAACGACTGAAAGGTACTGTGGGGTCTCGTATAGCGACAGGTACAATAGCCAGAAGGTTGCTGCTCGTTTAGCGCCACCCGGGGGACACGTGTAAGGCGTTAGTGGCAATCTCCTACGGATGTAAGCAACATTCATCCCCCACGTAGTTCAGTGTAAAATTGGGTCGGTTTCGAAGTTGTGTGTATTTTGCAACGAAACTGCAACAGATGGTCTTGACCACATGTGTGTGCCAAAAAACGGTACAACCAATATACATTTGATACATATCACCTATTCGTATGCCATAGACGTTACGTGAGTTATTTTAACGCTTTACTCTTCCAAATGAAATACAGGTGTTATATTTCTATTTAGGGAGCGACTATCATTTTACACCGTATGTATGTCATATCCATTTGGCCCAAGATTGCAGCAGGATGTTATTTATTGAACGAGGATTACGAAACGAACACTGAGAAGACTTGTTCCCGTATTCCCGACGCTTTTCAAGCAATTGAAATCTTTTGATTATTTAATGAGTTTACGGGTAAATACCCAGTTACATACATTTCTTGTAATCAATTTAATCAAAATAAAAAGGTATATTATTAGAAAAATCCACAAAAATGTGATTTTGTATATTGTAGGTATATTAAAATTTTAATTTCTGTTATTAGAAAAAATATATAAACTTGGGACCGTTATCGGATAATTAAAATAGAGAGAGGCTCAGAAGTGTGCTGTGCAGTTTGGCAGATAGGTGAAATTGATTAAATGTATCTCAAAATATTGTCTTCGGTTGCCGCGATAGTTATTCATGAAATAAAACAATTAGAAACGGTTTTTCGGTACCACCAGCTTGGGATCCAGTTATTCATTTGGTTAAGGAGCAAACTAGACATAGGACTGTGAGACCATAATGGTGGGCAGTGTGGACACTAATAATAATTTAATACTAATTTAAAAATAATAATTAATAATAATAAAAATAATTTGTTTAATAATTTGTTTTGTAATAATAAATAATTTATTTTTTATAAAGGCCCCTCTGGCATGTGCAAACATGTGTTTAATATTTAATATGTGGGTAGGTTTGCATATTGTGATAGTTTTTGAACGGAGGTAATTGTATATTTTTCCTCAGTCGACCCGTTGACCACGAACGCTGTAAAGTGTTCGAAACGTCGAGATGTAATTTAAGCTCAGTACACGCGATAAAATCCGTTTTTAATTGTTTTATTTCATAAATGTATCTCTTTTTGTGAAAAAAAAAGAAAAAAAAAACCGGCCAAGAGCGTGTCGGGCCACGCTCAGTGTAGTGTTCCGTAGTTTTCCGTCCGTCACAGTAAGTGTCCCCACTTAAGAGTTAAAATAATACCGCCATGTAGGATATGATATGAGCGTTCCACGTACAGCGACATCTATCGGCAAATTAAGTAAACTATTGCGCGCGAGCTTAAAGTATGGAAGATGATTTTTATAGGATAATTCTTTATTGCGTGAACCGATTTTCACCGTTTTTACTTTATTTAAAAGCACGTCATTTCATTGTGATTTTATAGAAATTACAGGTACAATAAACACCTGCTTATATGGTTAAATTACAAACTTAGTTCAGAAATTATTGTGTAATTATTTTTCAAAAACTATTTAACTTATCAAGTTCAAAATAATTTTCCTAGAAAGTTTTTATAAAGTTCTACTTTTGAGATTTTTTTCATATTTTTAAAACTTATGGTTCAAAAGTTAGAGGGGGGGGACACATTTTTTTTTACTTCTGGAGCGATTATTTCCGAAAATATTTACATTATCAAAACATGATATTAGTAAACCCCTATTCATTTTTAAATACCTATCCAACAATATATCACATGTTAGGGTTGAAATGAAAAAAAAAAATCACTCCCCACTTTACGTATAGGGGAGGTACCCTAATAAAAAAAAAAATTCCACTTTTTATTTTACCACTTTGTCGGCGTGATTGATATACATATTAGTACCAAATTTCAGCTTTCTAGTGCTAACGGCCACTGAGATTATCCGCGGACGGACGGACGGACGGACGGACGGGCAGACATGGCGAAACTATAAGGGTTCCTAGTTGACTACTGAACCCTAAAAAGTAATTCTAGGTAGTTTACATATTTGTCCTTGTTATTTTATAAGGCCGTCCATGCTATCTATATAGTTAAAATCTACCCATACGAGTACGAGGGCTATTCTGAAAATTTTTAGTTAAACAAAAACTATAAGGAATATAATAAAACTTTATTTACAACTTTTCAAAGTATTCCCCTGCTACATTAATGCACTTATGCATTCGGCTGAGCCAGCTTTCAAAACAGGAAAAAAACTGTTCTTGCGGAAGGTCAAAAAAAAGTCGCCTAAATTCGTCCACTGCTTCATCCGCCGTCGAAAATCGTCGTCCACGTAATAATTTTTTTAAGGTGGGGAACAGAAAAAAATCACACGGAGCCAGGTCAGGACTGTACGGAGGGTGTGGTAGTAGTTGCACACCTGATTTGCTCAAAAAGTCCATGGTTCTGGCAGCCGTGTGAGCCGGAGCATTATCTTGATGAAAAATGATGCCCCGAGTTCCAGTACTTGGACGACTGACGTTCAGCTCTTGGAAGGCCTGTGGCAAGCAAACTTCACTGTACCATTGGCTGGTAACTGTTTTGCGATCTTCAAGTGGAATTACGGCTACAGGTCCACTGCGTCGAAAAAAAACAGCAACCATTTTTTTGTTGACGCTTCGGCCGCGAACTACTTTAGTAGGTAAAACATCTTCTTCAAAGACCCATTGTGTTGATTGCTGTTTTGTAAATGGGTCGTAACTATATATCCAAGATTCGTCAGATGTCACAATGTAGGTCACTTGTTGAGAATCGCCATTATCGAATTTCTTCAACATATATTTGCACCAATCGACACGACTATCTTTTTGCTCCTGTGTGAGAAAATGTGGTATCCACCGAGACGAAACCTTCCGAACTTGAAGGTGGTCATGCAAAATGGTAGAAACTGCCCGGGATCCAATCTTCAGTTCGTCCTGAATCTCTCAGTGGGTAATGTTTCGAGATTCCTTTATTAACCACTCCGCCTTGATAACATTTTCTGGAGTAACTGCCGTTGGCGGTCGCCCCGGTCGAGGCTCATCTTTGATGTCGCTCCGCCCACGCTTAAATTCACGGAACCAGTAACTGACAGTGGCAAGAGATGGGGATAATGTCCCAAAAACACTAGTTAAATTTTCATGAGAATCCTTGTATGTTAGCCCTCGTTTATAATCATAATATATCATAGCACGAAATGCTTCCCGCGTTAGCTCCATTTTTGCGAACAAACGAACAAAAAGTGACAGACATGTTTTTTTTCTGATTTCATAAAAAAAATACTGATTGTCACTGGCCAGTGACATTTATACCAAAAAGTTTGTAATGAAATTTGCCTTTAAGCTACAGTAAAATTAAATGAATACAGTTAATAGTACGCCGTTGACTAACTATTAACGGAACAACCCTCGTATTCGTAAGGGTAGATTGTAACTATTCATTGCGTATAAATAATCTAAGGTAGTGAACTGACTTCTCATTTGTAATTATTCTGGCTGGAGAAAAAATATTATCAGTAAGGTAAATATCAACAGATATATGTTGTTGCTGATTTACTTTTTGTAACAATGTTAAAATAGTACTTAGGTAGTAGACCTTACGAGTACTTAGGTAATATTTAAGGGCATATTTTAGTTTATTAAAAAAACCGCAAGAGCATGTCGGACCACGCATAATGGAGGGTTCCGTACCTTGAAATGGAATGTTATAAGAACCAAACTAATACTAAAAGGTCGGATCTGGTGCCTATGGAAGAAGTTTTTGGAAGATAACTCAAAAATGACTAAACCAATAATGTTCAAAACAATTTTCGTAGAAAGTATGTGAAAATGGCTGTGACATACTAACGGACGTACGGACGTACGGACGGACGGACGGACAGACGGACATGACGAAACATAGTATAAGGGTTCTGTTTTCGCCATTTTGGCTACGGAACCCTAAAAAGGTTATCATGAATGGTCAAAAACATTTGTTTATTATATTAAGGTCAGTGCATCATTAAATCATAGGTACTTTCTCGGAAGCAACTCGTTAGGAGCCAAGTGTAGGCGACTGCCAAACCACCGCAGCAAAGAAAAGGCCGTATGTTTGTATACGTTGCATTATAGTTAGTACATTCTAGATTAAACCAGCAACAATTGGTTGAATAGTTTAAGTGCTCCTATCCGTAAGTTAGTCAGAATGTGTCAGTTGCAGAAGTAGATAAGTGAGCGAGGTGTTGATGAATGAGCTTGTCACGACTTTAGTGTCAAAAACAAACCAAAAAACAAGATCATTTTGAACTTTGTCACTTCTGCTGCTGACTGTGCAACATGTTTTATTATTAGCTCGCTACGCTCGGGATTCTATTATAGACTCCATCGCTTCGTTTGGGATTCAATGCACGCCCTCGCCGTATATATTTCATATTTATTACAACCCCAAATAAAAATAACACACTTCACGAAATCAATCTACGCGATTATTTTATGTTCGTCACTAATAGTTTCCGTAGTCGCTTTCCGGGAGGAAATACAGGGGTTATCTACCTAATATAAAACGTACGGTCAACCAATTTGATTCCTAGGCCACTGTAGAACCTTGTCGTAATGACAGTTGCCCGTAGATACGTATAAACGTAACCTATTCGCTACCAAACTAGCTATTGTGACAAAGTTCTAGAGTGGCCTAGGAATCAAATTGGTTGACTGTACTATAACAACTCTGCAGCACTCTGTATGTGCCTATAATATATGAAAAGTTCCCATGATGTGTATAGGATCCCATCAACATTCCTTTCCAACAAAAAAGTATACCTAGCGTCCTAGCAGGGTTACTAATTAATGTAGGTACCTATTCGTACATCACCTACATGTGCTCAATTCGACAACCGAAATCTGACAATCACTAGTGAGACAACTTCGACTCAATATTCTAGTACCTACATATTTGAAGCAAGTAGTGATCACTTAGTTTGGCATTTCGAATAAGGGTCCTATTTTTTTAATGCTGGAAAAATAATTATTTTCATTATAGTCAGTTAGGTGCATATGCCAGTTCATTGCGACGGACGTGACTTTAATGTTCTACGTTTACGATATGTTTACCGTCGAACAGCTGAGTTAGTTAAACAATTAAATATCGTTATATACCTATATTTTCAGCAACACTTATCTGATTGGCTCAGACTTTTAACATGTGTACGTGTGAATGCTAGAGCGGCTTTCGAACTTTACATATTGATCTCGTTTTGACTAGCAGTGTATCTTTTTTTCATATTTATCATGGATTTACAGAGGTAAAACCAATCAAATCTTCGAATTTAATATATGATTAAAAAAATGTATTAAACGTAGTAAACGTAAACGTATATTTAAAATATTATAAAGCAGTTGTATGTCTCAATCAGTTGATAACATACCCAGCATGTTTATAATTCGGCGCCGCACGCCGCCTGGGGCCGTATTCTAACTTTAAAACACGTAACTATAGACACGATCCAACATCAATACAACTCCAACGCATTAACAATGCAATACAGCTACGGCATAAACATCTGAATCAGAATTAGCTTGAGAAATATTCCAACGCAACTCTAATTGTTTGTTGTGTGTTGGAGTTATGTTTGAAATATACTGTATTTTTATTGTATTTTTAAATTAGAATCCGGCAACTGGCTTGTGGCACGTTTCAGCATTTTATAATTTGTTCCGCAATAACTTCAGCATATTTGTTCAAATTTAAATGAAATTTGGTGGTAGCGAAGTGAAAGTAAACACATTTCTTTAATAAAATTAAGCAGGATTGATTAAGGGGCTGTGGAGCTAGAAAGCCATAACTAAACCATCGTGTTTTTTTGTTCGATGCGGACTACTATAGTGAGGTCAAAAGCAATGTTCCGATTGATTCCAAACTCATTTATCGGCCCGTCTCACTCACTCTCGCTGTATCCAGTCAGTTTGCGTCACAGCGTTCTCGATTTATTTACGGCCCTACTAGCACGATGTTTCTGACTCAACTATAGTTTACTCTGTGACTGTAGGAACTTCTAAAAGTCCCCGTTGTTTGCGCAGTTTCCCGCCGGGCGGCGCTAATGCTCGCTTCCGCCGCTATTTCCGCTGACATGGCTGCCCTGATTCAATTTTCGCGTGCTTTGTGGACTTAAGGTTGTAAATATTTACGTGTCGGTTGTTTTTAGTGTGTTTAGTGCTTGTTAATGTGGGTCAGAGAGGAGTCTGTACCTAAAAAGGTGCTACAATTTAGATGTTAAGGAAGAAACGTTGTTGTGTGAGAAGTATGTAGAGAGGGATGCGTAAGGCACAAAACACACATAAGCGAAATTCAGCTAAGATAAAAATCAGAGAGACAGCGGAAATTTGTCTCCGGTGGCTGAATTTTTGTATAGAGCCCATGGAGAAAATTCAGCCGGATGATTCCGCTTTCCGGTTTTTGCTGCGCCTTAAGGAGCGCAAAATAATGTGTCATACTGTTTTGGGTAACTGAATTGTTGAACATTGGTCCTTGTAATAAAATTTATCTATACTTATTTTTGTTTATGAGAACAAACTTATGTTCACTAGAAACTGGATTAATAATAATAATAAAAAAAAAAAAAATAATTACGCCGTCAAAGTCAGTCGTGATTTTTCTGATTTCCGAATATTTTTGATAAAATTATGTTTTACGGGCATTTATACATCTGTTTTTATACGATTATTTGCGGAAAAGTTGCCCGCCACTTAAATGAATGTTGCGCAGGGCGTATGTAATCGCAAATATGGTTACAACACGTAAACAGAATCCCGGACATTAAACGTCAAACAAGGAAAAGGAAGGAAATGATTACGAGAAGTAAATCACGACAGCAGCAAGCGTCCCCACCAAACGCACGCCCACCATCCTCGCCCGCCTCGTCAGTCTCCTCACCATCGTTGTCGGGCAATGAGTTCGCTACTGTGCCCGACACCAGCGAGTCAAGCGACGAGTGCGGGCCGCCGCCGCCGCCGCCACGACCACCTGCGCGACGAGGACGGCCACCGCTGCCGGCACGCTTGGGGCCTGCGGGACAACCTGTCCCGCCCAGGGCCCCCGCTGCCGGTGGTATAGTGCGTCGCATGAGATGGACTTCATCCATGAATGAAAACGTCATGCGCGCCTATTATGGGGCTACAGAGGGGGGAACTAATCTGTGCGCGTATCGTGACCGGATACTTCCTCTGTTTCAGGCCCTTGAACCAACCATTGACACGACTGCGCAGCGGTTGTCGGATCAGGTGCGCGTCATTCAGCGGCTAAAGCGGTTGGATGACGCGACACTTGATCGGCTTCGCCTGGAGACTCTCTCTGTTCGCGCGACCACCACCTCGGCGCGGGATCCGCTCGCCACGTCGCCGGATCCGATGCCTGCACCCGACTTGGCATCGGGGGCACCGCGGGTTGATCCCAGTGCCGATGAGGAGGGGATCGCGAATCAGAGTGTGAGTAGTTCAGCCAATGAGCAACTGAGGAGGACTTTGGAAGAGGCAATTACGCAGTATCGCTCCACAAACATCCCTAGGCCACGATTACCACGCTTGCCTATGAATAGACGCAATCTAGCGTTAATGGCAGTCCTAAATGATTTGCTAGATCCATTCCTGCGGACTAGTAAAGACTTAGATGATACGCACTCGATAATGTACTGCGGAGCCATCGCGGCGTGCCGTGTTGCTCGAGTCAAGTTTCCGGACGCTGAACGTGCACCTAGGACCGCCGGGGGTGTCCCCGCATGGCAGGTGCGGATCGAGCGTCGTATCAACTCATTTAGGACTCTCATTGCAAAGCTGATCTGCTTCAGGGGGGGCAATAACCGCCCCCGAGTAATGCGCTTTGTGCACCAGGCGTTCGCGGGGACGGATATCAAGCCCCGCGACTACATGGCCAACGTCGTAGAGCGCATCGACTTTCTGAAGCAGAAAGTTTATGCATGGGCAAGCCGTATTCGCCGTTACAGAGAGCGTGTGGACCGATTCAAGCAGAATCGTCTTTTCCAAAGTGACCAAAGGAAGGTATACCGAAGGTGGGAGGAAACCGACCCCCGTGTGTCCGACGTGCGACTGCCGGATGCTACTGCCATGACTAATTTCTGGCGTAGCATCTGGTCAGCGCCCGTTGAACACACGGAGGGCGAGTGGATGAGTGTTGTTGAACGTGAGTGCGAGTCCATCGAACCAATGGGGGCTATCACCATCAGCCCCGACGACGTAAGTTGCGCGATCCGTACGGCCCAGAACTGGAAAAGTCCTGGCCCGGATGGGTTGCACAACTTCTGGCTAAAATGGTTTCGGTGCTCGCACTCGCGGCTGGCAACGCAATTTCAACAAGCCCTTGAACTTGGCTCCCTCCCGCCTTCCTTAACAACTGGTGTAACCTTCCTGCTCTATAAGTCCGGTAGTACCACGGAAGCGAAGAACTACCGACCCATCACGTGCTTGCCTACGCTCTACAAGCTTCTTACATCCATTTTGAGAGCAAAAATAAACGCGCACATGGTCGCAAACAACATTTTGGTCTCCGCTCAAAATGGATGTAAGGTTGGGTCCCGTGGTACTAAAGAGCTCCTCCTCATAGACATGACCATTTGCCAACGAGTCCGGCGGAACAGGGGGGCCCTCTCGGCCGCTTGGATTGACTACAAGAAGGCCTATGATTCGGTGCCTCATTCATGGCTGGAGAGGATCTTAGAGCTGTATAAAATTGATGCAGCTTTGAGGTCCTTCCTTGGCGCGTGTATGAGGCAGTGGACCACAGTCCTTCGTCAACCAGGAGGCGGGGATGACCCCCCTGGCCCGCAGGACTTTATAAGGATCGAGCGAGGAATATTTCAGGGCGACAGTCTGAGTCCCCTGTGGTTCTGCCTAGCTCTAAATCCGCTCAGCAATCTGTTGAAGGATTCAGGGCTAGGTTGCCGGCTTCGGAGAGAGGGTGAAGTCATATCTCACCTTCTGTACATGGACGATCTCAAGTTATTTGCACCAAATAATCGAGACTTGTTGGAACTACTGAAGACCACTAAAGTGTTCAGTAGTTCCATCAAGATGGAGTTTGGTGTTGATAAATGTGCGGTTATGCATGTACAGCGGGGGAAAGTAGTAAATTCAACAAATATACAGCTTTCTGAGACAATGACGTTCAGATCTATCTCTGAATCAGAAACCTACAAATACCTTGGTATGTCACAGTCTTTGGGCATTGAGGATGTGGGTATTAAACAGGCGTTGAAGGAGCGCTTCTTTGGTCGGCTGACAAAAGTACTTAATAGTCTTCTGTCAGGTGGCAACAAGGTGCGCGCCTTCAATGCCTGGGTAATGCCCCTACTCACATACTCCTTTGGCATACTAAGGTGGACACAGACCGAGCTGGATGCCCTGGATCGGAGAGTCCGTCTATTGCTCACCACACACCGTATGCTTCACCCACGCTCGTCTGTTATGAGATTGTACATCCCACGGAAGTGTGGAGGTCGCGGCTTTTTAAACGCCAAAAATCTCCACAACCGTGAGGTGTACAATCTCAGGAATTATTTCCTTAACAACGAGTGTGAGATGCATCGTGATGTGGTGGCTGTAGATAAGGGTCTCACGCCGCTCTCCTTGGCAAACAAGAACTGGCGCAAACCTGTGGTGCTAAGCACCGAGGATCGCAGGGCGGTATGGAAGAGCAAGGAGCTACACGGGCGGTTCTACAGGGCCCTCACGGGACCCGACGTAGACCTGCTCGCGTCGGTGAACTGGTTACGATTCGGGGACCTCTTCGGAGAAACCGAAGGTTTTGCCTGTGCAATTGCGGACGAAGTTATCATGACGAATAACTACCGGAAATATATCCTGAAGGACGGTACGGTCGACATTTGTCGGGCATGCCGCCGTCCCGGAGAGTCACTCAGGCATATCATCTCCGGTTGTTCTCATCTTGCTAACGGCGAGTACTTGCACAGACATAACCTCGTAGCCAGGATTATACACCAGCAGCTTGCTCTCCTATACGGTCTTGTGGACCACGAAGTGCCGTACTACAAGTACACACCTGCGCCAGTTCTCGAAAATGGTCGTGCCACGCTCTATTGGGATCGATCTATTATCACGGACAGGACTATTGTAGCCAATAGGCCTGATATCGTGGTAATAGATCGACCGCAACGCCGGGCCATGCTCGTCGACATCACCGTCCCATGTGACGAGAACCTCGTGAAGGCCGAGAAGGACAAGTCCAGCAAGTACCTAGACTTGGCTCACGAGGTAACCGCCATGTGGGAGGTCGATTCGGCGATCATTGTGCCGATAGTTGTCTCTGCGAACGGTCTCATAGCGAAGAGTCTCGACCAACATCTTGAGAGACTTTCGCTACGGGGTTGTGGTTGGATTAAGGGTCAGATTCAGAAGGCGGTAATCTTGGACACGGCGCGCATAGTCCGACGGTTCCTCACTCTGCGGCCCTAACCACCGGCAGCCTGGGCCTTGCTCCGCTGCCGGCGGCACCCTAGGTTAGGTTTTTATAATGTTTTTATTGTTTTTGTATGTTTTAGATGTATTTTTATATTTTATTTTGTAAAAATATTATAAAAACTAACCTGAGACAAAAAATAAATAAAGATAATAATAATAAAAATTAAAAAAAAAAAAAAAAAAACACACGACTTGACACACGCCTTGTTAATTTATTTTGCTAAATATTTCTTTTTATACGTGTTTTTTGCCTCTATTTGGTCTTATTTACCACGAAGTGAACCCAAAAAACAAAGGCAATATGAAGGTTGCTACAGTTATTGCCTGTAAATATAACGACGGGTCACAATCACAAATAGACAGTTGACAGCTAGTGCTCAAATAAATTTCGGTGAAACACGTACATTTAAAAGCATGATAACAAGGAGTAAAACAAGAGCGGGTACTACCCACGCACGACCACCACCCTCGCCCGCCTCATCTTCTTCGTCCACTTCGTCGCCGGGCGGCGACATCGAAACAGCGCCCGACACAGACGGATCCAGTGACAAAAGCGGGCCGCCGCCACCGCCGCCACAAACACCTGCGCGACGCGGACGGCCACCGCTGCCGGCACGCTTGGGGCTCGCGGGGCATTCCGCCCCGCCTACAGCTCCCGCTGCCGGTGGTGTAGTGCGTCGCATGAGATGGTCTCAGAGTATGAACGAGAATGTCATGCGCGCCTACTATGGGGCTACAGAGGGGGGAACAAATCTGTGCGCGTATCGTGACCGGATACTTCCTCTGTTTCAGGCCCTTGAACCAACCATTGACACGACTGCGCAACGATTATCGGATCAGGTGCGCGTCATTCAGCGGCTAAAGCGGTTGGATGACGCGACACTTGATCGGCTTCGCCTGGAGACTCTCTCTGTTCGCGCGACCACCACCTCGGCGCGGGATCCGCCCGCCACGTTGCCGGATCCGATGCCTGCACCCGACCTGGCATCGGGGGCACCGCGGGTTGATCCCAGTGCCGATGACGAGGGGATCGCGAATCAGAGTGTGAGTAGTTCAGCCAATGAGCAACTGAGGAGGACTTTGGAAGAGGCAATTACGCAGTATCGATCCACAAACATCCCTAGGCCACGATTACCACGCTTGCCTATGAATAGACGCAATCTAGCGTTAATGGGAGCCCTAAATGATTTGCTAGATCCATTCCTGCGGACTAGTAAAGACTTAGATGATACGCACTCGATAATGTACTGCGGAGCCATCGCGGCGTGCCGTGTTGCTCGAGTCAAGTTTCCGGACGCTGAACGTGCACCTAGGACCGCCGGGGGTGTCCCCGCATGGCAGGTGCGGATCGAGCGTCGTATCAACTCATTTAGGACTCTCATTGCAAAGCTGATCTGCTTCAGGGGGGGCAATAACCGCCCCCGAGTAATGCGCTTTGTGCACCAGGCGTTCGCGGAGACAGATATCGAGCCCCGCGACTACATGGCCAACGTCATAGAGCGCATCGACTTTCTGAAGCAGAAAGTTTATGCATGGGCAAGCCGTATTCGCCGTTACAGAGAGCGTGTGGACCGATTCAAGCAGAATCGTCTTTTCCAAAGTGACCAAAGGAAGGTATACCGAGGGTGGGAGGGAACCGACCCCCGTGTGTCCGACGTGCGCCTGCCGGATGCTACTGCCATGACTGATTTCTGGCGTAGCGTCTGGTCGGCGCCCGTTGAACACACGGAGGGCGAGTGGATGAGTGTTGTTGAACGTGGGTGCGAGTCCATCGAACCAATGGGGGCTATCACCATCAGCCCCGACGACGTAAGTTGTGCAATCCGTACGGCCCAGAACTGGAAAAGTCCTGGCCCGGATGGGTTGCACAACTTCTGGCTAAAATGGTTTCGATGCTCGCACTCGCGGTTGGCAACACAATTTCAACAAGCCCTTGAATTTGGCTCCCTCCCGCCTTCCTTAACAACTGGTGTAACCTTCCTGCTCTATAAGTCCGGTAGTACCACGGAAGCGAAGAACTACCGACCCATCACGTGCCTGCCTACGCTCTACAAGCTTCTTACATCCATTTTGAGAGCAAAAATAAACGCGCACATGGTCGCAAACAACATTTTGGTCTCCGCTCAAAATGGATGTAGGGTTGGGTCCCGTGGTACTAAAGAGCTCCTCCTCATAGACATGACCATTTGCCAACGAGTCCGGCGGAACAGGGGGGCCCTCTCGACCGCTTGGATTGACTACAAGAAGGCCTATGATTCGGTGCCTCATTCATGGCTGGAGAGGGTCTTAGAGCTGTATAAAATTGATACAGCTTTAAGATCCTTCCTTGGCGCGTGTATGAGGCAGTGGACCACAGTTCTTCGTCAACCAGGAGGTGGGGATTACCCCTCTGGCCCGCAGGACTTTATAAGGATCGAGCGAGGAATATTTCAGGGCGACAGTCTGAGTCCCCTGTGGTTCTGCCTAGCTCTAAATCCGCTCAGCACTCTGCTGAAGGATTCGGGGCTAGGTTGCCGGCTTCGGAGAGAGGGTGAAATTATATCTCACCTTCTGTACATGGACGATCTCAAATTATTTGCACCAAATAACCGAGACTTGTTGGAGCTACTGAATACCACTGAAGTCTTCAGTAGTTCCATCAAGATGGAGTTTGGTATTGATAAATGTGCGGTTATGCATGTACAGCGGGGGAAAGTAGTAAATTCAACAAATCTACAGCTTTCTGAGACAATGACGTTCAGATCTATCTCTGAATCAGAAACCTACAAATACCTTGGTATGTCACAGTCTTTGGGCATTGAGGATGTGGGTATTAAACAGGCGTTGAAGGAGCGCTTCTTCGGTCGGCTGACAAAAGTACTTAATAGTCTTCTGTCAGGTGGCAACAAGGTGCGCGCCTTCAATGCCTGGGTGATGCCCCTACTCGCATACTCCTTTGGCATACTAAGGTGGACACAGACCGAGCTGGATGCCCTGGATCGGAGGGTCCGTCTATTGCTCACCACACACCGTATGCTTCACCCACGCTCGTCTGTTATGAGATTGTACATCCCACGGAAGTGTGGAGGTCGCGGCTTTTTAAACGCCAAAAATCTCCACAACCGTGAGGTGTACAATCTCAGGAATTATTTCCTTAACAACGAGTGTGGGATGCATCGGGCAGTAGATAAAGGCCTCACGCCGCTCTCCTTGGCAAACGAGAACTGGCGCAAACATGTGGTGCTAAGCACCGAGGATCGCAAGGCGGTATGGAAGAGCAAGGAGCTACACGGGCGGTTCTACAGGGCCCTCACGGGACCCGACGTAGACCTGCTCGCGTCGTGCCACGCTCTATTGGGATCGATCTATTATCACGGACAGGACTATTGTAGCCAATAAGCCTGATATCGTGGTAATAGATCGACCGCAACGCCGGGCCATGCTCGTCGACATCACCGTCCCATGTGACGAGAACCTCGTGAAGGCCGAGAAGGACAAGTCCAGCAAGTACCTAGACTACCTAGACCTAGACTTGGCTCACGAGGTAACCGCCATGTGGGAGGTTGATTCGGCGATCATTGTGCCGATAGTTGTTTCTGCGAACGGTCTCATAGCGAAGAGTCTCGACCAACACCTAGAGAGACTTTCGCTACGGGGTTGTGGTTGGATCAAGGGTCAGATTCAGAAGGCGGTTATCCTGGACACGGCGCGCATAGTCCGAAGGTTCCTCTCTCTGCGGCCCTGACCATCGGCAGCCTGGGCCTTGCTCCGTTGCCGGCGGCACCCTAGGATAGGTTTTTTACAATGTTTTTATTGTTTTTCTATGTTTTAGATGTATTTTTATATTTTATTTTGTAAAAATATTATAAAAACTAACCTGAGACAAAAATAAATAAAGATGATAATAATAATAAATACTCTTTATTGCACACCTCATACAGTAATAATTCAAAATATTTCATAAAATAATTTGATTGTTCGCAAGTTAACTTATGTAAAAATGTCCGTAGAACTACGGACTTCTCTAATGAAGACGTATTACATGCCCTAAATTAGCTTGGCTATGATGATGACCCATTTACCAGTTTATTGAAACACGTTATTTTGTGGAAGTCCACCTCATTAACGGCCACAATATTGCCCCCTTCACTGCTAAATGTTTGTCAACACCTCCCCCTACTTAAATAGTAAATATTTTGTACACCAACTTTGGGAAGGTGTGAAAATATTAAAAAGCAATGGTTTTTTTCTTTATAACCACCGTTTTTCTATACATTACAATACAAGGTGTAACAAAAACGATGGTGATCTGTTTAAGACCATAATTGGTATCGTATTCTAATTATGTAAAACTAAGAAAAACATTATTTCACGCTAAAAAAAAATGCTTTTGTATGGAGGGTGACCGGCTGGATTGACGGTTCCATACAAAAAAAAATTGTGGTCCAAAAATTTTTTTCTTATTTTTTCTTACTCGAAAAACGTTACCAAATTATGCCCTTACATCACCAGTATTTTTATTACACCCTGTATGTTGGTTTACATATTATATTCAGTAAAACATTTCAACCGTCCTTTTCTCGTAACTGGCAAGGCAGACAGGCCGACTGACAGGAATGTCAGGTACAATAGGTAATATAGATATTCAGTTCAGTAACGTTTACCACTAAGTGGCTTTAAAAGTGTTCGAGTTTCTTCTTTTTATTCCTCGTGGCGCTTGCCTGACACTGACACCACTAGACAGTCGGCACTTGGCACTTGACACTTGGCACGCGCACTCACTCCCACAGAATTTACTAGCTGTACATGAGTCATTTACTCACTTATAATAGACCTTATTTTGTTGGAATAGGGTATACGAAAGGCTAGTTAATTTTTTAGATGGTTTAACAGAAAACTTCATAAAGCGAATTAACTCCTTTCAACATTTGCGGCGAAATGAGTTAATTCGCTTGAAATTATATGAAAAGTGGTTGAAAAGCGGAAGGAAATGAGTTTTAATGAAAATGTTCGGAAAGTTCTATAATTGTATCTATCACGTGCTGGGGGTTAAATGAACCATTTTATCAAATCCCTTTTAATAGAAAAATATAAATTAAAAGTGATATAAATCTGTTATTTCTTTTTATTAATAAATCATGAGCATTTCAGCATTGAGTGGTGTTTCACAGTAATGAAATTAAATAAATTTGATCACGGCATTTTCGTGAAAACTTTTTTTAATAGGTAGGTCTCATTGGCTTCGGCAGGTAGATTGTTAGGTTAGGTTAGCCTATTTATTTCTTCGACATTGTAGCGTTTTCAGGGTTCCGTAGTCAACTAGGAACGCTAAAAGTTTTTAGATTTCAGTTAGATTATCATCCTCGTCTCTAGGATTTAGAAGGTCAAGATGAAATTGTCTATGAGATTTAAGACTCGGTTACAGCTAGCTACGGCGCGTGCTTTTCAGGGTTCCGTAGTCAACTAGAAACCCTTATAGTTTGGCCATTGTCCGTCTGTCCGTCCGTCGGTCCATCCGTCCGTCCGTCCGTACGCGGCCTTAACTCAGTGATGGTTAGTACTAGAAAACTGAAATTTGGTTTGAGAACGTGTTATAATCACGCCGAAAAAGTGGTAAAATAAAATCTGAATAAATATTATTTTTTGTGGTACCTCCCGTACACATGAAGAGGGGGGTGGAGTCTTTTTTGCTCCAACCCTATAATGTGGGTTATCGTTGGATAGGTCTTTCAAAAATAATAAGGGTTCTCTACAACAATTTTTGGATAGAACTAATACTTTCGTAAATAATAGCTCCGAAATTAAAAAAAAAGTGCCCGCACCCCCCTTTCACTTTTCAACCGTGTGTCCAAAAAAAGGGAAAATTTATGGAAGTGAGGTCTGATAAGTACTTTCAATTAAAAGTATATTGAATAAAATTTACAACTCAAAAACCCATAGTAAAAGGACGTAAGTGTGACATAGTAAAATTATGTAAGTGCCGCAAAATATCACTTAGTAACGACCTTTTGAACGGATGTAGGTATGTACTATAACAGGCAACTACGTAACCCTACACTGAGCATAGTCCGACATGCTCTTGGCCGGTTTTCTTTTTTATTTTAACAATTAAAAGCTTCAGTCAACACAGCCTCTTATAGAAATAACTAAGCGCTCCACACACTTGATCTGAATTCAGTTCTGAATTCAATTCATTAATTCATAGACAATCGCTTATCGTTGCGGAAATTTGTCTATGGCGTCCATACAAAAATTCAGGTAGGTACCATAGACTAATTGATCAATTCAGATCAAGTGTGTGTTGAGCGCCTTAAAAAGTCTAGCGTACCTAACTTTCTTTTAAGTAAAATTATGGCAGAGATATGTGTCATACAGCCGCATCGCGTGTTCAGCCACCGCATCCGGGGGTTCTAATTTGTGCAACTTCATCAAAACTAAACGGTGTGTTTAGTTTGTGTGACTGGGAATCCGCAGGGGCATTAAACAAAAAGCTTTTAAAAGTGTAAGGCGAGAGTTCATTGCCGGCAAACATGCTTTGTTGTAAAAAAAATCCAAAAAGGTTAGGACTTTTAATAATATAGGGGTTCTGAGAGTTATGACGATAATGAACGCGTAAACAAGAAACTATTCATTCCCTGCACCTAAGAACATAAGATAGTGTTAACTGTTAATCAAGGAAATCACCTGGGGAAGGCCCTGAACTCAAAACTCAGATATACAGAACATAGTTATATTAGCAAAAAGCTTTATTTAATACCTTACCAAAGGTCACCTATAGCCTATGTAGCTCATGGATTTGTATGAAGTGTATCTAATTCTTCGGTCACAAAGTGAGGCCGAAAGAGAAGGTTATCTAGGCCCTAGATTCTAGAGGACTGTCTCGTTTTGACTAAGGAGGAAATGACATTATCAGACTATCAAAATGTCAATATGTGTCAAATGTGACAATTTTGTAACGAGTGCGAGTAAGACACCGCCCCCTACTATTACGCTCTCTATGGGCCCATTTTTACTACTTTTTACTAGTCACTAATGAACGACTGTTTTACTTGGTAATAAGGTTCAACGGTGGTTAGGGAAAAGTGTAAGAATTATAACCACTTCATAAAAATCTAGCTGTGGTAGCGTAAGTGACCCTCGGTAGGCAACAAAGACGTAAAACCTGAAAAAACACTTGAGCATTTCAGTTTTACTAATTATTCGACAACTCTCATTATGAACTAAACAGGCGAGCCAACGATTAGTGGCACAGTGGCAGATTTTGCTTTAAATGGCGGTTGTTCATGCAACTCTGTAATCGTGATCACAACATGTCGTGACATGTTGTGATCACGATTAATCCCCAAGTGCTGTATAATTGTTCAGCATGCGAGTCATGCAGTTGCCTGTAACGCTTCTGCCACGAAACCCACAATCCGAACGTACACACTTTACATCGACATGGCCTAAGAGCTGGCCACGTCAGATATAACACAATAATGAGAGCAACAAAACCAGTCTGGATCGATTGCTACACTATCCTTATAGCTAGATCCAGGCATCTGGCAGCTTTTAATGGGTGGAGGCCAGAGTAGCAGATAAGCAAAATTTTTGAATTAGAAAAAAGTAATACCAAAATAGGTAAAAACTGCCGAAGTTGTCTCAGGTAGAAAGGACAGGGCCTACATTTTAAAATCAGAACAAAAAACATCGAGTATTATTTATTTCGGAAACAGAAACAGTAGGCGATAAACTATGAAATACATTCTACGTCGTTTTGGACTACTTTCCCGCATCAGAAAGTTTTGGCAATGATATTATTTAATTATTTATGTAATCTCTCATAATACTGCATCAAAACCAGAACTCTAGGATTTGTTTTCTTCAAGTTATTTGCATTGTTTGACCGCCACCACTTTGTAGCTGCCAGATGTCCGGATCTAGAAATAATCATAGTATAGCAAACTAACGAGGGGGGTTTTGTCGCTCTCATTATTGTGTCATTATCTGACGTGGCTACCTCTCCGTCTAATAGTATCGACTCGCACAGTGTATATGGCGTAATGTATGTCGGTCGGTTTACCGTTTACCGTCATAAATTGGTCGTGAGTTGAGAATCTTCTTCGTATTTAATTTAGATGGACAGATTTAACGAATGACTAAAACTGTTAACGTAGGTAAATAATAAATTAATTATTAAACTAGCAACGAAAAACCTAAAGCGTCGTCGAGTTGTAGGTATGACAAACAGCACGTCCAAAACAATTATAATGTCCGCCAACAATCATTAAAGCGACATCTACATGTCAGAGCGTTCATTACTCACTGCCTCTGCCACCTGGCATCATTTACAATATTATTTCACGACCGTTTTGTTTACAATACGCCTGTGATATAGGTAGGTTTTACCTTTAATTAATAAAAACGAGGGGAAGAGTGATAGCTCTTTTCATTTTCATTGCCAATGTACACCTTAAGTATACAGGAATAAGGTCGCGTTAGTGTCATTAAATGGTTTTTGGTTACTTCCGCGTTACTTGATTTTATGTCACATCAAGGACGAGGGGACTAAATTGCAGAATTGCGTCGTTAACAAGATAATTAGGTGTAGTTACGGTTACACGTAGGTACAAGTATTTTTGAACGTGAAGGCAGATACTTTTTCTAATAGGTAAAACGCACAGTCTTGCAAGTGGCACTGCTATAATTTAAAAAATAAAACCTAGTTTGTTAATACCAAATTAAAAACCGGCCAAGAGCGTGTCGGGCCACGCTCAGTATAGGGTTCCGTAGTTTTCCGTCCGTCACAAAAAGTGTCCCCACTTAAGAGTTAAAATAACACCGCCATGTAGGATATGATGTGAGCGTTCCACCTACAGCGACATCTATCGGCAAATTAAGTAAACTATTGCGCGCGAGCTTAAAGTATGGAAGATGATTTTTATGGGATAATTCATTATTGCGTGAACCGATTTTCACCGTTTTTACTTTATTTGAAAGCACGTCATTTCATTGTGATTTTGTAGAAATTACAAGTACAATAAACACCTGCTTATACGGTTAAATTACAAACTTAGTTCAGAAATTATTTTGTAAATTTTTTTCAAAAACTATTAAACCTATCAAGTTCAAAATATTTTTCCTAGAAAGTTTTTATAAAGTTCTACCTTTGAGATTTTTTTCATATTTTTAAAACTTATGGTTCAAAAGTTAGAGGGGGGGGACACATTTTTTTTTACTTCTGGAGCGAATATTTCCGAAAATATTAACATTATCAAAAAATGATTTTAGTAAACCCCTATTCATTTTTAAATACCTATCCAACAATATATCATACGTTAGGGTTGAAATGAAAAAAAAAATCACTCCCCACTTTACGTATAGGAGAGGTACCCCAATAAAACATTTTTTTCCACTTTTTATTTTACCACTTTGTCAGCGTGATTGATATACATATTAGTACCAAATTTCAGCTTTCTAGTGCTAACGGTCACTGAGATTATCCGCGGACGGACGGACGGACGGACGGACGGGCAGACATGGCGAAACTATAAGGGTTCCTAGTTGACTACGGAACCCTAAAAAGAAATAGCCAAGGACAACAAAATTTTGCAAACTTTATTTTGATTCCAACACTAACTAATAAAATGTGTTTTTAACCTCATTAAGCAACTTGATACCAGGTGAATACGAAATATAAGAACCCTCACTGTCTTTGTTATGAAAACCTGCAGTTTTAGATCTACCTAGTCGGTTACTAAGTTCTGTTACTAGAGTTTTCACTAAACAAATAGGAATAGGTAGCAACATTTTAATTATTCATGAACATAATTTAAAAGCTTATTTAATAGTCAATATATAACAATATAATGAATTGAAAATTACTGTCGCAGTTTTTCAGAATTATTTATAACACTCGGAAAAAGGCGTTAAAAATATACGTCAAAATTACACTCCTTGTTCATGTTGATTTTAAATCCTATTTATTTTTAATCACGTTTAAGACGCATCAGTCTTGCACAATTCGGTAGCTATATTCTTTAGCTTCAATTTGATATATGTATAGTTCACGTGGGTCTATCTGATAAAATACAAGACTAAAAGTTGCAAGTATGCTTGTTCCATAGCAGTCTAAATCTATGTCTTTTGTGCAAAACTTAATAATAGGCAATGTTTCAAATGGGAATATCTGTGGGATAAAATTGCAAGAAAGTTAAATGATGGTCACACAATTACCTCTAATAAACAGGTTTCTTATAAACAAGCAATGGAACCTTCTAAACAAAGGTGCAATATTTATTTAATGCACTTTTTTAAAGTGTAATTTTCTTAAATTTACCGCGTGTTTGCGTCTTCAGGCAATCTTGTGCTTTACAAGGATTTTCAATAAATTTCCCATCTGAGTTGTATATTATTATACCATATCATGTTCATTAGAAATTAGGCTATTAAATAATAACTTTAAATTTTTATTTCAAACTTTATTTTATACTTTATCAGTCAGAAATCTGGTAACAGAACTTAGTAACCAACTAGGTACGAGTTATGAGTGAGTATTTATGAGTTCAGGTGCTAGTGAACTTGCATGACTTGTGTTCATGGATTTATATGAAGTGGATCTAATTATTTCTAATTCCTACACTTTTCCCCTAACCACATCTGAACCTTATTACCGAGTAAAACAGTCGTTCATAGGTCCGGTTAGTGTAGGGCGGTGTCTTACTAGCACTCGTTACAAAATTGTCACATTTGACACATATTGGCATTTTGATTGTCTGAAGACGTCATTACCTCCTTGGTCAAAACGAGACACATTCCCCTAGATAACCATCTCTTTCGGCCTCACTTTGTGAAGAATTCAATCCACTTCATATAAATTCATGCTTGTATTGTATGCGCTACTGCATTTATCAAGCATGAATTGTAAGTATCCATCCATTCGCGCGCGATCACGCGCATTGCTCCTAGGTTATCTGCGGTGATCCTTATGCCAATTTCAAACTCTTTAGTTAACCCGACCATTTACAAGGTTTTCTTTCCTTAACGGAATCACTTGAACCTTCACTTTCATAATTACCTGTTCACAATTCCCGGTATCCTCGTCGGCAACTGGGTCGAAGCTCGCCGCTGCATTATAAATAAAGTGCAGCGGACATCGACGGCTTACTCCGGCTGTTCTGTCACTGAGTACGAAACGAGTTTTACGTGTTGTAGAGGCGTACGAGCCCAATTCCGAAGAAAAACCGCAAATATATGTACAGTTTAGCCACTTTTTTTATACCATGACGGTGGCAAACAAGCTTACGGCCTGCCTGATGGTATGCAGCTACCGTAGCCTATGGACGCCTGCACCTCCAGAGGTGTGACATGCGCGTTGCCGACCCTTTACAAAAAGGAGGACTCACTGAGTTGACGGCTAAAGGAACAAGAGGGCCCCTCATCGTCAACACACTGGGTCCTCTTTCAGCTCTTTGGCAACCTTACTCACCAACAGGAACACAACACTATGAGCTACCACCATTTGGCAAACTGCAGGTCAAACATTTTGTGTTGACTTCTAGTATGGGTGTGCCAAACGGCTAAACTGTACTTCGATTTGCGGTTTTTTTGCGTGTACACCTTCCACTATTGCTTTTTCGATCGTGGGGAACCTGCATACAGGCTGCCCCTTTAACAGACGGCAAGACAAATGGCTGATAGAACAGCTGATGGCCAGTGATCGTAGATTTTTCAGCAAAACCGGTGCAATTACGTTTTTTTGTGAAATTCTTATTCAATTACCAATCATCTCTACATTATTACTTATGACTTGATTTACTGATTTTATTTGATTCTTGGTTCAAAAACTTAATAGTCTCAAAATAATAATAACTCACCCACATAACTCATAATAACTACACCAAAAATGCTGGAAAATCTACGATCACTGCTGATGGTCTATCAGATTAAGCAAATTTGGCCCAAATGAAAAAGGCTATTATACTTTTTATTAGGGTTCCGTAGTCAACTAGGAACCCTTATAGTTTCGCCATGTCTGCCCGTCCGTCCGTCCGTCCGTCCGCGGATAATCTCAGTGACCGTTAGCACTAGAAAGCTGAAATTTGGTACTAATATGTATATCAATCACGCCGACAAAGTGGTAAAATAAAAAGTGGAATTTTTTTTTATTAGGGTACCTCCCCTATACGTAAAGTGGGGAGTGATTTTTTTTTTCATTTCAACCCTAACGTGTGATATATTGTTGGATAGGTATTTAAAAATGAATAGGGGTTTACTAAAATCATTTTTCGATAATGTAAATATTTTCGGAAATAATCGCTCCAGAAGTAAAAAAATATGCGTCCCCCCCCCCCTCTAACTTTTGAACCATAACTTTTAAAAATATGAAAAAAATCTCAAAAGTAGAACTTTATAAAAACTTTCTAGGAAAATTATTTTGAACTTGATAGGATGAATAGTTTTTGAAAAAAAATTACAAAATAATTTCTGAACTAAGTTTGTAATTTAACCGTATAAGCAGGTGTTTATTGTACCTGTAATTTCTACAAAATTACAATGAAATGACGTGCTTTCAAATAAAGTAAAAACGGTGAAAATCGGTTCACGCAATAAAGAATTATTCCATAAAAATCATCTTCCATACTTTAAGCTCGCGCGCAAAAGTTTACTTAATTTGCCGATAGATGTCGCTGTACGTGGAACTCTCATATCATATCCTACATGGCGGTGCTATTAACTCTTAAGTGGGGACACTTACTGTGACGGACGGAAAACTACGGAACCCTACACTGAGCGTGGCCCGACACGCTCTTGGCCGGTTTTTATAATAAAGCTTAAAGTAGTCAATTTGCCAATAGACTACTTTCCTCTTAGTAGGAGAGCCCATGACACTGAACCTGGTTCGATAAGTCTCCTAGATGAGATATATACTCGTATAATTAGACGCGTCTTTAAGGGGGGAAAACGAAATGCTGATGCTGCAATGCAAAAAAAGTGGTGGCGTATTTTTTTTTTTTTTTTATTAAAAAATCCGCTTTCTTGTACGATAAATCTCCTAGATTTCCTTTGTTCCTCGAAGCAAGGGAAGGCCCCTGCTATGACCTGTAGACCGTTTTTTTTTTTTAAATAAATTAAAATACGCCACCACTTTTTTAGCATTGCAGCATCAGCATTTCGTGTTCCCCCATTAAAGATGCGTCTAATTATATATATCTCATCTAGGAGACTTATCGAACTAGGTTCAGTGTCGTGGGCTCTCCTACTATATGTAGTCAAATCAGCTACTCTTTATGAAACGTCAAAACGATTTGTTACTATGGAGTTTATATTGGAGACTAATATTCTGACGTCACAATACTATATGATAAATACATCTCCTTAATAAAAGTTTCAAGTTTCAACCATTATAAAATCATTTAAAGCGCAAACACATGTTACACCTTTTCCCCGTGTATTTATGAAATTTCGATTTTTTAAACTTGATGCCATGCTAGCCTGATTCTAACAGAGATCAAAGTTTGTTTCATACAGAACAACACATATTGGGGCACTAGAAAAGCCACAAATCATTTTTTTCCCCTATAATTACAATGGGAAAAATTAAAAACCAAATCACATGTTTTTTTTTACTACGCCGTTAATTAAATAGTTTCCATAGCATTTTTTCATAGCATAATGAGAATTAGTAGCTGCCCTCGTTGAGTCATTAGGAAAATCGAACTTAAATTTTCAATTTAAATATTTTCAATTTTTCAATGAAACAATTAAGTTTATCTATTGGATAGTACCCAATTTGCTTATTCTGATAGCACCCCATCTGATCTATCAGTCCAGACGTTGCTTGGACAGCCTGTATACAGGTTAGATTTTCCTAATGACTCAACGAGGACAGCTACTAATTCTCATTACGCTATGGAAAAATGCTATGGAAACTATTTAATTAACGGCGTGATAAAAAAACATGTGATTACGTTTTTAATTTTCCCATAGTAATTATAGCGGAAAAATTGATTTATGGCTTTTCTGGTGCCCCAACATGTGTTGTTCTGTATGACACTCTTAGGTATCTGGGGGGCGATTTTTGAGATTCGAGCGCCCGAATCTGACATTTAGAACTCTGTCTAAAACGATGAAATGGCGTTTTAAAAATAACAGACATACGAATTTAAGATCATGATCTTTTAAACAACTTATTTCATGCGAGAATCTTGGCGACGAACTTCTGTGTGCGATTATTTTCGAGCTTAGTTTCCTTGAATTCGAGCGCACGAAAGTCAAAAATCTGCCCCGTATGTAACTACCGACGTCTGCATGATATTTAAAGGTGAGTGACCCCGATTGGCATGATATTGGCATTGAGTTTTCTGAATATTCTTTTTGTCTTTTGGACTGGCGCCATCGCCGTGTTGAATGGCGAGAATTTATCACGTGGAATTTATTTACTAACCTGTTAACTTTTTACTACTGACATCATTTAATGCCTGTTTTAAGAAAATTGCTAACAGTCTATGGACACATTGAATCGAATTGAAGTTTTAAAATCGTATCACAACAATAAAAAAACGGATCAAATTTTAAATGTGTTTTAAAGTTAGAAATTTTTAACCTCTAGTTACGTATTGAGGGACTATTATTACGAATGACATTTTCAAAGTGTTTGTGCTAATTAGTATCAGGTTCGAAGGATACATTTTATTATATCACGTCGATACTGAACAATAATACAGCCCGTGTCGTAAGCAGTTACGAATACAGCAGCTATAGGCGCTTACAACTTTAATACGCGTTACAAATCATTTTAAAACCTGCTCAAGTGCACTTATACTCTTTGTTTAGACAAACGCGATAGGTACAGTCAGCAGATATAGCTAAACGGGCGAGGTGTTCAAAATGACCTTTACACGCTCTTAGTCTCTTAGCAATAAAGTCGTGTCAAGGTCATTTTGACCACCCTGCCCGCTTAGCTACTTCTGCTGCTGTCTGTACTATCGGCCAACATCCCGTTTTTCGGAGAGTCTTGGCAGACAATACTGTTTTCTTGTGTCGTTTTTTTCCAAAAATAATAACATTGTACGGTCAGCTGCAGAGAACGGGCTTTGATTCGACATGGCATAACTGACAGTCGTTTGCGAGACAACTATGATATCACACTTTTGTGACAGTTGAAATTTGGGGTGGAATCACTCAAGAGTGATATCTAAAATGGTGGCCATAGCCATAGACAAAACGCTTTAGCGAGACCTACTGACAGGTTGACAGTTAGGTGTGGACACGTGTGGACAGATGGATATCACTCTATCCACTAGCGATACAAGTGTGACATCCACGTCTCACAGTTTGGCATGTCGAACCGAAGCCCAGGGCCCACGCTACTTCATACGCTTATATTGTAATACTGTTAACTTATGTGTAAATAAAGAAAGAAATAAAATGAAGGGGGGTCTTTTTCAGCTTTTTCTCTGCAGCTGACAGTACATTTTAAAACTTGAGAACAAATCAAATTATTTAAAAAAATATTTAGATTTGTATACTAGACACACTACTATATAAAATACAAATTTTAATATCTAAATATATAAAAGAAGAAACTGACTGTTCCTGTTCCTTATAAGGTTTAGGGATGCACTAAGAAAGGATTTTTCAAAATGCACCCCCTAAGGGGGTAAAATGGGGGTCCAAAGTTTGTATGGCGAATCAAGATTTGTTAGACTATTTTATTCGAAACTTCACAGGAGTATTCCTAACGATAACTGAGTAAACATGTGCTGCAGGTTTTTTGAAAATTCAACCCCCAAAAGAGGCAAATGTGGTCACAAAAATCAACATGGGTATCGTTTGGGTATCCTTTTTGAGTACTTATAACGCGGGCGAAGCCGCGGGGAAAGGCTAGTATGTCATATACAAAGATAAAAGTGACCATGGTCTCCGGTGCCTAGGCCTGAAATCGAACCAGGGGGCCGATTTTTGACAATCAAGCGCTCGAATTCAAAGAATTTAACCTCTAATATAATCGCACAAAAGTTTGTCGCCATTATTTACGCATGAAATGAATAGTATAAACAATCATGATTTTAAATTACTATAGATGTTATTTTTGAAACATCATTTCTTCGTTTTATTCCGAGTTTTAAATGTCATATTCGAGCGCACGAATCTCAAAAATCGCCCTCCAGCGTCTTCTGCATTCACGGCAGACGCCCTAACCCCTACTAGGCACCCGTCTAATTTTCCCGTGTATATGCAATCTTTGGAGCGATATCTGACTGGCCGATGTTGATGGTGTGTTTTTTTTGTTCCAGACGGAGGATGGACGTGTCGCGGCCATCATGCGCCGCCTTCTTTTGCCTGCTACTCCTATGTTTCACACAATTTGCAGAGTAAGTACGCTATAATTGTACAGCTTTAATCCTTTTTTCTACTCCAGTCCAGTATTTATATGCCAATTATATGACTGATAGTGCTATCTAAAACGGTATCATTTAAGTGAAGGCGCTAAAGTCTATTTGTCTATAGGTACTTTCTATAACTGCTAACAGTCAAACAATAGTATTTTATACAATCGTAACATAATGGAAAGCTTTTCAATCGAGAAGCTTCGTGGCCTTAGTAAGGTTCGAGATTGAAAAGCTTAATTATGTCACTATTGTATACAATAGTTTTTCTACGAGTGCAATTGAGTTCGACGAACGCCTTAAAACCTGCTGATTCTATACAATTTAGTAACGTCAATCTCCCTGTGGATTGCGCCGGCGGGGACGAGGACAACGGGTGGTCGGGGAGGAGGACAACAGTGTTATATATAATATTGTATGAAAATTCCTAAGAACATCCAAGCAACCATCTTATGTAATACTAAAGACAACGTTTATAATGCAGGAGTAAGAAAACATATTGTGCAGCTGTTTTTTTAATGCACTGACTTCCAGTGCATTCAAACAACAATATGCACAGACTTCGCCTCATTTAGTAACTTCGATCTACGAATCTTAAGAAGCCTTATTATGTACCAGCTGCACAAAATTCTATTTCGTGTGTTTACAAACTCTATATAACTACTGTTTCCAACTACTACACCATATTTACTACCACATATTTGTCTCATTTGTATCTTTTATCAACTAACGTCAGGTATTATAATTAATTAGCTAAACACAGTACTTACACACTATATTACTGGCTTAAAGTTACGAGCACAAAATATACGCTAGCGTTATGTTTTGATTTAAAGGATGTCAAATAAATATCAAATCAACGCCACGCAACTTAGGCATGGTCAAATGCATCTTAGTCGAAATACCTGTACCTGTATACGGATTGGATAGTTGACATTGATCACTTATTCCGCCAAGCGTCACTTTTGCACGTAACCATTGTTAGAAAGTGACGATTGAGATAAAAGAAGATAAAGTCACAACCATATTAGTCACGCCAATATAACTCGCGTAATTGGATTACAACGGTTAAAGACGGTAGATTTCGATTTAAAATACATTTTAACGTGCCTCCCAAATGTGAAAAATAACATATATATTTTTCACACCGGCTACGACGAGTCAGTTTAGTCTGCGAATTATTATGAATACTCCCAGAGGAGTTCGCGAATAGAATCGTTCCTCTGATTTCAGAAAACCTTGAAAAATTCTCCGGCACGGTTATTTTATTACGCAAACACGAATAATGGTTCCGATACCATCATCAATTAAGAAAAAAACATAAACTATAGGGGTCGTTGGTAATTCGGGGCACAATCAACCCTTCATTTTACTTTCATGTGTAACAATCGCTTGGGTTTCCTTTCGCTGATGTTTCCGTCTCGAACGAGGTGAACAATAGTTATTCGGGTTATTTGTAGTTGCTAATACAATTAAGGACGTTATTAAATATTAGAATAGCTGAAAGGCATTTTAACCAACACTTTCTAAGAGAAAGAAGTTGTTTTAGGTAATTTAATTTTTTTTTCTCAGTATTTAGTTTCTAGGTAAATGCACCGATCAATTATTCTAAGGATACACAATCAACCCAAAAAAAGGCCGCACAATACTGCTGCAAGAAAGGCTCATTCAGCAGTTTCTCTGACAGTCTTATTACAATACTGGCCGGTTACAAATTTTGCACGAGCCATATTTTCAGTAAATCTTGTTTGAAACCTTTACATTGTTGGGTAAATGTAATAATTGTAACACACAGGGAGACACTTTGTTTTTATTTTAATTCGTAATCACAATGTACATAGATTAGGCTCATGTTACTGTTTTTCATGTTACCTGCTGTTATATACTTAAATATTTTTTAAGAAAAGTAGTTATCAAATGTTATAAATGTATTAAAACAACCACAGGCTTACTTTCATCATTCGAGATACGTAAATTGTCTTGAAATATCTACGTCTGTGTTGGCATTTTACTAAAAAATCGAAGTACCCTTTTAGACAAACAGTCAAATAAATCATATCACAAATTCCACGTTCATTATATGAAATACTCACTGATGTCATAAAATGTGAAAAATGTGGTTGAGGATCGGCGGGAAATTATCGCAGGCATAGACAAATGGTGGGAGCATGGGATTTAGCGCCAAAAACCACAGACGCTGGCTACGTCGCGTGGGAACGCGAAGGAATTCGACCACTGAAAGCCGGATATATTGTGTTATTTCTGAATTTATAATTCATTAAATAATGTAAATGTAAAGTTGTTTGTGATTTTAATATCAAAAATATATCTATGGTTAACTTAGTGGCAGATCAATATAAATTCGGCACTTCGTGACAGGCCTGCTAAATGTACAACACCTGTTTTTACAAATCGATGGAAACCCATTCATTTGATTTTTAATTTTACACTGATTCCTAAAAAACAAAGAGGAATTAGTCATCAAGAGGTAATCAAAAATACGAGATAATTAGCGTTCGATTTATTAACCTATTTACACATAAATATCACACATACACACACACGTTACACTTTACTTTGATCTTGTTAATGGTGAATATTTAAACTATATTCACCTACCACAGTACCTATTCTTATTCAAAATACATTTGTTGTGAATACTAAGGTACAAATTATACATATATATGTAACACATTGGTACGTACCTTGATTGTAATTCCTGGTTAGCTATTTCTGTCCAGGTTAATCACAGTTGTACCGCGTTTCAGACAGCATGCCAAAACAAATCCAACAACATTACGAATAATTTATTGTTTTCGCCGTTTAGTTTATTTCACTTGTAACGTAGAAACAATTTGGCAGACTAAACAAGTTAATTGTTAAGTCAGTTATGTTTAACTGTATTATGTTCGTCGGACTATACATTCTTCTTATCCAATGAAATATTAACTTGGATTTTATGGGAAAAATATTTCAACCGCCACCTATAGATACTTGTATTTCGGTAATTTGAACAGTTTCTTTTATATAATATAACCAGCTTTTTCCCGCGGCTTCGCCCGCATACTAAAAGTACTAAAAAAGGAGGTTCTCAGTTAGACTCGTATGTTTGTATGTAGGAATGTATGTTTGTCCGCGATCATCTTGCGTTTCGCTGAACTGATTTAGAAGCGGTTTTCGGAAAAGTATTCGTTACATTCTGGAGGTTTCGGTATACCACGTTTTGAAGACGGCGGTTCCCTCATTTTTTATTTTAAAGAAATTATTGCAATAATTGTTTAATTGTTACGCCATCAACGACTTACTACTGAGAGATTATGATTAATACAGATTTCTACTCTTGAATAGAAGCTTTTCCCCGCGACTTCATTTGCGTGGAATTAGTAATCCATCTTCTGGGATAACAACTATTATATATCCTTCCCCAGAACGCAAAATATCTCCATACCTTATCATCTAAATAGGTTCAACGGTTATTAATTTCCCATACAAACTTTCAACCCCCGTTTCACCCCCTAGAGGATTGATTTTCGAGATAAAAACTATCCTATATTGTTTACCGCGACTCAATCTATATAATATGTACCAAGTTTCATTTCAATCGTCTGTTCAGCGGTTAATAATTCGCCATACAAACTACCAACATGTTTTCTACCCCTCTAAGATTGATTTTCGGCTTAAAAAATATTCTATATTGTTTCCTGGGACTCAAACTATATCCACAACAAAATTATCTAAATCGGTTCGCGGTAAAAAAATCTCCATACAAACCTCCAACCCCCATTTCACCCCCTTAAAGATCGATTCTCGAGATAAAAACTGTCCCATGTCGTTTTCCGGTACACAAACTATCTCTATACCAAGTTTCATCTAAATTGGTTCAACGTTTAAAAATTCCCCATACAAACTATCAACCCCCATTTCACCCCCTTAAGTGTTGATTTCGTAATCAGCGACCCGATAAACCATAGAAACAATACCCATGTTGATATTTAAATTTTGTCACCACATTTCCCCCTTATGGGTTGAATTCTCAAAAAAGCTGAAACACTTGTTTTCTCATTTATCGTTAGGAATACTCCTGTAAAGTTTCGAATAAAATAGTTGAACTAATCTCGTTTCCCATACAAACTTTGAACCCCATTTCCCCCCTTAGGAGGTAAATTTTTAAAAAATATTTCTAAGTGCATCCTTATGCCTTATAAGGAGCCTACGTACCACATTTGGAATCTCTAGAACCAGTGGTTTGGGCTGTGCGTTGATATGTCAGTCAGTTTCTTCTTTTATATATTTAGAAGAAGATTGCAATTTGGCACAAATACTTTCAAGAATTTTTATGTCCACAATATTAAATTTCAAAATCGATGCCATTTTCTTAATTAACGTCCCAAAAAATCACAAAAACGACACCCATATGGATATTTAGACATTTCAACCCCATTGTACCCTAACAGGGGAGATAGTATTTCACGTCCGCCACGTCGGATTTTAAAATCGTTGTTGTTTTCGTAATCAACGACCCGATAAACCATAGAAACAATACCCATGTTGATTTTCAGACTTTTTGACCACATTTCCCCCTTTTAGGGGTTGAATTCTCAAAAATCCTGCAACACGTATTTACTCATTTATTGTTAGGAATACTTCTGTGAAGTTTCGAATAAAATAGACTAACTAATCTTGTTTCCCCATACAAACTTTGGACCCCCATTTCACCCCCTTAGGGGATGAATTTTGAAAAATACTTTCTTAGCGCACCCCTAAACCTTATAAGGAACCTACGTGCCAAATTTGGAATCTCTAGAACCAGCGGTTTGGACTGTGCGTTGATAGATCACTATGTCAGTCAGTCACCTTTGAGTTATATTATATATATATATAGACAAGATTTAATTCAATAGTCCTGTAAATGTGGTTTTTTTTAAATGTTATATTATTTACACCTATATATTAAAAGTTCCAAATATAGGTAATCAACACGGCTTGGTGTTCCTCTTTATAAAATTTATCAAATCAAATTTTAACAAAATAAACACATAAAAAATTTTTTAACGCATAATAAATATAAAACAACAAAAGTCCGTGCGAGCTCTTCCCATGACATTTCACCGCAAAGGCGCAAACATCGCGTCTCATTAGAATCAGAGAGATGAGGTATTGAATGAGGAGTAAAATAGACAAAAAAATGTATGTAGTCATTAATCAGTCGTCACAGCGCCCACGATCGGCGGACATTTTGAACAGATACTATTTTTTGTTACCGTTATTTGATTATTTAACGTGTTTTTGTAAGGGCTTGGGGAACAACGTAAACTCTACGTTTGCGAGATATTTTTAATCTCTTGTATCAATCGGAACAAACCGTACCGAATTTAAAAATAAAGTTTTCTACTTTATTTTTAAATACGGTGTGGATAACCTGTTGCATAAGTTTTACGTGATTTAGTATGTATTTGAATTAACAAAACACCGAATAAAATAAATAAAATATTGCAATTTTCTGTGCCACGTCAAACTCTCTCTCTCCCGCAGATGCCTGAACGCGAAGATAAACTTCAGGGAGAAGGAAAAACAGATTCTGGACCAGATCCTCGGGCCGGGCCGGTACGACGCGCGCATCCGGCCGTCCGGCATCAACGGCACTGGTAGGTGTCCCCTTTTATCACCTTCTAGCCCCTTAACTGGAGTATAGACAAACTGGATGAACTCAAAATACGTGTACTGCACGCATATTTCAGCAATATGGACCCTGAAAGGGCTGAACAAAAAGTTATATAAAAATGGGTGTTTTAAAAATTATCCTTTTTTGCACTTTCGCTACCTATATAAAAAAAATGTATTGACAACTTATTTAGTAATCTATCTATCTTTATAACAGTCTTCCGATGAATGTTAATTTTGAATACACCAAAATCTTTCAATTGTTAATCATAACATAATAACTAAAAAGCTTTGTGGAACTACCAAAAGCTTGACACCACAAAAAATGATTTAATTATATTCAAATTGGAATCGTTATTAAACACAATTTTATAAATAGCCTATTTCTGGAAGTAAAATTAAACTGGTTTAAAACTGGCTATTAATTGAGTACCTACTGATAATATTTAATCCCTTACAGTACAGTACAGTAGTGTACGTACGTAGGCACCTTGGAACTTATCGATACCTAACTATTTATAAACATTCATTATTCAACATCTGGGATAACAACCACTATTACTGACTCTGAACGGATTCAATATCGTCGAGTATTTTAGTGATATTTTATGGCAACTATAAAATAGATAAGATAAGACGAATATTATAATATTCTCCAATGCGTACAAAAAATTAGGTATTAGTGTTGTAACTTTCCGCTCACCAACTCTAACAATATATTTTGTAGTAGGCATTGCAATATAATATAGACAACAAAGATAATACATATATTAGGCCCGTAATCTACAAACAAATATTGACCTAAAAGTGAAACATTTTATGTGTGTTTTGACGTCAATTACAATTTACATAGTTCTAGATATGTATCGATAGAAAAATGAGTTTCATTTTACTAACAACATTTATATGTAGTTTGAAAGTTTTACTGTAATATGAGTAAGTAAAGAGAATTAAGAATTAAATTATTTATCTATGGAATATGTAGCTTAAAGCCATGTACATAATACTTTCCGTAATATATCGGCACAAGAATCAAAGCCGAGAGGGCGCTTCCGCAATAACCTTTTAGTGGAAGCGACAGGAAGCTGCCGTACAAGGCATTACCTTAAGTACCTACGTGAAGGAGCACGGTGAAAAATGCCTTCCGAGCTTATTTTTCTGAGGTGCGTCTTTCATAGTGTATTGGTATTTTTAATACAGAAATTTTACTGGAATGAGAAACTGATAGAATACTTTAGTCAAGTTTGTGGAACGAGATTAAATTATGAATTTCGAGTCAAATTTAGCAAATGTTATTAATTACCTGCCCTTAATTTTAGCTACATTTACAAAAGTAGAATAAATGATAATTTATCTGATGTACTTCTTAACCACCATAACCACATATACCTACAGTGGCTACAGTTTCGAATGTGTAATGGTAATGGCTGGTTCATTTATATTAATTTGTAATTCAAAGCCTTCCGTTTATAAAAGTCTTCTTCACGTAGTTTTTTTCCGACTTCTGAAGGAGATTATGATTTCCGAGAATATGTATGACATGTATGTATGTATGTTTGTTTAATTCTTTGCTACGCCCTACAACCTTCATCGGATATTAACGTGTAATGACACTCGAATGTAATGAGATTCGTATCGTTTGTGGGACTGACATTGGGTATTTTAAAATAATGAAAATCAAAACGGTACTTATATTTATCTACACTCATATTGTAAGTCCTCTAAAATGCGTTCAAAAACCGTAGGCAATGACCAGCATTACAACAAACGATTTCACTATGATAAGTTTCTTATCTGTGGCAGTACCGCAATGTTAACGTTTCATGCTCAATTATTGATGTACTCTGAGTTTTGATAACATAATGTACACCTGCACGCGCCCGCGGCCGGCGACACCCGCCCGCGCGTCCGCCGGCACAATCGAGTAGGCCGCGCCGACACAATCGAGATGGCCACGGCGGTACTGTGGCGGCCATTCTATGGTTTACGAATACGGCATTTATAATAAATAATATGAGTGTAGATAAAGCAGTGTATGCAACTGTACGTAATTAGGCCTTAAAACACTCGTGTGATCTTATTATGAAATTCGCCTGCGGCTCATTTCATAAAACCACACTCATGTTTTAAGGACCCTTATTACGTAACAGTTACATAAACTACTATAACTGGTGTTCGTTATTATTTTAATCGCACGCACGGCCTTGTTAATTACAATTAATAAGCCAAATAAAATAAACCATGCAAGTTTACAGCCGTGCTACTATTATGGTACCATATACCTCTAGTCAAGTCAATTTATTACTGTCCATATACAAACAATATTAAAATATTAAACGCTATAAAAGAATAAATAGCGACAGCACTAGACAATTTGTCAATTTTATAATATCAAAAAAAAAGTAATAAGCTTTTCACGGCTGGAACGTTTTTCATAACTTAACACTTTCAGCCTCGTCACGTACTGACAAAAGCATTTCTTTAAGCAAGAGCTCTTTAGCCCGAACCGCCAGTCATGGCGTCTGCTTATTCTTAGATTAATATGAGTGTTAGAGGAAATCCTACACTTTACTTGAATACATGATGACGGGATCAAATTGAAAGGATTTATTAGAGATATTTTTTTAACTAAAAGTAGTCCGCAATCGTTCTAAATTTAGCGCATTATGATTTTGGATTTTATTAGACATACATTTTTGTTTTGGCCATATACCCGAATATTATTTGACCAAGAAGTGTCTCATTTAAATCATCGACAGTGAATCCTCCTTTTTGTAAAGGGTCGGCAACGCGCATGTGACTCCTTCAGAGTTGCAGGCGTCCATAGGTTACGGTAGCTGCTTACCATCAGGCGGGCCGTATGCTTGTTTGCCACCGTCGTGGTATTAAAAAAAATCGACAAGGAATATCAACCCCCATTATGTTACGCTAGTATTACCCCAAAAAGGGATAGGTATAGTTTTTTCTTCTACTGCTATACTGCTGACTAATTTGACGTGATTACAATACTAATATTAGCACAACTACGAGTATAACAATACACTGGCAGCCGAGCAACTCTTTTATAAATAATAATTTTAAACAAAAAAGAACCGACTTCACTTAGCCTACTCTACCTTTCCAAGAGTAAATGCCCGAGCTACTTAAAAAAATACTGAAATCACTACAGGTGCGCCTATAATATTTGAAGAGTTCCCACGATTAGATCTCTTCATTAGATCCTGACCTAGTATGATCCTGAATGAGACCAACTGTGAAGTATACTCTTTCAAACAAAAAAATAATCTTCCAAATCGGTCCAGCCGTCTTCGAATAATCGGTGAATAAAATATAAAAAAATCGAAATCTTGAAGTCTGTTGAAAAATAAATATTATAATGGTTATTGCCGTAATTTTCTTATTTTTTTTATCAGGGATATAATAATATTTCATATACAGTAATTTTATAATTTTACATGTAAGTAAACTTGAAATGGATTTAGAAATAACCGGTTAATTTAATGTTCACCCTTTTAATCGTAAATGGGTTGATGTAAATTGATTCGGGTAGCCATTCAGTATTTATGCCAGTCGCGACCATTTGTCACGGCGATGTCTTCATAATGCTCACGATCGATGCATATCGATTAAACGGCCTAAGCTTTTACTACACAATTCTGAATTTTTGAAGATTATTAGTTGTATTATCGTAGAAAAAACCTCTGTTGAAGTTTTATGAATATGCAATTATTCGATAACTTAGCAAATGCTTTTTTTATATTAGGTAGGCTGATAAGACGGTAATGAGGCTTGTTAAACAAAAATATTATTTTTGCTGAATATCACTGCTACGTCTAAGCCTTTTTATCAAAGGGATTAGGTACATTAAAAATAAAACTTTCAAAGTGTAAACTCCATTTTCAGAGCCAAACCAGCGATAATTTACAGAATCCATCTTCTCGTAAGTGCGACTCCAGCATCAGTCAGCTTAAAAATGTAAATAGTACCCTGACGGATCGTTCTAGGATGGTGAGAGTATATTTAATTAGATGCTTCAGAAGCTTTTATAGGCATATTACTGACGAAATCTCACCGGACTCTCTCCATCCTAACAGAATGACCGACACCGTCCTAGGTACTAATAATAAGGAATTCTAAAAATACATTTTGCTGTTGTACTATGTTTATCGCCAGATGGACCCGCTGTCGTTAACATAAATATCTTCGTACGAACAATTACTACCATAAGCGACATAAAGATGGTTAGTAAGGACCTAATCGTTGTTCGTAGTCGGTAGCGCTTCACGAGAACTCGATAAATTATCACCGAAACGTAATATATTCGGAAAGGATTTGTAAGGAAAATTTAATGTTTAGGTGATTTTTTTTAGAAATTTTGTCGAGTTTTCCGTGTCTTAGTTACGCAACGCTCTGGGCGAATGTCAGGGTGATTCAACCCAATAAGGACTGTTCAATATATTGACGAAAGGGCCTTAAGGACCGGTCTTCCTTTTTGTCTAAATTATTCTGAGTTAGAGGCTTTTATCAAAAGAGATTCATATATTTTTAAAAGTAGATCTAAGTACAGATACGTTTACGTACAACCTATACGTGATTATGATTAGTTTTCGTCAATATTGGGATGGTTAGGTCGCTGGTTGAACCACTCGAGCATTGCTCGCGACGTGCAGTCAGTTGTGGTTGCCGCCGTGGCGTCAAACACAACTGGGTTTTTGTAGTACGGGTTACGATTTTCTGTGTTTTTCAATTTTTGTGTGCTAGGAAACACGGACTTTCAAGATGAGCTCTTAATCTATCCTTGCCCATTATCATCTTGAGCGTCTGTCTACGTGATGTTTTTTACAGATATTAACATTAGTTTTCACATTAGTTAGTCTGAGAACTCGTGTTACTTGTAATTAGAAATAAATAGGTGTTTTCTATATTTTATGTTGCTACAAACCGCTCGAGTGCGGGCGAGCTTGTAAAACCAAAGAGCATAATTGTATCTTCATAAGGTCGCGTCGTCTCGGTTTAATAGAAATATTTACTCGGATAGCAATCACTTTTTATTTTTCGTTCGAAACGACGGTCGAGATTTTTGTAGCATTTCCGATCAGGGACTATCTTTTATTTATGAGATTTTAAAAATAGCAATCTTATATTCTTCTCCGTAAGAACAGTTTTCAGAAAGGGTAGTAATTTATATTTTTTCCTAATATTCGTTTTTTTCCTACAAAGCTGAAAAAGACTGACATCAAACGGTTGTATTGGCTTTAATACGGTTCGGTGTAAGTTCGTGACTGTGACTAAGCCACTAGGGGGAAATATGTTTTTCAGCGTCAACCCTGACCTTCTTGCAAAAAACTCAGACGCTCGAGAATCAAATTAAATAATGCCTACTATGTTATCCGTTCAATATTAAAGTATAAATGAGCAAAATTATCTTGCCAACGATGTCACTAACCATAAGTGACCATTTGGAAACCTTGAATGGGGTACTAATAGTCACTTATTGTCCATCGTTTGTACATAATTCTTTGATACAAAGTTCATTATATTCATTCCTCATAGTCTGTTATTACAAAAACTTTTTCTTTTTATGCCAACATTTGAAAACTATTATTGCAATTAAATGTCCATGTCCAAACACTATCTGCTTCAAAATAGTCGATAAAAATGCAGTGCTATTATAAAATCGATGTCAGATTATAAACACGCGACTTTTATCGAGTTGTATTCATATGTTCGTCCCTGTCATGTCATGGGTTGATATTAATATTCAGAGGTTCTGCCCTTAAGTCGTGGAAAATGCCGGTTAATCCGGCCTGAGCCGCGTTATTCGTACTCGTACGGTACGGGAACAGTAATTTCCGTTTCATGTCAATCTAGTTCATATCCGGATTTTGTGGAGCAGTTTTCTTGACACGAGGCTTTGGATACATAACACGAAGCTGCCAATGACCGACGTATTTGTTATAAAAGGAGCCGAAACAGAAATGTACTTGATGAAATCGTTACTTTAAACGTAGCGCTTCCTCACTGCCTGATATTTTATCTGATAAAGCTTGTACACCTTCAGAATTAGTAGGATTACACCAAAAGTGTACAGCGTGGACAGCGTGTAGTTTTATTTCCTCTAAAGCTTTTCGTGAGGTTGTAATAAATTTGCCACAGACAGCCCTACATTTTCAATCTGAAGCCTGCGCAAAGCTAAACTTGTGTAAATATGCCTCCGACTGCGCTCAGCTAGATGAAATTTTCTTTTCAATTTTAAGATTAAATTTCTGCTCTATTTATACACTAACACAAATTCCTATAAACAAGCAAAGTCCGTCGTTCGCTTCTTTAATCCCGGTGTCCATCCGTCCACGTCCTGTTTTGTTTGAATTCACTGATTGAGTTCCATTTCGATGTTTATTTTCCATCACTTCAGTTCCAGTGCAGGTGAGTCGGTGCTAACATGTTATGTTTCAGAGCGACATCACGCAGGGCACAATCATTATCGTTATGTTTAGGGCTAGATCCATTAGTCTGATAATTATTTATCAACCGATATATTTTGCTTGGTACTTAGATGGGCCTGCGGTTGTGAGCGTGAATATATTTGTCAGAAGTATATCAAAGATCGATGACGTCACGATGGTAAGTCTTCCGAGCGGTCACACACTCGTATCTAGCCTAAGTACATACATACCGGGTCGCGAGGTTACAAGTCAAATGAATGGGCAACTCTCTCCGCTTGAGGAGAGGCTTACCCGCGTTATGTGTAATGTTCATTTTTATATTTATTATTTTTATTCTTCTAATGAATCCCGTTTGGTGTTAACGACCAAAATCGTTTTTTGACACGCGTTAATTTTTTCTGTGATCGGCTCCGTGGTCTCGGTCGAACGATCGGTCCACGTTTCATCCTTGAGAGCATTAGAAGGGATTTGTCCTCTAGAACATAGATTTTTTGTTTATTTTAGATTGGCTGGTTGTCCTTCTTTCATATCAAGAGGCATTTAGCTCGATGAAATGGACTGAATATGTTCGATGTTTGAAGAATACGTTGGGTCCATTTTATGAAGGTGTAATGTAGCAGTTGGTTTTAAAGTAAACCTACTTATCAAAATTTTATATTTATACATCAATTTACTCCAAAAAAATCGAAGCATTATACATAACTTTGACTGAAACCACCTGGTAAGATTGCACCCTATTTTTTAGCATCTGACATTAACTCATCACCCCTCAAAGTTTCCTTGACTGGTAGATTAGGCGCCTAGGGGCATATTACATGTCGCATCATGGCTAGGGCTAGGCTAACACAATCCTTATAAAGTCTAAGATTTGATATTTTTTGTCACTAAAGGCGAAGCTCCCACCTTAGTGCGAGTCAACCTGTATCTCCGATCCATCAGCAAAATAGATGATTATAAAATGGTGAGTGGCTGCACATAACCAAACGAATTTAATACACACTTTTATTATCAAACAAAGTCGACGAAAGCTCGTCATCTGTGACCGAACCTCCAGACTGTAGCAAACAAAACTTTGAATACTACACACTGCTAACAAACTAGGTGTATAACTTTGGTATTGTACCACGATAGGGATGGGTGACGAAATTGTAACTTTGTTTATAATAAATCTGTAATGTTCTTTGGATATTTGGCAATTGCACTTTGCTGAACATTAACAGCTACCGTGTTTGGATATGTGATTGTGTTGTGTTATGTTAATTAATTTACTTTCTTTTTATTTATTTTGTTTTCAATGGATGTTTTGAGTTTTGCACTGTCTTTTTTTAGTTTGAAACTGTCTTACTGTCCGTTATTTTAACAATGAAGCGTTGAATTTTGAAGCAAATCAAATTATTTTGTTCAATATTTTTTGATTTGCAATTTTTAAGTAGTTACACTACTATATATAAACTGAAAATAGATGTCATATACTTCAGAAAAAGTGACCAAACCCTCCGGTGTCCGGGGTTCACTTTTTCTGAAGTATATGACATCTATTTTCAGTTTATATATTGTAGTGTAACTACTTAAAAATTGCAAATCAAAAAATATTGAACAAAATAATTTGATTTGCTTCAAAATTCATAGATGGCAGCACCATCTCTCTCGCTATACCAGAATCACGTAAGAGATTCGGATAGGAGGTGCAAGCACGTACTGCGCATGCCCTTAGAGTATGGTCAACGGCGCCTAGCCGTTTCAAATTCAGAGATTGCATATACATGAGAAAATTTGTCAAGTTCCGCCGTGACCGGGTGGTCTAGTGGTCAGGACGTCAGCCGCGGAAGCTGAAGACGCCAGTTCATATCTGGCCTCGGACACCGGAGGGTTTGGTCACTTTTTCTGAAGTATATGACATCTATTTTCAATGAAGCGTTGATTGAACCTGCTATCAATTTCTTTGCGGTTTAGTCCCCGAACTTTAGTAAATCGTGTTGGAGATCCCGTCTGTAGCCAGAGTACCCACTTCGTCATTGTCGCTTACTTTTCTATTAAATAAACGTCGTTGAAAGTTGTAAGTGAAGGATGGAGTGGCCAATTTCTACCGACTCACCTACAGACCCTTCTTTATATGAACTCTTAAATCAACAACAGTTTATTTTGATTTCACGGTGCGGTGCCGTTCACCCTTTTGTTATAATCAAGTTACCTTTTATCTACACTTTAAAAACTTTCTAAATTTACGATCGGCTTTTAATATAAACTCCGTTTTGTTGTTTTATTAAGTTTTTAATTAGGTTTTTTAATGTTTATTTCCAAGTCACTTAGGAAAAACACATGAATTCAAAATTTTGTAAAAACACAAACTGATGGACAATTGGCACAGGTAGTAAGCACTAAGAGCTACAACTTTATAATGAAATTTGAATTTTGTAAGTTAAGTTTCGCACTTACCGGTTGGCAGGACCAATCCGGACCGCACTGGGGGCAGAGGAAGTAAAGTACCTACGTAGTTCACGATCACTCAGTCGGAAGGCACTTGCTCGCACACGCCATCTCTGGGCGGCGTATTACCTCGTTCAGCACTTACTTGCAGGCGAGACCTCCGCGCCGGCGACCCTCGAATCAATACACAGCTTGGGAACCAACGCGGCCCGCACCTTTCATCTCATGCTTTTATTTCCCTTATATTATTTTCGTATCATGCTTTATTTAACACCTTTCTGTTGTCATGCATTTGAAAAGGATATAAAAACTATTTTGGTCGTATAATATGTACGTGCCGTTGTTACTATTGTCTTGTTCATGTGAATTTGTGTTGTGTAAAAATCGGGATGTACGCCGCGCCCGCACTCGGCAGCTTGTGTCGAACGTCCGACGCTATGTGCCCCGCCCCCAACGACCGCTAGCCGTATCGTAGCCCTAGTTAAGCTGGCAGATAACCTGCATGCAGGTAACACGATTGACAAGCATTCCTTCGACGAGTGCTCGAGACGGTGAGTAGGTGCGCTTCGCTTCGTCGCACTAGCACCCACTAGCACACTACAAGCATTTCTCCTTTGCGAGGTAGATTTTAATTACTCCAGTCACTTGTACAAGTGAGCGCACTAAACACTCTCTTTCCAGCTCAGTACTGATGGCGCCATCGAAAGAAAGAGTTTATTCTAATAACCCCATGACCCGTACTACCTACAACTACTTGGGATAGTCATTGGGTCAGCTTATACATTTGCAACAAAAGGACAAATGCTTTAGATATTTTTAATAGCCTTCTAGTGTGCTACAGGGTAACTCTTACAGCCCCAACACGCGGTGTAACCTATCCTCTACGCACAAACTATATACCTAAATGTGCAATAAAGGATGCAATAAAACCACGTGTTCGGTTTAAGAGCAAGCACGGCGGCTTTAATTGATCCGGAGTGGCACTTGACAAACAACATGATGCACTCGTAATACAATTACTTTGTGAAACGGCAACACGGCTATAATAGCACAAGAGTACTGCCTTCCTCATCAATTAAACGTTGGCTAAGATTCGAAACTGAATTGATTAGGCCACTAAGTAGGTTGATGCGTTTGCCTTTAGCAAATGGGCAATAGTCGCGACCGCGTTGAGGTATTTATTTCCCTTTTCGCAACTGGCAAGCGGATCAATGTAAACGAGGCATTATTAAACATAAAAACGTAGGTTTACGCAACTAGTAATTATTTGAACGTTTCGATTCTTTCGTGATCCTTGATTCGATTTTGTCAGGCCTTAACCTTCTGTTTCTAGCTCTTATATACTGATATGGGAATTAATTTATGCTGAAAAATCAGAATGAAGGAGCACCGCCTGCATATTGCCCCGCTAGGTACAGCCATGTCGCTGTAGCCTGGTGTCACCGCTAGGCGTCTAAATGCACGGTATGAGCATGTGTTTGTGTATATATTGACAGTATAATGCCCTCGACCAGCCTTAAATTAGATGAAGGAAAAGGCGAACGTGAAGGCCTCGCTGGCATCGCGCCAAATTGACTAATACATTCATGATCCCAAATTCATCAATGTCGACGATAGCATCGTCATGCCTCCTCCTTCCTATGAAAGCATAATCATCTACCTCCATTTGTTTACGCTTGGCCAACTTTTCCTAATCAGTATGGAAAAGCGACTCAAGGTTTTAGAGCATGTCTTAGCCGTTGATTTTGCAAGCTTCGTTTTGTTGTAAAACTAATTCATTTGACTTGCTCCTGATGTGAGGGACCCGTCCCCAACGTCAGACTAAATTGTTGAGAGAACCTCCGGCATCCCTCCTCCCATTCTAGTGTCTGAAAATATGTGTTTAAGTAACATTTGTGTCAATACGCGCCTCGCACTAAATTATACATTGGCTATTAAGTGCGTTGCTTTTAAAATAATACACATTGGAGTATCAAAATGAAATCATTAATGGTTAAAATAATATTGAAACACGCACATAATAGTTGCACATTTTAACACATCTTAGATGACTTAGCTTGTCCATTGGCAACACATATAGTAGGCATTATTGGCACAAATAAAATCACCAGTGGAAGCTTTGCGAAAAGTGTACAAAAGTAGACATACATTTGGTATGTAATAGCTTTTGCATAAACAACAATTAAAAAAATAATAAAAGATAAAAGCTTCTAGACATCTGCACAATAAAGCTGAGATATAATAGCGTTTAGTAAAGAAGAATGATTTAAAGAAGTAGGTCGACTTAGACTTAGTCGAAACGAGATATCTTCAAGGATTTTAAAGTCCATTTGCTATTCGCCTTGAGGGTGTGTCGTTGTTTGTTTTATTAAGTGCAATTGCTATATCTATTTGTAATGTTTTAGGAATACTCGGTACAGCTGACGTTCAGAGAGCAATGGTTGGACGAACGGCTGAAATTCAACAACTTAGGCGGTAAGTATCTTTTTTTTTATTTGGTGTTTATGGATGGATCTTTTATGCTACGTTTCTACCAAAGGTTGTAATATTTCCCTATTTATTTTTAGCTTTTAGTAGAGTTGCCTCTAGTTTATCTTACTTGGTTTAGTTTAGCTGCTTATGTCATTTCTTTTTTAGGGTTCCGTAGTCAAGTAGGTTCGTCCGTCTGTCCGCGGTCTAGCTCAGTGCCCGTTAGCACTAGAAAGCTGAAATTTGGTATCAGTATGTGAATTAATTACGCCGACAAAGTGGTAGAATATAAACTGGATAAATATTTTTATTAGGTTACCTCTCATACACATGAAGTGGGGGGGGGGGTGATTTTTTTGCTTCCCAACCCTATCTTGTTGGATATCATTAAAGAGGTCTTAAAAAGAATCGAGGTCTTCTAAACCGTTTTTGGATAAAACTAATAGTTTCGTAAATAATAGCTCTGAAAGTTCTAAAAAGGGCGGTTCAAAAATTTGAAAAAAAAACATGGAAGTGAGGCCTAATACGTAATTTCAATGAAAACTATTTAAAAAAAACGGTTAAGTCGTTTTAGAGTTATTACTCAAAAACGCATATTGAAAGGACGTGAGTGCCAGATAGTAAAATAACGTAAGCGCCGCCAAATATCCCGTAATAAACGACGTTTTGAACGGACAAACCGGCCGGCAACTACAGAACCCTACGCTGGGCATGGCCCGGCATGCTCTTAACCGGTTTTTTGTTTAAGCAGGAAATTATATTTGCATCATTCATTGTATTTCGGAATACAGATCAAGGTAGAATTCATAATCCAGTGGAGTAATTTGACAGCATACAAAGCGGTTGTCAAATGTATGTAAAGTGCATTATGAATTCTACTTTAGTATTCAAGCACAGGTCTCCTTGTAAGTATTGAAATTTCTATGTGACCCATTTTCATTGTCGTGAACTCCATGGTAGAAGAAAACAATGTATCGTCATCACTACGTCAAATTCACAAATTTTAAATTTTGAGGTCATTTTAACTAACTTAGTATATGTGAGCAGCGCCTTGCGAAGTGCAGGGCCAGGTTTAGGTTGACCAAAGTTGCAGAGCATGCAGAATCCACTAAGCCATATCCACCGTTTAGTTAAAATTACCCCAAAATTTAAAGTTTGAGAATCAAAGTGGTGTCTGTGACGTAGTGCTGGTGATAACTTGTTTTCTTCTAGCATGCTGGACCCCTATTCGACAAGTTAAATTAAAATGTGACACACGGGTATACTTGTTTGACACATACTGTACTAAAGCGGTGTTGCAGTTTTCGATTGTCGAATTGGGCTTCAAAAATATTTTTCTGGATAGAACATGATAGAGTAATGTCAACTTTTAAGTAATTTGGATAGGATTGAATATTCGTTTTAACATCGACTTTAATGACACGTATACACTCACTCTCATTTTTTTAGTCAATTACCATGGTCACAAACTATCACAGCAACCCATACTTTTGCCATAGTAATTAGTATCATAATACTAGCAGCTTGTTAATAGCCTGGTTTTAGAAAAGCTAATATTACCATCTAGATACAACGACGACAGATGGACCTTAAGGTCAGTAAAATGGGCTGGCCCACTAGGCAAAAGAGGCAAGGGCCGACCGCGTGGCAGATGGTCGGACGACATAATTGCCACAGCGGGCCCAAATTGACTTAAGAGAGCCTTAGACAGACAGGAGTGGAACTCTTTGGAGGAGGCTTTTACCCAACAGGGATCTGCACATTAGTAATAATTTTTTAAATTATTTAAACATAAATTTTATTGAATCTTTTCTTTATTTAATGTGTAGTTTTTAAATAAAGCTTTTTTATTTTATTAATATTACCATCGGCAGCAATTTAGTGTATGTCAGCATTATAGATACCCGCTGCAATAATAACTATTTAAGTTACGCACTTCTAGATATTTATAATTTTCTTTACTAGAATTAGATAGAAGTAGTATCAATTGGGACTGGGGACAAAGGCAAACATACCTCCTAATATACATACTGTAGCGGCCTCATATTATCATAGCATAATTTAAATAATCTAACAGAGTTTCCCATAGGCCGGCTGAAATACCTAACCCTCACCGAAGCGAACCGCGTGTGGATGCCAGATCTATTCTTCTCCAACGAGAAGGAGGGTCATTTCCACAACATCATCATGCCGAACGTGTACATCCGCATCTTTCCGAACGGGAACGTGCTGTACAGCATCCGAATCTCGCTGACGCTGTCCTGTCCCATGAACCTGAAGCTGTACCCGTTGGACAAGCAGACGTGCTCGCTCAGGATGGCCAGTTGTGAGTAAATACTTTACATTTTATTTTATGGACTCTTTTATCTTCAAGGTAGTGATGCGGCTTAAAAACCTGGGGCCGTATTCTACTGGCCTAAGAGCTGGCCACGTCACATATGAGTCATATGGCACAATAATGAGAGCAACAAAACCCATCTGGTTCGATTGCTATACTATCCTTATTCCTAGATCCAGGCATCTGGCAGCTTTTAATGGGTAGCAGATAAGCAAAATTTTTGAATTAGAAAATAGTAATACCAAAATAGGTAAAAACTGCCGAAGTTGTCTCAGGTAGAAAGGACAGGGCCTACATTTTAAAATCAGAACAAAAAACATCGCGTATTATTTCGGAAACAGAAACAGTAGGCGATAAACTATGAAATACATTCTACGTCGTTTTGGACTACTTTCGCGCATCAGAAAGTTTTAGCAATGATATTATTTAATTATTTATGTAATCTATCATAATACTGCATCAAAACCAGAACTCTAGGATTTGTTTTCTTCAAGTTATTTGCATTGTTTGACCTCCACCACTTTATAGCTGCCAGATGTCCGGATCTAGAAATAATCATAGTATAGCAAACTAACGAGAGGGGTTTCGTCGCTCTCATTCTTGTGTCATATCTGACGTGGCTACCTCTCCGTCTATACCTTTAAAACACGTTAAGACACGATCCAACTTCAATACAACTCCAATGCATTAACTACGCAATACAGCTATCGCCTAAATGTCTGGATCACAAATGCCAGAATTTGTTTGAAAATTATTCCGATGCAACTCCAATGCAACTTCAATATTGGTTGAATATTTGTTGTATGTTGAAGTTATGTTTGAGAAAGATTGTGAATTAATTGTTTCTGTATTTTAAAATTATAATACAGCACCTGGTGGTTGTAGATTTGAATTCTGGTATTTACAAAGGTATATGTGCGATAAGCACGGACACATTAGTTTCTGACCTATGCATTATTTCTGTACATTTAAGTATTTATAATTTTTTTCTGGTACTTATATTTTTACGAAGTATAAGAATAGTATTATTTTTAAATAATGTTTATTACGAGTAACCTGAAAACAGTCTTCTTATAAATCAATCAAATGTAGATACAATTATTCAAACCTGATTAACGGAGAAATAATTTAACAGATTATCGGCCGTATTTCAAAATAAAACGTTTACGACGTATGCCGTGATGCCGCATGGTGCCAGCCAGTCATTGTATCTTTGATTTATGGGTTTTTACAGTTTATACAGTAGTAGGCAGGCATAACAACTACGATTATGCTATAGTAAATTATGTAGTAAACAGGACAAAACGATGAACATTAGAATTTGTAGATTATGATCATTTGTTGTCTTGCTGTTTTCTAATTATTTTTATGTATTTTATGGCCTATGTTGCCAATATAAATATTGCAACTCATGGTCCATGAAAAATATGAATATAAAACATGAAAAATGTTAAATAAGTTATTTTCGTTTTCAGACGGCTGGACGACAGATGACCTCGTGTTCCTTTGGAAGGAGGGTGACCCAGTGCAGGTTGTGAAGAACTTACACCTACCACGCTTCACGCTCGAGAAGTTCCTTACTGATTACTGCAACAGCAAGACCAATACTGGTATGTCTTCTGACCAATGGTTAAGGTTTACCTGAATGTCGTCCTGTTTTATTGTCGTAATATGCGTCGCTTAACTTCAAACTCGGAAAAGTCCAATTGTGAGAATTTTATAGATTTTTAGTATTATTACAATTTCTTTTTACACTTTCACCTTTCTTTATACCAAAATTTTTAAAATTCTCATAATCGGAGTAATCTGAGTTTAAAGTTAAGCGACTCATATGAGTCGCTTAATATCGTCTTAATTGTTTACATATATGTCAGTGAAATCAAACTTACTGTTTTCCTATAACGATTTACTGCAGAAACTTTAGAGGATTTCAGAAAACATCTGGTTAAGGTTTGGTTTACTTTACACCCTTTGAATCTTAGATTAAAGGCTGTATTTAGAAGCTCGCTTTACATAGTGTATATAAAAACTAGAAAATTGTAGATTTACAGATTTTTTGGGGTACGTCGTCTTTCCATCCATGTCTTTGTAAACCAGATATCCGTCAACTTCTTCATGTCTTGGTCCGCTATTCCAGGTGAATACAGTTGCCTGAAGGTAGACTTGCTGTTCAAGCGCGAGTTCAGTTACTACCTGATCCAGATCTATATCCCCTGCTGCATGCTGGTCATCGTGTCCTGGGTGTCCTTCTGGCTAGACCAGGGCGCGGTTCCGGCCAGGGTGTCGCTAGGTAAGTCACAACAGAGTCAGATCAGGCCTACTAACCGTGCTGCCTAATCGATGTTAACCAATTTCCGCCCTTCTACAACGGCTCAATGAATGGAGCTTCTGCTAGTTATGACAAACTTCCTAACCCTTGTTACAAAAATATATCTAATTTTTTTTTATTCTGTACTTACGGACTCTTTATGATTTCTCCTCGCTACAAATCCCTCTCCCAAGCCGCTGAAGTATTCGCGTTTGCAAATTTGAGTTGCATATTAAATTATATCAATATTTAACCTATAAGGAGTAACAACGCTCCTGACCATGGCGACCCAGTCGTCAGGCATCAACGCCTCCCTGCCTCCCGTCTCCTACACGAAGGCCATCGATGTCTGGACGGGCGTCTGTCTCACCTTCGTCTTTGGAGCGTTGCTAGAATTCGCTCTAGTGAACTATGCGTCCCGCTCCGATATGCACAGGTATGGTTTGGATGTAAAATGAACATATATTGTACAAACAGGAGTAACAACGCTCCTGACGATGGCCACCCAGACGTCTGGCATCAACGCCTCCCTGCCGCCGGTCTCCTACACGAAGGCCATCGACGTCTGGACCGGCGTCTGTCTGACATTCGTCTTCGGAGCCTTACTGGAGTTCGCTCTGGTGAACTATGCGTCTCGCTCCAACAAGCACAGGTATCGCTTGTACATACGAAATGACATGATATTGCACCGAACAGGAGTGATAGCACTCCTGAAGTTAGCGACTCAGTTAGATGGCATCATTCGTCTCTTAGCCTCCCATTGTAGAAAATAATAGATGTCTGAACTAATCCAGGAAATTATTGGTGATAATTATTTATTTAAATGTCTTGATTATATAACTTAAAAAACCAAATAAAAGTTATGAGTTATGACCGACATAAATTTTATGATTGCGGGTGTGTGTACCGACTCACAAGAGTCAAAAGCGCAAAAACCATAAATGTCATTGGTCGGCCGTAACAAAGCCGGCAAAATCAAAGGAGTTACAGGCGTCCATAGACTACGGTAGCTGCTTACCATAAGGCGGACCGTATGCTTGTTTGCCGCCGTCATGGTATAAAAAAAATATCATGAGTCTATATCAGAGACTGTCTTCAAATTAAAACTACTAGGTACTATTATTGGGAATCATACATAAAGTCTTGCCTTAAAGAGGGATTATTAAAATTAAGGAAAGCGAAAAACGTATCAAAACGACACAAAACAACATTCATAGTAAAATTCATAATTTATGCTAAATATCAATGCATGATAGTAAAGACATCTATAGATTTAGACATAGACTAGAATAATTAGATTAGAGATGCCGTGCATTTTAAACTGGTTTCTCATCATACCACTAAGATTATGTAAATAGGGCGATCTTCTTTTTGTAGGAATGTTTTTTCTTAAATATTTGGCCTCATGTAATCGCTAATTGCTAGTCATTGTGGCGGTCATAAGTACATACTGCTTTTTCACTTTGGCATATTCATACTCGTATACCAATCCTACAACATTGCGGTTTCTCTGTAATGAGGGTTTCCGCGATCGAGTTTTTCACTAGATGGCAGCACCGTGGCAACAGGTCTAGCTGTCACAATCCACCAATCATGTTTAACCATATATTTTTTGATTGGTGGATTTTGACAGCTACTGCCAAAAAGACCTGTCGTCACGGTGCTGCCATCTAGTGAAAATCTCAATCGCGGAAACCCTCATTGCCCTAAAAACATTTATTGGCAAATAATAAGTCGGAATAGGCGATTAGGTACCAAACTCCATAGTGCCAGTACCATAAAGGGTGCTGAGAAGCCACTGATAGTTTATGCAGGTAAGTTAATTTCACCTAAAATCGTATTATACAAGCAGTCTTGAACATAAATATGTTAAAAAGTGAGACGGCTGTCTCTATATTCAAACTAAATATAGTTTTGTGGAGCATTGTAAACATGGGTATGTTTCTAATAAATATATAACAATAATACGTACTGATTACATTTTATTCATAAACTCGAGCGCCTTCAAAAATCGATACTACTCAAAGTGTACTGTTTCCAGGGCTAAAGGAAGTTCTAAGAGAAATATTTAATGAAGGGTTGAAAGTTTAAACGAGGCCTTGAGGAGTCACCTGGAATGAGAATACTATTGAGTTCATAAATAGTAACGCCATCCATAAACCGAATGGCTTGTAAATCTTATTTACTCATCGCTAACATAGAAAAAAGAATGTAGTTTTCTTGTTATGCTGCTTAAGAGCATTTTTATGGAACACTTTTTTTCTTCTTTTAATTAATGGCTTTTACTCCTCGCCTATTTTAGCGAGGTGAATTCTGCCAATGTCAAGGTACACTTATAATTTCATTCATTTAAGTAAAATAAAATAAAAGCAAACGTTGTTCGGTTAAGGCCTTGTTGATTGTAAAGTGATAGCCTCCTGGGTGGCCGGGACCCCGGATAACCGTTTGTTCAACTAAAGGATGGTTACTCGCGTTTTGGGACTAATTTTTCATTAGCTGCACACTTGTTCGTTAGGTCACCGCACAATAAGCTATCAATATTACACACTGAACTACGTAAATGAGCAAAAAACAAAAAACTATTCTAAAGACGACGTAGCCATCTTGAAGCTCAAACGTAAATCTATGGAACACTTAAATGCTTTGATGTAGATGATATCATAATTTGCCATTATGACATTTTAAAAATAAACTCTCAATCAGATTTTCCATACCAGGTTTATTTGAGTTTTTTATTCAATGACACTTAAGTTTACAGTAATTACCAAAACTGTTCTTGAATTTGGTAGTTTAATCACCAAATTCCAGTACCGTACAAGTTTTGCGTATAATAGGTACATGTCATTTCGATGCAACCGAAAGTTTCGTCGCTGGTTGAGTTTAAAGTAGGTAGCGATATTATGCATAACTTCGTTTAGAGCTATTCCTTCTGAAATAGTAGTGGTTCCTACACAGACATCAAGATGTGAAAGCATTAAATACCATACGTCTTACTTTGTTGTAATAAATCTGTGTACGATCCAATTAGTAAAAAACGCATGCCTCTTAAGCTGCCATTAATTAGTGCTAGCTGCAATAACAAGGACCTAAGGTCCCGTAGTACGCTCGACTAACTATGTACAGGGAGAACATGAAGAAGACGCGTCGGGAGATGGAGGCGGCCACAGCCAACCTGGACGCTGCCTCGGATCTGCTGGACACCGACAGCAACGCCACCTTCGCGATGGTGAGATCGCATTTGATTTGGATATAATACTGCTGAGAATCAGAGTGATGAACGTTTGCCGTTCAACGGCAGCTTCTAGTATATGTGCTGTGCACTCACTTTCAAAAGTAAAAATGACTCACTCTGACTCTCAGACCTATTTATTCTACATTAGGTATAGGTATATATTTCATGATTAAGTTCATTTGACATCTTATGTACTTACTATCCCAATATTTAATATATGTATGATGTACATTTTTCTACAAATATTCTAAATTAATATTGTTTATCGAGTATTAATATTGCGAGGATAAAACAACTCAAAATATTTTAAGTTTCTAAGATCGCAGAAACCTCATATTGAAGCTTGTTTTATTCCAGTGCTCCATCTCTTTATCACAGCTTAATTTAAGTAGTTAAGTTATAAATCATACTCATATTCATTCTCCAATATTATTCGCGCTATCTCAAATATGCCAATTAAATAAATAAGACTATCCGCAGGGTAATATCCGGAGGGTTTGGTCACTTTTTCTGAAGTATATGACATCTATTTTCAGTTTAACTAAGACTAATTAAAAATATTGTGCCGTATTACGATTTCTAATCACCACAATTGCGTGCTTGCGGAATCGTTGAATGATTATCACTACTTTTGATTGGCATACTAAGTGTCTCACGTAGTCCCCAACATAACGGTACCAAATGCACCCTGTCCGTCCGCCCTGACTGGTCTGCAACTGCAGAAACCGCTACGCGGCGGCGAACCCAAGATGCGGCAGTGCGAGGTCCACATGAACCCTGCACGGAAGAACTGCTGCCGCCTGTGGATGTCCAAGTTCCCCACCCGCTCGAAGAGGATAGACGTCATCTCCAGGATCACCTTCCCGCTGGTCTTCGCCCTCTTCAACTTGGCCTACTGGTGAGTATTCAATATGCACTGCAAACTGCGCTTACACTAAATCCAATGGCGTGAGTTGTAAATGCACGCCCTGATGAACTACGCGTCTCTTCCCTGTAAAGGTACCTTACGTCGATACGTTTCTCCCTTTCCCTTTACAGGGAACAGCGATCTGTTTCATATAAAACTACATGGTAGTCCAACAAAAAAGGCAAAACATGGAAAACATGCAGCTAGCATTGTCCCACGTGAGTCTTAGATGACCACATGAATCGTACAAGAATTGCTGTCGTCTGGTGTCGCCAGGTGGGGACCTGCTCCATTAAGAAAGATATTGTCGTTTCCAAGATAACATGTCCCGATGCCCTTCGTCCTCTTTAATCTAGTTTACAGGTAGGTAAGTATGTAAGGGGCTAAGGATTAGTGTTTTGGGATCAATGTTTTGTTACAGTATTGCGCCTACATCAAAATCATCGATGATAAACGTTCTCAATCTGACCTAAATACAAGATGTAACAAAAAGGATCACTCCTTTTAAGGGCATAATTGGTATCGTATTCTGATTATGAAAAAATAAGAAAAAGAAAATTTCTCGTGAAAAAAATATTGATTTTGTATGGAGGGTTGGCCGGCTCACAGTGTTTTATGGAAGCCAAAAAAGTGACATCCCCATTTTATTACAAATTACTATAGTTTAGAGCATTACAAATGCGAGACTAAAACTCCCGCGTTTCTAATATGTGTAGTTTTTGAGAAATAAATTTTTGAAAATCTTGATTCTGACACCCGGATATTACGAAACATAATTATGTATTCAAATTAAGTAATAAACTTTTCTGTTAACTAAAGTATTGGATAAACCTTTCAAAAAAGTACATTTAGATGTAATTACAACCTTTCTAGGTACATTTGTTACAATGATATTAATTATTTTAATGATTTTGGTTTTTATTTTTTTTCTTCTATATTCCACCGTAGTAGATCGCGATATTTGTAAGACAGCTTCATTGATATGTCTTCTATCTACCCTATTTTTTACAAGATCTAATTCCCTGGAAGATTTAATCTACAGTCGATTAAAATTTGCAGTCAGGGCTGCCACTACCAGTATCCGGATTTACCTGGATATAAAATAAACACAGTATACAGGATGTAACAAAAATACTGGTGATTCTTTTAAGGGCATAATTGGTATCGTATTCAAATTATGAAAAACTTAAAAAAAATTTTTTTCGCGTGGAAAAAAAAATATTTTGTATGGAGGGTTGGCCGGCTGGGACAACGTGTCCCATACAAAAAAAAAACATTTTTGTTTGTGTAAAAAAATTTCTAATTTTTTTCTTAGTCGTAATACGATACCATTATGCCCTTAAACGGATCACCAGTATTTTTGTTACATCCTGTATAGGGAATGCAATAACAGGTAAATTTTAAAAGCCGGGTATTCGATTGGTTATGGTCGAAAAATAACCGGTTAAAGCCGTATACTACAATTATGTGGTTTTTTTGGAAGAAACTGCTAAAATATCTATTATGCATCGCCAATTTAGCAAATTTTTTTTCTAAAACATGAATTACTACAAAATTATCAACTTCCAGGCAACAATATTCCACTTCCAGGCTCTCTCCCCATCTTGCACCTCAGAATAGCTGTCGTCTGGACATAACTCTGATGATGGTGTTATGTTTTCATCCGATGGCGATATAAAAGCATCCTGTGGTGCTTTCCATAATGCTATTGCGGCAGATGGTAGGAGACGTTTTTAATATTTTTTGTCGTTGCGACATCCATTGTTCCGAAATTATTGGGTCTGATGAGACTAGCGCTCTATGAAACAAATCAGACATGGTTTTCGTTCGATCTGATTTGCGGGTATGGTGTTCTCTATCGTGACGCCAATATTTATTACGAGATTCTGATGATTGCTCGGAGAGCATACCAATTGGAACAGACGAGTTTCGTATTATCGCAGCTCCATGGACCAAAAGTTTATGTATAGTCACTGCCGTAAGACACCATTCGAAATTTTTAACATATTTTTTGGCTAGTTCTTTGCATATGTACTCAAAACTATTATCAAAACCAAGAATTATAGATATCCCGGAAACAACGGCGTATAAAATTAAAAATACCGAAGTGTCAACCCTAGAGGCCGGGTAACCCGGATATAAAGTGTTTAGGTGATTACTTCAATGTTCCACGGAATTAGGTCTTGTAAAAAATAGAATCGATAGAAGACATAATAATGAAGCTCTCATACCAATATTGCGACCTACTACGGCGGGACATGGAAGGAAAAAAATAAAAACCAAAATTAATAAAACGATTAATATCTTTGTAACAAATGTATCTAGGAAGGCAGTGATTGCTCTTAAATGTATGTCTTTGAATGTTTTGTCGAACACCTTGGCGAAACAAACAGTTCATGCAATATATTTTAAATTATTTCTATTTTTCGTAATTTCCGAGCGTCAGAAACAAGATTTTCAAAAATTTATGTCTCAAAAACTACACATATTAGAAACATGGGAGTTTTAGTCTCGCATTCGTAATGCTCTAAACTATAGTAATTTGTAATAAAATGGGGATGTCACTTTTTTGGCTTCCATAAAACACTGTGCGGCTGGGACGACGTACCCTATACAAAAATAGTAGTTTTCGATACAAGTGCGAGAAGTATGTCATTTTGCACGAGTACCGAGGTTACTTGATCCTCGCCTCTCGGCTCGGGTCAAGTAACGTCGGTACTCGTGCAAAATGACACTTCCGCGTGTGCGTGTGGATTGAGTGAGCACCCTTCTAAAAAAACCGGCCAAGAGCGTGTCGGGCCACGCTCACTGTAGGGTTCCGTAGTTTTCCGTCCGTCACAGTAAGTGTCCCCACTTAAGAGTTAATAACACCGCCATGTAGGATATGATATGAGAGTTCCACGTACAGCGACATCTATCGGCAAATTAAGTAAACTATTGCGCGCGAGCATAAAGTATGGAAGATGATTTTTATGGGATAATTCTTTATTGCGTGAACCGATTTTCACCGTTTTTACTTTATTTGAAAGCACGTCATTTCATTGTAATTTTGTAGAAATTACAGATACAATAAACACCTGCTTATACGGTTAAATTACAAACTCAGTTCAGAAATTATTTTGTATTTTTTTTTTCAAAAACTATTCATCCTATCAAGTTCAAAATAATTTTCCTAGAAAGTTTTTATAAAGTTCTACTTTTGAGATTTTTTTCATATTTTTAAAACTTATGGTTCAAAAGTTAGAGAGGGGGACGCATATTTTTTTACTTCTGGAGCGATTATTTCCGAAAATATTTACATTATCGAAAAATGATTTTAGGAAACCCCTATTCATTTTTAAATACCTATCCAATAATATGTATATCACACGTTAGGGTTGAAATGAAAAAAAATCACTCCCCACTTTACGTATAGGGGAGGTACCCTAATTTAAAAAAAAATCACTTTTTATTTTACCACTTTGTCGGCATGATTGATATACATATTAGTACCTAATTTCAGCTTTCTAGTGCTAACGGTCACTGAGATTATCCGTGGACGGACGGACGGACGGACGGACGGACGGACGGGCAGACATGGCGAAACTATAAGGGTTCCTAGTTGACTACGGAACCCTAAAAAAGGAAAAATTCTGTTCATTTAGTAAAAGTTCTAAAACAATTGTAAAACTAATCTCTGAATTTGTAAAAACATAAATAAAAATATAAATTCATTAACGTGTGCTCACTCAGTTCTCACAAACAACCAACGAAATCAGTGAATGTATTTATTTAACATATAATATTTATATACTAATATTTAGTAAAACCTATGCTAACGTACCTTCATAATTTGTAGATCACCTAGTAACGTATTTAAAGTTTTACCAGTAATTTCTTATGCTCACTCAATCCACACACTTTCGAAAACTCGATTTCTCATGAAACAACTGAAGATTTAAATTGCTATATATGTGTAAAGTTAAGTAAAATCAAAATGGGTTTTTGTAAAATGCAAACCGAACCACTAACGTGGCAGGCTTTTGGATAATAAATTTTTGTAAGTGCTCACTCAGTCCACATATTATAAGTAAGTTAAAAACGTAAATATCTTAAGATTTGTAGGATCACAGAAACTATAAATTAGTTCAACTTTTAGTAAAATATTTTACTAAATATCTACCATCTAATATTTTATATTCGTTGTCTGTTTTTAAAGATATTCAATTGTAATTTTTCTCATATAAATATATCATATAGGGTGACCACACTTTCATGCACGCAGAAGCCTGATCAAGTAAACAAATTTGTTTTCTTTTAAAATGTCCCGAAGTGTGGTCACCCTAAATGATATATTTATATGAGAAAAATTACAATTGAATATCTTTAAAAACAGACAACGAATATAAAATATTAGATGGGAGATATTTAGTAACATATTTAACTAAAAGTTGAACTAATTTATAGTTTCTCTGATACTACAAATCTTAAGATATTTACGTTTTTAACCTACTTATAATATGTGGACTGAGTGAGCACTCACAAAAATTTATTATCCAAAAACCTGCCACGTTAGTGGTTCGTTTTGCATTTAACAAAGTCCCATTTTGATTTTACTTAACTTTACACATGTATAGCAATTTAAATCTTCAGTTGTTTCATGAGAAATCGAGTTTTCGAAAGTGTGTGGATTGAGTGAGCATAAGAAATTATTTGTAAAACTTTAAATACGTTACTAGGTGATCTACAAATTATAAAGGTACGTTAGCATAGGTTTTACTAAATATTAGTATATAAATATTATATGATAAATAAATACATTCACTAATTTCATTGGTCGTTTGTGAGAACTGAGTGAGCACACGTTAATGAATTTATATTTTTATTAATTTTTTTACAAATACAGAGATTAGTTTTACAATTGTTTTAGAACTTTTACTAAATGAACAGCATTTTTCCTTTTTTTTTTGAAGGGTGCTCACTCAATCCACACGCACACCACTTCCGCACGTGTGTCGGAACAACGTTTTTTAATACAATTGAGAAAAAACTACCATGAAATGAAATTACATTTATATTCTCTCAGTGTACGAAAGACAGGTTCATTCAATCACGCGTTGTTCAAGTAATACTATTGGGTCTCGCATAATATTCCTTTATGCCCAATCGCGCGTAGTTCAGGTGGGTTATTTATAAGCGGGTCTCGCATAATACTCATTTATTAAAAAATGTATTACTTTTTAGCACTAGTGCATAAAATCAAACTTTACGCACGATTTGCAGCTCCATAAACTAAACTTTTTGAGCAATTGTATAAAAAAAAATTGTACTTTTTCTCACTCGCAATACAATACCAATTATGCCTTTAACAGATAACCAGTATTTTAGTGACATTTGTATCTCTTTCGTATTAAGAAAAAATGTGATGGCTCGATTGAGGAATGGAATGTATTTGTTCAGGTCGACGTACTTATTCCGCGACGAGGACGAGGAGAACTGATTCGCGCGCGACGCCGCCGCGGCCCCGCAGCACGCGCGCCTGGCCGCCGCCGTGCTGGCGCCCTACGTGCTGTTCGTGCTCGCCTACGCGCTCTTCCTGCGCCAGCGGCCGCTCGCCGACACCCTCTGCCCCTGCTACCCCGACTGGCGGAACAAGCGCGGCTCCTCTCCGAGCTCCAGCATTATGCTCACTGTTAGGTCGGAGACCGATGAGCGAGGGCGCAGGTCTTAAGGCTATTACACTCATTAAACGTACATATAGTCTGTGACTTGCTGGGAAATCTAGAGTTTATGGATGACCAATTTAAAAATGAGTGTGATGGATGGCATTAAAAGGGAGCTACCGATAGTCCTTCGGGAAATAAGTGTTTGTCAAAACTTCAGGTTGATATGATAATAAAACTATGATCATCATTACGAGTAATCTACCCAAGTCATAAACTATAGTCTAAAATACATATTTGTTGTGATAATAGTACACCAATGACACCAACCTTTTCCGTTGTGTTGTTCAAGAATGAGAGAAGTTTCGCACTCGACTGATTCATTTGAACTTTCACACCATGTTTGAATAAATGCAAATAAACCATGTCTTAATTTTTGAGTCTAACAGAAGCCATTTTGAAGTTGATGTAAATATGAAATGTGTCAAGCTTAAACTAAGGCAGGCGTCAGGCGCGGGATAATATAACCTAAAAACATTAACCTCACATTTACAACGTTGGTTCACCTCGTTAGCGTTAGGTCACTTATACATTTACAATATATATAAATAAGATAATAATATGTAGATAGTTAATAGATTATTCCAAGTAAAGGGAAGCGTCCGTTTCTTGGGAAGCGGCGCTCGCGGCGGAATGAGTGACATCTGAACTAGGTATATAGGGACAAAACATTTTCGTTTCAGAAAAGTTTTTGATAATTTTACCAAAACTCCATGACTGGAGGCTTACCGATGTAAGTAGAATACACGTTTCGGTTTGCCAGACCCACACGAGATTTGAAATCGTATCCCATTTTAAAATAATGTTCAAAACCGTGGGACGTCCGGTGACCACCGTGTAAAAGCGTGCATGAAAGTGTGAATGTAGGAGTATATTAAGGGTCAATATTTTAACTTATCGTTACCAAATAAAATAAACTACAATATGAACTTGACTCTATCTCTTAGAGACAAATATCCAGCTCTTGGGAGTAGATGGAGAACATATTAATTATTGTAAGAAGGCCTAGTATCGGTAGGTTTCATTCATAATCTATTATAAGTTCTCGTCTATAAGACAAAAGGAATTTATAAAACAATTTAATCATTACCTATATTATAGAGCCTAGATAAATAAGGTCATGCGTTTCTTATTAAAACTTAAATCTGGCTCGAAGGACCATCCCCAAAATGAATATCATTTGTTGTTGCCATTTTAGTTTTAGTGAGAAATGCAAGAGGTATGGTGTAAATAGTTGGGCCTACAAATCTCTACACCTGTGTCGCTCAGTGTACAGAACTCTGTTATCTAAGATGTTTATTAAATTACTAAAATACTCGTAAAATATGTTAAGATATTTCGATATTAATTTATAATCATCTATACTTCGTGTCACTGTAAATACTTTAGGATACGTTAGCGACTCTACTCAATGTTTCCTACGTATCGATGTTTTAAATACACTTCTTCACGTTTAAAATAAGAACACACGTTGTCACTTTACTATTGTGAAAGTATCACTAAAGCTGTGTTCGTGCGATGTCGGCGTCGACGCCATTTTGATGCACCGTCATTTGCTTCCGCGATTCGGTCGCTTCTGTTCCATTTACATAAATCGAATTACAGAATAAATATACTATTTGCTCATCTTTCTATTTCCGTCCCTTTTTATTTCCATGGGTCTTGAAGTTTGGGTTGTAACATGGTTATACTAGTTGATATAAGTAGGGTCTACTGATAACCTAGAATGTATTCTTATTTATTTAGATATGTCCCTTATTAGATATTCTTGGGCTGTGATGGCAACCTTAAAAATTTCGATATACTTGCCTAATGTAAACTTATGATTTTTATGGCCTGGCAACACAAAAGTTTTTATACCAATTTGAATTTATCCGTTAAGTCAATTAACGTTTTCGACAACACATCTACATATCGATGCCACAAAGGAAAAAGAAGAAATAAATCTAACCAAATACAAATGTACTGGACAATTGAGTCGCTCAACTTCAAACTTGGGTAAATCCATCTGACAGATTATGCGATTTTGGTATTAAGGAAAGGTAATAGGGTAGATATTTGCTGAGAGGGTCAAATGGATTTACCCGAGTTCGAAGTTGAGCGACACAATTATGAATGAAATACCGCAACATTATTAGATATTTAATGGGCAAATACTTTAAATTATCATCACAAACAAATGCCAGGAAACAAACACTTGACAAAATTTAGAGTCAATAGAAATTTTAAATGCCTGTGTTCTTTGTATTTTAAGATTTGGTCGATACCTTAACAATTATATTAAATACCTATGTGTTTACACATATAATGAAACACGGCCTACTTGAACTACAAAATCTACTAAAAAATCAACTAACTGTAAAGTTTAACTGGTAACTACTACGAGGTTTTATTGAATAATTAGATAATATGAATAATCTAAGTAAAAACAAATTATGCAATAAACATGACTTTACCTTAAAGTTCAAAGAACCAGACTATCCACACGATTTAAAAAAAATCGGTAGTTTCATCTGCATGATGAAACAACTGATGTACATGCTACTTATGTTTTAAAATATAATTTTCAGTGACGTAAAATGAAGTGCATTACAAATATCCAGCCAATATCCGATCGGTCTTACGAATCGACCAATCAGCAATCGACGAAAAACCGTTGATCAATGATGGTCGTCCTATGACTTGCACCTCAAATGACGTCACTATGATTATGTATATAAGGGTATATTATCCTTGTATGTGGTTAATTTATATCATAAATGGAAGACAGAGTTCTAAAGTTAAACAATGGGCAAAAAAAGTTTAAATTAAAAAAAATGCGCAGGATCTCTTGTTCTATTTATAAAGAGAAATTGAGAGCCCTGCATGAAAAATACAACACAAATTCAATGGATAATATACCAAATGTTATGTTATTTTATAATATTAAAACCCTTTAAGTTGAAAAGGACGGCATAATGAAATGCGAATTTCAAAAAGTGATTTTTAATAAATGTATACCCATCTAAAGTGTGTTTTACTTGCTACGCGTTAAACTATATAATAGAACGATACAAACAATAGCGTGCGTCGTCGTGTCTTCAGTGTGTGGTCGGAGAGTTACTTTTGACAGGCCAGCAGCCTCTCTGCTTCACTCTGAAAAAAAATAATGTTGAATGGTCAGACTGTCAAGTAAAGTTCAAATCTTCCCGAATTAATGATGTGAAATCAGAAATACTACAAACGTTGATTTATACAAAAAGGGATATATGGTACCAGGCGCTCGATTCTGTACCATCAAATATAGGTTCCGGCACCTATATTGAATTAGTCGTGTGGCAGAGTCTCTCAGTCACACTTTGTGCAATGCGCAAAATATGGAGGTCTCCCTTGCATACCCGTGTTATCTATATAGGTGTATCTCTTTTGCCCATGATGTACATACATTATAGCGGTGTGTAGCATTCTACAAATGTGTCGGTACAGGGCCACTTTTCAGTTTTGTTTACTATGAACGTCACTCATCTTCCTTTTTTTTGTGTCTATGACTACAAATTACATTAATTCTACTGATAATTATTTTACATTTTTTTTTTTAAAGTGGGTATTCCACTCATACATTAGTATGTTATTCAATCAAATACATTGAAAACATTGAAAAAATAATCAACCCAGTTGGACTTGAACCAACATCGATACGCCTCACCGGGGCTCGATATCGCTTTACTAATTAAGCTATGGGTTCAGTTACCGAGCTGACGAAATTCTCAATGCCTTCAATCATCTTTTTGCATTTATTTTTACATCGACTTTATAGCAGCCGTAAGCGACATCTAGGTGCCAACCACTAGAGTTAGATACCCTTCCCGCCGACCCTTTTACAAGTGTCACAACGGAAATAACAGATGGCGCCTGCTATCAACTCATAATTATTTTACATTTTTTTTTTAAAGTGGGTATTCCACTCATACATTAGTATGTTATTCAATCAAATACATTGAAAACATTGAAAAAATAATCAACCCAGTTGGACTTGAACCAACATCGATACGCCTTACCGGGGCTCGATATCGCTTTACCAATTAAGCTATGGGTTCAGTTACCGAGCTGACGAAATTCCCAATGCCTTCAATCATCTTTTTGCATTTATTTTTACATCGACTTTATAGCAGCCGTAAGCGACATCTAGGTGCCAACCACTAGAGTTAGATACCCTTCCCGCCGACCCTTTTACAAGTGTCACAACGGAAATAACAGATGGCGCCTGCTATCAACTCATAATTATTTTACATTTTTTTTTTAAAGTGGGTATTCCACTCATACATTAGTATGTTATTCAATCAAATACATTGAAAACATTGAAAAAATAATCAACCCAGTTGGACTTGAACCAACATCGATACGCCTTACCGGGGCTCGATATCGCTTTACCAATTAAGCTATGGGTTCAGTTACCGAGCTGACGAAATTCTCAATGCCTTCAATCATCTTTTTGCATTTATTTTTACATCGACTTTATAGCAGCCGTAAGCGACATCTAGGTGCCAACCATTAGAGTTAGATACCCTTCCCGCCGACCCTTTTACAAGTGTCACAACGGAAATAACAGATGGCGCCTGCTATCAACTCATAATTATTTTACATTTTTTTTTTTAAAGTGGGTATTCCACTCATACACATTAGTATGTTATTCAATCAAATACATTGAAAACATTGAAAAAATAATCAACCCAGTTGGACTTGAACCAACATCGATACGCCTTACCGGGGCTCGATATCGCTTTACCAATTAAGCTATGGGTTCAGTTACCGAGCTGACGAAATTCTCAATGCCTTCAATCATCTTTTTGCATTTATTTTTACATCGACTTTATAGCAGCCGTAAGCGACATCTAGGTGCCAACCACTAGAGTTAGATACAACAACAACATACTAATTGAATATCATACTAATGTATGAGTGGAATACCCACTTTAAAAAAAAAATGTAAAATAATTATGAGTTGATAGCAGGCGCCATCTGTTATTTCCGTTGTGACACTTGTAAAAGGGTCGGCGGGAAGGGTATCTAACTCTAGTGGTTGGCACCTAGATGTCGCTTACGGCTGCTATAAAGTCGATGTAAAAATAAATGCAAAAAGATGATTGAAGGCATTGAGAATTTCGTCAGCTCGGTAACTGAACCCATAGCTTAATTGGTAAAGCGATATCGAGCCCCGGTAAGGCGTATCGATGTTGGTTCAAGTCCAACTGGGTTGATTATTTTTTCAATGTTTTCAATGTATTTGATTGAATAACATACTAATGTATGAGTGGAATACCCACTTTAAAAAAAAAAAAGTAAAATAATTATGAGTTGATAGCAGGCGCCATCTGTTATTTCCGTTGTGACACTTGTAAAAGGGTCGGCGGGAAGGGTATCTAACTCTAGTGGTTGGCACCTAGATGTCGCTTACGGCTGCTATAAAGTCGATGTAAAAATAAATGCAAAAAGATGATTGAAGGCATTGAGAATTTCGTCATCTCGGTAACTGAACCCATAGCTTAATTGGTAAAGCGATATCGAGCCCCGGTAAGGCGTATCGATGTTGGTTCAAGTCCAACTGGGTTGATTATTTTTTCAATGTTTTCAATGTATTTGATTTAATTCTACTGCTTACGAGTAGACGGGCTAAATCCAGGAATGACCCGTTATCCCTTCCCTAACCGGCATAGCCATCATATTTACTAAAATCATATTATAGTGATCATTATGAAAGAAATTAGTAACTGCGAACACTTGAAATAAATTGGCTACCAGAAACATCAACATTTGTGACACTTCTTTGGAAAAGGTACCATTGGTGGAAGTCCACCATCGTTTATTGCCTAAACGATGTGATATGTGATGTTTGCGGTGGCCCGCGTGTTGCTACTCGTAAATTGATATCCTACCGATCACTCCATACACAAATCACACGGCGAGTAGATCAGCTTTCGGTCCTCCGATTCGTATCATAGAGTATACGCCGACCTTTTATAATTAAATTAACTTTTTAATTGTTTTCACAAAACCATAAAGTTACCTACGTTATAACGAAGTATATCTGCAAATATTCAGTAATGCTATCGATTTAAAATGCGAGATAAAATAGCTAACCTTTAAAACAGATTTTTGTTGTACTTACTAAAACCTGAAATACCAACTTCCTTAGATCCCTCAAGGATAGGGAAAATTAGTTCCAGATGAAAGAATTGCAGAGGTAACCATTATTTTGCTGCTTTTTATATTTTTTATACCATGACGGTGGCAAACAAGCGTACGGCCCGCCTGATGGTAAGCAGCTACCGTAACCTATGGACGCCTGCAACTCCAAAGGAGTCACATGCGCGTTGCCGACCCTTTACAAAAAGAAGGATTCACTGTGTTGATGGCTTAAGGAACAAGAAGTTCCCTCATCCTCTTTGAGCTCTTTGGCAACCTTGCTGCAGGTGAGGCAGGAACATAACACTATGAGTAGGGTCTAGTGCTATTTGGCTGTGGTTTTCTGTAAGGTGGAGGTACTTCCCCAGTCGGGCTCTGCTCCAGATTTGAGCGAGATGACATTCGCTGAACGTGCCCTACCACACTTAGCGAGATACCATTCGCAGTGCCCATACCTCTCTTTTTGGCGTAGTTTAAGTACATACCCAAGTCCGTACGTAGTTTAAGGACATACCCCGGGTCCAACATTAACTTAACTTTTTAACTTTTATAATTTTTTTGGATAAGCCATGACTATAAAAGTACATTTGTGTTCGTTGGTAGGTGCCCTTTCTCGGCCCCTTAAATGTAGGACTCGATTATAAAATACCAGGAGCCCTTTAACGTGTCCACTAGCGCCGCTGGTAAATAATTGTGAGTATTTAAATCTAACTAAATATTTAAAAACCGGGCCGTTATGTACTGTATTTTGTATTTAACACATTCAGGGCCGATAACCCGACTGTCGGGTTCTCTCTTCATAGCTACTACGCGCTACATACGACGAATACGTGGCTACGGGCTACGAGTGTAGCACGTAGCACTAGTTGGCACTGAATGTCTTAAGTGTCCTTTGAATACATCAAAATAGTATTTACGTTGGATTCGTCGATCTACTTGATCTATGGACTCAAAAATAAAACCGCCGTTTTAACTTTTGACGCATAGATTGACGAATCTAGCAACGGCTCTTCATAATAAGAATACATATACCTACATACAATATAATCAACTGCCTAATTTTTAGGGTTCCGTAGTCAACTAGGAACCCTTATAGTTTCGCCATGTCTGCCCGTCCGTCCGTCCGCGGATAATCTCAGTGACCGTTAGCACTAGAAAGCTGAAATTTGGTATTAATATGTATATCAATCACGCCGACAAAGTGGTAAAATAAAAAGTGGATTTTTTATTTATTAGGGTACCTCCCCTATACGTAAAGTGGGGAGTGATTTTTTTTTTTCATTTCAACCCTAACTTGTGATATATTGTTGGATAGGTATTTAAAAATGAATAGGGGTTTACTAAAATCATTTTTCGATAATGTAAATATTTTCGGAAATAATCGCTCCAGAATTAAAAAAATATGCGTCCCCCCCTCTAACTTTTGAACCATAAGTTTTAAAAATATGAAAAAAATCTCAAAAGTAGAACTTTATAAAAACTTTCTAGGAAAATTATTTTGAACTTGATAGGATGAATAGTTTTTGAAAAAAAATTACAAAATAATTTCTGAACTAAGTTTGTAATTTAACCGTATAAGCAGGTGTTTATTGTACCTGTAATTTCTACAAAATTACAATGAAATGACGTGCTTTCAAATAAAGTAAAAACGGTGAAAATCGGTTCACGCAATAAAGAATTATTCCATAAAAGTCATCTTCCATACTTTAAGCTCGCGCGCAATAGTTTACTTAATTTGCCGATAGATGTCGCTGTACGTGGAACTCTCATATCATATCCTACATGGCGGTGTTATTAACTCTTAAGTGGGGACACTTACTGTGACGGACGGAAAACTACGGAACCCTACACTGAGCGTGGCCCGACACGCTCTTGGCCGGTTTTATTATTACTTATGTTAAGGGTTGTGTGTAGGGGGCGACAAAATAAATATCACCACAGGAACTTTAAACTACCTACATAGACAATGACAGCTTTGAAACGAAATGTATTAGTCATTAACAAATAATGTACCCAAAATAACCTTTTCGTTGGTCACTAGATAAATCTGTTGATCAATTGCCCCTAACAAATTTACAAAATCGGGTCCCATCCGGTAGAAAGCATGAAACTTTGCATGCACGTAGCTTGTGTATATAGGCAGGGTGATTATGCTAGTTTTCGTCCACTCTTGTCAGTTTTCCGTCCATACTTATTTATATGTTTATATTCAAGTTTATCCCAAAATAAAAGCTACAAATTAGAAAATCTACTAAAGAATAAACTATAAATATAAAATTTGTTGACCTTAAAAAGTTTTTCCCATTTATTTGCAGCAGTTTAATCAAATGGACGGTAAACTGGACCTGGACGGAAAACTAACACAATTACCCTACTAAAAAATGAAGTGGAAGGGTATTTTTATTTTAACTTGTACTTTAAATCATGATTTAAGTCGTGTTCCAGTAACGTCTAACCGCCGCAGTCTTAATTTGCGCGACACATAATTGAAAACTATAAGTGCTAACAACATACTTCAAAGACAGCTACTCTTCATTGGAAGTTATGTGGTAACTTTTACCGTTTTTATTAAAAATATGAAAAACTACAAATTGGGACACAAAAGTAGGGGGGAGGGGGGAAACACCTACTGGACGTTTCTGCTTCAATTTTTTTCTTATTGTTATAAGTTACGTGCATGCAAAGTTTCATGCTTTCTTCCGAATGGGACTAGACATCAGTGCGCTTTCACATTATCCGATCCGATATCGGATGTAGGATGTAGGCAGTGGCGTAGCTAGCATGGGTGGCACCCGGTGCGGGTAATGTAGTGTCACCCCAAAAATCACAGTGAATCCTCCTTTATTTATTATATTATTAGGGTTGACGACGCGCATGTGACACCTCTGGAGTTGCGGGCGTATACAAGGTGTAACAAAAATGCTGGTGATACTTTTAATTGGTAGCGTATTCTTATTATGAAAATGTAAGAAAAAAAAATTTGCTTGCGAAAATAAATTCGACTTTGTATGGAGTGTTGGCCAGCAAGGACGATGACGTGTCCCATAACTCACATATATGGAATGCAAACCGGTTATAACCGAAACCGGAATAATCGATTATTTTGTCAAAATTATTCATTCAATGCAATTTTTACCTAAAATTGTATCATAAAAGGTTGTAAAACTACGCATAGCTTTTCGTCTGGAACTGTGATTTCTATACTCTATAATAATTTTAGGTTTCTCTCCTATTACTCTATTTTGGCGAGTGATTTGCAGCAAGTATGACTAAATTTTCGATCATAACCGACAGCATAACTGGTTATGAAATTTCATCGGTTATCGCATTCCCTAGTTCCATAAAAAAAATTGCGACCATAAATGTAAGGAGCAAACATTTCTTACTCGCAATACGATACTGGCTACGATAGCTGCTTACTATCAGGCGAGCCGTATGCTTGTTTTCCATCTTCGTGGTATAGAAAAAAAATGTAAGCCACTCATAACTACTGCATTATCATAATCTTGATTACCACATAATGCCTTAACTGAACCATCGTTTAAAAGTTGTTGTAAAAAATATTGTAACTATAGTCTGGCCAGCCAACGAACGCAGTAGCAATGTACAGCGAACAAAAGTATGACAACACTAAGAATCAGTGAAAAAAGCAGCAATGATCATCAAATTTTATGTTTTTAATTTTAGGTGGTATTTCCGCCCCTTTCATTAGGTGACATTTACGGTGTGTAAAAAGGAGACGGATATATTTCGTCTGATCTGTCATCAACAGCAACAGATAATCTGGTTGAGGCAATTGACATATGGCTTAAAAATGAATTTAAATTTAATTGGGAACGTTGCAGGAGTTCTATCTCACTCGCGCTTAAGATGGGAGAGTGAAATGCACTAGAAACAAATTCAATGTGAATTGAAATGTTCGTCATGAAATACGGTGTCTCATCACAAAGGGTTACCACATGTACGTATTTTGAATTTGCCGCGCGTTTCTACTGACAGAAATGGTTTGCCAGACTATATCAATGTATTATTCTCGTGATACCTATTAAGCTCACCGTGAAACCAAATAAAAAATCCTAAAATCTTTCTAAATCAAAAAGCTAAGCCACTGGATGTAGGACCGACATCCGATATCGACCGACATATATAAACGGAGGTCCTATAGACGTTCCAATTTATCAGGCCTCTACAGACAAGAGCGACATGACGGGGCAACAAAGTGAGATGGAACTATGAATATACCTACGGGTAGAATGAGACAAAAAAAATTCAAAGCAGTTGCCGCTCATAATATAAATAATAAATAAATATTATAGGACAATCTTATGTGTAATATGGAATCGTAAAATGTGCTGTCTTGTAAAATTTAAATGATATAAGTACTAGTAGTGCGCCTCGAACTGAAAAGTCGCTACTGCGACTGACAAAAAATCGGTTTGCTAGATTTTACCAAATAACTTGAAAACTACGTCTTTTTGCATACACCCATAATATTATCAATAGTCAATGCTTTCCAGTAAATTCAATAATACATATACGTGCAAAAATCATTCTATAACATTTTTTTAAACCTATAGGTTGGATTTTCATTTTGGATTAATGAGGGTAGGTACCAGAACCCGTGCTACTACGAGAAAATAGTCTTAGGAGACCTTCCTTAAATTTTTAATTAATAAAGATTGTCGTTTACAGATTTTGGGCAAAACATACAGGCTGCGAGAAAAACGTCATAATTGACAAACTTTTTTTTGACATTAAAAAGTGTAATTTTATTCACATTTTGCTATCTCGCCAATCGGTCCTGTTACGTTTAAGGACCATAATACTGTATGTATGAAAACATTACAGTAACAGCATTCAAAATACGTTACGGTTAGAGAGACGGGGTTTAATTGTGGCAAATAATAGTTATTAACTTATTAATTTCTCCATAGTAAATGTAAGGAAAAAGTTTTCTTTAATTCGTGGCTTTTTATGACCTACATTACTGTAAGTAGTACCCCTAGGTAACTATTGATACTGGATAGGAATGGTATCGATTATTTATTTATTATTACGACATAAAAAATAGCATGTGAAAAATAAAAGTTTACATTTTCATAGAAATTGTATGGGAAAAGTTTTCCTCGACTTGTGGCTTTTATAGCCGGAATTATTTTTTGGTCCCATACTAGCTTTTGATTCAGGATAGGAATGGAATCGATTGGCATTCAAAAAAAAGTTTGGCAAAAAATTTCCTTTTTCTCGCAACATGTACCTATGTATGTTTTTACCAAAATCTGTAAACGCCAATCTTCATTAATTTGAAATCGAGGGAAGATCTTATAAGATCATTTTTGCATAGCAGCACGGGATCTGGTAGCTGTTTTCACTTACCCAAAAAGAAAATCCATCGTGTATATATTCATGTATGTTATTTATTCCAACTATCCACACCTACATTATGTACTCGTATTTATACCTACTTTATACATCATATTATTATTATATTTCGATCTCATGGCTGTTTGTGTTCTAAAAAAATCGTATTAAAATTTGGTGTCCGATTATTTCGAGCATTTGAAATTCAAAATCCGTGCCGGCGGCATCACGCACACTACAAATGTATACCACCTCTTGCACGCACACAAGTAAAGATTATCGGTCCGACAGCTATCGGGGTTCCGACATGCCCATTATGCCCAACGATATCGGAAGTGCATCGCCGATATCGGATGTCGGAGGGCCCCGATTAGAAAGGCAGTTGCTAGAGAGTGCCTTATGACGCCAAGTCAGCGTTTTTGTGTGAACGTATTGGTTTAGTAATAAAGTTTAGTTAAATGATTGAAAAAATACAAAAGTACACATATTTACTCCCCTGTAGATATCGGATCGGATAATGTGAAAGCGCACTTACGAGTGAGACTCGAACTAATAAGGCGAATGGTAGATCTTTAATTTAAAGCATGATAAGCAACAGTTATTCTGGGTTTCGTTACTATCGAATTTGCCATCGCACAATTTATCTTTTAATATCGACCTAAACCAGCCTAAATACAACCCGCCTGATGGTACGCGGTCATCGTAGCCTATGACCCCTGCTACCCCAGAAATGCATCACGCACGTGGCCGGCCCTTTATGAACCAGTAGATTCCTTTATCGCGCAACCCCATTCCTAGTCTTTCGAGAAAAACCTCACATTTGCACATTGGAAAAATAAATGGTTCATAAACCTACCTCAATGAGCTTATAGATGGCCAGCAACGTCTCCCCAGGTTTACATCCATCGTCCCGCCCGACGGATCTCTTCCCCCAGTTTGGCGTGAAGGTCAACTGCGCTTGCGCCATGACCAACATGGCCGCCAACACCAACAGGAACACTCCGCGCATCCTCAGACAAAGACAAAAGCGAGTTTCCCGCGCTTTAACACAGACAAGACAACTTTTCACCGCAAACCGAGACTATGGAATGAGCGCTTTCTGCCATACGCGGCTTTTATATCTCGAACTGATAATGAAGTTTTGATACGGCTTCTCAAATCAAGTGAAGCCGATGTCCAAGTTTTAATTGGGATGCAATCTCGTGGGTAGAACGTTGCCGTAATTAAATTTCTTATTCAGGTCTGCCGCTGAAAGCTGGAATGGACAACTAGGATGTGAATGATGTGATAATGATAAATTTTAATACCCTATTCTAAGAATAAAAAACCGACCAAGTGCGTGTCGGATCACGCATAATGGAGGGATCCGTACCTTCAATGGAATAAGAACCAAACTAATAACAAAAGGTCGTATCTTATGCGTATGGAAGAAGTTTCTTGAAGATAACTGACTTAATTTTTTTTTTGGACTTACAAAATGTTCAAAGAAACCTCTATGTTATTTTTAAAGACCTATCGATTGATGTGCAACATGTTGATATTTGGTATTTTTTTTTGTTAATTTAGTTACATATATGGAGCGCACCTCCTAAATTTTTTTTTTTTATATTCAACTACATATCTAAATAGCGCAGTACAAAATACACCTAAGCCACCTAAGGTCTAAATTTTATTAAGATACGTCTTATACATAGTTGAATGGCTGTAACATACGGACGGACAGACGGACATGACGAAACTAAGTATAAGGGTTCCGTTTTTTGCTATTTTGGATACGGATCCCTAATAAAAACTAGGCGAAGCTGTAGTTATGTCATAGAGATACTCGTGTGATAATTATAATATTTGCAATATTTGCAACAAGCGCTTTATAAGGAAATCAGGGATTTAATAAAATAACTTTAGTAAAATCTTCAAAATAAACTTTAGAGTTACGGATTTTATTTTAATCATATAAAATCCTGATAAATATTTCTAGTTATTACGAACACATAACCTAAAGATTTATTTGGAAGTGTAGTCAAAATTGCAAATCAAAAAATATTTTACAAAATAATTTGATTTGCTTAAAGATTTGTATTTATTTGCTTTAGTTAACTTGCTTTAATAAGAAATGTTTCTTGAAACATATTTCCGCCCCAGCACACTAGTAGGTATACAATAAACAAACCCCTTTGAAAGGAATTTAATATCCATCAGTCACCATCCGCCCAAACACTCGTATATCTCTCATTTGTGATCGTGAGCTCGACCTTATACTCTGCATCAGCACTTACGAGTACAATCTTATTTACATGCATGGTGTAGTGTCGGTACCCACAGCCCAGAAGGCCCGTTTCACACTAAATCAGGGGGGCCTATTCGACTTGTCCGACTGACAGCAGTGATATAGCAACAAATACTTTTTTGCAATTTAATTATTATGAGTATTATATTATTATACTGTACCGGTCGTTTTTCTGTTTTTTTTAGTCTTTTTGTTATTTAATTCAATTTTTTTGTTACTAACCCTAATTTTAATCAATCTTCTCTAACTGTATCTATGGATCCTTGATACGAAATAAATAATTTGACTTTGAATTGAATTGAATACCATCGACCGTATCGTATGTTCAATTAAAAAGGATCATGGAAAACCCTATTTATTTTATTACCTTAACACTTTCTGAACCAGGAACCCGTGAGGCGGACTTTCTGTGTGTAGTGAATTTCCGTTACAAAGCGGGAAAACTCTGGCACCGGGTACGAGCGTAGCGCGTAGCGAACTGCGGTACGGAAAGTGCCAATTTGACTGCCAAAGCCGTTCAAACACGTCAACGAAAAGTCGTGCCCTCAGCGCCATGACGTGATAAAACGTCCAAAATGAGAGATCAAAATACTCCTTAATAAACAACCTTTATAGAAATATTTTTGTATATTTATTATAGCTCTACCATTAACCTATCTTTTTAGTTAAAAATTCATTCAGAATAACCCGTAACTCAAGAAAAAATTAAAAAATACCTCAATGCCATTTAAAATAACGAAAAGGCACTGCCCTCCTCGCCGTTGACGGGTAATCACGTCAAGCGGCGTGACGTCACTTCGAAATAGTGTTGTTCGTTTGAAAGCAAAGTGGTCAATGTTGATTATTGTATAAACATTAACCAAACACTGTAATTATGAATGTTTTTCGCATTTTAAGCTTTATTATATAATAAAACGAATTATTAAACTGTGATTCGTGTAGAAGATTAGTTTTAGGAACTACATATCGTAATGTTAAAAAAGGTATATATTTTAAATTTGTACAATTTTTTATTTAAAATATGCTTTATTAAAAAAGAAAGAGTTTAATTTAAGTCGCAATGGAATAAATACAATGCGTGTTATAAGGGCCGTATTTAAAACCTAACAATGTGTATGTCGTTTCTTTTAATCTTATTGCTTCGCCGCATTCTTGTTAATCCTTAAACAATGATAAATACCACGACGCATGGGCTTCGGTCCATTTCATTCATACCAAATAAGTAAAAATAATGAAATGGTATTTTAGATAAAATGTCAACCAATATTAATGTTATCGGTGAGAGACCGAGTTTAAGTGAACAAAGAATATGTCATTATTAGGGATATACCAAGTTTCTTTAGGTACAAAAGAATGAAATGTGCGCGAGGTGTTTTTCTACCTACACACTCGTTCTGTCCGATGTTCATTACTTTTTATCATAATAGTACATTACTTACCAAGGACTGTAAAAGAAAGAAAGCCCGAAATCGCAGGTATTTGTAAGCCGAGCCGCAGGCGAGGGTTGTAAATATGCGATAGAGGGCTTTCTTTTTTACTGCCCGTGGTGAGTACACAATTTTACGTCTCCACCTGGCCATAATGCGAGTTTTACCGTACGCGTAGCGTGCGATAAAACTCACACTATGGCCAGGTGTGACGTAAAATTTATTTATTTGATGGTATTGTTAAACATTTTTTTACTCAACTAAACACTTAAAAAACCTAACGTATTTTCCTTCATACAGTTACACCACGGAAATATCGATACAGAAATGAATGAATATCTCTCACCCCCAACTCTAACATTCATAATAAGTTACGGTGCCACCAGCGCCAAAGCCGTCATAACACGTCAGCGCGTGACGTTATCACTTAAGTAGTGCTGTGGCTATATTGACAAAATTAAATAAAATTGTATATTAATTTTCATATTTTTGTAGTTGATTTTAGGTGTATAAGAAAAATACGAAATGAATATTCATTACTATTATGATTTCTAAATATCTAAAGTGATTTTGCCTAACTAAATCCACTATTAGGCGGAAAGAAATGTTTCGTCGATATGTTGTTTTCCAATCACTACGGTAACTGAGTGCGCTCGTGCAAAGGAGATCGTCAATTCTGGGCCACTTGATATAAACCGTATACAGTTTTTACTGCAATGTAAAATAAATACTCATTTTATTACTAAAGTAGACAAAATATTGCAACAAAATGAAACGGGAATTAGAAATACTAAATAAATAAACATTATGTTGATTTTTCCGCGATTAAAATACAGCAAGACAAGCCGTTAACGTCCTTATGGCATTGACATAAAGTTTAACTTCACCCTGGCCTGAAACGGGATTGTTTTTTGGTTTGACACTGTCAATGTATACCGTTACATAATCTGCGTTTTGATACTGTTCGGTAAGTTAGTAATATTAAACGGTAACATTGTAATATTAAAATAGTATCTAAGCCTACGAATACGAAAGTTTAAATTAGAAATCGACTGTATTAAAACGCCTAAAGATTGAAAATGCGTATTTCTGCAGTCTTGATCGGAGTTTGAATATTAAAAGTGGGTTTCATAATGGCATAATATCATGCTCCTTCGATAACTAAACGCATCTTTTTTTCAATATTGCAATGTCAAATACTAGTGCTACCGCACTTAACGGTGGTGAACCTTATCCCTTCGCAATAGGTGTTAGGAATGTTCAGTTAATAGTATCAACGATGGTTTGACAGCCGTCTTTGTTTACCGAAATACAGGAGCTATAAATACGATCAAAATATGACTTTTTATTATTTCATCATGATTCCCGTTTTGTTTCCAAGTCCGCTTTTGTACATTATGTTTACAAAATCGGTACTTTTTTTACATTAATATATAAATCATAGGCAAGCACGCTTTCAAATATTGTCCTTGTCATATTCAAGTTTTAAATGCATGAGTTTTCAATTTTCCCATTAGATTTCGCAATATTTTTACCACCATCCTGATCTAGAAATTATGACGATTCTTCAAAGGTAAGAACCATTCCTAAACGGTCCTAAATAATATGGGCCAGATCACCTAACAAACATTGACGATCTCCTTTCGCTCTGGCGCTGGTGACACGATTTTTCTGTCCGATGCGTGGCGTTCAAAACGTTAACTCGGTCGACTTAATACCATAGTAATTTTGTTAAGTTGTTTGTTGATGTTAGGTAAAACTATAACAGCCTCCAGCAATCTTTTATTCATCAAGATCGGGTTAAAAGTGAAAATGGTATATTAATGGCATAATAGGTATAGACTATCTTCTAAATTAGTCTAAAGACGTAAAATAAAACCTTATTTGAAATATTTATATGTCGCACGCAGCTAAATGGTTAATGTCCTTTTTATATCAACAATAATTCATATATTTCTTCCTTCATATATATTTCTTCAGCCTCTCATTACTATAAAAATTGTATTTCCAATTTCTAAGCATCCAACAAATTAGTTTTATTAACTTTAGTAGCTTTTTAATCAAAACATATTTGTATGAGTGGGATGTAGGCGACCTTTTATAATAAAGTATTATGAAACCAATTGTGTGGCTATTTCGGAAAAGGGGCCACTTTGTAGATATGGAGTTATTAGTACTTCCTAAAAATAACATTAAATTTGATATCTATTAGTTAAAAAATTGAAGTCTTTATGTGTATGGTAGTGGTAGGTACCCTAGGCACTAAACTTTGAGGCTCTCAAAAGGTGCTTAAATTGGTAATTTCAGCATTGGTTTCAAAATCATAGATTCATTAGAGCATGATTTATCCGTTTCTATTAAAAACCGATTTTCGATATGTTTTGTAATTTCTGATTAAACTGCCCATAACTCGGTAACTAGAATCGACAAAGTGGTACCCTCCACTAAACTCGTACACAATTTTCTCGACTCTATATACACGGTGCCCGTGAGCATTGCGAGAGATTTTAACCACACATTTCTGAGGTCAAAAGAATGAAAAAACATTTTATGACTTTTGTTGTAAAACGCCAAAAAAAATTTTTTTTTTTACTTTTTTTTCACTTTTTTTGAATGCTGTTCTACATAAAAAGTAAATGTCATTAGAAAAAAGTAACGGAAAAAGTAAATTGCTACATTTTTTCTCGTAAAAACTAGTCCATGCAAAGTGTTTCTTAGGTCTTTGATATCAGTCAATAAGAGATGTCTAGACTATGCCCCATACCGGTGAGATCGCCATCAAAAAATCATTTTACACTGAGAAACAATTCAAAATGCAATTTTTTGTAAGTAGTATTTACTCTGAAACTATGGCGAATTTCGAAAAAGTTTAAAGGACATTTTGTTCTCTAAATATGATAATGAATACACTGTTAAAGTCTCTTGCAATGCTCACGGGCACCGTGTATATTCTATTAGATATTTATATTTTCGGTGGCTAATTAATTAATAATCCGGATTTCCTTGCTTAGCCGAGAGAGCTTCATAAAAGATAATAACCGATCATTTGACCGGCGTAACTGATATCGCCCATCACTGTTAATCAGTCGATAAACTAGCGGACCCCCTAATTTTTGCTGATATCAGGATTGAAATATTGCCTTCGGCTTGTGAAAATGTAAGGTAAAAACAACTCCTAAGAACACTACGATAATGTCTAGAAGATGCTATATTATTTGGATTTTTTTTCCATATCCCTCTTACTTCGTACTTAAACTTAAATAGCTAGCAACGAACCTAACTAGCTGCCTATATTTATAGATATTTTTGAGTACCTTGGCCGCTCCGATATACAGAGTGACATGATCAGTTGACTGAGACGTGATCAGTTATACGTTTTTCTAACTCAATAAACAACTACCAATTGATTGCCCTGAGTCCTACTAAAACCAGACATTTTTTTAATTATTTGAATTTAGATTTTTTGTCATTTACTTTTCTTTCAAAAATGATAATATTAGTATAAAAAATTAACGACAGTTCCATTTCAAAGAGGTAATTCAATTTACATATTTAAATATTCTAATAAGTAGTTCAATATCCCGACAACCCTGTCAAATTAAAAATAAATTACAAAAACATGTAAAAAAAAAGAAAAAAAATTTGTCTGATTTTAGTAAAAGTCGAGGCATTCAACTGCTAGTTGTTTATGGAGTTAGAAAAACATAACTGATCACGTCTCAGATGTCACCCTGTATTTGGCGCTACCATTTGGCGGCCGGCGCTCGAATAATGATATTAAATCTGTACGTAACGTAAACGTAAGCGCCTTGCGCAAAATGGTGCCGTTCTCAAAAAAGTGTCACAAAAAGTTTTTCTTTAATAAACAACATTAATAAGAATTATTCAGTGGCAGTTGTCCTCGGTTGATTATTTAATCAAACACATCGCCATGTTGCACGATTTTCCTATCTCGTATTTCTTTGTCAAGGTCAGTGTAGGTTACGCGAGTATTTTGTGCGTAAATTTTGTCCCGTGACACATGTCAGCGTGATATGTTATCATCCTGTATTAACGCACTGACAGCTCCAGATTAACCAGAAGCACAGCACGGGCGCCTCATTGAAAACAAAGCTAGTTATCAGTGATAACTAGCTTTGTTTTCAATGAGGCGCCCGTGCTGTGCTTCTGGTTATAACTTATCACAGTACATATAAGTAACACTGTAAGGTGGTCTCTTAGACAATTAGACAAAAGCGTTTCTTATGAACCGACTTCAAGATTTCGAAGGAGGAGGTTATCAATTCGTCGGGATCTTTGTTTTTGCTTTTTTTTTATGTATGTTCACCGATTATTCAAAGACGGCTGAACCGATTTGGAAAATTCTTTTTCCTTTGAAAGAGTTTCACAGATGGTCCCATTGACATCGAGTCAGGATCTGATGATGGGGTCCTGGAGAAATCGAGGGAACTCTTCAACTATTATAGGCCTATAGTGATTTGAGTTTTTTTACAGCAGCTCGAGCATTTTCTTTTGGAAAGGTGGAGGCTAAGTGAATATCACCTTCTTTTTTGTTTAAAATTTTTTTACTTATTCTGTACTTTCTGTAGCATAGCTACTTATTGAGAGTACTCTATGCAAATGGTCACATTTCTCGAACCATATATTAACTTGTGATGCAAGGGTGAAACGTACATATGTCATTACTTCACAAGTGAAAAATTATATATATCCAATGCAACAAAACCATACACCAGGCCCGAGAGCCCGAGCTCGACGAGTAAAAGATTACATTCCCGCGCGTGCATCAAATGACGTTTTTTAGAACTGTAGCGAGAAAATGACAATCAATATTATTTGGTTACATTAGTACCACAACCTCAATTACATTATTATATAGGTATATGCATAACTTCATCTAATTGCAAATTTCGCAGAAGCGTTGATTTCAAACGTATGGTAGCGTGTAGTGCATGATAAAAAGGATAATGTTTTATTGAGTTCTTTTTGAAGTCGGTTTTCTTTTTTATAAGTTTTTAATTGTTTATGCGTACCTAATAATAAACAAAACAATACCTAAGGATAAACGCGCAAAAGTCTGACTTGATAGCACTGTAATTACTTACAGACCTCATCTTTTAGTAGTACTCGGAACCCCGGTGCCATATTCTACTTTTAAAATACATTAAAAACTCAATCTTTCTCAAACCTAACTTCAACACACAACAAATAGTCAACCAATATTGAAGTTGATTGATTTGACAGTAGTTATGAATTATAATGTTCTTAATAATAAAAATAAATAAATAAGTAGGAACACTAAGTTTAAATTAAAGTTAAGAAACCTACATAAATATTCGTGAAAGATCGCAAAAGCTTTTCTATTAAAAAAAAACACGCGGAAAATCACAGAACATCTAAACTATTCTAAATACGTAGACGTATCTCACCAATGATTCAATTACATTTGTCCCAATAATTAATTATCTGAATGTAAGGCTTGACCACGCGTCACAGTCGAGTATAAAACCGCTATGTCCCGGCGACACTCCATCAGAACTATCCCATCATTCCTCCGCCGCGGTCGTGCGCCATTTTTTATAATGTACAAGTTTTGTCTATTTCTGGTGCTGGTGGCTTGCGCCTGTGTACTCACGGAGGCGCAGCTGACGTTTACTTCGAGTTGGGGAGGTGGCAAGAGGTCCGCGGCGCCTAACCCTTGCAGAAGTGATGACGCAGTAGGACAGATATTCAGAATGATACAGGTAATCAATTTTCGTTTTTTGAGTTAAGAAGTAGATATACGGTCAAATTAAATGTAACAGAAGTTGTTACTAATAGATCATTGAAAGCTCTACATTTTGATATCAAAATCTCATTTTACAAAAAAAGTGACTAGACACGTTATTTCCGTGTACCCTTCAAATGCCCTCGTATACAAAGTGTGACACAAATACTGGTGATCCGTTTCAGGGCATAATTGGCATCGTATTCTCATTATGAAAACCTGAAATAAAAAAATTTGCGTCGATATTTTTTTTTCTTCTACTTTGTCTTAAACGGCTATTAGACATGGCAATTTGTAGGGCCCAACCTGTTGTGTACCCTGCCTCTCCCTCACCCTCCTTCAGCTCACTACCGGCCCAACCTCCTATTACACCTCCGAACACAACAGGTTGGGCCCTACAAATTGCCATGTCTAATAGCCGTTTTAGTCGAAATACGATACCAGTTATGCCCTGAAACGGCATTACACGGTGTATTTACACGGCAGTTTTTTGTTGTATTGATGTGTTGTTACAGTATGAGTCAATAAGAAATATTTATTAACATAAATCAATATTTCGGAAAACTGATAAACAGATCAACTTGGCCCAAAATTACAATTTTATTCAAGTTAAGTTGCAGATGGTAGTTAAATAAAATTGCGGTCAGTAATTAAGAGAAATCATCTGAATAATTTATGACAAAACATTTTAACATGTCGAGTTCGATTACTATTTATACCTATATTTAGCGTTAAAAAAAACATGAAACCTTTTTTTTAAACCCTTCCGGGCTTATTCTACTCAGAATTGACAGCATTCTCTTTTCTATTAATAAAATAATGTCCTATAAATTACCGTTCCATTACTTCACGTTTTAGTATGAGCGTGTTACCGTGTATATACCGTGTTAAGTTTCCAACTTAAAATTTGTATGAAAATTTTGGATATTCTTTTTATTATCAGGATTGAATATGCTCCTGATTCTGAGTGCAATGAGCCCACATGTTGAGAAGAAACCAGTTTTCGGGTTTATTTTTTGCATAACGCTCACATGAGGCATAGTTCTACACTGAAATACAATTTTCAAAGCGAGTGTTCAATGCTTTTGAGTATAATTAAATGTTTGTTTTATATACATACGTCTTAAACTCACATTTACATTTTCAAGTATTTATTTTAACACTTTCACGACCAGGAACCCGCTAAGCGGGCTCTCTGTCCGTAGGCGCTTTCCGCCACATACGAGGAAAACGCTAGGATCGGCTACGAGCGTAGCGCGTAGTGAAGTGTGGTACGGAAAGTGTTAAATTAAACAAAAATAAAAATTAATTAAATTAAATTATACATTCTAAATAACTAAATACGCAACGGCAACATGAAGATACGCTTCTTTTGCTACGACGTAGCCGTCGTAGTCTATAGATAGAGGCATGTCTCTGCTACGTACGCGTAGCCCTTATTCGCTGCTATGCATCACTTGTAGCGCTACGTCGTAGACCGCATCTTAACTCAGTCACAGTCATGTGACTGGTGCCGTATTCTTATTTTAAAATACTACATAAATAATACACACTGAAAACACAAATATAACTTCAACACACAACAAATAATCAACCAATATTGAAGTTGTATTGTAGTTGCATTGGAATAATTTTCTAACAAATTCTAATATTTCTGATTCAGATGTTTAGAAGCTAGCTTTATTGTGTAGTGAATGTATTGGAGTTGTATTAAAGTTGGGTCGTATCTAAACGTGTTTTAAAGTTAGAAATGTTAGTATTCTAGTTTTAAAATACATTGAAAACACAAAATCTATCTCATACATAACTTCAACACACATGAGGCGGGCCGTGTGCTTGTTTGCCACCGTCATGGTATTATAAAAAAACCGGCCAAGTGCGAGTCGGACTCGCGCACCGAGGGTTCCGTACAAACCTGTAGTATATGGGGGTAGTAACTTTAAAATTATTAAAAATATTTTTATTATATGATGTTTTCCTTTGTCTGTGCTATATGAAGTTTCTTCATGCCAAGTTTCAAGATTCTGAGTTTGCGGGAAGTACCCTTTAGGTTTTGAGTTTCTTGCGAGTACTCGTAGTTGCGAGTTTCAAAATATGCGACTTAAATTGCTATTTTTTTGATTGCGTTGACATAAGAGTTTGGTTTTGCTACATCTGAAAGGTCATTTAGCCCTGAGTATTTGACATGAATTTCAATTGAATGCCTCCACGCGTTTACGAGGAAAGGGGTAGAAAGTTTAAAATGTTAAAAAATATTGTTTTGTATGATTTTACTAAAAATGTCTACTTTTCGTAATTTTTCCATTGTCTATGCTATATGACGTTGCTTCGTGCCAAATTTCAAGTTTCTGAGATCACGGGAAGTACCCCGTAGGTTTTGCGAGTGCCGAAAAACTCTAAAATTTGCAGCATAAACGACTGTATCTTTTGATTGCGTTGGCTTTTAAGTTTTATTTTTTCACAGCTCCAAGGGACAATAGACCTGAGTATTTGATATGAATTTCAGCTTAATACCTCCACGTGTTCCTGAGAAAAATGGTCTTGACAGACAGAAAGACAGACTGACAGACATACAGACAGACAGACGGAAAACAAAGTGATCCTATAAGGGTTCCGTTTTTTCCTTTCGCGGTACGGACGGAACCCTAAAAATCAACCAATAATGAAGTTGCATCGGAATAATTTTGAAACAATTTCTGATACGAGTATTTCTAATTCAGACGTTGAGGCGCTAGCTGTATTGCGTAGTTAATGCATTTGAGTTTATTGAAGTTGAATCGTTTCTATAAGTGTTTTAAAGTAAGAATACAATCCCTGGGCCGCGATTCGAAAAATAAACACACACTGGAAAGACACAGCTCCAACCCAACTCAACCCAACTCAACTCAACGCTATAACGACATTGACATTTGCTATTCGAACAGATATTCATTCAACATTGGTATCACATTGGTCTCACATTGGTCACACATTGGTCAAACATTGTAGCAATGTTGTACCAATGTGCAACCAATGTGAAACCAATGTGATACCAATGTTGAATGAATATCTGTTCGAATAGCAAATGTCAATGTCGTTATAGCGTTGAGTTGAGTTGGGTTGGAGCCGTGTCTGTCCAGTGTGTATGTTTATTTTTCGAATCGCGGCCCTGCAATGATACGCACGTAACGCTACGCCGTAGCCGATAACATAGGTTTTCCGCTATGTAGCGAAAATGTTTTGCAGAGGCGTAACGACAACATGTCGTGATTAGCGCTGAATGGGTTACGCTGGTATGCCGGTAAGAACTGATTTTTAAGACTGACCCAAAGTATAAAACGGGACCCTATTAGTAAAGACTCCGCTGTTCGTCCGTCACCAGGCTGTATCTGCTGAACCCTGATAGTTAGACAGTTGAAATTTTCACAGATGATGTATTTCTGTTGCCGCTATAACAACAAATACTAATAAATAGAATAAAATTAATATTTAAGGGGGCTCCCATACAACAAACGTGTTTTTTTTATCTGGAGTTTAAAATATTAACATTATACTTTTTTACAGGCGGAGGCAGAGAGACTACTCCTCTGTCAGAAGCCCTGAGCCATCGACGACTTTACAGCGACCGCTCCTTAACTTAAACGTTACTTTAAACCAGTATTATCTAGTTATGTTTACACAAGCAGTTAGAGCCAAACTGTGTTCCATACCCATGTTATACATTTTATATCATGTTTATAATTATATAATGTAGTTTACATTGCGAGCATTATTTGAAACCCATGATAATAAATCCATACCTAATCTTATAGCACATCCTCTGCTCCTGCGGACCACCAATGCATAAAAGAAATACCCACCTAGGGCGACATGTACTGCAACCCGAAGGTACCTACAACACATTACAGCCCAAAGAATCTGGAAATTTCTGGATTCAACGGGAATCAGTAATGCATTATAAAAGGCTGCCACGATAGATCAAATCTGGTCGACGCGGCACATAGATAGCCCAATTAAGAATAATAATAAATAAATAATGTAGCAATTCTCACATTAGCACCGAGATCTACAGTAACTGGAACGACAGGTTAAGTAAGTATGCAAGCATATCTATCCGTTACCTACCTACAGGTACCTACAGGTACATACTGACCCATCACACCAGGCATAACATCATAGGAAAAAAGTTTCAGCTTTGGAAGCTGAAAGAATATCTTAGAAAATGCTGTGGCGTAACAATCTTTACTGTTACGGCTCTTAGTGGTAGCAGTATCATTGAGTATGTCATTTGCTAACTGCGGCATATCGCGGTATCGCTGGTGACGCTGGTGTCATATTCTAATTTTAAAATATACAAATAACACAATCTATCTCAAACATAACTCCAACACACAACAAATAATCAACCAATATTGAAGTTGCATTGGAGTTGCATCGCAAAAATTTCCAAGTAAAGTCTGATATTTCTGATTCAGACGTTTATTAGGCGCTAGCTGTGTTGCGTAGTTAATGCATTAGAGTTGTATTGAAGTTGGATCGTGTCTATATGTGTTTTAAAGTCAGAATACGGCCCCTTAGCGCGAATTCCAATAAAATAGCACTTAACCTCTTAACATACTCGTAAGTACTAAAACGGGTATTAGACATTGCAATTTGTAGGGTCCAAACTGTCAGGTTGGGAGGTGTAATAAGAGTTGGGGCCCTTAGGGAGCTGAAGGAGGGATAAGGCAGGGTACACAACAGATTGGGACCTACAAATTGCTATGTCTAATACCGTTTTAAAATAATCTTAGAAATTAAGATCTCTGTCTTGCCTTTCCTGTCAGGCATATGGTAGTCTGGTAAAATCATTACGAATGTTTTATTATACCACGACGCCTGCAACTCCAGAGGATTTACACGCGCGTTGCCTACCTTACGGATGTAAGTATGGATTTTCGGTAAATATCAGAACAAAAGTAAATTACCGATGGGCCTCATCGATGCTTAATAAAAGATATTTGCTAGTTATAATACTTTTGTAAAGTACCTACCCACAGCGGGGATTGAAAACAATAGCCATTTAATTTATATCCTAGTGGGATATGTTGTGTGATAACTGACAACAAATGGCAAACAGTCATTCACTGCTTAGCTCATTCACAAATCGCTAATACTCCAATCAACAAGGTACCTATACTACCTATATGTTTAACAATAAACAATATTAATTGATTGATTGGTATAGGTTACAATAACGAATTATTCGCCATAAATGTAGTAACATTTCTGGTCATGGTTTTCAGATTTGAATACAAGTCTGTTTGCGGTCTTAAAGGCAGTTTCAGGCAATTATAAAGAGCCCATTATATCAGTCACTTGTCAATAATAGTTAGAGAGCCCATGACACTGAACCTAGTTCAATAAGTCTCCTAGGTGAGATATATAATTAGTCGCGTCTTTAATGGGGGAACACGAAATGCCGATGCTGCAATGCAAAAAAAGTGGTGGCGTATTTGGATTTTTTTTTTTCAATCCGGTTTCTAGTACGATAAGTCTCCTAGATTTCCTTTGTTCCTCGAAGCAGGGGAGGGGCAGGGCTACACGATAATGCGGTGCTGCAAGCCCCCATGCGTGGCCTTGTCAATGGCAGCAGCATCAAAAGATTGTAGATGTATGTCAAACAAAAGGTTCCCCCATTAAAGACGCAACTAATTATATATATCTCATCTAGGAGACTTATCGAGCTAGGTTCAGTGTCGTGGGTTCTCTAACCATAAATCGGTGCTCTAGGGTCAAAAACCACGAAGGGGACTGTCGAGATTGTTTGTATGAATAAATTACCACCCACTTAACGTTTCTTATCTTACTCACGTAAAATATGTTATTGATTTAATATTACTAGCAATGTATGAAAGGACTGGTGGCCTAGCGGTAAGGCGTGCGACTTTCCATTCCGAACTCGACTCGAACCGTAGTTCTTTTTTTATGAAGAATAGGCAGACGGTTGACCGCGATCTCACCTGATGGTAAGTGATGATGCGGTCTAAGGTGGAGCACGCTTACCTATAAGATACCTATTGGCTCTCGGCTTGAAGAGACCCAAATTGTACTCAAGTGGAAACAGACTCGGGCAGGCCGTTCCACTCCTTGGCAGTTCGCATAAGGAATGTTGAAGCAAAACGCTTCGTGCGTATATGTGGAATACTTACCATGAAGCGATGCCGGAGTGCTGATTGTCTGGTAGTCCGATGGTAAAATGGGGACGGAGGAATAAGGTTGTGCAGTTCCTCGGCACACTCTCCGAAATGTAAATAAAAGATGGACCTACCTTCAACTCCATTCTCTGGACTTACTTATGTACAGTCAGCAACTAACGTTACCGAACATAATAAGATTACACAAGTAATTGGACATATAAATAATAATATTTTATGTAGTTTTTTTTTTTTTTTTCTAGCTAAACCTTCTTTTTTTAGCTAACCTTTCAATGATTTTAATTGATATTCTCTTACTTTTCTCTGCACCTTTTTTTCATGTCTCTGTTTAGCCCAATGGTTGACTGGTAGAGAATGCCTTTAGGCATTAAGTACGCCATTTGTAATTTTTTCTGTTATGTGCAATAAAATTTAAATAAATATTTCATGTATGGTATGTATATACCTAGGTATTAACAATTGACACGTTGGCTACGCACCCTGGTCTGTAGGAGACTTTTAATCGCTGTAACAGTATCGATTGATGTACATTTTTAGGGTTCTCTATACTCTATGTCTTTAGGTATTTAAATAAAAGTAAACAAACATTTTTTTACATTTTCGGGTAGTTATAACTTTTATTGGTTAACCAATCAAATACAAAACTGCCTGGATCTGTCACTTAACGACCTGGCTTTAACCAATATTATTTGATCGTGTAATGTTTTCATCTACCCTCAACTGGCTTAAGCCATTTGAGGGTAGATCTTATTTACTTTTATTTATATAAATCTTGAAGCAAATCAAATTATTTTGTTCAATATTTTTGATTTGCAATTTTAAGTAGTTACACTACTATATATAAACTGAAAATAGATGTCATATACTTCAGAAAAAGTGACCAAACCCTCCGGTGTCCGAGGCCAGATTTGAACTGGCGTCTTCAGCTTTCGCGGCTGACGTCCTGACCACTAGACCACCCGGTCACGGCGGAACTTGACAAATTTTCTCATGTATATGCAATCTCTGAATTTGAAACGGCTAGGCGCCGTTGACCATACTCTAAGGGCATGCGCAGTACGTGCTTGCACCTCCTATCCGAATCTCTTACGTGATTCTGGTATAGCGAGAGAGATGGTGCTGCCATCTGCTGTTTATTTATATACCTAAAGATACAGAGTATAGCCAAAATGGCAAAAACGGGACCCTTATAGTTTCGACACGCCCGTCTGTCCGTCCGTATGTCACAGCTATTTTACTCGGAAACTATAAGACGTATCGTATAATATAAGGTGTATTTTGTATGCCGCTGTTTATACTTATACTGAAAATATAGTTTTCGGGGGGGAGGGGGGCGGGCATTCCATACATTTATTTATTTAAACTTTATTGCACAATAATACAAAGTACAAAGGGCGGACTTAATGCCAGAAGGCATTCTCTACCAGTCAACCATCAGACCAAACAGATAAAAACAATAGTGCGGGGAACGGGTAGCAAACAGAAAACTAAAATCCGAAATTACATTACGTATAACTAAATATAAATTTATTCTACATAAATACAATTATATATATATTGTAACACCACAACTACTCGCGACATCTAGCGGCTAATAGCTGCGCGCGCAAGGCGCGCACGGTGCAAGCGCAACCGCTGGATCGATGTACAGATATACTAACTACACCGCGGATAGTGGTTTCACCGGTCGCCAAAAGATGGCGCCGCGATCGAGATAGAACGCGCCAACGGTAGTTCATCGTAGAAACATGACCCTCGGGGACTGTCCGAGGTTTGTTTGAGATTCGCAGGAGCTATATGAGTACGCACGCTATATGACCCAACCTTTGATTGAGCATTTTAGTGTCGTCACTCTTAGCGCGGTCTTGCTAGAAACGTAAGCGTCTACCTAGATAGGTCTTACGCGGCTAGTAAGCACTGGAAAGCCTAGGTCTAAGTCAAGTTAGTTCCATGTATATCTCGTCCCGTATTAAACTGTGTTTACCGATCCACGGCTTTTCGTCTTCGTCCCTCGCCTCCCCGCGCTACAGTGGCGCCCAACGTGGGGCCCGTCTACGCGTGACGTCATCGTGGTGCTACGGGATCCGTTACGTCATCGTGGTGCTACGGGATCCGTTACGTCATCGTGGTGCTACGAAACGTGACGTCACCGGCGTACTACGAGCTACGCTACGCTAGACGACCGACCTACAACTTTCATGACCGGAAGGGGCGAGTCATCGAAGATTAAAAGTCCATCTTTTCTGGTTACGCGCTCAGGACGAGTTACAACCTTCAGAAGGAAACCAACAAAGATGTTGTCACCAGAGCAATTCTCACGGCTCCTGGAGAGGTTGCCTGTTGTGTCGCTCTATGAAGAGAGCTTTGTCGAATATGACGTGACAGCCCTAATCGAACTTTCTTTGCTGTTGAAAGGTGAAGCTGGAGTTTGGCGGCTATGTGTCAAGAACGACGTGACCACGTGGCCAAATATTGCAACGCGTTTGCGTTTAAGAGTGTTAGCTCGATTCTGTTGACTACACGCTCTTCTCATAATCTCTTTCGTCAGACGCAAGTGCATGCTGTTTTCTCAGCTGCCGAGAGCCAGTCTCCAGGATCATGACAAAGAGTGTGAGCTCGATAGTGTTGACTACACACTCTACCCATAATCTTCTGCGTCAACTTCTTCACAAATTATTCTAGTCAATGTACCTCTAGTCGAGGGGGAGGGTGAGAATACCCTACACTCACCTCAACCAATTTATTTCAACCACTCCTGTCTCACTCGTCGGGTCGACTTCGTGGACAGAGGGGGAGAGTTGTAACACCACAACTACTCGCGACATCTAGCGGCTAATAGCTGCGCGCGCAAGGCGCGCACGGTGCAAGCGCAACCGCTGGATCGATGTACAGATATACTAACTACACCGCGGATAGTGGTTTCACCGGTCGCCAAAAGATGGCGCCGCGATCGAGATAGAACGCGCCAACGGTAGTTCATCGTAGAAACATGACCCTCGGGGACTGTCCGAGGTTTGTTTGAGATTCGCAGGAGCTATATGAGTACGCACGCTATATGACCCAACCTTTGATTGAGCATTTTAGTGTCGTCACTCTTAGCGCGGTCTTGCTAGAAACGTAAGCGTCTACCTAGATAGGTCTTACGCGGCTAGTAAGCACTGGAAAGCCTAGGTCTAAGTCAAGTTAGTTCCATGTATATCTCGTCCCGTATTAAACTGTGTTTACCGATCCACGGCTTTTCGTCTTCGTCCCTCGCCTCCCCGCGCTACAATATATATATATATATATATATATATTTATTTATTTATTTACTTTACACATTACTACATATAATATATAACCTGCTACTAATCTACTATGAGCCTTAGTTAAGAGACTTTCCTGTAAGATGCTTACATATGTGATACATATGTGATAACTAATTGCCAAACATTTTTTTTCCCCAAATATTAACATGTTGCTTAATAAAAAAAATTTAGTGAAAATCTACAGAAATAATCACCCCGAAAGCTAAAAAAATTTAACCGGAGATCCAAAAAAAAAAATAAGTTGATACATCTTTATGAACGTCGCATGTGCTTTTTGAACGAAAATCGTTTTGAACATTATTGGTTAAAGCGTTTTCGAAATATCTCCAAAAAACCTATTGTCCTATCCTATTCCATAGGCAAATACGACCTTTTAATAAATATTTTCCCTTATTGCGTTGCGTTGAAGGTACGAAACCCTCCATTATGCGTGATCCGATACGCACTTGGCCGGTTCTTTTTTTTCTAAAATCTGTAAATGTCAATCGTCACTAATTTTAAAAGTTCGGTATGCCTACGAGGCAGGAGGTCCCGGGTTCAAATCCTGGTAAGGGCATTTATTTGTGTGTTTATCACGAATATCTAAGTATCTAAGTATATATTTATATATATAAGTAAGTAAGTATATCGTCGCCTAGTACCCATAGTACAAGCTCTGCTTAGTTTGGGACTAGGTTGATTTGTGTAAGATTGTCCCCAAATATTTATTTATTTTTTAATATTTATTGGATCAATATCAAATCCCAGTGTGTTGACGATGAGGGACCTTCTTGTTCCTTTAGCCGTCAACACAGTGAATCCTCCTTTTTGTAAAGGTTCGGCAACGCGCATGTGACTCCTTTGGAGTTACAGGCGTCCATAGGTTACGGTAGCTGCTTACCATCAGGGGGGCCGTATGCTTGTTTGCCACCGTCGTGGTATTTAAAAATAAAAACATATTTTTTATAAAGCCTGACCAGAAATATATGATTATTGTCATGAGGGCGCTATTATTCTTATTTATATGGCAACAGTCATCACTCATCAGTCATAGAGCGGCTTATTGTTTATGGTATAGTGACATCTTGATTTGTTTACCTGTCAGCTCTGATGTTAATTTGAAAATGTTTCACAGCGAAATAGTTCCATTTCCCGACCGTATAATTGACAGCAGTTTATTATATACACTATTTACAATGTTTCGATCTTGAATATGGATAATTTTGGATTTTTTTTGTCGTTTATTATTTCATATTCAACTCTTTATTATTATTCAGGTTCTCTGTGTATTCAAGTAAACCGTCTCAATGACACTACTTGACAACAGTGACAGCCTATCACATGCACTCCTCACACATGCATATAATTCTGTCATTAAAATTATTGCCACTGTAAGAAATTAGTTCCAATGAAATTCCGCAACATGGCGCATGATCATATATTTCTGGTCAGGCTTTAGTTCGAATGGCGCTCCGTTTAAAAACCGTTGAAATCGTACGTATGTATGTAAGTTTCTACTTTCTGGTCAATTGGATTTTTATTCTCAAATACGACTAAGAGTCCGTCCGGACGGACTTAGTGTCTGATCTGGGTGGGGGCAACATACATACCAACTTGGTGTGGTCGGAATCGACGACTGTTTGAAACTAGAACACTCAAAAGCACGTTCTTTATTAACAGATGACCAACTGTTTTGAAGTGAATTATTATCTTTAGGTCAGGTTATCCCATAAATGTCATTTTAATAAAAACAACTGACATCAGTACCATCTAACCTTCCAACCAAAAATTTAAAATATGTAAAATTTGGAAGTAAATAACTAATTCTGTAGTTCATAAACAGCTACATAAATTCGTGGAACAATTCAGGACGCAGCACTTCCATTGGCAAGTTTTATTTTTAAATCCTCAGAGTCAGCACTTGTTCAAGGATGTTAGGCGATTATCACACTAGCACCGAAACCGAATGCGGCGACGGTATGCAAGCGTGACAGCGCTATACACATGCAGAGCACTATCTCGCTCGCGCACCGGGGCCGCGTGCGGAAACCGCAGCAGTGTGAAAGCCACTACTTGCTAGTGCTAGTTTCAAGTGGCTCCTAACGTTTTTACTTATTGTATTTATTACATGAAATTATTCCGATACAATATTACAATAAAATAATAATTAAATTACAACTGGGTTTTAAATTTTTTATTGATAAAACCATTTTTTTAGTCATGTTACATACCTAAAATAAAATATAAAAGAATATCAAGTCAATTCTATTTATATCTAACTCTAATATCGTATTTTCAATTCAAGACAGTAATTTGACAGCTCTTGCCTTACCTTAGAGCATTCACCTGGAGTTTGTCATTTTCTATACAAAAAAGGCCGTCGATTTTTGCGGGGAGGTGAACATCAAATGTATGGCTATTTGTATGTAACATACAAATAGCCACGTCAGATAAACGTCACTCCATACAATAAATACTCCAGATTGTTGAATGTCTAAGGGCTTGTTTCACAATCTCCAGATAAACTTATCTGCCAGTTAAAATTTGCTATCCTTTTCTCCAGTCATATAAAAGAAAAGGACAACAAACATTTATCTGACAGATATGCTTTAACTGGAGATTGTGAAACAGGCCATAAGTGCCTTACATTGTAAATCAATAAGTTTGGAAAGAACTGTCAGATTCCTGTCTTGAATTAAAAATACGATATTAGTATCCATATATTAATCCATGATTATTCAACCCAGGCAAGGGGTAATTATGCAATAAAATAAAAGTAGTATGCCTATAATCATGAATCAACATATTTTTATGCTGTTGAATATTACAAAGTCAACGATGGCTGACAAATAAACCTGCTTTGTCATTCAGAATTCACATTTTTCTTCAACGCTTTAGTACTTTTAGTTACCCTATAATATACAACAGCATAAATTAAAATTAGACTATTATCTATGAAGCAGAGGGTGAGAGCACTTGTGTCACTCCACTTGTATCTAGTGACATTCTTGTGTGTCCGGTGTACACCAAGTCGTCTTCATCCAACGTCTCCCTCATCCGCCTCTTGTATATCTCGCTGTCCGGATTGTTCTCCTCGTTCCTACATCTGTCTAGCTTCTTGTCGATAACTCTCACGCGCTCCCGCGCCGGACTCTCTACCATTTTAACCATAGACCTAATTTTACGTACAGCTTCAATCAAGATAGCGAGCTTATCTGGCCCTGCATCTCTGAAGAGCATGTCCGTAACATAACTGTCCAAATTTTCTTGCTCCTTAGAGGCTGCATGGAGGACCGCTGCTAGTGCTATCTGAGATGGTGCATATAATAAGCAAGCATCAGTCAAAAACACTTTTTCTAGGAACTCGTCAATACCACTGCGAAGCCGCTCTGGATTAGCTAGACTACACCTTGTTTTAATGTCAATCAAGAAGCCTTCCACTGGTCTGAACGGATTATGAATAGTTAAATGGTAGTTCAACTGCTGCATCAATAACAATTCATTGTTTAAGATAATGTCCGATGCTTTATCTCTGTCTCCTTTAATATTAGCCACAAATTGTCCAATAGAAACGTTGAATTCTTCAACTTTGCACGACAAATACACGCAAGTGGCAAGGATTTCTTTAGGATGGTAATCCATCGCCGAGTTGTACAGATAGAATCGTTTGAAGTAGTGGAAGGCGGTGCCTACGACGCCTTTGGGCATGGGCGGGCTGAATCTTTTGCAGAACTCTTTCAGATGCAATTCATACTGCCTAAGAAGCTGCCTCTCTTCGTCTGGAGGCAGGAACACGTTGTATCTCTGGTACTCGTCAACATGCGCGCCGTGCTTAGCGATGAACTCCAAATTGTGCTTCTCCCGCAAGGTTGCAAGCTCGTTCTCGTCGTTAAACGTCCAGAATTTCCTCTGGGAACTTGTAGAAAACATTGTTCAGTTATGTATTTATCCTAAAACCAGTGGAAATAGTCAATATTTATATTTTAACGGACAACAAAAGAAGCGAAAGAAAACGCTTTCTTTGTATTTTTTATGACAATGACAGTGTCGACAGTGATGTTGATGACAGCTGAGCTGACTGACAATTCCAAAATTCCGAAATTCCAATCCAACTTGTGCGTTCGTATACGCATGCTTTATATTTCACACCAAGCACAAGCCTGTTTTTTTATTGTTATTACATAATTTCATTAGACACGTTTTATTTTTTACCACAATTTTGGCCTAAATATTTCAGGCAAATTATAAGTGTGCAAATTACAAATTCTTTATGGGGGTCCGTAAATTTTTGTAACGAGAGGGTTCCGTTACTAGAACAGGGTTAAGGAAGCTTATGCTCTGTGAATTGAGAACTGTCAAAAGTGCAGTGTCTTTTGGTGAGGTTATGTTATGAGACTGTTTAAGTAAAAAAGAAAAAATATATATAGTTAGTTCATTGGCAACCAACAGAAACAAGATGCTTCCCCATAACTCTCTTTTAAAGCGCACATTTCCCATAGTGGTACAATGCGCAAGTGCTCACCGAAAACCCCGCTGGCTTCCCGTCGCCAAAAGTAAAATTTACAGAATCCCTAAACGTCCTGAAATATCAGAGGAGGAACGCATAGAGTTGCTGCGGATTAACAACAATTATCACACACAAATGCGGGCTATACGGCGTTTTTATCATGAAGAAATGATTAAAGAAAAATCTACGTTGGAGAGTGCAAGTTCAGAAATGTCTATCAAGGTAGAGGCTGAAGAATGGGAGCGTTTTATCAAGGTGAACGAAGAGTGGAACGCTAAGGTGGCCGCGGAGCGTGAGGAGCGCCGCAAGCAGGAGCTGGCGGAGCGAGAGGAGTACATTATCGCTCGAGTGCAAGAAAAAGACGAATTGTGGCGACAACGCATTGAAAAGGCATCTCAGGAGATTCGGAAACAGAAGGTAAACATCCAGAACATTCTAAATTAAGCAGAAAAGACAAAGTAAGCCATAAAATAAAGATAAACTATTTTATCATCCAAAAACATCATAAAATGATACTAAGAATGCTTATATTACATCCAGCTATGGAATATTGTTAGAAAAATGTTTCTTTTGTCAATACTTAGTATTAGTGTTTCTAACACTTTAAATGCTCTATGTGCAATATCAATTTCCATATTCAACTATACCAACCCTAAGCTGACCTACTAACATTTAATACCGGCAATATCTTATCTTTAAAAATATTTACAGGAACTAAGCACATCATTCATCACCCTTGAGACCCTGGATGAGGCTATCGAGAGAGCCCTGGCCAACCCCATTGACTACAACTTTGCTATTGACCTGCAGGGCAACCAGATAGACGGCAGAGAAACGCCTGTACCTCCCAAGGAAAAGGCTAAAGCATCTATAACATCATGAAATTATAATGTTAATGTCTATTAGTTGTTCACTCAGATACCTATTTATATTGTCAATACAGTTACTATTTTCATTGATGAAAACGGATTCTTTAATCTTATTATCTTAAAAAGTGAATTTGTATATTCAATTGATAGTAAGATGAAAAATATGGGATATGTTGGTATCAAAGAAAAAAATTCATAGGGTTTAGTAGGAATAGTAGGATTTACTAAGTGACTGTTAGTGTGTTGACGATGAGGGACCTTCTTGTTCCTTTAGCCGTCAACACAGTGAATCCTCCTTTTTGTAAAGGTTTTATTTTTTACCACAATTTTGGCCTAAATATTTCAGGCAAATTATAAGTGTGCAAATTACAAATTCTTTATGGGGGTCCGTAAATTTTTGTAACGAGAGGGTTCCGTTACTAGAACAGGGTTAAGGAAGCTTATGCTCTGTGAATTGAGAACTGTCAAAAGTGCAGTGTCTTTTGGTGAGGTTATGTTATGAGACTGTTTAAGTAAAAAAGAAAAAATATATATAGTTAGTTCATTGGCAACCAACAGAAACAAGATGCTTCCCCATAACTCTCTTTTAAAGCGCACATTTCCCATAGTGGTACAATGCGCAAGTGCTCACCGAAAACCCCGCTGGCTTCCCGTCGCCAAAAGTAAAATTTACAGAATCCCTAAACGTCCTGAAATATCAGAGGAGGAACGCATAGAGTTGCTGCGGATTAACAACAATTATCACACACAAATGCGGGCTATACGGCGTTTTTATCATGAAGAAATGATTAAAGAAAAATCTACGTTGGAGAGTGCAAGTTCAGAAATGTCTATCAAGGTAGAGGCTGAAGAATGGGAGCGTTTTATCAAGGTGAACGAAGAGTGGAACGCTAAGGTGGCCGCGGAGCGTGAGGAGCGCCGCAAGCAGGAGCTGGCGGAGCGAGAGGAGTACATTATCGCTCGAGTGCAAGAAAAAGACGAATTGTGGCGACAACGCATTGAAAAGGCATCTCAGGAGATTCGGAAACAGAAGGTAAACATCCAGAACATTCTAAATTAAGCAGAAAAGACAAAGTAAGCCATAAAATAAAGATAAACTATTTTATCATCCAAAAACATCATAAAATGATACTAAGAATGCTTATATTACATCCAGCTATGGAATATTGTTAGAAAAATGTTTCTTTTGTCAATACTTAGTATTAGTGTTTCTAACACTTTAAATGCTCTATGTGCAATATCAATTTCCATATTCAACTATACCAACCCTAAGCTGACCTACTAACATTTAATACCGGCAATATCTTATCTTTAAAAATATTTACAGGAACTAAGCACATCATTCATCACCCTTGAGACCCTGGATGAGGCTATCGAGAGAGCCCTGGCCAACCCCATTGACTACAACTTTGCTATTGACCTGCAGGGCAACCAGATAGACGGCAGAGAAACGCCTGTACCTCCCAAGGAAAAGGCTAAAGCATCTATAACATCATGAAATTATAATGTTAATGTCTATTAGTTGTTCACTCAGATACCTATTTATATTGTCAATACAGTTACTATTTTCATTGATGAAAACGGATTCTTTAATCTTATTATCTTAAAAAGTGAATTTGTATATTCAATTGATAGTAAGATGAAAAATATGGGATATGTTGGTATCAAAGAAAAAAATTCATAGGGTTTAGTAGGAATAGTAGGATTTACTAAGTGACTGTTAGAGGTTTTCAAAAAAATTTGAAATCAATTTTATTGTTTTGGGAATAATAAATAATTTTTCATCACTTCACGCACATCTGCGGCTACAAAACTATGGTACAGTCACATCTGAAAATATGGATAGATTTAATGTGACAAAAATATAGTTTTGGATACATGTTTTTGTCACATTTAATGTATCAATATTTTCAGATGTAACCATGCCTTTTTAGTGAGAGTGATATGTATTTTTACTTGTTTTTTCTGAAGAAACATTCTAGGACATATAAGAGTCATCTGATCATGAACATTAGGTTATAAATAAAATATGTAAATAATAACTTAACATTTGTTTTATTCTAAATAAGTACCACTTACAATAATGATTAATTATATTTACATTTTTTTTACATACTTAAAGTTATAGTTCAACATAATGTTATATTTACAGAATTAGTCCTTTGCAAAATCAAGCACAATCCCACAAGTGAAAAAACATCTGGCAGTAGAAAAAATATTAGTTTATCATAGACAAGAGGAACTGAAGAACAAATCAATTTATTTTTAATAAATATTTTGATTTGTTTATTTTTTTAAGTAAACACACTACTATATAAATCATAAACTTATATGTATATGACATCTATACATATAAGTTTATAGACAAGAGGCTTTACAGCTAACATAGATAATATTTATTTAAGTGTATCATAATAAATAAATAAATAATGCCGTCCCATAATTTTTATTTATAGATGGCACTCTGTGGTGCTGTACATTATGTGGTAACTTGGTTGTCAATTAGTTACCAGAAATCATATAGCACTGTACTGCACCATCTAATCCAGCTGTTGAATTTGTGGCCTCAATGTTATTCAGACAGACATGTATAGGAATTAAACTCAGGTAGAGTTTGTTCCAAGGATCGGGAACCATTCTTTGATCCATACAAAAATACCGGTATTTCAATAAATATTATAGTTACAATCTTACACAAATCGACCTAGGCCCACAGTAAGCTCAATAAGGCTTAAGTTATGTGTACTAGACGAGGATATATATAATAGATAAACATAGAAAACATCCATAACTCAGGAACAAATATCTGTGATAAACACACAAATAAATGCCCAGACCAGGACTCGAACCCGGGACCTCCTGCTTCATAGGCAGGGTCACTACCGACTGGGCTAGGAGGCTGTTGCGTATTTAAACGTTCTTTGGTTCAAATCAAATCAATCGTTTTATTCGTGATAAAAATTGCATATAAAAGTATTAAAAAAAAAAAAAAAAAAAAAACAATAGAAATCTAGAACATAATACAAAGTTTACCACGAAATGGACCCGCCTCAGCTTTATGCTGACCCGAAAGCCAGCGCTGATCTTCCGGCGGGACCATTTGTGGGCCACGATCGCAGCCGTACGACACCTTGGTTAATTATTTCTTTTTTAATTGGACAATGTAATCATATGGAGTCATTACCTTTTTCAACCGACTTCAAGATTTCGAAGGAGGAGGTTATCAATTCGTCGGGATCTTTGTTTTTGCTATTTATTTATTTTTTATGTATGTTCACCGATTATTTATTCGAAGACGGCTGGACCGATTTGGAAAATTCTTTTTTTGTTTGAAAGAGTATACTTCACAGTTGGTCCCATTGTAACCAGGTCAGGATCTGATGATGGGATCCTGGAGAAATCGAAGGAACTCTTCAACTATTATAGGCACACCTGTAGTGATTTGAGTATTTTTTACAGCAGCTCGAGCATTTGCTGTTGGAAAGGTGGATGCTAAGTGAAGTCGGTTCTTTTTTGTTTAAAATTATATATGATTGAGTTCTACATGAAGAGCATAAATTAATTCAAAATATTGGGCTCTTTTGGGGTTTTGGCAAAGAACGGTTCCCGATCCCTGGTTTGTTCTGCAGCGGATCGAGCAACACCTTGTTGGCGGAGCGCGAGGAGTTTTCAACCACGGAGACTCCTGAGTTATGAGACTGTCCTTGATCTTGCTGACTTCGATTCTGAAATTATTTTTACCCCCATGTTGCAATGCTATAAGTGTAAACAAATAGGACACCAGTTTAAACGGGCATGTCGTGGAACATGGCTTCCCAGTCGGGTGTGAGGTTGAGCTTGTGCTGCAAGGGACCCAGGGACACCATGTTAGCGGAGCGCGATGCCTCATCAGCGGCCACGGAGACTGCTTCTTGGTAGAAGGCTGCTTTAGTGCCAGTGCTGACCTGCAATAGGAATTGAATTGTTAGGTGTCTTTTTTTCCGTTGTCTTGGTCAAGTGGCAAGGACCTGTGGTCACGGAGACTGATGGGAATGTGTGACTACGAGATCCAGTTTGATTGCCGTGCTTCTAGACTGTAATGAAACGCTTGTTGGCCCCACCTCAATCCATTTCCATCTGTCCCTGCTTTGGTCGTTTAGCTTACGCATATCTCCCAAGACTACAGCTATTATTTTAATAAGTATTTTGATTTGTTGATTTTAAGTAGACACACTACTATATAAATTATAAACTTATATAGATGTCATATACAAAGGAAAAAGTGACCTAGGCCTCCGGTGCCCAGGGCTGGGATCGAACCAGCGTCTTCTTCAGCGCCTTAGCATTTACAAAGTTTGCATATATAAGGTGCTAACAAATTAGTCACGGATATTTTAAGAGATTATACATTACGTTAAAACAATTAACTTTTAACTGTAATTAAGGAACCTTTGTATGCCGATCATTTACCGAACAAAAAAAAATTGTATAATTATTTTTTTAAATAACCACCCCTATAATGTACCTGTCAAGATGTTTAACACTGTTTGTCATGTCACGTCAAAAGTTTTTTTTCTTAAATGTCATTATGATTCGAGTCTAAAGAGGTCTCATTTAATTATCTTATTAACAGGCTGTTTTAGCGTAGGAAATTTGTGTCCTAGTTTTCTCCAATATACATAACAAAACCTATGATATACATACTTAAATATACTCCGAGAACCGAGTACTATCAGCGGTAAAAATATCCGTGACTAATTTGTTAGCACCTTATATATGGGAAAATTCGACCGGTGCCGCTGTGACCCCGGTAGACTAGTGGTTAGGGAGTCTGCTGCGAATGTAGATATAAGTTTATCTCCTAAAACTGTCATGACTGACCTCAAAGATGGTGTCGCCCAGAGCGAGCGTGACGCGGCCGGACGCGTGCACGCGCAGCTTCCCGATGCGGCCCTCCTCGAGGTCACTCAGTCGACATCTGCTGTCAATTGGCTGCAATTTAGAACAAGATAGGTTATAATAAACACTGACGATATTCTTCATACCATAGAAAAATAATTTACTGGGCCTCCCAGTACCCCTAGCAAAATTTTGTACAGTCGGCTGCAGAGATAAAGACCCCCCTGCATACAAAATTTGTATGCAGCGTGGGCCTTTTCTCTGCAGCTGACCGTACAAAATTTTGTTGAGCTTTTAGTCAGTAACTATGGGCATTTATTTGTGTTTATCACGGATATTTTTCTCCTGAGTTATGGTAGTTTTCTATGTATTTAAGTATTTATTCATACTTATGTATAATATATATCGTCGTCTAGTACGGCTAGTACCCATAACTCAAGCCTTATTGAGCGTACTGTGGGACTAGGTCGATTTGTGTAAGATTGTCCCATAATATTAATTTATATTTTTTTTATTTATAACTCAGGGTTCCAAATTTACAACAAAATAACTGCTTCCGGCTCATTATTTTAACAAAACCCGGGACTAAATCGCGTACCTACACTTACTTTTATTATTTTCCTGACGTTTCGAGCGTGCCGTAACGCTCGTGGTCGCAAGCATACTGGCGAGGAATTGTATCAGCATCTCCTAGCCGCGCGGGTTTTCCGAACTACCCGCACTTGGTCTCGATTATTCACATTCACGTTAGGGTTGTCACTGCCTACACACAACATCCGATGGTTTGGAAATGCAAGTATTTCCACGCTTACACTTGCTGAACACTGGTTTCCACGAAGACTTAATCCCTTGTCCCTCGTTCTGGTTTATGAGTTAGCACAACTGCTTCTGAGTCTATAAACACTATAAAATATAACGGTTACACTCACGTCACTTTGCGCGACATGTTGCGGAGAGTTTAGGTCCATCTTCAAGCACGAAGAGTGCTTTTTGAACCGGCCCGTTGCGAATGCACGTTGCGTTGCCGACTGACGTGGCGTTGTTTCTGGGTCTCGGGAAGCTATAATAGATAGAGCTAGGAATGGAGACGGTATACATGTGAACTCACCGGTGCGTCCTCCTTAGTCTCCCCGGCGGAGCCCGAGGCGGAGGGCTCGGGGTCGACGCCGCCGCGGCCCGGCAGGGAGTCCGGCAGCTGGGGAAACGCACCAAACACATACAGGTGGTTTCATTAACGCGCTATTACATATAATACCTCAGCTAAGTAAGTAAAAGTCGCTCAGCGAGCTATGGAGAGGGCTATGCTCGGAGTTTCTCTACGTGATCGAATCAGAAATGAGGAGATCCGTAGTCGAACTAAAGTCCCCGACATAGCCCACCGGATTAGCAAGCTGAAGTGGCAATGGGCAGGCCACATTGCACGCAGAGAAGATGGCCGATGGGGCCGAAAAGTGGTCGAGTGGAGACCACGGACTAGCAAGCGCAGCGTAGGACGCCCACCCACAAGATGGACCGACGATATTATTAAAATCGCCGGAAGACGCTGAATGCGGGTCGCTTCCAACCGGTACGTGTGGAGGTCCAAGGGGGAGGCCTATGTTCAGCAGTGGACGTCTTATGGCTGAGATGATGATAACATATAATACCTATATAGATATGTATATGGACCATAGACTAATTAACCCAAGACCCCGCATAGCCGGGCGACCCCCGCCCGTCTTGGGTTATTAGTCTATGTTTTTGACTCACATTTCTGACTTTTGTGTTGCTTTAACGCAATTGGACCCATATAGGCATTTAATCCTCACAACAAAACGAATCGTATACATAAAACAAATTCATCATGCCTATTGAAGCCTGAGAGACTTTTGTGAAGAAGCGGGGAAAGTGTACTCGGGTGATACATTAACATTACATTCCATCATATTTATTACTAGCTGTGCCCGCGGCTCCGCCCGCGTGGAATTCGGTCTGTGTCAGTAAGCGGCTAATTCACCCCTAATTTCTCTCCCGCTACCCTGGAGGCGGAACTTGAAGTAAAGTTGACAGATGGATACGCTAGAGGACAGTAGTCCTAATAAAATATTTTACAATGACCACTAAATGAAACTACACTCAAAAATGAATACTTTTTTTTATCATATTAATTTTTTTGGCATGATTTAAACGACATAGAGTAGTACCTGTATATCGGACGATACAGGGACTTTTGTATTTATACATTCATGTCCACGGCAAATATCATCCAAATCGATCCTCCCGTCAAATCAGTCTAAGCATGAAAGGCATGAACAGGCCCGGTTGAAATTGGGTAGGGGGGGGTCACAAATGCAGAAATGTTTTTTTTTGTATTTGAGGGGGGGGTCCATGACCCATGCAAATTTAACTCAATCGAGTGTAGTGGCTACCCCCCCCCCCCCCTTTTTTTAGACGTTGAATTTTTATAGGCTTCGTTTAACCTAGCTAGGGATTTTCTTGAATTGGAATTAGTAATCCTTAAGGGGTGATTTCCGGGATAACAATGCAAAAAAAAACCGGCCAAGAGCATGTCGGGCGCTCAGTGTAGAGTTTCGTAGACGCCGCCCTGTTACAAAACATCCGTTCAAAAGGTCGTTTATTATGGGATATTTGGCGGCGTTTACGTCATTTTACTATTCGGCACTTCCTTTCACTATGCGTTTTTGACTGATAATTCAAAAACGGTTGACCCGATTTTATTCAATATAGTTTTTATTGAAAGTTCTTATCAGGCCTTACCAAATTTCAGCTTTCTAGCGCGAACGGTAACTGAGCTAGACCGCGGACAGACGGACGGACATGGCGAAACTATAAGGGTTCCTAGTGGACTACGGAACCCTAAAAAGAGAAATAGTAGTTTATGTAACTGTTACGTAATGTTACGTAATAAGGCCTAATTATGTACAGAAGTATACGAGTACACTGCTTTACCTACACACATATAAAAAATCCACTGAAACCATTAGAATGACCGCCATTACACCGCCATGACCAACCTTATTGCACCGGCGGTCGGGGGGGGCGGATATTCATTACCAGGGCCCGTAATTTTCATGCCGATGACATCAATTTGACGTCACGCTCCATATAGGATGATCCCAAATAGTTTTATTGTAAATTATTAATCATTATCATTTTAATCATGTACAAATGACTTCGAAAGTACTATATTTACACGTGGAATAAATTATACCTACTTGATACGTGAAACGTAACGTAAATAAAACTATTTGATTTGTTTTTATACATACATTTTATTAAATGGTGTTGTTAACAACACATTACAATTCATTAGAAAACAGAATTCCTCTCTAACGTAAAGCACGCCATCCTTCTTGCATTAATTCCCATGCAAAGAAAATCTAAGTCATCTTCGCGTTCATACGTAATGCAATATTCATAAAAAAAAATTTTTTGTAATCGTTTTTTTGTTTGTTGTCACACATTTGGTTAATTATTCCAACTTCTCTGCTAAAATGAAAATGTATATATGATGGACACATTTTTTCTGATTTTAACAACTAATACAATTAGGAAGTCAGTATTTTTATTTCTCAGTGGCACTTGTAACATTTTTGACAGAACGTTTTTTAATGAGAACGAATAAAAAACCGGCCAAGAGCGTGTCGGGCCACGATCAGTGTAGGGTTCCGTAGTTTTCCGTCCGTCACAGTAAGTGTCCGCTCTTAAGAGTTAAAATAACACCGCCATGTAGGATATGATATGAGCGTTCCACGTACAGCGACATCTATCGGCAAATTAAGTAAACTATTGCGCGCGAGCTTAAAGTATGGAAGATGCTTTTTATGGGATAATTCTTTATTGCGTGAACCGATTTGCACCGTTTTTACTTTATTTGAAAGCACGTCATTTCATTGTGATTTTGTAGAAATTACAGGTACAATAAACATCTGCTTATACGGTTAAATTCCAAACTTAGTTCAGAAATTATTTTGTAATTTTTTTCAAGAACTATTCAACATATCAAGTTCAAAATAATTTTCCTACAAAGTTTTTATAAAGTTCTACTTTTGATATTTTTTTCATATTTTTGAAACTTATGGTTCAAAAGTTAGAGGGGGGGGGGGGCATATTTTTTTTTACTTCTGGAGCGATTATTTCCGAAACTATTTACATTATCAAAAAATGATTTTAGTAAACCCCTATTCATTTTTAAATACCTATCTAACAATATATCACACCTTAGGGTTGAAATGAAAAAAAAAATCACTCCCCACTTTACGTATAGGGGAGGTACTCGTACCCTAAGAAAAAACATTTTTCCACTTTTTATTTCACTACTTTGTCGGCGTGATTGATATACATATTAGTACCAAATTTCAGCTTTCTAGTGCTAACGGTCACTGAGACTATCCGCGGACGGACGGACGGACGGGCAGACATGGCGAAACTATAAGGGTTCCTAGTTGACTACGGAACCCTAAAAAAGGTTACATTTAAAAAGGTTTTATTACATATTGATTTACAAACAGTCAAGGAAATTGATTTGTGTAACATTACGTACTTTGTCATAGTGACAATCAACATCTAGACGCTAGAGATTTCATATTATTGTCGCTGTGATAAGGTTCTAAATGGTATGTAAATCAAAGTCCTGGGTCGTACCTACACAAATAACCAGATACTTAATGATATTATTTACAAACGAGGTTTTGTACGAGGTGTAAGTGCCACTGAGAAATAAAAATACTGATTTCCTAATTGTATTAGTTGTTAAAATCAGAAAAAATGTGTCCATCAAATATACATTTTCTTTTTAGCAGATAATCTGGAATAATTAACCAAATGTGTGACACAACAAACAAAAATACGATTACAAAACAAAATGATTTTTATGAATATTGCATTACGTATGAACGCGAAGATGACTTAGATTTTCTTTGCATGGGAATTAATGGAAGAAGGATGGCGTGCTTTACGTTAGAGGGGAATTCTGTTTTCTACGTAACAATTGTAATGTGTTGTTAACAATACCATTGAATAAAATGTATGTATAAAAACAAATCAAATAGTTTTATTTACGTTTCACGTATCAAGTAGGTATTATTTATTCCATGTGTAAATAGAGTACTTTTGAAGTCATTTGTACATGATTAAAATGATTGACGACTAATGATTAATAATTTACTATAAAACTATATGGGATCATCCTATATGGAGCGTGACGTCAAATTGATGTCATCGGCATGAAAATTACGGGCCCTGTTCATTACATTACCGTAGGTAATGAATTTTCATACGTTTTTACCACAGTGTCACAGATAATACACTGATGTTAGGTTACTGGTTACAATAATGGTGGTAATAACATACGGTTACGAACGCGGAATAGAGGATTTATGATATTGGTGTAGATCAAGATATTTATTCTTCAATGTAAGCACATTACAATGCACTAATGAACGTCAAAGAAAAATAAAATGTGTGAGTGTCGTGGAACACGCGATTGGAACGAAGTTATGTTATTTTATATAATTTTAGAATTTTTTTTGCAAATTTTATTTTTTTTGTATTTTTTGAAAATTTTGGAAATTTTGGGAAATTTTGGAAATTTTTGAAAATTGTGCCATTTTTGACATTTTCGACATTTTTCACTTTTAGGTTCTCGACTTTTTTCACTTTTATCACTTTGTCACTTCTCACTTTAACTTTTCACTACACTTCACTTCACTTCACTTCACTTCACTTCACTTTATTCTATTTTATATATTTTTTATTTCATTCCATTTTACATGTTTCTCAATTGTATGGGTGTCGCGTTTTCGTGACGTGACGCTTTTTCGTGACGGTCACGTGACTTTTTTTCGCCTAGCCTTGCATCCGCGAACCGTCCGATAAGGAACTTCGTTCCAAAACTACCACCGGTTCTACACCTCTGGCCCAAGAAGTATTATGACCGAAAAGAAACCTGACGGGACTTATTTTTTTCAAAACAGTAATATATTATTAGATCTTAAAGATACAAAATAATGCGTAGTTGTTCAAGAAGACATGTCTAAACAGCTTGAGAGACAGATAATGTACCCATTGTTTAATTATAATGAAAAATAAATCCTAATCTGACTGCTTCACAAAACGTTTGATATGTTTTCCTACCTAAACGGTGTCCTATAAATGTTAGAAGATTTTGTAGTAGTTTTTTGGTTTGGGCCATGCATATTTGTCCGTCATATATAGTCCTCGAACCTGCAATAACCCTTTGACATTCATGACATTTTCAAATATTTCTTAAGAGCGGGTAAAGGTAAATTTAAAGCATCGACGGGTGACATGTTATAAATATGAACACCTTGACCAAAAAATTACAAATTATTTCAATACCAAATTTCAACTAAATACGTACAGCGGTTATTGGTTATTTCTTCCCCATGTAAACTTGCACCCCCTTTGCATCCGCTTAAGGGATAATTTCCGAGATAAAACTATTTTATTTCCTTTTCCAGAGCTCAAATTATCTCCATACCAAATTTTCATCTAAATCCGTTCAGCGGTAAAAAAATCCTCATACAAACTTCCAACCCCCTTTTTACCCCCACAAGGGTTTGAAAACTATCCTATGACGTTTCTCGAGACTCAAATTATCTCGATACTCATTTCTATCTAAATCGTTTCAGCGGTTAAAAATTCTCCATACAAACTTTCAACCCCATTTTCACCCCCACCAGGGTTGATTTTCGGGATTAAAACTATATATTAACCTTTCCCGGGACTCAAACTATCTCTATACAAATTTTCATCAAAATCCGTTCAGCCGTTTTCACGTGATGAGCGGTCAAATAAACAGACAAACAGATAAACAGACAAACAGACAAAAATTTTAAAAATTGTTGTAACGTGTTCTGTTATCGATTCTAAGTATCCCCAGCCAACTTTTTTTCGATTATCTTCCATGTACAGACTTTCGACCCTCTTCAGCTTTATTATATGTATAGAAGTCAATATTTTATGTACCTAACAATACTTGAAGAGGATGGAGTCTCCGAAAGATATCGCGCGTAATGACTAAATACGATGTATTCAAGGCAAAGGTACATACAACATTGTCGGTTGTTAATAGAGTTTATTTTTAAATTATTTTTTATGGTAGTAACACCTATACTCTGTATCTTTAGGTATTTAAATAAAAGTAAATAAGATCTACCCTCAAATGGCTCCTTAAGAGGCCTTATTCCCATGAACGTTCCTCAATTTCACGAAATCTTACTCGATAGATGGCGGTAGCGCTCAGTACGCGACCGCTGGCAATGATCGACGTTCGAACGATCTTGATCGTTTTCAACTTCAATTACAAGTAAAATTATTTTTACGCATAAGTTACACACAGGCTATTTATTTTCTTTTATATGGAAGATACTACTAATTAAAGTATGTTTTAAGGAAATATACGCATCTAACACCAAAGACGGGTAATCACTTAATCAGTAGGGACTGTTGGAGATACTTTTAGAATTAAAAGTATAATAAATTTCGAATTTCGAAAATTAGGTTTGTTTAAGTATTGTAAAGACTGTTTTTTACACTTATCTTTCATTTTTTACCCTCCTTCAATATGCCTGTATTCGGTAGGAAATAATCTATTACTTATACATACATAGGTAGTATTTTTTTTATTAGGGTTCCGTACCTCGAAAGGAAAAAACGGAACCCTTATAGGATCACTTTGTTGTCCGTCTGTCTGTCTGTCTGTCTGTCTGTCTGTCTGTCTGTCTGTCTGTCTGTCTGTCTGTCTGTCAAGACCATTTTTCTCAGGAACGCGTGGAGGTATCAAGCTGAAATTTATATCAAATACTCAAGTCTATTGTCCCTTGCAGCTGTGAAAAAATCAAACTTAAAAACCAACGCAATCAAAAGATACAGTCGTTTATGCTGCAAATTTTAGAGTTTTTCGGCACTCGCAAAACCTACGGGGTACTTCCCGTGAACTCAGAAACTTGAAATTTGGCACGAAGCAACGTCATATAGCATAGACAATGGAAAAATTACAAAAAGCAGACATTTTTAGTAAAATCATACAAAAAAATATTTTTAAAAATTTTAAACTGACTACCTTTTTCCTCGTAAACGCGTAGAGGTATTAAATTGAAATTCATGTCAAATACAGGGCTATAGGACCTTTCAGATGTAGCAAAACCAAACTTTTATGTCAACGCAATCAAAAGAAATAGCAATTTAAGTCGCATATTTTGAAACTGAGTAATCGCAAGAAACTCAAAACCTAAAGGGTACTTTCCGTAAACTCAGAAACTTAAAACTTGGCACGAAGAAACTTCATATAGCACAGACAAAGGAAAAATTACCAAAAGTAGACATTTTGATTAAAATCATACAAAAAAAATTTTTTTAAATATTATACTTACTACTTTTTTCCTCGTAAACGCGTGGAGGTATTAAATTGAAATTCATGTCAAATACTCAGGGCTATAGGACCTTTCAGATGTAGCAAAACCAAACTTTTATGTCAACGCAATCAAAAGAAATAGCAATTTAAGTCGCATATTTTGAAACTGAGTACTCGCAAGAAACGCAAAACCTAAAGGGTACTTCCCGTAAACTCAGAAACTTGAAACTTGGCACGAAGAAACTTCATATAGCACAGACAAAGGAAAAATTACGAAAAGTAGACATTTTTAGTAAAATCATACAAAAAATATTTTTTTAAATTTTTTACTTACTACCTTTTTCCTCGTAAACACGTAGAGGTTTTTGCTTGTTATAGGTGTTTACGGAACCCTCGGTGCGCGAGTTGGACTCGCACTTGGCCGGTTTTTTTTTTTTTTTTTTTTATTCCACTATGGCCGAAATAATTTTTTTTGTAAAAATGGTCATGGTAGCCAATTTCGACTACTTCGGGTGTGTAGATTACGAAAATGATGTCTGTTAAATCGAAGATGGCGGTTATATACTTTATTCAGAAAAATCGTCATGGTAGTCCTTTTCGGCTAATTAAGGGATGTGGATTTCGAAAATTATGTCCGTTTTAAAATCCAAAATGGCGGTTATACACTTTATTCTGAAAATCGCCATGGTAGTCATTTTCGGCTACTTAGAGGGTGTAGATGTCGAAAATTATGTCTGTTTTAAAATCCAAAATGGCGGAAATATACTTTTTTGTTAAATCGTCATGGTAGTCATTTTCGGCTAATTAGGGGATGTCGATTTTGAAAATTATGTCTGTTTTAAAATCCAAGATGGAAATTATATTTTTTTTCTGAAAAATTGTCATAATTCCAATATGGCTGAAATATTTTTTTTTGTAAAAATGGTCATGGTAGCCAATTTCGACTACTTCGGGTGTGTAGATTACGAAAATGATGTCTGTTAAATCGAAGATGGCGGTTATATATTTTATTCAGAAAAATCGTCATGGTAGTCCTTTTCGGCTAATTAAGGGATGTGGATTTCGAAAATTATGTCCGTTTTAAAATCCAAAATGGCGGTTATACACTTTATTCAGAAAAATCGTCATGGTAGTCCTTTTCGGCTAACTAAGGGATGTGGATTTCGAAAATTATGTCTGTTTTAAAATCCAAAATGGCGGAAATATACTTTTTTGTTAAATCGTCATGGTAGTTATTTTCGGCTAATTAGGGGATGTCGATTTTGAAAATTATGTCTGTTTTAAAATCCAAGATCAATCCCAAATCTGTGGACATTGTCGTTGGTCTCATACTTTGTAATTTTTGTATTGTTAATATTAGCCATAATCTCGTGTGTTACTGTTTTTTGTCCCACATAAATTGATAAAAAAAAAAGATACACTTTATTCTGAAAAATCGGCACGGTAGTCATTTTCTGCTAATTAGTGGGTGTAAATTTCGAAAATTATGTCTGTTTTAAAATCCAAGATGGGGGATATACTCTTTTTTTCTGAGAAATCGTCATGGTAATCGTTTTCGATTAATTCAGGGGTGTATATTTCGAAAATAATATCCGTTTTAAAATTAAAGATGACGGAAACGTAAAATGTTGTCAAAATCGTCATGTTAGTCATTTCCGACTAATTCAGGTGTGCAGATTTCGAAAATAATGTCTATTTTTAAATTAAAAGATGGCGGTCATACACATTTTTAGTAAAAATCGTTATGGTAGTCATTTTCCCTTAATTCAGGGATGTAGATTTCGAAAATAAAGACAATTTTAAAATACAAGATGGCGGAAATGGATAATTTTGTCAAAATCGTCATGGTAGTCATTTTCGACTAATTAGGGTGTGCAGATTTCAAAAATGATGTCTATTTTGGAATCCAAGACAGCGGTCATACACTTTTTTGGTAAAAATCATCATGTTAGTCGTTTTCCATTAATTCAGGGGTGTAGATTTCGAAAATAAGGACCGTTTTAAAATCAAAGATGGCGGAAACGGAAAATTCTGTCAAAATCGTCATGGTAGTCATTTTTGACTAATTCGGGTAAGCAGATATCGAAAATAATGTCTATTTTGAAATCCAAGATGGCGGTCATACACCTTTTTGGTAAAAATCGTTATAGTAGTCATTTTCGACTAATGCAGGGATGTATATTTCAAAAATAAAGACCGTTTTAAAATTCAAGATGGCAGAAATGGTAAATTTTGTCAAAATCGTCATGGTAGTCGTTTTCGACTAATTCGGGTGTGCAGATTTCGAAAATAATGTCTATTATTAAAATCAAGATAGCTCTCGCACACTTATTTGGTTAAAATCGATTGAGTGTCGTTTTAGATTAATTTGGGGATTTAAATTTCGAAAATAGACACCGTTTTAAAATTCAAGATGGCTGAAATAGACAATTTTATTAAAATCGTCATGATAGTCTTTTTTGTCTCATTTGGGTGTGTACTGTGTAGATTTCGAAAATAATGTATGTTTTAAAATCCAAGATGGCGGCCATACACTTTTTTCTAAAACAATTTTAGGGTAGTCGCTTGTGATTAATTGAGGGGTGTAGATTTCGATATAAGGACCTATTTGAGATCCAAGATGGGTGTTAAAGGATAATTATTGTAAAAATCGTCATGGTAGTCATTTTTACTAATTCACGTGTGTAGATTTAGAAAATAATGTCTGTTTTAAAATCCAAGATGGCAGTCATACAATTTTAGTAAAAATCGTTATAGTAGTCGCTGTTGATTAATTCGGCAATGTAAATTCCTATAATAAACACTGTTTTAAAATATAAGATAGCAGTGATGACCTTTTTGTGAAAATCTTCATGGTAATCTTGTTCAACTGATTCAGGTGTTTAGATTTCGAGAAAAGGGTCTGTTTTAAATTCCAAGGTGGCGGCCATACACTTTTTACTAGATAAACGTTATGGTAGTCATTTTCGATTCAATCGGGGATACAAAAAAGTATATGGCCGCAGTCTTGAATTTTAAAACAGAATTTGTTTTTGAAATCGACATATCTGAATAACGACGATTTTTATAAATGAATGATCATTTCTGCCATCTTGGATTTTGAAACGGACTTTATTTTTGAAATCTACACGCCTGAATTAATCAAAAATGGCTAAAATAACAAGTAAAGTGTGTGATAGCCATTTTGGATTTCAAAATAGACATTATTTTCGAAATCTACAGTTACCGAAATAGTCGAAAACGACTCCCATGACGAATTTGTCAATTTTTTTCATTTCCGCCATCTTTGATTTTAAAACGGTCCTTATTTTCGAAATCTACACCCCTGAATTAATCGGAAATGACTACCATATGGATTTTAACCAAAAAGTGTTTGATCGCCATCTTGGATTTTAAAACAGACATTATTTTCGAAATCTGGACACCCGAATTAGTCGAAGACGACAACCATGACGATTTTGACCAAATATTCAGTTTCCCCCATCTTTGATTTTAAAACGGTCCTTATTTTCGAATTATTCATCCCAGAATTAATCAGAAATGACGTCCATTACGAGTTTAAGTAAAAAGTGTGCGGCCGCCATCTTGGATTTTGAAATACACATTATTTTCGAAATCTACACCCCCGAATTAGTCGAAGACGACTACCATGACGATTTTGACAAATTTTTCCATTTCCGCCATCTTTTATTTTAAAACGGTCCTTATTTTCGAAATCTACACCCCTGAATTAATCGAAAACGACTGACATGATGATTTTTACCAAAAACGTGTATGACCCCGGTCATGGATTTCAAAATAGACATCATTTTCGAAATATACACCCCCGAATTAGTCGAAGACGACTACCATGACGATTTTGACAAAATTTTCCATTTCCGCCATGTTGTATTTTAAAACGGTCTTTATTTTCGATTTAACGATTTTTACCAAAAAAGTGTATTACCGCCATCTTGGATTTCAAAATACGCATTATTTTCGAAATCTGCACACCCAAATTAGTCGAAAATGACTACCATGACAAATTTAACGATTTTTACAAAAAAAGTGTATGACCGCCATCTTGGATTTCAAAATAGACATTATTTTCGATATCTGCTTACCCGAATTAGTCGGAAATGACTACCATGACGATTTTGACAAAAATTTCGATTTCCGCCATCTTTGATTTTAAAACGGTCCTTATTTTCAAAATATACACCCCTGAATTAATCGAAAACTACTAACATGATGATTTTTACCAAAAAAGTGCATGACCGCGGTCTTGGATTTCAAAATAGACATCATTTTCGAAATCTACACCCCCGAATTAGTCGAAGACGACTACCATGACGATTTTGACAAAATTTTCCATTTCCGCCATCTATGATTTTAAAGCGGTCCTTATTTTCGAAATCTACACCCATGAATTAATCGAAAACGACTAACATGATGATTTTTACCAAAAAAGTGTATGACCGCGGTCTTGGATTTCAAAATAGACATCATTTTCGAAATCTAAACCCCCGAAATAGTCGAAGGCGACTACCACGACGATTTTAACAAAATTTTCCATTTCCGCCATCTTGTATTTTAAAACGGTCTTTATTTTCGATTTAACGATTTTACCAAAAAATTGTATGACCGCCATCTTGGATTTCCAAATACACATTATTTTCGAAATCTGCACACCCAAATTAGTCGAAAATGACTACCATGACAAATTTAACGATTTTTACAAAAAAGTGTATGACCTCCATCTTGGATTTCAAAATAGATATTATTTACGATATCAGCTTACTTGAATTAGTCGGAAATGACTACCATGACGATTTTGACAGAATTTTCCGTTTCCGCCATCTTTGATTTTAAAACGGTCCTTATTTTCGAAATCTACACCCCTGAATTAATCGAAAATGACTACCATAACGATTTTTACCAAAAAAGTGTTTGACCGCCATCTTGGATTTCTAAAAAGGCATTATTTTTGAAATCTGCACACCCGAATTAGTCGAAGACGACTACCATGACGATTTTGACAAAATTTTCCATTTCCGCCATGTTGTATTTTAAAACGGTCTTTATTTTCGATTTAACGATTTTTACCAAAAAAGTGTATGTCCGCCATCTTGGATTTCAAAATACGCATTATTTTCGAAATCTGCACACCCAAATTAGTCGAAAATGACTACCATGACAAATTTAACGATTTTTACAAAAAAAGTGTATGACCGCCATCTTGGATTTCAAAATAGACATTATTTTCGATATCTGCTTACCCGAATTAGTCGGAAATGACTACCATGACGATTTTGACAAAAATTTCCATTTCCGCCATCTTTGATTTTAAAACGGTCCTTATTTTCAAAATATACACCCCTGAATTAATCGAAAACTACTAACATGATGATTTTTACCAAAAAAGTGCATGACCGCGGTCTTGGATTTCAAAATAGACATCATTTTCGAAATCTACACCCCCGAATTAGTCGAAGACGACTACCATGACGATTTTGACAAAATTTTCCATTTCCGCCGTCTATGATTTTAAAGCGGTCCTTATTTTCGAAATCTATACCCATGAATTAATCGAAAACGACTAACATGATGATTTTTACCAAAAAAGTGTATGACCGCGGTCTTGGATTTCAAAATAGACATCATTTTCGAAATCTAAACCCCCGAAATAGTCGAAGGCGACTACCACGACGATTTTAACAAAATTTTCCATTTCCGCCATCTTGTATTTTAAAACTGTCTTTATTTTCGATTTAACGATTTTACCAAAAAATTGTATGACCGCCATCTTGGATTTCCAAATACACATTATTTTCGAAATCTGCACACCCAAATTAGTCGAAAATGACTACCATGACAAATTTAACGATTTTTACAAAAAAGTGTATGACCTCCATCTTGGATTTCAAAATAGATATCATTTGAAATCTTTGTAGATTCTAAAATTCAAAATTTCAAAGCAACATCACATCGTTTATCAAAAATTAACATTCACTCCGCTTATTCAATCATAAAACATTGCCTATTTGTGCCAAAATTTACATACATTCTTCGCGGATCCCATCTTTGGAAATACCCTGATTTGGTTTCAAAATTAGATACATTAGTCGTAGAAACACTGACATCCATTTTCAACATATCTTTTGACGACAGAACTTGGACCCAGGCTAGCTTACCTATTAGGTTCGGTGGCCTGGGTATCCGCAAAATCTCCTGCGTGGCGTTACCTGCGTTCTTGTCCTCGGTGCATGGTGCTCAAAGCCTTATAGGAAAAATACTGGCCCCTTCCATTGGGTCCCTGGAGGCTGCACACTGCTCCGAGGCCAAGAACGTTTGGTCTATAACCTGCCCGAACACCGATTTACCTGACCATCCCTGCTCGCAGAGGCAATGGGACGAGCCGCTCTGTCGACTAGTACGGAAAAATCTCTTAGATACGTCACCTAGTCCGACGGACCGCGCTCGTCTCCTCGCTACTGCAGAGTGGGAGTCTGGCCTCTGGTTAACAGCTCTACCGTCTCCCAATATTGGAACACTGTTAGATAACACCACCTTTCGCCTCGCAACCTGCTTACGTTTGGGGGCACCAACAAACCAACCTCATCGCTGTCAATGCGGCGTCATGGTGGACAGTCTAGGCCACCACGGTCTATCTTGCGTCCGAAGTGCTGGGAGGATCTCCCGCCACGCCAGCATTAACGACGTCATCCGAAGGGCCCTTGTCAGCGCTAAACTGCCGGCAGTCCTGGAACCTAGCGGTTTGGCCAGGGACGACGGCAAGAGGCCCGACGGCATGACACTGGTGCCTTGGAGTATGGGACGGCCGCTAGTTTGGGACGCTACCTGCGTTGATACCTTGGCACCGTCCCGTATTTCAGGCACCAAAATCAATGCTGGCGCCGCGGCATCCTCGGCCGAAGACCTCAAGCGCCGCAAGTATGTTGCTCTAGGAAGTAGCTACATATTTGCGGCGTTTGGGGTTGAAACTTTGGGGCCGTGGGGGCCAAGCGCGCGCCGACTATACAAAGATCTATCGGCGCGCCTAATAGAAGCCTCTGGTGACCAGAGGGCTGGCTACTATTTTGCACAACGTGTAGCTATCGCCATTCAACGTGGCAATACGGCCAGCCTTCTGGGCACCCTGCCCGTTGACAGCGATCTGGGCCAAATTTTTTATCTCTAGTTTTAAGTTGTTTAGTGTTTATTATATGTTTACTGTTATGTGTTGTTGTGTTGAAATAAATTATAGGGTTGGAAGTTTTGCAAATAGATATTATTTACGATATCAGCTTACTTGAATTAGTCGGAAATGACTACCATGACGATTTTGACAGAATTTTCCGTTTCCGCCATCTTTGATTTTAAAACGGTCCTTATTTTCGAAATCTACACCCCTGAATTAATCGAAAATGACTACCATAACGATTTTTACCAAAAAAGTGTTTGACCGCCATCTTGGATTTCTAAATAGGCATTATTTTTGAAATCTGCACACCCGAATTAGTCGGAAATGACTCCCATGACGATTTTGACAAAATTGTCTAGTTTTCAAATAAAAAATCATTTTACGTTACACCTGGCCATAATGTGAGTTTTACCGCACGCTACGCTAATTGTTGTACTCACCACGGGCAGTAAAAAAGAAAGCCCTCTATCGCATATTTACAACCCTCGCCTGCGGCTCGGGTTACAAATACCTGCGATTTCGGGCTTTCTTTCTTTTACAGTCCTTGGTAAGTAATGTACTATAATAATATAAAGTAAATATTTCAATCTTTTATTTCAAGGATCTTTATAATTCAATCGCACTTCTCGCCACTATAGGGCAATGGAAACAGGTCACTACGTGTTGGGGATTTCATACAAGGTTACCCGTTTTAGTGGCCTCTTAGTGTATCTAGCTGGCAAACTTACGTAATGCGCGTAGGACGATTTAGCACAGGTCCATCGTCTGTGAGCTCTCGTTCCATACTGAGCCAGAGGCGACGGCGCGATGTGTTTTGTCAAGTTTTTAACCGATTTAGAGTCATCTTCAAAAAATTACACTTTATTTAAATTTTGCGTTACAGTAATGATTTTTCTTTTTCGTGGTAGATCTATAGCTGAACTTTAATATATTTATATTTTTAGGGCAGAATATTTATAGGACTTCCGTGAAAAAAATTAAATGTAAACCTGTTTTCATCAAAAAAATTGCAATATTCAGAAGGTATTTTGTCTATTATCCAAGATGAATCTTCAATTTTTCTTACCATGGCCGTCTTGAACATGATATACTGAATTGAATTGTATTCAAATTTTATAAGAAAGGTTCCCTTTATTTGAGTAATCTGAAAAAAACCAGACGTCTAACTGCAAACTCTGAAGAGGCCTGCCAAGAGAAGCCATGTTTTTCAGGTGTTTTTCTCTAAAATGTAATTTTTTTCCCATGGCCGTCTAGATAAAGGAACGGACTATTATATGCATTAAAAGTTAATTTAAAAACTCACAGCATTTTCGCTATAACCTCCGAAGAAAATGATGCATTTCGCAAAATACGCGCATTTTGGGAATAAGGCCTCTTAAGCCAGTTGAGGGTAGATGATAACATTACACGATCAAATAATATTGGTTACAGCCAGGTCGTTAAGTGACAGATCCAGGCAATTTTGTATTTGATCGGTTAACCAATAAAAGTTATAACTACCCGAAAATGTAAAAAAAAATTGTTTACTTTTATTTAAATACCTAAAGACATAGAGTATAATTGACAACCGACCTAATGTGCCTTTGACTTGAAAATGTCACAAATACACGTGTCAAATCGTAAGTTATTTCATCTCTTTTTTTAGTGCTCAAAGAGATAAAAGTACCTGCAGCAGTATGAGCGTGGGTTGGTCGTTCTTCAGCAGGTTCACAACGTCGTTCTCCTCAAACACTTCCTTTTTGACTATCGGGGCTGGCACAGTCGCTACTGAAAAAACATCGTTGAAACAGAGAGTGGATTAGGAAACTTAGGAGCCCTTAACTGATCCCACCGGCGGCGAGTAAGCGAGTAGCATTACATCGCGGGCCTTGAAAGGTCGATCGATCACTCTATACCTCGACAAACCGCAATGTAATGCTACTAGCTTAACTTTACTCACTTACTCGCTCTTGGTGGGACCAGTGCCTAAAGAGTTTGTACCAGGAAAAAATATAAACAGAGTAACAAATTCTCATTACGCTCGTTAGTCTTAATGTGTTAAGGTACAAGTGCCGACTGGAGACAACAGCAGCAGACGACTTTTTCGTTTTCTGTATTTCTAAAGTAAATTCGTGTCGCTAACCTTAATAATGAGAATGAGCGATGTCGGAGCGACATGTTATCTGCAGCTGCTGAGTTCCGGTTCCAACTTGTAATATTATATTTATTAGCCGTGTCCACACCGGACGCACCGCCTCGCGCGGAAATTTCCTCGCGAGGCTGTGCGCCTGGTGTAGCCACGGCTATTTATTAATCCGGGCGAATATTTGCCGTTCATTGGCTGAGATTACAGTAGCAGGCCTGAGGGCATACCACAAACGTCGATAATTGATGTTTCGCTGTCTGTGTCTCTCTCGCCTAAATTAAGCAAGTGCGATAGAGAGCGAGATAAAGAACTTTCGATTTTTGATGTTCGCGGTAGTATTATTAATTATAGTTGCCGGTGCCCAGTTCAGGCAAATTTAAATAATATTTTTTTCGGGACTAGCTTTTCATTATTTAATTATAGAAAGAATGGCATCCCTGCCCTCGCCAAAGGAATTATAAAAAAAAAACTTATAAAATCTAAAACAAGGTTCCGAATACACAAAGCAATGCATCGAATGCCCCTTATATTTTCTGCTTTAGCCGTTCCTCTCAGCCGACGCCATGTTGGATCCGGCCCTCGTAGGAACTGCATTATGACCTACCGTCACTGAGACACTATCGGGAAATGCGTGGAACGAAAATGTTGATAAAGGGTGAAATCTTCAGCTTATTGAGGATTTTCTATATCAGTAATGTGATGCATATCAGTTCCATCCGTTTCACGCATCTGCCTGACAGTAGCGGGGCGTCATTCTAACGTTCAACATATCCGATATGAAAGCGATATGATGGTTTTTACAATAAGTCAAAAGAAAACTTGCTGAATTGTTTAAGGAGGCAGACTGGAAGCACGCGACCGGCAGCGCGAATTATGGCGCGGTGAGCGGTGCGTCGAAGGCCACCGCTGTCTTCCATGACACGTTCATTCAAATCTGTACATTTTGATCGTGCCGCGGTGGAGCTCTGAGCGACGGGCGCGTGTAGCGGCTTCGCGCGACTTTATCAAAATATATAGACATGAAAGAAACTGTTTTGCACAACAGCAGTGGCCGCTCACAGAGCCGCCGGTCGCACGCGACCGAGTGTGTGGCCCAAAAGTTGCGAAGATTCGAGTGGTATGAACTGTATGAAAGCCCCGCTACTATGTCACCCGATGTCTCAGTCTGGTGGTCTACAGTGGGGCTCTTACTGGTGCTCTCCGCGTCGTCGCCGGGCTCCGCCTTCACCACCACTTCCTGTTTTACATGCACCGGCTTTGGTCTGTCCCATGCTATAAATATTTAAGGTTAACTTTAGAACTAGCCCTATGTTAGGCTAATTTGAGCTGTGGGGTTAAAAGGGAATTAATAAAAAAACGATTAATTAAATATGGAAACATAAATAAAAAAGGGAAATATTAAGGAATTACCTTTCTTTTCTTAAATTAAAAACTTTTCATAAAGCAAGCATGATTTTAAACCTAAGGGGTAAAAATACATATTTATTGGGATTATGCCTAGTCAATTCACATATAAATAAACAATGTTTCGTATTCCGAGTCCGACTTGGTCACTTTTTGTAAAGTATAAACACATCTATTTCAGTTTATTACCACCTTAGTTTTTTTTTATTATCATTTATTTTAGGCTTAGTTATGTTATGAATACATCTATCGCGACTATCACACTGGCGTTGCAACCGGATGCGGCGACGGTTTGCAAATGTGACAGTGCTATACACATGCAGAGATATCTCACTCGCGAACCGGCGCCGCAAGCGGAAACCGCAGCAGTGTGAAAGCCGCCTATATTGGTAAGCCAAAAATTGAATGATAAACCTCTTTCAAACACGTAACATAAATAAAATCAAACAAATATATATTGTAGCATGCCGAAAGAACGCCAGCCGAAAGAACATCTCGCGGCGTCCCTTAGGACTATCCGCGCGATTAGTTTTGTTTACCGGCCATTTGCCGTGCTTTAGTTCTATATTGTTGTTACCATTCTTACATATCTGCGATCCGCATCTTTATATTAACCCTAAATCCCCAAAATTCTAATTGCCTCATTTGACGGGCGTACAAAGACCTGGCTCTTGAATTTAGGCTACTCTCATCCAGTAAATCATCTGTCACCACCCATATCACTCGCCTCATTAAACCATTACTTTCCCCGCAGCCAAATTACCAGCCGAGTTTTTTTTTATTTGTACTTACTAGTTTTGCTAGTACTCCCTCGTTTTATTTTTCCTTTCGTGCGGAAAGTAGACGTCTACGATACTAAGGAAATTATTGAATGTGAAATATCTTTATATCGATATCGTTATCGTCATTTTTATGTGAAGTGCTAATTTTAAATAATCTGATTATTGTAATTTAATTACATTCTATCCACTAAGGAAATTATTGAATGTGAAATATCTTTATATTGATATCGTTATCGTCATTTTTATGTGAAGTGCTAATTTTAAATAATCTGATTATGGTAATTTAATTACATTCTATCCGGCTCGAAGCACCAAATTGCTAATTTTAAATAATTGACTTAATCTGCAAAATTAAACGTGGTAATGCAAATTACGAAGTGTTTCACTGCAATATATACTTAATAAACCTGGGGATCAATGTTACTCTGCATCCGTAGGAAACACCTTAGACAACCCTACACGTGATCCCCGGGTGGGGTGGTGCTAAAAGAGTAACAAACTTGGCAGCTGCACTGTCTCATCTGGACCTCACAGCACTCACTGGATTTTCCTTATCATCTGCTTTCCCACTACTGCTACCCCAGGTAAGAAATGTCTATCTATCCAGTGACATTTAGCCATACGACAAATAAATAATAAACCTACCTCCGGTATCCATGGGTAGCTTGATCGGTGCATCTTTCTCAGTCACCTGTTTGAAGTCCTCATATTCTTCATCCTCAGGGCTATCTTGACCCATGACTCTTCTTATTTTCTGGTCTTCCAGGTCCTTGTCAACCTGAGTTATAGAGAAGGTGATTAGACTCTTGGCGCGCGAAGCAGCTAGTCCAATGCAGAAGTGCCTCGCCCGAGGCATTGCGGCCGCGCGTGCGTTTGCCTCGGCCGAGACACGTTTGCCCCTCGCGCTGCCCCTCGCGCTGCTCCTCGCGCTACCGCGATGTTGCCCTCTCCGGCCACACACTGCCTTACTCGCGCGATTATGGTATGCGGCCCTTTGACTCGCGCCAAAAAACCGACAAAATAGGGAGCGGTGGGCATGACGAGCGGCATGACGAGTAGCGCGGCCACACTATGTCTCTACCTACTTCCCTCGCTACTTCCCACGCCGCTCGTCGAGTGTGTGGCCGAGGCACATTGCGCGAGGCACGTCTTTCGGTGTGGACCCACCTATTTAGTGATGCAGAATTTTATAATAAAATTGTTCTATTTTTTTTTCCTTTTAATGTTTGACACTGTTTGAATATTTATTCCAAGCACCACAGAACAAATTAAGATTTAAGGGTCAATCAATTGCTAGTAGTAATTTGAGGGTTAAGAGGAAAAATTAATTTATGACCCCAATGTGTCTTAAAATATGTAAATAAGATAATTATCTGGACATGAAAAGCATAAGGTCAGTCAGATCTAAGTGCACCCATATGATTTTCATGTCCAGATATATTTTCATTAATCGAACAAGCGGAGCGTAAGCGAAGTGAAGTTCTTACAGATAAATTCGGACACAACGGAACTGTCAGCTGGCTACCTAGACGTCCCAGCATTTCGATGGCTTTTTGATTTTGAATAGTTGTTCCACAACAAATTTATTAAAGTTTTTCTGATCTTTATGAAATTCGTTGGGGTTGTATCAGACCAATATAATTTGAGAGTTCATATATGAGTAGAATCGATCAAGGGGTTATGGAGCTAGAGGGCGCGAAAAAATCATCGTAAGGGTCTTGTTATATTGGTCAACTTGTTTGTAAGAAAATCGCGAGTTCTCAGTTCAAGGCGGACTACTAGTTTATTAATGAGAACTTTAATTATCTTTCCGAGATAATAATGTTCTCACTACAAAATGCTATTTTTTTTTAAATTAGCTTGCCTCAGTAGCATATATGTAAGTTAATTATGATTTAGTACAATTTCAATCAGGTACATACTTTGACAAAATCTCTAACTCTGATGGTAGGTTTCTGTAGAGTAGTGGCAGGTGCGCCTCCTCCATCCCGGTTGCCGTAGGAACCAAAGCGCCCAGACTGCCTCTCCACGGCGCCCAGGCCTGGTCACAACAATATCAACATTCATTTTAATAAATTGATTCTCTCCATTAAATATTTAATGCTTGAACTTGTATCTTTTGAATGTTGTTTATAAACAACATACGGACAAGTTTAGAAAAAGGGCCCACTTTGTATATAAGATGTGTAGTCATAGTCATAGTAATTTATTCATATAACAATATACATTGCGTTTGAATTTTATATAATGTCAATTTCATATATATTTAATTACACACATATACAATTATCACTTAGAACAGTTATCTTATTTGCACATATATACAATTATCTAACATAATAACAAACTTTTCAATATTTAGCTTCTAATAAAAATATAACAAATAACTATTAATTCCTAGGTCTATGTAGTTTTAGGAAGTGCTAATATCTCCATATCCATAAAAGTGGGACCTTTTTCCCTGGACTGACGACACATATGAATTGGTACTTAGGCATACAACCACGTATTATATATGATATATTAGGAATATTAGTTATAGTTACCTTCAGAGAAGACACCAGAAGATTTGATGACATTTGGTCCATTCTTAATGTTCCGATTTTTATCGTTTTTACGGTCCCTCTTGCCTTTGTCGTCTCTTTTTTGGTCTCTAGCTGCATTTAAGTTCGGTCTGTAAGCGTTTCAAATGTTCAAACAAGAAATAAGTGAGTAAGAGAGCAAGAAGTAAGTGCAGAATAACTACTTATTACAAACTTGTAAACAAGTTTATACATAGTACATACTGATTACACGCTAATTATTGTAGTATTAACGTAACTTACCCCTTGTTTTTGTTTCTAGCCACGTTTAAATTCGGTGTGAACACTTTTTTGTTGGGTTTTACTCCGCCCAAGGTAAGGTCTCGGGTTGGTTTTAACGAAGCCAGCCTCTGCTGAGGATCTGGAGCTAAACCGTTTGAAGTGGAAGACTTTTCCCCATTATTAGACATTTCATAAAAGTAAATGCAGCATGCACTAACGTAATTGTAATGTTTGGAAAATGTAGCAGCTGTCACTTCACTGTCAGTGTCAGTTACCGTGCTGTCAATTCGAAGTCAAATCACGTCAAATGTGGATTGATGCATTCAAAATTCACTGCCGTACGTAACGAAACCGCTATTCTATTAATTATATGTAATTAAATGAAATTGATACTGTTGCAAGAATTAAAATATTAATTCGTTTATAGAAATAAATTCATACATAATAACTGGAATATTACATACGGTATGAATTTGCAATATCTATGAAATCAAGCGGAAACTCGTCTATAAACAAAAAGTCTATGGAAAACAAACTGACGTCAAACTGTCGAATTTGAAGCGATTGAAAATAACGGCACGAACGTTTTTTGTGATCTTGAAACCGATTCTCTACGATTTTTGAAGTTCCCTTTCTACACCGTTAAAATTTTTGACAAAATTCATCATGTCTGAGTTATTCAACATCTTTGGAGACAGCTTGACCCGCCAGCCAACGAAAAATGTCTCGCGCCAACCGTTATTCAACATCGGTATGTTGTTTTTAGATATTCTATTGCTAATTACTGTAATTTTCCGTCTTCGGCGCTGAAATTTACTGTTAATGTAATCATTACATTGTAATGTGTCTTTACAGAGAACATGGGCAAATCCGTTTCTACGGGCCCAATCAAACCCAATGAACCGTTAAAAAAAGGCGCCGAACCGAAGAAATCTTTTCTGTGTAACAAGGGGCAAGCCTTACAAAGCACGCCTATGAGGCAAGTGTTCACGCCGCGGACGGTCAATGTCGGAGCCTTAATCTACAACGACGCTGATGCTAAGTCTGACAATGCTGTGAAATTTGAAGAGTTAGAGTTCACTAAGCCTGTTTACAAATGTGGTAAGAATCTCATTTGCTATCGTTATTGCAGCATTCAGCTGTATACGAACTGAAATGACGAATTTAGCTGTAGCAGATTAAGTCCAACAAGGTATTATGTCTCCAATATGAATTTTTTTTTAAGGCTGGGGCACTTTGCATCTTATCACAGTGACAATATGAAATCCCACTCAGCATTCATAGTAGAAGTCAATGGGCAAAGGTGTTAAATTGGTTGTACTTTTCATAAAAAGTTGACACTGAATGTTTCAGACGATTACAATAAAGACTGGCTTGACTACTCACCAGAGCCCGAGCTGAAGAGGCTGTCGCTGTCACCATGCACACCCGCACCCAACATGCGACGTGCAAGCCTGGAACTTAACTGCTCCTACCGGGACGAGTTCTTTACAGGTACATTTTTCAACTGCAACCACTGTGACCATTCTATTCTTTGTGAACGTCACTACGCGTCGAATGCTACTGTGGAATCAATAACTCTTTCTTTAACACATTCACTGCCAAGAACCCGCCTCGTGGGCGCTCGTAAACTTTGCTCAGATGCCTGACAACTCGCTGGGTGGGTTGTTTTGTAAGTAGCTACGGACGCCCGGTTTCTGAAGTAGGAGGTCATTTTTCGTCTGGCAGTTAATGTGTTAATGAACAAAAATATTAACTTTAGAATAAGGCCGATTATTCGTGAGCGTCAGGATGGCGGGTGGACCTCGGGAATTTTATCGAATTGTTAATAAAAGTACTGTACCTTTAGTGTACCTCAGTGTACCTTCAGTAGAAATCAGTGTACCTCTTTCTAAAACGAGATTTTTCTAAAAAAAGGTCCACCCGCCATCCTGACGTCAGAATGGCGGGTGGACCTGATAAATGATACATTAAACCACATATAATGTATATGGTTATAGTGTACCTTCAGTGTACCTCTGTATAACTTCAAAAACAATCTGCATACCTCTCCTCAAAAGAAGCTACGCTCAAAATAAGGTCCACCCGCCATCCTGACGTCAGGATGGCGGGTGGACCTGGTAAATCCTGCACTATATCACTCAAAAGGTATGTGATTAGTTTGCATCTTCAGTGTACCTCAGTGTACCTTTAGTAAAAATCAGTGTACCTCTTGCTAAACCGAGATTTTTTCGAAAACCTGACGTCAGAATGGCGGGTGGACCTGATAAATGATACATTAAACCACATATAATGTATATGGTTATAGTGTACCTTCAGTGTACCTCTGTATAACTTCAAAAACAATCTGCATACCTCTCCTCAAAAGAAGCTACGCTCAAAATAAGGTCCACCCGCCATCCTGACGTCAGGATGGCGGGTGGACCTGGTAAATCCTGCACTATATCACTCAAAAGGTATGTGATTAGTTTGCATCTTCAGTGTACCTCAGTGTACCTTTAGTAAAAATCAGTGTACCTCTTGCTAAACCGAGATTTTTTCGAAAAAGGTCCACCCGCCATAAACCTTATTTTAAGCGTAGCTCCTTTTCGGGAGAGGTATGCAGATTGTTTTTAAAGTTATACAGAGGTACACTGAAGGTACACTATTACCACATACATTATATGTGGTTTAATGTATCATTTCATAGGTCCACCCGCCATTCTTAAGGGTGGACCTTTTTCGAAAAAATCTCGTTTTAGCAAGAGGTACACTGATTTTTACTAAAGGTACACTGAGGTACACTGAATATACAAACTAATTACACACCTTTTGAGTGATAAAAAGCAATATTTACCAGGTCCACCCGCCATTCTGACGTCAGGATGGCGGGTGGACCTGGTAAAACTTGCACTATATCACTCAAAAGGTATGTGATTAGTTTGCATCTTCAGTGTACCTCAGTGTACCTTTAGTAAAAATCAGTGTACCTCTTGCGAAAACGAGATTTTTTGAAGCAAAGGTTCATAGCGGGTGGACCTTTTTAAAAAAAAATCTCGTCTTTGCAAGAGGTACACTGACTTTTACTAAAGGTACACTGAGGTACACTGAATATAAAAACGAATTACACACCTTTTGAGTGATAAACAGCAATATTTACCAGGTCCACCCGCCATCCTGACGTCAGGATGGCGGGTGGACCTGGTAAATCGTGCACTTTATTACTCAAAAGGTACGTAATTAGTTTGTATCTTCAGTGTACCTCAGTGTACCTTTATTAAAAATCAGTGTACCTCTTGAGAAAACGAGATTTTTTGAAATAAAGGTTCATAGCGGGTGGACCTTTTTTTTTAAATCTCTTCTTTGCAAGAGGTACACTGATTTTTAATAAAGGTACACTGAGGTACACTGAATATAAAAACGAATTACACACCTTTTGAGTAATAAAGTGCAAGATTTACCAGGTCCACCCGCCATCCTGACGTCAGAATGGCGGGTGGACCTGGTAAATCTTGCACTTTATCACTTAAAAGGTGTGTAATTAGATTGCATATTCAGTGTACCTCAGTGTACCTTTAGTAAAAATCAGTGTACCTCTTGCTAAAACGAGATTTTTTCGCAAAAGGTCCACCCGTCAGAATGGCGGGTGGACCTATGAATTGATACATTAAACCACATATAATGTATGTGGTAATAGTGTACCTTCAGTGTACCTCTGTATAACTTTAAAAACAATCTGCATACCTCTCCCGAAAAGGAGCTACGCTTAAAATAAGGTTTATGGCGGGTGGACCTTTTTCTAAAAAATCTCAGTTTAGCAAGAGGTACACTGATTTTTACTAAAGGTACACTGAGGTACACTGAAGATGCAAACTAATCACATACCTTTTGAGTGATATAGTGCAGGATTTACCAGGTCCACCCGCCATCCTGACGTCAGGATGGCGGGTGGACCTTATTTTGAGCGTAGCTCCTTTTGAGGAGAGGTATGCAGATTGTTTTTGAAGTTATACAGAGGTACACTGAAGGTACACTATAACCATATACATTATATGTGGTTTAATGTATCATTTACCAGGTCCACCCGCCATCCTGACGTCAGGATGGCGGGTGGACCTTTTTTTAGAAAAATCTCGTTTTAGAAAGAGGTACACTGATTTCTACTGAAGGTACACTGAGGTACACTAAAGGTACAGTACTTTTATTAATAATTCGATAAAATTCCCGAGGTCCACCCGCCATCCTGACGCTCACGATTATTCCCATTGAAGTGAGATCTTTGAGAGTGACAGAAAGCTGGGACAAATTCTAGAAAGATAATGATTAGTTTTTATTAAAATATTTAGGACCTTTAGCCTTTGCGAAAAATGCCAATTCACGTCAATGGAAAACTGTTAGTCCCAGTACACCCGATGTCGTGCCATGGGCCCATGTTTTGGAAAACTTTAGGTCCTGCTAACAAGAAACAATCTAGATTCCTTGATCAACCTTGATGAACTGCTAGCGAACCATACTTACAATATGCCTCTTGCTTTTGTTGCAGATGATTTCTCAAATGAGAGCATCCCAGATCCAAATGACAGTGACCTGGGTTTACCAGCCATCTATTAAGCTTATTTAGGCGTAATGTATATTTAGATTATTGTTAACATTTTTGACACAGTATTAAGTAATTCAGACATAAACTAATAAAAACCTCACTTTCTATACCTATTAATTTCAAGGTTATAATTTAATTACTTTTGTCTGATTTATGTAATAAGATTGGTTTATGACATAACATAATGCACAATATAAATGATTGCAAGATCAACCATAAGTGTTGAAGCTTCTCAATGTATATTGTAAGTCTCTCTTATTGTATTTTTGCTTATTTTACATTAACTATCCATGTTCCTATTTTGCTATATAAACTTATAATTGTAAATTTGAAAGTAGTTTGTAGATAGAAATGATGCTGATCTATAATTCATGTTATTCATCATACTTACATTTGTCAACTGTAGCTGTAGGTACAATTAAGGTAAGGGACATTCAAGGTAATTCCATCTACCTTACCTTAATTAAACCTACAGGTGGATATTATGACATACAGTGTTGTACCTTAGTAATATAATTTAACACTTTCGCAACCGGGCAAAATTTTGAACAATACCCCAGAAACCGACAGAACCCGCCAGGCGGGCTCCGACGTGCAACGCAATGCCGCTCGCCGCGTGCCCGGCATCTGAGCAAACATTACGAGTGCTTACCAGGCGGGTTCTCGGTAGTCAGTGTTAAAAATAAGGAAGAGCTCTAAAGTAGAATTTATGATACAACAGAGTAATTTGACAACACTTTACATATGTTTGCATTTAAACAGCTTTGTTTGCCAGGAGCTGTCAATTTACTTCACTCAATTAAAGGTTGAACACGCCAAAACTTGGGCACGCAAAATTTGTTGTTAAACCAGTTTGAAAATAAATAACTACATTATGAATACCACATTTAATGACAAATTTAATGAATTCTAAAACCACATTTTTAATTTTAATTAATGTTTACACAGTAAGCCATAAATCGAACTTTTCTACACACACGGCTCATAAGACTTTGCACCGTCTCTTTAGAAAAGATTTTTGTCGCCCAGGTCCATATTTTTTGTAGCTCAGGGACCGATTTTACTTCTCGGCCTTTCTTTTTTAGAATTCCTTTCATAATACTCCAGTATTCTTCAATAGGCCGCAGTTCTGGACTATTTGGCGGATTGCATATTTTGGGTACCACCATGATCCTGTTAGCGTTGTACCATTCCATAACTGATTTTGCGTATTGGGAACTGGCTAGATCTGGCCAAATCCGAGGTAGTGAGGCATGCTGTCTTTTAAAATGCAGCGAACGCTTCTGTAAACAATCTTTCCGATAAATATCGCCGTTTATAGTCCCGGTGGCGATAAACGAGCGACTTCTTTTACCACAGCTACATATTGCCTTCCAAAGAAGGTATTTTTTTGGAAATTGCCCTCTTTTTTTAATTCAAAATCTTCAGGAGTATCTGTTCGAGATTTGTTAGTATAAAACTCTTGACCTGGTATTTGTTTAAAATCCAATTTTATATACGTCTTGTCGTCCATCACCGCGCATTCAAATTTTGTAAGAAAATCTTCATAGAGTTGTCGCGACCGTATCTTTGCGGATAAGTTCTGTTTTGAGTCTCGATCTGGTGCGGCCTGGGCTTTATAACTCCTCCGTCCTGCCCTCTGTTTCGCTATTTGGACATAGGACTGAGACATTTTCACTTTTTTAGCAACATCACGAGATGAAATCGTATGATTTGAGGCAAAAATCTTTAAAATACTCTTTCCTTTTTCTTATTCTTGACTCCCTGCAACCCACCACTTCCTGGCTGTCTATCTAGTGTCAAGCGTTCATGGAAAGATTTAATACGTGACCAACCGTAGATTGTGGATGTTTCTGCCTTTTCGCGGTATCTATGTAGCTTAACATGGGATTTTTTACATGTTCGTGCAAAATGCGTTCACGTTTTTGATGTTCTACGCTCGACATTTTGCCAACGAATTAATAAAAGAAAATAAAACTATCATAATTTTATAGCCCAGTTCCTTCTGAGAAAATTGTTGTTTAAAAAGTTTGAATATCTCCATTTTTAGAATAACTATAGCTATTTTTACATGCCCAGGTTTTGGCGTGTTCAACCTTTATGAATTCTACCTTAGAAGTAATCTAATTTGCAAGGCCTAGCTTTCCTTGGATTTAATATAATTCTATATTTAAGTGTTTTTCTAATGACTTGTGATATTTAAAACAATTTCTTTTCAGAAATGAAAGTAATTTGAAATTAAGAAACATTTTTAATTCTAAATTATATTTTTTTATTTACATAACCTTAACAACGATATAAATTTTATAAATATTCTTATATCCTAAAATGAATTTAACTGCAGTGCTTATTAACATTTGAATAAGGTAATTATTACAGAGAGGATAAATTTATGAGCTTCTATATTGATGGATTATTATTTCTTTATAAGTTGGACAAGTTATGTATCAGCTAGCATTTACATTTAACAGAAAATGAAACTGTGAGACTGACAATGATACTTTTATATCATGGATTGTTAATAAAGGCTGGATATGAGTACAAGCAAAGCCCTAGCACGTATTATGGCCCAATAACCATCAGAAGCTCAAATAAACAGTTACCTTGTAAGGACTTTTTTACAAATAAATAACTAGTGATATCAATACTAATGGACTATGTTAGATACTTCTTGCCTAAGAACTGCACTTTCTTGTCAAATGCAGGCAGTGTGATGGGTGTGTCCTCCTTATAGAATGGGTTGAGCATAAGCTTGATGTATGCTTCATACACATCTGTGAAGAAGTTCTTGATGCCATCCTCGTTCCGAGCATCATGGACCATAATAAAGCGCATCTGTAGAAGAAATGACACTTACATTGTTCAAGTACAAGGGCTGCTATTTATATATCCGGAAACCGGGATTACAATCTTCTTAAATAGCATATTTGACCTCCATGGTAAAATTTGAACTTTTTTAAGTACTGGCTGGTATATTTTTTCTTTCTTATTAACGCTCGTGTTTTGTTTTTGACGGGTTTTAAATGTCATCTCGCAGCAAGAATGGAACTCACTCGTGAAAATATTCGTGCTATGATTTATTATGATTTTCGGCGTGGTTTAACGCAACAACAGTGCATCGATCAACTAACTTCAACTTTTGGTGATGAAGCCCCATCTAAAACTACTGTGTATCACTGGTTTAGTGAGTTCAATCGTGGACGTAGTATGCTTACGGACGAAGTTAAGGCAGGTCGCCCGAAATCGGTCGTTGTACAACAAAATATCGAGGCTGTGCGAAAACTTATAATGGACGACCGACATGTTACGTACCGCGAGATAGAGGCGACTCTGGGTATTTCTATGACCAGCATTAATAGCATATTACATAATTATTTGGCTGTAAAAAAAATTTGTTCGCGTTGGATACCCCACAACTTAACAAAAGAGCAAAAAGATGCTCGCGTCGAATGGTGCAATAAAATGTTAAAAAAATATAACCGTGGTGACTCAAAAGCCGTTTATAACATCTATACAGGTGACGAATCCTGGATCTATGCATACGATCCCGAAACGAAGCAACAATCAACGGTATGGGTGTTTCAAAATGAGCCGAACCCTACGAAAGTTACTCGTGCAAAAAGTACATTGAAACAAATGGTGGCCTGCTTCTTCGGTATTAATGGCCATGTAGCTACAGTGCCACTAGAAAACCGTAGAACGGTTAATTCAGAGTGGTACACGACCATTTGCTTACCGGAAGTATTTGAACAAATTCGTAAAACTAACCAGCGACGAAGAATCATTCTTCATCATGACAATGCCAGCTGTCATACGTCACGCGAAACAACTCTATTTTTGGAGGGTCAAAATGTGGAATTAACGGGTCATCCGCCGTACAGCCCTGACTTGGCACCCAACGATTTTTATTTATTTCCAAATATAAAGAATAAATTACGCGGTCAACGATTTTCGACCGCTGAAGATGCTGTTGACGCATTCAAACAACACGTTATGGAGGTACCTCAGGCGGAGTGGCAGAAGTGCTTTAAAAATTGGTTCACGCGAATGCAAAAGTGCATAGATCATCAAGGGGAATACTTTGAAAAACAATAAAACCATTTTCAGCCGTGTACGTTTGTTCGTTTTTTTGTTTCCGGATATATAAGTAGCAACCCTCGTAGCCTAAATACAACAGTAATTTAATTATGACTAGTCTTAGCCAAAATCTTTTTTTTTTAATTACCTGACTAGCCGTGACAAAAGCAGAGACAAACCACTGGTTAAACTTGTCCACAGACTTCAAATAAGTGTTGGTGACCTTCCACATATGCTCGTCCACAAGATCTAGCGCTGCGTGAGCAATGAACTGGTTCAAGTGCCTGTTATCCTCTTTCTGGAAGACAATTACAGATACAAAAATATGAGTACTTCGCTAAACTGGAGTCTCATATTTTTTTAGTAACAATCTGTGAGATAAGTGACTATTTAGTAGCGTTATTGGTCTATTATGAGGCAGTTTTTAAGGCAAATAAATGAATAAGTGTACCTTAACCTCCTTTGGAACAGGGATGAAATCTTTTTCAAAAATAGGATTATCAGAATGACCCACAATTACAAAATAGTACGTCCCCGCCATTTCGGGATGCGGAGGATTTGTTTTTATAAAATAGAAAATATATTTATGGCTTCCTACACAATAATTCTAAATATTTACGCTTGTTGAATCACTGAAACAATTGCGTTCTGATACTATACATATGGAATTAATAAAAGTCTAAAAGGCATAAAATTTCAAATAAGTGAAATAATACAAGTGTGACTTGTTGTTAAAATGTAAAAATTAATTATTTTATTTTTTACATAAAATAAGAAGCTTTTGTATTTACTTCTATTGAGCAAGAAGAAATGAATCACAATTTCACATTCCAATTTAGTTAAAATCTATATCGTATTTGAACGGACTTGAAATTTGCAAGAGCTGTCAATATATGTAACTACAGTAGCGTTCAATTTAAGTCATTACATACACCCGTTTCCATTGAAAGCCAATTATTAAAAAAAAATAACCGCGGGAAAAAACTGAAAAAAAAACTCAAACATATAATATAACCCGTACTCAGTCATCTGGTTCAAGTTTGCAGAATTTCATTAAAATAATGGAAAGTAAGTTATATAATGTTTTCGAGCGTTAAATCTAGGTACCTATTTAAATTTTTACAGCTCAACAGCTCAAGTATGTTTCAGATTTGTGGACAACGTCAATAGAAAAGTTGATGGTGTGGCGGGCAGGTAGCTGGAGTAAATATGATGCTAAAACGACGAGATGGACACTTAGAATGGTCTACGATATTCTTGTTATTGCAGCAAACACAAAAGTATATGAAACACTAAGCCTTCACAGCAAAATTAAGGGTTTTTATAAAGGCGACGTTTTAATATTAATTGTGAGCAATCCAGCACAAGAAGTAAGTGCATTGTTCATGTATAGTTTGTGCGAAAGGAGAAGTCTCGACTCATTAATTGTATGAGACTTCGCACACCGGCTCTAGATTGATTATATTATTATGCATGCGCAACTCTAATGAATTACATTTTCATACACTAAAACATTTAATTTTGTTTTTTGATTCAATATACATAGGTCAGAAAAATAAAGTTCCAAATAAAAAGCGATGTCGCTGAATGTTTGAATAAACTTGGACAACAGTTTCCAATATTCAATCACAATTCAACGACAACTGAGAAGGTATTTGAATCAAAGTATCGCAATATAGAAGAGGTGATGAAGAATGCCATTGAAGCAATAGGTAAAAGAATTTAAAGTTGAATTAAACATATATACATATTTTAGCTTTGTAATAAATAACTTTATTTTACCAACAGGTAAAACCGGTACTCTCGATTTACCCACAGAGTTTAATAGCTTTGTAAAGCTATGTCTTTTGGATCCAAAAATGCCTGAAATTATTAATAAAACTCAGAAAATTCTAGAAGGATTGAATAAATTATAAAGATTTTATGAATTGGCTTTTGATAAAACAGGAAATATCTTTGTTTATGTCTGTGAACGCATCGTTAAATTTCTGATTGTCAACAGTGTCGGGTGTCTACTGTCAAACAACAATGTTTGAAATTTGTAACTGCCGTTAATGATAAAAAGTGAATTATTGTGATTGTCGTTTTATTTTATGCCGCCTCGAATAAGTTATATCTAACTTATCGAAGTCGTCAATAGTTTCCAACATGCTCCCTACAAGATTTGTTCCGGGGCAGGCTCCCCGCAAATCAAGGTAAGTGTATTCAAAGAGAGACTTATTCAAATAATTTTTTTCGAGTTTCACAGCATTTATCGGCTAATTAAACTAATTTTCCTTAAGATATCAGAACGCGTAACTGTAAGGACAAGATTTTGTAATGATGTCGTAAATGCAGAATGGAAGGCAGGCAGTCGTTCTTGCCGCGCCGTCTGGGCTCCACCGACCGTCTGTCGGACACTCGGCGGCCCAGCGGCACTGGTCCGCGGTCCAGCAGCGCCGAGCCTGCCCGCGCCTCCGTGGCTGTCACTAGGCTGAGTCGTGATTCTTCAGCTACCAAGCTGCCTGTGAATAGAGTAAGTATCTAAACGTTTTCCATACCTGTGTGTAAGTAACACTTAAGATTGCTTTATTAATTATTACTGCATTTTATTGTTGACACGAAAAATCTCAATAATCTGGCACTGTTGCTGACACAATGGTGCTGGCAGCTGGATTGGTGGAGCCTTTGGATTAGCGTCTATGTCTTTTTCAAGTAGCTTTCTCGCCAGAATGTTGCTGTGATATTAACTTTTTCCTCCAGCGCTCCCGCTCACAGCAAGGAGACTCCCGCTATGGCCAGCCGACCACAACGCCACTCAGAAACAACCAGTACTTGAGGCCTACGACTACGCCTGTGGTATGACAAACAATATTGGGTTTTGACAACTACGCTTTGAAAATTTTAACTATGTAAATATTATCATCATTGAAGTTTTTACTTACGAAGAGACTCACCTAAAGTCGGCACATGAGGTACTTCAATTAAGTTGCTTTATTACAATGTCAATAGAAGTTGTTCACCCAAAAGTGTTATCCGTTTCTTCAAACAGCGCACACCATCAGGAGACCGGTCCCGCGGCTGGGAAGCATGTCTTGACAGGGCTCTGGCTTGCGTCACTGTTAAGGATCAAAGGTGAGATTTTTTCAAACAACTTCAAGATTTAGAAGATAACTGGATAGATTGGAATTTTCTTTTTTTGTTTGAAAGGGTACTTCACAGTAGGTCCCATTATCACCAGGTCAGGATCTGATGATGGGATCCTGAAGAAATTGAGGGAACTCTTCAAATGTTATAGGCATATGAGTATTGTTTAAAGTAGCTTGGACATTTTCTTTTGGAAAGGTGGAGGCTAAGTGAAGTCGGTTTTTTTTTTTAATAATTAGCGCGGCCGCAATGCATCGCCCGAGGCATTGCGGCCGCGCTTTTTTTGCCTCAGGCGAGGCACGTCCACACTAGGCGAGCTGCCTCGCGCGGCATTTTCCTCGCGAGGCGGTGCGTCCGGTGTGGACACGCCTATTGCCAAAGGCTGTTGTAATAATTCTACCTAAAATAAATTTCTTCAATCTATACTGTAAGTAAAAAAATAACATAACACAGATACTCTTCAAATTAAAGTATATAAAAGTTACAAATAGAAAAAGAAGGGGGGTAAAATAATCGGCAGTCTTATCGCTAAAAAGCGATATCTTCCAGAAAATCTTTGGCAGCCTTCCAAATGTATATTCTGTGTGCGCCCACCCCTGACGCACCGCCTCGCGTGGCGGTTCGGCTAATGTGGACGTGCCTCGGCCGAGGTACGTCTATACTAGTCGAGCCGCCACGCGCGGCAATTACCTCGCAAGGCGGTGCGTCAGGTGTGAACCCGCCTTATGGAAGAAGAAAATTCTGTGTGGGCAATTTCACCCCACAACAACTTGAAAAATGAACGATCTCTCGTAGAGCCATCACAAACATAGCGTGGCAGCGCGCCTCGCTGGCGCGCGTGCAGGAGGCGCTGGCGGCGCGCGGGGACGCGGGCGCGGCGCTCATCCGCCCGCTCACCATCGCGCGCTTCGTGGACATCGTGCGCGACCTGCTCGCCGCCATCACGGGCGACGACAAGCTCAACACTGACAACTACGTCACCAAGGTGCTCATTGTGTCCTTACAGCACTCACAGTGCTCTTTAACCATGTCACTGACTGACCGCCACGCTTCGCCCCGCCCCGATTGGAATTACCTCACCCCGCGGCGGCCGATTGGTAGGAAACTAGTCAGGTTGAAGTTACTGTACACACGCGCCGTGCACACAAGCGCTTAAACGAGTTTTGTAGTATGGCGTGTCCATCCTGTGACCTTGCAGTAATAAGGGACCCCTTAACAAAATTACTTCCATAGCAGGGACCACCAAATGCTTTCACGTGAATACCTGTGACGAACAAAGTCAACAAAGGCTTGTTCTGTCCAGTTAGTGGACCACTTCAGGTGCTTCCAAAGATCGCCAGTGGTCCACTAATTGTAACACAACACATTGTTCCATCATACGAACTGAATAGCCGTGTCCGCACCTGACACACCACCTCGTGAGAAAATTGCAGCTCAGCTAATGTGGAGCAGTGTGGACGTGTCTCAGCCGAGGCAAACGACTGCGCGGCCGTCAATACCTCGGGCGAGGTACGTCCACACAAGCCGAGCTGCCTCGCGCGGCAATTTCCTCGTCCTGCTGTCTGTGGAGATCGCTCACCATTGCATTGCTTTTTTGCTACCGTCGTAGGTTAAACAAAAACACGAATGATGTACTTACAATTATTTCTGCTGCTCTTATGTATAAAATTATGTAGGAACATAAGTACCACAAACTGGAAACAAATTTCCATTACAAATGAAGAAAAATTACTGTAAGGGGCCCGGGAAATCCCCACGAAAATAGTCATCTATTTCCGATTTGTGTATGTTTCATTGAATAATTTGATTTCCAGCTGCCGCACATGTCCAAACGCCTGCTGTACCCGGGCACGGTGTCCAAGTCGTGGCTGAAGACGGTCAACACGCTGCACGCGTTCCCGCAGGCGTTGGCGCTCATCGCCTACCTACTGGACCTGCTACAGCGGATTGTAAGTACACTCGTATTCATGTGGTCCTTTAACCTTTTGAACGCCAAGAGCCACTAAATCGTTTGAGTGCTCTCGTGCCTGCCACGCCAACGACCACTAAAGTGGCTCTGGCGGACGCTGTCAAAGCAATTGTTCTGCTGACAGATAAGGTTTTTATTCGTTATTCACTAGTCGAGATATTGGCGTGTAGGCCACGTCTTGCCGCGAGAGAGAAAGCGTTCAAAAGGTTAATAAAAGCTATGATGGTTTTAACAGTAATTAATATGTGTATTAATAGTTTTAATATGTGAGTGTACTTCAAAAGGTACCAATTGGCGGCCTGCGCTTGTGCTTTCATTGTTCGGATACAATATTTAATTTCTACAACGTACCTAACCGCCTTCCAAATGGTACGTACATTTTCCATAAAGAGTGTCACATGTTAACTGTCCATTTTTAGCAGACTATGCCATTCCCATGCGTCATTAGGCGTGTCCACACCTGACGCACCGCCTCGCGAGAAAATTGCCGTGCGAGGCAGTTCGGCTAGCGTGGTCGTGCCTCGGCCGAGGCATTGCGGCCGCACGTGCATTTTGCACGCAGGTTGACTAATGAAAGCTGGCGCACGATTTGAATCGAACCGTCAACCTATTCATGTCACATTTGACGTCAGCTCTTGTGAATTTACCTTGATCTATGACAACCTATAATAACTGAGATGTGAATGTTTCTGTAAATATTTAAAATTTATGTAAACCAGCAGGTAGGCACGTCGTGCCTACCTGCAACTTTTGGTTTGGGGGGACATTGATTGAAATGGTTATGTTATGAATTAATTAGTTACGTTCCCGTCTATCCTCTATGTCGCGCCAGATTTCGGGATGGGGCAAGTCCCATGCATCCCCTCCTGGATACGTCCCTGCCTGCAGGAAAATTAAACCTCAAAATGCACGTTTTTGTATTGTTTTTTTTTGTTATGTATCGCAGGAAGCACCGGTGAGCGAGGAATGGCTGTACGTGGATAACGACGAGCTGAGTATATTAAGGCGCGAATACCTCCGCAAATGTTTTATCAGGTTCGTTATTTCATCCTAAAATAAGTCCAGTTACTTTATAATAAACAGATGGTTTGTTATATGAGAAATAAATTAAGCCATCCATTATTTTCTCCGCAATACCAACTAGTCGAAAGATTAAGCTTAATAGACGTGTCCACACTTGATGCACCGCCTCGCGAGGAAATTACCGCGCGAGGCAGCTTGGCTAGTGCGGACCTGCCTCGGCCGAGGAAAACGCACGCGCGGCCGCAATGCCTCGCGGCAATTTCCTCGCGAGGCAGTGCGTCAGGTGTGGTCACGCCTAATAGCATAGATGAATATGAATTTTAAATCTCAAAAATACTTATGGCATTATTTTGTGTAAAGGTTCCAAGTGCCGGACGCCGAATATGATGACTTGACAGAAGAATACCTGCAACAGCTGAAACTGTTGTTGGGCATAGACGAGGAGAAAATACGGGAATTGAATGAGGCTATTAAACGTAAGTCTACATGAATAATAAATAAATATTATAGGACAATCTTGCACAAATCGACCTACGCCCACAGTAAGCTCAATAAGGCTTGTATTATGGGTACTAGACGATGATATACACGGTGCCCATGAGCATTGCGAGAGATTTTAACCACGCATTTCTGAGGTCAAAAGAATGAAAAAACATTATATGACTTTTGTTGTAAAACGCCAAAAAAAATTTTTTTTTTTTTTTTTTTTTCAGTTTTTTGGAACTACATAAAAAGTAAATGTCATTAGAAAAAAGTAACGGAAAAAGTAAATTGCTACATTTTTTCTCGTAAAAACTAGTCCATGAAAAGTGTTTCTTAGGTCTTTGATATCAGTCAATAAGAAATGTCTAGACTATGCCCCATACCGGTGAGATCGCCATCAAAAAATCATTTTACACTGAGAAACAATTCAAAATGCAATTTTTTGTAAGTAGTATTTACTCTGAAACTATGGCGAATTTCGGAAAAGTTTAAAGGACATTTTGTTCTCTAAATATGATCATGAATACACTGTTAAAGTCTCTCGCAATGCTCACGGGCACGTTGTATATAATAGATAAATATGGATAAATACTTAAATACATAGAAAACATCCATAACTCAGGAACAAATATCTGTGATAAACATACAAACAAATGCCCAGACCAGGATTCGAACCCGGGACCTCCTGCTTCATAGGCAGGGTCACTACCGACTGGGCTAGGAGGCAGTTAAACATGAAATGATACCATTTGGCGGATGGCTTGTACAGTCGCCATCAGATATATCAGAGCGGCCAAGGTGGTCACAAATATCTGAACAACTCCTCTAGTGTCAAGGCAATAAAGAGCATGTTCAGATATTTTTGAGTACCTTGGCTGTTCCGGTATATTTGAAGGCGACTGTACGTTGTACATATTCAATATTGTATATTCGAGCAATAATAACGTAAGCCCCGGCCGCCCAATGGTAACTTTTGATGTGGACTGTCACTGTTGGGCATGTCATTAATATTCGGAATTATTAGATAACTTGCTAATAATATTTTCTATTGCATTTGATCCTTTTTAGGGTTCCGTAGCCAAATCGCAAAAAACGGAACCCTTATGGATTCGTCATGTCTGTCTGTCTGTCCGTCCGTATGTCACAGCCATTTTACTCGGAAACTATACGACGTATCTGAATAAAATTTACACATAAGGTGTATTCTGTATGCCGCTACTTGGTTATGTATGTATTTAAATTTGAAAAAAAAAAATATTTTAAGGGCTCCATACATGTAACTAAATTTCAAAAAAAATGTTTTTCCAAATATCAACATGTGACACATCAATCGATAGGTCTTTAAAAATAATATTGAGGTTTCTTTGATCATTTTGTGATTAAGTGAATATTTTTTGAAATAATCGCTTCGAAAGTCAGAAAAATTGTGTAGCCCCCCCTTCTAACTTTTGAACCGTAAGTCCAAAAAATATAAAAAAAAATTGAGGAGATGCGCCTTATCATATACTTTCTAGGAAAATTGTTTTGAACATTATCGGTTTAGCCATTTTTGAGTTATTTCCAAAAAACTTCTTCCATAGGCATCAGATACGACCTTTTGGTATTAGTTTGGTTCTTATTCCATTGAAGGTACGGAACCCTCCTATGCGTGGTCCGACACGCACTTGGCCGGTTTTTTATTATTAATATTTATTAGGTATAAATGTGATGTTTTAAAATGAAAGGTACATCATTGTCGGTTTTTAATAAGGCGTTACCGCCATAAATAAATCATTTGGAAATCTGTTCTATTAAAAGACGTCAAATCACGCACGGAAAGTCGTGCCCTCAGCGCCAGCACGTGATATCACGTCCAAAATATAACCGGTTTGCCTTCCGCGCTCACGCTGGCGCTGAGGGCACGATTTTTCTGTCCGACGCTTGGCGGTCAAAGGGTTAACAACCGACAATGATGTACCATTGACTTGAAAACGTCACAAATATCTTTGTTGTTTGGTACTGAAGTAAGAAATCCATACTAATATTATAAATGGGAAAGTGTGTGTGTTTGTTTGTTTGTTTGTCCGTCTTTCACGGCAAAACGGGGCGACGAATTGACGTGATTTTTTAAGTCGAGATACTTGAAGGGATGGAGAGTGACATAGGCTACTTTTTGTCTCTTTCTAACCCCCCACTTCCCTAAAATGGGGGGTGGAAGCAGGGACCGGAACCGGTAACCATTAAAGGGGTATTAGATTGGGTATTTGATAGAGTTGTTTTTAAAAACCCTATCAATTCGGTAAGCGTATCGTTTGACTTACCCGAACGAAAGGCTAACCATGTCAATACAGTTAATTCGGGTAAGTGGTTACAACCCAGCATATGGTTTCCCTATCAGATAGGGTTTTTCAAATGCGATTAAGCTATTTTAAACTCTGTGACCTATTGGTCATTTGGCTTATTTATTATTCGAGCACCCTACGAGCTAAGCGCTGCCGGGCGGCACGAGCGAGCCTACAGACAAACAAGAATCTTTTTGCGTATGTTTTCGTACTTACGCCTTTGATCTAGACGCTATTATTGCTTGTTAGTGCGCTAAAAGATCATTGTGTGGTGCCGGTGTTTTTGTTCTTGCCATTCGAGCGTGACGGCTCGTGTCGATTGAATCTTAGACCCAGGCTTATAGGAATCAAAATCAAATGCATATTGTGAAGTGTTAAAATATATAATTTTGTGTTATTCTAGTTATAGGTAGTACTTTGTTTCAATGGCTCCAGCAAAATGTGACGCCGTTCACCGATACTTCTAGTATAATGAAACGATCAATATCAGTCATTGTTGGACACTCAAGAATAAAATGATTATTTGAAAAAAATATCGTAAGAATAAACTTATGTTGATTGTATTCCCGTTAAAATGATTCAAAATAATTTCGTCGGGACTAATTCATATACGAGAAAATGTAATAAAAGTAATTGATTCTTAACAGAATTATTTAATCATGCTTTTTATTTTAAATAATGTTCCGCGTATAAGAATGTATTCTGGGTTTTTCGGTGTAAGAAAACATCGTGTGGAAACTGGACCTAATCCCAATAAGGCGTAGTTTCCCTTATGCCCAGCAAAAATTATATCTGTTTTAAAATCCACGGTAGGCAGATATACTCTTTTCACTTCTCATGCTCGTAAAGTTCGACTTTAAATCGTGCGTGGACGATATAAAATCGCATTTTAAGCTCTAGGGCATAAAGTAAAATTTTCTTCTAAGGCCAAGAATGTGGCTCAACAGCCAAACAGAGTCAAAATATATTGCACAATTTAATTGAACAGTAAAATTTCAAAATCTGTTTAGAGGATCGTCCGCAATGTGAAAAAAAACCAGTGTAAGTTGACCTTTGTATAAGAATAATTACTAGGGCAGAAGAGGTCAGCTAAACATGGTTATTAATTTTAAGAGAAATTAAGCATTATTGCAAATGGCACCTAAAATATAAGAATAACAGAATTAAAATACTTAAGTATAGTTTAAGTTAATTATTAATTTTTTTAGGTGCCATTTGTAATAATGCTTCATTTCTCTGAAAATTACACAACCATGTTTAGCTGACCTCTTCTGCCCTAGTAATTATTCTTATAAAAAGGTCAACTGACACTTTTTTAACACGTTTTTTTTGCAAATATTGTAAATTCAATAACTCGCGTTCCGAAAGTTCTGGAGAGCTGAAATTTGAATATGATGTCGGTTTTGTGGTCCTTTAACTACAGTTAAATGTTCAAATGAAAATGTTGTAAACTTTTTGCAAACCGTCGAATTTTGCAAAAAGTGACCTTTTTTAAATCGACTGGGAGGGTATTTTAATTTTCGAAAACTGTTATAATTTCGATTTCTATGCATTAAGGAGGAGTTGAACTACAAATTTCCAAGTTTACAAATCATTTGACAAAGAATAAAGTTGTTTAAATAATCTATGAAGTTCAGGTACTTTTTGCGCGCGCGGCGGCGACGCACTATGGCCCAAACGCCCGATCTAGCTGGACAAAATTATTTTACACTCATAGACTAAAATTGACTATTTTTATTATTATTTTGCTATAATTCATGTGAAAAAAAATTTATCAGTGTAAGTTGACCTATGTATAAGAATAATTACTAGGGCAGAAGAGGTCAGCTAAACTTGGTTGTGTAATTTTAAGAGAAATGAAGCATTTTTACAAATGGCACCTAAAAAAATTAATAATTAACTTAAACTATATTTAAGTATTTTAATTCCGCTACTCGTATTCTTATATTTTAGGTGCCATTTGCAATAATGCTCCATTTCTCTTAAAATTAAATAACCATGTTTAGCTGATCTCCTCTGCCCTAGTAATTATTCTTATACAAAGGTCAACTTACACTGGTTAATTTTTTTAACATTAATTATACCAAAATAATAATAAAAATAGTCAATTTTAGTCTATGAGTGTAAAATAATTTTGTCCAGCTAGATCGGACGTTTGGGCCATAGTGCGCCGCTGCCGCGCGCGCAAAAAGTGTCTGATCTTCATAGATTATTTAAACAAGTTTATTCCTTGTCAAATGATCTGTAAATTTGGAAATTTGTAGTTCAACTCCTCCTTAATGCATAGAAACCGAAATTATAACGTTTTTCGAAACAACATTTTTACAACATTTTCATTTGAACATTTAACTGTAGTTAGAGGACCACAAAACTGACATCATATTCAAATTTCAGCTCTCCAGCACTTCCGGAACGAGAGTTATTGAATTTACAATATTTGCAAAAAAAATGTGTTTTTTTGCGAATTGCGGACGATCCTCTGGACCGATTTTGCTCTACCGGAGCTCATTCTCTTTGTTTTATAATTGCGCACATTTATACATTTAACTATTCTTGGTCCGACCCGTAGTTTTTCCTCTAGAAGCGAAAAACTGGTTTTTACCATTTTTTTGGCACCTTAGCGCCCAATATTGATCACTTATAAATTTTATTGATATGAATTCCTGACACTTTGATCTATACAAACAATTTTTTTCCCGTCCAATAGGAATTGACTGTACTTTTTATGATTTTTCCGCTAATTCTATCTGAGTATTGCTATAATTATTTGAATTGCGTGTTTTCTATAATTAAATAAATGAAATGAAATAAAATAGGAGTTGATAATAGTTTAGAAATGCCCCGAAATGTTTTGATGACTTGGCAGAAAATTTCTAAATTCACATGTTAAAAATTCAAAAAAATATATTAAAAAATTAATTGGTTGGAACCATATTTGTTTTCATTGTAATATTTTTGTTAGAACTTGAAATTGTTTTACGATTACCGATAAATAATTTCCTCGCAAATGAAGTGAAAATTTGAGTGTAACCCTCGTCCATAAAACCCATTTTACACTCGACTTTTAAACGCCTCGCGTAAAATCGTACGTTTTATGCACTTGTTACTACTATAATAAAAATAAAATAAAATAAAAATGAAATAAAAATGGAAATAAAATGAAAATAAAATGAAAATAAAATGAAAATAAAATGAAAATAAAATGAAAATAAAATGAAAATAAAATGAAAATAAAATGAAAATAAAATGAAAATAAAATGAAAGTAAAATGAAAATAAAATGAAAATAAAAACAAAAATAAAAACGAAATTAAATGAAAATAAAAACGAAAAAAAAACGAAACGAAACGAAAACGAAACGAAAACGAAACGAAACCGAAACGAAAACGAAACGAAAACGAAACGAAAACGAAACGAAAACGAAACGAAATCGAAACGAAAACGAAACGAAAACGAAACGAAAACGAAACGAAACCGAAACGAAAACGAAACGAAAACGAAACGAAACGAAAACGAAACGAAAACGAAACGAAACGAAAACGAAACGAAAACGAAACGAAAACGAAACGAAAACGATACGAAAACGGAACGAAAACGGAACGAAAACGGAACGAAAACGGAACGAAAACGAAACGAAAACGAAAAAAAAAAATTATATACACGGTGAATCTGAGTATCCCGACAGATTTTAACCATAAATTCCTGATAATTGACTGATAAATAACTGACTGAGACTAAAATGTCGTATAAACTTTTCTGGAATTAGCCTAGTTTCAGAGTTCTTCTTCTTTGTCGTTACACTCTTTATAGAGTGGTCGTGGCCAAAATGTACTAATTTATTTTAATTGACAGTTTTACCAATAACATTTATGTTTTTATGTTCAAAAGCATTTTAAAAATCGGAAAAATGAAAAATTTTTTTTTTTTTGCGAAATCGAACTAAATTCGTAAAACATTTATTACTCCTTATGACCTCAGGAATTTATGGTTGAAATCTTTCGGGTTACTCAGATTCACCGTGTATAATAATAATAATAAAAAAACCAGTCTATCTTGAATTTTAAAACAGATATAATTTATACACCCCGAATAATTAACCGAAAATAACTACCATGACTATTTTTCAGTAAAAAGTGTATAACCGCCATCTTGGATTATAAAACAGAAATAATTTTCCAAATTACATCCCCTAATTATAAATATTAATTATTTGTAACGGGGTATTTATTTACCTCGTACCCGAAATATCGGGTGCCCAATAGGCAATAACGCTAATATACATGGTAAATACCCCGTTTCAAATAATATTTATAATGTGAATGACCATGTGAGCTTAAAAAATCGTATATCCCATAATTAGCTGAAAACGACTACCAATCCCTACGCCAATTCATGGGATTAGGTTGCCAAGCGGACCACAGGCTCAACTGAGCCGTGGCAAAAGCCGGGACAAACAGGACAAAAGGAGGATGAATATTGGTTTGTGTCAAATCGATTTGAATATGAATAAAAATTGTGTTTTTATTCTTATTCAAAATAATTATTGCCCATCTCATCAGTACGTGCGAACTATGCAAAAATAAACTGAACGTAAAATTCTTTAATGGAAAGTTGTGTACGTGAGCAGAGGACTGGACTGTGAGTGTGACTTTTCCAGAATGAATAAACGACAGCAAATCTGATATTTACTCAATTTGTTCCGCTGCCACCTCTCCTGTTCCATTTCAAATGAGAAAGATAGAACCGCCTGCTTGCGTGGAAAAGAGACAGGAAAAGGGTAGCCCTATGATAGGGTAAGCGGTAAATATTAAAGCTATCTTTACCCCATTCGACTCGGAAACCACATTGAAAAGGGTTAAGCCTATTCAAAATGATTTCCATATCGATAGGGTAACCCAATGATAGGGTAACCCTATCATTAGGGTAAGACTTTAATAGGGTTACCCTATCGAAACGATTAATCAAATGAAGGGGTTTTCCGGTCCCTGGGTGGAAGGTTGCATGGTTTGTTACCCCGAATTTTACGCGAGCGAAGCCACGGGCAAAAGCTAGTAATAATATAAGGTTGTAAGTTTAACTAACTTGGTAAAAAATGGCGTTATATATCTAGACACTGACAGACAACACACAGCATAAACTGTTCAAGGTAGAACGTTGAATTGTAAAACATATATTATATTTTTAAAACGTTATACTCCAATAAGAAACGATTTCTTATTAATTAAAAACCTTTAGTTTAGGAGATCAAAACGGGATTAAAAGTTTCTCTACTTTTACGCAAAATCACAAACGCACGCGCGGCCGCAATGCCTCGGGCGAGGCGCGTCCACACTAGCCGAGCCGCCTCGCGCAATTTCCTCGCGAGGCGGTACGTCAGGTGTGGGCCCGCCTAATAATGGTGTAGGGGGTTAATTTGGGTATAATTTGATTTAACTTTTTTTTTAATTAGAGCAAGAGCAGGCCCTAGCCGAAGAAATGGAGTCATCAGCCTGCTCTAGAGCCAGCGAAAGCAGTCGCCTCGCGCGCCGCGACGCTCTCCTACAAGCGCTGAGAGGCACTCGCCTGAATATACAGAATGGACGGGCTATGCTGGAAGCTGCGAGGGCGGAGATGAGAGATAAAGCCATTGAGATCAAGGCTGTGGACGCGGAAATTGCCAGAGCTACGTAAGTATTTCACATTTGCAGTTGAACGCCTGGGAAACTACTACAATGACACCCTGAGGCACATTTAGAATACTACAGTACGCGAACAGTTTTGAGCTTCGATAACTCACAAGTGCGATTTTCTTTTTTAGTTATAGAATATGATATGAATACTTATAGTAACAAATATTTTCTAACAGTTTTTGACGTCGCGCTAGGTATTATATAGATATTTTAACCACAAGATATTTTCTTTACTATACTATTGCATTCAACTATTTCAACATCATCTGTCATTTTACAACAGTTTGGTCAATAGATTACGTGAGCATAATCGAAAACAATTTGTCAAAATTTAAGTGACCTTGAATTCTAAACGAATTACAAATGGCTAAGACGACATATGCTCTTGACAAAACCGTTATAAAATGTGAAGTTATGTTGCAATAGTAAAAATCGATAGCCTGGTGGAGAAAAATAAAACTTACATAATCTTTTCTATGTGTAGCAAACAAATACATGTATTATACCTAGCGCAATGCTAACAATTGTTAGAAAATATTTTTTATTATTAGTAATAAACGTATTCTAACAGGTCACAAAATAAAATCGGACTTGTGATTTATCGGACTTGTGAGTCAACTAGGAACCCTTATAGTTTCGCCATGTCTGCCCGTCCGTCCGTCCGTCCGTCCGCGGATAATCTCAGTGACCGTTAGCACTAGAAAGCTGAAATTTGGTACTAATATGTATATCAATCACGCCGACAAAGTGGTAAAATAAAAAGTGGATTTTTTTTTATTAGGGTACCTCCCCTATACGTAAAGTGGGGAGTGATTTTTTTTTTTCATTTCAACCCTAACGTGTGATATATTGTTGGATAGGTATTTAAAAATGAATACGGGTTTACTAAAATCATTTTTCGATAATGTAAATATTTTCGGAAATAATCGCTCCAGAAGTAAAAAAATATGCGTCCCCCCCCCTCTAACTTTTGAACCATAACTTTTAAAAATATGAAAAAAAATCTCAAAAGTAGAATTTTATAAAAACTTTCTAGGAAAATTATTTTGAACTTGATAGGATGAATAGTTTTTGAAAAAAAATTACAAAATAATTTCTGAACTAAGTTTGTAATTTAACCGTATAAGCAGGTGTTTATTGTACCTGTAATTTCTACAAAATTACAATGAAATGACGTGCTTTCAAATAAAGTAAAAACGGTGAAAATCGGTCCACGCAATAAAGAATTATTCCATAAAAATCATCTTCCATACTTTAAGCTCGCGCGCAAAAGTTTACTTAATTTGCCGATAGATGTCGCTGTACGTGGAACTCTCATATCATATCCTACATGGCGGTGTTATTAACTCTTAAGTGGGGACACTTACTGTGACGGACGGAAAACTACGGAACCCTACACTGAGCGTGGCCCGACACGCTCTTGGCCGGTTTTTATAGGTTAAAAAGGCGTTCCCGTACTTCACTAAAATGTATCCCGTTATCCATGAGCATTTAAATCTGAACTGTAAGTACTAGCTGTAGCGATACTCTAGTTGATTCTACGTAGCGAGTCGAGTATCAGCGTTGAAAGGCACTCGCCTGAATATACAGAATGGAAGCGCTATGCTGGAAGCTGCGAGGGCGGAGATGAGAGATGAAGCCAGTGAGATCAAGGCTGTGGACGCGAAAATTGCCAGAGCTACGTAAGTATTTAACATTTGCAGAATTACTATAGTGACAACCCGAGACACATTAAGACTGTCTGCCGTTACCATGAGCATTTAAATCTGAAATGTACTCCTACTAGCTTTAATGATCAGTTTTTGGACCCGGGGTATGTCCTTAAACTACGTCCGGACCTGGGTATGTCCTTAAACTACGCCAAAAAGAGAGGTATGGGCACTGCGAATGGCATCTCGCTAAGTGTGGTAGGGCACGTTCAGCGAATGTCATCGCTCAAATCTGGAGCAGAGCCCGACTGGGGAAGTACCTCCACCTTACAGAAAACCACAGCCAAATAGCACTAGACCCTACTCATAGTGTTGTGTTCCTGCTGGTGAGTAAGGTTGCCAAAGAGCTCAAAGAGGACCCAGTGTGTTGACGATGAGGGACCTTCTTGTTCCTTTAGTCGTCAACACAGTGAATCCTCCTTTTTGTAAAGGGTCGGCAACGCGCATGTGACGCCTTTGGAGTTGCAGGCGTCCATAGGTTACGGTAGCTGCTTACCATCAGGCGGGCCGTATGCTTGTTTGCCACCGTCGTGGTCGTGGTATAAAAAAGTATCAATCAGTGCTTTTTAAAAATTATCTAAATAGTTACACTTGTAACATGTTTGTGTTTCAGCAACATTTTATCTCTTTTTACGCCACTTACGCGGGCGATAAATGTCACTTACCGCCCACGTGCGCAGCGGAAAATCTCACTTCACATTCAGGAGAAGCCAAAAAATTGTCTACGCATCACGGCCGATAATAAAAAAGTCCTCAGATCACTCGTTTATGGCTCGAACCGAGGGTGAGGGCAAATGTTTGTTTTACCGCACTAGGTGCGTAATGTAGTATTTTGTTACAGCGCCGAGCAAGCACAGCTACGAGAGGAGTTGGAGTGTCAGTCCATGTCGGTGGAGGAGCGCGGCCGGCTGCTGGACGAAGTGGACTACGCGGCGCGCGTCCACGAGTCCAAGCGGGTACTGGCCGAACAGATCGCCAAGGTAACACTATAATCCGATACCACAGAATAACTAATAGTACTACCGTACAGAAACTTCACTCCTTCACAAAGTCAGATTTAGGCATAAAATTATACCTATACTCGCCGCCTGCAAGCAAAATTGAAACTTATAACCGCGCACGAACCGTGAATCTTCTTTGCGCGCCGCAGTTTTATGACCGAGCTGTCGGGGTTGTCACTTGACAAGTTTTTGTACCTATACCTATTTATTAATAAGATAAATATGTAGGAATTACAAACGTTGATTCTGTAAACATATTTTTTTTATCCGGAGATAGTATGTCTTATTCTCACGGAAGTAGGTATGCCACAGCCGTATTCCTTTGGAAATTTATCGGTCAGTTCCTTATATTGTATTTTGGCAACCCATATTATATATTATATCTTTTATACGGATTATAATCGAGGTTTAGGTTTCGAAGCCATTGTGTATGTTCAATTTTTCGCGAGCGCCACGTGACACGAGTATCGTGCGGTGCGAGCGGCAGCCCACGGCCACACGCCTGCCCGGGAGGCGCGCCGGACAAATGTACCTAAACTGCGTAGTGACGCCCCCCTGACGGTACATTGTACTGATTTAACACATTCATTGCCACCCAGCCAAACAAGACATCCGCGCCAGGCCACAAAGAATTTCGTCATATAAAGCTGTAGTACCACGATCCCGACTATCGGGTCGTCCGGCCTGGGAACGAAATCATAAAATACCCGATAGTCGGGTTTTCGGCACTGAATGTGTTAAACTCACACGATGTTTACTCTTTATTTAAACTAAAATGTGACGGGGCGTTACGACACGCTCGAAACGTCAGGCAATTAATAAAAGTAAGTGTACGCAATTACAAGATACTAAAATACCGGTTTTTTTTCGTTCTTTCGTTTACTATTTCTTATTTAATCGAAAAATCTTATGATTATTATCATTACCTAAATACACTATTGAGTTCCACATAAAAACCATAAAATAATTATGTAATTTTTTGAGGTGTGCAATAACGTATTCGTTCATATATTGGGTTATTTCGGAGTTTTTTTGCGCACGCCGGTTCCGAGGCCTGCCTGAATCTATTTATGTTTCTGAACAACTTTTACTATATGGCCAACTTTGTAAATGCAAAAAAAAGTTGTTTCATAGAAAAGATCTTGACGTCAATGATATTTTACTATAGATGGGTTATAGTCTAACATAAAGAGCACAAAAAAGACTACAATTTCATGGCCTAGCAATGATTCTGCTATGTTTATCTATATTGACCTTGGAAGAATAATAAGTATGGAAGCGTAATCAACGCTCAAAATATGCTCCACTTTCCTGGTGCCAAAGTGGGCGGAGCTTGTGACAGCGGTGCCCTAATGTCATGTCAAACATTTTGAAATTGTCATGTCGTCAAAATATTAGTTTTTTCGGTCCATGAAATTTCGATAATATATCGGTATTAAAATGCCGGCTTGTGCCGTGAATTGGTGCAGGAGCCACACAGGCGCCAGAGATGGTGATATTTCTTTTCATCGGTAAGTAAATCACGCATAGATATTCTCATACATTACGGACTTGGTCGATGTTATGCAATATAAGTTTTGGAAAAGTAAACATAACTCATTTGAGGAAAAGTATAATGAATGTTCATTTATAAGTATTACCTAGTAGTAATAAATCGACAAAACAAAACCCTTCGAATTAGTACCTACTATACTTACTCTGGTAAAATCATACCATTCTGGCCGTGCCATTTCTAGTACAACTGGCTAATAGGTGTGACTCTTATTTTTCATTAATAATGAATGCTATAACTTCATAGCATAGTCTTTAATTATCAAATCTAGAGCAGAGCCCGACTGGGGAACTACCTCTACCTTACAGAAAACCACAGCCAATTAGCACGAAACCCTACTCATAGTGTTGTGTTCCTGCCGGTGAGTAAGGTTGCCAGAGAGCTCAGAAGATGCAGTGTGTTGACTACGGGGGATCCTCTTGTCCCTTTAGCTGTCAACACAGTGAATCCTCTTTTATATGAAAGCGTTGGCAAAGCAAATGAGACACCTCTGGAGTTACAGGCGTCCATAGGCTACGGTAGCTGCTTACCATCAGGTGAGCCGTATGCCTGTTTGCTACCGTTCTAGTATAAAAAAATGGATACAAAATGTAAATTTATCTTTGTATTTCCCTAAGCCTGCTAAAATAAATAGTACACATAAACGAACTCATCCGTTATTTATTTAGTTCTAAAAAACGAAGAAGCAAATAAAATATTAACTATTTATATTGAAGGTATGCTATTGTTTTCTAGTCTAGTCATAAATAAAGTTAAAAAATAGTCGTTTTTCTTTTGCCATAATCAACCTTAATTGCTTAACATTATGTTGCTTGAGACCAAGAGGGTCTCCCTATGTAACGGATTTATAAAATTGTAAAAAAATTATGTTAATTTATGCTTATGTTGTAGTATGTACCTATAAGTCCCTATATTGTAATTAAGCACTTTAATTAAATAAATGAAAGATGAATAGAAGGCTTTCATATTCCTTATTCCAAGAACGATTAAATTTACGTATATTACGTATTACATAAGTAATGAAAATAGCACTAAAAATAAATTGTTAATTGATTGCATTAAGTATTATTTATTACGTGAACACATCCACGTCAAACTAAGGCGTATTTATTATACGTTAACTTGACATTGTCAGTCATTTGATTTGAGTGTCTCCTGTCCAATTAAACTTCATTGTCAAATTGATTTTGACCACTCACTACACGGCAACTTTTCTTATTGGTGAAATGGCATGAAACCTTTGCAGAATTAAGGTTAACACAAAAAAATATGCTTAAATAATGAGTACTTGATTGGTTAACAAGACATAAGACATTTTAGTTTTGTAAACATGAAAATGGGTCGTGTTTTCACATGACCTTTGGCTTCCCTTTACTCGTCTTGATATTATATGTCGATGATATTGACACATAATAGGCATGATGACACATGTTGAATTATGCAATAAAATTTAGTTGGTAGGATGCAATATGAATATGATCAATACATATATACTACAACTAAATTGAAAATTTATAAATTCTATTGAAATGGCTCAAAGATAATCAAGCTGCAAAATTTCTAAATTTTACGATTTTTTAAAGTGCAAAAAAGAAAAAAAAAACAATGATACCATTAGATTTTTAACATTTTACTGTAAAATAAATTGTATAGCAACCATATACATAAACGCAACATTTCACTGTGAAAATAGCAATTTCATAATTTTTCCATACTTTAAACAGGGCGACTATGTGATCGTGACGTCACTTTTGCACGTCATTTTGTTAGGAGCGTTTTGAGAAACAAATGCAAATCTCGGACTTTAAGTCTCATTTCTGACTTTTGTGTTGCTTTAACGCAATGGGCCCCATATAGACATTTGATCCTCACAACAAAACGAATCGATTGATACCATACATGAAAATAATTCACCATGCCTATTGTTACAAGTTTGTCACTCTCATTGTTACAAAATTAAGAATTCAAGTTTTATTATGTTGTACGAGTATTACGTTTTTTATTGCAACGCGTTTACTTTTTTGTTAAGCTAAAAAGGTACTACTGGCCTTTACAATGTTCAACTTGCCCCGCGATCTCATTTCCTATCTTAGTATAAAGTTTCAGTCAATATTGCAGGCTCTATAATGGGTAACGTGTGTCTTTAGATGGTGCATACCAAAGAAACAGAGCTGGCTCTGTGGCAGAGGAAGACCCTGGACAGCTGCGTGGAGTACAAGCAGGGGCTCATCCATCTCAGCGCGCAGTTCCCGCACCTGGCCGCTCTAGCTGTCGACGAGACGTGAGGAACTCTTAATTAAACTTTAACTAGTCCGCCTTGAACTCAGAACGCGATTTCCTCGCAAACATGATGCCCAGTATGACAAGACCCTTATGATAATTTTTTCACGCATTCTAGCTCTATGACCCCTAGGCCGATTCTGCTCATATACGAACTCTCCAATTATATGTATCTCTACTACAAACCCAACAAATTTCATGAAGATCAGAGAAGCGTTACTAAAGTTATCGCGGAACAAACTCTTAAAATCAAAAAGCCATCGAAATGCTGAGACGTCCCACTAGCCAGAAGTTGTTTGTAAGAACTCACTTCGCTCGTTCGATAATTTTAAACAAAAAAGAACCGACTTCACTTAGACGCCACCTGTCCAAAAGCAAATGCTTGAAGCTGCTGTAAAAAGCACTCAAATCACTATAGGTGTGTCTATAATAGTTGAAGAGTTCCCTCGAATTCTCCAGGATCCCATCATTAGATCCTGACCTGGTTACAATGGGACCAACTGTGAAGTATATTCTTTCAAATAAAAAAAGAATTTTCCAAATCGGTTTAGCCGTCTTCGAATAATCGGTAACTATTATAGGCACACCTCTATAGGTGATTTGAGTACTTTTACAGCAGCTCGAGCATTTGCTTTTGTAAAGGTGGAGGCTAAGTGAAGTCAGTTCTTTTTTGTTTGAAATTATTTACAATATGAATATGAAAGTAAAATAAAATACAACATACTAAATAAAATGTAAACACTTGTTTAAAAACCTAACTTGGCGACGGAGCAAGGCCCAGGCTGCCGGTGGTCAGGTCCGCAGAGAGAGGAACCTTGCCGTGTCCAGGATTACCGCCTTCTGAATCTGACCCTTGATCCAACCTTGTTGGTCGAGACTCTTCGCTATGAGACCGTACGTAACAACTGGCGGTACAAAAATGTGTTCTTATGATTGTTTTCAGCAAGCTGATGGAGCCTTCCAGTTTATCAGAGGCCAGTTCAGCATTGGAAGCGCTGAAGCAGCTGTGCAGCCAGCTCATGCAGCGCCGCGCGCTACTCACCAGGACTCGCTCCACGCTCGCCGTGCAGCGGCAGGCTAAACTGGTGCGTTGTGTGGCCGAGCGAGGAGAGGTCTTATTGCTGGGATTTGTGGTTGTGTTGTATCTAAATATTTCGTAACCGATCATTTAAGTGTCTTTGGTCCTTTTTCATAAAATTTGTCAGAAACACGTGACACCTCATTATAAAATAAATATATGAAATTGTAAGTTTGTATTTTTAACTGAGATATTTTTTTAACAGGTTATACCTACCAGAAATCATAACGTCGAGTGACGCATTAACAAATTCCCTTAATTTGTAACTTATAAAATATTAACACCAACTTACATACATTATTTGATTTCTGTCATATTTAGTAAGTTAATGTAAAATAATAGTCACATTTTCTCACTGCACCCACCTTGACGCATTTCTGTTAAATTCTGTTTAGCCCTGTGGTTGACTGGTAGAGAATGCCTAAAGCGGCATTACGTCCGCCTTTTTTTCTTTTTTATGTACGATATAATTTGAAATAAATGAATGATCAACCATTCTAATCTAATACTACAGGAACAAGCACGCGCCGCCATAGCCGACTTAAAAGCTAAAATCCAAGCGGCCGAGCAGGCCCGCGAGGCCGACGTGGCCGCCGAGGCCGCGGACCAAGCCGCCGCCAACCAGGCCGAGGCCGAGGCCGCCGCCAGGGTGCACGAATACAAGGAGAAGGCCGAGGAGTTCAAGAGGGTGCATGAGGAGATGCTGTTCTGGAAGAAGCAGGATGAAGCGTGAGTTAACTATTACCAGAGAGTTATATTTCCCGCAAGGTGGACTGATGACCTGGTGAAGGTCGCGGGAGTCCGCTGGATGCGGGTGGCGCAGGACCGGTCATTGTGGCACTCTTTGGGGGAGGCCTATGTTCAGCAGTGGACGTCTTTCGGTTGATATGATGATGATTATATTTCATTAAAAAAATATACTCAAGCTGCTAAACCTTCAGAGGAATGGATGATCGAGTTGAGGCTCCTTGCAAACAAATCTTTTAATATTATTATAAAACGAATTCAGCCTTTAGTGTTAAAACACACAGAGGTGTCATAGAGAGGTTAGACACATACAAATCGTAACCAATTTTTTAGTTTTAATTTAGTTTAGTTTTTACTTTAGTTTTATTTTAAATAGGTATGTTTTATTTGTAAGTCTAATTTATATTCTTGTTCCTACCCATAAAGTATATAATTTTCATTGCAGCGCCATCTACTTATTGAATTGTGTGTTCATCCTCATAGATAAGTTTTTATTTCCAGTTGGCGGGCCAAGCTATCAGAAATGCACGAATATATCCGCTCGCTGAAGGAGAATCTACCGAAAATGCTGCAAGAGGCGTACAAGGCCAGAGCTGAACTGGTGGCCCATAACGTGAAACAGTGGAAACGCGATGCCTGCCTCAATGAATAGATACAGATACTTCCGCCTTATGTATCATTGTATTAATTGTACTTTTATTGTATTTTTATAAAAATAGATGTATGATTAAACGTGCCGTTTTATTTCATTTACTATCTGATAGACATGTTTAACCCTTTACCCGCCAAGCCCCAAACGGAAAAATCGCAAGGCAAACTGGTTATATTTTGGACGTGATATCACGTGCTGGCGCTAAGTGCGCTTGATTTGACGTCTGGCGGTCAAAGGGTTAATATTTTACACGTTAAATATAACTTACACTTGAAGGATTCGCAATGGTTGGCACTTTGGGTTTTGGTTTGAGTCTTTCATGCAAGATTAGGTGCCCAATGACTGGTAGTTTAAGTTTACCCTATGTCATCTAGGTTCAGCATTTCTTGTACGCATTTTTCTTTATACAACGACGGTGGCTGCAAGCATACGACCCGCCTGATAGTAAGCAGCTACCGTAACGTAACCTATGGATGCCTGCCACTCCAGAGGTGTCACATGCATAGAACGGCTAATGAAACAAGAGGGCCCCGTCATCAACACAATGCATCCTTTTAGAGCTCTCTATGACGATATTATTTATAGCATAAACGCTTGCCACGCCGCTCCTGTGCGAGCGCATCAGTGTGATAACCGCGTAAGAATCATAAAAAGTTACAATTTTTATTTAAATAATTAGTGAAAAGCGCGAGTTTAAATCAGTACATACCCTTGAGCTCTTGTATAAAATATTCTCTTGTTATCTATGTCGATGATACTCACAGTCGTGTTACGCGGCATATGTGTTAGGGGTCAGGATTTGGTGGGTATTGAGGGCTTGAAGGACCGTAGGGTATCGTCGACACAGTTAACTGCGTGGCCATTTGAATATCTTAATGTAACCTCGTAAAAGGTTTATAGTTTGTAAAGGCTTTCCTCTCCAAAACTGGAAAACACTAGGATTTACTACGAACTAATTTCTTCAATAATTTAAGTAAGTACTACCGTAAGTGCTGCTATTCGGGGTGCAGATAAATCCGAAAAATCAAACATCATTAGGCGGTTTCACACCTGACGCACCGCCTCGCGAGGAAATTGCCGCGCTAGTTTGGACGTGTCTCGCCCGAGGGATTGCGGCCGCGCGTGTTTGCCTCGGCCGAGGCACGTCCACACTATAAAAAATAAATAAAAAAATGCGTCAGGTGTTGACCCGCCTATTAAAATCGGTTCAGCCGTTCTTAACCTGTCGTCTCCCAGGGCTCAGCGAAATTATGTTACCACCCTTTGACGGGCCCGGATATCTCCGGCCAAATTTTTCCCACCCGTGTCTACCGCTTCGCCGCCACCGCATGTACCCCTTGATCCCCACGGTATGTTGAGTTGACGCGAGCAAACCACTTGACCCAACGTTATCGCTCGTATTACTAAAGTGTTTATACTCAGTAAGATGAATGTATATATTTTTTAAAGAGCATGAAACAGACTTTACGTTGTATATAAATATTTTTATTATTATTATTATTTATTAATACACTAGCAGCTCTTAGAGCTGATGCGTGTATATCACAGCACTTGTGTTTCTTTTGCACTTTATAAAGTTTTAAGATAAGAGTCTAGTCTATTTTTGAAAGAGTTCACTGATGGTGCACTAACAACAAATTCTGGTAGAGAGTTCCACATATTCACCACACGATTCGGTAAGAAGTGTTTTCTAGGATTCATATTACACAGAGGCTTGACAAGTTTTTTAGAGTGTCCTCTCAACCTTGTATTCTGGCTTAATTGGTACAGGTCTTTAATATTTGCAACATTGTAGTGATCATACAAAATTTTATAAGTCTCAATAAGGTCGCCTCGCTTCCTTCGGTCCTCCAATGTTGTAAGACCTGATTCCTGTAGCCGTTCCTCATACGACTTTTCTTTCAATGAGACAACCATTTTAGTTGCTCTTCGCTGCACTTTCTCCAGCAATGTGATATCTTTTTTAAAGTAGGGTGACCATATCTGAAACGCATACTCAAGTAAAGGACGAAGGTATGCCTTGTATAATCTAATAAATAGATCTTTAGTAATCACATGGAATGCTTTCCGGATCCTATATAGCATAGAATTTGCTCTCTTAGTTATTATGGTGATATGCATGTCCCATTTCAAGTTATGCGAAACAGTGATGCCGAGGTCTTTTTGACTGGAAACTGCTTGTAGGGAAACAGAGCCAATGTGGTAATTTAGTTTAGGGTTTGTTTTCCCTATGTGTAGGGCTGTGCACTTTTCTGCATTTAGTGATATGAGCCAGTCTTTACTCCACTGAATTATGCAATCTAAATCATTTTGGATAGTATTATTTATTATCAATGGATTACCCATAACTTTAGTGTCATCAGCAAATATTGACAGTTCTGACTGTACTACACTCTTCAGATCCGTTATAAATATGCCGAACAGGATCGGTCCAAGCACTGATCCCTGCGGGACACCGCTATAGACGTTGTGTGCATCCGATAGAGTTTCCCCTACTCTTACTTTAAATATCCTATGGGTTAAAAAGTCCGATATCCATTTAAGGAGCTGACCACGAATCCCAAAGTGCTCCAATTTAGCAATAAGCCTTCGAATAGGTACACGGTCAAATGCCTTTTCGTAGTCCAAGTATATAACGTCCGTAGGCTGATGATCGTCCCAGTCACGTGTCCACTTATCAAGACATAAAAGAAGATTCGTCACTGTGGATCTCTTCGGTATGAAACCATGCTGCTCATCGATAATTACATTTTCCTTACTTACGAAATTCCGCAATTCAGTGGCTATAACTTTCTCCATGGTTTTGCAGATTATACTCGTGAGGCTGATTGGACGATAGTTAGCAGCAACAAACTTATCACCATTTTAGGGTTCCGTAGTCAACTAGGAACCCTTATAGTTTCGCCATGTCTGCCCGTCCGTCCGTCCGTCCGTCCGCGGATAATCTCAGTGACCGTTAGCACTAGAAAGCTGAAATTTGGTACTAATAAGTATATCAATCACGCCGACAAAGTGGTAAAATAAAAAGTGGAATTTTTTTTTTTATTAGGGTACCTCCCCTATACGTAAAGTGGGGAGTGATTTTTTTTTTCATTTTAACCCTAACGTGTGATATATTGTTGGATAGGTATTTAAAAATGAATAGGGGTTTACTAAAATCATTTTTCGATAATGTAAATATTTTCGGAAATAATCGCTCCAGAAGTAAAAAAATATGCGTCCCCCCCCCCTCTAACTTTTGAACCATAAGTTTTAAAAATATGAAAAAAATCTCAAAAGTAGAACTTTATAAAAACTTTCTAGGAAAATTATTTTGAACTTGATAGGATGAATAGTTTTTGAAAAAAAATTACAAAATAATTTCTGAACTAAGTTTGTAATTTAACCGTATAAGCAGGTGTTTATTGTACCTGTAATTTCTACAAAATTACAATGCAATGACGTGCTTTCAAATAAAGTAAAAACGGTGAAAATCGGTTCACGCAATAAAGAATTATTCCATAAAAATCATCTTCCATACTTTAAGCTCGCGCGCAATAGTTTACTTAATTTGCCGATAGATGTCGCTGTACGTGGAACTCTCGTATCATATCCTACATGGCGGTGTTATTAACTCTTAAGTGGGGACACTTACTGTGACGGACGGAAAACTACGGAGCCCTACACTGAGCGTGGCCCGACACGCTCTTGGCCGGTTTTTTATACTTTAGGTACTCAGCATATTTTTACGACGTAATACGTGTTTATATTACAGGAAGGGAAAAAATGCGGTACTGTCGGAAAATCGCTAAAATAAATAAGATTTCCAATTATAACTGCATGTTATTTATTTATTCTGAGTCTCTAACATATAGGCCATCAATAATAGCATGAAGGACTACATGTAATAATATATCTTTTTTTGAATTTGAACACCAAACAACATAAACTTTGCGTGAAGACGAGATTTCAACTGGCCATAACTTGTCGTGTATATGCTGGATGGAGTTTTAGTTGGTACCCATGTGTTGCTCACTTCGTTACGCTTGAATTGGCACACAGCCAATAGAATTTAAACTGTATTTCTTTTAAAAAAGTCTTTTTCACTTGTGGGTGCGAGGCCGGAGATTTCTGGGCCCGTCAATTATAGGAGTGCAAAATGGAGGCCGGAGATCTCCGTGCTCGTCAAACTACGGAGAAAAATGGCGCGAGTTTCATGTTAATTAGTGGGGCGCGATCAGAGAAATGGGATGACAAAGAATGCTTGTCAACGATCAAAAGTGTGGCAAAAAAATGAAATCCATGTATGTGTCTAAATTGTCTATGTGAGCGTAAAATAGTGATGCTAAATACAACAGGTTAATTATCCATCGGTATTTGACTTTCTTATCGATACGTTCTAACGGCTTCTACAGACGTAAGCTACTAGTCAAAGTAGTCAACTGCGACGTCAGTTGACATCCCCACTACCAACTTGACGTTTCATTTCACGCACATTTTCGACTAATATTATTACATTACCTAATAGTTAATAACTAATATGTTTTTTCTAAGCAAATTATATTCTTTAGTATTAATAAAAAAATAAATAAACTAAATTATTTATTATTAAATTAAAAATATTAAATAAACAAAATTATTTCCTAAAATAATTAAAAATATTTCATAAAACGGAAAACGGAATTTCAAGTCGCCGGTCGAATGCGCATTCGATTGATCGCACGACCATTTTGACAGCTGACCTCTCATTCCTACTATATTTCTATCTCGTTCTAATCGTTTGACTAGTCGCTTGTAGGCACGGGACACACTTGAGCGAAATCCAGCCCAGCTATCATAAATAAAAATCAGCCGTAGCATAAAAGTCGGAAATTTCTTTACGGGAGCTGAATTTTTGTATGGAGACTATAAGGAGCCCATGTACAATATTCGGCCCAATTTCCGTTTTCGGCTGCTTTTTGACTATGGTAGCGAATTCCGCTAAATGTGTTGAGCGCCATATTTGAATGAAATAATACAAGTACTGCAAGGTAAAAAAATCTTTAATGAAAAAAAAACCCGTTTAAACTGGATATAATAAGAACCTAATTTAATCTTCTTACGTAATAATGACGTAATGTGAATATAAGATTAATTTATTCATTGGATTTTTTGAAGCAATAATTATAATTTTCATATTGAACAGTTATCGATACAAGTCCCTAAAACGTTTTGTCAATCCCTAGCGTCGAATAAATGTTTCGGTTTTTACACAAAATAATCATGAATATTAACTATTATGATAAAATATTAGCACACAGTATAAGAAAAACTAATAATTAATTGTATCTCGTAAATACTTACACGATTTATTTTGCTAATTTGGTAAAATATTGTTTCAAAGACATCGATCGGAATATCATGTAAACCTGTGAAATTAGTAATTACTTGGGTTTTTCCTATGAGTAATAGTCCAATCTGGAACACAACACAACACCATGTTTCTCCTTTTTCATCCCAAGTTATTTTATTCACGATTGTTTTATATTTTCCACGCTAAAATATGAGCTGTCACGACGTGGGTACGTAAGCTAACTACCCAAATTCAAAAGCTGTCACTCCTTCAAAATGATCGTGTCTCTTTTGCACTCGTGGAATGTTCATATACGTGTTGGTTTCACTTTTGCGCACTTCGTTTATCTTTTAGCGGCAAGCGCCATTTTATATCTATGGGCGCGATATGTAGGCCGGAGATCTCCGGGACCGGGAGACGACAGGTTAAGTTATAAATGGTGTAACCGACACGACTTTTGTTTTATATATGGTCCCTGGAAGCACCTGAAGTGGTGTGCGAAGCTATTTTCATGAAAAGGACACTCCTTCGTTGATTTTATTTGCCATAGGTATTCACTTCCAAACTGGGCACTGAATGGTTAAGAATCAGTGATTTAGATATCTTAATGCGGCAAATACAGTAGAACCTGTTGAATACGATCATGTTGTCTGTCATTGCAAGATCTATCAGGACAGTCCCGCATAATACGACTTCCCGCTTAAGACGCGTTTTTGGCTACCCCTTCAAAATCGTCTTTAAGCGAGTTTTGTTGCAGTTGAACAGATATGGCAAGGATGTTTTAAAAAGAAAACTCAAAATAAATAACATTCACATTTATTAACTAAAGTTTCAGTCATCTCCTCTTGGGCAATACAAAGTCAACCTCATTCAAGTTAACCTTGTTCTCAATGTCCTCACACAACAGTTTGAAGTCGTGTTGTGCCCACACGTGCGCGGGAGGCACCTTGGCCTTGTTGGCGGGCTTGGGAGGAGGGATGGAGGGCTTGAACGCCATCTGGGACCCGTCGTATTGCTCGAATATTTTGACTGCTGATCTGTAAACAGAGAATAAACGTTTATCTTATTAACTAAAATATTTTGGATGGAATTCTTCTGCTCTAATATATGGTTAAATTATTAACTCTTCTACTGCCAATGTGTACAGTTTATTTTAGTGTCGTTTTTTTGGAATAAGGTTTTATATCGCTAGTTATATGAAACAGTGGGAGTTTATGTACATTAGTGTTAGAGCAGGTTAAATCTTGAGCGTAGCGAGGGATTCAAGTATTACTGTCCTTCCATGTTATAACTTTACACTGGTTATACTATTTTTAACAGACTTAAAAAATGGGAGCAGAGAATGAGTTTGGCTGTATAATGTATATTTTGTATCATTCACATTCAAATGTTGGTCTAAATGGCCCGCGCCAGACTCTGGGTCACGCTCGTACAGTGACTCTACAGCATTACAGTTTAGTACAGTCGCCATCAGATATATCGGAGCGGTCACAAACATCTGAACAACGCCTCTATTTTCAAGGCGATAAAGTACATTTTCAGATATTTTTGACTACCTTGGCTGCTCCGATATATTTGATGGCGACTGTACCATTATTGCTGACCGCCAGCCTTACGGTGTGATGGTAGTGATGTTGCAGCACACATGGTTCCGTGATCACAGACGAGCGCGCGTGGCAGTGTGCCGGAGACTCCAGTGTCGGGTCGAAATGACCCGCGCCGGATTCTGGATCCGGTTTGAAGAATGACTCTACAGTATTATGTACTTACAGTTTGGTATCACTCTTGCTGACCGCCTGCCTCACGGCGGGATGGTAGTGATGACGCAGCGCACATAGTTCCGTGAGCACGGACGAGCGCGCGTGGCAGTGTGCCGGAGACTCCAGTGTCGGGTCGAAATGACCCGCGCCGGATTCTGGATCCGGTTTGAAGAATGACTCTACAGTATTATGTACTTACAGTTTGGTATCACTCTTGCTGACCGCCTGCCTCACGGTGTGATGGTAGTGATGTTGCAGCACACATGGTTCCGTGAGCACAGACGAGCGCGCGTGGCAGTGTGCCGGCGACTCCAGTGTCGGGTTAAAATGACCCGCGCCGGATTCTAGATCCGGCTCGAAGAATTACTCTACAGTATTATGTACTTACAGTTTAGAATCACTCTTGCTGACCACCTGCCTCACTGCGGGATGGTAGTGATGTCGCAGCGCACAGTTCCGTGAGTACAGACGAGCGCGCGTGGCAGTGTGCCGGAGACTCCAGTGTCGGCTTAAAATGACCCGCGCCGGATTCTGGATCCGGTTTGAAGAATGACTCTACAGCATTATGTACTGACAGTTTAGTATCACTCTTGCTGACCACCTGCCTCACTGCGGGATGGTAGTGATGTCGCAGCGCACAGTTCCGTGAGCACAGACGAGCACGCGTGGCATTGTGCCGGAGACTCCAGTGTCGGGTTAAAATGACCCGCGCCGGATTCTGGATCCGGTTTGAAGAATTACTCTACAGTATTATGTACTTACAGTTTAGAATCACTCTTGCTGACCGCCTGCCTCACTGCGGGATGGTAGTGATGTCGCAGCGCACAGTTCCGTGAGCACAGACGAGCACGCGTGGCAGTGTGCCGGAGACTCCAGTGTCGGGTTAAAATGACCCGCGCCGGATTCTGGATCCGGTTTGAAGAATGACTCTACAGCATTATGTACTGACAGTTTAGTATCACTCTTGCTGACCACCTGCCTCACTGCGGGATGGTAGTGATGTCGCAGCGCACAGTTCCGCGAGCACAGACGAGCACGCGTGGCAGTGTGCCGGAGACTCCAGTGTCGGGTTAAAATGACCCGCGCCGGATTCTGGATCCGGTTTGAAGAATGACTACAGTATTATGCACTTACAGTTTAGAATCACTCTTGCTGACCGCCTGCCTCACGGCGGGATGGTAGTGATGTCGCAGCGCACAGTTCCGTGAGCACAGACGAGCACGCGTGGCAGTGTGCCGGAGACTCCAGTGTCGGGTTCAAATGACCCGCGCCGGATTCTGGATCCGGTTTGAAGAATGACTACAGTATTATGCACTTACAGTTTAGAATCACTCTTGCTGACCGCCTGCCTCACGGCGGGATGGTAGTGATGACGCAGCGCACATAGTTCCGTGAGCACGGACGAGCGCGCGTGGCAGTGTGCCGGCGACTCCAGTGTCGGGTTAAAATGACCCGCGCCGGATTCTGGATCCGGTTTGAAGAATGACTACAGTATTATGCACTTACAGTTTAGAATCACTCTTGCTGACCGCCTGCCTCACGGCGGGATGGTAGTGATGTCGCAGCGCACAGTTCCGTGAGCACAGACGAGCACGCGTGGCAGTGTGCCGGAGACTCCAGTGTCGGGTTAAAATGACCCGCGCCGGATTCTGGATCCGGTTTGAAGAATGACTACAGTATTATGCACTTACAGTTTAGAATCACTCTTGCTGACCGCCTGCCTCACGGCGGGATGGTAGTGATGACGCAGCGCACATAGTTCCGTGAGCACAGACGAGCGCGCGTGGCAGTGTGCCGGCGACTCCAGTATCGGGTCGAAGTGACCCGCGCCGGATTCCGGATCCGGTTCGAACAGTGACTCTACGGCTTTACTTTGCTGAAAATATAAATATTTGTTAATCATTCGCTGCATTTGCATACTTTTTATCAAGGATATAATATAATAAAAAGGATAAAATCGCGTTCTTCGAAGCCAAACTGCTAGTTATACGTCTGCTTTCGGTATTAAATTTGTCGGTCCGGAGTGGAGTTATTCTGTCAGCGTTAATCGCCAAACAAAATGTATGAAATGTAGTGTGTGTGACCGATAGATGGCGCACATATCTGAAGTACGAGCCCGACCTTTATTTTCTTTTATTTCATAGGAAAACTTACAGCCAGAGTAACAAGATACGTAGTGACATAGAAACAGTGAGCCAACAGGTAGAATACTTTATAACTATTATACTACTATAGACTCTCTCTACCTCATAGCGTTTGTCCCGGCTTGGGGTCCGCTTGACAACCTAATCCCATGAATTGACGTAGGCACTAAATTTTACGAAAGCAACCTCCATCTGACTTTCTAACCCAGAGGAGAAAACTAGACTTTATCGGGATTAGGTCCGGTTTCCTAACGATGTTTTCCTTCACCGAAAAGCGACTGGTTAATATCAAATGATATCCCGTACACAAAATTCTAAACGTGGTACGAGCCGAAGTTTGAACCCGAGATCTTTGGATTGAAAGTCGGACGTCTTACCGGCAGGTCACCAGCACTCTTTTATTTTATTTTATTTGGGGCATCAACAGCGATACAACAAAAAATACAAAACTCAAATAACAGAGAAAAAGCCAATAATAGATGACCACAAAAATATAACTAACACGCAATAACAAGTGGAAATAGTAAGTGAGTACCATGAGCAAAGGAAAGATTGAACTTTTTAAACAAAATATAAAACTAGCTTATCTTTTTTTTTTATACCACGACGGTGGCAAACAAGCATACGGCCCGCCTGATGGTAAGCAGTTACAGTAACCTATGAACACCTGCAACTCCAAAGGAGTCACATGCGCGTTGCCGACCCTTTACAAAAAGGAGGATTCACTGTGTTGACGGCTAAAGGAACAAGAAGGTCCCTCATCGTCAACACACTGGGTCCTCTTTGAGCTCTTTGGCAACCTTACTCACCAGCAGAAACACAACACTATGAGTAGGGTCTAGTGCTATTTGGCTGTGGTTATCTGTACGGGAGTGCACTTTGATATGTGTCAGTGTGTGTGTGTATGTAATGTATGTAATGTACTTGTAATAAGAAAATAATGTGTTTAATACAAATATGCTTGTTTGTCGGCCTGTCTTAGGCACTGTTCCCACCGCGGGTGAGTAACTATGAGCTATAAAAGAGAGAGATGTATATTTATAGTTTATCGCCGTGTGAACAGCCAGCGATGAACTATAAATATACATCTCTCTCTTTTATTTACACGGGAACGATTATCTTTTGTTCGTTTCTTGGGCTAGAAAATTGCCGATAGCTCATATAGACGGAGAGCTGGCCACGTCAGATATGACACAATAATGAGAGAAACGAAACCCATGTAGTTAGTTTGCTATACTATGCTTATTTCTAGATCCGAACATCTGGCAGCTGTAAAGTGGTGGAGGTCAAAGAATACAAATAACTTGAAGAAAACAAATCCTATAGTTCTGGGTTTAATGAAATATTATCGGAAATTATGTAATTTATTAGATTATATCATATCCAGAAGGTTCTGTTGGGGAAAAGTAGTGCCAAATGATGTAAAATGCAATTTTTAGTTAGTCGCCTACTGTTTTTGTTTCCGCAATAATAGACAAAGTTTTTTAATGAAATGTTAAAATAGGCCCTGTCCTCTATAAGTTACACAACTTTAGCATTTTTTCCAACTTAAAAACTTTGTTGGTCTGTCACTCTGACATCCGCCCATTAAAAGCTGCCAGATGCCCGGATCTAGCAATAAGGATGGTAAATCAGTCTAACTAGACAGGTTTCATTGCTCTCATTATTGTGTCACATCTGACGTGGCCAGCTCTTAGACCAATAGCTTACTCGCTCGCGGTGGGACCAGTGGTAGTGGGTGCCGGTGGGACCAGCAAAGTTGGAGAGTAGTCCTCACCTGGGCTAGCTGGTGCAACAGAGTCAAGCACCCCAGGGCCCCGTTGTGCTGCAGCTGCAGCGCCACGGTGGCGAGTCGTTTGGCGAAGGCGGCCAACTCGTCGGCCGACACGCGCCGCGCCCGAGCACATATCTGAGTTACGGCTTCTAGTACGATTTTTGCGTCATCGTGGGTTTTCCCTGGGAGAAAAGCCTTTGAAGTGAGTGTGATTCGAGAGTTATTAGACGCATTTAATTGTCATTATTCGTAGTGACAGAAATTAAAGATACTGCCCACGTTTTTGTTCAAAAGTAACTAGGTATCTAGTTGCAATCAGAATCAGCTTAGTAAAAATTATCGATTAATTAAAAAAAAATACTTTTCTCCAATGTGCTCGGAAATGTTCACCTTACTGTAGTAAAATAAGTACGTGAAGTTCGTCATTATTTTCTAACACAAATTAAAAAAAATAAAAATCATTATTGTCCTGTTTTAGCGGACGACAAGTTGTACTTGTCGTCCGCATTGTTTTTTACTAGTGATGCGCCGAATATAGACTTTACCGAATACGAATATTCGGCCGAACATTCGGTTCATATCTTACCGAACCGAATATTCGGCCGAATTATTCGGTAAAACTAAACAGGTTTATGCAGGTCCGCGCGGCTGGCGGAGCGCGAATTCAACCCCTCTCGCTCGCCCTTATTTCTAGTAAAATAATATGTGTATGCGACCTTGGCATTGTCAATGTCATCATTGATGAACTGAATAATTAAGCTTACTAAAATCAAGTTTTCTTGTTTTATTATATGCCTAATAAAATAAGTAATAACAATAAATATATAACTTAACTTTTAAGGGCGATAAATAGTATGAATGATTTATTTATTATTAGATAAATATCATATGTTTATTCGGTTAATATTCGGCCGTTTTACCGAATAATTCGGCCGGATACCGAACATTGAAAAACATGCCGAATACCGAATAATTACCGAATATTCGGCGCATCTCTATTTTTTACCTTTTAAACATTTCATTCGACTAAGAAATATCATTTCAAACAGCCAACCGTCTGAACGCCAATCCCTTCAAACTATAGGTTAGAGCGAGATAGTGAGATCAAAAACCTTGGTTGTCTCGTTCTGTGTCATAGCTTGCATGACCACGACGTCTGATCGTGTGAATACGGCTTCATATAATCATAGACAAAACAACTTTTTTTAAGGTTTAAGCTTTTACAGTTGTGTGAAAGGAGCATATTTAATACTGTCTTAAATAGTTTTTGACGAAAACGGATTTTTAAATATTATTTGAATGAACTTTGGCAGATGATTGGCAGTATAAGTAGTGCTCTATACTCAAAAAAATATTGTAAAGGGAAGCTAATTCATAAACTCATGATATTTAATGCTGGTTAGCATATGTAATTTATTTCATTTACTTTATTTCCTCGCACATTTGGAGAAAAGCGTTATATATGCCTCGGCGGGAATAGAAATTCGTGGACTCGTCTTATATTTTCGGCCTCAGCTACGCTTCGTCCGAAAAAATCGCTCGTCCACGAATTTATCTTTCCCGTCCTCTGCAATAATGTACTATTAAACATCTTCTCTTCTCCAATATTAGCGGTTTGAAACAAGTAGAAATGAGTAATAGACAAGCATAGTCTTTGAATTAATTGTGCTCAGTATTCGAAAGCTTTACTTTTTTTTTAACGCCATATTTGGTGGTACCCGCGGACCAAAAGAGAAACCGGACATTACTATTACTCTATTTCCCTAACCATAGTTGAACTTTATTATCGAGCAAAGCAGTCGTTCATAGGTGACAAGTAAAGAGTAGTAAAAACGGTCCGATAGAGAGCATAATGTAGGGGACGATGTCTCACTCTCACTCGTTACAAAATTGACACATTGACATTTTGATTGTCTGATGACTTCCTTAGTCAAAATGAGACACAATCCCCTAGATAACTTTCTCTTTCAGCCTCACTTTGTGACTGAAGAGTATACTCCAGTTTATAATGATAACTGAAATGTCAACAGCGCCACCTAGTAAAGTTGTCGAACTCGAAGCACGATTATTTACTGCGCCTCTATATACTTATATTATTTTTGGTGGATTGAAGTCTGGTTACATACCGGCGTGAACACCCAGCATCCCAGCATACAGCGACGTATGAAACCTGCCCGGATCCACATTGATAGCGTCCCCGGATCCAGCTAGAATGGCGAGCACGCAGCGAACGCATAGTAAACGTTCCCTTGATCCTATCAGCTCGTCTTGTGTCAGACGAGCCAAGATGGCTACCAAGTCCGAGTAGTATTCGAGGTTTATCACGTGGGTGAATCTGAAAATAAGAAAAAATATTCAAACCTTAACCTTTTCGACGCCAACGACGGATACAGTCGTGGCCAGAAATATCCGTGTTTAAACAAGACTTAATATGGGACATAAACATCTTCCATAAAATTTGAACTTTAAAAACTACAGACGGTCAAATCAATACTTTTTATAAGTTCATACTATAATTAGGAACGATGTATGAAAATCGTTCCTAATTACAAAAAGTATTGATTTGACCGTCTGTATTTTTTTAAGTTCAAATTTTATGGAAGATGTTTATGGCCCATATTGTCTTGTTTAAATACGGATACGTCAGTATTTTTAAAATATAAATAGCATAAGCAAAATTTATATTTTTATCAAATTTAAAATGTCATATTTGTATGCAGTTGTATGGCAAAAATAATCTTGTCCTTAATTATCTGGCCACGACTGTATATCCGCACCGCAGGTTCAACGCCAATGACGAATATAATTTGTCATAACATAAGATACCATACGTTTTACTATATACTCATTATTGGTTTGGCGTATGAATGAGTGCATTGGCATTTGTCATGGCATCGACAAGGTTATAATCGAACGAGCGGAGCGTAAGCGAAGCAAGTTCTTACAAACAACTTCTGGCTAGTGGGACGTCTCGGCATTTCGATGGCTTTTGGATTTTGAGATTTTGTTCCGCGATATCTTTAGTAACGCTTTTCTGTTCTTCATGAAATTTGCTGGGGTTGAAGCAGATATACATATCATTTGAGAGTTCGTATATGAGCAGGATCGACCAAGGGGTCATGGAGCTAGAAGGCGTGAAAAAATCATCATACGGGTCTTGTCGAACGAGCGGAGCGTTAGCGAAGCAAGTTCTTACAAACAACTTCTGGCTACTGGGACGTCTTGGCATTCTCAGTTCGAAGCAGACTACTAGTTATAAAAGTTATTATGTCATAGAAGATTTAACTTTTTTACAGATTCACAACCACATGCATAAACGTCTTACAAGCTTCAATTACTTCATTTATTTTGTCCGTTTTTAACAAACACAACTGGCAGAGTGATTAATAAGAACAAACCATTATTAGTTATAGTCTGGCCAGCCAACGAACGCAGTAGCAATGTACATCAAACAAAAATATAGCAACACTCTATGGCGAATCGAACAGCAGCATTGCTCCATAGAAAACCAGCAATGTATATCGAACCGACATTTTTTTTCCAAGTTGGCTGCATTGGCACGGTCGCTTTGCTTTCGTACGTCAGTGTAGTTAGTCGTAATTTTGTAAATTGTAACTGCATTATTAGATAAAATCATTGAAAACTCTGATATATGTAAGTACCTATAATTACGACTTTTCAATAAATAAGAAGGTGCGAAGAAATATAAATAACCAAAATATAAAAAGGACAGAAGATTAGAGGTGGAGATCATGCGGTCAAAATACAATAGTTGAATGTTGAAATCCAGGAAGGAAACGAGCATTGAATGCGAAAATAATAAGTCCGACGAGGAAATCGAGTATACACGTATCTACCAGAAAATACAAGTTTTCAGTTTAGAATGGAATCGGATTAGCTGCATAATCTGTACGAATACAATGAGGGTTTCCGCGATTGAGATTTTCACTAGATGGCAGCACCGTGACGACAGGTCTTTTTGGCAGTAGCTGTCAAAATCCACCAATCAAAAAATATATGGTTAAACATGATTGGTGGATTATGACAGCTAGACCTGTCGCCACGGTGCTGCCATCTAGTGAAAAACTGGATCGCGGAAACCCTCATTGTAATGCATATTATTCAGTAATACTCCTTTAATTATGATTTCCTTTCGTCATTCGTTTATAAGACTATTTTAGGTATATTTATTGTGTGAAGTGTACGGTAGTTAATAAACGCACGTAAGGTTTTGGTATTTGTCTATTTTATACATAGCTTATGCGACATATGTATGAAGGGAAACATTAAAATAATTTGATAAAAATCTGGGTAGTGGGGTGCTTGTTAAAGATCTGTGGTTAAATTTGATGTTTACCGCTTTATCGCTTTGTGACAATATTGAGCACCATCCTATGCAACAAACGTTCTTCGTTTGGCACCAGTTTTCGCTTTGATTTGTTCGATTTATATACCTACACTGAAAGAAAGAACTTCAAATGATAATTCTATACAAAACTGCATAACCTCAAAGCCATATTTATCACGCAAATTTTATTATACCTGCAGGAGGTAGGATTTATATCTTAGCTAAGCTTTGTTAGTACATGTTATTGAACGAAGTTGGCAGATATTACATTGATAAATAATAAAGTACGCAACCTGAAACTTAAAAACGTAAGTAAACAAAACTAACTTTTTAATTTAAAAATGTTACATGCCACAGATAAAACACAAATTATGCACAATTTTCGAATTATTCAAAGACAGGTGTTGCCACCAAGCGATTTTTCAAATTTGCCGCGCTTTTCTACTGACATAAATGGTTTGCCAGACTATAAATGAGGCTTGTAAATTAAACGTTTATGAATCAGCATCAACACAGCGCCACCTATCGGACATATATCAGAACTCACTTGGCCAGTCCGTCCAGCGCCGCGCACAGCAGCTTGGACCTCGGCGCGGACTTCAACAGCCGGAAGTAGATGTGGAACACGGTCTTGGTGACCTCGGTGAGCTGCTTCCGGCGGGACACGTCGCTCTCCTGGGCCTCCGTTTCTAGGAGCTCGCGTTCCACTTCTTTTAGTTTTTTCGCTCGCTAGGGAATCGAATATCGTAAAATAAATGTGTGAACTATAGTCTGGCCAGCCAACGAACGCAGTAGCAATGTACAGCGAACAAAAGTAAGACAACACTAAGAATCAGTGAAAAAAGCAGCAATAATCATCAAATTTTATGTTTTTAATTTTAGTTGGTATTTCCGCCCCTTTCATTAGGTGACATTCACGGTGTGTAAAAAGGAGACGGATGGATATATTTCGTCTGATCTGTCATCAACTGCAACAAATAAGATGGTTGAGACAATTGACATATGCCTTAAAAATGAATTTAAATTTAATTGGGAACGTTGCAGGAGTTCTATCTCACTCGCGCTTAAGATGAGAGAGTGAAATGCACTAGAAACAAATTAAATGTGAATTGAAACGTTCGTCATGAAATACGGTGTGTCATCACAAAGGGTTGCCACATGTACGGAAATGGTTTGCCAGACTATATAATTAAAATTTCAGTAAGTAAGTAGCTATACGAGTGACTCCGCTGTGTCACCTGACAAATTTAAAGAAAATAAAACGATATGTGTAATTTTTAGCGTTTATAAGGTGCGGCCCTGCTTGACGATATAGCTCTAGCGTCAGCATTTTTATAAGCCTTTTTTATTTTTTAAATACCACGACGGTGGCAAACAAGCATACGGCCCGCCTGATGGCAAGCAGCTACCGTAGCCTATGGACGCCTGCAACCCCAGAGGATTCACATGCGGGTTGCCTACCCTTTAGGAAACTATACACTCCTTTTTTGAAGAACCTCATACTGTAGCCCACTGGGAAAGCTTACGGACTAAGCGGGCACGCCGGCAGTCGGTTGTAAACCGCGGATCAATTAACTCGTACGTTGTCACTATTATTTATTATATCGCGGCCCCACCTGGTCCGGTATGGTTTGTGTAACTGTTAACATAGACTTTCTAAAAGTGACCTCCATATTCGGAGTTTTGTTTGGAGCCAAATTGTGTTTAATTAAATAAATAGAGTCAGTGTATGTCGGACTTTTAATTTCAACCACTTAATTTTGACCAGAGACTAGTTGACAAGATAAACACCCCGTCAGGACTTCAGTAACATACAAAGAGGTGTTTACAAGGATATTATCGAACGAGCGAAGCAAGTTCTTACAAACAACTTCTGGCTAGTGGGACGTCTCGGCATTTCGATGGCTTTTTGATTTTGAGTTTGTTCCGCGATAACTTTAGTAACGCTTTTCTGATATTCATGAAATTTGTTAGGGTTGTTGCAGAGATACATATAATTTGAGAGTTCGTATATGAACAGGATCGACCAAGGGGTCATGGAGCTAGAAGGCGCGAAAAAATCATCATAAGGGTCTTGTTACAGCGGTCATCCGTTTGCAAGGAAATCGTGAGTTCTGAGTACGAAGCGGACTACTAGTTTTAGTTTAAAAAAACAATTGTCATGTGAAAATTTACTAGTGCAACGATTTAATACATAGTGGTCTATTTAATAAAAGCTATAAGTTACAATTAACAAGTGGTAACTAGTCTCTTTCTAACACATTTGCTTTTTAACTGGTTTCAAGATGAGCGTACTATGGATAAAGGTACAGAAAGATATTTTATTACAGTACAAATGGAAATTTCCTTTGCTTTTGATATTTAAATTATTTCCCAACTCATTGAAAATATTCTGCCACCGCAAGTATGCATACTTTAAAAACTAAAAGGGTCGGTAATTTTCACTGACACCCCAGCGGGCCTATTATGGTTGGAGTTATCACGCGGATAAAACGGTAAATGGTTGGTAAATGACAGTTTATCTAACTATCATATAGCTCATACTATGGTTGCAGACGGTAGGGCGAAGTTTTACACTTTTGACAGCGGTAGCCGACAGACGACACTTGCTATCATTTTGCATAACATGGTCGTTGGGTAATATGACATATTATCGAATTTTGACAGTTCACCTTGGTTAATTTTATCTACGTGCTCACTAGGTGACGATAAGCGTTGTCGTTGATACTAAGTTTGTGAAAAATGGATTTTCTGAGTTAATTACTAGTAAGTATTCATTTATGTAATGATTATAATGAGAATTACTAGTTAGAGCGTTTTTTCCGTATATATAATATGTTAATATTTTCTTTGTAGAAATAACAAGATTTTATTTCTTTAATGAAAGCAAGCCGCTGCTGAAGAAATGGAGCGCCGAAAAATTCAGCACAGGGCTATTATAGCCTTTATAATAAAGGATCCTTGAAGAACATTTGAAATGCCGAATGAAGAGTTCCGGCATATTTATAAAGCGCGCAAGGAGGTGGCAGCTGCATTGCATTGCATGCAACGAACTCAACTTCGATCTCCAGCCCCATCATGGCGATGATTACTGGCACTCCTTGCTGGGTAAGTAAAGCTATTATATTGCAACGTTAGGCTCCGGACTCCGGAGCAGCGCGAAATGCGCGCCGGAGCCGTGCATAGAGTCCGCGGCCTTACAGGTTGTAAAGTTTATGCGGAAAGAGGTCTTGTGATTTCTAAGAGAACTCTCACTCATTCTACGGGACGTCTCTATCCGTACACACTCTATCAGGTTTTTTACCAATTGAATTGGTAAAAAACCTGAATTGGTCCAATTCTCAATAACTTATTCCACATGAATTACCAAAGTACCTACCTACATAATTTTTAGAAAAATATGTAAATTCTGTTTACATTATTTTTAGATCCATCCAATATTATGAATGCGGAAGTAACTGTCTGTCTGTTGCCTCTTCACCTTAAACCGCTGAACCAATTCAGTTTGAGTCCCGGGGAAGGACAAATGATTGGTTTGTTTTTATTCCAGAAATCATCCCTCAAAGGGATGAAAAGCGAAGTGGATTACTAACTCTACGCCAACGAAGCTGCGGGCTAAAGCTTACATGCCTTCATAGAACTTATTTCCTCTTTTTTCAGATCTCTTCCCATGGATGAACCGGAGGCAGAGAATATGGGAGGCGCTCCTCAATATCACTATCCTCAAAATTGGTTGCTGTTAATAGTGGCCCAGGGAAAGCGTGGACATTTAATAAACTCCTTCTCTGCCTATTGGCTTCTTTCATTTATACCTAATCTACAGTTTGACCACATTAACTCTGCAACAAAGTTTCAAGCAAGCATGAATGTCAAATTTATATGAAAATATGACGTTTATATCACAACTAGCGACTCGCCCCAGCTTCGCATGGGACCTTTTTAAGGTGTACAATACTATAGTACACTATTTTCATCTATCTCGTAGGGTTCAGCCAGCGTTTGCAATGTAAGCGCAATTTATTTATTTATTTACGACATCACATTAGAAAACTCTAAAATTTTCAGCGGAAAGCGACTGTTTTATACTATGTAGTGATAGTGATAACGATAGATAGACTTTGTTATTGTATATGTATACTGCGTTATATGCATGGACATGCAGAGCCAGCGTGGTCGAACTCTAGTACTTATGATTTGATATAGACAGGGTACTTTTGTCAACAGGGGCCGTACTGCGCCTCTATCTTGCAGTTAAAAGTTCAGATATCAGAATAGCTTCTACTTATTTTTAGAATAGAAACAAATTATTTTAAATTAATTAGAATTGACTGTGGGATATGTACAAAAATTAATACACACACAGGTTCTCAAGTAAATAATACAACTATTGTAAATTACTAGAAATGTTTATTAAAACATAGGTGATAATAATCGTAGTCTCCATGACATAACATGATTTTTAATGCCATGACGATTAACACAGTCATTTCCACCCAGCCAAACAAGACATCCGCGCCAGGCCACAAAAATTTCGTCATATAAAGCTGTAGTACCACGATCCCGACTATCGGGTCGTCCGGCCTGGGAACGAAATCATAAAATACCCGATAGTCGGGTTCTCGGCACTGAATGTTTTAAGCCTAGCAACCGGCGGTGCAAACTAATACATTTCCGAGTCGAGCCCGCCAGTCTCGCCTAGGCCTAGTCTAGGCCTAATAGCAAAGAGAATATATTAAATAGAGGGGCACTGCCAAATATTTTTTTGTGCTCCAAGTTTGATAGCTTTACTAGATGGCGCTGTACGGCCCCCATACATTATGCGGTAACTCTGAAGCACCATCTGAACTAGAGCAAACCAGAGATACCGCATAATGTATGGACGCCGTACAGCGCCATCTAGTAAGTTTTGGACGACAGCGGTGGCATTCTCAGCCCCGCGCAGCAGCTTATCGCGCCGCCAGTCAAGTATATAAAATACAGTGTGTAAATCCAAAGCGATCAATGAATTAAACCAGATGGGTATTAATAGTGTTATCATTAGAGGCTTTTTTAAACGGTTTTTTAAGTTCCACTTAATTATGACCCCGTAATATTTTTTTGAAAATTAAACGAGCAGAAATGTGCCACAAACATGATTGAAGTAAGTAACTGTCTATCAACTGGCAACGAGCGTTTAATTCTTCTCGTAAGTGCGTTGCATTACTCGTACATTGCGGGCCGAATTATTTTGTATGGTTAATATTTTCATTCTAATTCTAAGCAAAAGTTATCTAAATATACTTTCTATGTTCTATGCTAACCATCGTTTAAAGATTCGCCCGTACTGGATTTACACACTGTATAAATACTGACTGCCATCACAACTAGAGAACAAATCAATTTATTTTTAATAAATATTTAGGAATTCTGCCGTGAATGCAGAAGAAGCTGATTTTATTTCAGCCCTGCGCACCGGGGCGCACTTTTTCCTTAGGATATAACATCTATTTAAATTTATAATTCATACAACAGTGTGTGTGTCTACTTGAAATAAACAAATCAATACATTTATTAAATAATTTGCTTTGTTCTCAAGTCTCAAGTTTTATTGATGGCAGCGCCATCTCTCTTGCTCCTTGGTAGTTTCGATAGGAGGTACGAGCATATACTATTCTATCAGATGATTGGCCAAATTATACACGGAAAAAATTGACGGACTGATTCAATTTCAGCCTTGGGCACCGGAGGCCTTGGTCGCCTTTTCCTTTGTATATGACATCCATATCAATTTATGACCGAGAGCAATTGTGTCGCTAAACTTCGAACTCGGGTAAATAAATCCATTCAACCCTCTCAGCAAATATCTACCCTATTACCTTTCCTTAATACCAAAATCGCATAATCTGACAGATGGATTTACCCGAGTTTGAAGTTAAGCGACTCAATTTATGCAAGTATCGGGGGCCGATTTTTGACTTTCGAGCACTCGAATTCAAAAACAAGTGGTCTAAAATAATCTCACACACAATATTTTCATAAATTTTCGAGTGAAAGAGGTCGTGCGCTCGTCAAGTAAAAAATCGGCCCCCTGATAATAACTTCTAAGCATCTTTTTCGTTATCTTCACTGCTTTTCGTCAATAACTGCTGTCTCCTCAATCATTTTAGTGTGTTCTAATATGTGACATCTGAAACAAAAAAATAAATAACGATTCGCCTAGTAAACAGCCAAAGCAGAAGGTTCTGATGAGGCCACGTCAGATATGACACAATAATGAGAATAAGGAAGCCTGTCTAGTTAATCGTAGTCTCCATGATATCAATAAATTGTTAAAAAGTAATCCCAAAATAGGTAAAATGTGCCAAAGCGGTCTCATTTAGTATAGAGGAAATGACCTATATTTAACCATTTAAATTAATTTCGGGTCATGCTCAACGTAGGGTTCCATAGTTACCGGCCCGTCACAATACACCCACTCATAAGGTTATTTTTTTATATAATATGTCGCGGCCGTTACGCCCTTTTAAGTTATAATTAAAGATTACTCAACTGATTTTATTCAATATACTTTTCATTGAAAATTAAAGGAAGAACGCCCATTTTTACAGTTCCGGAGCTATTATTTACGAAACTTTTAGATTTATCCATAAATTGTTTTAGAACACCCCTATTCTTTTTGAAAAACCTATCCAACGACACTCCACACTAGAGTTGGAACGTAAACCTAATTAACCCCCCACTTCGTGTGTACGGGAGGTACCCTAATAAATCTAATAATAATATTTTTAGGGCTGACGGACGGACTGACGAACGGACAGACGAACATGGCGAAACTATAAGAACACTAAAAAACATTGCGTATTGTTGCAGAAACTACGAATTACATTATACTTCATTAGTCACTACTTTCCACCTGCAGAAACTCCTGAAAATGATATAATATAATTCCATCAAGTATTTCGCTTGCCAAGTGTTCCGTCACCAAAAAAGAATGAGAATTGCTGGTTTAAGTTATAATAGGACAGGGCCTTATATTTTGACATTAGAACAAAAAACATTGCGTATTATTACGGAAACAAAAACAGTAGGCGACAAACTATGAATTACATTATACGTCGTTTGGCACTACTTTCCCCCAACAGAAACTTTTGGCAATGATATAATCTAATCATTTATATAATTTCTCCCTTAAAGGAAGAGATCCCTTAAAGGGATAAGTTCGCCTTTGTACTTACGTTTTCCTATTATTGTATTGTTTTGACTGGTTTTTGTACAAAGAGTTTTTACATTACATTACATTACATTTCTCATAATAATCATCAAACCCAGAACTCTAGAAATTGTTTTCTTGGAGTGGTTTGCATTCTTTGACCTCCACCACTTTACAGCTGCCAGATGTCCAGATCTAGAAATAAGCATAGTATAGCAAACTGACTAAAGGGGTTTCGTTGCTCTCATTATTGTGTCATATAACGGCCTCCTAGCCCAGTCGGTAGTGACGCTGCCTATGAAGCAGGAGGTCCCGGGTTCGAATCCTGGTCAGGGCATTTATTTCTGTGTTCATCCATCACGGATATTTGTTCCTGAGTTATGGATGTTTTCTATGTATTTAAGTATTTATCTATTATATACATCGTCGCCTCGTACCCACAACACAAGCCTTATTGAGCTTACTGTGGGACTAGGTTGATTTGTGTAAGATTGTCCCATAATATTTATTTATTTATTTATTTATTTACTTATCTGACGTGGCTAGCTCTCTGTCTATAATATTTGCTAATATGGTATTAAGCATATTAGTTTTATAGTAATACGTGTTATAAGTTTTTTGACAAAATTTTGACTGTCAGCCAGATATAACATAAATAACACCAAGTTGACTAAAGTGTAAGTACAGTCACCGGCAATAGTATCTTCCTACACTAAGGTCGCAAAATATGTGACACGTTCTTATGGCCCTACAAATACAAGTGTGTCACATATATTGCGGCCTTCGTGTAGGAAGATACTATTGCCGGTGACTGTACCTACTCACTCACATAAGCAATTCTTGAGTCTCATCCTCTAGCGGCAAAGATCAGCTGATCTTGATCGCCTACTTTGCCAACTTCTATGAAGTTCCCGGTGACAGCCTAAGCACTTTTTGGACTTGTCAGCTCAAATCATGCCACAACTGAAAATAAAATATACATAATAGATACAGTCAGTAGCAGAATTAGATAAGCGGGTGAGGTGTAAAAAAAGATCTTGACACACTCTTATTCTCATGATAATAAAGCCTTTTCAAGCTCATTTTGAACACCTCACCTGCTTAGTTACTTCTGCTGCTGACTGTACATAGATTCTGCAATATTATATTTCAAAATTAACAGTCTATTCTATCCAGTTATGACTGCAAAGGGAGTAAGTTTTGAAATTTGACATGACCCAAATGTGTGATAAGCACAAACATTAGATATATACTGATTTATTGATTTCTTCTGTGTATCTATATATGTATGTATTGAATATAAATATTGTCTCCTAGTAGATACTGGCGATAAGTATGGGTATCCATGCTGCAAACTTTAAATTTGAAAAATATGTTCTTAATTTCAAGGTTCTACAATCAACAGCGTCTCTACGTAACGTGACTGTTTTACATATTTAGATTATTTACCACTGTTGACGCCTTGCCTGTACGGAGTTATCCGGCTCCTGTTCACAATCCTCTTGCGCAAGAGTCTCCCACTGCGCCTTCAGCGTTCGCACCCGAAAGGGCCGTCGCATCGTATTCTCTTTTGGCGAACCGAAATGGTCCTATACCATATCTTTAGTTAGTATTCTCTTCTGCACCGCCAAGCATCGACTGAAAAACATATTCATTACAAAATGACTTCGTACAAATTATCTACACGAATTATAATCTAACATAACTTACTTCAACTTGTAGTGTTTAAGCAACTTAAATGTTGGGTAGTATTTTCAATATTTTCATTCACTTCACTTCACTTTCAACATACGTAGCGTCGATAAGTTTTAATTAACTTTCCGTGTTCTAACGTGTGAATAGATAAAATAATAAATTAATAATTGCACAAATATGACAGTGACAGCCATCACAGGTTTGACAGCAACAAAACGTCATGTTTATCCGTACCGTTTATAATGTAAGTCAATTCGTATAGGCTGTCAGCTATTTAAACACTTCTCAAATTGGAGGTGTAATAATAAAACTATTCGAGCTTTTTTTATATTCGTCCGAGAATTGAATAAAAGCAGTCTTGACTATGACTTGTTCAAACAAAAAAACATGGTCCCTATCGAATGGTAGGATACGTTATCGACGTGAAATTTTTATCATTTGCCGTAACCATGTTAGCTAAAATGATAATAAAACGGGTAACGGTAACAGTTGTCGTACCATTCCACGCGTGATATGATAAAACCATGGTAGGCCCGCTGGTCATCCATGTATACATTGGCTAAGGTAGCCGCTTACAACTTCGGGTACTGCATTTCATTGGCTTTTTTATTTTGAGGGTTTGTTCCGCGATAACTTTAGTAACGTTTTTCTGATCTTTATGAAATTAGTTCGTATACAAGCAGGATCGATCAAGGGGTTGTGGAGCTAGAAGGCGAAAAAAAAAATTCAGAAGGATCTTGTTATATTGGTCACCTCGTTTGCAAGTAAACCGCGAGTCCTCAGTTCGAGGCGACCTACTAGTAAAAGATCGGATCGGGATAAGTTTAGTAATGAGCATACCTTCTTTTCCTTCTTGGACAAATTGACGATCCGCTTCTTATGCTTCTCTTCCACCTTCTTCTTGTGTTTAACGTCAGCTTCTGCGTCGAGGTCGATGTCGCGGATCTTGAGGCTCAGGAGACAGCGCAAGGCAGTGGGCTTCAGACGTTCCCCGCGGCGTTTCACCAGCTGGTTTATGAGGCGGACGATCTGAGGCAAGGGAATTTATATTCTTTTTAATATTAATTTCAACATATAAATCATAAACTTATATAGATGCCATATACAAAGGAAGAAGTGACCTAGGCCTCCGGTGCCCAGGGCTGGGATAGAACCAGCGTCTTCTGCATTCGCGGCAGACGCCTTTACCACTTGGCCACCCGGGTCACAGCAGCACCGGTCGAATTTTCCCGTGTATATGCAATCTTTGTAAATGCTCAGGCGCATTTTAGCCAATCATCTAAGGTAGAACATTATGAGTCCATACCCCCAATCCGAACGCGTAGGAGTTCATTAAAAGCGAGAGAGATGGCGCTGAAAATAAACAAATCAAAATATTTATTAAAAATAATTTGATTTGTTCTTCAGTTCAACATATAAAACTGTTCCTTGTTGAGACTCGTCTAGATGTGCAGTGCACAGTTGAAGCACAGGTCTGTGATACAGATGTATGATTGTAAAGCCTGACCAGAAATATATGATTAAGCCCGACCAGAAATAAATAGTGTAAGTATATAATAAACTGCTGTAAATAATATGCTCGGGAAATGAAACTATTTCGCTGTGAAACATTTTCAAATTAACATCAGAGCTGACAGGTAAACAAATCAAGATGTCGCCATACTATAGAGAATAATACGCTCTATGACTATACTGAACTGTTGACATATAAATGAGAATAATAGCGCCCTCTTGACAATGATCATATATTTCTTGTAAGGTTTTAAAAGCAATTTAACTTTAGTTTTTACTGTACAAGCTAGGTACTACGTATTTTTGATAGCGCGATTCAGCAATGCCATTAACGCCGTCCAACTTTCCCTTTTTAAAACATCTGAGCAGTCCGAGTCAAGGATGTCATACAGACATGTCATGGATTCACAATGTCTATACACAATCCTCGAAACTGCTGGTTATACGTCTGTTTAGGTACTAAGTGCCGCAGTGCCATCTGTCGAGTCCGGAGTCGAGTTATTCTGTCAGTGTTAATCGCTAAACAACATGTACGAAACTGGGATTTATCGGGTGTTCCAGAAAGTATAAGCACGAGTTCTACATACAATTAAACAAAACAATATTATTCGTCATACTTATTTTTATAATGAATAGTATATTTAACTTATTATCTAAACAATTATTGTACCATTTCTTCCAGAATAATTAATTGTAAGCCAATGACCGAACCTTAGCCCTGACACTCGACATAAGCTTCAGCACAGACTTGTTCCCAACGACTTTGGAGGCTTTCAACCAGTTTCTTTTAAAAGCCTCAATGGAATCCGCGGTCCTAGTATTTTTCTGAAGCCTTGGCTAGTGCCCAAAAAGTCTCAATAGGCCTGGCTCCTGGGCAGGTCGGAGGATTCTTCTCCTTGGGCACGTAGTCGACTTTGTTATCTTTATACCACGCTAACGTGGCCTTCGAATAGTGCACGGATGCCAAATCCTGCCAAAATAAGACAGGTCCATCATGCTCACGGATCATGGGCAGTAGGCGACGATTTAAGCACTCGGTGATGTAGGTATCGGACTTCATTGTTTGCGTAGTGACAAATGGCTTGGATAATTTGCCACACTCACAAATAGCTTGCCAAACCATTGCTTTTTTACTGAATTTTTCAGTGAAGATGGATTTGTTCGCGTCACTGATATCCTGGCCCTCTCGTACGGTATAAAATTGATCACCCGGGAGCATTTTGTAATTAAATTTTATTTATTGCATGCTGATTTTCGGCACAAGAGACTATCATAAAACTTGCGAGCTCTTGGTTTCACACTTGTATTTCGCTTCGTTTCGGTTTTTTCTGTTTCTTGTATGTTTTAAGACCAATCCTTGCTTTGGCTCGATGAACATTGCTTGCCGATGTGCGTAGTTTTTTGGCCACATCCCTAACAGATAAGTCGGGTTTTCTAACAAACGTTTGAGCGATTTTCCGGTCCAAATTTCGGTCTGAAGGTTTTCGGCCGCTTTTCGGTGCATCGCAAAAGGAATATTCTTCGCCGTACTTTCGTATCGCTGTGCGGACGGCTCCAATACTGACTCCTACCGTTTTCGCCAACTGTTTGGCTCGATGAACATTGCTTGCCGATGTGCGTAGTTTTTTGGCCACATCCCTAACAGATAAGTCGGGTTTTCTAACAAACGTTTGAGCGATTTTCCGGTCCAAATTTCGGTCTGAAGGTTTTCGGCCGCTTTTCGGTGCATCGCAAAAGGAATATTCTTCGCCGTACTTTCGTATCGCTGTGCGGACGGCTCCAATACTGACTCCTACCGTTTTCGCCAACTGTTTCAACGTTATGTTAGGGATTGTACACCATTTGTGCACGATCATTTTACGTTTTTCGGGAGAAATACCTCGCATTTTGAGTATTTTACAGAAATGCACTTCAAATAATAACCGTATTTGTTGCTAACAATGGAAACAGAAAACCTGCATTCAAACTTTTTTCTTATCATTCTTAGAAAAAAATGGCAGCCCTCCAAATATGTGCTGATACTTTCTGGAACACCCGATAGTGTGTGGTGATCGATAGATTGGCGCTAGTACAGTCGCCATCGAATATATCGGAGCGGTGAGGGTACTCAAATATATCTGAACATGCACTTTATCGCCTTGACAATAGAGGCGTTGTTCAGATATTTGTGACCACCTTGGCCGCTCCGATCGCAACTGTACCTTAGCCAGGAATACGGGAACGTGATAATAATAATAAAAAGTTACAAAACTTAAGGTAAACAACAGGCGGTCTTATCGCTAAGAAGCGATGTTGTTGTATAGACATTGTCATCCTTGGTCTGCTCTGCATCCAGCGAGCTTGTAAGTCTCGTGCATACACACATCGTTATTATCTGTCGGTGTGGGTGTGACCGGTACAGAGATCCTAGGCTGTGGCTGGTTCCTTCCCATGCTCATGGGTGGGTTCAATGGCTCCACCGTGTTCTGCCTCCTTAGTATGCCTTTTATACAAACCTACGAGTAAAACGTGATAGCGCCATCTAGCGGGCTATCAAGCAAACCTAATTACCGTTAAAGTGATCTTTGGAGTAGAAGCGCGTATATATATATAGTGTAGGACAGTGTTGGCCGTTAATTTCAATTAGAATTGAAAATTGATCAATAAGATTGAAGATTAATTCCGTAACTAATCAATTACAATAACATCAATTTTTACTAACGTTAGTTCGCATTGGTTTTGTGACGTCGTCAATTACACTAACCGTCAATTAGAATTAACCTATTAGTTACACTAACGTCTCGAAAATTTAATAAGAATTACAGTCAATTAGATTAACGTTAGTGTAACTAAATTAATCCTGTCTTACACTAATAATTAATTTTAAAACTGCATCTCGGGTTCGGAAGTCGGGACCAATATCACAAGATGGAGCTCATGCTGGACCCTAGGGCTACCTACTGGATCTCGGGTTTGGCGCATCATAGACTCATGCTGTTTGGGCTCATTCGACTTGTACTGATGAGCAGATGGTACCGGTATCAAAATCTGGAGCTCATGCTGGACCCTGGGGATCCCTACTGGATCTCGGGTTTGGCGCATCATAGACTCATGCTGTTTGGGCTCATTCGACTTGTACTGATGAGCAGATGGTACCGGTATCAAAATCTGGAGGTCATGCTGGACCCTGGGGATCCCTACTGGATCTCGGGTTTGGCGCATCATAGACTCATGCTGTTTGGGCTCATTCGACTTGTACTGATGAGCAGATGGTACCGGTATCAAAATCTGGAGGTCATGCTGGACCCTGGGGATCCCTACTGGATCTCGGGTTTGGCGCATCATAGACTCATGCTGTTTGAGCTCATTCGACTTGCACTGATGAGCAGATGGTACCGGTATCAAAATCTGGAGGTCATGCTGGACCCTGGGGATCCCTACTGGATCTCGGGTTTGGCGCATCATAGACTCATGCTGTTTGGGCTCATTCGACTTGTACTGATGAGCAGATGGTACCGGTATCAAAATCTGGAGCTCCTTTTAACTTTTACTTTCTTAGTAAAAGTCAAAGTCAAAGTGAAAGTGAAAGAGAAAGTGAAAGTCAAAGTCAAAGTGAAAGTCAACGTGAAAGTGAAAGTCAAAGTGAAAGTCAAAGTCAAAGTGAAAGTCAAAGTCAAAGTCAAGGTCAAAGGTCAAGGTCAAGGTCAAAGGTCAAAAGTAAAAGTAAAAAGGAGCTATACCGGTACCATCTGCTCATCAGTACAGGTCGAATGAGCCCAAATAGCATGAGTCTATGATGCGCCAAACCCGAGATCCAGTAAGGATCCCCAGGGTCCAGCATGAGCTCCAGATTTTGATACCGGTACCATCTGCTCATCAGTACATGTGGAATGAGCCCAAACAGCATGAGTCTATGATGCGCCAAACCCGAGATCCAGTAGGGATCCCCAGGGTCCAGCATGAGCTCCAGATTTTGATCCCGGTACCATCTGCTCATCAGTACAAGTCGAATGAGCCCAAACAGCATGAGTCTATGATGCGCCAAACCCGAGATCCAGTAGGGATCCCCAGGGTCCAGCATGAGCTCCAGATTTTGATCCCGGTACCATCTGCTCATCAGTACAAGTCGAATGAGCCCAAACAGCATGAGTCTATGATGCGCCAAACCCGAGATCCAGTAGGGATCCCCAGGGTCCAGCATGAGCTCCAGATTTTGATCCCGGTACCATCTGCTCATCAGTACAAGTCGAATGAGCCCAAACAGCATGAGTCTATGATGCACCAAACCCGAGATCCAGTAGGGATCCCCAGGGTCCAGCATGACTTCCATCTTAGGATACCGGTCCCATTGCTTATTAATACAAGCCCCCGAGTCCAGAGTCAAAATCGAAACAAAAATCAAAACCTCGTAGCTTAACCTAAATTCGCGTTTAGTTAGGTAAATTATTAATGTCAATTACCAATTCAATCTACACTAAAAATTAAATTAATGTTTCAATTTTTGAGAAAGACTAAAAATTAAATATCTTCAATCATTAGTTATTCGCAAAGGATTATCACGTTAGTTACAATTAATTTCAATTCTAATTGAAATCAATTTGCACTAAACTATTAGTGTTCAATTTTAACTAACGTGTTTCAATCTTCAATTTTTAATTTTCAATTACACTAACGTTCGGCCAACACTGGTGTAGGATGACTATCGCATTTGGAGTGCATGGCGCTCTTAGATAATTTATAAAGAAAGCCTTTTAGTGTGAGAGTGAATATACAAACTTACTGTTACAGTGATATCTTCTGGAACAAGCTATTTTGATATATGTACACAATAATGCGTACAAAAAATAAGTGCCGCCGAGTTTCTTGCCGGTCATAATACTTTTCGGGTCAGAGGTGTAGGGTTAGTACCGGAGGTAGTTTCTTTTTCTCTCTGACGTTCATAAGTGCATTTGAATGTGCCTAAATTTTTGAATATATATCTTTTATTTTTGTAACACAGTCTGCTCTCCATGGCCACTAGCAGCTCGCACAGGCTACGGAGGGACAGTCTAAGCTGAGACATAACCTACAAATAAGTCAATAGCGCGATTCAGCAGCGAGAACTGCGCTATCTAGCAGAGTGAGTAAACTTACCGTTAAAGTGATCTCTCCCTTAGCGTCCTCCTGAAACACGGTCTGGGCGCACTCCGTGGCGATATCAGCCGCCTCAGTGTTCCCACAGTCCAGGAAGGGCACGGTTGTCTGCGCGATGTTGGTGGCGTAGTTGAAGGCGGGCCGCGCCACCAGCAGCCCGCACAGGCAGCGGAGGGACACTAGGGCCAGGCTGACCGCTGCTGGGTCCGGTTTCCTAACAATATATTTTTACTTAATTAAAAATTAACCAAATACCCTTTTTCACTTCTCATGCTCAAAAAGTGTGTCATATTATGCTTACCAAGGCGGACTAAAGTAGTACATTTAGTCTCTAGGGCTAAAATGTATACATATTTATGATTTACAAAACATTTAAATTGACCAATCGGAACACTTCACCATATTAAATCCACCAATCACAACACATATCGAAGTTAATCGGAACTAGATACTTTTTTGGTGCGTATACTGTGTAAATAATTTAAGTCCTTAAAAAAAACATGGTATTTAATATCAACCAATCAGAATACAGCAATGTTAAAATCGACCAATCAGGAAACGCAATTTATTTCTCAAAACATGAGGTGTTTTTTAGTTCCTACTTCACAAACATTAAAAAAGATTGTAATTTTTTGGATGCGCTTTAAACTTAGAGAATTCAACCCGGATGGAGTAGCCACGTCTGTCATTTTCTATACAACAAGTCTGCCGAATTTTGCGAGGGAGGGGAACGTCAAATGTATGGCTGTACGTAACGTACAAATAGCTACGTCAGATAAACGTTAGTCCATACATGTGTATGACCACTGATCATATGTTTTCGGCAGAGGGGAACGCCTGTCAATGGCGACTCCGGTTGGTTAAATTCTCTGAGGCTTTAAAGTGTGTTTAAACAGCTAATTATACCGTCGTCTGTGGCATTTATTTGCGGTGTTTATATTTTGTATCTATGTCAAAGAAGTTAAAAAAATTAAAAGACCGTCAAGTTAAACCATAATTTCACCTTAGTTTAGTTATTGTGCGTAAATAATAAGTATTTTTATCTTATTTTCTCGCAGTGGAAGTGAAAAATAGTATGCATTACTCTGGTCTAAAAGCCATATTACCACTCGAACAATTTTCCCTCACTTCGTTCGGGAAAATAACCACCTCGTGGTAATATGGCCTACTTTAGACCCTTGTCAAACAATCTACTATTAGACGGATAGCCACGTCAGATATGACACAATAATGAGAGCAACGTAACAGCTCTAGTCAGTTTGCTATACTATGCATATTTCTATATCTGGACATTTGGCAGCTGTAAAGTGGAGGTCAAAGAATGCAAATCACTTCAAGAAAACCAATCCTGGAGTTCTGGGTTTGATGGAATATTATGAGAAACTAGCCTTTTCCCGCGGCTTCGCCCGCGTACTATAAGTACTCAAAAATCGTTTTTGATTTTCAGACTTTGTGACCACATTTTCCCGTTTTAGGGGTTGAATTTTCAAAAACCTGAAACACGTGTTTACTCATTTATCGTTAGGAATACTCCTGTGAAGTTTCGAATAAAATAGTCTAACAAATTTTGATTCGCCATACAAACTTTGGACCCCCATTTTACGCCCTTAGGGGATGAATTTTGAAAAATCCTTTCTTAGTGCATCCCTGGACCTTATAAGGAACCTATGTGCCAAATTTGGAATCTCTAGATCCAGCGGTTTGGGCTGTGCGTTGATATGTCAGTCAGTCAGTCAGTTTCTTCTTTTATATATTTAGATTATATAAATAATTAGAATTTATCATTGCCAAGTTTCTGTTGTAGGAAAGTAAGTGCCAAACGACGTATAATGTTATTCATAGTTTGTCGCCGATTGTTTTTGTTTCCGTAATTATACGCAATATTTTTTATTCTAATCCGCTTAACCTTGCTTAACCGAAAAGCGACCTGTAAATATCAAAAGATATTTCGTAAATAAATTCTGAAAGTCAGTGCTACAGTCGCCATCAGATATATGGGCGGCCAAGGTGGTCACAAATATCTGAACAACACATCTATTGTCAAGGCGATAAAGTGCATATTCAGATATTTTTGAGTACCTCGGCCGCTCCGATATATTTGATGGCGACTGTACAAGCCGGGGTTTGAACCCGAGACCTCCGTAATTATTTTTGCATGTTTTTAAAGTGGGGCATTCCACTCATATAATATATATTTCCATAGCTTAATTGGTAAAGCGATCGAGCCCCGGCAAGGCGTATCGATGCAGGTTCAAGTCCTGCTGGGTTCATTACTTTTTCAATGTTTTCAATGTTTGTATTTGATTTAATAACAACCGAGACCTCCGTATTGATAGTCTGACGTTTTACCTGTGCTTCTTTTGTCATGCGCTTTCTTTGTGTCACACATGGTCTTCTGCATTTTATTATGAATTTATGATTGTTAAAGTAATGGGTAACCTTGTGTCTCCTTTTTTGGGCCTCAAAACCGTGCAAGCTTTCTCCAGCCTCTGTAGATATCTTTTGTAGAATTCTAGCAGCTCCTTTTCGGATTTGTAAAGTGTTAAGGTGTCCTTCTTTACTGTAAAAAAGTTTTACTAAATTAATTAACAATTATAAAGTTCATACGATTTTATAACTTACAAATAAGTCCCGTATACTTCTCAAGTCAGAGGTTAGAACTGATGGTAGTTTTTTTTTCTCTGACGTGCATAAGAATTAATATTGAAGAATAAATATCATTTATCTTTTTCTTTTCTTTCTTTACATGGTAAGTATACCAAAACCTACCTCATGAGGAAGAAAACCCACAGACATGGATGGGTGATTCGGACCGCATGGTCGTTGAATGGTCTTACTGTTTTTTTGGAACCCTATTCTACGTTCAGAGACTTTTGACCATAGAGTGTATGGATTGACATAACCAATGTTAAAAGACTTTTTACAATTGCAGCGCCATGTACGAGTTAATTTGCGCGTTTATTCTGAGTCGTCGTATGTTCCGATTTGTTTTGAGGTAGACCCTTAAATATTTTGAATATAAACTTAAATAGATGTTATGTTATTTATCATATACAAAGAAAAAAGTGACCAAGGCCTCCGGTGCCCATTGCTCGAATCACCATCGTCTCCTGCATTTGCGGCAAACAAACTAAAGTATTTATTAAAAATAATTTTAAACAAAAAATAATCGACTTCACTTAGACTCCACCTTTCCAAAAGCAAACGCTCGAGCTGCTGTAAATAATATTCAAATCACTTTAGGTGTGCCTATCATATTTGAAGTGTTCCCTCGATTTCTCCAGGATCCCATCAAAGATCCAAAAATAGTAGGGAGAAATGATATTACGCTGCAGCGCCATCTCGTAACGAGTAGCGTACCGTAGTAACGCTAGATGGCGCTGCAGCGCAATGTCTTTCCCCCTCTTATTTTTGTATCTTTGAGTTGCTCTCGTCCAGATGGCGCTTCAGACTTCAGGCCTCAAAAAGTTTTAGACTGTGGCTGTCTATATTATTTATAGTCTCTGTGATGTAGCTAATAGAATGATTTTAAATAGGCATGATAAATTTTTCTCATGTATGGTATCAATCGATTCGTTTTGTTGTGAGGATCAAAGATCTATTTGGGGCCAATTGCGTTAAAGCAACACAAAGGTCAGAAATTATACTTAAAGTCTTGAGATTTGCATTTGTTTCTCAAAACGCTCCTAACAAAATGACGTGCAAAAGTGACGTCACGATCACATAGTCGCCCTGTTCAAAGTATGGAAAAAATATGAAACTGCTATGCTATAAATGTTGCATTTGTATATGGTTGCAATACAATTTATTTTACAGTAAAATGTTAAAAATCGAATGGTATCATTGTTTTATTAAATTTCATACTTTAAAAAAATCGAAAAATTTTGAAATGTTGAAGCCTTTGAATAATTTCAATAGATTTTAAATATTTTCACTTTATTTGGATATTTTGCATCCTATCAACTAAATTTTATTGCATATTTCAACATGTGTCATCATTCCTATTATATCATCTAAAAACTTTTTAAGTTTTACGTAATCATTAAATTATGCCCATCATCTCATAATACATTCGCCAATCTACAAAGGCCAAAAGGATTTGGAAAATTCTTGTGTGCATACTTCAAAGTTGGTCCCATTGTAACCAGGTCAGGATCTGTTGAAGGATCCTGGAGAAATCGAGGGAACTCTTCAAATGTTATAGGCACACCTATAGTGATTGAAATATTTTTTACAGTAGCTCGGGCATTTCCTTTTAGAAAGGTTGAGTCTAAGTGAAGTCGGTTCTTTTTGTTTAAAATTATTAATATGTTTAAATATTAACTTACATTTGATGTTGGAGTAATCTTGGTGCCTGAGTTGGTACTCTGGCAGTATATCCTTAAACACCTCAAACGCTGACAGAGTGGCGATCTTACGCACAGAGTGTAAGTTTAGGGTGTTATCTTTCAGGCGCTCTTCCATTAGGTACAGAATCGGGAACAGGTTTTTCAGCTGAAGACACATATTTATGACTATAAATATTTACAAGGCAGACATCTTTTGGGTTAATGTCAAATGATAAGTAGAATGGTGGAGGGTAAAATAAGTTTACTCATAGTGTTGTGTTCCTGCTGGTGAGTAAGGTAGCCAAAGAGCTCAAAGAGGACCCAGTGTGTTGACGATGAGGGACCTTCTTGTTCCTTTAGCCGTCAACACAGTGAATCCTCCTTTTTGTAAAGGGTCGGCAACGCGCATGTAACTCCTTTGGAGTTGCAGGCGGCCATAGGTTACGGTAGCTGCTTACCATCAGGCGGGTCGTATGCTTGTTTGACACCGTCGTGGTATAAAAAAACTGCTATGCAGTGTGGCAGATAGGTAAAATAATTAATCTATATTATAATAAATTATTTAGTTAGGTATAATCATGGTATAATGCAAGTAATGAACTTGATGTGTGTAATTTTTTTTGTAAGATTCCTGTTAGTTCTTCATCACTACTACTAAAGTAGCATAATATCAAGAAACACAATTAGCACAAAAAAAGCTGTCACGCAGTCCGTATACAACCAATTGTCCAAAGGAAATTGCTAGTCACAAAGGACCAACAAAGAGCTTCATTAAAATAAGACCACTGTAAGCAAAACTAACTAAAAGCGTGAATACTACGAATATGGAGGTCAAGTTATACTTGCATTAGAATCTATAGGTTTTGTGAATATATTTATATGGACTGCCAGATTTTCGGTGACATTGTGTTTGTGTCTGTTTTTCTATTATATATAATTCTATAACTATTACAAACCTTCTTCTCCGGTTCTTCCAGCAGGGAAGAACATAAAGCTCCAATCCTCAGCTTATCATGATTCAGCTTATCTCTCCTCGCAGCCATGAGTTCCACAGCACTGACCGTGCCACCCTCAGGGGTCTCCGTATCCTCCTCCCCGGTGCCTTCCATGCCGGAGTCAGAGTCAGTATCCTGGGCTTCTTCTTTATCTGTCTGCTCTTCTTTTTGAGGCTCAGGGCCATCTTCATGTTCTGATTCTGTGTCTGTAATTATGATGAGATGAGATCTGGTCATTTTGCATTTTACTTATTTATTTAAATTTTATTGCAAAGTTAATCAGTTACAAAAGGCAGACTTAATGCCACAAGGCGGTCTGTACCAGTAAAACTTTAACTATAGATAGAACTTCGATTTTATTTAAACATAAACATAAAACAAACATCTATAAATAAAGATTAAGACTAGCCATTGTGTTATTATCTATCTATTTAGCTTTTTCACGAAAGGTATGCATAATCTAACTATAATCAGCACGTAATATCATTGATCTTACATATTTGCACATACAATGTAAGAACACTCTCTTCAGAGGAAAGGATGGTGGAGTTGAAGCACGCACTGCAGAATGTGAAATATGATATTATTGGCCTAGCAGAAGTAAGAAGAGAAGGTTACCAGATTGAAGAAGATAACGACAACATATTTTGTTATTTTGGGGAAAAGAAAGGCCACTTAGGTGTTGGCTTCCTCATTAAAAAGATATGGAAACAAAATATTCACAGTTTCATAGGTATCACCGAGAGAGTTGCCATATTAAATTTGAAATTCGATAATACAGACCTATCTATTGTACAAGTACATGCGCCTACTTGCGATGCTAGCGACGAAGAGATAGAAAGTTTTTACAACACGCTCAATCGCGCCCAGGAATTAGCCAGCAAGAGAAAAATATTCATAGGAGACTTTAACGCCAAAATAGGGATACCAAAGCCAGAAGAGTATTTAATAGCAGGCAAATTCGGATCAGGCACCAGAAATGCCAGAGGCCAACGACTGATACAATTTACACTGGAAAATAAATTATACATAATAAATTCATTTTTCAAAAAGAAAACTAAACGTCGATGGACTTGGATGTCTCCAAACAAAAAATCTGCAAACGAAATAGACTTTATACTTTCTGACGAAATTTGGCGCTTCAAAAACATTGAAATGTTGACATTAGAATATCCATCAGACCATCGCATCGTTAGAGGAACTTGGGAAATTAAGGAACCAAAGAAAAAGAGAGAAACTTTCAAAAAATACATGCCCAGAACGTTGGAAACGAAGGAAGAGCAAATAACATATCTTAACTAACTGTCCGAGCTACGAGAACAAATATCTTGTACAAATGAATTCGAACCAGTCCAAGCTTATTATAATAAAATTGAGGCAGTGATTACAGAAAGCATTCACGCTGCAACACACAAAAACCAGAATCAAGACAAGACTAATACAAACACAAAAATATCAGAAGAAACAAAGAAACTAATCAAACGTAGATCTGAACTACAGAAAAATAGACCACTCACAAAAGAAGATAAGACAGAGCTAAGTACGCTTTACAAACAAGTTAATAAGAAAATTAAAATTGAATATGAACAGTATAGATCTCGCATAGTAGAAAAACACCTAATAAATTCAGGCAGTATTAAAAGAGCTAAAGCAGAACTAAACTGTAGCAAGAAATGGATTGCACAACTCAACAAAGATGTACAAAGACCAAATATTTTAGATATACTCGTAGCTACCTCTTTCTATGAAAATCTTTACAAAAGCCACAATAACACATCATTGTATGAAGCGGGCGTAACGATGCAAAGAGAAGGATATCCAGAGCCTTTTGATGAAAATGAGGTGCTCAAGCTATTAAAGAAAATGAAAATACGAAAAAGCCCGGGATGCGACGGCATTACTAGTGATATGCTGATTGCATCGAAAGATATACTGCTGACGCCCATAGTCCAACTCTTTAATCAAATTCTGCAACAGGAAAAAGTCCCAACACAATGGGTAGAGTCCGACATTGTCATCCTGTATAAGAAAGGTGACCCAAGAGATATCGCAAACTACCGTCCAATCAGCCTCATGTCCAGCTTATATAAGCTGTTTGCTATAGGACTACAGAACCGAATGTCCCTGAAAATAGAGAGCTTTCTAGCTTCAGAACAAGCGGACTTCCGAAAGGGGTTCAGCACTATGGATCATTTACAAACGATAGAGCAGCTCATTGATAAGCATAGAGAACTCAGGAAACCACTATACACAGCTTTCATTGACTATCAGAAGGCATTTGACTCTGTAGAGCACGAATATATATGGAAAGCTTTGAAGGAAGCGAAGATAAAAGAGCAGCTCATTGATAAGCATAGAGAACTCAGGAAACCACTATACACAGCTTTCATTGACTATCAGAAGGCATTTGACTCTGTAGAGCACGAATATATATGGAAAGCTTTGAAGGAAGCGAAGATAAAAGAGCAGCTCATTGATAAGCATAGAGAACTCAGGAAACCACTATACACAGCTTTCATTGACTATCAGAAGGCATTTGACTCTGTAGAGCACGAATATATATGGAAAGCTTTGAAGGAAGCAAAGATAAATGAAACTTACATAAACATACTAAAACACATATACACAAATTGCAAAAGTAGAGTCAAGTTAAAAAGCACCGGCAGATATATAAACATTGAAAGAGGGGTCAGACAAGGAGACCCGCTTTCCCCAACTCTCTTCATAAGCGTTCTGCACTATGTAATAAGAACCTAGAATGGGAACATAGAGGAATATATGTCGATGGAAAATATCTTACATATCTTGCTTTTGCAGATGATATATTATAGTATTGGTATCTAGAAATTGGAAGGAGATACAATTTTTAATTAGTACTCTAAACACAGCTAGTAAAAAAGTTGGTCTCGAAATGAATTTACAAAAAACTAAAATAATGACTAATAATATAGAAAGAGACATATATATAGACGACATTAAACTAGACTATGTACAAGAATATATCTACCTAGGGAAACAAGTATCCTTCAAGCCAGTAAACAACGAAGAGGAGGTAAAGAGACGTATAAATATAACATGGAAGAAATTTTGGAGTATGGCAGATGTCCTTTTGGGTACGCTTCCACTTTATTTAAAACGAAAAGTGCAAGTGCTTGATTCGTGTCTCCTCCCCACACTAAACTACGGATGCCAGACGTGGAAGTACACAAGCGACATAAAACAAAAAATTAGAGTCTGTCAAAGGGCAATAGAAAGAAAAATTTTAAAAGTCAAACTAATCGATAAAATACGCCACACAGACATACGAGAAAAAACTAAAGTGATTGACGCTCTCAAACACTCACTCAAACTAAAATGGCAGTGGGCCGGCCACGTCGCAAGGATGCCAGATCAAAAATGGACAAGAAAAGTAACTTTTTGGCCTGGACCAGGAGGCAAGCGCGGAGCGGGTCGTCCACACGCACGCTGGTCAGACGGCATAGTGAAAGTATCCTGCAACTGGCTCTCTGAGGCCAAAGATCGAGAAAGGTGGAAAAGGTTGGGGGAGGCCTATACCCGACAGGGGTCCTAACGCTAATAAATAAATACATATCAAATTGTAAATAGTTTTAAGTTATGGAATAAAAAGGCTTTTTATTTTATTTATTTATAATATCATTGATAGTAAAACCCATAGACATAAACAAAAAGAAAGATGAGTGACTTTCGTATTTAACAAAACTGAAATGTGGTCCAGCACCCACACAGTTGTAAAATGCTACACACAGCTATAATGTATGTGCATCACGGGCAAAAGAGATAAACCTATATAGTTAACACGGGTATGCAAGGGAGACCTCCATATTTTGCGCTTTGCACAAGTGTGACCGAGAGACTCTGCCACACGACTAATTCAATATAGGTCCTGGAACCTATATTTGAGCGCACAGAATCAAGCACCTGGTACGATCTCTCCCGTTTGGTAAAAATCAATGGTAAAACCCCACATTTTATTCATGTTTCTATGGTTTGTATTTTGCTAACATAAAGTCCAATGTTATATTTTTGACTTTGATTTGGTATTTAAGTAAAGCTATCCTAAACATTTCTCAGAATTACACTAATGGCCTGTTTCACAATCTCCAGTTAAAGCATATCTGTCAGAGAAATGTTTGCTGTCCTTTTCTTTTATATGATTGGAGTAAAGGACAGCAATAATTTTAACTGGCAGATAAGTTTATCTGGAGATTGTGAAACAGGCCCTAAGAATAATATACATCCTGCAATTTTTTTTTTTGCACGAGATATTCTATTTTAGTGAAGTTTACGAACTGCTACGAATGCAGTTTGCTTCAAGATATACCAGGACACTCCTCGGTCCGCTCCATGAGGCCCTGCTTGGTCTTGATGGGTAGCAAGGCACGCATCCTCTTGGCCGGTCTGTCTGCCATCTCCTGCTCGTACTTGTCTTCAAGGTCACTCTCTGATGCGGACTCACTCTCGGCCCCACTGTCGCTCCCTACTTGGGGCCGTTTCTGTTTTGGGACCTTCTCCTTGTCAATTTTTTTGCGTTTTCTTTTTGATCTAAGAGAAAATTATAATTAGTTAGCACTGAATTCATTTGAGTTATGAAATACAGAATACTCTACAGATACAACCTAACCTAGTGTAAAATGTAATCTTCTTCTTCTTCTTCTCAGCATATTTGCGTCCACTGCTGGACATATGCCTCTTTCATGGATTTCCATGTTGTTCTTGATGCGGCGGTTCTGTGCCAGGTCGGCCCTGCCGTCTTTTTAATGTCGTCCGACCATCTGGCTCGTGGCTTCCCATCAGAAGAAGAAGAAGAATCAAGCTATCAAGATAATTAACTAACAAGTAGTTCAAAATTAAAGTATGTATAACAATACTCTGGCTCTGGCTGTACTGTAATTAAATATTTATTTATTTATATGAGCCAGTGTCCCACTGCTGGACAAGGGCCTTCCTCCTCGGCTTCCATGCCATGTATCCCTGTCCTGACCCGTCTCTAATCAATGGCATCAAAGTCATCTCACCATCGCAGGTGCCCAAGGCAATATAAAAGAAAGAAAGGAAGGCAACGCCGCAGATGGGAGGATGACATCGTAAAAATAGCAGGCGCTACATGGATGAGAAAAGCACAGGATCGTCAATTGTGGAAATCTCTAGGGGAGGCCTATGCTGAAAAGCAAGACCAAACAGCATAAAATTAATAAAATATACTTAATGTAAAAACAGAATTTGGTTAAATAAAAGGCTTTATTATTATTATTATTATTATTATAAGCCAGTGTCCCACTGCTGGACAAGGGCCTTCCTCCTCGGCTTCCATGCCATGTATCCCTGTCCTGACCCGTCTCTAATCAATGGCATCAAAGTCATCTCACCATCGCAGTTGAGGTTTGTAATTAAATAAGTAAATGTAAACTCACTTGTTTTGATCCTCCTTCTCAGGCACATCGGCTAAGAACCCCGGGTTCTTCGCCAACCTCTTCATAATGTACGACTTCTCCTCCTCGTCCAACATATCCCCCCACTCGTCAGCAGATGCCTCACTCTCACTACTATACTCGATCTCGGGCTTCGGCGGCGGCTGGTTCTGCTTCTGGATCTTCGCCCGGTGCCGCTGAAGCTTCATCGTACCCTGCTTCTTCATTTTGTTTGTGGTCTGGTTGTTTCGTTTAACTTTACTGACTTTTACTTTGCCCTTTTTCTGAAAAGTGAAGTTGTAGTTTTGTTTGGTTATAAACTACTTAAGAACGTAAGGAGTTAAAGTTTCATGTTTACTTTGATACTTACAGCCATGGTGCTTATTTAAAGTAATTGGTACTGATTTATCGGCTCCGGCAATTTATTTTGAGGAAATTAAAACAACGTGGATTTGACAAACGAAGCACGTCAAAATAATTGTGACAGTTGTAGAGATGGGTAACTCGGGAGTGATAGATTCAAAAGATATATATCCCTCCACTGACACGAATCACTCTTTATATCCCATCAAATTCGAATGCATCCGTATATCCGTACATATCTCTCGCTCGCGGAGTAGTTTTGACTCTGTAGTCGTATTGGCTCAATTGGCTGCACCGCCAATGAGCCGATCCGACAGCGCTATAGTTTTCTCACTTCCGCTTATATGATTTCCGTCATGTTCTTTCCCGCTCTCGCATTTCGCTTCGCGAGCGGCGACTGCCACTATTATTAAACAGTTACTTTGTCCGTTAAGCACTCTATTGCTTGGGTATAAAACGTATAATGGCCTAACTTTGGGCAAACTTTCCGCATTATACTTGTCAAACTTTGTTTTAGGAGTTATGCAAACAAATTTGGGTCATATTTGCATCAAACAATTAGGGATTAAGTAAAAAATAGGATAAAAAAGCAAGAAAAAACATTTAAATTTTACTTAATTCTTGGAAATATTGTAACTCTTTCGTTTCGACTTAATAGGTAAGCTAGTTTAACCTTGACTTTCGTGCGTTGCGTTTCGGGATAAATATTTCAATATTTAGTGATTTATGCGTATTTTAAGTTGCGCTTAAAATCAGTTTTTTATAGTAAAATTGAGTTAGACAACAACAGTGTAAATAAATAGGTATAATCGTTGTGAATAATAGTTAATAGTGTATAAACTAATAAGTTTAATGTTTGATTGATAAGTACTGTAAATAAACTATACATATATATACTAAAATGTCAAGTTCTCGTAAAAGAAGCGCTGTGTGGAATCATTTCCAGGAAACGGAACCAAATAAAAAGGCGAAATGTTCGTATTGCGCTGTTATTTTGACATTACCCAATGGGAATGTTGGCAACCTAGGACGGCATTTAAAAAACAAACATCCCGCCGTGCCCTTAGACAGTGAGAGGCAACCAGCACAACAGGTCTCAGAAACCCCACAAGACGCACAGGAAGAGGATACACCACCAACGGCACCAACTACATCCAGCGCTGCTGTACCTCATTCAAATTTCCCGCGCGCTGCCGGAAATAATGTAAGTGCGGGTTTACGTCCACCTTTATCTCAGCCTTCTATAGCCCAGTATGCACAAAATACGAAATCCGTGCCACCTCGCCGTGCTGAACTTATCGACGAGCAACTTGTCAAAATGATCGCTAATGGGTATTACCCTTTTAGCATGGTGGAGGATAATGAATTTAAAAAGTTCGTATCTATGTTGTGCCCGGGATACAAACTTCCAACAAGAAAAACCTTATCTAATTCCTTGATACCAAAAATGTGCCAGAGGCAGGCCGAAAAGGTAAGGGAAAAAATTGACCAGGCGCAGGCTGTCTGCCTCACCACTGATGGCTGGACATCAGACAATAATGACAGCTATTTAGCTGTCACAGCGCATTACTTACTTACCACCTCGGGAGAGACCAAGCTGCACTCAAATTTATTAGGTTGTTCGGAGTTTAAAGATAGACACACTAGCGAAAATTTGACAGAGTTTCTTAAAAACGTCACCCGGGACTGGGGTATAGCCGACAAAGTTTCCGCGATAGCAAGTGACAACGCCGCAAACATAACGGCAGGCATAAGAGATGGTGGCTGGCGCCAAATACCGTGTTTTGCCCATACCTTAAATCTGTGTGTTCAACCAGCGTTGCCACTCTTGGGTCCTGCTTTAGGAAAAGTCAAAAGTGTCGTCGAGTTTTTCAAGCGCAGCTCTCAGGCCAATACCAAACTTCACACTATGCAAGAACAACTAAACTTACCTAAGCTTAAACTCAAGCAAGACGTCGCCACCAGGTGGAACTCCACCTTCGACATGCTGCATCGCTTCTGTACGGTGAGAGAGGCGATATCGATGACTATTGCTGTCACTCGACCGGATCTTGCTCTTACTGAAGACGATTGGAGGGTGATTGAATCGGCGCTCCCCATCCTCAAAATATTTTATGACTTGACAGTTGAGATAAGCACTGAAAAAAATGTGTCGTTGGCAAAGGTGCTGCCGATGTGCCGAATGCTGCTTGTACATCTCAATAAGCTTAACAGAGATGAAATGCTCCCAGAAATCAAGCGCTTAGTTGAGCACATTCAGAAGGAGCTGCAACATAGGTTCGCAAACGTCGAAGCAAGTGTGCTGAATGCGGAATCAACGATATTAGACCCCAGGTTTAAAAATCTAGGCTTTCGGGACCAGAGGTTGTATGAACGCGCAGTAAGGGAGCTAAAGCGTAAAATTGGACTTACTGCTAGTACTAGACCGGAAACTACAACGCCCAGTCCAGAAACGGCAGAACCGCAACCAGGCCCATCAAAATCATCATTTTGGGCAGATTTTGATCAGGAACGCGCTCAGGTCATTCCCGAAAACCCAACAGCTGCAGGAATTGTTGAAGTAGATAAATACCTAAATGAGCCCACCATTGACCGAACAGCAGATCCGCTTAAGTGGTGGCACGCTAGAAAATGCGTTTACCCCTTGCTGTATCAGTACACATTAAAGAGGCATAATCTAGTTGCTACCTCGGTGCCCTGTGAGCGAATTTTTTCAAAAGCAGGGTACACATTGAACGAGCGCAGAAGACGGCTCACAACGCAGAAAGTGTCGCAGCTATTGTTTATAAGTTGCAACTCAAATTGAGCCGGTAAATGTAAATAAAAAATCTAAACTGTAAATAATATAAATACTGTAAATAACAATCAAAAAATCATTGTACATAGCAACGATTTCGAAATACGCCAACCTTTAAATCATGGATCAAGAGTCTCATTCAATTAAGTATGTTAAGTTAACTAAAATATTTAAAAAAAATACTTTCAATTCAATTTAAAGCATAAGTATAAATGTAATAGGTTGACAGTCCTAAGCCTGTAAAAGTATGAAGGGAAATCGGATAGCTATTTATTTTGTTTCGCTTGCTATATTAATCATTAAATAAAAAATTTATACTTATACTTGTGTATGTCCAGTACGTACAATAGTACATTAGTATCCTCTCACTCTCATGACAACATTGACTTGACAACGTAGCAAATCGAATCAATCCCATATCGGATCGGAGTGAGTTAGTATAACTAATCAATTTCTCTACTTGTCTTTAAGCTGAGCTAGAGCTATTCATACAATATATCGGCTGGGAGCTACTGAGATATGCGGATATAAAGATATAAAAGAGTGATTCATATCCCAGGGGTCAAAAGATATAAATCAATATTTTCTTTTAAGAGATTCATTTGTCCCATCTCTAGACAGTTGAAACAGGACAGAGACGTATTTTGATTGTTTTATCGGTAATGCAAAATTAGTGGAAATTAGTGCATTCTCATATCATTAATTTTATATTCTTATTTATTGTTGTATATTTTTTACCTTGATGTTCATTAATTAATTTGCTTAATTTGGAAAAAGTAATAACTTGGAAAAATAATAGTTCTTAACTAGAATAGTAGTTAAACCTGGAAAAACTTCTATAAATTTTTGGATGCGTTCGCATTTGTGATCAAATCAGATATTTAAGATATTAATTTTAAAGACATTTAGCATAATTCAAATGCATTTAAATAAGAGAAATAAAATCAAGTAAATATTTACGAACGATAAAAGTCATATTTGGCAAAAAACTGTATTTTAAAGTGTTGCAGTTGCAAGTTGGTTGCAGTATTTTAAAAGCGAACGCATGCAAACTTTCTAAACGTCAGTTAAAACAAGACCTCGAAACTTTCTAGTTTTTCTAGTTTTCTTCTATGAAGTTTCGCCTGGAGCTACTAATTATAGCCCATATCCGTCGCGCGTTCTAATTCTTTTACTATCCACAATGAGTATTTAACAAAATCAGTGTCAGTGAAAATGGTGCCCCAGCAGCAAAGGAGACGAAGGAGAAGGGCCGCATTGGCTCGGACTTCGGAGCGTCGAGTTGTGGTCGCGAGAGGCCCTGGAGGCTTCGGGTTTACTATAGCGGGGCAGCGGCCTTGTGTCGTGTCTGCTGTGGCGGCAGGAGGTCCGGCAGAGCGGGCGGGTTTGCGTGCAGGCGACGCTTTGATTGCCGTCGATGGGGCGAATGTGTCACGGGCTCCTCACGCCTCCGTGGCTAGGCTGGTGGCAGCTGCGCCAGGAGCGATCGCTTTGAGCGTGGCGCCCCGTGAGGCTCCGCCGACGGACACGGAGGACACGGAGCCAGATGAGAGGGCGCGTACCAGGCGAAGGCATCCACCGCCCAGGCGCCGCCCGCAGCCTGCTGTGCTCCACCACCCAGGTCAGTTTAACTGAGGGAAATACCTATTATTCTGCGTATCTAAAAATTCTGACTTGCAAAGGAAAAAAATCTGAATGCACATCAAACCGATGTTATGATGTGGATTTAGTTGTTTTTGCTGTGCAAGTCAGGATAATAGTTGTTAGGTTATCTCTCTAGATCGGGAGTTTTAGACAAACATGTATTATTTTGTTAAATAAATTGAATGTTGTTTAGTTTGCAAATATGTAAACATATTTGCAAATATCAAGTGGGATCTTATGGTTTTGCCCTGTTTCTCTGAGAAATTTATTCTTATATCTAAATATCTATGTGTAGTTTTCTCAACAATTTCTTTTACCTCAACTTTCTCTATGGTGGTGGTAATTTCTGCTTTTTGGTTAATAAACTAAGTAGCCATTCAGTGGTAAACATATTATATATCAATCAGCCATCAATCTTGGTTTGCGAGTGTAGGGTGATTGTGCTAGTTTTCGTCCGTAGGGTGATTGTGCTAGTTTTCGTCCACTCTTGTCAGTTTTCCATCCATACTTATTTATATGTTTATCTTCATGTTTTTCACAAAATAAAGGCTTAAAATTAAAAAAATCTGCTATGTAATGAACTATAAATATAAACTATATTGACCTTAAAAAGTTTTTCCCATTTATTTGCAGCAGTTTAATCAAGTGGATGGTAAACTGGACTTGGAGGGGAAAGTAGCACAATTACGCTACATGCTTTAATTATATATTTTTTAAATTGCTACACTACTTAAAAACATGATTATGATTTTCCTGAAGTTTACAATAACAATGAATTTATCTGCTAATGATCATTTTTCCTACAAATGATACATATAGTTTTTCTGAGTTAATACCAAAAATAAATATGGAGCTAGCAGCTTCCATTCTGGGAGCACATTACCAGAGGATAGGATAATATAGTAATAGTTTTTATTCCGTTTGCAGATGGCTAGACAAGATTGTTAAATGAGTAAGTGCTGCTGAATTTATTTGCACTTATTTGTGTTGTGTCTGCACTCATTTTGTTTTTATCTTACATGTGTTGTCATTGTTCTATGTTTGTAATAAACAAATAACTTCCAAAAATATTATTTTGGTTCACACTTTTATTGCTGACTGTACCTAGTAGATAGCATTGTCTTGAAATTATGGAAGTATACCAAATTTCAACTCAATCAGACAACGTGAATTGGTTGAAATTTAACTCACAAGATTTGTAATTAGACGTTGCCACACTTGATGCACCGCCTAGCGACGAAATTGCCGCGCAAGGTAGCTACCTATCCGAGCTCGGATAGTGTGGACGTGCGTCGGCCGAGGCAAACCCACGCGCGGCCGCAATGCCTCAGGCGAGGCACGTCCACTCTAGCCGAGCTGCCTCGCGAGGCGGTGTGTCAGGTGTGGACACGATTCAGATTTTACATAAGTATAATGGGGTCAACAAAATAAAAGTGTGTAAAAATTCATTTTAATTTTTAAATTCAGTATTGTTTGCATTCACACAAATTTTTGTTGTCATGTGGTTGTCTATGTGTTAATATTATGTGTCACGTAACAGTTGTATTTGATAATTGCTACAAGTTAGTTTAGTAGGTAACAAAATAACAAATCAAGCACAATAATCAACAACTAACACAAATAGAGTTTGCACACAACTAAGATGTTGAAGATATCATATGCTGCCTGCTATACATCCTGCCACATCTCTAAAATTATGATTATTGGAGATTAGATCTTACTAAAAATAGTACATATAATCCTTGGCAAATTTTTCAGCATACGATATATTATAGAGTTAATATGCATGTTAAAAACGAACCACACAGTGCACCTTTAATAATTTATTGTTATATTTATCATACTTTCAAATTAAACTCATTTTTTCTTGGTAATTATTTAGTCTGCCATTGACAGTATGCTTGAATCCCTGCTATGATAAGTGGATGGATTTTATTATCATGATTTTGTATTCTCTTATGAGAAGCACACAGTCTTAACTGTCTGGATTGTTGTAGGCAGTTGGTCCATGGCCAATGCCCTTTGAATCTATTATCAAAAATTTAATTAAAAAAAATTCTAACTGATAATATGTGATCGATAATAAATAATTTTACTTTCATTCTATTGCATTCTCATTCTCTAACCAATTGATTATTTTAATCAACTCTAAAAATATATTTTATGTAGTAGCAAACTTAATATGCTATTTTACTCTCAATTTATGTAATAAAATGTTCTTGAGTACTTGATAATGCTCTATTCGACTTATGAGTGTTGCATAACTAATAACTTATCACAAATGTTCCAGCATGCCTAGCTCCAAGCACATCCAACGACATCCTCCATAACCTCGGGCGCGCCCACCTCACGCCCGCGCAAGCCGCGCGCCTCGAGTGCCGCGCCGCGGTCGGCTACCTCGGCACCATCGAGACCCCCAGCGCGGCCCCCAGCGCCGCCCCTGGCAACGTCCGCTCCGCAGTCCGCAAGCTCAGACAGGAGCGACGACCAGCCACACCAGTCTTACTCTCTGTCCTACCTAACGCTTTGCACCTGAGACGCCCCGGCGGACAAATTCTCGCCCAATATCAGAGAGAAAGAATACTATACGCTGGATGCGGCTCCGACGCTGACCGGCGATATTTCGGGCTTGTAACTTCAGCGGATACTGAGGATAACGTCGAAGCGTCACATAGCTGCCATGTGTTCGCTGTAGATCCTAGAATGGCTGAGCATGAAGCACACATCGCTAGAGCGCGAGAGTTCCAGCTAACCTGTACTAGAGATGCAGTCGCTGAGAGATGTTTAGAATTCCCACCTTCAGCGGAATATGTAGTTGGAGTTGTCAAAGGAATGTATTCCTTACCGGGGGATGATAACATCCCTAATCTCGCGCAGATTTCTAAGCTAGCCATTAAAGGGGATAGTCCCGCGTTTGGAAACTTCTCTAGATGCAATAGAGCTGTTTTTCGCGTGCCCAGAGAGAGGCGGCCGTGCCGACACGACGATAGATTAGAAAGGCTTGAAGGTCAAGAATTTATCGCTAATTCTCCGCAACCGAGTAATCATAGTGAAATAACAACTACATCTTCTAACAGTGATTCTGGTATAGGCTTTCATAATGACTGCAGGAACATAGCTGACCGTATTTTAGTGGTAGATTTCGCTGGGCCCCAGCCACCGGTGAACAGGTTTAGACAGGAGATGCCCAGACGTCCGCTAGGTCTAGTGGGCTGCAGTTTTGAAGATGGTTCCTTCTTGTCTAACACAACTCCTGTGGTTGACGGCTTCGCTGGCCAAGGCAGGCCCTTGAACTCGGACGACGTGCTTAACTCTGATCTTCAAGCGAGACATGTGAGCCCGAGAACTGAGGAGGATAATTATAACTATAACGCGTATGGTGTTGCTTCGACTTCGAGCTCTAGGAGTTTTCAGAATGGGGCAGTGTATGATCAGGTATAGTAATTATTATTTATTGTATGGAAAACGAACAGCACAAAATATTTGTAGAAAAGAAATACAATAAAACTAGAAAGCCAATTACAGGTTCTCACTTATAGCACTAGATTACTTACAAAAAGAAGATAAAAAATTCGATTTATCTTTGTTTCTAAAATGTTTTTTTTTGTAACTTATTGTCGATATACATTTTCATTTGTTTCAGTTTCTGTATGCAAATGTTCTCACTGTACGTTCTTTTTAGAAGCTTGATAGCAAAATGAACACTTATTCAGATTACTCATGTCAACAACGCAAATGCTTTTATTTCGCAAACCGCGTGACGCGTGATAATAGGCGGGTGCACATCTGACGCACCGCCTAATGACAACGGCGTTAGGTCGTAGACAATCGCCAGGACAATATTCCCTAGGTTTATAAGCCAACCGACATCAAGATTTCGAAGGAGGAGGTTATCAATTCGTCGGGATCTTTTTTTTTTACTATTTTTTTTTAAATGTATTTTCACCGATTATTAGAAAACGGCTGGACCGATTTGGAAAATTATTTTTTTGTTTGAAAGAATATACTTCCCAGTTGGTGCCATTGTAACCAGGTCAGGATCTGATGATGGGATCATTGAGTAATCGAGGGAAATTTTCAACGATTATAGGCACATCCAAAGTGATTTGCGTATGTTTTACAGCAGCTCGAGCATTTGCTCTTGGAAAGGTGGATGCTCAGTGAAGTCGGTTTATTTTTTGTTTAAAATTATTTTAATATTTTTTTTAGGTCTACACAGAATCCGAAACACATCACTACGAGCACCCCGACATCCAGCTAGACCGCGTCACAGACGCCTTCAACTCCGTCGAAATATACGAAGAAAAAGTCTCCAAGCCTTTCAATGACGAGAAGTCAGCGTCAGACAAGGCCAGCATGGATAGTGTGTCAATGTCCGAGGCGAGACCGTTGGGGAGGAGACAAGCGTCGTTGGACGATATACTCGTGCTAGGCCGACCGCCTAAGAATGATGATGATCATTTTGTGCATCCTGCGACCGTGAAAAGCAAGGTTTGTAATGATGATGGTTAAACAATTTTGTACCTTATTATAATGAAATAGGGTCTACCAGTGATTAGCTATGTGTATTTTTCTGCTTTGCTAAGCCGAATGGCGCTATCTCAAAAAAACTAAGAAAAAAATTTTTCACGCGAAAATAAATTGGATTTGTATGCTTGGCACGACATACAAAAAAAAATTCCCGGCCAAAAATTTTTTCTCCTATTTTTCTTAGTCGCAATATGATACGATTTATGCCCTTAAGCCGATCACCAGTATATTTGTTGCACCCTGTATAATATAATAAGTTCTTATAACAAGGGTATGCCAAGTACCGAATATAAATTTAGCAGTAACGACATCAAACTCCTGTTCCCAGGTCCGCAAAATGAAACCTCTAAACCTGCTCTCGAAACTTACCGGGCGAGAGCGAGAGAAGAAGCTGAACAGAGAGAGAGCGCGCGCCCTCAGCGCGAGCGCAGGCGACGTTGCCGCTCCTACGGGGCCGCAGGGAGAGCTGCCGGGCGCCGCTAGTGAGCCGGACTTGAGACAGGTTAGTGGCAACCCTGGACTGCCAAGGAATGGAATGCGCTCCCGCCATCTGTATTCCCTGATAAATACGATCTCGGATTTTTAAAGCAAGAGTGAATAGGCTATTACTGAACCGGTGAGCTCCATCTTAGGCCCTGTCTTTACTTTCCATCAGGTGAGATTAGGGCCAATCGCTGGTCAGTCCCATAAAAAAAAACCCTATTTACGTCACACCTGGCCAGGTGCCGACGTAAAATTGTGTACTCACCACGGGCAGTAAAAAAGAAAGCCCTCTATCGCATATTTACAACCCTCGCGTGCGGCTCGGGTCACAAATACCTGCGATTTCTGCTTTTCTTTCTTTTACAGTCCTTGGTACAGTAATGTACAGTAATGTACTATTGTAACGATGCGGTAACTACACTAACTGTTTTTTGACTTGAAGATTGTGTAGACCGTAGTTCGGTCGTAGCGCACTTTTCGATAGAGCTTTTATGATCGCATATTGTAGCATCGCCAACGATGGTATAAAGGATTTTAATACAATATTGTAACACTGTTACCCGAGCCCGCCCGTCCGGGGGGAACTGGCACAATCTTCCGAGAGATTGAACTTACTCAATTGTATAGAGACAGCAGGTCTTTCGTCGAACTCAATTCTTACCGGCTTGCATATATTGAGCACTCGTAGAAAAATTATGTATACAATAGTGACATAATCAAGCTTTTCAATCTCGTACCTTACTTAGGCCACTCAGCAAGCTTACGGTACTCGACTGAAAAGCTCATAATTGTGACATATTGAATAGTTTTCTTCTTGGGTATACCATGTTTAGGCCATACTGACGAGATTGAAAAGCTTAATAATGTCCCTATTGTATACTATACTTTTTCTATGAGCGTTCAAAATAGGCCATTTGACTACATTTTGGTGCTGGAACTTCGATTCTACATATATCTCTGTCGTATGGTTTTTGACGTGATAACGTCTTTAAAATCGTTTTAGTCGGGTGACATGTTCAGAAACTTGTGTCACACCAAAACCTCACGAGCGCGATCGCAGGTATAACGAGAGAGAGACGGACCGATCTCCCGTCTCATCTCGAGCGCTGCCAGTCATTCCGTGAAACTTGTCACGCGGAATCCTCACGAGCGGTTAGACGTTATCACGTAAACATCTCGATCGTAAACCTACTTTACAAACAACCAATTTTTTTTTATAATCAACGACTCGGCGGGCGTGGGCACCGTTGGTTCCGGCCGCGAGCGCGGCACGTGATTGGTCTATTTATTCATAACAGTACGGTTGAGCATTTTTTTAATAAATATTATAGGTAAGTTTCACTAAGGTTCGGGCCATTCCGTCCATCGAAAAGTATGCGCTTGTACTAATAGTTCGATCTACAACAATTTTATTCAAGCATTAAAGTCTGCGAGTAGAAAAAAGCTGTGAAAACATCGTGGCGGCCATCTTACGTGGTCCTATGGTTTTAATAAAAATTCAAGAGGGCACTTAGACTGTGTCAGCAAACTGGATATCAGTGGCGGTGCGTCAAAAATATTCGCGGATAAGTTGGAGCTTTGACTTCAGTTAGAACCGGTGTTTTGCTTTTTTCTCTTTTACTTTGATAAACTATCTGACGTGTAAAAGTGCCTTTGTGGCCTACTTACTGAATAAATGTTTGAGTTTGTGTTTGAGACCCGGTTTTTGGACCCGGGGTATGCCTTTAAACTACGTCCGGACTTGGGTATGTCCTTAAACTACGCCAAAAAGAGATGTATGGGCACTGCGAATGGCATCGCTAAGTGTGGTAGGGCACGTTCAGCGAATATCATCTCGCTCAAATATGGAGCAGAGCCCGACTGGGGAAGTACCTCCACCTTACAGAAAACCGCAGCCAAATAGCACTAGACCCTACTCACTTTATGTGGTTTTAATTTAATTTATTATTTTGTATGTAATTCTATGGACTTGTGGTCTGAATTAAACGATTTGAATTTGAATAGTGTTGTGTTCCTGCTGGTGAGTAAGGTTGCCAAAGAGCTCAAAGAGGACCCAGCGTGTTGACGATGAGGGACCTTCTTGTTCCTTTAGCCGTCAACACAGTGAATCCTCCTTTTTGTAAAGGGTCGGCAACGCGCATGTGACTCCTTTGAAGTTGCAGGCGTCCATAGGATACGGTAGCTGCTTACCATCAGGCGGGCCGTATGCTTGTTTGCCACCGTCGTGGTATAAAAAAAAGTTTTCTCCAAAAGTCGTACAAATACTCAAAGACTTGAGGTGCTCTATCACAGTCTAGTTTGTCTGTTGTGGGTGAATTGGGTGTTAATGTGGCCTTTTTTTCGTAAAATTGTCTATACATTTTCTAAAACTAGCTGAAAGCAATGGGGAAAACGGAGTGATACAATTCTCGTTATACTACATCTTAAGATACTGCCATTTAAGTTCAAGTAGTTAATTATTAAATATTTTTGTTTACTAGGCGCGTCAAAAATGTTTTTAAACAATTCGGAGATAAATTGTCTTGTCTTCTTCATAAGCTGTAGGGAAAACTATTCAAAGTTATAAAAATTCTAAAAACTACGCCTGCAGGCAGAGAATGGAGTTAAATCGACGCCTTGCCACTTATTTCAGCATTTTTGTATCGGGAAACTTAGGCATTTCTTCGAGAATGATTAAAACGAATTCTACAGACGTATACGTGTCATTGGTTTGGTAGGGGCGGGTGTGAGTTGTCATAAGTAAACATTGCGTAGTATTTGTATGACAGTTGGAAGTGACCGATGAGTAACTTATATGTGCGTGTCATCGTCTGCTAGCCGAGGCTATGTAATCATGTTACTAATAATAGTTTACTTCTAATGTTTTTAAACAACCTTAAACTAGACTGGTTGAATAATAACGAGTATTGTGTGATAGGAATTATAAGCGTTAGAGAAAAACAAACTTGATTTATATAAAAGTATGTTTATTCCGTGACGCTTAAGTTTCGTAAGTACAAACATTGTTAGGAACGTCAAAGTATTTAAATTCGTTGCTATACAAACCAGACAACACGTAAACTATTCAGAATACTAAACATGTAGTTTACATAGGTTCTAACAGAATGGAACCGTGTAGGGATGGAATGAGACGCCAAGTGATAAACAGTGGTTTATTGGTTCTAACTTACAAAACAATATCAATCCATTGAACTATATACCTAGCTACGCATATAAGCATACAGAACTGTGAGCGGAAGGTGGTACGCTGCGGCGTTCTCACCCCTTGCTCGGCTCCTTAGGGACGTTCACTGCATGTACTTAAGGGGAACCGGATATGAAGCTTAGGGTGGTACGCTGTGGCGCTCTCGACCCGTACTCATTTGTTGGTTCACCTTGAGGATAGCAGAGGCCGTCTCCCAAGCTAGACCGCTAGCTAATGTCTGATTGTCGGCGGCCGCGCACCGCCTTATAAGCGGTCCGCGCGCCGCTTCGGAGATCTTCGCGCGCGCTCGGGTCGGTCGATCTGCAGAGCGCGACAGGTAGTAGTGTGCGAGCGAGAAAGTATTCGGATCCGCGCGCCTTGCGTGTAGTTATAGTATTTTATCACGCTACAACCGTATAGTCATATTTTACGAAATACATATCAAATAAATATCTCATCAAATAAATATATCATATAGTCATATTTTACAATTATTTAAACAACAGAACCTGCTTTTGAAAGTATGTCATATTGTAGCATATACCATTCAGTCAAAAATACAGTTGATAGTCGCAATACATACTTGAGACAAATTCAGCTATCATAGATAAGAATCAACCGGACGCATGGAGCCCTCCATACAAAAATTAGAGTCACCATTTAGTTCAGTCATTATAGATTTTGACCCGTGAATTTTTTTTTTTTTTTTTTTTTTATACCACGACGGTGGCAAACAAGCATACGGCCTACCTGATGGTAAGCAGCTACCGTAACCTATGGACGCCTGTAACTCCACAGGAGTCACATGCGCGTTGCCGACCCTTTACAAAAAGAAGGATTCACTGTGTTGACGGCTAAAGGAACAAGAGGGTCCCTCATCGTCAACACACTGGGTCCTCTTTGAGCTCTTTGGCAACCTTACTCACCAGCAGGAACACAACACTATGAGTAGGGTCTAGTGCTATTTGGCTGTGGTTTTCTGTAAGGTGGAGGTACTTCCCCAGTCGGGCTCTGCTCCAGATTTGAGCGAGATGACATTCACTGAACGTGCCCTACCACACTAAGCGAGATGCCATTCGCAGTGCCCATACCTCTCTTTTTGGCATAGTTTAAGGACATACCCAAGTCCGGACGTAGTTTAAGGACATACCCCGGGTCCAAAAATACAAAATGAATGATGATGAATGATGAATGATGAGTTCTTGGATTTTAAAATAAGTTTAGTCCTCTTCATTTATGCCGTAAAACGTGGAACATAGGAGATAATGATAATATTTTGAATTTGTCGCGTTTTTCAGGTTTAATTTCCAAAATATCGATCCTAGAAGAAAAATTGTGAGGACCAAACTTGTAGAGAATCAAATTTCCTACAATTTTTGTCCTCACGGTTTTACTGTAAAATCAAAAATGGCCGAGTTATTCAAGAAAAACCGTTTTTCGAATATAAACAGGAGCCTGATTCAGTCTACTTTTTGAATTTACACTCCCAGTGACCCCCCCTAGGGACCTACGAAAAAAAATCCAAGAACTGATTATTCACGGGTAGGGTCGGTTTTTTGGATAAAATGACTGGACTAATTGACAAATTTCCGCCTTCCAACTGATTTTGGTCTATATGATAGCTGATTTCGCCCTGAATTTCGCCATATAATGTAATCAAGTCGTCGGTAATCAAAATTTCATTTGATGAGGTTTGTTATCTTAGTAGTAGTAGTATAATACTTTATTGTACAGTCGAGGACAAAGAGATGTATACACTTTTGGACCTTATTACAACGCAATAAGGTCCAAAAGTGTATACATCTCTTTGTCCTCGACTGTACAACAAAGATAAAAAAAACAACAGCAAAGAATACACAATATTTGTACAAAGGCGGACTTAGTTTCGGTATTCAGTATGTTTAAAAAAAACCAGATACAATTTAAACATAAAATTAGAGTGGGGTCTGTGCAGCCAAGTGTGAGCTATCAATAAATCATAAAACAGGTATACGGCTCAAACAAATCCCAAATCAAAGATGCTAACAATATCAGCCGAGAATGTGTCGACCCTCTATTTGCCAATTAAGACTCGTTGAAGTAATGACGGCATTCATTGAACTTTATTAGCTGTTAATAGGCTCTGAAGTCTGAATGTATCCGGCTCGAAGGACCATTAATGAATCTTGATATTTTTGATCACTGTTTTATTCCTATTGCTTTTATGGGCCTGAATGTATCCGGCTCGAAGGACCATTAATGAATCTTATATTTTTGATCACTGTTTTATTCCTATTGATTTTATGGGCTTAAAGGTTGTTATGATTTTATGATTGAGGAAAGTCTTAAGTCTGACTCACGCATGACTGTAGACTTCGTGACAAATTATTCCGTTTTCTTTATTTTTGAGAGAACCCTAAAAATCATATAATTCGGTCATTTGGTCAATGAAGTGACAAGCTGTAATTTTCGTGTAACCTATAATTACTGTTTTGAATAAGTATGTCCCGCTAATTAAGTTTCTAGCCAGTCATAATTCTTCTTGGGTCAGAGGTTTGGTTAGAACTTGAGGTAATTTTTTTTTCTCTCGTTCATAAGTACATGTAATATGCCGAAACTGCTTAAATTGAAGAACAAAGTTTTTTGTAAATCCATAGTTCAAGAAAAGCGCACATTGTGGTGTGGTGGCGAGCGGTCATCGCGCCCGCTCCAATAATTTATCTCTAATTGAGCGCCGCCTGCGCATGTCGCGCCAATGAGGATTAGCTCCTGGGTGCAGTGAAAAAAAACTTTTTTAATATCACGGCGCTCTCAAACAAGCATACGGCCTGCTCGATGGTAAGCAGCTACCGTAGCCTATGGACGCCTACAACTCCAGAGGTGTCATATGCGCGTTGCCGATCTTTACGCTTATTACAGTCTTAAAGACCGAAGTGATCCCATAAGAAGTAACGTGAATTGTGATCCCATTTTAGTACTTTTAGATTGAAAAATGTTGCTATCGTGTCATCTATTATGAGCGGCACGTTTACAAGCTTTTATTTGACTTGAAGTGTTTGTGTGAAATCTTGGAAGTTAAATTAAACCTACTTTCAGTGGTCGGATTGCCTCAAACGCGTTGTTCTCATGAATACCATTTTTTTTCTTGTTTTTGACAAACAGAGAGTAACAAGTAACAAACATGGCAGCTGCACTGTTCCATCTGGAACTCGCAGCACTCACTGGATTTTATTCGTCACTTGCTTTCCCCCTTCTACTACCCCAGATAAGAGGATATAGATTGGCTATCTTATCCAATGACATGGAGCCATACGATAAATAAATAAAATAATCAATATCACCTTTGGCAGAAAACTTATTTTTTAATGGAATACTTCTCAAGGTACAGTCGCCATCAAGTATATCGGAGCGGCCAGGGTACTCGAAAATATCTAAACATGGACTTTATCACCTTGACAATAGAGGCGTTGTTCAGATATTTGTGACCACCTTGGCCGTTCCGATATATCTGATGGCGACTGTACCTACAGTCAGCTTTACAAGCTTGTATCAAAATGTTTTTTTTTTGTGCTAAAACTTATTTCATATCTATATTTAACGCCATTACTCTAACAATTCATGCAGCATTTCTCGTCTTTGCTCTACGATATTGCTCATATTTATATTTAGGTTTAATACTTTCACTACAAACAGCTGATAATTTGTCAATGCCCGCCGACCGCACTACATTGATCCCGTCGATTGATACCGGCACAGCCAAGGGAGCCCAGTCTCGCGCGGGCGGTGCTGAGTACGGTACCATAGACAACTGTAGTACACCCAATATACAACCAGTGCGATTTGTACCATAGACAACAACTGTAGTACATCCAATATACAACCAGTGCGATTTGTACCATAGACAACAACTAGTACACCCAGTATACAACCAGTGTGATTTGTACCATAGACAACAACTAGTACTTACACCCAATATACAACCAGTGCGATTGGTACCATAGACAACAACTGAAGTACACCCAATATACAACCAGTGCGATTTGTACCATAGACAACAACTAGTACACCCAATATACAACCAGTGCGATTTGTACCATTGAAATAAACATGACCAAAACTGTTATTACACGTTATCCGAACAGTGTGAATTGGATTCCATAGAGAAGAGAGGTTAGTTTTCTATATGACACTTAATATCCCTTTAGGTAATATGTAGCATATAGATGCGGTATAACAAAATTAAGTTTGCAATGCATAGACACAATAAGGTAGCTAGATTTAATTTTTTATGGGTTCCCTAGCCAAAATGGCAGAAAAGCAATCCTTATAGTTTCGTCATGTCCGTCCGCCAAAGCAGCTACAGTAACCTATAGACGCACGCAACTACAGAGGTGTCACATGCGCGTTGCCGACCCTTTAGTATAAAAGAGGACTCACTGTGCTGACGGCTAAAGAGACAAGAGGGTGCGCCGTCGTCAACACACTGCATCCTCTTTGACCTCTCTGGCAACCTTACTGACCGGCAGGTACACAACACTATGAGCAGCGTACTAGGGTAGACCTACCCTAGATACAGCTGTAAAAAAGGGTTACGATCTTACCACACGTTTTACAGCAAGAAAAGGTAAAGTCACGTTGGTCACGGAGGAAGTTCCTCAAAGAGGTTATTGACGGTGATGTCTAGATATATCTAGGAGCACCTACTCGCGCACTTGTTCCGACTGAACTGATTTAGTTTAGTTTAGTTTATTTATTGGTAAAAATATTTTTAAAATAATAAATTAATAATATTATGTAAGAAATTATTATTAAGTGTTAGCACCAGGGATACTTACCGGTAAATACAGAAATATTATAGGATAATCTTACACAAATCGACCTAGTCGCACAGTAAGCTCAATAAGGCTTGTGTTGTGGGTACAGTCAGCATCAAAAGTAACTACGCTATTAAAAAAAAAAAAATTAATAATAATAGATAAATTATTAAAAAAAAATCCATAGCTCAGGAACAAATATCTGTGATAAACACACAAGTTTGTGGCAACCATATAATTAGTTATTAATGTTATTATCCTTAGATTAAGTATGTTTGTTTGCATGTTGTTGTTGTTGCGAATAAATGTTTTCTATTTATATTTCTAGATATAAATGCCCTGACCAGGATTCGAACCCGGGACCGGTATTACTAAATATCAAAATAGCGCCCTACTTTTGCAATGTTTACATGATATTCTGAAATGTAATTTAGGTAAACGTTATAAAACTTATAAATTATTAGATTATCCGAAAAGTATTTTATTTCATTCAGTCATTCATTAACAACCGATATACCGAAATTGAATACCGGTTAATTTGTAATATGAAAATAATACTGGTATTCGATCCCTGGTTAGCACTAATCAATTCCGAATATACCTAAATTCGTTTGTCACTTCACTGATCCTCTAATTAAGTTATCTAAAAACGAATGAGGAAACGCACGATAGTTAATTAGCATTGTTAAATTTAATTCGGGTCGAATCATTGAAAGGAGTTGAGCAAAACGGAAACCGTGTCATTTCCTAGGTTAAATGTAGCTTGTGGGAAAATATACATTGTTTCTCAAACCACGATGGTAGCAATCAAGCATGCGGCCCGCCTGATGTTAACCGGCCAACGGAAGCTACAGGAACCTTTCGCGTTGTAGGGTCTGCCATCTACTGGACTAATTTGAAAACTTTTGCGTGACATTAACAGTATGTTCCATAGACATTGAACGGGATGGTCTTATTAAACTTTCAATAGGTATGACAGAGAATGCGCTATTATCATTGGTCCTTGTCATAGTCTCACATTGTGATTATTGCTTACTTTCGAAAGGTCCTACGTACAATATAAACGTTTGTTACCCTCCACCGCGATTTGAAGGGGAACAAAGAAACCGACTAAATTATGTAGGTTAAGATGGACGAAAGCATACCGTAGCTAACCTACTGTAGGTTGTATTGAAATGCGTTTCCATATTAGTGGGATCAATGTTAGTCTGCGTCCGTAGGAAACACCTTAGACAACCCTACACGTGATCCCTGGGTGGTGCTAAAAGAGTAACAAACTTGGCAGCTGCATTGTCCCATCTGGACCTCGAAGCACTCACTGGATTTTCATTATCATCTGCTTTCCAACTACTACTACCCCAGGGAAGAAATGCCTATTTATATCCAGTGACATGTAGCCATACGATAAATAAATAAATAACTCTAGAGATAATTATTTTACATGTTTTAAAGTGGGTATTCCACTCATACATTAGTATGTTATTCAATACCTCGCCTTACCGGGGCTCGATATCGAGCCTCGAGGCGTATCGATGTTGGTTCAAGTCCAACTGGGTTGATTATTTTTTCAATGTTTTCAATGTTTGTATTTGACTGAATAACTCTAGAGATACTTGCTTTGAGGTGTGTTCCTGCCCTGTGCTGCCTCCTGTACTTCACGCACGCTTCCTTTACCCTGCCTTATTCATGGCAAGGAACTGTGATGTCAGGATAATGGATAAATAAAGGCCTTTCATAGCCAACATATTGCGACTGCGTCCTTGGGAGTTCTGAGCAGTATGTGGAGCTGAGTCTCCGTGATCAATAGATCGATTGATCAGATCAAGCATGGCATGTTCCCCTCGACGTTCAATGGTGATTGGTGAGGTTCCCGTTTTAATTTATAACCTTCGATGAAATATTTTTTAACAAAAAAGAACCGACTATTCTTAGACTCTACATTCCCAAAAGCAAATGCCCGAGCTAGCGTAAAAAATACTCAAATCGCTATATAGGTGAGCCTAAAATATTTGAAGAGTTCCCTCGATTTCTCCAGGATACCATCTTTAGATCCTGACCTGGTGACAATGGGACCAACTGTGAAGTATACCCTTTCAAACAAAAAAAGAATTATCCAAATCTGTCCAGCCTTCTTCGAATAATCGGTGAAAATACATAACAAAAATTTTTAGCAAAAACAAAGATTCCGACGAATTGAGAACCATTGAAATCTTGAAGTCGGTTGAAAAAGGGTGTAGTGTAACTGTTGTAAAGCCTTGTCTATCAAGATGGTTCTTATTCTTAGTCTTAGATAGGTTATACGTGTCTATGGCGCTGTTAAAATTTTACCGGAGGTTTTTAAATCAACGACAAAACAAGAGAAGAGCCAAATAATCTACTTTTTAAATATGTCGAGGTAATTGTTACTTTGATGTTCATAAAATATGTCATTAAACTGTCTTCGGTAACAGTTATTAATATTCTTTATGGTTACGTTACGACCATAGATAATAAATATGGCGGGCGACTAACGACGTAAGTGTTAATTTTACTTTTATCCACTGATGGTGGAGTCACGAGCGGCCGGCACGTGTATAATATAATATGTGACGCCATTATGTTATAAAATTAAATTTTCAACCGATTTCATGATATCGAAGGAGGAGGTTCTCATCTCAATTCGTCAGGACCTTTGTTTTTGCTATATCTTTTAATATTAGTATGTTCACCGATTATTTGAAGACGGCTGCAACGATTTGGAAAATTCTTTTTTTGTTTGGAAGAGACTTGAACAAGTTGGTCCCATTGTCATCAGGTCAAGATCTGATAATGCTGGGATCCTGAGGAAATCGAGGGAACTCTTCGAAAATTATAGGTACACCTATAGTGATTTTTTACTATTGTAAACGAGCATTTGCTTTTGAAAGGTGGAGTGGGCTATGTGAAGACGGATTTTATTTGTTTAAAATAATGGAATATAATTAACACTCTGGCAAGGCGTTATACAATACGATTGCCTTTCTTATTTTCACACCAACTTTTTGGAAATGACCGATGAGGGATTTTTTCTTGCCTGCTAGTTATGAGATATTAAAGTGGCACATTTCTGGTTAAGGACTAGACTTACAATTCAACTTCGGTTCCGGATTAAATCTCTCGCCGTAAATGTGTCACTTTGCTCTCTTGTGCGTCTTGTCTCACAATCGACTATTGCGAGACTATAATTTAGAATTCGATTGCTTTAATTATCTTCTTATTTCTGCCATTTGGCCTTCCTTGGGCCCTTTTTAACATTATCTGCGTCTACAATACTTTTTAGGGTTCCGTACCTCGAAAGGAAAAACGGAACCATTTTAGGATCACTTTGTTGTCCGTCTGTCTGTCAAGACCATTTTTCTCAGGAACGCGTGGAGGTATCAAGCTGAAATTTATATCAAATACTCAGGTTTATTGCCCCTTGGAGCTGTGAAAAAATCAAACTTCTAAGCCAACGCAATCAAAAGATACTGCCGTTTTTGCCGCAAATTTCCGCAAATTTTCGAAACTCGCAAGGGAATCAAAACCTGCAGGGCACAAAGCAACGTCTTATAGCACAGATAAAGGAAAAATTGCGAAAACCGTAAATTTTTAGTTACATCATATTATAAAAATATATTTAATAATTTTAAAGTTACTACCTCTATATACCTACAGGTTTGTACTGAACCCTCGGTGCGCGAGTCCGACTCGCACTTGGCCGATTTTTTTTTAATAAGTTTCACAAACAATATCCTGTCATATTAATAGTCTAAAACGTCAATTCTCGATAAGGAACTGCGTCTAAGCTGGCACGTACTTCGCCGGAAAATGCGTCATTTCCTATAGTTATCTGATTAACTTGATAAACTATATTGGCTTTTAGACGAAATTTAGTAGTTCAAGGTATTCAAAGTGCTTCTTGATTCTTATCTTATGCTACCTGCTTGAAAAATTACGAAACCTGAGATGCGTAAATGTAAAACAAATAATAGTAACTGCTCCGCAAACTGGAATTTAAGATAAATCTCTATTGTTTGTCGCGATAAATCCTTTTACAGTGTAATAATCGTTTTATTGAGATAAACAATTGCAACACGATTCTATTTATGTCCTATCTGTATCGTTATCAGCTAATTCCAACAATGCTTGGCATTATGAGGGCCCTAAAAATAGATTGCCTTAGTCACTTACAAGGACGAGTGTTTATTAAAAAGGTTGTTTATCTATGAATTGGTTTAGAAATAATGTTATCTATGAATAATTGAATGTTTTGACGATTTCAATCACTTCTTTAAATGCTTAACATGATAGGTATTGTTTTTGAATTTAACATGTATTTATGTAAGTAACACTTAATTGTGGGTACATATCACAGTAGATAATACAGTTAACAGAAGAAGTATATACAAAAGCGAACCCTTTAAGTTAAGAAGAGTGTGAGTGATAATTATACGTACTAACTTAGGTACTACTGAAGAACAAATCAAACTATTTTTAATAAATATTTTGATTTGTTTATTTTTAAGTAGATATCATATACAAAGGAACGCTGGTTCGATCCCAGCCCTGGGCACCGGGGGCTTAGGTCACTTTTTCCTTTGTATATGACATCTATATACGTTTATAACTTAAGGCTCGAACAGACTGCCAGCGGGACGGTAGCGGGGCTTGATGAGGGCGTGATGCCGGCGGGATGCCCGGTCACACGGAGCAAGCGCGCATCGCGCTGGCCTCGCGCCGTCAACCCGCCAGCAACGCGCCCGCATCGCGCGCGGGTCCCGCCCGCATCGCGCACACCCGCTCGCTCGTTGTGGTTTGGTTTGGTCATTCGTTTCGAAGCATCGTTACGAGAATGTCGCTATCAAGGTTGTCAAGAATTTTAAATTAATCTGAAGATTCTGACGTAGAGGATGTGCTGTTATTATTGGCAGCCGCTTCTAGGAAGCGTAAAAGACAGTGGATTCATCCTATAAGCCAGAAAAGACTGGAATACGGCGAATATAATAGGCTGTGCTGTGAGTTGTTATCTGACGAAGAAAAGTTTTTTAAATAGTTCCGCATGTCAAAAACAACCTTCGAAGAATTACATACATTATTAGAGCCAGTTATAACAAAACGCGACACAAACTGGAGACGGGCTATTAGCTCAAAGGAAAGACTAGCGATTTGTTTGAGGTTCGTACTTATTATTTGATTATTTCCTTAACACTATGATTTATAATATAATTAAGTAATCTCACTTACAATCAGTCTGAAGTATATAGCGATTTGTTTAATTTTAGGTTTGTATTTATTATTTCCTTAACGCTATAATTTATAATTAAGTAAACTCACTTACAATCAGTCTTATAAAGCGATTTGTTTGAGGTTTGTATTTATTATTTAAGTACTATGATTTATAATAAAAAAAAAAAACTGTTATAATCCGTCTTATAGATCGTAAATTTAAATCGAACAAACAAAAATGATAGATCAGATCAGACCTATATTATAAAATACCACACCCAACCGCGCGCTGCGCTGTCTGACGTCACGTCACACTGACATTCGCGTGATTCGCGCGGCGCGCCCGTCGCGGTCGCGCGGCCTGCGCGCGACGGGCTGCGCTGGCGGGACGCGACAGAAGCGGGGCGCGAAGCCGGCGGGGCGCAGCCTGTTTGACCACGCTAGCGGTTTGTATGGAAACATCGCGCTGCGCGCCCGTCGCGCGCAGGCCGCGCGACCGCGGCGGTGCTGTTTGTTCGAGCCTTTAGGTACTATTTAAATTACATTTTTTTATACCACGACGGTGGCAAACAAGCTTACGGCCCGCCTAATGGTAAGCAGTTACCGTAGCACCTGTAACTCCAGAGGAATCACTGACCCTTTAAGAACTTATGCACTCCTTTTTTGATCAACCTCATAGCACCTTCGGAAAACCGCGGCAGGTTTTAGGAAAACATCAAATTATTTTGTTTCGGTAATAGCCGTGTATACATCAGCTTTATTTTTAAGCTAGGATTTGAACAGTCCTCTAAATTCTTATGAAAAAATTTACACGTTATTTAAACTGTCCTAATTTCAATGCACGGGTGCTATGATATCGAATGGCATCTCTGGTTCTATTTCCGCGGTAATCGGGTCAGTCCGCGGCCTCGTTCCGATATATCGTCTCGAATGACTCGACTTCATAGTTTATCTATCAATCAATAGATATTTACTTCAATCGGCGAATATATGAAATTCGGTCAGTGCTGTAATACGTGTAAATTGTTTACGTATCTGGATTGTAGATGGTTTTTTGACCAATACCAATCAGTTCAGTCTCGGTGTAGAACTGTAGTCCAAAGGTTGACTGGTAGAAGCGGCGTTTAGATATAAAGCATTTAGGTAGGTATGTGCTTTTGTCTATTAAGCATGATTGATAACACTTTACCTACGTTTTTCCTTTTATTGAACTAGCAGAGTTTATTAAGTATATCACATCGATCCGCGCCTATATACTTTTTTCCGAATTTCATGTTACGTATAGGTACATCAATTATTAATGGGACCTACTTTTTTTTAAAGGTAGGTAACGCATGTTTATCCAATGACGGTGTCCTGATGAAAATATAATCTAAATTAAATGCACGAATAAATATAAGTTATCTTTAATTTAAATATTTTTTCTTTGGAAGTTAATACCGTCCTTTATCTTTTCAAGTACATATAGAATGGTATGTAGAAGTCTTGTTTGTGCTTATTTAGCTCTGAATCATTGGACGACAGTCCATAAGTCGGTAGTCTGTCACTGAACCCACGGAAACGGATAGCTGTTGTTATTTGGAAAAAAATATCACGAAAAGCATGACATTGTTGACTCTAAATTAAGTCATACTTTTCGTGTATTTTAGATTCCTCTATCCATTTCGGAAATTCAGACTTTGGACAATTTGAAGTTGAGTATGACTTAATTTATATTATAATTTAGATTATATTTTCATCAGGACGACGCGCGGCATTGGATAAACGGTTTTCAGGGCTTTTTGGGCCTTAAAGTTATGTCACAGAATAACTAATAGTACTACCGTACAGAAAATTCACTCCTTAACAAAAGTCAGATTTAGGTATAAAATTATACCTATACTCGCCGCCTGCAAGCAAAATTGAAACTTATAACCACGCACGAACCGTGAATCTTCTTTGCGCTCCGCAGTTTTATGACCGAGCTGTGAGCGTCGGAACATCAGGGTTATCAGTTGACAAGTTTTTGTACCTATACCTACTGATTTATTATTGTTAGATAAATATGTACGAATTACAAACGTTGATTATGTAAACACGATTTTTTTATCCGGAGATAGATTTTTTATAGAGATTATGTCTGATTCTCACGGAAGTAGGTATGCCACAGCCGTATTCCTTTGAAAATATGTCGGTCAGTTCCTAATATTATTTCTGGGCAACCGATATTCAATAAATTAAGGATGTTTATTTTAACTATTACTAAGTAAGGACTTTGGGACCTTTCAATATCGTCCGGAATTTAAAAATGTTATTTCTGCTTCCTTGTTCTTCCGTTTATTCAGACATCCGTAAATACATATTTTATACGGATTAGATCGAAATAGGTTTCGAAGCCATTGTGTATTTTAAATTTTGCGCAAGCGCCACTAACACGACTATCGTGCGAACCGAGCGGCAGCCCACTGCTATAAAACTCCCCGGGAGGCGCGCCGGCCAAATGTACCTAAACTGGTGTAGTGAAACCCCCCTGGTTATGTTAAATAGTTATTGCAATCAGATTACATCCTACCAGACACCTGTTTTTACGGGTGGAACAGCTATAAACATATAGCCACAGTAAAGTGCCGCGGAGAATGGTCATCAATGGTCATCAGCCGGGTCGCGCGAAGGTCGGAACAATTTAGGCGATTCCACCCACTGCTTGTTTGACGAACATGAGTGGACAGTTCCAATTTGGAGCTTCCTCGTTTTTCAACCGACTCAGCCAAGAACCCGGTTCAGGTATATTAATTTATACCACTGAGATTTTCGGAACGTACGAAATATCATTTCATATTTACCAGTCGCCTTTCGGTGAAGGAAAACATTGTGAGGAAACCGGATCTAATCCCAATAAGGGATGTCAGTCGATTTCGTAAAAACTAGTTCCTATACCAATGTATGGGATTAGATTGGCAAGCAGACTCTAGGTTGGCCAGGTTCAATGAACCACGATGGCAAAAACCTGGGATAAACGCTAGGAGGATGATTTCATTTGCATCTAGGTCTTTGTGTTACATCCCTAACTAAGCAGACAAAAGAACAAATTGAGAATACTAATTGCACAATCTATATTATTTGCACGCATTGTAACATCTGACAATGACGCGCAATATAACAAATCGGTACTTATGTGTAATTGGCTACTTTCCTAAAAAAATATTTTTAAGTCAGTTAGATTATCAAAAAATATTGGACACGTATTTTTTATTTTGTCAATCAAACAAAAATTGGTGAAGATATAGCCCGTTAAAGTTCCGCGTGACGTCACATTATACTAAAAATTGTACTGAAATGTATACGTGTCCAATATTTTTTGATAATCTAACTGACGGACTAAATAGAATTTTTTTGACCCAGGAAAGTACCCAATTAGCCTATAGTTAAGACATTTCAGACGGCCAAATCCTTGGCCCAACCAAGTGCCGACAAGTGCCGATAACCAGTAGTCCCGTCTCGTTGGCAATATTTTGAGGGTTAAGTTTCGAAAATTCTAAAGTCACTTATTATTGAAGTTGGAAATACAGTGTGTACATGAGAATCTTTCAGTGCGTTTTGTGTCATATTCAATTGGTGCTTTTTTTGTAATTCAATAATTTGAGGTTAACTTTTTTAGCTTGCCATAACTTGAGTAAAAGAATATTAGAGTTAGAAAATATAACTGTTTTGTATTTAGAACAGTTTTATTGTTGTACAAAACTAGTTTGTGTCATTTACGTCGAGTGCAATTTTATATAGTATGACAACGCTAAAAAACTACGTATAAAAAATTAGAGTTCATAAAATAAGGATTAACTATATCATCACCTCAAAATATGTCAATAAAATCAATATGTGTCAAATTAAGCAATGAAAATTTAAGTTTCTGGGTAATTTCGTATTTTTAGGCTGTTATCGTTTTAATAAATTATTAAAGTCATCAGATTTCACATTCTAATAATCAAAAAGGGATTTTTAAAGTAGATATTTCAATTTGTGTCACTTTCATCAATGATATTTCGTCTAAAATTAAACAGAAACAATATTTGCGTTCAGAGGAAATCTTCTTAACTATAGCGCGTGACCTTGATGGTACGCCTGTTCGGCTTACTTATGTAATGACCACTAGAAGTAGACCCCCGGCCCGCTTCTTAACAAGCTAGTCCATGGGTCAACCAGGCGCTGGCATCTTAGCTGTTACGATGTAGGTACTTGCTTACGGAGGCGCGCGCGGGGTGATAAAGCTGACATACTCGACAAAGGAACTGAGCGGAGGAGCGAGTCGCGGGAAGCCGGCGAGTAGGGCAATGAACTCGTGCGTGTCTCGCCAATACGTACCTTTTTGAGCGGTAGCCGCTTAGTTTGTGTTTTGACTAGACTGTTGAGTACATTTTCGAAGATTTCAAGCATCGTGAATTATGGGTAGAAAACGCAACGTAATATTTTTATTTAGTTGTTTTATTGGAACGAAGTTCCTTATCGGACGGTTCGCGGATGGGGGGCTGTTCCACGACACTAACGTATTTTTTTTTTACTTTTGTTTTATTCTAACCTATGCAAATATGACTCTAACCTATGCAAAAACTGAAAAACTATTTGAAATTAGATACAAGGATTAGGTAACTATGTAAAATGTTGGGGCTGATGCTTGATTGTCCATCTATTTGTTATACACACACACACACACACACACACACACACATACATACATACATACGTGTGTGTGTGTGTGTGTAGATAGATAGATATATATATAAACACCCTTATATAATTAGTTAAATATAAAGGTACATACATGTAGTTGATACTATTCTAGCTATAATTTAACGTTAATTAATTCTGCTATTGCTCAATATTACTTAATGATAAGGATATAATTAAACTGTTTTAAATGTTAGATATTTGTACTAAATCATAGTTTACCGTAACTAAGACTTCCTCTTTAAACTATGAAGTTTGTTTTCCATTTATAAATAATATTCATGTTACTTATAGATATATAACTGGGTTCTTACCTTCTCCTCAGACATTTGTATGCTAACAATAATCTTTGCTGTGATTGTAGAAGTAGCGGCGGTTTATTCCCTGTTCCCTATAAGACAGGTTTACCTAGTTTAGGGCTCAGGACACTAATCCTAGGCTTATCTTACAACAACAATTAGACCAACTCCTAAAGTTTTTAAATGCAAATCCATGTAAAAAGCTGTACTCAAGATTCCCAAATAAATCATTTTTCATTTTCATTTTTTCATTTTCGTTTTCATTTTTGTTTTTCTTTTCGTCTGTATTTTGTTTTTATTTTGTCATTTTGTATTGATTCTGTTTTTAGGGTTCCGTACCTCGAAAGGAAAAAACGGAACCCTTATAGGATCACTTTGTTGTCCGTCTGTCTGTCTGTCTGTCAAGACCATTTTTCTCAGGAACGCGTGGAGGTATCAAGCTGAAATTTATATCAAATATTTAGGTCTATTGTCCCTTGGAGCTGTGAAAAAATTAAACTTATAAGCTAACGCAATCAAAAGATACAGTCGTTTATGCTGCAAATTTTATAGTTTTTCGGCACTCGCAAAACCTACGGGGTACTTTCCGTGAACTCAGAAACTTGAAATTTGGCACAAAGCAACGTCATGTAGCATAGACAATGGAAAAATTACAAAAAGTAGACATTTTTAGTAAAATCATACAAAAACATATTTTTTTGATTTTAAACTTACTACCTTTTTCCTCGTAAACGCGTAGAGGTATTAAATTGAAATTCATGTCAAATACTCAAGGCTATAGGACCTTTCAGATGTAGCAAAACCAAACTTTTATGTCATCCCAATCAAAAGAAATAGCAATTTAAGTCGCATATTTTGAAACTGAGTACTCGCAAGAAACTCAAAACCTAAAGGGTACTTCGCGTAAACTCAGAAACTTGAAACTTGGCACGAAGAAACTTCATATAGCATAGATAGAGGAAAAATTACGAAAAGTAGACATTAATAGTAAAATCATACCAAAAATATTTTTTTAATTTTAAAATTACTACCTTTTTCCTCGTAAACGCGTAGAGGTATTAAATTGAAATCGTCGATTGTTTTTTTTCGAAACCCAAATAATATATAAGTTCAAAGTCCATTATCACGGCCATTTTTGATTTGAGAGAAAAGTTTTTTATATAAAACACGCTTATTTTAGCGTACTCTATACGGGAAAATCATAAAAAGTTAAGGTTATAATGACGTCCTGTCGATAGTTTTATTTTTTCAAATAAAAATTATATACAAGTTCAAAGTCCATTATCTCGGCCTTTTTTTATTTTAGAGAAAAGTTTCTCAAATAAAACAAGCTTATTTTAGCGTATTCTATACGAAATATCATAAAAATACACGTTATTATAATGACGTCCCGTCGATGGTTTTTTTTCGAAGTCCAAGTGATATACAAGTTTCATGTCCAATCGGCCATTTTTTATTTTGGAGAAAAGTTTTTCAAATAAAACATGCTTATTTTAGCGTATTCTATACGGTAAAATAAAAAAAAATATGCTATATAATGATACCCCATCGCTGGTTGTTTTTTCGAAGTCAAAATTATATACAAGTTCAGAGTCCATTATCTCGGCCATTTTTGATTTTAGAGAAAAGTTACTTGAGTAAAACACGCTTTTTTTAGCGTATTCTATACGGAAAAATCATAAAAAGTACACGTTATAATGACGTCTCGATATGCAAGTTTAAAGTCCATTATCTCGGCCATTTTTGATTATGAAGAAAAGTTTTAAAATAAAACACGCTTATTTTAGCATATTCTATACGGAATAATCATAAAAAGTACACGTTATAATGAAGTCCCGTCGGTGGTTTTTTTTCGAAGTCCAAATTATGTACAAGTTCAAAGTCCATTATCTCAGCCATTTTTGATTTTAGAGAAAAGTTTTTCAAATAAAACATGCTTATTTTAGCGTATTCTATACGGAAAAATCATAAAAAGTACACGTTATAATGGCGTCCCGATATACAAGTTCAAAGTCCATTATCTCGGCAATTTTTGATTTTAGAGAATAGTTTTTCAAATAAAACACGCTTATTTTAGCGTATTCTATACGGAATAATCATAAAAAGTACTTGTTATAATAACGTCCCGTCAATGGTATTTTTTTTGAAGTCCAAATTATATACAAGTTCAAAGTCCATTGTCTCGGCCATTTTTGATTTTAGAGAAATGTTTCTCAAGTAAAACACGCTTATTTTAGCGTATTCTATACGGCAAAATCATAAAATGTACACGTTATAATGACGTCTCGTCGATGATTTTTTTTCGAGGTCCAAATTATGTACAAGTTCAAAGTCCATTATCTCGGCCATTTTTGATTTTAGGGAAAAGTTTTTCAAATAAAAGACGCTTATTTTAGCGTATTCTATACGGAAAAAAATCATTAAAAGTACACGTTATAATGATACCCCGTCGCCATTTTATTTTTTAAGTCCAAATTAGTCCATGTAGTCAATCTTCAAAGTCCGGTAACTTCGATGTTTTTGGGTAAAAAAATGTTTTTTATAAAACTTGCTTATTGTAACACATTCTACAAAATAAAGTATGTGTCATAATGACACCATTCCAACCAAAATAGTCCAAATTGTACTTAACCTTCAGGGCCCCATAACTTCGAAATTATTGAGTTAAAAAAAAATGTGTTAAAGAAAAGTTGCTTATTTTTATGTGTTATATACGATAAGTTAATAAAAACATAGCATTATTATGACATTACACTGATGAAAAATTTATTGAGTCCAGCCCGGCCCTTTGCTAGTCCAACCGAGAGGCAGATAACGATATTTCGATTTTCGCGTTTCACGACAGCCACTCTGTATACAAACCGCCTTGATGCATAAATTACATATTTATTAGTTACAAATTATCTGTGACAATTTGCCAAAATGCTGTTTAAATGGTAAACTACGTTTACCGTGGCACACAGATCCGCCGTTGCAGTCCCTTATGGACTACGTTTACATTAATTATCCTTAACTTACTTAAGTTTTATATTATTGCTTTCTTTACTATGAAAAATAAAGAAGAGCGACTGAAAAATCGCTGTTTGTCTTTGTCGCACTTATTACTACTATTACTATATGTATGCATAGAGTAATAATAGAAAACAAACAAGCCGCTAGGCAGCCTGGTGGTCACATGAACCCCGCCCGCGCCTTACCCTTCCCCGCGCATGCCCTTTACGCAAAACAAGTTTTCATTCTGAAAAATAAAAATAATCCATTGATTATAATGACACAAATTTCAAACATTGTTTCGATACGCTTTTATAAAAATATTGATGCAAACTTTAATAACTTTAATATTTTATTGTACTGTTAACAGGGGTCATACAAGAAAAAAAAATTAAAGTAAATAAATATCATTGATTAATATGGCACAAATTTATTCAAATAATAGATACCGATATATTAGAAAGCACAGTACCTAATCGATCAACTCTAATTTTATATAGGCTTGTAAAAGTCCACATATATGTGCTGATTGAACGTCAGTATTCCCATTGACGAAAGTGACACAAAACGCGTCCGTGCGTCATTAACAACTTTGCTGTTACAGTGAAAAAACAATTTTGATCTCTAATTTTTTATTTAACGAATAATGTTAAAAAAAAGAAATGTCTAAGTTTCTACCTACGCAACAACCTAGGATGACACAAATTATTATTATTAGCTAAGTTGGATGGCCTGAACTCTGTATGCGAATAATAAGCATCTTTAATATTATCGAAACTTCATAATTTATCGGTACGGGTCTACAGGTCGATCTTCGTAATTCAAAATTGGAACGCCAATGAGACGTATTTCCGCGTCCGATTGCTATAAGCATCGGGATGTTAACCTCTTTACGCGAGGTCGCGTTTGGTTATCGCATGAATGGCTTCTCTGTTAGCGCTGCGTTTTATCGTATTTATTTTGGATGACCTTTGTAATAATCTTTTTCTGATTATTGTTACTACACGTAGTACGAGCATCTTAAAGATGATGTAATTGATGATATTATTGTGACATGTGAAGGGTATTTTGATATTTAGAACTTTGTTTAGGTACTTTTACTATTTAAAATATTTGCATACATACCTACATAAAAAAAACCTAAAATTCAATCGGTGGCTGCTGACTCTGATGTATTTTTATGAGGATAAAATATAATAGAAACATACCACTTACGGAAAACCACATAAAATTATAAAATTGCCAAAAGTGTATAATTTCCAAACAAGCATGTAGGTACTTAACTGCTTTTTAGAGCGTTGGACGAGTTAAATATAATATTTTTCAGATTTTGTTTCACCACTTTGTCGGCGTCATTAAAAAACATACCTACTCATACCAAATTTCAATTTTCTAGTACTAACCATTACTGAGCAAAACCGCGGACAGACAGACGGACATGGAGAAACTATATAAGGGTTCCTAGTTGACTACGAAACCCTAAAAACTTCGATCTGTTGCGGTTCACTTTATTGTGGCATATCATATCAATGAATATTAGAAACAGTTTATTAAATTATGATAAACATAAATATAATATTTATGTCCATATCTTACTTGTCTTCTATACTTTTTCCTATGCGCCAAGAAATTTTGAAATGTCTTTGATATTTGGGTAAAAGTTAATACGTGATTTCTTGCTATATCATAAACGCCATTTTTTGTACACCATGTGTCAAGTTTACTAGGTTATAAAGTAGCTCACTTATTAATCACACCACACATCATTATCGACGTTAGAAAATCATATCAATGTATTGTTTACATTCAAGAATCTTCAGTAGGTATTATTATCTCAACGTGTTCCCACATTTGTGGGTACATCAGAATGGCGCAAGTAACTTCGGGCTCTATAGGCGCATTCAACATTGTTTCAAGACCGGTGCAATACAGTTTTAATATTGACATCCCGTATGAACGGTGGGAATAAGACGTAATCAGTCTCTCTCGGGCGTCCGTTCGTGACTGACGTGAAGTTCGCTTCAATTACACTGAAAACCATGTGATAATTAACCATTTCGTAACGTGTTACGCCATTTAGATTCTTAACCTAGTATTACTACGATTGAAAATCAACTGTGCGTCTTTGGATTAAGGTGTATTTGAGTGAGCACGTGTTCCATTAGTACTAAATTTAAATTCGGAAAAGCTGTTTAAATTTGGAATGTTGGGGTTGTCAGGCGGGAAAATATAAACAGATGTGGAGTTTTGTTTAGTGTTTTTGTTTTCGGTGATCAACGCGCAATGGCTAATAGAGTCATGGGCTACGTGATTTGTGGGTACAACTCCGTTGATAATCTGCTGGTGAGTTTAAAATGTAACGAAAAATTTATGAAGCAGAAAAAGTAATTTAAACTGGTAAATGAAGTATTAACATACTATATCTGTATTATTTGGCTGTTTTTTTTATTAAAACCTTAGGTCCTTCCTTGAGTTAAACAATTGCCAAATAATAACTTCATCATCATCATCATATCAGTCGGAAGACGTCCACTGCTGAACATAGGCCTCCCCCAAAGAGTGCCACAATGACCGCTGCAATAATAACTTAAAAAAGTAAAATTAAAACCATTCAACTTTTGACGAGGTACGAATCTTTCGATAGTTTTGATGTTGTTTTGAGAAAATTATCAAATATTATCAGTTTTATTTTTCATCGGTACCTATTTAAGGTATATTTAATAAAAATATTTCTTTAAAGTCAGTAAAAACAATTCTCAGCTCAACTACATTGGATAAAAAAAAATCTGACATGTTTACCTAACAGCAAGCCTGCGTTCTATTTTTGCACCGGTCCGTCTGATACTTAGTTTGTGGTTTGGAGGTAAAAATATGCTGTTATGTTTGTTACATGGCATGATTTAATTAATTACGTGTAGGTACATAAGTATTATTGATCCTTGCAAACAACAAAAGGCGTATTAAGGAAAACGGCGTTTACCTATTCTTAAGCTGCGCTTGTAATTTTTCAGTTATTGCAAGCATTTCCTGTTTCCTCCATTGTTTTCTGTTCAATAATGGTTTTATTTAATAACTGCGTTTGTCTGGAGGAAGCCGTTGCGAAGTAGAGTTCTTTGACCAGAACTTTTGTCTATTGTCTTGACCCCGGCAATTTTCTCTCTGTTTTGTAATCGCGTTAACCTATTTGCATACCTTTCCTCAATATGTCTAACAGAAAGCGATGCAACATTGCAACGTACATATATTAATTTTGCCTGATATGGGCAAACATCTGTCAAAACACAGGGTAAAGAACGGTCAAACTAAAAAGTACACTTGCATCTGTGAGGATATGATTTTTTCCAGGTAAATTCTCCGTGATATTCCCATGATTTACAAATAAATCTATTTAGTGTACTGTTTAGAGTGTTTAGTGTACAATAAACATCTCAAATCCCTATGTTAATTGTTTCATCGCTCGGTATGAGTAATTCCTTGACATAATTTTACCCGCATGGTCCATGGGAACGCGATGACTGATGACACATTCAATTAAGGACCGCATGTTTTGATCCAATTTTGACCCTACATTGCTATTGTTATTTATCCTTGTATAGCTAAGGCTGCGTCTCCACCAGAGATGAGCGAGAATGCGTTGCGAGTAATCTAGTTTTTAAGCCTTTATAAGGCAGAGGGAATATATTTCCCACCATTATTTGAACTTTATCTCAAAGTGATAGGGTTCAATTTCGCCTAATTTCTGACACTCTTTTGCCTTATAAAGGGTAAGAACCAATCCTAGAGCTGCGCTGTGCGTGGATAAACAAATGAAGTGATTCTATTGGTGCTTAACAAACACATTCCTCGCAACGCATCCTCGCTCATCTCTGGTGGAAACGCAGCCTAATAGTAAGTAAACCAAATAAATATTGCAGAAGTAAAGGAGTTTACAAAAAGTGTTTACGGATTTCAAGTAATGTCGGGTTCCAGCCACAAAGCACAAGTATTCATAAGTATCGGTATGCCTACATTTTTGCACAACTTGGCAATCTTGACATGCAACAGAGGAATTAAAAAACTTCAACAAAATATAGGCGTGTTCGTTTTAGTCAATTAAATACCAGTTAGACGCGCCAAAATTAATCTAATTCGGAAATTAACTAACAAAGAGTGTGCAATAACTAAACGTTAGTACTTCATTATAGTAATTGCCATTGTGGCAACCTGCAACGGAATCTTTGCTCATTACATGCGGTTCATAGATGCCTACTGTTTTGTCAACACTCCAACGTTTCACTTCACTAAGTATGTTTTGAAAACAATATCGTAGCACAAGCGTTATTGGAGTTAAAAATACGTAAAAACATTAACGTTAACGAACGACCATAAACAATATTTATAAACAAAAATTAGAACGTAAATCTATGCTTTTTATTTTTTTAACCTTACGTCGCGACATGGTATGTCAAGGAGCGTCTGGCTGAAAATACGATAATCCGGGTCCGAAATAGACGGCATGAATGAACGGGTCTATTTAAAGATGAATGGCTGAACTGAATGTACGCATTGTTGTAGACGCGGAAACGTGCAACTGGGATCACCGACTTTCACTGTAAAAAGGGTTTATTTGTAAACTGTACGAGGGCTGCTATTTATATCTCCGGAAACCGGGATTACAATCTTCTTAAATAGCATATTTGACCTCCATGGTAAAATTTGAACTTTTTTAAGTACTGGCCGGTATATTTTTTCTTTCTTATTAACGCTCGTGTTTTGTTTTTGACGGGTTTTAAATGTCATCTCGCAGCAAGAATGGAACTCACTCGTGAACATATTCGTGCTATGATTTATTATGATTTTCGGCGTGGTTTAACGCAACAACAGTGCATAGATCAACTAACTTCAACTTTTGGTGATGAAGCCCCATCTAAAACTACTGTGTATCACTGGTTTAGTGAGTTCAATCGTGGACGTAGTATGCTTACGGACGAAGTTAAGGCAGGTCGCCCGAAATCGGTCGTTGTACAACAAAATATCGAGGCTGTGCGAAAACTTATAATGGACGACCGACATGTTACGTACCGCGAGATAGAGGCGACTCTGGGTATTTCTATGACCAGCATTAATAGCATATTACATAATTATTTGGCTGTAAAAAAAATTTGTTCGCGTTGGATACCCCACAACTTAACAAAAGAGCAAAAAGATGCTCGCGTCGAATGGTGCAATAAAATGTTAAAAAAATATAACCGTGGTGACTCAAAAGCCGTTTATAGCATACGATCCCGAAACGAAGCAACAATCAACGGTATGGGGGTGTTTCAAAATGAGCCGAACCCTACGAAAGTTACTCGTGCAAAAAGTACATTGAAACAAATGGTGGCCTGCTTCTTCGGTATTAATGGCCATGTAGCTACAGTGCCACTAGAAAACCGTAGAACGGTTAATTCAGAGTGGTACACGACCATTTGCTTACCGGAAGTATTTGAACAAATTCGTAAAACTAACCAGCGACGAAGAATCATTCTTCATCATGACAATGCCAGCTGTCATACGTCACGCGAAACAACTCTATTTTTGGAGGGTCAAAATGTGGAATTAACGGGTCATCCGCCGTACAGCCCTGACTTGGCACCCAACGATTTTTATTTATTTCCAAATATAAAGAATAAATTACGCGGTCAACGATTTTCGACCGCTGAAGATGCTGTCGACGCATTCAAACAACACGTTATGGAGGTACCTCAGGCGGAGTGGCAGAAGTGCTTTAAAAATTGGTTCACGCGAATGCAAAAGTGCATAGATCATCAAGGGGAATACTTTGAAAAACAATAAAACCATTTTCAGCCGTGTACGTTTGTTTGTTTTTTTGTTTCCGGATATATAAGTAGCAACCCTCGTAGCATGATTGAAGTTAAAAACAGAGGGACGGACAGACAAGCGAGTGATCCTACAAGGGTTCCGTTTTTTTCTTTTTGAGGTACGGAACCCTAAAAATACTGTTTATTGTGTGTTCTACTTTGTAATAACAAGAAAGCTGCTGGATTTGTTTTTTTTTTTATCAATTCCTGTACGTACATATTATCAGTGGTTTTTTTTTAAATTAAGATGTTACCTATAGTTTATTTTATGACCATGATATAAATTAAACTAACTAATGGGGAAGGCAACTGAACCGTCACAATGACATTTCTCACATTTCCATTCCAACACTAAATTTGTATGGCGGGAACTAGTTTTTATTTATTTTAGCGAAAATGACTTACGTTTCGTCTAGGGGAAATTCTCGTCTCTAAGGGAAATTCTCAGGTTTTTGAAATACTCTAAAAGGAGGACCGGCAAAAATGTATGGAGGCTGGTCCAAGAACCAATAGCGACGTGACATATATCATTAGAAAGGTATTTAAATATACTACTATAGTTACTATGGGAGCTCATTTAAAATCACTGTGTGAAAAAAGTTACGGCGATATAAAAAACTTATTTCCATAGACGATTTGAAGTAATAAAAATGAATTGTTTCGTATTCCATGACATTGCAGTGCTAGTTAACGTGTTTGTGCGTAGGTCTGGGGGGTGCAGAGGGTGAGGGCCACTCTCTACCAGAATGTAAAATAAAAAAGTTATGATAGTTTATTGTTCTATTTTACACATTGTCGTCTAAAATCATATCAAGAAGATTGCCTGCAGGTGCCCTGAAGGGCTGATGACGACCAAAACCTAAATACCACACTACAGATGTTATGTGTGCACAAGTGCCAACTGTGCGTCGCCCAGATAAACAACTGCAATAATATTCACATATTTTTTCTATGGCTTCTTCTCGATCCCTGTCGACTAAAATATAACTGTAATAAGTTCTTGCTCTTATATGTCTCGACTGGATGCGTACTCTTAGTAGCCATACATTATTATGTGGCATATTATATTCGTCGAAATCCTCGAGCATGTTGTCTCGATATTATTGCAATTGTTTATCTGGGCGACGCACAGTTGGCACTTGTGCACACATAACATCGGTAGTGTGGTATTTAGGTTTTGGCCGTCATCAGCCCTTCAGGGCACCTACAGTACAGGCAATCTGCACCCTCCAGAACTACTCATAAACACGTTATAACTAGCACTGTAACGTCATGGAATACGAAATAATTCATTTTTATTGCTTAAAATCGTCTATGAAAATAAGTTTCTTATATCGCCATAACTTTTTTCACACAGTGATTTGAAATGAGCTCCCATAGTAAATATTGTAGTATATTGAAACACCTTTCTAATGACATATGTCACGTCGCTATTGGTTCTTGGACCATTTTGTCCGGTTCTCCTTTAAATGCTGTAAAATAAAGCCAAGCTAATAAAGGGAAGAATTCTCACTAAGAAAAGCCTTCTGACTGTATATAGTTTCAGACTTCAGTACATTGTTAAGGACCATTTATCTTTTGTTTCTTTCTCTCGTTATATAGAATCTGGAACAGCGCCCTCTACAAAAAGTTTTCCTTGGCCTTCCCCGTTATTATAATTAAAATCAGTAATGTTTAATCGCTTCCATGTTATAAAAACATACTTGTTTAACAAAGCAATAGCTATGACATAACAGTCGTAGACGAGACGAGAAATGATAAAAAAAGAATAACAATTTTTCACCAATCAATCTTTCGCCTACAGATAAGTTATGTACCTATATCGTGGGATTATTCCAGACACTATTTTACGTGTCTAATCGGCGGTTATCTGCTGCAACGATGCACTAGATTCGTTGTCCTGATCTCAGGTCGTTCACACCAATTTTTTTCCAGAAAATCAACCGACAAATTTATTCACACCATACGTTTTTATTGTTTCAAAATTAAGTTTAAAAAAAATAATTTGTCATCTGCCAGTTTGAATGGTGCTGCGATATATTTTTAACCACCACTATTTTCAGCCGATGCAACACGATTTAATAAAAACAAAATATATCGGCGATTACAGCTTGAGACACAAACATGGTGGTTGTATCTTGTGTCTTCGTAGTTCTGTGTTTAACATTGATAGCTTAATGTGCGGTATGCTAAAATCTATCGAACAAGTGTGCAGCTAATAATAAAGAATTACTCTCAAAACGCGTGTAACCATTGTGTGGTTAAACAACCTGTAGTCGCCGGAGTCAGGCCTCTCCGTGCTGTTTGTATTAAGCAGCTATCACTCTACAAAAAGCAAGATCTTTACCGAACAACGTTGCCTATTTATACAAAATAAATATCGATGGAAGACATTCTACCCAAAGAATGATGGCAAAAACGTTTAATTAAAACATACATAACTATTTTAACTACAATTTTATAATCTGCAACGCAGGCTTCGTCAGGTGTATACACAAAAAAGATCAACCCCAGGTTTCGTCACATAACAATCAAAGATGATATCCGCCACACGCTTTGTCAATTTGAAACACACATTAACCTTAACCTTAACCTTAGTAACACTGACTACTCCGGACCGTAGCTGGCTCAAACGTCCCCATGACACTAGCAGCATTGCCAATATTGCCAAGACAATTTGTTGAACCAGGTACGATCCGGAGCGAGGATCGCAACCCCTCTCTCTGAGTCGACGACCCAAGCCCCTGATAAACTCCATGGCCTCCGCACCCCACGACCCTGCAGTCTCTACCGCAACCGGTATGAAGTCATACGTCGGCTCCAAGGCAGAGTACTTAGCATGCTTTTGCTTTGCTGCATACTCAGCAGCCGACCCAGCAGCCCTTATGGTTTGGCCCAGATTGAAAGAATTATTGACTTACAAGCGCCCACTTTTTAATACTTGACATTGGCTATAGGATGTATCAATACTGCTTAAAGTCCATCAGAAGAAAAAAAATCGGCAAAAACGGTAAGACGTGTAATTTGAAGATTATTTGAACGATCCTATTTGAATAAGAACAAAGTGAGGCGATAATTTAGGCGCGAATCCACACGTTTCACACTTATGAGTTTATGTAGGTATAAGAATGTTTTTGTTTTGAATTGAATTGTTTATAAAGTAATTTGTAGCAAGTTTGAACCGAAAATAAATTATATAAATGGGTTCATACATTTTCGGTTTCGATGAATTTTGTTGAATTACAGTTTGCAATGCAATACTCGTAAGCCGGCCACGGCGGCAACGCAAAATCGAGGGTTTCATCCATACTAATATTATATTCCGCAGTGTCTCAAGACGAAAGTCTTTGATCAGTGTGTGTTGCCAGTGATGACATATGGTACTGAAACGTGGTCGCTTACAATGGGCCTCATAAGAAAGCTCAAAGTCACCCAAAGGGCAATGGAGAGGGCTATGGTTGGAGTCTCTCTGCGTGATCGCATCAGAAATGAGGCCATCCGCAGCAGAACCAAAGTAACCGATATAGCCCTCCGAATCGCTAAACTAAAGTGGCAGTGGGCGGGGCACATTGCTCGTAGAACCGATGGCCGTTGGGGCGGAAAGGTTCTCGAGTGGCGACCACGAACCGGAAGGCGCAGCGTGGGTAGACCCCCCGCAAGGTGGACTGATGACCTGGTGAAGGTCGCGGGAGTCCGCTGGATGCGGGTGGCGCAGGACCGGTCATTGTGGCACTCTTTGGGGGAGGCCTATGTCCAGCAGTGGACGTCTTTCGGCTGATATGATGATGATGATGATGAATATTATAAATGGGAAAGTGTGCGTGTTTGTTTGTTTGTTTGTTTGTCCGTCTTTCACGGCAAAACGGGGCGACGAATTGACGTGATTTTTTAAGTGGAGATAGTTGAAGGGATGGACAGTGACATAGGCTACTTTTTGTCTCTTTCTAACCCCCCACTTCCCTAAAATGGGGGGTGGAAGTTTGTATGGAGCATTCCGGGGGGCAAAGGGGAACCGTGTTACCCCGAATTTAACGCGAGCGAAGCCGCGGGCAAAAGCTAGTACCTTCATATAAAAGGAGAAGGTCCCCTTCATACATATAACAACAATCTCGTTGATTGAACGACGATACAATATGCCTATTTGCTATTATGGTTCGCGTAATACAGTCCGTTGAACTAAGTAATCTGACAGACAGGCGGATAGCGAAAGCTTATTAAACCTTATCAAAAAGTATTTACCTACCTTCTTAATACAGTAGGTACATGTCAGGGCTTGTAAACGTTTCTTGCAACCGTTTTGGCCTGGTTTTGGCAGATGATCGATTGTACTACTCTACTTATTTATTAGCTACCTACATGGCTGCATCTGACCCACATTTCAAATTTACTTAAAAATGAAACAAGTCATTGTCAAGATAAAACTGTACAGATAACATATAAATAGTTTGGAGACAGTGAGTCGAAACTAGGCTATCGGAATGCTAACAATTTATTCAAACGTATATAAGGAAATATTGGGAGACGGCTCAAGACCGGGACACGTGGAAGGAAGGAGGGAGGCCTTTGCCCAGCAGTGGGACACTCTTGGCTCCTATAAAAAATAAATAAGGAAATATTTTGGCTTTGCCTCGAAATCTTCGAAATAGATTAGTCTCACATGAACACCCATAAGATAAACCCATAGACTAATTAACCCAAGACCCCGCATAGCCGCGCGACCCCCGCTGCCACGCTCGAAGTAATTTCACTTTATAGTGAGACACTAATATTGGAAGTGACAGTAAACATAGTACGTCTCCATGGTAACCATTAATGTCTGACTCTCTCTTACGCCCCACGGATTAATCGCGCTTTCCCTGTCTAGCATTGCGAGTTCCCCTCCCGCACCCCTTATTTTTGGCAGCTTAGGTTTCAAAGAAATAACGCGCTAAGCGGAGTATAGAGATATCTTGTATATGGATAAAACCAAAAATTAGGGTAAGGTGATTTTTCACGATATTGCGACTACATAAAGAATTTAATTTTAACTCTGTGGAACCGCAACAACTGTGTGGCACAGGGCAAGGAACCTGCAACGGTGCAGAAAACGGAAGTGGGATGGGCCGCTCTGGTGTTAGCCGAGTGTGAGGGAGAGACAGGAAATCATCGTGTCCTTTGGTAGACATTGTGTAATGATGCTATAAGTTGACATCTATGTGTAACAGTAAAAACAATTGACATTTACTTCGTGGGTCAGGACCCCCTAGACCACTTGGTCACCAGATCAAACGTCACAATTTTCAATGGTGTTTGACAGTTGACTTGACAGATGTCAAACAGTTGAATGTTTGACACAACTAGCATTCTCGACACTTAGATCCCGCGTCACTCACATTGCCATATATTTATAATACATTGACTAAATATTCATATGGCTCATATTATATGGATTTGGTTGCTGAGCGGATCATAGGCTCCATTAAGCCGGGTCAAAATCTAGGAAGTAGATGAAATGTCAATATGCAATCTTCAAAGGTACGTCCGCTTTATGATACCTAATTTGACTACTGTATCAATTTAAATAGAATGCGTTTATAATACCTATACTTAGAGAATTCAACCAACCGGAGTCGCTATTGACAGACGTTCCCTTCTGCCGAAAACATATGACCAGTGGTCATACACATGTATGGACTGACGGTTATCTGACATGGCTATTTGTACGTTACGTAGAAATAGCCACGTACTGGGGAGGGGTCCAGCAAAAATCGGCAGACTTTTTTGTTAGAAAATTACAGACATGGCTACTCCGGGTTGAATTGTCTAAGTACCTATATACAAAACGTAATCTTTTTTTTATGGAGTCAACCACGCCCCGATAATGTTAAGTACTTCATTTGCTGTATATCACTGACGTAAACACGTTTACTGCTACTAAACGGTTGTTTAATTGCTCCACACAAGCTGGAGACGACTTGCGAGTACACTGTGCAGCCGTAGACCGATAAATAACAAAGACTGTTAAATGTCACTTTTTGACAGGTAATGTTATGGTTATGGATCTGGTCAGTAAAGTAGAGTAACTTCTACTATTCATAGGTAATGTATTGATCTGGCAGCTGCAATAGGCATCATGATTCAGCGTGAGGCAGATACTTAATAACTTCTGTCAGACTCTGGACTCTTGTAGAACTGTGTTACGCCGCGCGTTTACCACTCTGAACCCGGCAGCCACTCTTCACCGACTCTGTAAATTACCGTAAAAATAATACGTTTACATTGTCTACTCAAGCGGACACGACTTCGCAGAGCTGCTGGATCACCCCAGTAGTCCACACATATCAGTGATCGATGCGGCAAGAAATGCCGATCGGCCATTGGTTTATATAGCCATCGCAGTCGATGTAGGCTGTAGACTAACCCCTCAAAATACCTCCTAGACGCTGCAACTATCATCTGCAAAGATGCTGTGGCCAATGACTGACTGACATTGTTGTAGATGACGCTCGCCTAGTTAGTGAATTTAAGCTCAGGGCGGTTTCACTATGTCTCCATAGTACCCGTTTTTGCCGATGCGCTTACCACATCACATATGAGGAAAGTCATCATCGCTTATCACCTTATGGGTACATTCGAGAATAGTATCATTTCAGCCAGTGTTTAAAACATGCGTATGAAATAAAATTATATAGATGTCATATACAAAGGAAAAAGTGACCTAGGCCAAGTGGTTAAGGCGTCTGCCGCGAATGCAGAAGACGCTGGTTCGATCCCAGCCCTGGGCACCGGAGGCCTAGGTCACTTTTTGCTTTGTATATGACATCTATATAAGTTTATAATTTATATAGTAGGGTGTCTACTTAAAAAATAAACAAATCAAAATATTTATTAAAATAATTTGATTTGTTCTTCAGATGCGTATGATATGTCTTGTGGCACGGCTAACGTTTTCATCTCTGTAGCTAAATGTCAAATTCAGGAAGGAGAATTTTCTGTACTTGTACTAATACTTATTCTGTGCTAAGATGTGGTGGTTTGATCGCATTTGTGATATCGATATCGAACCCTTATAATTTTTAAAGACTCCCATTAGTTAAAACAAGTTCTACCGTGTCTCTTTTTATATTTTGCGGGAACTTAAGTTATTTGCGATCATGATCATCATCTTAGCGAAATAATATTTTTAATAGTATGGTTTAAAAAAATGTAATTGCTAGTCTCTCTTATTTACTCGTCCCAGCAGTAGATACGCCGTGGGAACTGGGTCTGCGGCGATATGTGAACGATCTGATTAGATCGAGTCGCTTGCTTGCTACAGAGTCTACAGACTTTGTAACATGGTAAGGGCCAGTTGCTGCAAACGTAATGGCTGTAAAGCGCTCTAGAGACGTAACAATCTATGCTTGCAATTGCACTATTGCATTTAACAATGGAACATAGCATCGTTTTAACAACTTGGAAAATAGTACTACTAACTAAGTAGAATTAAAGCCAAAATTTATCTAAAGTCTATTTGCGAGTCTAAAGTCTATAAACAAAGACTAATATAAAAAAGGTGAATTCATCACATATTTAACTAGTGGTCGCCTCGAACTGAGAACTCGCAATTTACTTGCAAACGAGTTGACCAATATAACAAGACCCTTATGAAGATCGTTTTCCCCTTTCTAGGTCTATAACCCACTAGCCGTTTCCCGCGGCTTCGCCCGCGTACTATAAGAACTCAGAAAGGATACGATGCCCATGTTGATTTACAGACTTTGTGACATTTGCCCCTTTTAGGGGTTGAATTTTCAAAAAACCTGAAACACGTGTTTACTCATTTATCGTTAGGAATACTCCTGTGAACGTTCGAATAAAATAATCTAACAAATCTTGATTCACCATACAAACTTTGGACCCCCATTTTATTTTATAGGGGGTGAATTTTGAAAAATCCTTTCTTAGTGCACCCCTAGACCTTATAACGAACCTACGTGCCAAATTTGGAATCTCTAGAACCAGCGGTTTGGGCTGTGCGTTGATATATCAGTCAGTCAGTCAGTCAGTCGGTTTCTTCTTTTATATATTTAGATTGATCAATCCTGCTCATATACAAACTTTCAAATTATATGTACCTATGTCTGCTACAACCCCAACAAATTTCAAGAAGATCAGAAAAACGTTACTAAATTTATCGCGGAACAAACGCTCAACATCAAAACGCCATCGAAATTTGCGGACGGCCGAGTAGCCGGCTCTAGATTGGCCGAAGTGTCTCGCTTGTTTGATTATTTATTATAATTCATGGTCACAGTTAAAGACTCACAAAGAAAATTCATAGTAACAAATCGTTTTAACGATCCTTAAAGAGTAGCTGATTTGACTCGTTAGGGAAGTAGCCAATTGTACATATTTATGTATGCAGTTGTAGTTCATTGGGTTTACTGATTTTTCCCCGATATATTTGTATACCACGAGGGCAGGAGCTACCCTATGGACGTAGCCTGTATGTATGGATGTAGCCTATGGACGCTTGCAACCCCCACCCCCCCAGACGTGTGTCACATGTGTGTTGCTGACCCTTTAATATAGATTAGGAATTTCTATGTTGACGACAAAAGGGACAGAGGGTCGTCAACACACTGCATCCTCTTTGGTAATCTAGTGTTATTTGGCTGTGGTTTTCTGGTGGAGGACAGGAGCTACCTCACCAGTCAGGCTATGCTCCAGATTTTATCGAGATGACATTCGCTGAGGTGTGCCTTACATGGCCCAACTTACTACACAGCGAGATGACATTTGCAGTGCCCTGCGTATATCTCTCTTCTGGACTTAGTTTAAGGACATATGCCCGGGTCCAAGTATATGTAGGTAATTCAATCAAGACCGCCATGTTGCTACTAATTAATTATACTAGACATAAACATGTCGTTCCAAGTATCAACTGTCAGCCATCAACTCGATCCGACTCACAAATCAAGCAATTGAGTTTCGTCAGGCCGCCATGCTCAAACGGCGGCTTCCGGTCAACGATTTAATTTGTTTTTTTTCCCCAGGCCGCGGCATTATTTTGTCAGGCAGGGTTTGAAAAAAAAACAAGCTGATTTCGCTATTGAGAATTTTATGGGCAGTTGTTTATAGTTTCCACAATAAATCCGTAAATTCTCTTGAGGGCAAATTTCATAGACATATATAGATAACAGGTAAAAGGAAACGGTTCTAGAAATTTAATGATTTATTTTATTTACAAACGCTTTATACAATCAATCAAACCATTTATTGCCAAATTATAGGTATACAATACATAGTGGTCACATAATGAGTATTTTGTAGAGTCACTATAATTTTGCCTTTCAGGCGTACAATATTAAATTCAGAAGTATGTACAATATTTACAATGGGTACTTCTTGTACTTACTTTCTTTTCTAGAGTTCAGCCCGTTTTGCTTTTGTGGTTTTCATAGATGTCGTGTTTACCAAGGTAGAATCAATTACAATTACAATGGCATTTTAATTTGGATAATTTAGATTTAGAATTTTAATTTTGATTTTAATTTCTATTGATTTGCTGATATTTTTAATTAGCTGAGCTAAGGTGAGGACTCCGTCTACAGGACAGGTCCATTACATTCTGGTAATTAAAGTTATTTTTTTCTGTTTCAGGTACGTAACATGCAAAATTTTGTTTAAGGAAAAATCACACTTGAAGACTGTTTGCGACTTTGCTTACAAGTAAGTACTCTACTCTAACTACATACCGACATCAATGCGCTTTCCAAAATCGTGTCAAATAGAAATGAACTTAATGTCATTTAGCATAAGGAAGTTATTCACCAACCGACACTTCGGCGTGACAATATGTCAACGCGAAATCGCAATTAGCAGCCGTTTAATCGAAAATAGATGCCAGACACATCTGCATGCTCTCGAATTAACATGCAATATGCATGCTAGCGTATCTTTCTAAAGACTGCGCTTGCGCATATAGTGTATTTGAGGCAAGTTCTTGGGCGAACCATTGTAACGTGAACTCTAGATTTGTAATGGCGACAACACAGTGCCTTGTTCAAGTTTGCGTGATATGTCTCTTTACTGTGGAATAAGAAAGAGGCGCAGCACACATATTAGGATAAATACGGCTAGTTTGTAGCTGGCCTAAAAAACTTCATTACACTGCTAAGATCTGAAGGCCTACAAATGTTGCGCTTTTATCATCTGTAATCGTACAGTCAGCTGTAAAAATATGGGTGTACTCATCTACTCAAAAATATGTCCCATAGTATCTTATTCCGTTGTAATACATCCGTTGTAATACATACTCGGTTCCATCCGATATAAAAGACACAAACAGTGATACTATATTTAAAAGTAAACTTAGACTGCTGCTCACCGAAAAGGCATATATACTACAGCGTCGACGAATTTATAAATACGGGGAAATCGTTGACCCAGACACTGTATTAATAATGTAACAAATACAAAATAATTTTAACAATATAATATTATTTATTATAATGTAATAGAATATTGTTGTTGTAAATATTGAAATTGACATGTAAAATGTGTTTTTACCAATAAAGATCTGTATCTGTAATAAGTGCCATATTTATGAGACGATTTTTTCGATACGTATTTTTGCAGCTGACTGTACTCATCACTTCCGAAAGAAAGCTTAATCGTCCAAACCCTAAGGTAGCAGTAGTTTATATTTTCAAATTTCCCTTTCTGACGTGACTCTTTAAGCCACTTCTAATCAAAAATCATATAACATAGCGAAGAATTTGTCATCTGACCTTTATCAGGCTCATTCGAATAACTAACTATGTGCCATGTGCGCTGTAGCAAAACATGACAAAATTGTAAAATTTAGTATCATGAAATTCATGAACTTTGGTAGGCTTTAATTCTACTTACATACAGAGTGCCTAATTGGAATGCGGTATTACAATCGCCATCAAATATATCGGACCGGCCAAGGTAATTTAAAATATCTGATCATGCACTTTATCTGCATGCTTATCATGCACTTTAATTGTATTTTATTAACATTAGCACTTAAGATGTTTTAGATTCATGTATCATACTAACAAATATGGACTTGCTTCCGAAATAAATGATTTTGAATTTTGAATTTATCGCCTTGACAATAGAGGCGTTGTTCGGATATTTGTGATCACCTTGGCCGCTCCGATAAATCTTATGGCGCTGTACATTGGTTAGACTACTAAATGAGTGGTTAGACTCGTCCTCGCTCGACCAGCTATGGGAATGGCCCTGCAGTCGAATTCTGCTTTCTACGTCGTCTTCGTGACATTCGGTCGTGAATACTTTGGTTAAACAATCATTGTCTGTCATGATTTTTAATGAAATGATACTACATTAGCAATACACTAGGTAAGTCTTTAGAACTTGTAGAAATGTGGATACTGAGTCATAAAACGATTTAAAGAAAAAAACATAATGACATTGAATACAATAAACATTATCTTTATTTTGCACCTCAGTTGGTGAAAATAATTATGTGATGTGTGACATTGATAAGCTCCAATGAAGTTAAATTAAAAGGTAGTTTTAGTCAAGACAATTTTCTTGAAAGCGTTTCAAACTTATTTTTAAAGAATTAATCAAAAAGTGCTTCATCCCTGTCACATATAACCAAAACAAGTGAGACGGAAACATTTGGTCAATTTCTCTGTTGATGGGATGTTATTAGGTCCCATTAGCGCGTAAGTGCTTTAATGCCTTTAATTAAGGAAGCCGGAATGGACACAAACTCATTGAGGAAATTAAACATTTAATTAACTTGAGCACTTTCTATTTAAATATTATACCTACTTACTACAGTTTAGAACATTGTATTAAATTGTAGTACGTAAAAATAAATAGGTTTTTTATGTGCACACAAATCGACATAGTAGTATTTTGTACTACAGGGTACTGAACTGAACCCACGACCTCCAGATTGAAAGTATTGCATCATATTCGTATAGATTACTGTATTTAGATACATAGGAAACTTATATGTTTCGAGAACTTTCAACAGACAGGATTTTCTTCATCATCTGCTTTCCCACTATTACTACCCCAGAGAAGAAATGCCTATCTATATCCAGTGGCATATAGCCATACGATAAAATAAAAATTCAGAAAAACATATGCTCGTATATTGACAGTCGAACTAACTACCACCAGCTTAGGTAGGTACCACTAGGCAAGCTAGCCATTTCATTATAAACGTGTAACTGTACGAGTTTGCCTAATTTTGTTTTATTTTTCTCAAAGAATTGTCTATATTGTGTTTGGCATCTATCACGCACTCTGACAATGGACAGTGCAACCGTTTAGGAATGCAATGCGTAAATACTGACTCATGAATTCTTACTATTGCCGCTGTTACTAATTGTGCCAGACCTCGAGCACTTCTACCTAAGTAACACAGGAAGCATTATAACATATGAATAGTTAACTTATTTCGAACTTAAGGACCGTATAAACTCTTATATACGTTCACCGAGCAACTTGTCGCATTATATGATGCTTTGAGCTGTATAACGGTTGTATAATGGCATATCTAAATGCTTTTGTAAAGCCTTTAGCTTTAGTGCAGCAAACCACAACGCAACTGTACGGCTTTCGACTGTTTAAAAGCACTTAAGTGCTTTAGGTTCTACAATAGCATTATATAATGCTTTAAGCTGTATAACGGTTGTATAATGGCATGTATAAATGCTTTTTTAAAAACTAAAACTATAGAGTTTTAGTGCAGCGAACCAAAATGCAACTGTACAGCTGAATGCTGTACAGTTGCGTTTTGGTTTGCTACACTAATGCTTCGGTTTGGTTTAGTGCCTTAGGTTCTACAATAGCATAAATAAATGATTAATGCTGTTTAAGAGCATGAATATTAGCCATCATAATGCCACGTAAATTCGCTATACAGCTTTCAGCTATTTTTAATGCCTTAGGGTGTACAATAGCATTTATAAGTAGGTAATACGTTCCTAATGCAGTATAATAGCAATAATATAAACCATTATAAAGCCAAGTAATTCTCTATAAGGGGCTGTTCATAAATTACGTCATTTCAAAGTGGGGGGTCTGGACATCGGATGATGGTAGCATGACGTAGGAGAGGGGGGTGGGCGGTCATTCCGAAGATCACATCATCAATGTGTAAAAAAAGGAATGAAAGTCGTGTTTCTATAAACTTTTAATGCTATAAAATATTATCTACTAAATAGTTTTTTATTTTACAATTAAGCTTAAAACGCATTTTTTTTTAATGACAACACTTTATTTGGCAGGGGGAGGGTTGGATGATATTAGGGGCGGGGGGGGGGGGGGGGGCTAAAAATCATCAAAAATTTATGATGTAATTTATGAACAGCCCCTATACAGCTTTTAGTGGTTTTAGTGCCTTAGGTTCTACAATAGCATAAATAAATGGTTAATGTTGTTTAGTAGCATAATTATTCACGTGTAATGCTGTAGGCATAAATAAGGCATTTTTTAAGGGTCACTGAGCTGCTATTGGACTAAGAGCTAGTCACGTCAGATATGACACAATAATGAGAGCAACAAAACCCGTCTGGTTAGATTGCTATACTATTCTTATTGCTAGATCCTGGCATCTGGCAGCTTTTAATGGGTGGAGGTCACAGTGACAGACTAGCAAAATGTTTTAATTGGAAAATAGTAATACCAAACTAGGTAAAAATTGCCGAAGTTGTCTCAGTTATAAAGGACAGGGCCTATATTTTAAGGGGCTCCCTGGCGCCAACGACCTTAGATCTGATTGCCTTAGTTTTCTAATGATTTATATAGCTTATCATATTATCAGTAACGGCTTTAAACAATATAGTATCCTATATTTACTTCAATATTCATTGTCTTCGAGATATTTGACATCAAAGTCGAACCGGTTTAGGCTACAAAAGTGGTTTTATGGTCATAAATTTTGTTTTAATTAGTTAAAAATTAAAATCTCTCTACAGTTTTTAGAGACATCAAAGAGGAACCCTAATATGTAGATTGCGTATATGTAAGATTCTTTACACCATTCGAATATCGATAAAAGTGTTTTTTAGACCATATTTTAAAAATATCATAAAAAAATAACGGCTCATTTATTTCAAGATCCGGCTCTACAGAATGGAGATAAAAGATTAAAAAACCGATAGTCGTTTGCCTTATAATTCTATCTATAGTGAATATGTTGGAATATCGACTCAAAACTGGTCAAAAATCGATAAAAAAACGTTAGACCAAAAAATATTGTGTATTATTACCATACATCGGGGTTTTCGGTGCGGGAATGTTTGACATTAGCCAAAGAGTAGGCATTAACTTAAAAAACAGAATGTACTCTAGCACGTTTCTACCTAATGAATAATTGATCGAAAAAATCATACAATTTATATGTAATAGCTGACTATTATGTATATATATTGTAGGTACCTATGATTTTTTCAAGTATTTTTTTATTAATTCATGTAATGACTGATCATTGTCAACCTCTTCAGTTAATCAAATAGTTCATAAATATCGGACGTCAAGATTAATATTTGACACTTATTATACCGTGTCTTTGTCTTAGGTAGATCTAGTTAATAAGTTTCGGATATGCAATTGCATTTTTAAAATACTAAGTATATAATAGTCAATACAAACATGCCTCTAAGAAAAAAAGCTCGTATCATAGTGTGTAAGCTATTCACAGAGAGGTAGTTATTCATTAGGCATAATATGATATTTTCTCAGACTAACTCTCAACCTATCTGTTTATCTCTTCTCTTTCTCAAATCGTTCCCGCACCGAAAACCCCGATGTATGATTATTACGGAAACAAAAACAGTAGGCGACAAACTATGAACTATATTTTATTATACATCGTTTGGCATTACTTTCTCCCAACATAAACTTTTGTATAATTTCTCTTAATATTGTATAGTATTTGTATAGTTTCTCATAATATTGCATCAAACCCAGGTCTCTAGCATTTATTTTCTTGAAATGGTTTGCATTCTTTGACCTCCACCACTTTAAAGCTGCCAGATGTCCAGATCTAGAAATAAGCATAGTATACCAAACTGACTAGAGGGGTGCTCTCATTATTGTGTCATATCCGACATAGCTAGCTCTCCGTCTATATAGACCAACGCCATTTTGTAAATAATTTATGACCTAAAAATAAAATCATGCGGACCTATTTATACAAGGAAAATACCTATAATATAATATAATGAAATTACTTAATTTAAGACTGCTCAACCAACACTATTATGTTAATAATGCAAAACTCGTTCTATACGAGGATTACACAATTGTTTTGTTTATTTGACGCATATCTTTTTATAATATTTTATAGCAAAACCACAATAAATCAAAGGCGCGTGAAAATTTTCAATGAAACTTATATACACATTTACAGTAAACTACCCGGCCGCACCGTTCTATATACAGACGAGGTGGGCGCCGGGCTCGGCGCGCTGCTGGCGGAGCGCTTGTCGCGAGGCGTCCTTAACAACTGTCACCCGGGCGCCTCCTTCGATCGTCTGATCAAATGTATATCGGTCGGCGAGTATGACCGCGATTCCACGCTTGTAGTGTTTTTAGGAAATAGTATAGATTGCACTAAACGAGATATCTTGAGATTATCCGAGACCCTGTCAGATATTGGCCAGCGAGATTCTGTAAAAATAATTATCTGTGCCTTACCATACAGAATGTCGAGTCATATAAATAAGAGGGTATATTCTTACAACTCCGTATTTTATAATCTTTCTTTGTACAGTAGTACGATTTCGTATTTTGATACAAATAAATTTATTGAGGATTTTATTATGCCCCATGATAGGACTTACCTTCCGAGAAGATGTCTTATAGATTGTGCTAACCTGTTAGCATACAATATTGTAGACCCCGTCGTGACTAGCACGGCGGATGATAGTTTTATTAAGACGAATCCCGATTCATACTGCAGGGGCTCAGATTTAGAGAGGCAGCCGTCTGGTGATATCAATTTAAACTGACTGCTACGACAACGAGTGCACCAGCCGGCTCCGTTCCTAAACATAACTGTGATGCTAGCATAAGTAGTAAAACTGATGTATTGTACTTAGTTCACCAAAATATTCAAGGGTTTACCAGTAAACAACTGGAAATTGATTTATTTGTACAACACTCGAACATTGATATCCTCTGTATAACGGAGCACTGGCTAAAAGGTCATGAATTTATGTTTAATTTCCACAATCATAGTGTAGTAAGTAAATTTTTTAGAAAATCCTGCATTCGCGGCGGGTCATTAATAATGGTAAAACATGATATAAAAAGTAAGGAGCGGAAAGACATTGTTGAATTGTCTGTGGAACGCCATATTGAACTTTCTTGTGTCGAGTTAGAAGAATTTATAATTATATGCGTGTACAGGCCTCCATTGGCAAACTATAACACATTTGAGTCAGTGATAGATGAAGTTCTTACAAGTGTTTTTTGTAGTAATAAAAGTGTTATTGTGTGTGGTGATTTTAATATCAACTTACTTGAAGATTCATCCATGTGTGTAAGGTTACTTAGTACTTTCAAATCCTACAATTTAGTAAATTTATTTTGTGAGCCTACACGAATCACAGCAACCAGTGCTACATGTATAGATAACATTTTCAGTAACAAGGATGCGACTAGTAAATCTATAATAAACAACTTAAGTTCTGACCACTGTGGACAAAAAGCCTCTTTTAGCGGAAAAACTAAGGATATTCCACAAGTCACTATGTGCAGACCAATTTCCGAAAGACGATTAGATTTATTCAGTCGGAATATCACGAAACAATTATGTTATGTTCCATTTACCCAGGAAAACCCTAACCGTATGAGTATTGAGTTGTTTAACTGTATTAAAAGGGAATTTGATGCCTGTTTCATTCCGAAGAAGGTGCAAGGCAAGGTCAAGACGAAATTTAGCGACTGGGCTACGCCGGATATTCATGAGAAAAGACGACGGCTCTATGATTTATATGACTTGAGAAGAATTAATAAAAGTCCGGAATTCCTAGATTATGTCAGGAACTTTTCTAAATCTTTTAAGATGATGTGTGCCGCTGCTAAAGCTGATTATCTGTCCAGAAAGATCCAAAATTCCAAGGATAAAGTAAAAACTGTTTGGCAAGTAATCAACGATGAAACTGGGAAACGTAAAATCAAAGATCCGCACTACAACCTACGTATTAATAATAATTTAGTGAGTTCGGACCTTGAAGTTGCGGATCATTTTGAGCAGTTCTTCTCTAATATACCGGTAGAAACAACAAAGTCTCTTCATTCATCGCCTGACGTCGCTGAGGCAATACTGAAAACAAACATAGCAGAGTGTACAGATTTCTTTAAATTTTCATATGTTACTCCGAACTTAGTTATTAAAACATTTAAATCCCTAAATTTAAAGAAAACTGAAGATCTTTGGGGCCTATCTGTTAAAGTTCTACATTCCATTGTTGAATCGATTGCACCACATTTAGCTGATATATTTAACAAATGTATTGATACAGGAATATTTCCAGACATAATGAAGCACAGCAAAGTCATCCCCTTGTTCAAATCAGGATCGAGAACAGAACCAAGCAATTTCAGACCAATTTCAATACTGCCGGCACTGAGCAAAGTTTTCGAGAAACTAATTCTAAATCAACTTGTGTCACATTTTAACCGAAACGAATTGTTCGCCAGAAATCAATTTGGTTTTACCAGAGGTCGCTCGACTACTGACGCAGGTGCTGTTCTTCTTGAGCACATCTTTGCCGCTTGGGAAAAAAAACAAGATGCTGTTGGAATATTCTGTGACCTATCGAAGGCATTTGATTGCGTTGATCACGAAAATCTAAAGAGAAAACTAAGCCATTACGGGATCAAAGCTGGTGCCCTTAACCTCGTCTCATCATACCTATCGGATAGAACACAACGAGTGGTTATTAATGGAACTCAATCTTCTGGGTCCCCTGTGGCACTCGGAGTGCCTCAAGGCTCAATACTTGGTCCTTTCCTGTTTTTGGTGTACATTAATGACCTACCTAAAATTGTGCAAGATAAACATGATATAGTGTTATTTGCTGATGACACATCTCTGATATTTAAAGTGGACAGAAAAGAAAACAGCTTCGATAGTATTAACAGTGCACTCTCCAAAGTAGTAAATTGGTTTACGGCTAATAACCTACTTTTGAACGCCAAGAAAACGAAGTGCATCAAATTTACACTTCCCAACGTCAAGCAGATTAACAGCAGCAAGATTATAATAAATGATGAAATAATGGAATTCGAAAATCAAACTGTTTTCTTAGGAGTCACTTTAGACTCGAAATTACAATGGCATCCACATATAGCTACCCTAGCTGGGAAACTTAGCTCTGCAGCCTATGCCGTGAGGCGAATCAGCCATCTAACAAACAGTGAAACTGCCAGGCTGGTATACTTCAGTTACTTTCACAGTGTTATGTCGTATGGAATTCTGTTGTGGGGTAAAGCAGCTGATATTGGGACCATATTTGTGCTACAAAAACGAGCTGTACGTGGCATTTATAAAATGCGCGGTCGAGCATCCGTAAGAGGAAAATTTGAAGAGGCAAATATTCTTACCGTAGCATCTCAATACGTACTTGAAAACATTATGTATGTGCGGAAAAACATCCATAAATTCAAGCTCAACAGTGATATCCATAACTATAACACTAGAAATAAAGATAAGATTGCTGAGCCTGGCCACCGCCTCGGTAAGGTTCGTACGTCTTTTACTGGGAACTGTACACGTTTTTATAACAAAGTCCCCGCTGATGTAGTGAATTTGCCACTAAATAAATTCAAGTCTTATGTTAAGCGCTATTTGTTGAGGAGAGAGTACTATACTTTAAAGGAATTCATTGAGGATAACGATGCCTTTAAGCCTGTAGCTTGATATAGTTAGTACAATACAAATTGAGAAATTATTAGGTACATTACTCTATGAAGCAGCTTTACTAGTGTCCAGTATTACCTGTTTTTCATTTTTATTTTATTTTGTTTTTATTTAGTATTTGGACACTTAGAGACGTTATACATCTCTAAGTCTTGCATTCGCAAATATTTATATGTATAGATATATATTTAATGATCCTGACGCTTAGAGACATGTACATCTCTATGTCACTTTTATATTGTAATTTAGTTCACGCATGTAAAATACGAGCACAGAATATTGTTTCTCACCAGACTAAACATGGCTAGTTTTTATTAATTAATACTTTTTATTAATCATATTTAATTTTAGTTTAATTGGCTTTAGACACAACATTCGGTGCTTGATTATCCATATTTTTTATTATATAGAATATATAGATCAAGACACTTGGAGACCTTATACATCTCTAAGTATAATTTAGAAATAGTATGTTTATTGTATACTAGAATCACTTAAGTACTTTTTTTTATATTATTTAAATTCAAAGTTTATTTCTAACTGTTGATGATGGATTATTATAATTTGGAAATTTATGTAGAAGACACAGTTCAGGTAAGAAAGTATATCAAACTTGTATGTAATTTATTTTCAATAGTCAGATTTGGACTCATCTTTTTTCTTTGGTATTTTTCTTAAACTATAACCTATTGTTGGTTAATCTAACCTTGGTTTGATATGTTTTCTTATAGAACAACGCACTTATATGTATTGTTTAGTTTTGATGTACTGTTGTTTTGAAAAAATAAGTCCCGCCGAGTTTCTTGCCGGACATAATTCTTCTCGGGTCAGAGGTGTAGGGTTAGAACCGGTGTAGTTTGATTTTTTTCTCTCTCTTTTACTTTGACGTGTAAAAGTGCCCTTGTGGCCTACTTACTGAATAAATGTTTGAGTTTGAGTTTGAGTTTGAGTTTGACTACATTGCGCAGTAATATTTGAAGGATATAATAACGTAAAAGAGTCAAAAACTTTTATAAATTTTGTTAGGATGCAAACAAATATGACGTGTCACTCATTCAGTTTTTTGTACCGTCTTCGTCCATTTTATATTGCGAGACAAAGTAGTTAAATCACAACGTTCATTGTATTATAACATTTGTTCCGTCGGTGTTAGAGACGTTTTTGCATTGACGTAAGGTTTATTTTACTACACTCTTATGCTAGTATCATGCTTTTGTATTGCGATTGGCAAGTTAATCGAGAGTACTTATGCTTCTTTACTGCGATTAGCAAGTTTGTTGGCCGTATTAATGCTTCTTTAATGCAGTTGGCAATTTAATAGATCGTACTAATGATTCTTTAATGCGATTGGAATTTTCCATGACAACGATATAGCACAGACGTATTGCGCCTGTAATGCTATTAAATGACCTGTATAGGATCTCAAGCTGGGTAATTCGTGCCCATTTAAGACCTATATCAGCACTATAAACGTTTATAATGCCACTATAAAACGAACTGGAAATGCTAAAATCATACAGATATGCTGTAAGACGGCCGTTATACTGCTTTGATGTGTTACTTGGGTAACCTTATAATATGACCGAGTTTGTGTATGGAGTAAATTTTTGTGTTATATGTTACGTTCAGTTGCAGAGAAAAAGGCCCACGCTGCATACAAAGTTTATATGCAGTTTTTTTCTCTGCAGCTGTACTTGCAGAAAAAATAGGAAGTCGCGAAAACATTGTTAATTTTGATTGATCTACGTAGTCCAAATATCTGAAACATGACAGCCTCTTTAGAACGATACATAAAGAGATTGGCAGACAGCGCACAGCCTATTAAGATCCTGTTCCCACTTGTCGGATGTCGAACTCGGATTTTAATCGGATGCTCCAGTGGCAGAACATTTTATATGAAGCTATTTACACTTGCCTGATACCGACCCAACATCCGACTAGTGGGAACGGGCGCTAAACCGTGGCGTTGAAGGTAGAACTTTAAATGGAGATGAAAGTTTTAACAACTTCTCGCGGACGATTTCGCAGGGGAAGACACGCTGCTTTGACATATTTTCTGGATTGTATATGTTGCCACGGCATGCAATATTGTATAAAGTGTACTCTCATCTTTATAGTTAAGTTACTTTAGATGGAATCATGGTCTCGTGCAAATGCACGTCATCATACGGGAAGTATTACTCAAGTCGTTGGATTATTGTCTAGTTTATCGTTTATGTACTGAATTTAGACCGGAAAACTCACGTGCTGGGAACACGTGAGATGCAGTGACCAACAGTCTTTACTATGTAGTGAGAAAGCTGGAGCAAACTAGGTCGGTTAGTTTATATGTTGGTGTCCTGTTTAGGTAAGGCAAGCTGTTTAAGATCTGGTTTTTCGACACCAGGTTATAGGTACCGATTATAGGTAGAAGATGTAGTTGCCAAGTAAAAGCGGTCAAAATGCATTATTAAAACAATAGGGTTACTTATAGGCCAAGAAAATTAGATTTTTTCGAAGAATTAATTCCCAGCATGCTGGAAATCGCTTTAATACCTTCATGTGGTCCTAAATGCATGTAATCCGAGTTTGCCCAATCCCAAGAGGTGTGCATAACTTTTTAGCGAAATTTTTGCTCTTTGTCAGGTTTGCTTGTAGCTCGAAAACAGTACGTCTGACGGTAAATGTCATGTATATCAATATTAAAGAGGGTTAAATTCTGCGTCGAGTGAGTAACTTAACTTCTTATTCGGTTCAACGGTACAGCCGAAATCAAAATTTATAAACCGGGAAAATGTCTAATTTTATTGAAAAACTTGTATTTTGACTTCCATACCACATATCTTTGAAACAGATGACTCCTGTTGAAAAACCTATAGAATAAAAGTTGTAGAGAATACAATTTCACGTTATATCGACATCTCAATTTTCAAGTAGAGTAATTTTGAAAGACTAAATTAGGCATGAATTCAAAATCTGTTTTTTCTAAATCCTTCTGAGTTGTATATTTTCCATAAAATATGAGGTGTGAGGCGTACATTTAATGCATCGTTATAACTAAACCCATTTAATTGCAAATTTCTAAAACGTACCCAATCAGAAAACTATTTATACACCGTGTTTTATTTTATTTGCGGTAATTTCAAGGGTATATTCCTGAGCTTAACTTAGGTTTTGGTGTTTAGGTTTTTGGACCCGGGGTATGTCCTTAAACTACGTCCGGACTTGGGTATGTCCTTAAACTATGCCAAAAAGAGAGGTATGGGCACTGCGAATGGCATCTCGCTTAGTGTGGTAGGGCACGTTCAGTGAATGTCATCTCGCTCAAATCTGGAGCAGAGCCCGACTGGGGAAGTACCTCCACCTTACAGAAAACCACAGCCAAATAGCACTAGACCCTACTCATAGTGTTGTGTTCCTGCTGGTGAGTAAGGTTGCCAAGGAGCTCAAAGAGGACCCAGTGTGTTGACGATGAGGGACCCTCTTGTTCCTTTAGCCGTCAACACAGTGAATCCTTCTTTTTGTAAAGGGTCGGCAACGCGCATGTGACTCCTGTGGAGTTACAGGCGTCCATAGGTTACGGTAGCTGCTTACCATCAGGTAGGCCGTATGCTTGTTTGCCACCGTCGTGGTATAAAAAAAAAAAAAAAAAAGGTTTATTTCTCGAAGACGCCAGTGTCCTACTTAGCCCCACTTCTGAGGTAATCGATATTTTATGAATGACTTCTAATTGTGTAAACCTACATTTAATTATTATTTTACTCTGAGAACCCACTACAAAATGATGCACCTGTGTGTTAAGTCAAATAGGTTCAGTAATTATTGATTGATTCCCCAATCTGTATATTAACTCAACCAAACAATTGAATATTACATGTCAATGAAATTTCGAACATTAAATCCGAGATACAAAGGAAACATTTATAATTGAAAGAAAAATGGAATAATTCACCGCGACGAGCAAGATTCGAACTTGCGACCTTTCGGAACACCGGTCCGAACGTTTACATTTTTATTTCAATTATAAAATTGAAATTTCGATTACAGACGTTTCTGCTTAGTACAAAATTAATTAATTAACACACAGTTACATGACTTTATAACGGATTCTCAGACTAAAAGAAAAATATACACAATCAGAAAGACGAAAAAGAACTATCGATTACCTCAGAACTAGGACACTAGCGTCTTTAAGAAATATACTTAGGTAAGTTTAGCTCAGGAATATACCCTTGGAATTACCGGAAATGAAAATAAAATACGGTGTATAAATAGTTTTCTGATTGGATACGTTTTAGAAATATGCAATTAAATGGTTTTAGTTGTAACGATGTATTAAATGTACGCCTCACACCTCATATTTTATGGGAAATATGCAACTCAGAAGGATTTAGAAAAAACATATTTTGAATTCATGCCAAATTTAGTCTTTCAAAATGACTCTACTTGAAAATTGAGATGTCGATATAACGTGAAATTGTATTCTTTACAACTTTTATTCTATAGGTTTTTCAACAGGAGTCATCTGTTTCAAAGATATGTGGTATGGAAGTCAAAATACGAAATTTCAATTAAATTAGACATTTTCCCGGTTTATAACTTTTGATTTCGGCTGTACCGCTGAACCGAATTAGAAGGTAAGTTACTCATTCGACGCATAATTTAACCCTCTTTAATATTGACATACATGACATTTTCCGTCGGACGTACTGTTTTCGAGCTACAGGCAAACTTGACAAAGAGCAAAAGTTTCGCTAAAAAGTTATGCACACCTCTTGGGATTGGGCAAACTCGGATTACATGCATTTAGGACCACATGAAGGTATTAAAGCGATTCCCAGCCTGCTGGGAATTAATTCTTCAAAACAGTTTTTATAGATCTTATTTGCTTGGCCTATTATGTTTACAAGAGTAAAGGTTAATCGATCCGACCAAACTTGCGTCCTTATAAAACTACAACAAACTAGCACACTTCCCTTTATCACGTTATCTCGGTCATTATAATAAAACAACACATTATAAAACGACAATAAAGTCCGTTAACCCCTAATAAAAAACTGACATTACCGGCATTAATGGAGGGGATGCCGAAAATAGTAGTAGGGGGGAGCGCGCGTGCAGTCCTCCGAGCGCATGCGTGCGGTCAGCTGCGTTCGTGTGTGCCGTGCATTGTGTTAAACGTTCAAGTGCCGATGTATCCTGTGATTGAACTATTGACAGTTATACTTGTTGTCATTCATTGAGGAACAGTAGTACACGTTGCGAGTGAACTGTAATCGTATTTTGTGTTTCGTGCGCGTTATTTTATGATCATCAATACGACATGGAGGACTATATTATATATTTATAGTCATAGGTACTATTATAGATGGTTTTTGATAATTAAAGAGTGATTAAACTGGGTCAGACTGTAATTAGATGTTAGTTTATACAGTTAATTAATAAGGTGTTCTTTTAAAGTGTTTTTTTAAGTGGACATTCATAATTTTATATGCTGACTTCGATGTCCTTCATTATGTTTGACTAATCATTATGAACGTGTCTTTTGTTTTTATATTTTTTGAGTTTTAACATATAAAACCAAGTACTCATACATCTTTACAATGAACTATGGTGAATTTAGTAAAACTTGGCGTTAATGAACAGTAACTTTTAACTGTTTTGGTTGGTGCACCTTGGCCATCTGAAGGGTGGTCCGTTACCAGTGTTTTGAATTTCCTGTTGGTGCATGATTTGTTCTGACCATGTTGTGCGGTACGAACGGAGCGGTAGCCGCCATGGACCGCGCGTACATGTCGCTGCGCGTGCGCAAGCCGCAGGCGAAAACTACGGTGCGTTACTTTTTTATTTCATTTAACTAATACCAACAACCAAGCGATGAATGAGAATTGGACTCTGCAGCATTCACTGTGTTGAGAGGTTAAGGGCCAAACGCAGCCAATGCAGTGCATCTTTGGGAGCTTTGGAAACTATACTCACCGTCAAGAAGAATATCATTTGGTTTTTAAATGCGTTTTTGGCTGGTGATTTCTATTAATTGCTAAAGGATTGTAAAATGGTATTTTCTGTTATCGTTTCAATGCTTCCTGGTGTCAAGGCTTAGAATAGGTACACTAGGTACAGTCACCGGCAATAGTATCTTCCTACACGAAGGCCGCACAAGTATGTGACACGCTCTTATGGTCCTACAAATAAGAGCGTGTCACATATTTTTGCGGCCTTCGTGTAGGAAGATACTATTGCCGGTGACTGTACAGGTACCAGTCGAATAATTAGAAAAATATTTAGAGTTTTCTATTTGTTCTAGTTTCTAAAGACCAGATTTATGTTTACAATAAGGTAATTATATAATGGGCACATTATCTTTATGAACAAACAGTTGGTAAAGATATTTTGAACTTTTACATACTTACATTATAATCTGTCGCGAATCTGCAATATTAGAGAGGAATGCTTTGTTGTCATACATTACATGTTTACATGTTGTTTGTAACTTCAGTTACTTTCTTATTACACTGTATTATGCTAGTGCATATTCAATACATATTAATAAAAATGACCCCTGCCCCGAATCGCTCTCAATCGGTTAATATTGCAAAGGATTTATTATTAATTAATATTTTCTAATTTACGTTAATTATATACGGGTTTTATTCGTATTTAACTAACGGATTCCGATATGACTCATTAAGGTAGGTATGAAGACTGTGGAATACTAATTAATAAGTCTAAGATAACAGTATAATAAAACAGTATTTTATTTTTTTATATTACGAGGGATTACTCCAAGGTACGGTACCTTAGCCTCTAAGGTACCGTACCGTACTCTAAGGCTTAGAGTAATGCCTCGTAATTAATAAATTAAGTAATACTTTTATCAAAATTACAGATAATGACACACGCTCTATGCATATATGTATATGGTTCTTTCATATTATAATTTAAAAAAGGTTTCTGGAGCAATATCACATATATTTTTAATCTGACGGTCGATGTTTTAATGTTACCCTTAAAATAAATACGCTAAATACACATTATTAATTGCAACTGACTGCAAGAGTGTCCCAGTTTTTTTAACGAACAGTTTTTTTTTAGGTTTGTTTACATTTCATCTTTAGTGCAAGGTCAAAAGACAAGAGAATAAATGCATCGTCCAATGTCATATAATTTATTCAATTGAGCATCTGCCGGTGGACTCCCCCACAACTGATTTAGCATACCTGTACAAATGTATAACATTTATAACGGCCTCCTAGCCCAGTCGGTAGTGACCCTGCATGAAGCAGGAGGTCCCGGGTTCGAATCCTGGTCAGGGCATTTATTTGTGTGTTTATCGCAGATATTTGTTCCTGAGTTATGGATGTTTTCTAGTATTTATCCATATTTATCTATTATATATATCGTCGTCTAGTTCCCATAACACAAGCCGTATTGAGCTTACTGTGGGCCTAGGTCGATTTGTGTAAGATTGTCCTATAATATTTATTTATTATTTATTTAAAAAAAAAGGTAGACCTTTGTCTTGCTCCTCTGTATATGTCAAATTCTATTCCACACATCTCTACATACATAATGTCGATAAATAACTAATTAGAGCTCAAAGAGGACCCAGTGTGTTGACGATGACGGACCCTCTTGTTCCTTTAGTCGTCAACACAGTGAATCCTCCTTTTTGCAAAGGCAACGCATGTGACACCTATGGAGTTGCAGGCGTCCATAGGCTGCTGTAGCTGCTTACCATCATTGCATTGCGTTGTTTATGTTTTTTATGAAAAACTATTTAGGGCGATAAACTATGCCTGAGGCAATAAGCCTAAAAAATAAGTTTTTAAACGAATTTATTTTGAGTCAATACAGTATTTTTGAAGTATCTTTGAAATTGGTATTTTTTGACACAATATTAGTAGGAAATACATCTAAAATGCAGTTAAACACTATGCCACCTAATTAATTAAAAAATAATTCGTTGAACATAAAATTTCCGAAAATAGGTACTTACCTCAATTTTCTGCTACGTTCATGGAAATTGTAGCAATTTGTACAGTAATGTACTTATGCTAAACAATGGAATTGCTACAAATGTCATGCCGATCTAAATTGCATAACATTGACGTAAAACATAGTTATTTGTCAGCAGAAAAGAAAAACACAATGGAATCAGTGCTTTCAAATCACTTGATTTTAAATATTGAAGGAAATAGCATGGAAAACACATATTACGTATTAAATATCGGTAAAATACAAAAAAATACAGCTCGATTTGCGCCAATCTGCTCAATTCAACTGTCATTTTAATGCCCAATCCAATCGTTATATTCGCACAAAACAAAAAAAAAATGTCATTTTAGTATTAGGAAAATAAAAACAGAGTTTAGGTATCCATTAAACAACGCGTTATAAAACAGAGTTTAGGTATCCATTAAACAACGCGTTATAAAAACGACGTGCACAGCATTGAGTAAAAGGAGACGAGATGACAACCCTAAGATTTTTTTTGTCCCAAAAGTTGTAGTGAAAATTACTACAAGTCTATACTACCTTTGATTCAGTCATAGCTGTCAACCACCAAACATGGCGCACAAAATTTGTTCTAGATGTCACATCTAGTAGAATACATAACAAATCCATGCACAGTTTACTAAGTTTTTACTGTCTGAAGAAATCAGAGAACGATAAAGCATTTCCTGTTACTCATTATCACCAATCTGTAATGACCGGATGCCATTTTTTTTTAATTATGTTGGGTGGCACTTTGCGTGCGCCCTAGTTATCTGCTCTGGCCGAAAACTAGTCATAGACAATAAAACTGGGCAAGTGCGTGTCGGAACACGTATAATGGAGCGTTTTTTTGCCATTTTGGCTACGGAACCCTAACAAATAGGTACGACAGCAAAATTATACTGTGCTTGAAGGAAAGCAGATTGTTTTGCAAATGGATTGAGTAGTATTAGGGCGGATACAGACGGAGTGCAACCAAACTGCAACTTGCGAGCAGTTCCAATACAAATTGCAGCCTGGTTGTAGTCCGTCTGTATCGGCCTTTAGTATGTATAAGTACATTTTGTGGCAGTTACATATTTAGAATAAGGATAAACGCGTAGGAACGCGCAAATGAATGGCGCTGCTGTTGCTAATAAACTCTGGATATGAAAAATCTATGCACCATTGACAAAAAAGCCAGTAAATTCGTGTATCGTTCCAAAACTGAAAAACAATTGTAACCTACTATTATAATATATGGCATAGACATATAAAATAATGAGACGTTAATCCCACGAATATAAAATTGTAATTCCATAATAAGCCGCGGTCTCGTGCACGCACACCCACTTTTGACGTTTGAACCAATCACCGCTCGTCCACGAGTTGTTTATGTGTGCGTGTCGCGCGTAAACACGAAGAAGTCTGCTTATTATGGAATTACAGTTTTGTTCTTCACGGCGGCGTTACGTCTCCTTATCGAACGAGCGGAGTGTAAGCGAAGTAAGTTCTTACAAACAACTTCTGGATAGTGGGACGTCTCGGCATTTCGATGGCTTTTTGGTTTTGAGAGTTTGTTCCGCGATAACTTTAGTACTTAACGCTGTACTGATCTTCATGAAATTTGTTGGGGTTGTAGCAGAGATACATATAATTTGATAGTTCGTATATGAGCAGGATCGACCAAGGGGTCATGGAGCTACAGGCGTAAAAAAATCAGCATAAGGGTCTTGTTATATTGGTCATCTCGTTTGCAGGGAAATCGCGAGTTCTGAGTACGAGGCGGACACTAGTATTCTATGGGTTTTAACTCTTCACATTGTAAACTAATAAGCTTATGGCTCACGTGAAGTGGTGAAATGCTGTCCAATATGTTTTTATTTACTGCACATGGAAACGCACTATGGTCCTTGTTATAGAATAGAGAATAGACTTGACCCCGACTTGACATAAACCAGATGGCACTAGTGTTTTTCCCTCGTAATCCTATTTGTCCGACTCCGACAGAGAGTCGTTAACTTTTTATTCAGTGTTGTGGCGGCAGTTCTACTTGTTTAGCGTTTGGTAAATAAACAGCGGCCCGGCGGCGAAAACACCGCACTATTACGATTTAGAATGGTTTTTAAAACACATTTAACGCAATAGGTAACTGAAATTGTTTATCGATCATTTCTTATTGGGATCTTTAGGACAGTTATCGAACGACGGAGCGTAAGCGAAGTGGAGTTCTTTCAGACAACTTCGGGCACAACAGAAGTGTCAGCTGGCTACCTAGGCATTTCGATGGCTTTTTGATTTCGTAGTTGTTTTCCAAACTCTATGAAACTTGTTGGGGTTGTAGCAGAGATACATATAATTTGAGAGTTCGTATACGAGCAGGATCTGTCTAGGGGTAATGGAGCTACAAGACGCGAAACAATCATCGTGAGGGTCTTGTTATATTGGTCATGTCGTTTGCAAGGAAATCGCGAGTTCTCAGTTCGAGGCGGACTACTAGTTTATGTATCGTATGACCGTTACTGCTAGATTTTATTTTATATTATCCGTATTATCATTATCACTGTTTCAATAATACATAAGGATTAATTATTGCCCTAAGAAAGTAGGTATTTTGTGACCAGTACGCCACGCCTAGCATATCTTGACGTGTGACGCGCGAGTTCATACTTCATACTTCAAGCGCGACTCGAAGTATGAAGTGACAGGCGACAACATAAGATATGCTGCTAGCCCTACTGATCCAATGATATTTACTATTGGATGGGTTAGACTCTAACAAAATTAGCACAAAAAATGCTTCCAGGGTTATTTCGTAACCTAGCAACGATTTTGTTATGTTTATCTATTTTGACAATCATTACATCTTTGTCACTCTCATTTTTAGAAAATTACAGTTTGTCTCTTTCTTACGCGGGTGACGCGTGCTCATTTTCACGTCGCATCTCTCGCTTGCCGGTGCGCGACTAGCGACAATTGTTTGAATTCTCTCATTTTAAGTGCTTCACCTTTGGAGCCTGCATAACCCATCTGTCATTATTATATATCAAAGTACTGATCCACTAAAGTGGGTAATCAATATTTTACGGATGTATTAAAATTTATATTGTTTTGCTTGTAAAAATGTAGTGTACACTTACTGTCTGGAATATTTTAAAATGTGATCTATCATAGCATCGCTCAATCATCTCGTGTTTGTACGATAGTAAAAATAATATTCGCGTCAGCGTTGCGTCTTAGAAAGATCGTGGACTTGTTTTAGGTTAGGTACAGTAGCCATTAAATATATCGGAGCGGCCAGGGTACTCCATAATATCTGAACATGAACTTTATCGCGTTGACAATAGAGGCGTTTTTAAGATATTTGTTACCATCTTGGCCGCTCCGATATATTTGATGGTGACTGTACTAAACAGAGATTTATATAATCTGTTATAGGTATTTAGTACCATTTGGTCTTGTGGTGGTTTAACCTTGACACTGAACGATTTACCTCATTGAATACCAAAATATACAACATTACGCAGTGTTGCGTATGCGTATAAGTGACGCAGTACAGCACATGCAATACATATTGCATTAACATTAACGGAATACAATTCCTGTATTTAAACATACTGTTGAAAACGGTTGTTGCTAAGTTTAAAATCCAGCCAAAATTAAATACAACCTCTCCTATATAATTTACGTATAAAGCCGGCCACACACGCTAGGTTTTGCGTCTCGGTTTTGCGTGTGCAAGCAATACCAACGGGCAACAGGCAAAAAATATCAATTTGTATATTTCAAATTTTGCTTGCGCAGGCAACGAGCATGTCATACACACGTTCAGTTATACCTGCACAAATAAACTGTGCAGGCATAACCATCAGTTATAACCAAGCGTGTGTGGCCGGCTTAAAATTTACGTAAACTAATAAATCTAGCTTTTTAAATCGACTGTGTACGAAAATAATCGTTACCGAGTCTCACGTTCGTGTCAGCCAGTTTGAAAATCGAATGCAATTTTTTTATGCGCTCACAGGTTAAGGTTGTAAGGCCAGTCTTGCACTTTATTCTAACGTTATAAATAATGCATGGATATCGTATCTGTGGTAGTCAGGTGTGCACCACCTGCCGCACCGTCACGGCAGGTGAGCACCCCTGCTTTTGGCAGTTCGGCTTGCTACCCTTGGTCTCGGCTCGGTAGTTTCGATAGTCTGCGATTCGAAATTCTAATTATTGTCGGTGCATAAAGGTTCGTTAGCACTTAAGCGACTGTATATTAGGTAATTATAGTTTCTAGGACATGCGTTAACCCTTCCCAAGGGTACAATACAAGTCGACTCAAATGTAGAGTTAGATAATAAAACTGATTAAATTCAATTACTCTCGCTTGCAATATTTTACTTTCCCCCATCGATGCACAATGTATTATACCTACCTACAATTTCAGGTACATCTTCTTAAAACACTTTGCAAATTCAAAATATTATCAGTACAAAAAATGCTGATGAGAGCTATATTTTTTACTACCGTTAATTAGCACATTACTCTAATTTCTAATTTTTGTACTTATATATAAATTAGAGATGCGCCGAATATTCGGTAATTATTCGGTATTCGGCATATTCGGCATGTTTTTCAATGTTCGGTATTCGGCCGAATTATTCGGTTAAACTGCCGAATATTTACCGAATAAACATATGATATTTATCTGATAATAAATAAATTATCCATACTATTTGTAGCTCTTCAATCAATAACAATTGCAAATTTTGACATTGACAATGCCAAGGTCGCATACACATATTATTTTACTAGAAATAAGGGCGAGCGGGAGGGGTCGAATTCGCGTTCAGCGTGCCGCGCGGTCCTACATAAACCTGTTTAGTTTTACCGAATAATTCGGCCGAATATTCGGTTCGGTAAGATCTGAACCGAATGTTCGGCCGAATATTCGTATTCGGTAAAGTCTATATTCGGCGCATCACTAATATAAATAAATAAATATATAAATAAATAAATATTATAGGACAATCTTACACAAACCGACCTAGTCCCACGGTAAGCTCAATAAGGCTTGTGTTGTGGATACTAGACGACGATATATATAATACATAGATATTAATAAATACTTAAATACATAGAAAACATCCATAACTTAGGTACAAATATCTGTGATAAACACACAAATAAATGCCCTTACCAGGATTCGAACCCGGGACCTCCTGCTTCGTAGGCAGTGTCACTACCGACTGGGCTAGGAGGCCGTTATAGGCCGTATAATATCTGGACTAGCTTTTAATGACGCTAAAAAAGGTACAATTTTGTAGTCGCCCTTTTCTATACTTCGTTTTTTTTGAGATTAGAAAAACGTTGACAGAACGATGTTCAGGGTTCTTTATTAGGCACGATAAATGTCACAATTGTCAAAGTGCCTAACGTCGTTATTAAACATACTTAAATATATTTGTATTTATAGTAAAGCCATGCCATGCCTACGTATTTGTAAATGTTATATTGAGTATTTAACAATATTTTGGTAGTTGTTATATGCACTAAATATTTTATTTTTTATCATTGTTAATGTTCTTGTGAATGTTGCACAATAAAATACCTAGAGATGGAGAGGTTCGCAACGGATGGTTCGATTTTTAAATATTTTCTCGCGTCATCTGTCATTAGTATCTGTCAGCCATACCTGGATAGTTTTTAATGTTTAAAGCTTATTGTGATTCTTATTTAAGTAAAGGTATTTGCTTGCTCTATTATTGTGCGTTTGGTTGGAGGGTAATGGAGCAATCAGAGGCAGGCCCGAGTGGCATACAACAAGAAAAGCCACCTCGTAGTCCACCAAATCTTTTACCATCACCTAAGACAGTTGCTTTATTACTTATTATTATTTATGTAATATTATTATTATATAATAAAACGATTAAATAACGTTTAGACGCATTTTTATTTACGAAAATTTATTAATAAGTGCATATTATGATTAAATAATTTTCGTGAATACTGATAAAAAAAACTAGATCTTAAGTTTTCGTTTTAGATCGTACGTGCGTCACTGTCAGGTCAGTTTTTCATTTTTCACGTGTCTCTAACGTTGGCATACAAAATCTAAAACGAAATTGTGTATTTATTGTTGTGTTGGATTATTTAATCTGCAAATTGTTATTAATTTTTCACAAATGTGAACTCTTAATCATGTTAACTAATCCTCTGTTGGTGTGCTTGCAGTGTGTTTAAATTGAAAATTTAGAACAGGTTGGCAACTACTGTTTCTATGTTTACTCAATTTCTAATCTCAAAAAAAACGAAGTATAAGTAGTGATACGAATCGCTGACCATACTATACGTTACACATGTATATGTAACGTATAATAGTCACGAAGAAGCCGGAATGAAGCTAGCAAGCTCCTGCCATAACGTCCATTCACGCTCCGGCTAGGGTCCGTTAACCTCTTTCTTGCGGTGGTTAAGTTTGAAGGGTACAGTTGTCGTCGAAAATAAGCTTACACTTTTGCACCTTACTTCTTTGTAATAAAGTCTAAACTCCAAAGTGTAAACATATCTTTGATTTCGACTATTCCTTCTACAATAGTAGGATTGAAAGTGACCCATTTCACCTGAGATATTTCTGGCGCTCGTTCGTTCGAGCGCCAATAGTTCGAGGGTGAAATGGGTAATTTCACCCGAGTTAAACACTCTGCTTTTCATTTCGACTGTGAGGAAAGTACAATACCACACGCACATTTTATAAAACAGGTATATAAAGAATAATCTATAAAAATGTTGAGTAAAATTTTATCAATTTGAAAAATGTTTTTCAATGTTTTGCCGGTGGTCGGGGAGCAGGGCATCCGGGTGGGCACCGACTCAATCCACAATTAACACAGCTAATTACTTTCCACCCTAGGGATGGAAAAGCAATTTTCCACCCGGCTATCTACCCAGGAAAATAAAACTTTCCGAACAGGAGAGATGAAAATTATATTACAAGACAAAAAGCAACCTATACCATTTTATGGGTACTGTAGGTACCTACTGTAAGAGCTTCTTTGGACGTTTTCTCATTTTTAAATACGTAACCGAACGTCGGATGGATCAAGGAGAAAGGGCTACCTTTCTCCTTGATCCATCCGACGTTCGGTGCTAGATAGCGCCCTATTGCATTAAGCCCGCCTTTTTTGCGTTATTGCCTTCTTTTGAACACTAAAGATTTAATAAAAATGTACAAAAATGTACATATTTTACTTCGTCGTAGTCCTGTTTGACATCCGATATCGGATCGGACAGTATAAAAACGCTCTAAAACACAATTATTGTACATATTTGTACACGAGAACGTCTTTAACGTGGACGCAAATAATCGCGCTCCAATAATAAATCATGTATCATGACATTCATGACCGCGAGGTAGTCTGCATCGTTTTTACGAGCCCGGTACTTTGTAACACACTACACGTTATATTCCAGGGTGATTCATGGTGAGTATATGCGTTATGACGGTTCCTATGAGTACGAGTCTGTGAATAACACAATGGGTTAGTTGACAAAGGTCATGTCATGTTCTTGTCTAGATGTGGTTAGGTTATTTTACACGGCGCAGTCGGTAGAACAAGTTGTTTAGCGGGCGAGGGCGACATTTATTGTTACGAACATATATAATTTTAAACAAAAAAGAACCACTTCACTTAGCGTCCACCTTTCCAAAAGCAATGCTCGCGCTGCTGTAAATAAATCTCAAATCACTATAAGTGTACTTATAATAGTTGAAGAGTTCCCTCGATTTCTCCAACATCCCATCATCCGATCCTGACCTGGTTACAATGGGACCAACTGTGAAAACTACTCTTTCAAATAAAAAAATAATTTTCCAAATCGGTCCAGCCGTCTTCGAATAATCGGTGAACATACATAAATAAATAAAAAATAGAAAAAACAAAGATCCCGACGAATTGATAACCTCCTCCTTCGAAATCTTGAAGTCGGTTGAAAATAACAAGACGCGGTGCCGTGAAGACCATAGTGAAGACAAAATTGTGATTACATAATAAGCCGATTTCCTTGTGTTTACGCGCGATACGCACATATACAACTCGTGGACGAGCGGTATGTGCGCACGAGACCGCGGCTTATTATGGAATCATAGTTCTATCTTCGTGGGGCCACGTCTTCCTATTTTATGTCTATGGTTACGAAAAAAGCGTTCTAAGATCATTTGAGACATATTTTGCTGCTGAATGTATAAAATGTGTATTTGGATTGGCAGAGTTAAGAGTGAAAGCAAAATTAAAAATTCCATTTGGTAATTTTATATTTTTCCTCCAAATATATATTAATTATTTTCCTCTTAATGCTAATCTAAGAGTTCGCCCGTCGAAGGTTTTTCGATTCGTCTTAGTTTTTGAAGTTACACAGGATATTTACTTTCCTTTCCAAGCTTATATACAGTCGGGCTATTTTAGTTTTACTAATTCGATTTATTGTGTGTCATTTGTAATATTTAAAAGCAAAAGTTAATGAATCTGAAAGAGGTTCGTTTAGTTGGTATAAACCAAGTTTATTAGGTAGGTATTTTCATTATTGAGTAGTCAGGTTATGGCCCCAGATGCTCATTATTTTTTATTCCCAGAGATAAGACGCAAGTTAAAGTTTATCGACCTATGATAAAACCTCTCAACGAGCTACTGGTGCTAAGTAATTTTAAAGTGTTACCGTAAAAACTACAAGATTATCCTCGTTCCCACAAATGTTATGGGCAGGGCTGTTCTCGCGATATTACCATGATATTTAGAGATCCGAAGTATCCGACCATCGTAATAAATCTTTATGATAATGGGTTAATTCTTTAACCTCATTCGCCAAGTTAATTTGCGCATTTAGGGGGAGTGTCACTGACTCACCGCCTCCGCCGTCCAACTATTTGAACAATGCGCAGTTAAGAATAGGAATAGCTTAAGCGAAGTTATATGGATGGAGTCAGCGAAGAGACAGCTAAATTAAGGAAATGTGCACACGTGCTAATCTGTCCGGAAAGAAAAGTCGTAGAATGCATGAGCTCCCATATGGACCACTCTTTCCGGACAAACTCTACATGTACGCATCAGGGTGCGAACTGAGTAGCCGCGCGAGAAGCGGCGACTTACTGCACGCTTGGCGCCGCGTCCACATCTAACAAATGCGATCGTATGGGAGTGGCCTCAGTGAACGCTCCTCAAATCCCTTGGGAGCTCGACGCAACGCTGTTCACCGCGACTATCGCGCCGCTCAACGCTCGCACTGAGGCCGTATACTATCGTTTATGCACATGAAGACAAGAAAACACTTCATGAAGTCGGTACGTGTCGTCCATACTAAGCGTTAATCATCGGTGAAATAATGACGTAAGTGCCCACCACTGTGCAGTTTTGGCAATTAATAAGCCTTAATGCAAATGACATAAGGACCACCTATACGAATACGTAGGAGGTATATATACGCATAATAAAAATAATAAAATACTCTTTATTGTACACCTCAATAAAAGAAACTGAGACCGAAAAATTACAAAACTTAAGGTAAACAACAGGCGGTCTTATCGCTAAGAAGCGATCTCCTCCAGACAACCTTAAGGTAGCGGAGATTGGCATTGGATTGGGATTGGATTGGCGCATGTGCTGTATTACTTTCGAGGTTTAAAATGTAAGTAAGTACATAGTACGTTTTGTAAGTTCGCGTCGTTAATATTAAACCAATTCGCGATTGCGTAAAATTTAACGTGTTTACATGAGGTGCGGTGCGTGTAAAGGGCTTGTGACCTGGGAACCTTTTAAATGTTGCACCTTACACATATTGCACTTTATTACACCACGACCACATATTAAAATTATTATTACTAAAGTAATATTTGCTGTAAAAGCATACCTTTAGTAGTTTTAACCCCATTGTAATAATCTAAGTAACTTTGCATAAGACAAATGGTGCAGTCTATTATCCTTTGAACACTACGTCAAGGTTATACGTTGAAGATTCCGTGCGATAATCAATCTAATTCCTTTAACAATAAAGTCCTAAATGCATCTTTATGCAGATGAACTCTGTTAATAAGATCAAGCGTATAATTATACTTATAAATACGTCTTGACGCACGATGGTTAGATACTCGTATTCAGCATGTACGACCGTGTGCCTCAGGACCTTCAGTGGTAATAAACTGACATGTGGTGCAATATAAATAGGTCAGGAGAACAGACGTATTGAAAATACCTCTTCACCTAAGTCACTTAGGTATTAAGTATTGATATATCTTAGTAATCATCAATCAATCTGCGATAAATTGGGCTAAAAAGTAATTACCATTACTACCACGTGATATTTCATCTTATAATTGTAAAATATATACATACATATTTGACATTATTACAGCGAGGCATTTTATTTGACGTATATTGTGTCACACGATAATAGTGTACGAAATATTATTATTTTTTCATTCTAATTACCGTCCAAGAAGTGCCCCTTTTCAAGATGTTTCGGGACTTGTGAAGAATGACATTTCCGCACGTGCCTCGAACGACGTTTTTAATACAGTTTCAAATATTGTTGGCTACTTAAAAATTACTTTAGTACTGCATCTACGTCACGGATTTTTGTATGAACCTCGCCAAATAAAAACAAATACGCTTTATACATCTAGCGATGCTAAAATACACACCAAAAATAAATCAAGACAGCTCATTTTATACAAATTTCATTTCACGTCTTTAAGTCATCGATATATGTACCAAATTTCACTTAATCAATGCAGTAGTTCCTTTTCTTTCTGAAACACAGAAATATAGGTTGTCCTTCTTTTTATTGCTTACTTTTTGTAATTTGATATCCTTTTCTAAGGTTCTTTAATATTGTAAAACGCCCCCTCAAAAACAAAGACGCAGAAGCCCTGTTCCGTCGTATTTCATTATTCAATCGAACAAAAGAAAAAATTAAAGAAAAGATCTCTTACTAAATGAGCTCTTTATATTACAATTCTTTCATGATGTAAAGCAGGACTACAATTATAGTTTTTCTGGTTATTTGTACTTACCTACACGTGTACCCACAGATTATACCACGTCCATGATAATTCTTATTGAAAATGAATAAGTTTAAGATACTCCCAACTATTAAACTAAAGCACACAAAGGTTAATTACGCAGATACGTATCCCGAAGTTTCAAGTTTTTACTTCATGAATGACATGAATCTTTGGATATAATCAAGAAAGGAGGTTTCCTTTTGTATAAGAACATTTGAAAACAAACGGCGATTTTCCTTCATCTAAGTTATTCGACCCTATTACTCTCGTGGAAAGCTCCCATAGTAACTCAACAGCATGTTTCTATACATTATAGGCTTTTCACAACTATACGTCAACTACGTAAATGTATGTATTTATTATTGTTACAATTATCAAATTATCACTTAACCGGTTGAAGCCATGTACGGCGTTATTATTATACATTGTATATGTATACGCAGTTCTTAGTAACTTTTGGTTTGGTGACTTTGATGTAGTCTATTTTTGAACATGACATAAAATACAATACATTATCACGGAGTAACTGAAGTTTCTGAAGTTATAGTGGTAATTTTTTAAGGTGTCGGAATCTTACTAAAGTTCTACCGAGAATGCCGACATCTTAAAAAAATCATACTATACTCCGTAATAATAATGGCGCATGCAACTGTGCTGAAATACCGGAAACTCGAACAAACAAATACACATGGTAAATACCCCGTTTTAAATAGTTTTTGTAATGTTAATGACCATGTTAGCTTAAAATCGTATATCGGATCCTTAATGTAAAATTTAAATTTATTGTCATACTTTAATAAATTAACATTAATTTTCCCAATTAATATTTAGTTTTTGAGTTTTATAGTCGTTTACGCCTATTTGTATTTTAAGCCACGATTTTCCGCCTTCTACAAGTTTGCCGTGTTAAAGTTGATAGGCGCTTGACTATCGAGGTCTACAAACTCAGCTTTGCCGTTACCAGATGCGCTGTCATTACTGAACACTATAAAAGTTCCTTGTGGTAAAGTTAATTTCATTCTAAACTTTGCAAACGCTTTAACAAACTTAACTTCTCCGTCTTCTGAAGCGTTGTCATAGCAAGGACCAATACAAGTTACATGTGCTCATGTTAGTTTAATGAATTGACCGTCTACTAAACAAACTTAAACAGTTCCTCTTTACAATTTTAATTTTGCCGTTTGCAGCGGCGTTGTCATTGCAGCGTTGGAATCGCTGGATAGAAGTTGTATGTGTCTAGATTAGCAATCGGAGTCAAGCGGCTACTCACATAAGTTTGCAGAGATTAGTATGCGCAAGACGTCGCTACTGACAGTAGTGACGCACGCGCAGCCCACGGGTTTCACACACGGAAATAGATGACTATTTTTAATAAGGAATTCCATAGTATTTTTAGGGAGCTATAGTCAGATGTTATCTTTTCTCGGTTTCGCTAATTTTGTGGAGAAAACAAATTCTTAAGTATAATTATAATCTTTGATAACTATTTCTGATACGATTTTGCGTCATACTCAAATTGTACATCATAGATTTTAAATTGTGTTTTGCGAAACCCTAAAGTGCAAATAGTTCAACACGTCGGCGCTATTTCTAAAGATGGTCAAAATTTTCCTTAGTAACCTTAATTTTGGAAACATGATAGAACATTTTTGTTATCAACCGACTTCAAGATTTCGAAGGAGGAGGTTATCAATACGTCGGGATCTTTGTTTTTTTGCTATTTTTTTTTATATGTTCACCGATTATTCGAAGACGGCTGGACCGATTTGGAAAATATTTTTTTGTTTGAAAGAGTATTGGTTGGTCCCATTGTAACCAGGTCAGGATCTGATGATGGGATCCTGGAGAAATCGAGGGAACTCTTCGACTATTATAGGCACACCTATAGTGATTTGAGTATTTTTTACAGCAGCTCGAGCATTTGCTGTTGGAAAGGTGGATGCTAAGTGAAGTCGGTTCTTTTTTGGTTAAAATTATTTTAATTAAGTATAATGGCCTTATTTTTGCTAATATTTTTTTGTTTCGAAGGTAAACTAGAACTAGGTAAGTAAATAAAACAAAGATATTTTTCAATATATATATAAGGATACTTCAGTTTTCGATTGCCAAGCTAACTTCACACTCGGTGTGTTTATAACTAAATAGTTCATCAAGCAAGCCTACGTGGTATCGTAGCAGCCTAGCAACACAATCTACACCTTGATACCTTATAGGTATAGTAGTGGAAGAAATCAGCTAAAAATAGACCTCTCATTAACAGCTAGAAAAGGACCCACTGAAGTAAAAAATCAATGCACAATTACTTTTTTCTACCACACACCATTTTCTCAGCTCTTCATTACACCAATAATTGATAGTTACGTGGGTAGTTTACATAATTACGCTTTTTGTCGTCGGTTTAAGTATAAGTTGTCGTTACGGGGTAATCGTCCAGCTCTTGTCCTTGTGGGAACTGATTCAAGAATTTATGAATTGTCTGTTGATGATTTTGAACTAGAAGAGGCACTAGGCAGCATACAAAAACTTGGGCTTGATTGTTGGTTTATGGGACTCCATAGATATATTTTGCATCAACACTCATATGTAGTAGGTGTAGGTAATTAGTTAATTACTATATAAAAAAAATTAACATTTGTCAAAATTATAACAGAGCCATCTATTAAGTCAATGGTATCACCAAACCTTAGCCGGAATCGCAACTAAATCGAACAAGCAGTGTTTGAAACATATGTACAATCTAGCAAAGAAACAACTTAACGCCTACTTTCCGAGGTGGTTGTCAAAAATCACATTTTTCGTTTTACACTCTAACTTATCTTAAGAAAGAATAAGGATGTGTCAATCAAAATCATTCTAAATACCTTCTCCGCTTAACTAACTCTGCTGCTGTAGCTCAAACTTGTTAGATAACATGCAGCAACCATCTGCTTTTTCAGGAATACACATTATTTTCCTGGAAATTTTCTTCTGTTTTGAAAAAGAAAAAAAATGGGAGAGCAATACATTCCGCAAACCGTTTTATATGCAAAATAAGCATTTGTTAACGTCACACATTGCCTTAAGTACGTCCTTTCTAGAAATATTACTTCAATGGTGGGAACAAAGTTATACATATTTAGTACCTATTGATTGCAGAAGAATTACGGCCGGCTATCACGAATCCCGACCCAATCGCGCGTATTGACTAATTTGTCTCGAACGATTAGTTTTTTATGGCGTTTAGTCCGAAGAGATGTGCTTCCGTCGATCCATTAATGAGCTGAGAATCTAAATGCATAATGTATAAAGACGTTTGACGTGCATGTGCCGTCAATACAATTAGTACAAAATAGATAATAGTTACGTTCAGAACTCTCACTGTAGACAGTTACAAAACCGATGATTGATAGTAAACGGCCACGAATTACATTTTTTCTCCCTAACGCATAGTGTCGACGACTTTGTCTCACTTCTTTACGATTGTGCATTTATTTACAACTCGGAGTAGTCGTGAGCCGACTGCCCATGCCCATGTCCCGAACAATTATGTACCATTGCCCCTGCCACTAAGTCAAACTTCATTGGGAAATTGACATTCAAGTATACACTACGTTTGTATTTCAAAAAACTTTCTGAAAATTAGCTCAACCTGGAGGATTAATCTAGAAGTTCTGTTTACCAAATTAAAGAGTTTCTTGGAAAAATACATCAAGCCGTCAATTCGAAGAACGCCTCAACAAAATGGCGCCTGAATTTCACGAAATACAAGTCTAATTATTTACGCTTGTAATTTTGAGAATCAGATCATCGATGTCAATGTTTACATTTTTTGGAATTTACAGAAGCTATCGTTAATGTAATGATGGTGTCAAAGAATTGTTACACTGAATCCAAATGTAACTTCACTAGAAAAACCAAAGATCTAAAGCTAATACAGAGCGATTGAATTATCTGTAGTAAAGAGTAAGTAAATAAGTAAGTAAATATTCTTTATTGCACCAAAATACAAGAGTAATAACAATATTTTTTACAATAAACTTAAAATAAGGTAACAACAGGCAGTCTTATCGCTAAAAAGCGATCTCTCCCAGACAACCATTGGGTAGCAGGAAATGAAGAATTAATAAAACCGATTATAAAATTAAACCGATTAATTTAAAGAGACCGATATAGTATGATATTCTTTCTAATTTTATATTAAAATTACAGTTGGAATGGACAAAATTGGATTAGATCGAGCTGCCGTTTTGTACAGTGTGTAAATCCAATACGATACGAGCAAAGAATTAAACCAGATCATTGGTGTAATCATTAATTAAGAAATTTTTGAAAGTTACACTTAATTAGGACCCAGTAATTTTTTATTTTATTTATGGAGCAGCAATGTACTACAAACGTGATTGAAGTAAACTAACCGTCAATGTCAACGACAACGAGCGTTGAACTTGAGGGTCTTGGATTCTGTTTAAGACACCTTGAAAGAACCCTCTGCAAAATAAACTTTTGCATAATAGAGTCTGAAACAGATTTTAAAACAAAGTATCGCTCCTGTCAAAAAATCCAAAATTTTCGTCGTAATTGTATTAAGTCCTTTGCTATGCTAACCACAGTTAAAAGGTTTGCCCGTATTGGATTTACACACTGTATTCCCGAGAAAAAAAACATAGTCCACAGGAGCGATAATTATTTTTAAAATCTGTTTCTGACAGAGGGTATTTTCAAGGCGTCTTAAACAATCCAACCCTACTGCCTAATTTGACATCTAGGTGACCCCTTTCCCAAGCCTCACTCTTGCTCCTCACCTCAACCCGAATTTGTCCCAACTAGGCTGTTGACGTCAGTAGACACAATGGGTCGTTAGGCCCGATATGGACTCGCTCGGTGACAACTCGGCTGGTGTGAATGCCGGTACTCACGTACGCAGGTTTTGAGTTTGAGGGCCAACCGATCGGTAGGGCTAAGCATTATTACTGCCTTTGTCATCTATCTATCTAAAGCAGCCTTGACAGCGCCTGTCTTCGGACATAAGCCTCCATTTTTCCACGCTTGTAGATCCATTTCCATCTGCATCCAGTTCTCACCAGCAAATGTAGTCCTCCCATCTTACAGAATTGCTTTGCCATACGACATGTTATTTCATTATGTATACTCAGAGCTGGAACAGAACTAAGTCGTAAGAAGGCTTCGGGCCACTGTTTGGTCAGGGCTATTGAGGCTGAGGATTGGATATTAGTCCAATTGAAGTCTTTGCCTCGAGTCAGTGCATTCCTGTGGTGGCGCAATATATGCCAATCAAAAATTTCCATACAATTTTTTTTTCTTCATTATCCGTAGGAAACATGCTCATTCTTTTGGAAATACCTAGACCGAGGGGAATCGACTTCTATATATGGACACTCCGCCTATGCATTCTTACTTACTATCAGGAACACCAGGTACCTACTGGGTGTTATAGGCCCCGAATCAAATAAGATAAGAAGACTGGGTGCTATGTAGGCAATCAGAGTTCCTGATTACAAGTAAGTATGTGATCATCTGTGAAAGGTTCTTCTCCATTTGGGTAGCTCCAGAAGACATGCTGCTGTACCCTATATAAATATTCTATCAATAACTTAATAACTAATAAGCGCCACATTCCTTTTGGTACTATCGTTGTCATTGCGATTATGTCATTCATATCACATGTTACATTATGAAGTAGTTTTTTGTCGGCGCGATAGTGTAGGAGGATTCTAATAACCGATCATCTCCGTCATCGTTCTGGGAGCCCGTGGGTGTGATTACATATTAGACATGTTATTATACTTATCCATATCTATGGGGAGCACTGAATAGATTAATATGTTAATATAAAATATATAATATAAATACTCTTTATTGCACACCTCATACAGTTACAAGCACAAATTTTACAATTAGATAAATTTAGGTAGAGGTAACAACAGGCGGTCTTATCGCTAATGAGCGATTTCTTCCAGACAACCTTTGGGTAGTGGAGACTAGAGAAAAACAATAAGCAGTAGGTGGTGCATAGAAACAAAAGAGACGAAATAGATAACACAGCACATTCATATGAATATACATACTTAAATAAATACAAAATAAACATACATATACGTACATATAACATGTATAATACACACAATAAGAAACAACAGTGTCAACTTAAAAACCTAAGGAAGAGATAAATAGTATTCCTTAAGTTGCGATTTAAAGCTACCAATAGATTGCGCGCGTTTAATGTTGAGAGGGAGAGAATTCCACAAACGCCTGCGGCCAACGGCCTGGAACGTAAATGAGCAATTATAAAATTTGGAAGATGAAGATGGCACTTTTAGGAGCAATTTTTGAGAGGATCTAATAGAATTAAGATAAGAGAAACGCTCTTTGAGGTAGCGGGGAGTTGCAGGGTTAAAAAGTATAGAAAAGAGTAAAGAAAGTATGTGAGAGTTATGGCGGTGACGGATAGGGAGCCATTTGAGTTGAGAACGAAAACTAGAAACATGGTCGAATTTGCGTAATCCGAAAATGAACCGAATGCAGGCATTTTGAATACGCTCAAGCTTATTAAGTTGCTCCTCGGTTAGGTCTAAATAGGAGATATCTGCATAATCAAGAATGGGGAGAAGTAACGACTGAGCAAGCGCAATTTTAGTAGCATTTGGCAGGAAATTCCGGAGCCGTCTGAGAGACCCTATGGCAGCAAACATCTTCCTGCTCACTTCACTCACCTGAGGCACCCAGGATAGACAACGATCCATGATTACGCCAAGATTTTTCACTTGGTTGGAAAAAGGAATTTGGATACCATCGAAGACTATCGGAGGGAGCCTGAGAAAGTCAATTTTGGAGATTTGTTTAGCGCTACCCATCACAATTACCTGTGACTTTAGGGGGTTTACTTTTAAACCGTAATTTTGACTCCATTTTGATATGCGGAGCAGATCAAGATTCGTGGCTTCTATAACTGAATTGAGATCGCTATGCATACCCTGCGAATATATTTGAAGGTCGTCGGCATAGAGGTGATACGAAGAGGAGAGATCAAGAGTTATGGAATTAATGAAGATAGAAAATAAAAGAGGAGACAGCACACCACCCTGTGGAACACCAGCTGATGTGCTGCACCAGGAAGAACACGAAGAATCTAGTTTAATTCTTTGCCGACGACCAACCAAATAGCTGCGGAACCAGTCAATCGCTGCAGCCGATATGTTAAGAGACTGTAAGAACGCGAGCAAAATGTCAAAATCGACCGTGTTAAAGGCATTACTGAAATCTAGAAGTGCAAGAACTGTAAGCTTCTGGTCATTCATACCCAAACGGATGTCATCGGTAACCTTGACAAGAGCCGAGGTAGTACTATGGCCCGGACGAAAACCAGATTGAAATGGGTTTAGGAGGTCATTTCTATTCAGGAAGGAAGTTAGTTGCTGATGCACTAGCCGTTCGAGGACTTTGGATAGGAAAGGAAGAATGGAGATGGGGCGATAGTCAGAGAAGGAACTGGGGTTGGATTTTTTGGGTAAAGGAATAATATTGGCATCCTTCCACAGACTGGGAAAAGTACTTGATGAAATGGAAAAATTCAGAATACCGGTGATAATAGGAACAAACAAATCAAGGAGAGGGAGTTGATACTCCCTCTCCTTGAAATATGATTATTTCGGCTAACACAGTCAACACCAACGGCGTTAGAAGTGATATTCAATATAGGGTATATTTCCTAACATCACTCCCACAGAAATGGCTAAAATAGAAAGAAGAGAAATCTAAGGCAGGAAGTGATGAAAGATGATGAAGTGAGTTAGATTTCTTAGGACCACTGAAACAGGTGGACGATGAAAAATGCTGGTTAAGCTGGTCAACGCTAATATTGTTTAAATTGGTTGCCTGTTGAGATTTGCCAACTCCGAGACCTTTCAAAAATTTCCACACTTTGGCTGGATTTCCATCTTCAACAGAACTGTGAATATGACGCCTCTGAGCATCTCGACATATAGTGCTACAGCGATTGCGCAGGGTATGATATTTAAGTTTATTTTTCTCAGAGTTGTTAGCCTTATACTTAGATTTAGATTGATTCTTCCTCTCTATAAGGGCTTTAATATCCTCAGTGAGCCAAGGAGCAGGGAGATGCTTGACTTTTATTGCACGAACAGGAGCATGAGCGTCATAAAGTTGTATGAGGAGCGAATTAAAGAGAGAAACTTGATCGTCTACCGAACCCGCTCGAGCGATACTGCTCCAATCGATTGTTAAAGCGTCATCTCGAAGCTTTTCCACATTTAATCCACTAAAATTGCGCTGCAAAAGAATTTTTGACTTAGATTTGGGAGGACGAATTTTGCAAGAGAGATAGAGCAGATCATGATATGAGAAGGCATCCGCGGAGTATTGTCCAAATTTAGACACATGAGAAGTCGAAGAAACTAAAGTTAAATCAAGAAGAGAAGGCGAGCAATTTGGAAAATAGTGTGTGGCGTCTGAAGGGAGAATAGTTAGATTGCATGCATCTACCAGGGATTTAAGGCGCCGGGATCGACTGTCATCCTTCAGAAGACACGTATTTAGATCTCCCATAAGAATGTGATGATTATAAGAAGGCATAAGGTCCTCGAGAAGTTTCTCAAGAGAATCAAAGTAATTAACGTGAAGGGAGGGGGAATAAAAAACGCCAAGTAAAAGTTTGGAATGAGAGAGGGAAACGTCGAGAAACATATACTCTGCGGCATCAGAAGTAGAAGAGCTGGCAGATACATTAACAATTGAATAGGGGATGTAAGAACGAAGGTAAATCGCAACTCCACCGCCACCTCTTCCAAGGCGGTCGTGCCGAATTAAATTGAAACCAGGTAAAGAGTAAGACGTTGAAGGCAAAGCTGGTCTGAGCCACGATTCGGAAATTAAAATAGCATGAATGTTCTTAATGTCAAAAGAGAGTAACATATCGCTGTAATGTGCAGGAATACTTTGCGCATTTAAATGCACAACGTTAAATTTTTTAGGTTAATACAGTTAAGTGTTACATTATATCTACAGGACATTAAACCTGAAACAGCTGTTGGGCCCACACTTTACAACGCTATCTTGCAGTTTTTTTTTACATACGTAGATTTCAAAGCAGACGTGTATTCTTACACTTGACATTGAGTTAGAATTAGAGTTGTTTTGTATTTCCGTAGTTAATCCATAACGATCAAGTCAGCCAAAATAACAGCAGCTTAACAACCTTTTGCCTTTCGTTTTGTGTAACGCTCTCAATTCTCATCGTCATCATTTGACATATCTTTAAGAGCTGGGCTCTTGTCGGTGGAGCTATTTCCATGCATGTGTGTCATTTGCCTTCTCCTTGACAGCCTTAACGACACATGACGTTTATTTTTTCCTTCGCTTGATCCATATATGCTCTTCTTGACTTCCATGACTTCCTCTTTTCTTTAACTCTCCCTTCTAGAACATTCTTCACAAATTCGTCAATTTTTTTAAACCACGACGGTGGCAAACAAGCATATGGCCCGCTTGATGGTAAGCAGTTATTGTGTGGCCTATGAACGCTTGCAACCCCAGAGGATTCACATGCGCGTTGCCTACCCTTTATGAACCTATTCACTCCTTTTTTAGGGTTCCGTACCTCAAAAGGAAAAAACGGAACCCTTATAGGATCACTTTGTTGTCCGTCTGTCTGTCTGTCTGTCTGTCTGTCTGTCTGTCTGTCTGTCTGTCTGTCTGTCAAGACCATTTTTCTCAGGAACGCGTGGAGGTATCAAGCTGAAATTTATACCACATACTCAGGTCTATTGCCCCTTGGAGCTGTGAAAAAATCAAACTCAAAAGCCAACGCAATCAAAAGATACAGTCGTTTATGCTGCAAATTTTAGTTTTTCGGCACTCGCAAAACCTACGGGGTACTTCCCGTGAACTCAGAAACTTGAAATTTGGCACGAAGCAGCGTCATATAGCATAGACAATGGAAAAATTACAAAAAGTAGACATTTTTAATAAAATCATACAAAAAAACATTTTTTAAATTTTAAACTTACTACTTTTTTTCTCGTAAACGCGTGGAGATATTAAATTGAAATTCATGTCAAATACTCAGGGCTATAGGACCTTTCAGATGTAGCAAAACCAAACTTTTATGTCAACGCAATCAAAAGAAATAGCAATTTAAGTCGCATATTTTGAAACTGAGTACTCGCAAGAAACTCAAAACCTACAGGGTACTTCCCGTAAACTCAGAAACTTGAAACTTGGCACGAAGAAACTTCATATAGTACAGACAAAGGAAAAATTACGAAAAGTAGACATTTTTAGTAAAATCATACAATAAATATTTTTTTAAATTTTAAACTTACTACCTTTTTCCTCGTGAACGCGTAGAGGTATTAAATTGAAATTCATATCAAATACTCAGGTCTATAATACCTTTAAGTTGTAAAGGTTTGTACGGAACCCTCGGTGCGCGAGTCCGACTCGCACTTGGCCGGTTTTTTTTTGAAGAACCTCATACTGTCGCCTCCTTTCACCTCTCCTTTTTATGAAGCTATGGTAACGCACCAAGACTGGTATTTTTTGTAACGTATTCTAACAACATGCAGTAATATACAAATGCTTCAAGTTACAGTGACAAAATTCTAAAGGATGCATGACATGAAGAACGGCCAGACTCGTGACAAGAAAACAATGCTACAATTATTACCGGCAATTACAATGCTAATATTATTTTAGTTAAACTATTTTCCTTTTAAAAGGAAGAAAGGGTAACGATCTATTCTTAGCTAAATTACCCGCGTGACATAACGATGTGATATCTCACATCATCACATTTATTGTTAAGAGGTACATTCTGCCCTGCAAAGCACTTTCATGCATCACGCGCCTTTACCAGCAGCGACGGAACAATTATAATAGGCATGGTGAATTTTTTTCATGTATGGTATCAATCGATTCGTTTTGTTGTGAGGATCAAATGTCTATATGGGGTCAATTGTGTTAAAGCAACACAAAAGTCAGAAATGAGACTTAAAGTCCGAGATTTGCATTTGTTTCTCAAAACGCTCCTAACAAAATGACGTGCAAAAGTGACGTCACGATCACATTGTCGCCCTGTTTAAAGTATGGAAAAAATATGAAATTGCTATTTTTACAGTGAAATGTTGCGTTTATGTATATGGTTGCTATACAATTTATTTTACAGTAAAATGTTAAAAATCGAATGGTATCATTGGTTTTTTTTTTATTTCGCACTTTTTAAAAAATCGTACAGTTTAGAAATTTTGCAGCTTGATATCTCCGAGCCATTTCAATAGAATTTATAAATTTTCACTTTAGTTGGATATATTGATCATTTTGCATCCTAATCAACTAAATTTTATTGCATAATTCGACATGTGTCATCATGCCTATTGTTATAAACAAAGATATATACGATATTTATTTGTGTGTTAATCACAGATATGTGTTCTTGGTTTATGTATCTATCTATTAGTAGTATAGTAGTAGTATTAGTAAGTAGTTGAGCTTACTGTGGGACTAAGTCGATCTGAGTCAAATGGTCCCATAATATTTATTATTTATAAAGATCTCAGTACAAAATGGCCTGTACTTACAGTTATCTCTTATCGCTTTCCCCTTTCCTTAGTTTTTAATATTAACCAATACCAAATTTCAAATTAAAATTTTCGTTCTAATATCCCACCCAACCAGTACCATAAACAATCGTCGCGTAAACACATCATCATCATCATCATCATCATCATCATCAGCCTATATTAGTCCACTGCTGGACATAGGCCTCCCCTAATGAGCGCCATAGCGCCCTGTCTTCAGCTTGCCGCATCCAGCATCTGCCTGCAGTCTTTCGCAGATCGTCATCCCACCTGGCCAGAGGGCGTCTTACACTACGTTTGCCGAGTCGCGGTCTCCACTCAAGAACACGTTTACCCCAGCGGTTGTCGGTTGTTCGCGAGATATGGCCGGCCCACTGCCACTTCAGCTTGCTAACTCTTTGAGCTATGTCGATAACTTTGGTTCTCTGTCGGATGTATTCGTTACGAATCTTGTCCTTCAGAGAAACTCCGAGCATATCTCTTTCCATAGCTCGCTGAGCGACTTTAAACTGGTGGACCAGCCCTATCGTGAGTGTCCACGTCTCAGCTCCGTAGGTCATTACGGGTAGGATGCACTGATTAAAAACTTTCGTTTTCAAGCATTGCGGTATGGATGACGAGAAGACTCGGCGTAGTTTCCCAAACGCTGCCCAGCCTAGCTGGATCCTCCTTTTGGCCTCCTTCTCAAAATTGTTTTTACCTAACTGCAGGATCTGCCCAAGGTAGGTGTACTCAGAAACAATTTCAAGAAGGTGGCCATGTACGACGACCGGTCCTGGATCAATGTGACCATTGATCATGACTTTGGTTTTATCCAAATTCATGCCAAGACCGATGCGTCGCGAGGCTGAAGCTAGGCCGTCCAGCATTCGGGTCAGCTCCTCTAGCGACTCCGCCATTACGACTATGTCATCAGCGAATCGCAGGTGTGAGATGTAATCGCCGTTTATGTTTATGCCCTTACCTTTCCAGTCCAGCGTCTTAAACATGTCTTCCAATGCGCTTGTGAACAGTTTCGGGGATATGACATCCCCCTGTCTCACCCCTCTGCGCAATTGGATGGGTTTAGACTGCTGGCCCTGTACTTACAACAGCATCAGCCAATGCAGCAATGTTACTAATGGTAATGGGATGTTAATCATTGGGCACACTTCGTACGGTTACGGTACGGTAAATAAAATGGCTGTGACACGGTCAGACAGACGAACATGACGAAATTAGAAGGGTTCCATTTTTGCCATTTGCTCAATAATGGTGTTCATCTACATTGATATCCGCGGTATTAGAGAAAGCGCGATGATCTTTTCGTCAAGATAAACCATACCATGAAAATAAAAGAAACAAATACGAGTATTATGCCGAAGTACATGCTTAGCAAAAGTCTTCTTTTCAATTATATTATCCTATCCCATCTCTGTCACATCAAAGAAAAAGAAAGAGCAGCAAACCTAGCAGCTCGAGGGCGTGTCATGGCACATGACGTTTCTTTATCTTTTACATTAGAAACTATAATCCGACCACACCTACGATCAAAAATATGTATACATATTTCCACTTCATTTATATTAAAAGTGACCTGACTGTAACACGGTATGTCGGAAAATAGTTTTCCGACCGAACTTTTTGAAATTAGAACCTCAGTGTCAATTGCCCTGATTGGTCGCTCACGATCGCGGATCGGGATGGTCTCTGGTTAACACCAATCGCGTCGGAGTATTGTGTTTTTGGGATCACTTATGTGGCGCATGGGCCATGGTAAACAGAAAGAGTGAATAGTACCCCACACTCAGCAAGTCGGCATACTATAGGAGAAATAAAGATATTGTTGAAAAAAATACATACCTAACTGTTTTTAATGTTTGGTAACAGGATCAGGTTTTTGGGTACTGTAAAATAACTGCTTCCCTTACCCTAGTCAACGAAGAGATATAGGTAGTAACGTAATTAAACACAGCAGCGGTAGAAATGCACAAAATGCAACATAATCATCGAAGTATAAAAGCTAATTTATTTTAAAAAAAACAGGTCTTTAGATAAATTGCTGTAAATACGTCTGAATCCCCTGTATAAAAGTTTGTATGCAGAGGGTCAGATCAGGTAATACCTACCTTTTTAGCCGATTGTAATGTTCATATTTTGCTTAATTTAACTAAAATTAATTACAATATAGTTTGTAGGTACTTTTAGACTTTGCATTGAGACCTCTAGCTGTACTCTGACGTCACGTACAGCTAGCGGTAAAACTGCAAAAGTAAAATATTGCAACCGGGTTGAAAACTTCTCCTTTGATTGGACTAACACTAACGTATGAAACCGTTCTTCTAGATGTTCCAAAGATATGGAACAAATTCTCACAGATCAGTTTAAGGTGGTCCGTTTTACCCTCGCACTTTAATTCGGCGATGTAAACTGATTGCGGAGCAACCTTTAATGACACCTTGATTTTTTGAATCCAATACGGTAAAACTCGCTTAAGCACTGAATAACTAACCTAACAGTAGAAGTACAGAAGATTCTCCTTCCTGAATTTGAATTTGACTTAGCTACAGAGACGAAAAAATTAAAAACAATTGAGTTTTCAACGTGCTTCATATATCCGTGCCGTGTTTGAGATATGTCATAAGCATATCATAAACACTGGCCGAATTGATACTATTCTCGAACGCACCCATAAGGTAATAAGCGATGTGCCAAACCTTACCTCATTAGCCCTCTTATGCGGTAAGCGCAACGGCAAAAACGGGTACAATGGAGAGAGACATAGTGATACCCCCATGGCTTAAGACGATTTTGAAGGGACCCAGGGAAGGGACAAAGCGTATTATGCGGCACTGTCCTGCGGGACCTCAAGTATGAAATACTATTAACTCTTCTGTGCCTCAAGTTGCAGGGACTGATATTAAATGGCGTATTATGCGAGAAATTGTATTAAACATGATCGTATTAAGCGGATTCTATTGTACATATTTACTTTCGGAGTAGAGTAAAACCATTCTTAAAACGGCACGCCTTCAGTAGGATTCGTAATTGTACGGAATATTAAATCATACTACAGTCAAGGATAATGAAAATAGGTTACCTTGTATGGATTTTTTTATACGAAGTCCTATTTGATTGTTCCAGATTACACCGTCTTACCACGATAACTAATCCATACATTACGACGTGACGGACGTGCATCTTAAGATCGGTTATGTAAAACTCAAGGCACTTTCTATCATAACATTATCGAAATCTGTGTATTACAATTTTATTATCTATTGTACATTTGCTTTTCATCCTTATAATAGCTTAAATATCTCCTGTAAACCTGCTGTAAAGCCGATTTAGATCAAAATAAATGCAAAAGGATGATTGAACGCATTGAAAATTTCGTCGGCTTAGTTACTTGAACCCATAGCTTAATTGGTAAAGCGATCGAGCCCCGGCAAGGCGTATCGATGTACGTTCAAGTCCTACTGGGTTGACTCTTTTTTCAATGTTTTCAATGCTTGTTTGTGTTTGATTTAATAACAAACTATTAAATATCTAAAGTTATATATCTACTCGTAGTTTGTCAACACAGGCGGATACATCATCCATCTGGAATTGAATACCACATTTTATTTGTAAACGTTGCAAGTCATTGGTGAGACACAGGATAAATTAAATGGAGCCAATGGAACAATGTTATGGACCGATTTAGTTCTTGGAATCGCGATATAGGACGGAATATAGTAATTGGTAGGTATGGTTAGCAAATACAAGGATAAAAAACAAGCCTTAAACAATAAATAGCTTTTAATTAACTCAGTGTTTTTCAGTTCGTTCTTTACGTAGAATTTTGCAAGTCAGATTTAAACTAGTTCCTGATGTTCGATTGAGCTGAAATTTTACATACTTGCGTAAAATATAATATTTTCGTACCATCGAGCTGGTCTGACGATGGAGACCGAAATAAGTCATAAAAAATCTGTGATAACACAATAGAACTCATTGTGTCTGGGTTTGTTACAATCCTCTTGAACATTAGATGTCTTTGGCAAGAAAAGTGCAGTTGACGTTAATAGCTTTATTTAAAAAACTTATTTAATAATGTGTTTTTTTTATTGTTTACAGGTAACACCCGAAATGAACTTCATTGGCTTAAACTTCGCAGTAAGACACAATAATTAAGCGCGTATTACATTATATTTTTGTCGGAAAGGGAGGTAAAAGCTCGCAATTGTAAAGGGGATCAGGAGTAGGAGTCCAGCAAATATACAATAAGATATAGCATTAAAAAATCTTATCTTTTGATAATAACACCAGCTTTTCGCTTGAAGAAAACATCGTGAGGAAATTTGCAAGATATTTGTGCTCTAAGGAAATTAAAAAGTGGTCTGAAGGAAGACATCATTCCACATTAAGTAAGAATGGAGAGATAGGAAAGTATAAATCCAAATCTTCTGATATCAGAAATAATTTATTAAACTATATGTTAAGAGCTGGACAGTATTAATCAAATAGTTAACTTCGTTAATCCGTTACTACAAAACTTAACCCATTCCATTAAGTAAGAATGGAGAGATAGGAAAGTATAAATCCAAATCTTCTGATATCGGAAATAATTTATTAAACTATATGTTAAGAGCTGGACAATATTAATCAAATTGTTAACTTCGTTAATCCGTTACTACAAAACTTAACCCATTCCATGGCGATGTCTGGCAATGGCAAGTCTTGTGCCCAACTCTGGCAATGTGACCACAGTACAATGACGCCAATAGCAGGACGAGCGATGATATTATAGGATTGAAATTTTTACGTGTGGTTTACTGTTACATAATAGGCATATTATACACGGATGAGGGCGTAGATAATAGTAGTTTATGCAACTGATACATAATGAGGGGCCTTAAAACACGAGTGGGGTTTAATGAAAAGAGCGCAGCGAGTTTCATTATAGGATCACACGAGTGTTTTAAGGCCTAATTATGTACAGTTGCATACATTACTTTATCTACACACATATTGTAAGTACTCAAAGATGGGTTCAGAAGCCGAAGGCAACCCAAGTAACACATCAAAGCAGTATAACGGCCGTCTTACAGCATATATGTATGCTTTTAGCATTTTGAGTTCGTTTTATAGTAGCATTATAAACGTTTATAGTGCTGATATAGCTCTTAAATGGGCACAAATCACCCAGCTTGAGATCCTATATAGGTTATTTAATAGCATTACAGGCGCATTATGTCTGCGCTATTAGCATTATCGTTGTCATGGAAAGTGCCAATCGCATTAAAGAAGCATTAGTACGCTCTATTAAGTTGCCAACCGCAATACAAAAGCATTATGCTAGTGTGAGATATTTGTCTAGACCTATCTTTACTATGTAGAGTGTATAGCACGCCTTAAGCGTGACATTGACAGTAGCTGTCAATTTAGGCGGGAACACGGGAGAACTGTCACTTATCCTTACGGCGCTACGCGTGGGTGGACATTGCTTTATCTTGTAAATTAGTTAATTCGAGCCGATTGCCTGATATTATTGTAAAACCTTTGATTATAGAACCCAAGTTTGATCTGGAAGTGTTTTATTTCCAACATCAGACGTGGGAAACCAACTTATAGCCTACGATAAACGCGCGGTTTGTAGTACGGCATGCACTTTATGCCGTACTACAAACCGCGCGTTTATCGTTGTTTCGGCATCATTTCTCATTGTTCAAATCCGAAACAAGAAAGCTTCAGTGTAAATTAGTGAATTTCAATCACAAACACGTACCGCAATAAGCAATGTCCACGTACGTTAATAAGTTTCACGGAGAGATCAAAAAGGCTGGACTGGACGTATCGAGAACGACCATTAGTACCTAGAGTGCCTACAGCCTACGCGGACGCAGATAGGCGCTCGCAACATTTTGTTTTCAGCATTTACAGGTGATATCTAAGTACAGACTACAGAGATGTGCCGATGAAGTCTTCGAAGCCACAACAAATAGCGGAGCTGGAGATATCATTTCGTTGCTACCTAGGCTATGCAGTTACTATTGAAACCAGGACACCACGGCGGCGTGAGCAGTCGCCAGTCACCAACTAAATGTATACAGCTCCATGGATGTGTCTCACCTGGTCGACTTAGTTCCATCAACAGTTATCAAGTGGCTATCTTGGAAGTTCAATAAACTGAATGCAAATATGAAGAGTGCCGTGCCAAACATTCTTCAAGGTGTATCTTGGCGCGAGCGCTCCAGTAACGCAGGAAGAGAGACGGTGGAGTTTCTCATAGAATGAAGAACTGTTAGTACCTACTAGCAAGTGGTAACTTATATGTGAACAAATACATTAATGTAAAGGTACGGAGTAATGTATTTATCATCGGTACAGGTACTCGTACACCACTCATCAGGTAAATAGTAATCAGTTGCTTATTTTCAAAGTGGATATTTATTTACCTACATGCTCTTAGAAATCATTTTGTCTAGCTAACATAGTTCATATTATTGAAACTTAAGATCTATTCTGAGAGTTATGTCATCATATTAGACCGTTGATAAAGATCAGTTTTGATATTCATGCCTAGCACCTACAGTGACCATTTCGCTCAATTGTGGGGAACATTTATGCTAAAGAGTAATTAATCATTTTCACAGTTTAAATGATTCAAAATAAATAAACAGGAAAATGCTCTAAAGTACTCGTACCTAGATTCATAAACACTTGTTCATTCAATATTTTATTTGTGAACTAAGATAAAATGTAATTGTTGCTTTCCTATTTGAACAAAATCATCTTATGGCTTCCGTACTTTAGCACAGCGGGTATGGGCTGCCTACCCTATGTTCCTATTCAAGCAGTTCATGCTCAGTGATATGGTGCAGATACATTGAGAAATCTCTTCTTATTCATTATTGAAACATGAATATTGCAGTAGACACTTAGTTAAAAAATTAAGTCATAATTATTAGAGAGCCCGTGGATGTAATTTATGCAAGGCTGCATGCAGTGCAGACCCAGAACATTGATAAGTTTCAGTATTAGATATTTCTGTATCTTGGTTCTTTTGTCTGTTCTGAGGAATTAGTCAACTCTACACAATAATCAAATTCGGAGATTTCTTCACTACTTACAAATGTTCAGTTTTTCAGGTTGATATTGACCCTAGTAGCATTTCATTAAGGTTCAAATTAAGATGCTAGTCTTAATGGATCTTGAGAGAATTATGACTTACAAAGTGAAACTGAGGCCACTTACATCAGTATGGTGGCAAACATGTGTAATCTTCATCTATAAGTAAGCAGACACCAGAGCCTATGGACGATTGCCACTCAAGCATTATGACAAATACACCACTGATCTTTAACAAGCATACAAGGTCAGATTGCAGTCGCTTTCATAAAACCTACTGCCTACGCCAATTCATGGGCTTAGGTTGCCAAGCAGACGCCAGGCTCAATTCAACCGTGGCAAAAGCTGGGGCAAACACTAGGAGGAGGACAAGGATCGGGTTCACTGCGAAGATTTAATTTGACAGCTTGTGATGTTGACATGTTTGAGGACTTACTTTAGGTTTTGTGTGTGTGTGTTTGCTTGTATTATGTTCACAGATAAGATAATATACTGGTGATGAATTGGATGATGATGCATAATGAAATTAATAAGTGCATCATATGATTGACAGCTGCTTGGATGTATAAAACAAAAAGAGGAAGCTAAGTTCACTTCTATGTACATGAGTTATACAGTTATAGGAAACATGACAAGTAAGATGGTCTAACAGCAATAAAATGGTGGGGAAGTATTTAATGTGTTTAGTCATAGACGAGAGAAAAACAGGTGAGTGATCAGATCATACATTTGATTTTGATTCACAACGTACAAGTATTGACGAGCCACCAACAACCAACTGTTTTTGCTTTAACCAACTGATGAAAAAAGAACAGTAATATTGAAAGGTTGATCAATAATAAAATCCACAAGTGATTTCTAAATAATGATTATTACTGACTATGGGCATTTGCATTATCCTGCTAGAGTGTCCTTACTAGACATTTCTTGCAAATGTTGTTTAAATTTGAGAATGAGGCAATTTGGTCTAGCCCAATGGTTCTTAACCCTTCAGTGGTGAGGGTCTACCCGACAAAATTTATTTTTGGCATAAACCACCAACTGTTTTGAAATGAGAACTATGACAAATAAAGTCAACAAAGGGCTGTACTGTTCATGTGAACACATAGATCACTTCAAGTGCTTTCGGGGACCGCCAGTGGTCTGCATATCACCGGTTGAGAACCACTGGTCTAGTCACTAATACATTTTTGTGTTGTGAAATGAATTGTCATTAATGGATAAATTTAATATTTTAGTTCATTTTAAACTAAGTTTGGTTAGTTTACCAACAATGCTGTCCTATATAAAAATAAAACTTAATTTCATTCTTCTACCACAAGGATTTAAATTGGCATGTAGTTAAGTGACTATTGTTAAAGCATACAGTTGGTAAAGTTACTTCTAGTTTCGACAAGTTGACACTACACATGTAATGACTGCTAAGCACATGTTTGGGGTATGGAAAATAAATATTTCATTTGAGTTTACTTATGGTCTCTTTATTGAAATTGATTTATTTGAGAATGTGTCAGAGTCAGAGAAGCCCAAACGAGTTGAAATATTAAAAGTAAGCAAGCAGCCAACCAGGTTTAAACTACGACCTGTTTTAAAGGAGTTTTGGTATTATGCATTTTTATAGTATTGGATAGCCCAGTAAACGACGCTAGTCCAATCAATGACGATTCTAGTAATATTTTCTTTGCAGCAGTTTACATCCTGAGCTAACTGTCGAGAACTAGTGACAACTATCTGTGCCCTTGCCTTATGGCATTGTGTCATAGATTATTAACAAAATGTTAGTTCACTGTTGTTAGATGTGTCAAACTACAGTATTGCCATGCATTGTTTCTCTGAGAATTTGGAGGAATAGTTAACTACTAATGCTAACTTATGCCTATTTCCGGCTATGTGTGCTTTGGTCTTTAAATTGCAGTTGCTGGATTTCTACGTGTTGATGCCCCGTGATGTCGTTATTAGATTAACGGGAGGTGACAGAAGGATTCAGTGACTACATTTTTGTTGTTGTTGGACTTATTGGCTATGTTGAGGCAACTGGGAGCGCAAGCTGGCCTCAAAGATTTGAAGCTGTATGATGGACCTCACTGTGGCAATTCAAGGAACAGCAGGACGCCCATTCAGATGAAAATCAACACCCTTATGAGATTTTCATGTCAGCAACCATGTTGCGGGAAAGTTGGATTCAGAAGAAGCCGATGTGACACCTGTGTGTGTGAAGGGGGGTGCTGTGCTATGAAATGTGGTTATTAAACGGATCCCACGTTAACCACGATGTCAGCCGTAGGAGTACTGCGTGCTGTTTTGAGGCGAGTGAGCCACAGGAGTTTCCAGAGTTATGCGCTGCATTCTCTAGAAGCGAGTTTTAACAACTCTGTCATAGTGCTTAAAAGTTGTGATTCTGTTTATCATTAAGCCTCTTTCTCTCTCTCCTCTCTCTTTTTAATTAATTTGTTCCTAAACAAGATTTATTAAAACTAACCAAAATGACCTGACTAAACTTAATACATAGCTGACTGATATTCCCTTTTATGATAAAACGAATTACAATACGGCTACCTATATAAGACTAGGAGTTTGCGATGGTGTGGACAAGGTACCAGAGTATTGAGGGTACCCAATCTGGGGATGCCTCGACTCTGATGGGATTGGCATCTTCATCTTCCAAATTTTATAATTGCTCATTTACGTTCCAGGCCGTTCGTTTGTGGAATTCTCTCCCTCTCAACATTAAACGCGCGCAATCTATTGGTAGCTTTAAATCGCAACTTAAGGAATACTATTTATCTCTTCCTTAGGTTTTTAAGTTGACACTGTTGTTTCTTATTGTGTGTATTATATATGTATATATGTACGTATATGTATGTTTATTTTGTATTTATTTAAGTATGTATATTCATATGAATGTGCTGTGTTATCTATTTCGTCTCTTTTGTTTCTATGCACCACCTACTGCTTATTGTTTTTCTCTAGTCTCCACTACCCAAAGGTTGTCTGGAAGAAATCGCTCATTAGCGATAAGACCGCCTGTTGTTACCTCTACCTAAATTTATCTAATTGTAAAATTTGTGCTTGTAACTGTATGAGGTGTGCAATAAAGAGTATTTATTATTTATTATTATTATTATTATTGTTAATTGTTTTACCATGCGCTTGAACAAAGTACCAAGGTTTTGGGGGTACCCAAGCTGGATATGCCTCTACCTTGAGGGGATTGTTCATTGTTTTACTATGCGCTTAAACAAGGTACCAGGGTTTTGGGGGTACCTAATCTAGAGGTACCTCTACCCTGAGGGGATTGTTTATTATTTTGACGTGGTGTGCACAAAGTACTTCAGTATCGAGGGTACCCAATCTGGAGACGTCTCTACTCTGAGTAGATTGTTCATTATTCTACTATGGTAAAAGCTTGATCAAGTATTGGAGGGGGTGTAAAAACGTAACTTCGTCTTTTCCTGGGCAGGCAATTCAGTGATGCCTCTGCTCAGGTGTGAAGTCTTCGCGTGTAAGACCCTCTGTGGCATCGTAATATTGTGAAATCCGCGCTGCGGCATCGTCGTTTCTATTCTCATCTGTAGCGTGACTCATGTATGCAGCATCGTCTCTTCAATTCTCATCAATAGCGTGATTCGTGTATTCTCAACAAGCGTGATGAATGAGTGAACAACAATGATGGTCATTTGTGATGATTGATGTTTTTGGTTGTTGTTGAAACTTACTGCCTGTTGATTATGAATGATCAAATGGTAACTGTGAATGATAAGTTCTTGTCTGATAATTATGAATGGCCGAACGGTGTTTGTAGGAGAGTAATGTTTAATGCGTCATTAGGTAGAGTTTAAAGAATTCTTTTCGGTTATTCAGATGACGAACTAATGCATCCTAATGCTGGACCTCCCCAAGACCTGGAGCGCAGGGCCACGGGAGCTGAGCGGGGAGCGGCCGACTCTTCGCGTGTGTGCGTCCAGTACCAACTGAAGAGGCGAGAGCTGAGGAAGCGGTCGAGGCCGCCGCATCATCAGGATTGGCCGTGTTAGATATTTGTCTAGACCTATCTTTACTATGTAGAGTGTATAGCACGCCTTAAGCGTGACATTGACAGTAGCTGTCAATTTAGGCGGGAACACGGGAGAACTGTCACTTATCCTTACGGCGCTACGCGTGGGTGGACATTGCTTTATCTTGTAAATTTGTTAATTCGAGCCGATTGCCTGATATTATTGTAAAACCTTTGATTATAGAACCCAAGTTTGATCTGGAAGTGTTTTATTTCCAACACTAGCATAAGAGTGTAGTAAAATAAACCTTACGTCAAAGCAAAAACGTCTGTAATACCGACGGAACAAATGTTATAATACAATGAACGTTGTGATTTAACTACTTTGTCTCGCAATATAAAATGGACGAAGACGGTACAAAAAACTGAATGAGTGACACGTCATATTTGTTTGCGTAACAAAATTTATAAAAGTTTTTGACTGTTTTACGTTATTATATCCTTCAAATATTACTGCTCAATGTAGTTTACTGTAAATGTGTATATAAGTTTCATTGAAAATTTTCACGCGCCTTTGATTTATTGTGGTTTTGCTATAAAATATTATAAAAAGATATGCGTCAAATAAACAAAACAATTGTGTAATCCTCGTATAGAACGAGTTTTGCATTATTAACATAATAGTGTTGGTTAAGCAGTCTTAAATTAAGTTATTTCATTATTATATAGGCATTATCCCTTGTATAAATAGGTTCGCATGATTTTATTTTTAGGTTATAAATTATTTACGAAATGGCGTTGGTCTATAGACGGAGAGCTAGCCACGTCAGATATGGCACAATAATGAGAGCAACCAAACCCCTCTAGTCAGTTTGGTATACTATGATTATTTCTAGATCTGGACATCTGGCAGCTTTAAAGTGGTGGAGGTCAAAGAATGCAAACCATTTCAAGAAAACAAATCCTAGAGATCTGGGTTTGATGAAATATTATGAGAAACTATACAAATACTATACAATATTAAGAGAAATTATACAAAAGTTTATGTTGGGGGAAAGTAGTGCCAAACTATGTATAATATAGTTCATAGTTTGTCGCCTACTGTTTTTGTTTCCGTAATAATACATATTATTTTTTGGTCTAACGTTTTTTATCGATATTTGACCAGTTTTGAGTCGATATTCCAACATATTCACTACAGATAGAATTATAAGGCAAACGACTATCGGTTCTTGAATCTTTTATCTCAATTCTGTAGAGCCGGATCTTGAAATAAATGAGCCGTTATTTTTTTATGATATTTTTAAAATATGATCTAAAAAAACACTTATCGATAATCGAATGGTGTAAAGAATCTTACATATACGTAATCTACATATTAGGGTTCCTCTTTGATGTCTCTAAAAACTGTAGAGAGATTTTAATTTTTAACTAATTAACACAAAATTTATGACCATAAAACCACTTTTTTAGCCTAAACCGGTTCGACTTTGATGTCAAATATCTCGAAGACAATGAATATTGAAGTAAATATAGGATACTATATTGTTTAAAGCCGTTACTGATAATATGATAAGCTATATAAATCATTAGGAAAGTAAGGGAATCAGATCTAAGGTCGTTGGCGCCAGGGAGCCCCTTAAAATATAGGCCCTGTCCCTTATAACTGAGACAACTTCGGCAGTTTTTACCTAGTTTGGTATTACTATTTTCGAATTAAAACATTTTGCTAGTCTGTCACTGTGACCTCCACCCATTAAAAGCTGCCAGATGCCAGGATCTAGCAATATAGAATAGTACAGCAATCTAACTAGACGGGTTTTGTTGCTCTCATTATTGTGTCATATCTGACGTGGCTAGCTCTTAGTCCAATAGCAGCTCAGTGACCCTTAAAAAAAGCTTATTCATGCCTACAGCATTACACGTGAATAATTATGCTATTAAACAACATTAAGCATTATATACTACTTAAAATTGCTATTGTAAGCCCTAAGGCACTAAAACAGCTAAAATCTGTATAGGGGCTGTTCATAAATTACGTCATCAATTTTTGATGATTTTTACCCCCCCCCCCCTAAAATCATCCAACCGTCCCCCTGCCAAATAAAGATACGTCATTAAAAAAAAATGCGTTTTTAGCTTAATTGTAAAATAAAAAACTATTTAGTTTCTAGAAACACGAATTTCATTCCTTTTCTTACACATTGAAGCACTTTTTAAAGATGCGAGAGATGGTGTGATCTTCGGAATGACCGCCTCCCCCCCCCCCCCTCCTACGTCATGCTACCATCATCCGATGTCCAGACCTCCCCCCCCCCCATTTGAAATGACGTAATTTATGAACAGCCCCTTATAATGAATTACTTGGCTTTATAATGGTTTATATTATTGCTATTATACAGCATTAGGAATGTACTACCTACTTAAAAAGCTATTGTACACCCTAAGGCATTAAAAATAGCTGAAAGCTGTATAGCGAATTTACGTGGCATTATAATGGCTAATATTCATGCTCTTAAACAGCATTAAGCATTTATTTATGCTATTGTAGAACCTAAGGCATTAAACCACACCGAAGCATTAGTGTAGCAAACCAAAACGCAACTGTACAGCTAAATGCTGTACAGTTACATTTTGGTTCGCTGCACTAAAACTAATTGCTAAACAAAAGCATTTACATATGCCATTATACAACCGTTATACAGCGTAAAGCATCATATAATGCTATTGTAGAACCTAAAGCACTAAAAACAGCTGAAAGCTGTATACCGGATTTACGTGGCATTATAATGGCTAATATTCATGCTCATAAACAGCATTAAGCATTTATTTATACTATTGTAGAACCTAAGGCACTAAACCACACCGAAGCATTAGTGTAGCAAACCAAAACGCAACTGTACAGCTAAATGCTGTACAGTTGCATTTTGGTTCGCTGCACTAAAACTAATTGCTAAACTAAAGCATTTACATATGCCATTATACAACCGTTATACAGCGTAAAGCATCATATAATGCTATTGTAGAACCTAAAGCACTAAAAACAGCTGAAAGCTGTATACCGGATTTACGTGGCATTATAATGGCTAATATTCATGCTCATAAACAGCATTAAGCATTTATTTATGCTATTGTAGAGCCTAAGGCACTAAACCACACCGAAGCATTAGTGTAGCAAACCAAAACGCAACTGTACAGCATTCAGCTGTACAGTTGCATTTTGGTTCGCTGCACTAAAACTAAAGGCTTTAAAAAAGCATTTACGTATGCCATTATCAGTGATCGGAATAGGTAGTGCCATTTCGGGTGAATGACCTTAAACATTGTATAGAACATGGATAAGACTTGAGATTCTTCGACTCGTATTTCTCACAGAAAATTTTCTTCAAAACGCAAAAGTAAAAAAAAATGTCATTATAAATACATCATTCATTTAAAATTACTTTCGTGTAACAGTTACAATACTTACAATTAACAATAATGCAATCATAAAATAAAACACGAAACATCAACATCATTATATTAAGTGAACATATGTAATAAAAAATATGGTTTGCTACTATAATGTCAAAGAAAGTAGTAATACTTTCTTTGACATTATAGTAGCAAACCATATTTTTTTCAATATTTTCTACTGTCAATCTATTTCTTTTGATGTCCAATATCTAACTGAAACCACATTTTTCATAGGCTTTTTTTTATAGGTTCTTTAAATTTTTTTTAAAATCAAACACAAACTTTAAAATTTTCATATCAAATCCCGGGGTTAAAAACTATATCCATACTAAGCTTACGCACCGAAGTCCCGCGATATGGCACTACCAATTCCGATCACTGGCCATTATACGACCGTTAAGCAGCTTACAGCATTATATAATGCTATTGTAGAACCTAAAGCACTTTAGTGCTTTTAAACAGCTGAAAGCTGTACAGTTGCGTTGTGGTTTGCTGCACTAAAGCTAAAGGATTTACAAAAGCATTTAGATATGCCATTATACAGCTCAAAGCATCATATAATGCGACAAGTTGCTCGGTGAACGTATATAAGAGTTTATATATTATACGTATATAAGAACTATTCATATGTTATAAAGTTATAATACTTATAATGCTTACTGTGTTACTTGGGAATTGACCTGCATTACTAGGTAGATAGATACAAGTGCTGAAACATACCCACAGGTGTAAGCTTAATAAAAATAAATAAATTAGAACTGATAAGGAAAGTATATTTATTTATTATAATATAATATAGTTAATAGTAAACATTTACATTTTCGCAATTAAAAATGTTTCGACAAACAATAACTGACAAGTTGATAACAGAAATGGCGGCCGTACAAACTTCTGTCGCGAGTTTTTTTTTAAATATTAGCCAACGAACGAAGTCCTTATTCTCATGTCATCCGAGATCAAAATGTCGTGCGGTTTATGTCAAAAAATATATCGTACTGACGTTTCGTATCGACAACATTTTAAAATCTATGGATACTAGAATAGAAACCCATTGAAATTGTGTTGGTTTTGACAGCTGTTCCAAATTTGAAACCCATAACTTAACAATATTTGAGCATGTAAAGTTAAAATTACATTACTGCCACAGATAATAAACTTATCATAGTGAAATCGTTTGTTGTAATGCTGGTCATTGCCTACGGGTTTTGAACGCATTTTAGAGGACTTACAATATGAGTGTAGATAAATAGATTATACGGTGTACGAGTATCGAATCTGCAAATTGGGTTCCACGGCGAATAAGCAGGTATATTTGAAGAAGTTAAAATATGGATGCATATGGATGAATATGTATATATGCTTTAATTAATTATGATGTGATGTGTTTATAAAATATAATTCATGTAAAGACAAAACGTGTGAGTTAACTTCAACAATAGTGTTTCATGAAATCATGAGTCAAATTTCAGAAGTAACTGAAGTATTTCACCAAGTTTTTCTCCTCTAAGTAATAGAGGAGAAGATAATTTGAATTAGTCTTAATTTGTTGAGATCTGTACCTAAATGCATGCCATTCGTTGATAGATCCGATATCATATTCCCGTTATCCATCCCGTACATCTGTATATGCATCTCTGGGTCCCTAGCTTCTACAGCTCGCCTTTGTACTCTACTCTCCATATCATCGAAAATCGAACTCTCTTATATACTCAACCACGTGGTGTTTTTTTCGACTCGCTAGTAAGTGCAAGAAGTCGTAAGTTTGAAGAAGTCCATTGCGATACCTGGCCCTGTAGCCAAGTTGACAATCGTTAGCAGAAAACGAAAAGAAACGCTACACGCTCTCGCTCACTCTTCCATATGAGTGCGACATAGAGACGGATAGCGTTCCGATCCGTTTTCTGCAAACGATTGTCATCTTGGCTAAGGCCTCTGTTTATCTATAGCTATCTAAAGGTAATCCTTTCGTATATTTGGTACAAGTTTTTATTACATGGAGTACGTGAAAAGAAATATTAGTTTAGTATAACACCTACAGTAAAGCTTATAGATACGCTTTATTGATATTTTATTACGTTTATTCAGGACAGTGTGGGCAGATTCAAGTGTCGATTTCATATCAAATATCGCTTAACCGCCACTCAAATCTTATCACTGTGAGAAATTAATATGCATCTATCTGACGTGCTGTCGAATTTTCTCTCTCGTTCATACGGGCTGTAATAAAAGAGGACGTCATTATCGAACACACCGCAAGACTTCGGGTCCTTAGAATTTACCGCAGTATTGCTCAAGCATTCATATTGCACGGAAGTGTGAATGTTTTCTTACAACGTTTAATTGGACTAAAGTTTAGAGATGTGATCTTTAGTGTTGTTAGATAAAACTCATTTTGAAAATTTGGGTCGTTTTAAATGAAGTGCATATTTGCGCAGTGAGTAGTCTGAGTGTTGATGAAAAAGTGAAATTTAAAAACTATTGTGTGACATAAACAGAGTATAGCCTTGTATTAAAGATATTACGTGGGAGATGACAATCATCAGGGATTAGGCTATCGGGTGCTTGACCTGGTGCTAGAAGGGGACAGATATTGAAAAGTATATGAGTGGAATCGAGATGGCGAGATTAGCTACGACAGCCGCGCACCTCTGCCAGAGGTTGCAGGAGATGTATCCGCAGAAGTTGCATTTAAGTCATTTGACTTACAAGCAGGTTCGTATAGCTAGTCGTAATTAGTAATAGCTGATGCGTCCAACATTCCTATTGGTTTATCTCTACTTTTTAGGGTTACGTAGTCAAAATGGCAAAAACGGAACCCTTATAGTTTTGTCATGTCCGTCTGTCCGTTCGTTGCACATTAATCGATAGGTCTTTAAAAAATAATATTGAGGTTTCTTAGAACATTTTGTGATTAAGTGATTATTTTCAGAAATAATCGCTTCGAAAGTCAGAAAAATTGTGTGTTCCCCCTCTGTAACTTTTGAACCGTGAGTCCAAAAAATAAAAAAAATTGGGAAGATGCTGTCACATACTTTCTACGAAAATAGTTTTGAACATTATAGGTACAGCCATTTTTGAGTTATCTCCATAAAAAATTGTTCATAGGCATCAGATACGACCTTTTGATATTAGTTTGGTGCATATTCCATTGAAGGTACGGAACCCTCCATTATGCGTGGTCCGACACGCACTTGGCCGGTTTTTAGATGTAAAACTTTTGACCTCCACATCTAAATGTAGGGGTCACATTCAATATGTTACTCTCTGGTTAAGGCTGTTAGGGGTCGTGTGGTATAATTCTCGTATAAAATAGACATGAAGAATTCATTTTTGATATTAAAATGTAAGTTCCGTTTAAAAAAATATCTGCGGAGAGAAAACACTCAGCATATTTGTTTTATTTAGACGGTCATATAAAAACAGTCGTCGTGGTCAAAAATTCACTGCTAACTCGGTGCTCATATTTTTTTCGTATATTACTCACCAGAGAGTATTATATTTAATAGAGCAACACAGTCGAAGAACTTTTTGAAGCTTCAAGTCTGAAGCGCCATCTGAACGAGAGCAACCCAAAGTTACCGTAGTAATAACGTAATAATAGTAACGCTATCAATTACTAGATGGCGCTGTACTCTCTGCTCTACATTTACGGTAGTTTGGGTTGCTCTCGTTCAGATGGCGCTTCAAACTTGGAGCTTCAAATAGTTCTTAGTCTGTGCCGCTCCTTTAAATATAATACTACTACTCTGCCTCTACTATACACACACTATAGAGACATTTTTTTCAAAATTAGGTGCCATTATAGACTGGTACTCTGTATTAAATAAATAAATATTTTGAGGACACTCTTACACAAATCAACCTAGTCCCAAACTAAGCAAAGCTTGTACTATGGGTACTAGGCGACGATATACTTACTTACTTATATAGATATACAGTGTGGAAAGATAAGTCGGGCCCTGGAGGGAAACTACCTTAAAACGTTGAGATAGCTCAATTCACTGAAAGGAAACATTCTTTAATTTTTTGAAAGGGACATAACTGCATTAACAAGTTTTCGGAAAATAATACAGTTTAGAAAAAAACTATTTATTTTGTAATTTTTGCCATAAATATGTTTTATGATAATTGATGCCAATCGATCATATTTCCAACAAGGATAAAAACCAAGTTCAGGGCACAAGAGAACCAATAAATAATAATAAAAAAAAATTCATACAATTAGTATGGAAAAAAGTGAATATTAAAAAAAAACTGTGAATGCAGTTTTAGTTTTTAGGAAAAATAAAAGAATGTTTCCTTTCAGCGAATTGAGCTATCTCAACGTTTTAAGGTAGTTTCCGTCCAGGGCCCGACTTATCTTTCCACACTGTATATATACTTAGATACATAGAAAACACCCATAACTCGGGAACAAATGTGACATTGTCATGGTAAAGGTAATATATTGTTGGTATTGAGTTATTGGTACCTCCTTATAGTTCAAAACATTCTCCTTCATATGCAAAAAGAACGAGATCGCTATGTTGAGTATTTTTATTTTTAAAATTTTTTTGAAGTTTCAACATACCTTTGTACTGTTTTGAGATATTCGAGTTTAAAGTTTGAAAGCCTAAAAAACCTAGTTATAGGTTGAAGTTATGGAGATAGCGGTTGTAAAATGTTCCACATACATTATACTACTCGACAAATCATATGTTGTCTCTAACATTTTACATTTTATAGAAATAATACAATAATAATGCACGTAGGGTGTAGAGTCAAGAATAAAAAATAAAATATTTTATATAACTCAAAATCGAAAGCTTTTCAGCTGGCTTATGTTGATTTCTGAATATGATGTAGGCGAGGTTTATAATAAAAACAATGAAACAACCATATCTCAAGGCATAATTTTTTTAAATAATAAAACAAAAAAAATCAACACTTACATACAAAATATACAAAATCAACATTATAATTTTTAATTCTCATAGTTTACGTTAATTTAGGAACAAAACTAACGATCAAGTGTAATTAAACACAAAAGTAAAGTAGTTTTCTATCAAAAAAGTGACTTCAAAGTTTAGACTTTTAACATGATTTTTTGTATGTAAAGTGATCTAGGGTACCACATTGTCGCTATTCATAAGTTTAGAGGAATAAGAATTCTACTTCCATTATTTAACATAGTGTCCGCACTATAAGTGCATATATCTACTTAACTTATTTTATAAAAAATAACAGTCTTTTCGTCAGCTTTACTAATTTAGATGAAGTTTGTTAGTTTAACATTCCTTAGGGTCCCACATTGTCGCCTTATGACTTATGAGATCAAACTTATTATTAAGACTTATTATAATAAATTGCATTTAACATCATTATGAAAATGATTTACACTATTCAACCTCGCACTTGGGTACGTAAGTGCTGACGCCAAGTCATTTAAATTATTACGTCTGATTGAGAGATTGGTGACTTTGTACGAGTATTAACTGATTATCTATACGGTTCAGAAGCTTGTTAAATATAAGTCAACTATATTTTCTGTTAAAAAGTTTTGATTTGTCACTAACTTATATCCCTCCCCTTATTTATATTTAAGTTTTTGTTATATAATTAATCAGTATTCAAAGCATCTGCCAGGCACCCGGATTAATATTAATTGTTAGTATGGCATGGCACACTAACTAGAGAAAATTTTATTTCTCTATATAATAGCAAACCTATTTCCGTTGCTAGAGCAACGCGTGCGCAGCGTACAAGTAGCATATTCGTGGCATATTAAGACGGTCTGGACGCACTTTAAAATTGTAAACAGGTAATTTTATTATCCTATGTAATCTATTTATTTATTTTTAACAATCCGATTGAATAAACTAACATAATATGAATTTTGAATGATATATATTTTGTATCTAGTTGATTGATTTAGGCCAGATTAAAATAGAGAGTTTTGCTTTGTCTTAATAATTATTGCTTATTGACCACTATTGTTAAAAGGGTAACATAACATAAAGCTAAGTGAACGTAACGGGCAGCTGAGTTACGAACTGACAAGCAAATGGATGGGAGTAAACTGAGATTTAGACAACACGTGTTACTACATTTTCCAATGGCCCCGATATTACTTCAAGCTTATGAGCGACAATGTGGTACCCTAGTCGGTAAAGTTTGACTGTGTTTTTTTCCTACTTTTAGTTGAAACGTTTAACTTTTTATCAATACACCGTATTATTTTAAGTGTGTGTAAGAAGCTATTTTTAATCAAAACCAATTTTCACTATTTTCGAGTTGATAAACAAAATCAGTGATATCTCGGAATCCATAAGCGACAAAGTGGTACCCTAACCATGATAACGTCACAAATATTCGTGATAAATACACAAATAAATGCCCTTACCAGGATTCGAACCCGGGACCTCCTGCTTCGTAGGCAGCGTCGCTACCAACTAGGCTAGGAGGCCGTTTATCACTCTCATTGGGTTTTCCGTATCATGTTTTGAATAATTTCAGCCACCTATATGAACATTGCATCAACTGTTTAAACTTGTGAATGCTATCTGCTATTTGATCAGCGAGTTTACATTGCCTGCTTCGGCCATTTCTCCAATCACGATAGAACTGACAGACAGATAACTTACTTTACATTTTTGTCATTTGCGTAACTACTAGTATACTGTTATTTAATCAAATACAAATAACATTGAAACATTGAAAAAAAATAATCAACCCAGTTTGACATGAACAAACATCGATACGCCTTACCGGGGCTCGATATCGCTTTACCAATTAAGCTATGGGTTCAGTTATTATTTGTTGATTATTTTTTCAATGTTTCAATGTTTGTATTTGATTAAATAACATACTAATGTATGAGTGGAATACCCACTTTAAAACAAGTAAAATAATTACTAGTATACTGGTTGCCTATCTAGTCAAAGCTACTCATCCGTCAAATCAGTTCAATTTTAAGACTATAATACACTTCTACATTATTGTATGCATTGATTTATATGTGTCTTTATTTAACCTAAATACTTCGTTTGTATAATATTTTCCTTATATTGAGTTCCTCTTGACATGCCCTTTGTCCTTGTGTACATGTTTTAATTGTTTATTTATGATTATATGATATTTGTCTTTGACCTTACTAATTATTAATGCCCTGTATATTGTTTCCAATTTATTAACGTTATTATAAGGTACATATTTTCTGTTTAATCTGAATATCTCGGAATAGCAGCGCTTGAAATTGAAAAAATTGTGCGCATCGAGAAAAAGTTGTGAATTTTTGACCATGGATAGATAAGAGTGCCCCACGATGAATAATTGTATTTATAGAGGTCCAAAAAATTTTTGGACCTTTACGTCAAAATCAGGGGTCCCGTGCAATATGTTATTCTTATTACTCTCTGGTTAAGGCTGCTAGGGGTTGTGTGGTATCATTTCCGTATAAAACAGACATGCAGAATTCATTATTGATAATTCCCCTGATTTTGACGTGAGGGTCCAAACAATTTACGGACTTCTAAAACTAAAAATATGCATCGTGGGGCACTCTATCCATGGTTAAAAATTTACAACTTTTTGTCGATGCGCACAATTTTTTTCACTTTTGTACTGACTGAAAACCATACTAGACTGCTTGCATTAAAAAAACGATTCTGTTAGATAAGGTAAGATAGGCGAGTGTTCCGGGCAGTATATTTGTGTACCTACTTAAAGTTTACAGCCCAAGTTAAGCTAGGGTTTACCCTAGCACGCGAGTTGGGGCAATAAAAACAATACACAGATTAACTGGCCAGTTCCTTGTGGCTTTTTATAATGGCACTAGCCTTTTCCCGCGGCTTCGCCCGCGTACTATAGGTACTCAAAAAGGATGCGATACCCATGTTGATTTTCAGACTTTGTAACCACATTTGCCCCTTTTAGGGGTTGAATTTTCAAAAAACCCGAAACACGTGTTTGCTCATTTATCGTTAGGAATACTCCTGTGAAGTTTCGAATAAAATAGTCTAATAAATCTTGATTCGCCATACAAATTTTGGACCCCCATTTTACCCCCTTAGGGGGTACATTTTGAAAAATCCTTTCTTAGTGCATCCCTAGACCTTATAAGGAACCTACGTGCCAAATTTGGAATCTCTAGAACCAGCGGTTTGGGCTGTGCGTTGATATGTCAGTCAATCAGTCAGTCAGTCAGTTTCTTCTTTTATATATTTAGATTTGTTCCAAAAGAAGCGCATAACAAATCGTCGGGTCTAGCTGAGTTACTTGGTGGAGTCTTTTCAGCTGGGCTAGGTGTATAGCGAATCAGCGAAAAATTCCCATCAGCTCGATTCCAGATCAGGTTGAACTCCTGGAACTGACCTCACTGGAAGCGCAAACTCGGTAGGAGCATTCCAGTGTAGCAAACTTATCATGGCTGGTCGCGAAAGAGTCCTGGGTTTCCCCGGCTACCACCCCACTAAACAGTACGCTCGCTTTACCGCTTCAGTTAAAAAGATCAAGTACAGTCGAGGACAAAGAGATGTATACACTTTTGGACCTTATTACAACGCAATAAGGTCCAAAAGTGTATACATCTCTTTGTCCTCGACTGTACAAGTACCTACTATCACAGTATATGTCTCTGTTTGGCCTACTGATTGACTGGTAGAGAATGCCTTTGTTTTGGTGCAATAAAGTTATAACTGCATAAGGTCATTGTGGGCATTGTGGCTAATTCCGTCATGGACTATTCCGACCATTTGCGTTTTTCTCGAACAACAAACAAAATTAATAATTTCATCGAAGAAAAAATATACGCTCGTAGGCGGAATAGTCCCTATGACGGAATTGTTTCATTCTTCCATTAATATAATTTTGTTACGACTGATTCATTGTTTATTTTGTTTCGTTTACAAATATCGGCATATTGCACGCATCTTAGCTCAGTCGTCGTCATCAACCTCCATTCCTAGAAGCGGTGTCAACGGGGTCCTGCGCCAATTATAACCGTCGCGAAGCTAGTTACGGGTATAAGTAATACACACAATCAATCAATCAATCAATCAATATTTTATTTGCAAAATGTAGTATTACAATAAGTTCTTATAAGCAAAAAGGTGCGTACATCCTGCTTGAATAAGCATGCAAATTTTACTTACGGGCTACTTAATTAAAACTATGCTAATAATAGCTTATGCTAAAAGTTAGTCAACAGAACAAAATTATAATCACTAACTACTACAAGAGAATAAATTAATAGTTAGACATTAAAAAAATTATATTATTTACACATTACAAAAGATTATTATCATAATAAATATGTAGGTATTCATTTCAAAATTTTTATGTATTCGTCAATCCTGTAATATTGTTTATACAGACAAAATGTATGTAATTTAATTTTAAATTGAGGCATGTCAGAATTCCTTATTTCTATGGGTAAATTATTAAATATTTTTACTGACATACACAAAATATTATTTGCAAAAAAAGCTGATTTTGGAGGAAAAGGATAGCATAGATCAGATCCGTTCCGTGACGGATAAATAGTACATGATGCCTTATTTTTAAATGAGTCTATGTTCAGCTTTACATACAGTGCTGTTTCATAAATATATAATGAGGGTAAGGTCATTACTTTTAGTTCATGGAAAAGAGGTCTACAGGGTTCCAATTCAGGTACATTACATACAGACCTAACACATCTCCGTTGTAGTAAAAAGACCCTTTGCATATTACTACAGTTACCCCAAAGTATAAGGCCGTAGCGCAAATTAGACATTATATAGGCGTTAAATGCTATGAGGGCAGTTTTTTGCGAGGAGATATGTTAGAGACGACGCAATGCATATACAAACCCATTGAGTTTATTAATAACCATTTCTGTATGGTCTTTCCAGTTTGTGTTGCAGTCCAATGTATAATTATTCTTTACTCACGAGCCATTTACTCCGAGTGGTATTTGCAGAAGCGTTTGGCAATTTTCTTTATACAACGTGTTACAGAGCCACTAAAAACCCCAGACACCTCAAATGATTTTTATTATTGCTAATGAATATAGAGTATTTATTTTTCAATCAGGTAATTATTTCGAAAGATATTCGTGTGTTTAGTTTTCCTTGCAATTCTATTCAATTGTTAACTCTACATTTGTTGCGTTGTTGTCACGTCACTACATGTGGCATGCATGTCATGTAAACCTACTTTGCCAATTTGTATGACATGACATAAGATGACATATTTTGACAATGACAACCTACATTGACACTATTTACAGTGAAAAAACAAATTTGTCAAAGCTAGCTAGCCAGCCATTATTAAATATTCAACCTCTATCTCCTAACCTCTAGATATAATGTTGGTAAACTGTAGTATTCGAAACTTTTAGACTCTACACGTAAAAAATTGGAAAATTAAAGAATAAATATACCCATATGTTAAGTATAAAGATATACTGCAATCGATTCCACTCTCGATTCTGAACAAACAGTTTTCAGGTTTTTAGCCTTGGGTGACATATGCTTAAATACCTCTACGTATATAGAAAATATCCATAACTAAGGAAAAAATATCCGTGATGAGTGATGAATTTATAACACAAATAAATACCCTTACCAGGATTCAGAAAAGTTCTGAGTGATTCGTTTCGTTTACAAAATGTTTACAAACATCTCCATATTGAAATCTGTCATGCGTCGTCATCATCCGCTGTTCCTGGAATCAGGCGAATGGATCCCGCATTGCCAACGTAAATTAATTAAACTTTTTTCTACTCGTCGACTGTAATGCTTGAATTGTGATTGTGTAGACCGAACTACTAGCGCATACTTTCCGATAGAGCTTTAATGGTCGCATATTGTGCCATCGCCAACGATGGTACAAAGGATTTTCATACAATATTGTAACACTGAACAGTCCTTCCCGACCGTCCGTGTCCTTCTTCCCGACCGCCGGCACAATCCACCGGGAGATAGAACTTACTCAATTGCATATAGGCAGAGGTCTTTCGTCGAACTCTATTCTTACCGGCTTGCCTATGTTGAGCACTCGTAGAAAAAATATTGTATACAATAGTGACATAATCAAACTTTTCAATCTCGTGCCTTACTTAGGCCACTCAGCAAGCTTCGTGGCCTAAACACGGTACTCGACTGAAAAGCTCTTAATTATGTCACGATAGTATAAAATACTATTTTCTACTCGTTGACTGTAATGCTTGAATTGTGATTATGTAGACCGAACTACTAGCGCATACTTTCCGATAGAGCTTTAATGGTCGCATATTGTGACAGTGCCAACGATGGTACAAAGGATTTTCATACAATATTGTAACACTTATTGTCCTTCCCGACCGTCCGTGTCCTTCTTCCCGACCGCCGGCACAATCCACCGGGAGAT